>OY101430.1:39782962-41173538 GCA_956483605.1 Tuberolachnus salignus | reverse complement strand
ATAAATATATATTTGAAAACATTTTTTTTCTCAATTAACACCTGTTACATAACGTCCTTTTTTAATAGCTTTCTTTTTTATTTTGTCCTTTTTCTCTTGTTTCTTTTTCATTAAATTATTTGTCCTTTTATCTTGCTTTTCTTTCTTGGTCTTTTCTAAAGTCATTGTTCTTTCTTCCCATTTAGTTTTACTAACTTTTTTTTGTCTCTCTTTTCTAGCAATGGTTTTCTTTAATAGCTCTACATTATCCTTAACTTTAACCCCTTCAGCTTTTGCCAAAACATTTTTCCATGCATCACGCTGTTTTAATTCATTAGCTTTAGCTGTTTCACCAGATTTTTCTAATTCAACATACATTTGTTGCTTGGTTTGGATTTCATCCAACGCTAATTTAGCATTGGCACTTGTTGGATTTGGTACAACTGTAGTTTGTTCCCCTAAGAAATTTATTCGGTTGAATACTAATTTAGCCTTGCTATTTGTATTTCCATTTTCTTTTGATAATTTTTCTTTCGGTTTTTCAGTATTATCTGTTGACTTTTTTTCATTTTTACATTTTTCATGTACCCTTTTTTTTCTCTTTATCTTATTTTGAAGTTTATTTTTTATTATTTTCCCTCGGTATGTATATTTTTTTTCTAAAGAAAAAAAAATATTTATAACTTTAAAAATAAAATTTCATGAAAATGAAGACATGGGTATAGTGAGATTTACTTATACTATTTTTGAAAAATTCTAGTTTCCTTTAAATATTAGTTATAAGAAATTCATTATGGAGTTTGTTTGCACAGTTAAGCACATAATTACAAAGTCAAATATTTTAGGAAAGGATAGTCGCTTAAATTCTTAATTTTGTAACTTTGTTCATTTTTAAATATTAATAAATATTAAGGATTAATTTATTAAAACTTAATAGTATCATTATATTTTTGTGTTAATTCAATTATTTTTTATAAATATGTATATATATTTATTTATTGCTATTGTCAAAAATGTATAGATTCAATAAGAAATACTCCCTGCGGTTTTAAAAAAGAATGTTATTTAATTATAAAATTAAAATAAATCAACGACTTGATAATAAAAATGTATAAATATTATAGGTTTAAAACTTCACCTCTTATTGCAGCAAGTCTTGTATGTAGTTCATCTAAACTTTGAGCTCTACTTATCTCATCACTAGCTAGAATTGGCTCTAAACAAAAATGTAATAGACATAAAAATAGTGTACAATATATGTATATATATAGTTCAATTTAAACATACTTCTAACTTTTTTATTACTATCACTGTCTTCTGATTCTGAAAAAAAAAAAAAGTAATATATGTATATCACAAATATTTATAGGCAACAAGGATTAGGTAGCTAGTTTATTCTGGTTCAGATAAACATCCAAAACATCTACATCTTATTTTCCAAAAAAATTACTTCTCAAGATATGTAAAAATTACTGATAATAGGTATATAAACAAATTCTTCAAAACAATAAACTAACAATTCTAATAAATCTTACTTATTATACTAATTGCAATAGACAATAATATGTTATATTATGTATGTTGTCTTAAAAAAAACCTTATTTTTTCTTAAATTAACCGAAAATGCACATGTTTTTTTATTAATTTACCTGACTCTTCTACTCGCTCAGGCAGTTTCACTTGATTTAATACAGCGCTGACGAAATCATATTCTTTATTAAAAAGATCTTTAAAGTCATCTGGTTTTAATGGAGTCATAATTAAATGCATTTAAAGACAAATTTAGATACTAATTTAAAGAAATTTTTTTGTTCTTGTTTTTTAAAAGAAAAACACATTTTTGGATTGATGTTATTGATTGTAATTATCACCACTGTCGACAACATTAATGAAATACAAATAATAAATATAAAATTAAGTTGTTACACTTCCCTACCGGCGTGGTACATTTAATCAAAAATGATAAGAACCGTTTTCAATAAGGTACGGTCGAATATTAACATACTGCACACGAAATAAAACTCTAACCGAGTAAGTTTTGTAAAACAAATCAGAGTTTATATTGAATTGAAAGTCCGAAGTCTCCAAGACGAAGAAATTTCATAATTAAATATTTCAAATTTAAATATTGGTATAGAAATAGGGCTTTTGGACCAATTTCATTTATCCTTATCATTTTCGAATTAGTGTGACCATCTTCCCCGTATCACCGCAACGGTATACAATTATGGTTATGGTCTTAGATAATCGTTTCTTCAATATTATTAAATAATGATAAATAATTAAATATTAAAATTTATTTTAACTCTTAAAATTTTTGTATTTATTGTTCTGTGTTTTTTTTATCTAAAAATATAAAAGTTGTGCCATTTTGCTTTTTTAAAATTTATTTCTGTATTGTATGTTACGTGCAATGTTTATTACAAATAAAGTAATTTTTATTTATGTGGAATGTGTGAATATATATATATTTAACAAGTTTTTTTATATGATTTCGTATTGTATGTGAATTATTATAATATTTTGATTTAATAAGAAAATAATTTATTATCTATTTATTCAACATGACTTACACAATCATCCTGCATTTTACAATAATTCACACAATAATAAATCATATAAATATACTGTTACATACATTTACATATTTCATGGTAAAATAATTTTTTTTTTGTTATTTGTGATCCAAATTGCCTTTAACATATATACGAACTGTCTATGTTGGAGTAAGTGAAATGTCTCCAAATTAAATTAGCAGAATGGATAGTTCTTTACAATTTTGATCAGTTTATCTAAATATACTTAATTTTTTTTATTTAGTTAAATAATCATCTAATTACTATGAATCAACAACAAAATGTAATTAGGGTCAGAACAGTTTGCAAGTCTATAAATATAAATTAATCAGACATCAAGTTGTTACTTACCAAATGAGAGTGACTCAATGTTTTTTTAATCAATGTGTTGACTGTTGAAATGGGAGTCAATGATATATTGCCTAACCATTCCTCTGCCTTTTATTTGAAATTCATTATATCACTTATTCATAGCCACAAGCTATTGTAAACTATAGTAAACTTATGGTTACAATATTTACTTTTGGATTCTAATAAACAAGTATGACATGCCGAAATCTACTAAAACATTTTGACCAATAGGAGATTTTGCTGTATAAATTAATTTTTGAAAATTTTAGCTTGATTCTAGATTAGTCCACTATAATGAAATCATTTGTATTCGATTTTCAAAAAATCAAAAATAATGATGATAATTAAAATATGTGTAAATATGAGCATAAACTAACATTTTAAAATAATTAAATAATTTGCTAGATAAAAAATATTCATAACAATTATGACCAATTATCTTGAATACAATACCACTTTCCATTTAACAGAATCTAAAATTCTATAGTTCGTACCAAAAAAGAGCAAACCTCGTTAACGCATCTAAATAAATAGCTAAGCGACGGCCGAATCCCTGGCAGAGTCTATTCGCTAATGATTAACGGCGTACTACAGTTAAAATGGTGTGATAATACAAAACACTGCATAAACATGAGATCAACGGACAATGGTAGCACTCACTATCATGCGCGAGTTTTGACCCATTTTCGCGTGCCGCTCTTATTTGGTACGGACTATGTAGCTATGTGAGACCCTAATGTTTAGGTAGATATCTACTATGATTATTAGACAATTATTAAATTAATAGTTTAATTTATTTTAATTCTTAATTAAGAAACATAAGATCACAGAAACATATCATGATTAAATACATTTTACTTATTAAGAAAAATAACAAAAACAAACAAACTTTATTTTACACTCAAAACCACAAAAAAAGAATATAGTAAATGATTAATTACAAAATAATAAATTAAACAAAACAAATTAGAGGTCAAACAAATCAGTCATATATTATTACATACATGTTAAATATAAGGAAAACGTTAAATTTACTCTGACTCACAGCCTTTGTTTTTTTTTTTTCTTAATATACAATCATATTATAAAATGTGTAGTAAGTTCAATATTAGTAATCTTATCTTAAAATAAATTAATATAACTCCTTAATATAAAGCTTGTCATAAATAATTTATCAATATAACAACTGTAAAAATAACAATTGTTAATATAGCATAAATAAATGCAAATGCTACAAATCTATCTTCAAAATTAAAACCAGATGGTAACTTACAAATGTAATCAAAATTCAATGAATTATAATAATAATATACATCTTTTTTAATTAAAGTTACAATAATAAAAATAAAGGTCAAGTTATTGTGATAATTATTCTAATTCTCTATTAAGAATTAAAAAAAAATTATTTTTAAATCTTATCTAATTAAATTTCAATATTGATTGCATCTGTCACTACTAAATCATTAAGATTAATAGCATTATAAGTTACAAAATGGTAATAAATTAGTAAAAATAAACTTCTAATTTCAATTTAAAAATATATATTACTTGAGGATATTAATTACATTTTAATTAACGAGCAAACTATATAAACATATATTACACTTATATAACAATTTGTTTTTCGTACTACTATAGTATTTAACTTTAATAACACATAGTTGAGATACCAATAATTATTGTAATGTAATAAACATTACTAGTTTTAATATTTAATACTAATTCTAAAATCATTAGTAAAAGAGGTATAAAATATAAATGAATTCAAAGAATTCACCTATTATTTAAAGACTAGACAAATGTAATAAGTCTATTAAAGTTAATTGATCTTATATTGTGATTGTACTGTACAATATTTGTTTAGATAACCTATTTAATATAGTTATACTAATTAACTTTTTTAATACTGTCAAACAAATACATGGATATTACACAACTCACTTTTGATACTGAAGTCATTTGTGTCAATAAGATATTTACAATGGACAAAAATAGTCAGTATTCACAATATCAAATAACAAATTGAATAACTTCTAAAATAACTAGTTTTTAATATTTTCATGACAAAATTATATTAAAGTAAATTTACTTTGTACGCATCAGTTTACTAGTATTAAACAATGAACACAAAATTTACTTTAAAAATATAATTACTATGTGTTGGTTAACAGTCTAGACAAAAATAGTACTAAACAAGGTTGCCATTATTTTAATTATAGCATATTTCAAGTCTTATTGGTAAATATTAGCTGACATTTTTTTTTTTTTAAATAATAGACATTTAATATAAATAACAATATATACAATAAAGGACAATAGAAGATGATCAGTCTGAATATATCAAAAAGTATTCACTGTGTTATGATAATTTCTTTAATAATCAAATACTTTTGATTCGTTTAAATTTAAGATTTTGATCAATATTTGAAAAAAATGTTTGATAAATTAACACTGGTGACCAAACTATACTCAATTTGTATACATTGTAAGTAAAATAATTATAATCATATGATAAATTATTTTAACTTGCATTAATACTGAACAAATTGAATACTATCCAATAAAATGTAAATCTATATTATTAAACTGTTAAAAAAAAAAAAATCTCTAATAGTGTTAAAATAATAATGAATTTGTACTTCATATGAGTTCAGTATGGAAAGCACCTTGTTCTTGGTTGAATTGAACAACTGAATGGGAGACACGGATGTGTGGTTGTTGTGAATTATAAAGAAAACGAGACCTAGGATTTGAGCAAGATTTTGGAGAATTGTGTATTCGTACTCGTTCCCATTCCATTAAAAATGCATGCGTCTGATGAATTTTTTCCAATTGTTGTTCTTCAATGGTTTGTTTATAATCAACACCCTAAGAAACAGAAATAATATTAATAGTAGATAATAATTTGTTTTTAATAGACAGATGGTTATACTGATTACCACTTACCATTTCTATTTTTTCATCTAACATTCTAAAGAAATTGAGTTGACTAGAAGATAGTTGTCTATACATATAATTATTTATAAGTACTTTAAAAGTTTTGACTAATAACATAATAAATTAATGCTTACGGATTAATAAATAATGATGCGGAAGACTGTGAACTTGATACACGTTGATGTAATGGACTTGATTCATCTATTTCAGAGATATCGCATAAATTATTTACAGATGGGGTGCTTGTCAGCTGTATTTGTTCTTCAACATGATTTTCATAAGCACTTTCCTCACTTTTATCATCATCTAAAAATATAAATTTTTATTGAAAAAGTTCTTTAAAATTTGATATATAAACAATTGCTCATCTTTATTATTTAATTTTAAATACAATAATAACAATTTGAAATGTATTATTTTACTAATATTTTATTGTATACTTCCCCAATGACGAACACACTTAATTTTTCAAATAGGGAAGTATTTGAATATAGAATACTCATTATTTTTTAATGTATTAACTTTCATCATTGCTTTCTATCATTATGTTGGATGGTGAAACCACTACCAACTTTTAATTATAAAACGTGGACCTTTCTATAAATCAATTAAGTTTTTAGTTGAAATTTTTGAAAAGAAACACATGTATAAAGGCTATTTAGACACTGCCACCTAAATGATGCTCGCTTGCCACTTGAAAATCAAGTCAGTAGTGTTTTCATCACCAGAGGTGAATACAAGAGGTAAAGTAACATTTGAGTACCTATCTTACAACTATATTTGATTAATCATCAATTATTTGTTTAACTTTTGGTACAGAACTAAAAACTAGTTAAACTATATTCAGGGATGGGCAGTATTTCAAAAAAAATACTCTTTTTTTGTAAGATAATTTTAATATTATCACTGAAATTTTAATAAGGTTATATAATTGATAAACAATATTTTATGTATTAAGTACTTACTTAAAAAAAATGTAATATGCATAGTACACATAATACAATACGCTATAAAACAATATTAAAGTTTATTACATGTAAAGTAATTTGTATCTTGTATTTACTCATTAATAATTGGTGTATTTTGTACTTAGTAGGTACCTATTTATATACAATTTTGAAAGTATATTGCGAGGACCAAATATTTGCATTAGGTATCCCCTCTCCAGAAGGCTATATATAATCCACCGCAACATTCAGTTTAATATTTTCAAAACAATCATATATTATTTGTACTGAAATGTTATTACACTCTATTTATAAATACTATTAGCTATTAACTTTTAATAGACATATTTTAAAATTTATATAGTGGAATATTTTTCAACAAAATTTTATATTTATAAGCAAATTGATAATTGCCAGTCCTTTCTGGTTTTTATATGGATTATGTGTATAGTAGGGATGGTGTTAATTAATTATCAAATTTAAATCTATTACACTGTTCTAAATAATAAGTTTAACAAACTTACATTGAAAAAGTATTATTATAGGAGAAAAATAACCCGAATACATATATTTAGAAAATAGTTGTTGACATATTAAAATAACAAAAAAAGTTTGAGGTTTTTGTTTTATACTTCAATAATAATAAGTTAATTTAGGTATTTATATGTATAAATATTAAAAATATATTATATCTACTACTATTATAATATAATGATGCGTAGTATGTTAATTTTAATATTTGAATATGGATAGTTATAAAAACGAACAATTATTAAGTACATAAAGTATACTATTTACTGTATAAAAAAGAATAAAATATGTAATTAAAGTGCATAAATATATATTACCGGATTCCTTATGTTTGTTTTTTTTCTTCTTGGTTTTCCTGGAATATATTCCAAAATGACTAGGACCACAGCCCATGCTATGCTTAAACAGTAAAGGGGTAAACCGCTTCACGGTTTAGACTGACTAGTTTTAGGATCCAAAGGATTATTATATAACTGCTTATTCACTATGTTGAGTGATATTACATAAAAAACCATTTTGACAGTTATAATGAAGTATCAACGGTTTTTACATCTATGATATAATTAATATTTTTTAGATTGAATACGTTGTATTTAACAGAACGACATATTTCGATAAACGTTATAACTACAAAATAGTTAATAGGATACTTTATTAGGTGAATATTAGGAATAATAATAATTATAACAAAAACAGAAAATTATTTACTAAAAAATGTTTTATTATTTTATTAATTTATATTGTTTATATCATGACTAATCGTGGATTATATTATAATAATTTATTATTAACTAAGCATAGTATATTAATTTGTGTAGTAATTAATATCTCAATATCTCAATATCAATTGTTTTGATAAATTTGATAATAAAGTATGAGAAAAATTAAATAATAAGATTAGTCACCGTATCTTTATCATATATGGCTACACTGTAAAAGAAGACAATACAATGTAGTTAGGTTGGTTTAGGGTGGCTTCAAATGTCGACGATTTTTACAATTTTCATCTGGTAACACTGCGATGGTACCATTGATTCTGATGAATTTCACCGTGAGCGTACATGCTAGGCATAATTGGCTCATGGTACCAGATATATTTTGGGTGTCTTCGTAATATGATTATCATTACAATTTGTATTTTTTTTTCATTTAGCCAATAAGTATAATACAAAACATAAATTAAACTTAAGTAGCCTAGATGTGTACGTTTAATTAATAAGTCTTGTTATAGTATAATATGAAATATAACTGTGCATTGTACAATTCAACTACTGTACAAACAATACATAATAAATAATTTAATCTAATAAACTAACTTTTTTTAAAATATTATAGAAAATCATTATTCAGTAGTAGGTAAGTTAATATATTTTTTTTCATTATATGGTAACTCCTATTTGTCTTTTTTACACTGGTCAATTCTTAAATGTATACTTTGTATTATTTAATTAGGCATTTTGGTACTAAATAAATTGAAGATGTAATTTTTTTTTGTATTGGAGTAAATCATTTATTATTTAATGGTATGAGCTATGATATAATTCATTTTTAACATAATTGAATACTATGAATTTGTTTATTATTCATTATTTTAAAATTGTATAGATCTACCATTAATTGACTATTTTTTTTATAGTTATAATGTCTACCTATTCATTAATTGAATATAAACTACGAAGATATGTTTTTTTGGGACATGAATATAATATGTATGTTCCACCTCCAATCAGACATATATTTTGGGAACAAAAACATCAGGACACTGTTACTGGTGTAAGATTAATTGGGAAGATTGTAAATAAAAATAAAATTGAGGAGATTAAGTCTATTGTTCCAACACTTTTAAAGGTTAGTGTAGTGATTTTTAAGTTGAAGGTTTTCATGCATTATGTACAATTATTTATTAATAGATTAAACAAGAAGGTAAACTTTATGATGACCGACTATTGATTTTTGCATTGGCTGTATGTTCCAAATTTACCTTAAAGCAGTGTACACAAATGGTTAATGATGCTTATGATGCAGTCAAAGTAATTTGCACTGATGGATTAAAATTGTTGATGTATGTTAAATTTTGTAAAGATGTTAACACTATTCTTTTTGATGAAGGTAATTTGTTTTTTTATATATTATAGTACTTGTCCTATATACACATAATATTGTTTATATACAGTACCAATCATTATAATTTATAACCAAATTAAGATAGATTTTTTTTCATTGTTGCTATATGCAATACCATATTGACCAAAGTAACAAAAATTGATTGCTATCCAATGTTTATTTACAGGGTCCCCAAAAAACACTGTTATTTATTTATTATTATTTTTATCGTTTTTAAGTACTTTACACTACATAGTGCAATTTTTGTCAATTGTCCCATGATTTAGAATAATTTTAATTAAATATGCAAATTTATTATTTACTTTTGAATTACTTGGGTTTGGATCAATGAGTCTGATTGTGTTTTGTGTTGCTCTATTACTTTATATATATATCATAGATTTATAGGCATAATAATTTTATTATGTCTTTAAATTACAGTTGTTTTATTATAATTTGTAATTTTTTTTTTTTTTTGAAGTCAAATATCATTGTAATAATATGAATACCTATATGTATTTTTTTTTGAGAAATTATTGGTCATATTTAGTATTAAAAAACAAATATTACACAAAACATTTTTTTATTCAAAAAATCAATTATTTTTGTATAAATTACTATTAATTGTAAAGAGTTGGTTATTAATTTGAATAATCCCATACAATTATAACTGTAAACTTTTTGATAATGCACATTATAATATTGTTGAGTATATAATATGGTAGGATGGCCTATGAATAAAAACTAGTTATTATATTTATAAAAAAATTATAAAAATAAGTACATTTATGGTGTGTAGGTCACATATTAAACTCACTAATATAGGCTGGTCGCATACTAAACTAGATTTTCACTTGATAGGTCACATGCTAAACAAATATCTAAAAATTCTCCTCGCACTTTATTCTATCTTCCTCATTTTACATTTTTTATAATTATTTTGAATCTATTTAATATAAATATGTTTTAGGTTATTTATCTTTTAAACCTTCTGGATTTGGTAATGGTTTTCGTAAAACTATCAGTAATTGGTATTTAAAAAAAGATCCATTGTTAACAACAGAACTGATATTAAAGCATAAATGTTTTGAACATTGGACTCATAAAACTGTTATGCAACTAATTCATATTCATTCACATAAACCACGTAATTAAAATATATATATATATTTATATATATATATATTTATACAACTGAATTATTTACAAAATTATAATTATTTAAATTATAGAACAGAATATTTTCATTATCTATGCAACATGTGGTTTTGAAAAGGTTAAAGAAATATTTGGACTTCGAATAAAAAATATTCACACTGACAATACAAATGAAACTGATGAAAATAAACGGCTCAAATTTATATATAAATATATAGAAAAAATACATAATATGCATACAATGGATGTAAATACATTGCGAAATGAAATTGAATTAAATAGATGGGGGCAACAATATCAAATTGTACCACAACAAATGCTTCATAATCCTAAAGTAAGTATTATATTTCTAATGAAAATCTATATTTTTTTAATATTAAATGTACTTTAGATCTTAACTTCACTCGTCATGCATATGCCATTAGCAACACTATTGGATAAGACATATAGTTTTGCTAAACTAAGATTATTTTGCAATTCAACACCTCATACTGGGCTTAGGGAATATATTTTACGCTTTAGCCATGTACAAAAACTGAAAGAATCAAAAATACATCCAATTGAATCGTTTTTAGAATATGTTAAATATTCAAGAACAAGCAAGTAAGTATTATACATACAGCTTAGTTATATAAATATGAATTGCCATAATATAAATGTAAAATTTCAGTCATATTGTCACAATGCAACATAATATATTAAAAAAACAAGGCAAATTTAATATTGATGATGCACCTAAAAAAATTAAAGTGTTAATAAATACAAAAAAAAAAAATATGTGTGTTACCGAAACTAAAAATGAAATTACAATGGCAAAAGAAGAGCAGAGTACTATTAAATCAACTGTTAATCAGGAAAATGAAACATCTCAAACTGTATCTCCAAAAGCAAAATATCAAAATATTCCACAAAGTTCCAATAAAATGAAATTAAATTTGAATTTGAGTTCTATGGAAAAAGAAGATACAGAACAATCAACTACTAAAGAAATAAAATCTCCCAAACAAATAGATCAAACACTTGAAGACAACAAAGAACAAAACCAACACCAATTAACTGACATCAACCAATCATCGTGTTTAAATATTGATATTCAACAAAGTAATTCTGAGTCTAATACAGAAGTAGTAATAGATGAAATACAATCAGATAATAATAAAGTCAAAAATAAGTTTGGTATACTCATGTTGAAGCCACTTCCAAAATTAGTAGACGAGTTGTTAACATTTTTGTCTGAAGAGCTAGTAAAAAAAACTTTACAGGTATTTACAAATATTTTATTTCATTAATTATATTAGTAATTAATTATTATATTAATTAATGCATTTATATTTATACAAATAGAGGAGAATATTTAATTTTAAAACTTAGTTATTTTGGAATATTTATCAAGTTAATACTATTATAGATTAAATTCTGAACAGAGTGAATAAGTTATTAATCAATAATTTTTTAGCGTTATCGTTATAAGCTTAATATGCTTTAATAAAAAAATGTTTGAAAACTCCGGTTTAGATGAAAATGCTCAACTATTTCCATACATGAACTATAATAATAGACACTTAAAAATGGTTGGCTGTTTAGTAAATTTCTAATTTCACCATTTCAAAATTATACTGATAATTTTTTTTTTTTTATAAGTTTTTATTTATAAATTTATATACATATAATACAATAAGCAAATTGGAGCACACAAATTTACAAAGGAGTGGTAGCAATATTGGTTGCATCCATTGACACTATTTTAAGTTTTTATTAATTTGGCTAATTAAGCAGGTAGATCACAGGACCAGTTACGTGCAAGACGTCAAAGTAGATAGTCAGAAATTGTCTAAAAAAACTGAAAGGAATAATTAGAGATTAGTGAATTTAGGTGGTTGTGATTTATTTTTTTTTTTTGCCAATTTATGTAACAAGCTGTTCTAAAATGTTACTTTGCGATCTATTTGTCATCCTTATTTTTGAAGGTGAAACCACCACCCACTTTTGATTTTCAAATAGCAATCTATAGTGACAATTCAATAAATAAATGAAGTATTAGTTAAAATAAATTTTGAATTTTCGTTAACCTGTTGATTTTACACTTTTAAGTTAGTTGTTTTGTGCGTAATTTTACATATTTCCACGGGATGAAAAATTAATACTAAAGCCGCTTACGGATCATAATAAGGACTGAATGAATACACTTCCACAAAAAAAAAAAAACATTTTTGTAAAATTATAAATTGATTGTTTTGTTTTATAAACTCTATGCAATTAACTACATTTCTACATGGGATGCGTTTCCTTATCTTGTCACAAATGACACTACTATGTTAGAGAGAGAGTAGTGATTGAGCACTTTAAACGCCACGCCGCGTCGCAACAGAAATGATCTACTGATCTACCCCTATCCATAAAACATGTAACTTATGAAAGTAGAATATAAAAATAAAAAACTTTAAAAATATATTTAACCAATACTTCATCTATTTATAGAATTTTTAATATAGGTTGCTACATGAAAATCAAAAGTCAAAAAGCTCAAAAATATTGACAATGTAACATTTTAAAACCGTTTATTTCTTAAATTGTCAAAAAAAATCTGTAGGAAGTTAATACTTTCCAAGATAATAAATGTTTTATAGTTAGTTAATCATTCTATAGTCTTTTAATTAGATAACTGTAGAGGTTATCATAAGATTCATTATAGAGTGTTTTTACTGTATATGAATGTGTATATTTTTACATTTATTTTATTATGTTGTATGCAGTCAATTATTCAAAACAAAAAGGAAAAATTTACAAATTTTTAAATGTATCAGAAAATGAATATTCTGATATAATAGTTATCTTTTATATATATAAATAATTTATATAAAACTTAAATAATTTATTTTAGAATATGATTCCATCAAATCGTCGTATATTAATATCATATGACAGTCGAATGTGTATGAAAAAAAAAAATTGTTTCTTTACCAAATTACTCAGTGTGCATGAAGCTATGTCATTGATAATACTGTCCCTGATTTACCCAGAGACATTAGATAACAAGCCAACCATATACGCCTTGAATGAAAAATCACATTTAATTATTGACATAAATTATAGTGAACCATTAACTTTTTCCAGTGTGGAATCTGCTTTATTTAACGTAAGCATTTATTTTCATTCAAAATACATTTATTAAATATTATGTATATATTTATTTTGTTGACTATTTTCTAATAATGATTTTTATTTATTTTTAGACACCTGTTAATAATTCAAATCAGGGAAATAATTTGGATAATCTGTTTTCTATAAATTGGGCAAGACAAAATAAAAAAATATATGATGTATTTGTGATATTGGGAACTAATCAAATGAATTTACAACATATTAAAAAAGTAGTTAAAGAATATCGAACATTTTCTCAGAACTTAGTGAAGTATGATTTGTAATAATAAAATTGAATTCAATGGTTCACTAAATTATTTCAAACTCTATTTAAATTTTCAGAGTTATTGTATGTTGTCTAAATGGAAAGCACAAAGATCAAAGAAATCTAAGTATGTGTAACAACATGTTATTTATTGCTGGTTTTGATAAATATGTTGGAAAAATAATTGAAGCGTTCATAAACGATGATTTTTAATTATATTCTTCTTCATAATAGATTCCTAATAATTATTAAGTAATCATAAACTTTTTTAATTTTTAATTTGTATTAATATATATATATATATATTGTGTGTTCATAATTAAATGTTATGATAAGTCCCTAAGAAAAAGTAATTTTATATGTAAATATATTTGATTTGATAATTTTATATTTAAACAGATAACTGCAACTACATTTTTTTTTAAATTTTATTACATAAATTAGGGCGCCTATATAGAAAAGTAATTATGATAGTTTCAAAACATTTTATTATGCAGCAGTTCTTTTATATGTGCTATTTAAGAATTTAGAGTTGCATCATGTTAACACTTAATCCAGAGGTTCTCAATCTCTTTAGATTTTCGACACCCTAAAGTATTTTCTAGAAATCCAGATGCACCCTATAGTAGTATATTGTATATTTATATTTTATAACTTCGGTTTTCTTAAACTAGGTATACCCAAACATTATACACATGTAGTATTATATTTTATAAAAGAAATTAAATATTTTTAACATTAATTGTATATTAAAATATTACTAAATAGGTAAATTATGAGACAAATTACAAATACTAATGTGACATTTGAACTTGTTTTTTTTAATACAAATTCTTTATTTGTGGTCAAATTGTTGAAAGACATAATCACATTTACTTTTCAACAAACTCAAGTTTCATTCATGTATGTTTTTATATTTACAAACGTGGAAAATCTTTGTTCACGTGAATATGTTGCTGAAAACTGCAGTAATATTCTCAGAGCTTTTTTTGCAAAATTAGCATCTATTTTTTTCAACATAAATCCTATATTCATTTATCGAAACATTTTTGTGTTATGATAAAAAAGTTTGTTTTGTATTTCAGCAAGCTATTATTCTTTTTCAAGACTACATTCATACTTTTCTATTTCTAATGAATAGGTTTAATTTGTCATTTATCTAATCATATTTCTAAATCAAGAAAACAATAATATAAAACATAATCGGGTTTTTTTTTAATTGTGAAAAATATGTAATTTCTAAAAAACTTTACAATAAGAGTTCTCTATTATACTATTAAATTATTAATCTAAACTACTGATAAGATTATTAAAAAAAAATTTTTTATATGTTGAAGAAAAAAAACATAATATGAATTACATAAGTTTAACCTTACAAATCTCCTTAATCTTAATTTGGTTCCTAACAGTGGCCAATCTCAGAATTTCTAATTTTTCAAAAAAACTATTTTATTAATATATTTTAATGGATATCATTGATATACAATTTTAGATAAGCCATGATGACATTTTGATGTATTACTGCATAACAAACCTGGTGTTCTATTCTCTAAACTAATAACATGGTTACAACCTTTTTTTTTTTTTTTTTATAAACCGGCAATACCCCCGCCTCCCGGAAACGCCATGAGCCACTACTTCGGGAGACGGATCGCCATCATTTATTGAAAATTTAAAAATACAAAAAAATAAAAATAAATAAGTAAAAATCCCGTTTTCCTCTAAGGCGGGGTCGGCTCACATAGGATTTATGTGACAACATTCCTTGCCCTATTGTGGGGATGGGCAGTAGCCGGGCCGAAGCTCACTTGCTGCCCTCACAAGTTGCAGGGGAAGACTCTTCCTGCCAGCCTCCCGACTGGCGATCCAGCGACTACGGGGCCCCGATCAACGACGCCAGCGGTAGGCCTGAAGGCGACATCAAGGGCTTGACGCTACTGTTCTGCCGACTCCTCCGCAATGATGGCTTCCCAGTGGTCTGGGGACTCCTGCATGAGCGGCACCAAGTCGCCCGGATTGATCCTCTGGACCAGGCGCTCCCTGTCCCCGTCAAACACCTCGCAGCGCATCAGGGTGTGGAGAGCGTCGTCATCCACCTCGTTCTCACTAGGAAATCCGCAGTGAGTACACCCGGGGGACGGAGCTCGCCAATTCCAGTGAAGGAACGAGTTGAAGCATCCGTGCCCAGTGAACAGTTGAACATGGTTACAACCTTCATAAATATAATTTGCATATTTGAGATTGACAATAGTTCTTAGGCAATAATATATAATATTTTCATGTTCAAACTTTTTTTTTTTTAATTAAATCTGCTAAAACATATTGTGTTATAAGTTATTATACTTTTTATTTTTTATTTTATATATAATATAAATTATAACTTTTTATATAATTACAATTAAATAAAATTAATAATGAGAAAACAAATACTGTCTTATTAGTTTATATTTATAATACTAACACTATTTATTTATATAACTATTAGTATTATTTTTATCATTCTGCTAGAGTAAGTTTTGGGTTAAACTGGTTAACCAGGAACGCACACAAATTTTACAATATTTCTCAGAAACATTATTAATTGCTTTCAAATTTAAATTTAAAAAAAACCCAACACCATCAAATGTACTTCTAGACGATTTTACTACACCCTTGTCCAAATAATATGTTATAATATCAATTTTCTCTAAGGGTTATAAAATAAAAAATAAATAAATTATTTGAAAACTAAAGTATGTAGTAATAAATATAATATAATTGTTGAATGGTTAATCATTTTTATTCATAAAATAAAATATTAATTAACATGTTAAATACTACTAATTTGGTTGATTTTAATTATTCTTTAAGTTGTACTAATTTATCAAGTGTCAACCGTTTAAAAAATTGTAGCCCTGATGCACGTTCAATTACATCCAGAGGCATCTAAAAAAAAAAAAATGTATTATTAGTATATATAATTTGTAAATATATATTTCAATATATTTTATTGATATAAACAAAATAAAATAAATAAATAAACAAATATATGCCAAAATAAAAGTAGCCTCAGTATTTAAGACTGGTTTAAATTTTAAAAACAGTATCTTTAAAATATAAAAACAAACAATATGTAATTCTATAAAACTATGAAGTATTTTCTAACCTCATCATCCACTTATTTAAATTAAAAACTTAAAATTTATAAATTTATAAAATATTTACTTGAAAGTCTTTTAACGGTATATCATCTGGAATCTCTTTATTTGGCATTAAATAACATTCTAAATAAAATGTCGAGGTTTTACTTTCAATAACAACAATTTTATAAAAATGTGTTGGAACAGCAACATGGTTATCGCCAATAACTTGATATTTAACCCATAATTTTCCATCATCTTCTTTTCTGAAAATAATTGCGTATTATATGTTATACTGTATAAACATACATTGTTTATAGCAGAGCTGTGCTAACTTACCCAGAGATAATTACTGATAAAAGATGTGTAAACCTGATTTCAGAATACTATGAGTTCTAAACAGAGTTTTCTAAAAGGATTATCAAAGATTTCCTTGATTACCAAACATTTTGTACACTGTTTTACCCTATCCTTACCTCTAGAGCAGTGGTTCTCAACCGGGGTGACCTTACCAACGAATCGATGGTGCTTAAAAAATTGAACCGACATTTTATTAAATAACATTTTCACTTGAAGAACAAAGGTATTCACTATTTCAAAAGACTTTTAAGTAGCCAAAAAAAAGAAGCAATCAAGTTCACAAAAAAAGTTAAAATTTCTAAGAGAGCTCTCGAAGCTAGTTTTATTGTTTCCCAAATGATTGCTTACAATATGAAGGCCCATACTATTGGACTTGAACGTGAAACAGTATGACTGGGTTCGCAACCCATTTACTTCCTTGGTGCAAACAGATGACTGAATTACAACAGGAATCTGTGGAACTAAAGAACGACCGTACGCTCCAACTAAAATTTAAAGATGTCTCGCTCAACAGCTTTTGGGTGAGTCTCCACAGTGAATACCCTCGACTATCGACAAAAGCTATTGATGTGCTACTTCAATTTTCAACGTCCTGGCTATGTGAACATGGATTTAGCGCGCTCACAAATATTAAAACCAAAAAACGTCAGACTCACAAAAACCACACTAGAAGACGATATGAGACTCGCTCTTTCAACCATCAACCCTCGAATTCCACAACTATGTAAAAATCATCAGAGTCAAACTTCTTATTAATTTTTAAATTTCATAGTTTATTCAATTATTATATATTATCAATAATCTTAATTATTTTTTTTCCAATTTAAAATTTCAATGTTTATTTAACAGTAAAGCAAAAATAAAATGTGTAGTTATTATTTTTCTGTGTACTGTATTTTTTATAGGGCTTGTATTTTATATTATTATTATTTTGATGTTAGGGAGACGTAGTATTGGGTTATCGTAGATGAGGGTGACATGAATCCAAAAAGGTTGAGAACCACTGCTCTAGAGTAATACATTATTTAACACTGAGTATTTGTGGAATATTTTTCTTTTGCTATTCTTCTTTCTCTAACTATTGTAGATTAATATGGATTTTAAGTGCACCCCTTACTTTTAGATTACCCTCGGTCATCCTTCCCCCCTTAGCACAGCTCTGATTATAAACAAATAATATGCATAAAATGGAAGTTCTAAATCTTACTTAGGTAAAAATAGAGGACCTGAACAGACATAAACATTTTTATTATGTTTTGTTTTTTTCCTTACATATTTTTCTAAATTATTCCAAGCATTTCGATTGAATCCTTTACCCACTTGTGGGGCAATATTTGATAAAACAAATGTTTGCTTTATTAATTCTTGACTTGATTTATGGTTGCCCGCGGCCGCTAGATGCCCTCGATCAAAACCACTATTTTTATAATCTTTATTTGTTGCTCTAAAAATACTTTTACAAATTAATACTTCAAATTGTAAAACGATAGTTAGATACAAATTACCGAAAAAACTCATGAAATGATTTATCTTCATAAAATTCACATAATTGTCTATTTACATTTGGATTAAAATCTACACTTTCTGGTGTTAAATGTTCTATAACCCAACGTGGTATACGGTTTCTTTGGTCATAAGAAAGAACGAAATTGTTATATGAGCGTACATTATCTAAACTTGGAAATCCATATTTCATTATCTAAAAAATATATAATAACAGTTAAGTGTAGAAACAAATTGTACAATGGGTAGGGCTGATATTGAGCACTCTCTTTTTTAAATATATGTATCTTACTTGAGATATTCGTTGTTCATTATTAGTAATTAGTTGTTGGTCATTTGTTACAATATCATCAGCATTAACAGCATCAAATATTTTAAATCTTGTCATTTTATATGATTCATTATATTCTCTAAATTTTCTATCTAACCATATTCCAAGACAAAAACTAGAAATACCAACAATAGTGGTAATACGTCTAACAGTCATTTCTACGAAGATTTTATTTAAAATAGAATATAATTTGAATACGAATTATTTTGATTATTAGGTAGATATCTAAATTCATGCTAGGTAGATATCATTTTCATAAAACATATAATATTATAAAGAAACATCGTAGGTTGTTAGTAAGTTGTTAAAATAACAAATGTATTGAACAAAAATTGGTAGTTACTTTACATTTTTTTTCATAGCACTGATCGTTTTACCAAGGTCTAGAGAAACTAAATAATAATCCGTGATACCGAAACCTAGATAATAATAACTACCTCTACTAAGGACTATCAAAACGTGTACAAAAACAAATTTAATGGCCAAGGTGATTAGGGTTAGTCTGATAAGCTGAAATGACTAAACGGGCCTACTGTGATAAAATTAACATAAAAAAAAATAAGAAAAAAATGTTTGGATCCCATATGTCTGGAAAAGTATTTTTCTGAATAATTCTTAAATAATGGTGTATTTAATCTATTCTGTGGTATACTGGTATTATACACACTTAAAATTTTATTTGAAATACATATTTTTATCAGTAATCATTACTTAGTTATTATTTTGATTTATCAGAAAAATGTGGTTTATTTTATCCGCTAACCATAACTAACTTTAATTTATATTATTGTTTTATGCAACACGTATATTTTACAGAGCTATTAAAACTTTACACACTCGTTAATAAATGTACAGACTGGCCTTTATGCTGGGTTGCCAGCTTTGGTATTTTAAAAAAAAGATTAATAAGACTTGATTGGCCACTCTCTTATCTTAGGCTACAGATATAAATAAATATGAATCGATCTATAGCAGCTGTGGTAACAAACAAACAACTTACTTTAAAAACTTCTTTTTATAACAATCTTTTTTTTTCTTTCTATCTTGCCTAGTTATATTAATAAGGGAGAATTTTCCTCTGGAACCAAAAGCAAAAAAATATGACTTACCAAATATAAACATATTAAGATTCTGTTACACTTTCTAAAGGTTAAGCAAACCCATCCATTTTGAGAAAAAAAAAAATGAAAATACACTACTGGTAGTAGGGCGAGTGGGTTATTTGTTAGCAAATATAATTACACTGGCTTTTAAAAAACCTCTGGGGGCCATTAATACTAGAATAAATATATTAATTTATCAAGTTTTTATTTTAATGTAATTTTAAGAATACATTGGACAATGTTTAATATTTAATAAAAATACAAATACATTTATATATTAATATTAATTATAACTAAAACGTATAGAACCATAAGACGACATGTATTGGGTGACAGGGATTTGAGCACCTATTGTAATATTACTAGGAGGCAAAACGCTCGGTCGTTATTAGATCAGATGATTTAGATTATAAATACAAATTAACTAAATAATTAATTTTTAAATGTTTAGTAGTAAATACAATAAAATAAAATAATATAATAAGCATCAACAAAATACATTTTCTCTCTAATTTATATAGTGTATAAAAATGTACATTTTTATATAAAATGTATATTTTGATCAGTATCAGTTTAACTTCAATAAAATTACTAAAGTTTTCATATTATTTTGAAGTATAAACTGTGGATTTAAAGAAAATAAATAACATTCTCACTTTATATATTTATTCGATAATTGATAAGTGATGATTTAGTAATAATTTCAAATCACAGTTAACAATGAGTATCTAATATTTATATGTTAGTAAAACAATCAAATTTTTGTTTTTTATCAAGGGTAGGAAAGAGGTTGAAGAATAAGAATACCCATTATATTTTTTTAAATATGGCGCCTATGAAAATAACAGTAAAATATCAAGACCAATAATCAAATTTTAGGATAAGTATTATTTATTCAATAATCTAAGACTTTTAACATCATCTATACAATGTAAGGTATGACAACAATTATGGATATGAAATTTTTCATAGACCAGAATAAAAAAAATCTAGTATTAAAAGAATGATGGTATATATATCAAATATATTTTATATTTAAGTATTCAAGATAACTGTTCAAACATAGTCCATGTTATTGCTACCATTAAAGATCGTCTTAAGATTCGAAGAGACAACCCTCTAAAATAACCAGCTAGTCCGTATTTCTGAAAACAAATTAAATATTTTTGAATTGCCCTTATATAAATACAATAATCATAATATGCACTTGTTTTATTAAATTAATTGCATCAAGAAACAGAATATTATCCTTTGATAATTGCTGACTAGTTTTTATCACATCAAATGGTTGAGTAATACATGACGCTAATCCTCCAGCTAAAAGCCCACTTCCAAAAATGTAAAATGGTTGTTTTTTATCTAATTCTAATAAAATAAAACACAAAACAAGATTAATGAATCTTGTTTTTGAGAACATATCATTTATAGTATAGAAATACACACAGTTTTACAAAGTTTAACAAATGTTTTGTCACCAAAAAAAATTGAATTTACGGACATTTTGTCCCTGAAAATTATTAAAATAGGACATTATTGCTTGTTTAGATCACTCGCCAGTACATGTTGGATATAACTTCACACACTCTCTGGGACATTTAACATTTGTTAAGCATTTGTAAAAATAAGTATTTTCTTGTTGAATTTAAAATATCAAAATTATTATATGCAATTTACTCAGTTGAATAAATTATTTTATTGAATTATTTGTCATAAAAAAACATTAATGTATGGGTATTAATGTATGTATTAAAAAAGGGTGAATATGAATTTTCACTCAACTAATATATATATTATGTAAGTACTTAACAATAGTATTAAATATATTTGTTATAATTGTAAATTTATCACACTTACTTTCAAATAATGTTGTATTTTTAAATTGAGTAAAGAACATAAAATATAGTGCAGAAAATGGAGCATCTCGTAAAATTGTTGATGTCCATCCACGGTACATAACCCTCCAGCCTTCAAATGCATAAATATTAGATAGGCCATTTACTAAAGTTGTGTAATTATATAGTCCACTCTGAAAGTTTTAAAATAACTAAACATTTACAAAAATAAAATAATTAAATTTAAAATTATTTACAAATATTTTCAATATATATCACCAATCCATTGATTTTATAACAAATTATTCAATTTTATATCATAATATTAACGGTACAAACATTGTGAATACTAATTTAATATGTCCATATGAAAAACACCTATACAAGTATTTTTTAACACAGCACTTATTTTGACCCTCACCATATATAACTTTAAATCAGTATTGAAAATGTTATTAATAACAAACAAAGAAAATTATATCTATTACCTATATTTATAACAATACTACCTCAAATATTTTGAAATTGTAAAAATATATTGTCTTCTTCATATCCGGTCATAGTAGCCTGTAGTGTAAAATATTGTTATATTTTGTCGTCCCAATATTCTGCCAGCTGTATTGCTTGTAATTGTAATTAATCTCATCGACATCTTTTGCTGTACATATACCATTAAAAAACATGTATTCCAAATAGTATTTATCATTTTGGACATCTCCACACTTCCACTTGTTGCTAAGCCCCATTTATGCATATTTCTTTTAGTACGGTATCATGCCATATATATTCGGGTTATGGTTCTCCATAAGCTCTAAGGGAGGGTTTTACCTTTATGTAATTTTTCTCTTGGCTCTGTATTAACACTATCTCTTTTTTCTATTATCTCTAACATAATTTGTTTCCAGTGTTTTACTTTTTCCTCAATAAGTTTGTAAAATCACTATACTTATTTTTAAGAACCTCTTCCTTGATTATAATCAGTATTATGCCATTTTTATACCATGCATTGGTCGTCTATTGTCATTTAATTATCCATATAATAAAAAATTAAATATAAATGCATAAATTCGAAATACATACCACCAAATTAAATTGGTTAAACAAAATAATCTCTGAGGCATAATCACCAATATTTTAATAATTTGTGTTAAAAAAAAAAATTCTGAATTATTTATTGTATTAATTCAATACAAATTAGAATTCAGTACAGAAAATATTAATTTATACAATTTAGTACTATGTATAAATATATTAAGTATTTACTTACTTACTTCTAATCTAGTTTTTAAAACAGTGAAGGGCATCAGTATAGTAACAGTAATACATCGTGCGCTGAATCCCGCTATTCCAGATTTCATCATAGAATTTTCATTGTGTGTTTTTAAATATGTATATATTAATTGTGTAAGTGGTATATGAATGGCAATTCCTGGAATATTGCGTGCAAGAGACTAGAAATAAAAAAATAATAATTGTATGAAGATAAAACAAATACAAAAAAATTAAGTATTTATTATGTATTAAATATTAAAAAATTAACAAAATGAATATATAGATAAAATTTTAATAATGCTTATGTTAATTTGCTAAATGTTCAGATCTATTTTGTTTTAATTTTATATAATAGATTTATCAAAGTCAAAATATAATCAATCATTGCAACCTTAATGATCTTTATTCAATGACTAACAAAAATACAAAATCGGTTTTAATAATTCTATTTATTAAATTAAATGTCAAGCTGTTAAGATTTAAAAGAAAGGAAGCATATCTGTTTTACAGAAAATATAATTTGTAAATTATGTAAATATATTAATATTTTTCTAAAGATGACATGTTAAATTTCGACAGGAGTGTGCTATGTAAAACATTAAAGCGTGTAGGAACTCAATGTGTAGAACCGGACAAGGTATATTTACAAAAGTTATTCACTTGCATGAAAATAATTTAGATTAATATAGTTTAGTTAAAAGTAGTTGAAAATAACTGGATTACAAATAAAAATCCACACTACTTAAGATAGGTTTAAAAATATTTTCTTGTAATGTCAATGTCTGGGGTAATTATTTACTCTTTGAGCCGTACAACAGGATAATAGAATTATAAAAAAAAAAAATAGGCACATCATCATCATAGTTACATGATTGCACTGAAATAAATATTATTATAATTGGTTAAAATATTAAGTCATATGTTTCTAAATTTCTTAATTTTATACTTAAGTGACTAAAAAAAAAAAATAAACATGTTATTTTTAATACTATAATACTTACATGACTTACTTTATACTTTACTTGACCATGTGGAAAAATACATTCTATATGAAATGTTGTATTTATCTTATGTTAGTAAATATTAAAATATTGCTACTATAAATATCATATTTTAAAACTCTAGGAAAGTACTTGATGAAAAAATAATTTAAATAAAAATTATAATTGCTTACCGGAGATAATCCTCTCCAAAATCCATAAAAGGGTTCTTGCTTCCAGACCAATTTTGTGGCATTAATTAAACTCAAATTATTTTTCCTAATAATAAAACGAAAAGTTAATACAAATATGAAAGTGGTTATTTCAGAATCCAATGCATATCTACCTATTTATGTGTCTATGCTTTAATTGACCATATTATTGATATACCTACTAGAACTCTGTACGGGCCGGGACGGTTGGGCTTCATTTAAAAGTTTTATATTTGGAAGGGCTTGGACTTCATAAATTAGGACAATGTAAGACTTCCCGGGCTTTTTAATTGGGGACGCGCCCTGGGCCTAAAATTATAGACTCTTGCAGAGCTCCCTACCTAGTAGGAAGTACTTATTTTATAAAAATAAATAAAAGTTTATAAATTGTTTAGTTTTTCATGCATAATGTTTAAATACAATACATTTAATGAAGGTGATAGATTTTCTTCCTCTTCAATAGACCTGGAGAGAACAATTAAAGATTCCCTAGTAATTGTAATTTATAATATGATACACAGACCATTGAAGGGACAAGGAAAAAAATGGTTGAATTCTTAAATTATGTGTGTCCAAGGTAATCAGTTAATGTGAAAGTAGTTTTAAAGGACTAAACACTCGTTTCGTACAGGGCACTTTTTGTGACACTACAAAGTGTCTGTGTGAAACGAGCCTAAGACCAAATCAAAGGTATATACTATCATTATAAATTTACATTGTGAACTTATCCTCTATTTTTAAATAGAAAATTAAATTTTACATACTGTACTGATGAAAAATGTAAAATAAATTATGATAATAGCAATATAAAATTTGTATATTTAACTTTTGCTCAAAATGTATAGTACTCATAAATACATACATAAATAGGCAGATGTCAGTCAGATATTGAAATAGCCACTTCCTACAATTATATATTTTTTTAAATAATTTCAAATTAATTACATTAAAGGGTCTTGTAAGACTGTTTTAACAACATCAAATGGTTGAAATAAAACAGAAGAGAATAGTCCTGATGCAGAACCAGCAATAATTGATTTTAATATTATATGCTAAAAATAATGTAATTTGTGGATAGAATTTAAGTATAGAAGTATATAAAAACAATCAAGTTTTTATAATTTACTAACTTCCTTGATCAATTTTGTAATATCCACATTATTCTTACTGGATCCATTATTATCTGTAATATTATCCATATTTAGGTGTATAATATATGTATTAACTTAACTGGAATGTACGATTGATTGAACGAATCATGGCTAAATATTTAGCTATGAACTAAATAATAAACTTGTGATAATTGATAATTCGCGGTATGCACTTAGTCCTTATCATTTTCGAATAAGTGTTCCCATCCCGTCATGTACACTGATAACCGCAGGCTATCTTTAACTGTCATTTAAAACATAGCTTATTAGTTACGAACATCGAGGTATATAAACTATACGAGGTTTATACCTCAATGATTATGAATGGTTTATACCATTGTCCTCAGTAACGTTTGATAACAGAGAAAGTTTCTAAGTTTAATTGTTGAATAGTTTTAAATCAACTTTACAATACGAAAATGTTAAGTTAATTGCTAACCTAGTTACTAGACGATTAGAATACTATTGAGTGTTAACCAGAAATGGTGCTAACTGTGGAAATTTCCTTTCCTACTCAATAATTGTTGTATATTTATTTTGGTACATTAGTAAACTAATTAAGTACTATGTCTCGACTCTCTGTAAGTATAATTTTATAGTTTATTTATAGTTATTATATTTATGGTTATTATATTATAGAAAGAAGAAATTGCCAAGCAATTTATGCTTCCAGAGCGTAAATCAAAAATTGCAACACTACTGAAGCAAGATGGACAAGCGTATTGTATTTGTAGATCATCAGACTCTTCAAGATTTATGATGTAAATATATTGAATTTGGTTTAATTTTTTTTTATCAGTAACAATGAGTATTGGGATTTATTTGAGTCTACATAACTGAATAAGTTACGTACCTAAGTTGTGATTAGCATCACAGTTATAGATAACCGTAATTAATACTAATACATTGTTATTAACATCATTATTAATATCTAATTTAATTATTGTTCAAAAGAATAAAAATAATTGTAAAATGTATAGTATTGATTCGCTGAAATATATTATTAAACCCTTTTTGTACAATTGTATTATATATAAATTGTATACAAAAAATACTTTTTAAATAAATACCTTTATTTTCTATGTTGTGTCTATACCTATCTAGATATATTATGTAAAAACATAATATATATTACACAACTGTTTATTGAAAAATGTGTTTAAATTAATTTATTGTAGTGGTTGCGATTCGTGTGAAGATTGGTATCATGGTGATTGTATTGGAATTACAAGAAAACAATCTAAACTCATCAAACATTATTTTTGTGATGTATACCCATATTGAGTAATAAAATTTAGAATTTTCTATTTGACTATTTTTTTTGTTTGATTCTAGAAATGTAAAGCAGAAGATTCTTCATTGAAAACAGTATTCAAAACTTCATTGTGTCGTAGTGATTTTAAAGAAAAGCTTGACCAATATGTTGGAATTAAACGTGGTAAGATGATAAATGTTGATGTTTATAATTGAGTAAAGATTATAAGTTTTCTAATAGTAACTAAAATGTTATACATCATAAATAGCTATAATTTAAAACATCAAAAGTTTTTAGTTGAAATAATTAATTATGAATGTTGTATAATTTATAACAATCTCTTTTGTTTATTAGATATTCGTAGTAAACATCGTCCTAAAAATAGGTCTTGTGGTCGTTGTGAAAACTGTAAACGAGTTAAAGATTGCGGTGTATGTTTAGGATGTTTTGAAATGAGAAAATTTGGTAGTGTAGATTTATGTGAAAACAAAAAGTGTTTAAATGTCAATAACATACAAGTAAACATTTGAAATTTATCATATTTTTATTATAGCATTGTTATACATTAATTATTATCACAGGAAAATAGGCCTTTATCCAAGTCTACAAAGAAAAAACGTAAGGACTCGAGTTCTGAGGGTGATAATGCTAATATACCACTGTTAAACCGTAGACATTGTTATGGTATTGAATGTACTCAAATAGCAAGGTTTAATTCCAAGTACTGTTCAGAAAAGTGTGGTCTGAGTTTGGCTGGTGCAAGGCTTTTTAGAGTAAGTATATAATATAAATCAATAAATAATAATTAAGTTTATAATATATTATTTAGGTCTTGCCTCAAAGGGTCCATGAGTGGAACATGTCACCATGTGCTGCAGAAGAATTAAATAAAAAAAATTTAGAAGCAGTAAGAAAAGAACAACTCGAAGTGAGAGATATTTTAAAAGAGTTGGATAAAAGACATAAAGTAATAATTTCTTTGAATATTCTATCATTCATACACATATATAATATAATAATACATGTAATCTATCCTAACTAAACCTACTAATTGGTATAAAAGTCAAAAATTGAAAAAGCTTTTATTATACATAATAAGTCCTACTAAGGGTCAGAGTCATCAGTTTAATAATTTAATTAAATAACAAAAAAAAGATTTATACAATAATTAACAGAAAGGGTTATTCACTAAAACTTAGATTGGCGTTTACTATATATGTATTTATACTAAATTAAAACTGGATATCCATTATTATTTAAATGTTCAATGTTGAGTATTATTATTTTTATAAAATATTTAGGAACTTGATCAATTATTGAAAAAAGCTAAATTATTGGCTGTTGACCTAAACCAAGAGATACAAGATATTGATGAAGAAATGAGTATGCATTGTGTTACGTGTGGACATGAAATACATACAAGAACTGCAGTAAAACACATGGAAAAATGTTTTAATAAGGTTAATATTTTATAATTTAATATATAAAATATAATTATATATAATTTAATAAATATATATTTTAGTACGAAAGCCAGTCATCGTTTGGTTCAATTTATAAAACAAGAATTGATGGAAATAATATGTTTTGCGATTTTTATAGTCCTTCACAAGGTACATATTGCAAAAGACTAAGAGTTTTATGTCCAGAACATTTCAAGGATTCAACTGTTATTAGTGATACTGAGGTAAAAATTATTTGGTTAAATGTTTGATCTTGATCACATACTATTTGTTTCTCTAATGTGGTAACCATCCAGGGAAAGAAAATATGCTTTCACAAAAGGTTAACTATAAAAATTGAAATGTCCTATAAACTTAATTTGTACATTTTTTTTTATGCAATAATCATATTTACATACAATTACAAAATGTACTAGATTAATTGAATAGGTAAAAGATATTAAACTATATCTAATTATTTTTTTAGGTATGTGGTTGTCCTCTCGTTTCAAACGTTTTCAATTTAACTGGAGAATTTTGCCAAGTGCCAAAAAAAACATGCATTAAACACTATTGCTGGGATAAATTAAGACGAGCAGAAATTGATATGGAAAGAGTCCGTCAGGTTGGCTAATATTAAACAAAAATGTAAAAAAAACTAATACAATTTATCGAGTAAATACTGTTCTTATTTATTTACTTGGCTCTTGTCCATCCATGAGCAGTGCCATTTTTATAGGAAAGGGTCCAACATAGTTGTCACAGCTTCTGGAAACCTGAAAAAGTCAAGGGATTTATATTTAATTCTGGAATTTTAATTTCAAAATTCAATCTGTATTTTTGTAAATATTAATTATTCAAAATTCAGAAATATAATAGATAATATTATTTTTTATAATGATATATTATTATTAGTTATTTGATAATAAGTAATTTGGCTGCAATATTTAAATTTTCTAAACAATATTTAATGCCAAATTCATCATACTTTATTTGCTGTCCTTTTGTTTTATGTGGTGATAAATTAAATATAATGAATGAAAGTAACAAATATTTTAACACATATTATTTATTTACACTGGTATACCATCCTGGAAATTTTAAAATGGATTTGTATGGTAACCACGTCTAACTATACCCTTCCCTATTCACTGTGTTATACATACATTTATTTTTTCAAATAAGGAAAAACTAATACTATATATTAGGTATAATCACTGTGAAATAAAATTATAAACCATCCCAATTTAAAACAAACTGAGTAAAATTAAGTTTTCTAAAGTGTTAAATTATTTTTCATATTTTAGTTACATTTATTGTTATTAATTTTTATACCTTTATAATATAATATGGTATATTAAAATATAATTAAATTATAACAATTTAATTGTTAATTTTTATTATTTTAGTGGTTAAAATTAGATGAGCTGGTTGAAAAAGAACGGCAAATAAGACATAGTATGTCTACAAGAGCTGGAGTTTTAGCATTAATGTTACATTCAACTTATGACCATGATATGATGGAACAGTTAGCAAAAGACGTAGCTTCTAAGAGTGAAAGCAATTCTTCAACTTTTTCAAAATCAAAGGAATCACATGAAGAATAGTATATTTACAACTAAGAATAATTACCTCATTGGATATATTCAAGCAAAAATTTAGTTAATTTGTGACAATGTATATCTTTCTTTTAAATACTGCATTTATTAGTCAATAATAATTTATTGATTGACCTTACTATTATATTTATTAAATGTATGAATAATTAAAAAGTGGTTATTTTATTGACTTTTTTTTCTCAGGACTGTGCAAGTGAATGTGTCATTTTGTTTGCCGAATACCTACTTGGTACAACTTTAGTAATTGTTAGATAATTTTATATTAAGGAAATTTGATTTATTAATATTTTTTGGGCTTCTATGGGTGTTTTAGATTCTGAACAAAGCATGGAATGTATTGGTTTTACTATATTATGTGTGCTTTTTTTCTTTTTCGTCTGAACAACTTTTCTACTAGAAGTCTTGCTATGCTTTTCAAGTGTAGTATCTTTTTGAAAGAATTTGGAACTTGTTATGATTAATTGGAAGAGGAGGGGGTTCAGTTTTTATTTTTGTTGTAATATTCTTAATAATTGGAGAAAAATAAATGATTTTTGATTTGATTGTTTTTTTTTTTTTTTTATAATTAGGTTGAAAATAATAGTAAAGAACTGCAATTTTTACAGAATATTCATAGTAGTTTTAGGAGTGGAAAACAATCTGGCGTTTTCGAGCTATTTATAGACATTTTAAATGTTCGAGTCATTTCAGTTTTTATTTGATTTTACTTGAATAAATATGTTGTACTTAGAAAAAAAGAATAAAGGTGAATAAATATCCTTTATAATCACAGGATTTATTTTCTTTTTCTTTATCTAAGTATTATTTTTTTGTCCTTGATATGTTTTCTAAACCAAAGGTAATACTTTTGTTAGACATCCAAGCCTGTTGGAATATTAACAGGAACAATATTCATAAGAGTGAACTCTCTTAAGAATGCTAGTGATACATGTATACATACATAGATAACCGGTTTTAATGATTATCACGTACCAAAATATTTGGCCACTTCGTTTCTAGTTGAGGATTATTGTTAAGTTACTAATATCTGTTCAAATAGGTAGTATTTAAAAATTAATGTTTTTCCTTCAAAATTAATATTGGTTGTATACATAAAATTTTAATCAATTAACATTTTATTTTATTTATATGTAACCATATATAAATTTAACTAAGGTGGATCCACTTTGCATTTAAAGTATTTTAATAATTACTATTATACCAGACCTAACATCTGTGATTATAATCAAATTATATATATATTTTATTATTTATATATTATTATTTTGGTTTTTTCAGCATACCACTATTTAATAGGTACAATTAAAAAATAATCAACTCAATAACCCATACAAAAAATATTCTTTTTTTAGAAAAGCTTTTCTTTTCTCAATTATATATTAATGTTTTTATTTTAAATTTTAAAATAAATTATCTATTATTATCTTTAAATATTTTCCCCTAATTGTATCATAAAATAGATTTAATCTATTGTAAAAGTAGTAACCTTTATTTTAGATTTAGTCTTATCTGTTGGTTTATTTTTTTTTTTTTGGGATTCAAAAAGGTATACTAACAATAATTATTTTTTAATAGTTTTACCAGATTAATGATTAATAACCGCATCATATATTTATCATTTTTCATTATAATTTTATGGTTGTTTTGTACGCACGGTCTGATAAATTGCTTGTCGGTGGTAACTGCATGCGTTATGATTTAACATGGCTGTACAAATTATAACAATTTTTCATTACACTTCATGTATGATAATTAATAATATTACCAAAAAACATAAAAGATGTCCTCGTTTCGTAAAAAAATGTTATCGTGTTATAATTAATGATGTGATATAAATCTGGAAAGTCCAAAATTCCAATAAACAATGTTTGGAATTCCAAAATCCAAAATATTTTGTTTTTATTTGTTACAAATTTAGATGATTATAAATCTATTAATGACATAATTATTAATAGTGAGAATGATATAATAATGTGTTACATATATGAATATAATAATAATAACGATGAGGTCTAGTATGCTAATAATGATCTTCATTTTCTGATGATGAGTCTTCCGTGTCTGTTAAAAGGATGTCCTGGGGAAGTCGAGGCCGGAGACGTCTATTGAGTGTTTTTTTTCCAATATTGTAGTGACGAGCACTGTCCAAGTTTTTTAGTTTGGCGTAGAAAATTTTTGAATTGGGTTTTAATCCATATATTTATCAGGGGTATTTTCGTATCATTATGGATCTGGCGATTTCTCATGAACCACGGTGCTTTGAGACATATCCTTAGAAATTTATTTTGTAAAATTTGTATTTTATTTATTTTAGTTATAGAGGCAGCGGACCATACAGGACAGGCATAAGTTATTAGAGGCCTGATTATTGCGGTATAGAGAAGGAGAGAAGATTTTATTTGGAGAGTTGATTTGTAATTCACTAAGGGGTAGAGAATTCTCATCCTGGCATATCCCTGTGTAAGTTTTTTGTTTATGTGGATATTCCATGTCAGTTTTTCATCGAGAAAAACTCCAAGGTATTTCACTGAGTCATCTTTTCTGTTCCATTGTATGATCTGGTTGTTTATGGTTATATTTATTGGATCGTTATATCTTTTTAATGTGAATATTTTAGCCTCACTTTTAGTCGGATTTAGATTCAGCTTCCATTTTTTGAACCAGGAGGTAATTTCGTTTAGTGAAGATTGTAATTTTTCGATTGATAAGTTTAATACGCTATCTTGCGTGAGTATTGTTGTGTCGTCCGCAAACATTGCCAGTTGAAAGTTAGGGGGATTGGGGATGTCATGGCAGTAAATGTTAAATAGCGTTGGCCCCAATACTGATCCTTGTGGGACTCCAGATTTGATTTTGTGTTGTAGAGATAGGTCTGTGTCTATTCTCACTTGGAATGTTCTGTCTGATATGAAAGATGTGATGGTTTTTAGAAGGTACATGGGAAGATTAAGTGCTTTCAGTTTTATTTCAAGCCCATGATGCCAGACCTTATCAAAGGCTTGTGTTAAATCGAGAAAAACTGCTGTAGTATATTTCTTGTTTTCGAAACCATGCACAATTATTTCTGATATACGTTGGATCTGGTGGCATGTGGAGTGCTGTGTTTTGAAGCCAAATTGGTATTTTGGGATTATGTGTAAGAATGGTTTTATCCTATTCAGTAAAATCCTTTCATATAGCTTTGATAGGGTTAGTAATAGGCTTATTGGTCTGTAGCTTGTGAGAGAGTTTGCTTGTTTTCCAGGTTTGTGGATTGGGACTATTATGGCATGTTTCCATGTAAGGGGAAAGGTACCTATTCGCATGGTTGAATTAAATAGAGAGGCTAGGTATGTTAATGCTTTTGGAGTAAGGTTTTTTAAAATTTTGTTTGTTATTAAGTCATGGCCGGGACTTTTCTTGCTTGCTAATTTTGATATGATTAATTGTATTTCCTTGGGGGATGTTGGAGTGATAATGGTGTTATGCTCGTAATTAATTTTGTTTGATATTTCTTCTGAGTGTTCGTTTTGATGATGAGTGTCATCTTCCGTGGTGAAGCATGATTCAAAGTAGTCTGCAAAGGCTTCGGACTTTTCTGCGTTTGTGTCATAATTGGCTAATCCGTTTCTTAAAGAGGGTATAACATTGCGCTGCCTGAGTATTGTTTTTGTAGCTAACCAAAGACTTGAGTCATTCGGATTGATTTTTTCCAGGTAAGCACTGTAAGAGTTATATCTTATGTTATCTAATTCCCACTTTACTCTTCTAGTTAACTGGTTTAGTCTTCTTTTGACTCCTAAATTTCTTGTTCTCTGCCAAATTTTTCTTACTTTGTGCTTTTCTTCGATTAAATTTTGTATAATGATTGGGAGAGAGTCAGTAGACCGAGTTATGTTACTGTGTTTTTTTTTAATCTGTGCTCGGGTCGCTGCTATTTTTATGGCTTCTGTTATATGCTCAATGCTCTTATTGATATCATCTATGTCTTGATATTGTTTTTGGTTATTAAGGTTTTTATCTAAAATTTCTCTGAAGGCTTCCCATTTTATGGGGGCGTTAATTAGTTTTGGAATAGGATGATTGATTTTTATTTGTTTATTCATAGTGGAGATAACAGGAACATGATTTTTAATACACATGGCAATATTACAAGTCTGAAAAAAAAAATGATTTATACATGTGAATGTATGTACAGACTTGAGTACTCTGGTGTATTTCATCTATGGTACTAAACTACCGACTAAAATTGAACTAGGGCGAATTCTGGTTAATATAGATATAATGGTCCGATTTTAATGTATGTTAACATGGTTAAAAAAAAAACACCGCCTAACATGGACGCTCTATTCGGTTTATGTGGGCAAATTGTATTAGTTTTTTTATTTTTAATATTTATTTATTAGTGGACTAGTGTAGACAGTACACAGATAAGATAACAGTCGAAAAGATTGCGTGTGTATGGAAAGTAATAAAAATCATTAAACTGTTAATCGGTTCGGCGATAAACGGAGAATGAAAACGACGGCGACAATTCAACAGTTAAATGCATCGATCACTAATGTCTCGAAAAGATCTTTTGTTGAGTGAAAAAAATCTTGATTTCAGGTTACTAGATTTAGGACTAAGTCTAAACGTTCCCGCCGGGTACTTCTCATAACGTCAAATCGCTGAACAATTACGTGTTTCTAAATCGGTCGCCATGAACTTCTAAAGAAGAAAATATATTTCCGCAAAACCTTTAGTTAGGATCGACCCGTGTGGTCGAAAACGTAAAAGACATGGGAGAGATCTCCCGGAGTTGACGACGAGGTTAGTGTTTCTGGATGTTGTGAAAGTCAAAGCCGAAAAGTTAGCACAGAAAACGGGTAAACGAACAGTTTGTCGCCACTGATGAGTTGGTTAAGCCGGTGGAAGAAAAGACGGGATATTAAATTTAAACGTGGGCACTGTGACAAGTAGGTGGTGATACGTCTGGTGATGGCTGAACTCCTTAACAATTAAAGCTATTTGGTAAATTATTATTATTGTTATCTGTATTGCACTTTTGTTTTGTGCGATAATAATACAAGTAATTTAACCAAAATCTAAATATTATAAAAAATGTTTTTACGAAACGATTTTATAACAAATAAATCAATACCTATGAAAGCAAACACTTATCCTGCAGAAGCATTATTGGGTGTGATGTTTTTTTTTTATAAATAATTGGACAGGAGATTAAAATTTATCCAGACTTAACTCGACTTTTTTTTAGCCAATAAAATAGTTACTTTATTTGACGATTTTCCCCAGATTCTCAACGGTGAATCGTTAAAATAAATGTAATTAATAGTTATACTAGAAAATTAATTATGATGAATAATAATAAACGTATAATTATTAAATATAATTAATAATAAACGTTAAACGATACTAATTATATAACATAAATATTTTCTCAGGTTAACGGAGTTTATCCTGGATCTGAATTCCGCAGTGTTATCCTATATCGAAACATGATTGTAAATTTAATTTATTCCTTTTTTTTTTATTTTACTTCCTCAATAAGTTCATTATTTATACTTTGAAAACTTTCTGACGACAGTGTATATCAGTAATTATTTCGGCGCCTGGGTATTTTTTTTTTTGTTATCAAAAAAAAAAAAACAATCACATCCGACCGATGCGCGCGATAACCAAAACGATGCGTTTTAATCATTTCCTTGTCCAGAGGTTTTTAACCTATGCGTCGTCGGTTATTAATAAGGGGACCGCCTTTGCAGTAGAAAATAATAATACAATTTTAATATATTGCTATAATTTTTTTTTTTTACATCGTCATTATTATCTGAATTTTGGATAGCTATCAAGAATCAGTATCCGATCGTTGCCAACAGAGCTTTTAGGACTTTGATTCCTTTTACTACTTTTTCTACTTGCGTGAAACGGATTTTTCTGCCTTGGCAGTTATTAAAACAAAATATAGATCAAGACTAAATGCCGAAAAGAAAATGAGAATTGTATTTTCAAAATTCATGCCACGATTTAATCATCGATTAAAATATCGATTATAATACACTAAACTCATGTCAGTCGCTCCATTAGAAAAACAAACAAGCGGATATTTGGTCACATCTGTGGGGGGGGGGGTTGACATGATTGAAAAATTTGTTAAAAAAGTTTTGATTATTTTCTATAATTGTATATCATAAGTGTAGTAGAGAGATTAAAAACTTCCGGGAGTCCTAAAGTCCCCCCCCCCAATATCCGCCACAGATAAAACCTCAAAAACAAAATAAAATTTAAAAAAAAAAATCTGTTATTAATATTATTATATATTTATTTCGTCATTAAATAAAGTTAGATTAAATAATGTAAATTTGTTTGTTTTATTATCATTAATCGTATGGAAGACGTTATTATTTTTTTTTCAGAGGAGCCGTAGACCCAAAAAGGTTGAAAACCACTGTCCTAGTCAATTGTAAGATGTTCAAATTGTCAACGCCATTTGCATGCATATTTTGTAAAAAATAATATCGATACCAAGTAGACACATAAAATCATCGGGCCAAAATATATGTTTCAAGTTATTCCGGAAACTTCCCATTTTAAGAACGGCTCTTTCGTTTTTCCAATTCTATCGATCTCATGCAAAATTAGTAAAAAATTTATATGCAACAAAAAAAAATATATACGTAAAATCTAAATCGTATTCTAAAGTTGTTTGAACAAATATATTATTCGATTTTCGATTAAATATTTGTACGTGCCTTGTGATACGCTTGTACGAACGCACGTTTAGATTGTATAAATTATTATATTTGTTTGTTTTTTATTCGTATTATTTTAAATTATCTATGGGTATTGAATATCTATTGAATTACTACTTTTTGTATTACTATTGTTCTTTAGGTATTCTAATTCTGTTTTTTACCTTTGCGTATTTTTGTTTAGGTATATTTTCGTGTTGGTAATTTAATAATCATTTAATTTGATACTCAGACAATTTAACATTTTTTTTTTTTTTAAATACGTACCCAGGGATGTCAATTTAAATAATTTCAATGCATAGGTATTATAGCTTTTTTATACATATGTCTACTATTGATAAATTATTCGACTATTGCCTAAAAGGCGACGATCTACGACCTTAGAACCTGCACCAACCGTACGATATGCAAATCTATAGTGCATCCTGTGTTTTATTAATTAGTTGAACATCTAGTAACAAAATTGAACATTTTAGTAAATCGTATTTAGTAATTGGCAGTAGGTACTAAAGAGAATATTGACAACAATAACTATAAAGCCATGTCGAGACAACAAGCCATCGAGCTTAAAATTAAAAAAGACAGGGAGATTGCGTTGGAGGCAGGCCGCCGTCTGGTAAAATGTGATCCTGGCGACGAAATCGTTATTTCCGGGTTCTCTGGATCGTTTCCAGATTCCGACGGACTTCCAGAGTTCGCTGAAAACCTTTTCAATAAAGTCGACTTAATATCCGACGATAATAGAAGATGGACTATCGGTAAACATAATTGTATAGTGTATTTTCTATGTTCATTTATTTATTTTTTTTTTATTTAAGAACACCCTGAAATTCCTCAGCGAACTGGCAAATTGAATAAAGTTAATAAATTCGATGCAGCGTTTTTTGGAATTCATTACAAACAAGCGCATACTATGGACCCAATGTGTCGTATTATATTGGAAAAATCGTATGAAGCAATAGTGGACTCGGGTAATATATTTACGATTATATGCTTGTTATGCTTGAAATACCTTTAAAATCAAAATCAGAGTCCCGGGTATTAATTATTGTGCTTTGTTTACGACCGGCTTTGATTTTAAACATAATCGTCTATTATTGAAACAAGTTATTATAATATAGAAACCATTTAAGAATAAAACACAACCAATAATACTACAGACTAAGTGTTTTCTTCGTATATATTTATTTTTGTTATATTTTAAAAATAATTAATTATTAAAATAGCTACCTACCTATTTGTTAACAGTTAAATAATTAATTTTTTTTTTATGTAAGGTAATGCACCAAAGTCACTAAAAGGGTCAAAAACAGGAGTGTTTGTTGGAGCTTGCTTTAGCGAGTCGGAAAAAACTTGGTTTTATGAGAAACTTCAAGTGAATGGTTTTGGACTTACTGGATGTGCTCGTGCTATGCTCGCCAATAGGGTATCTTATTGGTTGGGTGTAAATGGTAAGCGGTTTAATTTTATTTCTTATACTTGTTTACTAAGAATTACTTAGTAAACAAGTATAAGAAATAAAATAAGTAAAAAATCAAATGATATAAATTGGTTAAAAACATTAAAGTTAAATAAAAAAAAATCTATACAGGTCCTAGTTATTCTGTGGATTCTGCTTGTTCTTCAAGCTTGTATGCATTGGAACACGCTTATAAATCTATTCGCGACGGACATTGTGACTCCGCAATAGTTGGAGGTTGTAATTTGTGTCTTCATCCATATGTTTCTCTACAATTTGCACGATTGGGTGTACTGAGTATGGATGGTAGATGTAAATCTTTTGACGAAGGTGCTAATGGATATGTAAGATCAGAAGCAGTTTGTGTTATGTATTTACAAAAAGCAAAAGTCGCCAAACGTGTGTACGCAAAAGTCATACACGCTAAAACCAATTGTGATGGATATAAAGAACAAGGAATAACATATCCTTCAGGACCTCTGCAGCAAAGATTATTAGAAGAATTTTACGAAGAATGTGAAATAAAACCTTGTAATTTAGGCTGGATAGAAGCCCATGGAACAGGGACAAAAGTATATTATAGATTTAAATCTAATGACAGATGATGATGTACTATGTTTTAACAATATTAAAATATTATTATAAATAGGTTGGAGATCCGGAAGAAGTTAAAGCATTAGAAAATGTATTTTGTCCCGGTCGCACAGAACCTTTACTTATCGGTTCTGTAAAATCAAACATTGGTCATTCTGAACCTGCTTCAGGCCTATGTTCTATAGCAAAAGTAATCATAGCTATGGAAAGTGGTTTTATACCCCCCAACATAAATTTTTATACTCCAAGAGAAGACATAACAGCATTCTATAATGGCCGTATTAATGTAGTAGCTGATAAAACACCCTGGAATGGAGGTATGGTCGGTATTAATTCATTTGGTTTTGGTGGTGCTAATTGTCATGTATTACTGAACTCGAACGACAAAAGTAAAATTAACAATGGACTTCCTGAAGATGATTTGCCTAGATTAGTAGTAGCTTCAGGTAGAACTGAAGAAGCAGTAACCGTTATACTAAACGATGTGAGTTTTACGACGACTTGAATGTGGTTTGTTAACTAAGTTATTAAAAGATTATTTTAAATTGCAGTTCTTATCAAGACCGTTAGATAAAGAGTATGTGCGTTTATTACACGATGTTCAAGCAGAACACATTCCTGGGCATCTTTACAGAGGGTACACGATTATAACAAAAGATCCAAAATCAAATCGCCCTATAGATTTCCAAGTATATTGTATTTAATTTAAATTTTATGCTAACTATTGGTATTAAGAGATGGATTATGTTAGGATAGCTTGAATTAAAACAATATTTTTATTACTGTTGAATATAGTTATAGTTTAACATAATTTAACATAATCTAACATTTATTTAATTTGAAAACAAAGTACACGTTTAAAAATATATAATAAAAATAATTTTTACTCTGGCATGTACTGTTAATATGCTCTGAATACGATACAGATCTATATTACACGACCATTACAATTTAAAATTATTAATCTGAGGATTATGAGAATAATTCAATGAATAACATATCTGTAAAAAGAGTCTATTTTAAAGAATTTTTTGGTTAAGCATTATCAAGCAGTGCAGACCTCTAATATTCAATTATTATTATTAATTTTATTTATTTGTTTAGTATTATTCCGGAGAATCGCGTCCTGTATGTTTTGTGTTTACCGGGATGGGTTCTCAATGGACTGGAATGGGCACGTCATTAATGAAATTACCTATTTTCAATGAATCGATCCAAAAGAGTAATAGCATTTTAAAAGAATTTGGAATTGACTTAATAAAAATCATAACAAACTCTGATCACCAAATATTAAATAATACAGTTAATTCATTTGTGGGAATCACAGCCATAGAAGTAAATATTTCTTTTTACCAACAGTATTTAACAAATGTGTTTATATATTTAAAATTTACTTCAGATCGCATTATTTGATGTATTAATTGCCATTGGAATTACTCCAGACTTTGTCATTGGCCTTTCTATTGGAGAATTGGGATGTGCATATGCTGATGGTTGTTTAACAGCTGAACAAACTTTGAAAGCTGCTTATTATTATGGCTTATCTGTAGTGAACTCGAAATTACCTTTAGGGGCAATGGCATTTGTTAGTATTGGCTATAACGATATTAAACACATCCTTCCAGTAAATGTTGAAGTAGCATGGCATAACTCACAAGATAGTTGTACCATATCTGGTTTAAAAGAATCTGTTGAACAATTTGTCTTACAGTTAAAATCGAAGGATATCTCAACTAAAATAATAAATGTATTCAACACGTCCTATCATTCAAAACTAATTGAAAAAGCGATACCATCATTATTGGAAAATTTAAAAAAAATTGTGCCATATCCTAAACTACGAACAGGAAAGTGGATTAGTACATCAATTCCTGAAGAACAGTGGGGAACAGATAATGCAAATTATTGTTCTGCTGAATATGTTGTGAATAATTTATTAAATAGTGTATTGTTTGATGAATCATTTGATCATGTACCAAAAGGATCTGTAGTTATAGAATTAGCTCCAGATGGAATTCTTCAAGATATAATAAATCAACAATCAAAAAAAAATATTTGCACTGTTGACTTAGCTTCTAGGGATCATAAAGACGGACTTGGATATCTGTTGTCAGCTTTTGGAAAGTATGAATATTTATATAATTTTTTTTTTTAGTTTGTCGTTAGTATATATTTTAATTGTTCATGTTTTTAATATAGAATATTTGAAGCTGGTATCAATCCAAAAATTAGTAAACTTTACCCGGACATTGAATTTCCAGTAAGTCGAGGTACCCCAATGATCGCACCTTTAGTACGTTGGGAACATTCAGAAGACTGGTACGTGACAATGTATCGTGTTCAAGACAAAATTAAATCAGGGGAGCGTAATATTTCAATTTCATTAAAAGATGATGAACAAGAATACTTATCTGGTCATGTCATTGATGGAAGAAATTTATTCCCAGCAACTGGATACCTGGTATATTTGATTTAATATGTAAATAAACGTATTTAATTTAATGGTATACGACATAGAGATACCTATCCAACCACCCCTCCAGAGAAATTTGATATTTTTAAACATTTTTAAACATAATGTTTTTTGGGTGGCACAGCTAAATATTTCATTTATCGTTATTTAATTGGCTGTATATGTATAATAATATTAGAAATAAGTTGGCAATAAATATCGCTATACTAGATTGATACTTTTAGAATACCTTCGTAAAACTATACCATATTTTTAAAATTCATTCATATTCAATTATTTTTAAAACCCCTAACATAATAAAAATAACTAAAAGAAATAGTGTTTGACTTTTTTTATAAATTGTATAAATACATAAAAAAAAATTAATGTTTACACTAAAAAACAAGATTTAAACGAGTATATTTGCTTGATTTTCTCCACTGAATTCCCTATACAAGAATGGTGTAATTGAAAAAAAAAACTACTGCAATTGCAAAAAAAAAGAATTCCCTAATAAAATATATATCCCAACTTACATAAATGACAAGAGTATATTATACTTATTATTAACTACATTTTTCCTTAATGTAAACAGGTTTTGGCATGGGAAACGCTGGCCCTAATGCGAGGCGAACTATATTCTGATGTACCTGTTGTATTTGAAAATGTTCGTTTTCAAAGAGCAACTAATATTCCTAAGGAAGGTAATGTTGAATTTATTGTTATGGTACAAAAAGGTAGTGGTACATTTGAGGTAGTGGAAAGCGGGGCACCAGTCGTCACTGGTCGTTTATATATTCCTACTGATGTCAATAAAGAGATGATTGACATGCCTCCACATCCATATGAACCTAATGATACAGAATTAAACACTAAGGATGTTTATAAAGAGTTAAGACTTCGAGGATATAATTACAAAGGGCTGTTTAAGAGTCTGAATAGTGTAAATCTTGACGGTAAGTTAAAATACCTAAAATAAAAGTTTTAATACATTTTACTCATTTTTAAAACTATTTTATATGTTTTCTTTTAGCAACTGTTGGTAGAATTGGTTGGTTTAATAACTGGGTTGCATTTATGGATAATATGTTACAAATACAAATATTAAGCGAAGACACAAGATCCTTATTTGTCCCTACATCGTTACAGAAACTTTTTATTAATGTAAAAAAACATTCATTAGTCTTACAAACACTCCCTGAAGAAAACCCAGGTAATTAATATATTTATATTTATAAACGGTTTACTTAAAATGAAAAACTTCCAGAGATTCCTGTTTATGTATACCCAGAGATTGATCTTATTCAATCTGGTGGGGTAGAAATAAGAGGATTACATGCAAATGCTATTGCTAAAAGAAAACCGTTAGCTGATCCGGTCATTGAAAAATTTATGTTTGTACCATATGTTATTGAAACGGTAATTGGACACCACTAATTAAACTTGTATATATATATATTACTTAAAATATAATGTAAAATTTCTAGGGATATTTACTGGAAGATGTAGTACGAATTAGTTTGCATTTAAGTATTGAAAATATTATTGGTATTAAAGTGAAAATTGTGGAAATATTAAACAAAACATTTAACCCTGATGTACAAATTATTAGTCCCATTGTTCTTGATGTTTTGGCGGATTTACCACTCATACAAGTATGATATAAAATATAACAAGCCTATTTTGGAATTTATAACATTATTTATATATAAATAAATATATATTGTTTGTTTTTAATTAGCCTGACGTATCTATTCTATCTGATGGAAGCCATCCTCAACTGAAGGAATTGCCATCTAATTTAACAGTTGACGATAAAAAATTGTCAACAGATCAAACTGCATTAGTTGTTGTTGGATCAAGAGTTTTAGACGATTCTACGTTACTGGAACAAGTATTTTCTACACTACAACCCGGAGGATTTTTATTAACGCGCGAACAATTAAATGTGGAATTATCTATAAATGCTTTAGAGATTTGTCTAGACGTTTCACTTGAACGGGAAAGATTGTTGCTTATTAGAAAGGTATGTACATTAAATGCTCATAAAAAGTTTGAATGAAAATTTTATCCAAATTTAAAAACAATTTAGCCTTTAGAGCAAAATGTTGTTCCAATTGTTATTAAAATCTCAAGTACAGAGTATTCATGGCTACCTCTTTTGCAAAAAACATTACAAGCGGATGATGCTTCTGTTAATCAAAAAGTCATTCTTGTTGCTGAAAAAGATCCTACAAATGGAATTATGGGACTATTTAATTGTGTCAGAAAAGAAACTGGTGGAGAGAGAACAAGGTATATAATTAATAGTATTATTAATGGTAATGTCCTAAACTCGAAATAAATTATTGTATAAACAAAAATTACACATAGTTTTAGAAATATATTATTGTTAGTTTTAAAAAATGAATAACTGTGATTGGCTTTAATCTCAAAATAAATTATTTATTAAATACTTTATCTACAGGACAAATTATTTAATTAGCATGTAATAAAAATAGATTTATTATAAATCCAACGTTTTTATAAAAACATTTTATTTGATAAGACGATTAATTAATCTAAAAATGTCATATTTACCCTATAATAATTCAATTTACTTTAAAACCGAAAAATATTTATTAATAATCAAACATATCACAACATATTTAAAATCTCAATTTAATCATTATATCATCTTAAACAAAAATGTTGAAAAAAAAAACATTTTAGTTTTTTAAGTTTATAATCAATAGCATTACCACTTATTTATTTTGCGAATAATAATGTTATTTAATTTATACATATTTTAACTATTACTTTCAGATGCGTGTTTATAATGGATGAATGTGCGCCAGCATTTTCCTTGGATGATCCACTGTATAAAAATCAATTAAAAAAAGATTTGGCATTAAATGTTTACAAAAATAATGTCTGGGGTTCATATAGACATTTATTACTTGAATCCTCGTCCTTAGTGGAAGCTCATCATTGCACAGCTAATGCCATGATTCGTGGTGATTTATCATCTTTAAAATGGTTATCTGGATATATTGTTCCATATTCAGAAAAACCAGATGAAACGAAAACAGTACATATTTATTATACTGCTCTGAACTTCAGAGATATAATGTTAGCTACAGGAAAGCTTGCACCTGAAGTTGTAGCAAGAGGCCGTATTAATCAAGAAAGTGTAATCGGTTTCGAGTATGCGGGTCGTCGCGAGAATGGAGACCGGGTTATGGGAATGATAGCCTCTCGAGCTTTATCAACTTTAATTGAGTGTGATCCATATTTGTTATGGAAAGTACCTGACCAATGGTCACTAGAAGAAGCAGCTACTGTACCAGTCGTTTACGGAACAGTATGAAAAACAATTTTAAGTTTAAGATAATTAAATATTAAATTTCTGGTTTCTTAAGGTCATGTACGCTTTGGTTATCAGTGGTCGAATGAAACGTGGCGATTCAGTACTAATCCATGCCGGTACTGGTGGAGTTGGTCAAGCTGCTATAAATTTAGCTCTTTATTATGAATGTGATGTTTTTACGACAGTTGGAACGCCAGAAAAAAGAGAGTTTATTAAAACACATTTCCCACAGGTAAAAATATTTTTAATAAAATTGTTAACTAAAAAATAATTAATTAATTTTAGATTCCTGAAAGTCATATTGGAAACTCAAGAGACACATCATTTGAGCAAATGGTCATGATGGAAACTAACGGTAAAGGAGTAGATATGGTGCTGAATTCGTTATCAGAAGAAAAGCTATTAGCTTCAGTTAGGTGTTTGGCTACTGGTGGACGATTTTTAGAAATCGGCAAATTTGATTTAGCCAATAACAGCATGTTAGGTAATATAATGCATATATTTTGTAATTTTATTATTTTATCAAATTTCAATTTATCCGTTTAGGTATGGAAGTATTTTTAAAAGAAATTAGTTTCCATGGTGTTATGTTGGACACTCTATTTGAAAGTCCAGATGAATGGAAACAATCGTTACAAGGTCAAATACAAGATGGTATTAATTCAGGCGCTATAAAACCATTGATTCGCACCGTTTTTGAATGCGATCAAATAGAACAAGCTTTTAGGTATATGGCTGCGGGTAAACATATTGGTAAAGTTTTAATAAAAATTCGAAACGAAGAAGAAGTCATACACGCAAAACCAGCACTTATAACTAAAATGGTCTATCCTAAAGTGATGTTTGATAAAAAATCATCTTGTATTATTTGTGGTAATTATAATAAGAAATTATTTAATTAATAATTATATATATGAACGTGTTTATTGAAAAATTAATTTTTATACAGGCGGCCTTGGAGGTTTTGGTCTTGAACTGGCTGATTGGATGGCTTTACGAAATGCAAGAAATATTGTTCTTACAACGAGAACAGGTATCCGAAATGGATATCAAGCTTTAAGAAAACGTATATGGGAATCGTATGGAGTTGAAGTAGTTATTTCAACAGCTGATATTACTACTGAAAACGGAGTTAAACAATTACTCAACGAAGCAAATCGTTTGGGGCCAGTTTCTACAATTTTCAATCTTGCCGTAGTGAGTATAAAAAAAATCATCATATAAAAAAAGGACATCATAAAATTAACTAATTAATTGAGTATATATTATAAGAAAGAATTTATAATCAAGTTTTTTTTGACATTTTAATTGTACATTTAACATAATAACTGATATTTTAAATGTTATTATTTTATTAACTCATCAAATATAGATTTGAATTATTATTTAAAAATTAAAATTAAAGAGCATAAAACAACGGCATTCCGCAATTCAGCCATTGCGATTCTTTAGTTATGTTATTATTATAAACAATAGTGTGCTTTGAACCAATGATTTATTTTATATATAATTTTTTAAATGAAAATGCTTTTAATATATAAATTAATTTAACCATTCAAAAAACTTAACAAATAGATAGATTGATAGATAGATAATAGAAGGCATATTATAGCTGTTTAAAAAAAAAAAGGATATTGGGTTACATTGCCCTAAACTCCACCAAAGAGTCGCAATTGAAGTTCGGAATGTTGTAGTTGCTATATTACGTGTAAGACAGACAGAGAAACAAATTTTAAGTATTCCTTAATATACTTATGACTGATCATAATAATACCGTATCAGTTTAGAATGTATAGTCTGAAATATGATTACTGTTAACCGAAGAACCAAACCTTTAATTAACGATAATATGTGTGTATAATTTATTTTAAATTTGTATTGATCAATTTAGTGCATTATCTGTTTAGGTTTTAAAAGATGCCTTACTTGAAAATCAAACATATGAAGATTTCATATTATCTGCTGGACCAAAAGCTATTGCTACATCATTACTGGATAAATATTCTAGGATAATGTGTCCAAAGTTAAAACAATTTGTCATATTTTCGAGTGTAAGCTGTGGTCGTGGCAACACTGGTCAAACTAATTATGGTATGTCAAACTCAGTAATGGAAAGGATATGTGAAATTCGAAAATCAGAAGGTTTACCAGCTTTAGCCATTGAATGGGGAGCGGTTGGAGATGTAGGTCTTGTAGCCGATATGGCTGAAGACAATCAAGAAGTAGTTATCGGTGGTACTTTACAACAAAAAATAAACAATTGTTTAGAAATAATGGATCATTTATTAACTCAGAAAAACTATCCAATAGTCAGTAGCATGGTAGTTGCTGAAAAACGTGCCTCTAGTAGTAATGCCGGCACCATTGTTGATACAGTGATTAATATTTTGGGTCTCAGAGATTTAAAAACAATTAGTTTACATTCAACACTAGCAGAATTAGGTATGGACTCAATGATGGCTGTAGAAATAAAACAAACATTAGAAAGACAGTTTGAAGTATTTTTAACGCCTCAAGACATTAGAAGTATGACATTTGCGAAACTACAAGAGATTGGAACTTCAGACGATAAAGAAAAGACAGGTGATGGTAATCAAGTTTTGAAAATGAATGATGTATCCGATGTAGGATTGAGTTATCTAATACGAGCTATAGGAAATGAATCGTCCGCGTATAACCCAATTGTACGCATACCGTCTTTATGTGAAGACGGTTCTACAGTTGAACAACCCCTTACAAATCAACGTACATTATTCGTTATACCAGGTCTTGAAGGTATTGCTTCAATGTTGGAACCATTATCTAAAAATTTAAACATGCAAGTTTTATGTTTACAATATGACATTACTGGAGAAGCAACCACTATTGAAGAAATGGCAGCTAGTCAATATGAAGTAAGTATGCATTTTAATAATTAATAGTTTTTATTCAAATTAATTTAATTACAGTTCATTAAACAACGATTGTTGGCTGATAAAGAGTATTACATTTTGGGCTATTCTTTCGGTGGACTTATTGCTCTGGAAATTGTAAAGTTATTGGAAAAAAATAATTTTAGAGGTAAATTGTGGTTAATTGATAGTGCTCCACAATTTTTGAAGATGACAACTGAATTATCAATTCGTGGTGACAACCCACAAGAACATGAAATTCAAGTCCAACTATTAATGAGATTCCTCGACTTAGTGTGGCCTCAATATAAAAATGAAGTAAGTTAACAGTATCTATTATATTTTTTTTAATTATGTGATTTTTTATTATATTTAAATTTTTCCTATGTTTTTCGAATTAGTTCATAGCAGAACTTTACAAAATGAATTCATGGGAAGAACGTTTGAATTATTTTATTGAAAATATCCCAGATGATGTAGTTTATAGTAAAATTTATCAAAAGCAATTATTAACCAGCGCTTATTTTAAATTAAAAGCGATTATCAATTATGACGAAACACCCACTGTTACTTTAAAAACTCCCACTTTGTTGATACGTCCTACAGAACAAGTTTTACCAATAACTGAGGATTATGGACTTTCAAAGGTAATTTCAATTTAAATCAATTGTATTGTGTATTAAATAATAGTCATAATTATTTTTTTTATTGTGACTAGTATTTTGAATTGCCTGTCATGGTTCACTTTGTTGAAGGAAATCATTACTCAATATTAGAAAACAACAAAGTTGGTGAACTAATAACTCAATCCTTGGTTTAATAATAGTTATTATTTGAGTATTTAAATATTTTATTCAATACATTTATTTACTTGAAATATTGTAATAAAAAAGTTGATTAAAATGATTAAATTGCCTTGCTTTATCGTTCCTAAAAAGTTAATGTATCCAACAGTAGCACAATCAGGAAGAGGAATCCTCGAATCCACACCCATTTGGCTGTATAAATATAAAATTTTATATTTTAATTTATAGTACGTATGTACCAGATTTTTTTCTTCAGTTGAATTGTCTATATATAAAGTATGGACATTCCGCCTCTTGAAAAAGTTCCTGTTGCACCACTGATATCCAATTTAATTATATTTTAGTTATGTCAGGATTTTCCCCTAAAAATGGCAGATATTCGTCAATAAAAAAGCCAGTTTCCTGAATTTTAAATCCCGGTAATTTAATAATTATTCAAACTTGGTTTTCGCACTCAATATCATATGCTCATAAATATCTTATTTTGACAACTGCGTTCTTTGAACAAAATTACGGTACTTTTATATTTATATTTTTAATCATAACACGCCGTACGATATTCGGAGTTTTTAAAAATCTCCTCCATCGACACTTAGTGATCAGAATCCGTTTTTAAAATAGAAATCCGTCAAACCCAAACTCTACAGTTTTCTTTAGCTTTTCGGTCTAAACAGGTACTGAATTTATTTTATTTTACGATTATTATCCATAATAAATAATTACATAATTATATAAAATCAGATTTATATAATCTGTGGTATTATTATTAAAACGCGGATTACATTGTGTTACGATGATTCAGTGGAGACAGTTCGGAAAATCTAATGTACAAAATACGAATATTCGGAATAATTAAAACAAATTTTCCATTCGTCATCCCGAATCACATCACTAATTATGGTAAGAACCCCGTCCTATTCATCATACGATGCGTCCGGGCTATTAATGAATGAAACTAATCTAAGTTTCTTTTAAATTGTTATCTTAACGTCATTAATCTGTCACTAATGTTCCATGTTTTATATTGATTTATTTCTGTTGTATTATGTAGTTATTATTTAATTATAATCGATAAATGTGTTATATTGGGCTCACGCTCGTTAAGGGGCCGGTTTGATTTTAATGATAATTTTTTTGGTTTTTTTGGAAAGAGAACTTAAGAGACTTCTTACGGACCACATCAAACCGCGTTTTCGAAATTTCTATTTTAAATTTTAGTTTATCTATAAAATTTTCGAACTCACGACTAAATACATATTTAGCTATGGTAGGTGCCTGCACCCGCTCAAATGATAATCGTCGGTTACGGTCACCGGTTCACTGGCCAACTATTTCCCAATGGTATTACAATTTTATTTACAATAGTTTAAGTATTTCCTATAATCGATTTCGGTACATGTCAGAAATTGAAATTATCTAATATGCCGATAATTTTTTAAGGAACAGAGAACTATCGAAGCAAAAACAAATTGAGTTAGGACCCCAATCTTGAAATGAGGGCATACGCGGGAATTCGGTTGCAAGGGGCCGGGTCCCCTCAAAATGTACAAATAGAAAAACTAGCTGCTAAAATAATGTACTCGATTATTATAAATAAGGTACTCACAAGGTTTATATACGATATAGGATAGGTAAAATAAATCATACTTAGGTTTTGCGTGGTACGGCGATCAGCCCCCTCTAAAGTTATGTCAAATTTCCGAAACATTCGCCTTCTCGTTTAATATATAATTTTTTTATCTTATTAAATTGAATATCTTTAATATTCTTTAATTTTAAGTAATTATTGAATGGAGTATAAAATAAAAAATCGAGACGTGAATTATCAAAACAATAATGCGTAATAATAATTAGACACGCCACGTATATACAAATAAAAAATGTGATACAGTTTCAAAAACAATTTCATGTGTTCATTTAGAATAAACCGTGTTTTACTTAAATGTTTAAATATTTTAAACTAACTAGTGCGAGCGTTTTTAGTTTTGTAAGCGGTTTGATGTTTTTTCCTTTTTTTGAAGTGTTGTTTACATTACAGAAAATATTTTTAGTTACAAAATGATATGATTTTAACTGTTTTACACTTTTAACGCTATCGTATAAACGTACCTACTAAATGATTTTACTTAATTATTTATTTAATGAATATTATTTAATTAATATTATTTGATATTGAACAAAAATACAACACATCTATGTCTACATAGATTTGAATTTATTATTTAATCAGAATATAATTGTTTGTGTAACGATTTAAAAAAATAACATCATTCATTTTTTTTTTTTTTTATCATATCATATTAGATATGATATGATAAAATATAAAATTTAATAAACGATTAAATTAAATTTTATTTTATTGACGATTAGGGAAGCAAATCATCCCACATCGTACACGTTTAATAAAAATATTAACCCCGCGTCCTGAAATTTTAATAAATTACTGTCTATGCTGAAACTTAAATTTCTAAATAGCATATTTATTGATGTGTAGAAGTTTGTAGGAACCTATAAACAGTATAAAGTAATCGTTTTAGGTTCTGAGCGAAACGAAGACTTTAGTGGTCTAACTATGATGTGTGCTTTTTTTGTTTTTCTTTTGTGAATAACTTTTTACCAGAAATATTGCTCCGATTATCGACTTCGGTGATGATTTTTAGTGAGCAAATTTTGCTTAGTCGGTGCAATAAGGAGGTAATGTGTTTTTCTTTATTATTACGAATATAGGTAAAAAAAACGGCGTAAAAACGAGAATTTTTACGCAATACTGTGGTTTCTGTAATTTTTGATTTTATTTTTTTGTTGTACTTCGAGTAAAAATAATCTTAGAGACCTGAAACTTTTAACAAATATTGCCTCCTTTACGCGTTTCTCAGTACAATCACATTTTTGAGTATTTTAGTTTTAATTTGGTTTGACAAATTCAAGTTGCTCTTTTAATCATATACAAATTTAAAAAATCCTGCGTAGGCAAATTTTTTATTTAAAAGCGTTTGGGTTTTCAATTTTGACGAAAATCGTAATAATCACGACATTTTGCGTACTATTTTCTTATTTACTAGGATTAAAACTTTTTTGGCTTTATAGAAATACTCAACATTTTAGGAAAAAAAAGAAAAACACGGATGACGTTGTAATTTATTTTGTAGCTACAAATTAATGCAATTTTCAATTTAAATTTATCGAAATATGTTTAATCGGATTCTGCTCATAATCGTTATTTCGTTTGTAATAATTTATTATTATGTATAGATGCTAGTTAAATTAAGTACCCTTAATTATATCTTACCTTATCGACTTCCCACCAACAAAGAGGTACTACCCATGTTGTAAAGTTTGTCAGGTTTTTTTATGTTTAGTGATGGTGTTACAAACCCTGATTTTTATAAGGGCGAACCGAATGGGAACTGATCTTTTCTTTAAATTAACAACCAGGACTGAACGAACATACAATGTTTTATTCGAACCCAAACCGTATTGTTCAAATATTTTGTCGAACCTGAACCGAACTTTGAAAAAAATTTTGTTAATTTTTTTATTTCGTCGAAATGCATCCTTTTGGTGGTAAAAATAATTAAAATTTCCAATACCATACATATTACTTTTCTGTGACTATACCAAAAAGAAAATTGGAATTGAGAATATGGAAGAACAAACTTGTTAGTCAAAATATTACTTTGCCTAACCTACTTAGGTTTCTGAAATACGATACGGATATATAACCTAATATACATTTTTTATTTAAAATACTGTAAACACAATTCCCATTTCCACATCTTGTCCCGAACGGACATGAAAAAAGTTTTCTAGTTTGAAAAGGATTAAATCTTATCTACGAAATATACAATTTCTGAAGTAATATATTAAAATATAAATCTATGCATTTTTTAATGTTTTTTTTTTTCAATTCAGAATAGGCTAAATGGTTTGGCAATGCTAAGCATCCATCACAATATCCATGTGGATGTAGAAAGAGTATTGGATGAAATGTCCCAAAAACCCTGAAGAATAGATATTATTTTGTAATATAAAAAATTGTAGTATAAGAAATTGTAATATAAAATATTAAATAAAGAATATGAAAATTAAAACAGGATACACCGCATATATGCAATATTCCGAAAGAAAAAAAACCGGGGAGACTTCGAACTCTTCTTCTGATGTGCCGATATTTTTCTGATATCACCCCCTCCCCACCCCCCAGAAGGAAATCGTAAATACACTATTGGCCTAATTTTACTAAAACGGTACGGCTAAGTGCAAAATCCCGATGGTCGGGGCTTTAGTCGAGGCTTTAGTCGGGGCTTTAGTCTATATTATTAAGGGCGAACGCCGAAAAAATTCAAGGTGAAGCCCCCCCTTCACCGGTGGTGGAAAAAATAGGTGATCAAAATTAAGGATTTTCAAGCATAAGTTTACTGTGTTCGTGTAATACCTATATCGTCTGCTTGTCAGCATATGGTATTTAATATTATATTTGTATACGTTGTACACTTATGGTGCAACTAGGATTTTTTGAAGAGGGGTGTCTGCCCGACACTGTTACATATTTTTGAACACGCCACTGGTGTCCACACTGTCCGGCGTTCGACACAAAGAAAACCGCATATCGTATAGTTACATATATCATACAGTTTATGCAATTGTCAAATGTTGAGGCATAATTGATTTTGTATATGAACTACAAAAAAAAATATTAAATGCCCGTAAGTACTGTTCGCAAAGGGAGGGGTGGGGTGTCTAGACACTCGAAATACTCCCCTTGGTTGTGCCACAATACATGCCTGTACCTCTCTTCTACTAGCGTATTTTATCATCGGCCAACAATAAAGCTACTGGATTTTTTTATTTATTGAACACGGACACTTAGTAATTGGATTTGTAAATTTTACTACGCACGGTATTATAGAACGCTCGAATAAGTTACGTATACCACGTACCCTTTGACCGTGTGATTCATTAATTTCGTATTTGTAGTTTGAATACTAATTTTAGAAACTACGTTGTTTTAAATTAATCGCCGAGTCAATTATTTAGGTCACGCGTATATAGATACAAACTGTGCAATTAAATAACGAGTTATTTTTTCTTATAAGCGTTTAAAGTGTAAATTTGTATAAAAACCGTTTGAATCGTATCATTTTCCAATTGTATGTGGTTGAAACAATTTTGGCTCCATAAAAATGCTAAACAATTTTGGACAGAAAACACGGACAATTCTATTTACAAATCAATACAATTTCAATTTTACATTAATCAAAACAATTTTAACCGAACTTCCCTCGGAGTCGTTTTTTGTTAACAATGATTTATCGTTGAGTACCGACAGTAGCTATACTAATAAAATATATGTTTAGCTAAATATAAAATATAATCGCCCACCCTCACCAATTGTATTCATCCATGTATTAATCCCATCTGTACCCAATAGAGTGTAACTAACGCATATTATAATAATCTGTATATTTTTTACATACAAAAATGTACACAAGCCACCCTTGTGGTAGTTAAAGGTGTATCGGTCGTTACTATGGTGGTGGGAATTTAAATAAATTGAAGTAATTTTACGAACCGAAAAAGTGTCTTAACATTTTGTTATAAAATAGGTTTTATTTATTCGTACGGCAATTAAAATAAGTATGAAATAAATTACTAGAAAACAATTTAAAAGTAATACTAAAAATCTGTGCCCTAGGGCAGTTGGTTGCCCGCTATGCCCCCCTCCCAACTTAGCGCGGTCCCACTAACTATATGGCTCTATCACAGAATATTATATATAATAATAGAAAAAACAAGAACAACCTGGTATGGGTCAATGTACAAATTATAAGTAACTAGTGTTCGTATTTGTATATATTTGCATATTAATTTTCTGGTCGGTCGTATTGTATGTTAATTAATCAAACAATTTTATCTATGTAATTGCAGTTAAAATGGCAAATTCAAAATTAAAAACTACAATTTTTTTCAATATTTTGAATAGACAAATTAAATATAATATTAATAATTATTTTATTTGAATTAAAACTCAAATTTAAACAATTTGTTCGTTATTTGTTTCTTCTTTTTATTTTCAAATAGGTCTGCGAAAGAAAAATACATTATGGATAGTTTAATTTAATGGAATTACGCCATTAATAACTTAAAAATTTGAAAAAGGCTTTGACTCTAATTGCTTCCCCTACATACCTGTGTATCAATGCCCGGAACGGAGGAATCATTTATTATGTTTACGTGGTACAAGGATTAACCGTTTTTAAACATTAATACGTTGCTAGAGAAACTATCGTTGTTTTGTTACCAAAAAACCTATATTTTTTTTTTCGTTATTCTATATCTTTATATTTAAAAATCTTGTGTCACGATGTTCGTTTACGCCAATCTCCGAAACCGCTTAACCGATTTCGATGAAATTTTGTAAATGTGTATTGTTTGGTCCAACTTAAAAGATAGAATAGTTTTTATCTCGATAAGTGACCGTCTATATATACTATATATCTATATATATATAAAAATTAATCGATATTTTGTTGGTGACGCCATAACTTGAAAATGGCTCGACCGATTTAGCTGATTTTTTTGTTGTGTTCGTAATTGTCAGGACAAAGATTTATGAAAGAAAAAGTCGGAAATTTGGATGGTATTTTTTTAAAAATTTTCCCTTTTGGAAAAAACATTAATACGTTGCTAGGAAAACTATCGTTACTCAATTACCAAAAAACGTATTTTTTTTGTTATTCTATAAATATAAAAGCCAAATATACTAGCTAGATCAATGCTAGACCAATCCGCTGGACCTAGAGACTTGACATTTTGGTGGTATATATCTCATGGTGTAGGGGTGAAGTAAGAAATAATTTTTGGAAATTTATCCTCTAAAGGGATGCTAGCACATGAATTTTGCTAAAATTCAATATCTAGGTTACCTTGTCGACACGGATGAAAAAGAAACAATTGTTAGATTGTGTTTGTCACGGGCAAAAAAGTTCTCTTTTTAAGATATTAGCTGACCCAGCAATGCTATGCTATTACTAGATATTGCTGTTGCAGTGTATTTTCAATGGTATTATGTATTGTATTATTGTCCTGCCCATGTCACTATTTAAAAATAAAATAGGTGGGTAGTTCATTTTCGGTAAACTAAATGTGTTCTACTTTATCATTTCGACCGTTAATCAAAAAAAAAAATTTATTGAATTAAGTCAGATGTATAATTTCATATCAAATGTTTTTTTTTTTTTTTTGCTGTGACATATTCATTTTGGTCATTGATATGCTTTATGATATACGACATTTTTTTTTTTTTTTTTTTTTCTGGCACTTAAACAAACAAAGCTGATGGTTTTACGTGATTTCACTTATTACCATAGATATCCGCACTATACAAGGATTATCCAACAATAATCAATAACAGTTTTTCTTTTCATCCGTATTACCAAGGAAACCCATTAATCAACAAAAATAATTAGATTTTTGTACAAAAAAATACCTAAAAACCGAATACGGGGGTGGATTTCAATAGCCATAAACCTTCTCCGGACAACGCGGAACATTTAACAAAAAAAGTAAGTAGTTTTTGAGTTTATTAATCTTATACAGACATACATCCATTTGTTTATATATATATATAGATAAAAGCCAAATACCACTCACTCACTCACTTATCAACGCCGATAAAGAGATTAGAGAGAAGAAAGAAAAAAAAAGCAATAGGACCGATAAAGTTTGCCAAGAGATTGGGGGTTTAATCTACGGGCAATTGCAATTTTTCACGGGCAATGCCGTGCGGGATAGCTAGTTATATATATATAAAAAAAAAAAATCACGTTTTGCTATTTGAACCAGATGATAAGACCAGAACCTGTCACAAACCGATTTAATTGATAATACCGTTTTATTTGTTTAAACCACATATATTCAAGTATCTTTGAATTATAAACTGTTTATTTTATATAGATGGCTTTAAAGTGTTTACACGATGATTAAACCGCTTTAATTTCTATACCTATAATTAATTGTGCATGTAAACGTAGTAATTATTAGTCCATGGATTTCTTCAACCCTAAATCGTATAATTTTCATAAAATTGTTTTAATTCGGCCTCCTTAATAAAGTATAATACTAATAATTATTTATTGTCAGTATCGGTTTGTCCATTGACCTTTATGTTACGTTTATTATATTTATGAATAATTCAACAGTTCCTATGTTATTTGGTCGTTTTATTATTTTTTTTTTCCTACCTATATAGTAGTTGCTGAAAACCTTCATGGTAAATCAGTTATCGTTGGATAATTTTTGATCGAGGACATAAGGTTTATCAATATTTTTATTATATAACCGGTAAGTTACGATATTTATTATTTTATTTTATTATTTTCAATAAACAAAATTGAATATTATAACATAACCTGTTACTGTAATACCTAAACAATGTTTGACGGTATATTTGGATATAATAAGTCAAATTAAATTAATAGACGACTCAAATCTACCTTTGATTTAAAAGCTATTAGTATTGGTATTAGGCAAATAATACGCGAATATTAAATTGTATAATTTAAGTTGTCAGTTGTTTTTGCTATTAAATTATTATAGTCTAGAAATTATTTATATAATTTCAATATCGAGAATTAAACATTTCCGACACTATTTTATAACATCAACTAAAATGTATTGGACGGTAGTGTAGGTGCGTAATAGTATATACTATACGGGGTGATCAACTATTGTCTCGGAAAGTATTAATTTTTTTCGGATTTTTTTGACAATTTAAGAAACAAGCAGCTGTAAAATGTTACATTGTCGATATTTTTTTTCACCCTTATTTTCGAGGGTGATACCACCACCCACTTTAGATTTTCGAATAGTAAACCTATTAGATAAAATTAATTTTGGTGTTGAATTCCTTAATTTTCCTCAATCCGTACCCGTTATTCCACTTGAAAGTTTGTCGTTTTGTGGAAAGGGGGAGAGTAGTGGTAAAATGTAGTTTCCCCCTATCCATAAAACAATCAACTAGTGGAATATCTTGTTGACAAGTTGACAAGAATTATTAATTTTCCAGATAATAAGAAATCTCTTATGTTAGTTGATCATTCTGTATATCATTTGTTTTTTTATTGTCAGCGTAACCGAAGTCACTTCGTTGATAATCGTTCTTTAAATGCAATTCTTTATCGTGTGTAAGACCCCGAAACATAAATTATTTATAAAAACAATCAATTACTAAACAAATAAATGGAATTTAATTTAAATTTAGTCCCTGTTATTTCACATCCCGTAGACGTTTACTTGGAAAGTCTCCATATATTTTTCGGTTAAAAATTAACGATATTTTCAAGTTTATAGTAAAACCATGTCGCAACAACAAACCCTGGACCTTAAAATTAAAAAAGACAGGGAGATTGCGTTGGAGGCAGGCCGCCGTCTGGTGAAATGCGATCCCGGTGACGAAATCGTTATATCAGGGTTTTCTGGATCGTTTCCGGATTCTGACGGGCTCCCGAATTTTGCCGAAAACCTTTTCAATAAAGTCGACTTAACATCTGGCGATGACAGAAGATGGACTATGGGTAAAAATTCTTTAATATGTTTTGCTATAACTATTCGTTTATTGTTAATTTTTTTTTTTTTTATTTAAGAACACCCTGAAATTCCAAAACGAACTGGGAAACTGAACGAAGTAAATAAATTCGATGCGGCGTTTTTCGGCGTTCCGTACAATCAAGTTCACAGTATGGACCCCATGTGTCGGATTATTTTGGAAAAAACGTACGAGGCAATATTAGACTCGGGTAACAAATTCATATAAGTAATATTATAAGGGTTATTACATTGCTCTAATATATATGATGTATATTTTATTTATATTTAATATTCATGTTTTATATATTCGCACTTGGCATTTGGCTGACCGTTTCATCTGTTAATGACAAGACCAGTGATGCCAAGTCTGAAATGTCCAATCCACTAGATAACATAAAAAAATCCCACTGAAATTACTCTGTACAATCTTGTATTTTTCCTTTTGATATTATCACATAGTATTTTATTAATATATTAATTATCATATTTGAAAATGTAAATGAAACGAGTAACAAATAAAAAGCGTACATTTTCATAATTTTTTGGTTATACGCCCGTACGCCCGTCCAATCCTGTCGTTAATTTTTAATAATTTTTGTATTAATTGGTATTAAAAAACCACGCCATTTTTAATTAGTAAAAAACTCCAAAGTCTTTAAAAATCAACTAAAAATTCTACTGCCTACCGAACATCAATTTCTCACTTTGGTTGGGTAGCTGAATCCACCAGACTTAGTAGAATTTCCACCGATTGGGCAACATTGGCCAAGATAGCAATGATCTATGGGGGGTTCCATATTATTTATTTAAATATTTTGTAAATAACCGCAAGTTGTCCAATAATATTAAGGTTTCTAATTGAATATTTTAAATTTTAGGCATTGCACCAATTTCATTAAAAGGGACAAATACAGGCGTGTTTGTGGGCAATTGTTTCGGAGAATCCGAGAAAACATGGTTTTATGAAAAAATTCAAAAGAATGGATTTGGACTTACGGGGTGCACTCGTGTGATGCTTGCCAGTAGGATATCTTATTGGTTAGGCGTAAATGGTGAGCTTTTATTTTAGTTATTAATATTTAATCGCGTATAGCGCTAAGTAATCTATTGTTAATTTAACTGACCGTTTCTTAATTAATCTGACGACTATGATCGGGCAGGGAAATCTATATCCTTCGAATCTTATAAACTAAGGGTCTATGCAAGTAAACTTTTATTTATCTGTATACCACGTGAATACCCATAGATTATATTATCTATATGAATACACTCGTGTGGTTGAACACATTCGGTTTTTTCGGCCCGACAACAACTAATGTTCACGAAACTCAATATCTATGCACATAGGCCGTAACTGTTACCATTAGAGAGCCTAGAAAAGCAGAAACTATCGCGAATTGTTCAATAACTTATAGGTATTACTAATAATATTGAATAAATAAATATATTTATGTGTTTAAATTTTTAATTAACATACACGAATTAATAATAACACGGTTAACTATAAATAAATCGGATATTAAAATTTTCCTAGTACGTACTCTAATAAAAGTATACGATCGCGACCACAAGTATAATAAATAAACTCGTACACATTTTTTTTTAAAGCAATGCAACAATCTATATTAGTGGTATCAGTTTGATAAAAATAATTTTTAAAAGTACGGATTCAGTAATTTATTTTCTTGTATAATATTTCCATAAATTGTGCTATTCCTCGAAATATTTTTCGAAAAATTACTATTCCCAAACGATATTTTTTAAAAATACTTCGTTTTATCGATATTTAATTCAAACAGAATTTGTTCATCAAAAATACAACTATGTTAAAATAATACCAACTCGTACGCGCTTCTTATCTATTACTTGTGTACAATTAAAATTAATTATAATTTTTTAAATATATATATATATATATATATAGGTCCTAGTTATTCAGTGGATTCTGCTTGTTCTTCAAGTTTGTATGTGCTAGAGCATGCTTATAAATCGATCATTGATGGACATTGCGACTCCGCGCTGGTTGGAGGTTGTAATTTATGTCTTCATCCATATGTATCATTACAGTTTGCTAGAATGGGTGTACTCTGTATGGATGGTAAATGTAAATCTTTTGACGAAGATGCTAATGGATATGTTAGATCAGAAGCAGTCTGCGTTATTTACTTACAAAGGGCAAAAGACGCCAAACGCATTTATGCAAAAGTTGTGCATGTTAAATCCAATTGTGATGGATATAAAGAACAAGGGATAACTTATCCCTCTGGATCTCAACAACAAATATTATTAAAAGAATTTTACGAAGAATGCGAAATCAAACCTAGTGATTTAGCTTGGATAGAAGCGCATGGAACAGGAACAAGAGTAAAATAATAATATAAGATAATACCTACCTAATAAATAATAATATACATATGTACTTATCTAATATTATTTATTATAAATAGGTTGGTGACCCAGAAGAAGTTGAAGCATTAGAAAATATATTTTGCCCCGGTCGCACAGAACCTTTACTAATCGGTTCTGTAAAATCGAGCATTGGTCATACTGAACCAGTTTCGGGCCTATGTTCTATAGCAAAAGTAATCATAGCTATGGAAAGTGGTCTCATACCCCCCAACATAAATTTTCAAACTCCAAAGAAAGATATAAAGGCGTTCTATAATGGCCGTATTAATGTAATAGCGGAAACAACACCCTGGAACGGCGGCATGGTCGGTATAAATTCGTTTGGTGTTGGTGGTGCTAATTGTCATATATTACTGAACTCGAACGACAAAAGTAAAATTAACAATGGACTTCCTGAAGATGATTTGCCTAGATTAGTAGTAGCTTCAGGTAGAACTGAAGAAGCAGTAACCGTTATACTAAACGATGTGAGTTTTACGACGACTTGAATGTGGTTTGTTAACTAAGTTATTAAAAGATTATTTTAAATTGCAGTTCTTATCAAGACCGTTAGATAAAGAGTATGTGCGTTTATTACACGATGTTCAAGCAGAACACATTCCTGGGCATCTTTACAGAGGGTACACGATTATAACAAAAGATCCAAAATCAAATCGCCCTATAGATTTCCAAGTATATTGTATTTAATTTAAATTTTATGCTAACTATTGGTATTAAGAGATGGATTATGTTAGGATAGCTTGAATTAAAACAATATTTTTATTACTGTTGAATATAGTTATAGCTTAACATAATTTAACATAATCTAACATTTATTTAATTTGAAAACAAAGTACACGTTTAAAAATATATAATAAAAATAATTTTTACTCTGGCATGTACTGTTAATATGCTCTGAATACGATACAGATCTATATTACACGACCATTACAATTTAAAATTATTAATCTGAGGATTATGAGAATAATTCAATGAATAACATATCTGTAAAAAGAGTCTATTTTAAAGAATTTTTTGGTTAAGCATTATCAAGCAGTGCAGACCTCTAATATTCAATTATTATTATTAATTTTATTTATTTGTTTAGTATTATTCCGGAGAATCGCGTCCTGTATGTTTTGTGTTTACCGGGATGGGTTCTCAATGGACTGGAATGGGCACGTCATTAATGAAATTACCTATTTTCAATGAATCGATCCAAAAGAGTAATAGCATTTTAAAAGAATTTGGAATTGACTTAATAAAAATCATAACAAACTCTGATCACCAAATATTAAATAATACAGTTAATTCATTTGTGGGAATCACAGCCATAGAAGTAAATATTTCTTTTTACCAACAGTATTTAACATATGTGTTTATATATTTAAAATTTACTTCAGATCGCATTATTTGATGTATTAATTGCCATTGGAATTACTCCAGACTTTGTCATTGGCCTTTCTATTGGAGAATTGGGATGTGCATATGCTGATGGTTGTTTAACAGCTGAACAAACTTTGAAAGCTGCTTATTATTATGGCTTATCTGTAGTGAACTCGAAATTACCTTTAGGGGCAATGGCATTTGTTAGTATTGGCTATAACGATATTAAACACATCCTTCCAGTAAATGTTGAAGTAGCATGGCATAACTCACAAGATAGTTGTACCATATCTGGTTTAAAAGAATCTGTTGAACAATTTGTCTTACAGTTAAAATCGAAGGATATCTCAACTAAAATAATAAATGTATTCAACACGTCCTATCATTCAAAACTAATTGAAAAAGCGATACCATCATTATTGGAAAATTTAAAAAAAATTGTGCCATATCCTAAACTACGAACAGGAAAGTGGATTAGTACATCAATTCCTGAAGAACAGTGGGGAACAGATAATGCAAATTATTGTTCTGCTGAATATGTTGTGAATAATTTATTAAATAGTGTATTGTTTGATGAATCATTTGATCATGTACCAAAAGGATCTGTAGTTATAGAATTAGCTCCAGATGGAATTCTTCAAGATATAATAAATCAACAATCAAAAAAAAATATTTGCACTGTTGATTTAGCTTCTAGGGATCATAAAGACGGACTTGGATATCTGTTGTCAGCTTTTGGAAAGTATGAATATTTATGAAATTAGTTTTTAGTATATTGTTAGATTTACTAAGTACTTTTAAATAAGGTCTCAAATAGATCTCCTGTACACAGACTTTATAAAGGCATTCATTTTGGTTAGTTAAAAGGTTATTGTTTCAGTATTGCAAGTATCAGGAATATTTTCATCTCTTTAGTTTAATTTTAGATAATAGGTCGCAATAAGCTAATCTGTACCTATAGGTAAATTTATCCACATCAAGAGTCCCTTAAAATAGACACATGTTTTAGCTTACTAACTACTTACTTTTCTCAAATTGACTATAATTTAATAAGTTTGTTTATTAAAAATTTTATTATAAATTTAAAAAACGACAATTTCATTTGTATGGTGACTTAGAGGAAGCTTTTTGATAATCAATTGTTTCTTTGTATATAATATATATATATATATATATTACTTTTTATACTATTTTAACTTGCTGTTGTAATTTATAACCCTGTGCTACTCTGTGTATCTAGGGCAAATGTACGGTCTTTCTTTACTAAATAAAATACTTTTTTCGTGTAGCATATTTAAAGCTGGTATCAATCCAAAATTCAGTAAACTTTATCCGGACATTGAATTTCCAGTAAGTCGTGGTACACCAATGATCGCACCTTTAGTACGGTGGGAACATTCAGAAGAATGGTTTGTGACAGCGTATGGTAATTGTGAACAAATTAATTTAGGCGAGCGAAATATTACAATTTCTTTAAATGAAGATGAATGTGAATACATATCTGGACATGTCATTGATGGAAGAAATTTATTCCCAGCAACAGGATACCTGGTAAATCCTATTATGTATATATATCCATATTAATCTGCGTGCAATTTATTTTTTATTTAGTGCAATTATTTCATTTTTAATATATAAAAGAACGTCTCACGCCTACCAATATGTACTTAAACTATTTAAACATTATTAGTTGATATTTTAGTGCATATTTTTATACTTTGAAGGCATAATTTAACTTTTTATACAGTATATATAAAAATAATTTAGTACATTAAATTCCGTCCTTTTTTCATAGTTCTGCTTAATTTTAAGATTTTCTTTTGAAATTTGAAACTTAGATTAAGCTGTAGTAACTTAGGATACTGTATAAAATTGAACCCTTTATTTTAAGCTGTGTCAATAGGGCAGGATTTTAAAATTTATATTTTTGTTACATCATCAAAATTATAAGACACATGATGTATAGTTAGAAATTTGACGTTTAATACTATAGTAAGTCTTATAGTGCAAATAAAGGATAAACTCTGAAAATTGTAATTTTCTCAAAATTAGTGCCGCTTTAAGGGGGGGGGGGGGTAGTTATAATTAGTTGTGTTTATAAGAAATTGTATACTTTTAGGAGTGCTCAAAATAAACAATACAGTTAATAAATTAATAGTGAATGCAATTTAACAATGATTAAATATATGGATAATGAGTCATGTAACCAAAAAAGTTTATATGTAAACTAAATCCTAACAGAAAACATTTTCAATAAGGAAAATGAATTTAAAAATTTTGATATTCTAAAACTTTTAAGGAAATCATATAAAACTACAATCAGATGCAGTTTGTCTTCCTGCTCTTAGTCAGAGGAATTTAAAAAAATACATTTTCGATACAATTCCTTTCTAATAGCGGTTAAAAACATAATAGTTGTCAAACATAACAAGATTTATTTCTAAATTATATATCAATGAAACTAATAATTTTATTTATACCATTTTGAACATTAATATATACAAATGTTAAGGGTATATACAACTCAGTTAATAATTATATTTTTCTTGATTTAATTAGGTACTGGCGTGGGAAACACTGGCATTAATGCGAGGCGAACTATATTCTGATTTACCTATTGTATTTGAAAATGTTCGTTTCGAACGGGCAACTAATATTCCTAAAGATGGTAAAATTAATTTTGTTGTCATGGTACAAAAAGTTAGTGGTACATTTGAGGTAGTGGAAAGCGGGGCACCAGTCGTCACTGGACGTTTATACATCCCTACTGATGTTAACAAAGAGATGATTGACATGCCTCCACATTCATATGAACCTAAGGATACAGATTTAAACAATAAGGATATTTATAAAGAATTAAGACTTCGAGGATATAATTATAAAGGATTGTTCAGAAGTCTAAATCGTGTAAATATTGATGGTGAGTATAAATAACAAAACTATTTTTCATGTTTTTAAGAATGTGGTTTTGTTCTGTTCAGCTACCGTTGGCCGAATTGGATGGTTTAATAATTGGGTAACATTCATGGATAATATGTTACAAATACAAATATTAAGTGAAGATACACGGTCGCTTTTTGTCCCTACATCAATAGACAGGCTTGTGATTAATGTGAAAAAACACTCTTTATTCTTACAATCTCTCCCAGAAGAAAATCCTGGTAATTTATAGTTGTACATTTGTATACATTAAATTAATAATATTGTATTTCAGAGCTCCCTATCTATGTATACCCAGAGATTGATCTTATTCAATCTGGTGGGGTAGAAATAAGAGGATTACATGCAAATGCTATTGCTAAAAGAAAACCGTTAGCTGATCCGGTCATTGAAAAATTCATGTTTGTACCATATGTTATTGAAACGGTAATTGGACACCACTAATTAAACTTGTATATATATATAGTTAAAATGTAATGTTAAATTTTTAGGGATATTTACTGGAAGATGTAGTGCGAATTAGTTTGCATTTAGGCATTGAAAATATTATTGGTATTAAAGTGAAAACTGTGGAAATATTAAATAAAACATTTAACCCTGATGTACAAATTGTTAGTCCCATTATTCTTGAGGTCCTAGCTGATTTACCACTCATACAAGTATGATAGCAATAATTTCAAACATATTGTGAAATCCATAAATCTATATTTAGGTATATATTAAATTACATCTAAATATGAATAACCTATTTTTTTATATAATTAGCCCGACATATGTATTTTATCTGATGAAAACCATCCTCATCTGAAGGAAATACCATCTAATATAACAGTTGAAGATAAAAAATTGTCGACAGATCAATCAGTATTGTTTGTTGTTGGATCAAGAGTTTTAGAAGATTCTGAATTATTGGATCAAGTATTTTCTACACTTAAACCAGGAGGATTTTTATTAACACGCGAAGAATTAAATGTGAAACCATCATTAAATCTTGTAGAGGTTTGTCTAGATGTTTCACTTGAACAAGAAAGATTGTTGCTTGTAAGAAAGGTAAGAAAAAAAATCAAATGCTCATTATGATGTGAAATAAAATTTAAAACATTATAGCCTTTAGTACAAGATGTTGCTCCAATTGTTATTAAAATTTCAAGTACAGAATTTTCTTGGTTACCTGTTTTACAAAAAGCACTAAAATCAGATGATGCTTCTGTTAAACAAAAGATAATTCTTCTTGCTGAAAAAGATCCTACAAATGGAATTCTGGGGCTATTTAATTGTGTCCGAAGAGAATCTGGTGGTGATAGAACTAGGTTTGTATTTGATCTATATAAATTGCCTAAAGGTACATAGTTTTAAAAATGAATGAATTTTCAAATTGGATAACTATTCAGTTATTAATAATTAAACACTGAAACTTGATACATGATAAAAATAATTGTTTTTTTTTTTTTTAAGTGCCTTAAGTTCTTATGAAAAATAATTAGTATGTATTAATTAAACAGTGATAATTGTTTGATGTTTAATTTTAAAATTAATTTTTAATTTAAGAATACATAGCCATCTATGTTTAGTGAATATTATGTAATTAACACGATTGAATAGGTATCTATATTTTATTAGATAAGACAATAATTCAATTTTCAAGTTTTAAAGCTTACTAAGGTTAATCAGAAATTATGTTTCATTGGGTCATATGTGAAAAAGTACTTATATTTTTGCTATTTATTTTATTATACATAAGTTATTTTTCTACATATCGCTAAACAAGTTTCTACACTTACCATGTCTCTGTATGAGTTTGGTTGGAAAAATTATTGTCTAGTTTGCGAACACCAATTTAATCTTTAACTTTGTTGCCTGCTTAGTATCGGATCTTCGCCTGTTTATTTCTCATGGGCTCGAATACATGAAAACCATAGGGTGATAAGTCAGGACTGTAGAGAGGATGTTTCTATACTTCTTATTTGCATTCCTGGAGAAAGTATTTTGTGACATTCGCTGAATGTGGAGTTATGTTGTCATGGAGAAGTATAATTTCTTTCGATTTTTAATCACCTTTCTCAGGTTTGGTAGGGTTTTACAGTTAGCAGCTGAGTTGATTGTTGTATATCTGGGTATACCACTCAGATGACGATGTAAAAGATGTCATAGCAGCTTTGCAAACTAGACAGAAGTTTTTCACACTAGGTATTTCCAAACTCATACAAATATATGAAAAGTGTAGGAACTTGTTTGTCAATTATGTAGAAAAATAGCTTATGTGTACTTTTCACTTATGGCCCAATGCAACTTACTTTTTGATTGACCCTCGTATAATCATACAATTTTACTTTAAGTGTTTAAATATGCAAAAATCAAATTTGACACCTATAATTTTTAATCTAAATCCGCATTGGTGGTTGTACCAACAAATAAAATAAATTATTAAACATTATTACGTAACCTAAAAATTCAACCATTTGTAGACCATAATATATTAAACAAAAATTAAATACTATCATAGAATAAATATTTTTTTAATATTTTAATGTATTTTTAAATTAAATAATAATTTTATTTGTGTTGCTTAAAAATTATTATTTAATATGTATTTGATATGTTCATTTTTAGATGTGTCTTTATAATGGACGAATCTGCACCAACATTTTCTTTAGACAATCCATTATATTTAAATCAATTGAAAAAAGATTTAGCCTTAAATGTCTACAAAAATAATGTTTGGGGATCATATAGACATTTATTACTTGAACCTCCGTCTTTAGTGGAATCAGCACATAGTTGTGCTAATACTACTATTCGTGGTGATTTATCTTCATTCAAATGGTTGGCTGGGCCTCTTGTTCCATATTCACAAAAACCAGAAGATTCAATTATAGTACATAATTACTATTGTGCAGTTAACTTCAAAGATATTATGTTAGCTACAGGAAAACTTGCTCCTGATGTTGTGGTAAAAGGCCGTATTAATCAAGAAAATCTACTTGGTTTTGAATATTCGGGTCGTAATGAAAAAGGAGAACGGTTAATGGGATTGATAGCCTCAAAAGGATTATCAAATTTAATTGAATCTGATCCATATTTTCTATGGGAAATACCTGACCAGTGGTCACTGGAAGATGCAGCAACTGTACCGGTTGTTTATGGAACAGTATGGAAACACTTTTATGTTTAGGTTAATTTAATATTAAATTTCTGGTTTCTTAAGGCCTTATGCGCTTTGGTTGTCAGTGGTCAAATGAAACGTGGTGAATCAGTACTTATTCACGCTGGATCTGGTGGAGTTGGTCAAGCTGCTTTAAATTTAGCACTATTTTACGGATGTGTAGTTTTTACAACAGTTGGAACACCAGAAAAAAAAGAGTTTATTAAAACTCATTTCCCACAGGTATAATTTTGTTGTTTTTTTTTTTTTTAATTCAAAGGTGAGTTACTTTTCAAATGTTTTATTATTGTTTGCTATGTTCTTAAGCTCATTATAGGAAGTAACTGCTATGTTCTTTACTGACGAATTCAGAGGTTTCGACCCCCCCCTTGACCAATGTTTATGTGTATTTACGTAGTCTCTTTGTATCATACTTTTTAGGAAGTGTAATATGCATATTTTCGACAACCCCTCTGTGGGGGCTTGTCAAGAACCACCTTTGATGTCCTTCATTGTTTAACTGATATAATTCGTTTAAGTTTGTCTTTCCCTTGATTGTACCCCTCTATCAGTCTTTCAGTTATTAATCGATGTAAAATTTACTAAAAAGTTATAAATTATTTTTAGATTCCTGAAAGCCATATTGGAAACTCAAGAGATACGTCATTTGAGAAAATGATCATGATAGAAACAAATGGAAAAGGAGTAGATATGGTATTAAATTCGTTGTCAGATGAAAAGCTTTTAGCCTCAGTTAGATGTTTAGCGACTGGTGGACGGTTTTTAGAAATTGGCAAATTTGATTTAGCCAATAACACCATGTTAGGTGGGTAGAATACATTTAGTTTCTAAATATAATATTTTTCCAAAACCTTAATTTGTTTTCAGACATGGAGTTATTTTTGAAAGAAATTAGTTTTCATGGAGTTATGTTGGACACATTATTTGTTAGTTCACCTAAATTAAAATATTCATTACAATGTCTTGTACAAGAACACATTAAAATAGGAGCTATAAAACCATTAGTACGTACAGTTTTTGAATGTGATCAAATAGAACAAGCCTTTAGGTACATGGCTGCAGGTAAACATATCGGTAAGGTAATCTTAAAAATAAAACAAGAAGAAGAAGAACGTATTGTTAAATCAGTAAATGTAACTCAAATATCTCATCCTAAAGTGATGTTTGATACAAATTCATCTTGTATTATTTGTGGTGATTATAATTTAAAATATATATAATATTATATATGTTTATGAATGTGTTTACTGTAAAATTTATTTATTTGAAGGTGGGCTTGGTGGTTTTGGTCTTGAACTGGCTGATTGGATGGCTTTACGACAAGCAAAAAATATTATTCTTACTACTAGAACAGGTATCCGCAATGGATATCAAGCATTAAGAAAACATATATGGGAATCATATGGAGTGAAAGTAGTTATTTCAACCGCCGATATCACTACTGAAGATGGAGTAAAACAATTACTTAATGAAGCAAATCAATTAGGACCAGTTTCTACTATTTTCAATCTTGCTGTGGTATGTATATAATTTATAATTGATAAAAATATATTATTTTTCCATTAAATGTTATAATATAATAATGGTAATTTGGAAAAATCAATTATATTTTTAAAATTATGAGTGAATCCAAGACAAAAAAAAAAAATCAAGAATTAAATTTATATCTATACGCAATGATAAATCATTGCCAACTAAATACGATTCAGTAAAAATGTCATGTCTCAACAACTATTTTTATTCGAATTATAATAACAAACATGTCATTATCAAAATAAATACAATTTAACTAATGAATGTCAAAATCCAGTAATTAACAATTAGATATTTAATGTGTACCTTAATTGTTGTTGAAAAGCTGTTATAGATTCATTCATACAGATTATAAATTTAATTAAAACTAAATTTAAAAATTAAAAAAATAAAGGAGAAAGCAGTACAGCTTAATACTCTTTATATAATATAATATATTAGACTTATTTATTGTACCTAACAATATATCAGTCTTTTCATGTCCATATACCGGTTACAGTTAACTTGTCTTATAATTTTATCTTCTTTTTCCTATATATTAGACAATTATAATAATAATTATCCATTTATTTAATTTTGTTGAGCCTAACCATGTATGAATGTTAAATAAAATTTAAAACAAAATTAATTTGGAAATAAAATACTTAATAGAAATTTTATTTTATTTGTATTGATTTTTTTACTAAATAAAAGACTTCAAATATTTATTTTTTTAAATTTAAATTTAAAAAAAAAATTCCACGCATGCGCAGCAAAATTTATTTGGATTACACCTCCCCCCTTTTCGAATTCGAATTTGAATTACATTCATTTGTTTAAATAACTTCAACGTATAAAGTTTTTTCTACTTTAAAAATTGATTAATTGGAAGTGAGTTAAAAAAACAATTTAAGCATGTTGTATTTATAGTATCTTTTATTTTTATTTTTATTATTTTTAATAAAATTCCATCTTATTTTGTATGAATTTTAGAAACTTTAACTCATTTTCAAATAGTTAAACTTTAAGATAGAACATTTTTTATATGCCAAAGTTGTTTAAAATGTTAATGTAATTAAAAAATGTATTCTTTTGTTGCGCATACACGAAAAAAATTGTTTTAAAAGTTTTAATTTTGCAAAAATAAGCGTAATATTAAGTACGAATGAAATATAAGGTAATACGTTCAAAATATTCGAAATATTGTTGAATACACTGTATATTGATAATTGGTATATTTTAGACTCTTTAGAAAACCATAATTACCAATCATTAATTTAAAATTCTAAAAATATTTGTTTAGGTTTTAAAAGATGCTCTATTTGAAAATCAAACAGAAGACAATTTCATTGCATCGGCTGGACCAAAAGCTATTGCTACATCATTACTGGATAAATATTCAAGAATAATGTGTCCAGAATTAAAATATTTTGTAATATTTTCGAGTGTGAGCTGTGGACGTGGTAACACCGGTCAAACTAATTATGGTATGTCAAACTCAGTAATGGAAAGGATATGTGAAATTCGAAAATCAGAAGGTTTACCAGCTTTAGCCATTGAATGGGGAGCAGTTGGAGATGTAGGTCTTGTAGCCGATATGGCTGAAGACAATCAAGAAGTAATTATTGGCGGTACTTTACAACAAAAAATTGAAAATTGTCTGGAAACATTAAATACTTTATTAACTCAGAAAAACTACCCAATAGTCAGCAGCATGGTAGTCGCTGAAAAACGTGCGTCTAATAGTAATAATGGCGATATTGTTGACACGGTGGTCAACATATTGGGTCTCAGAGATTTAAAAACAATAAGTTTTCATTCAACACTAGCAGAATTAGGTATGGATTCAATTATTGCTGTTGAAATTAAACAAACGTTAGAAAGACAATTTGAAATATTTTTAACCCCTCAAGAAGTAAGAAATTTGACTCTAGGAAAATTGCAAGAATACACATCTTCAGACAATAATGAAATAAAACTCGAATTTAATGAACCTAAGACAATGAATGAAATATCTGATGTAGGATTGAGTTATCTAATACGAGCTATAGGAAATGAATCGTCCGCGTATAACCCAATTGTACGCATACCGTCATTATGTGAAGACGGTTCTACAGTTGAACAACCCCTTACAAATCAACGTACATTATTCGTTATACCAGGTCTTGAAGGTGCTGCTATAATAATGGAATCATTGTCTATACATTTAAACATGCAAGTTTTATGTTTACAATATGACATTACTAGTGAAGCATCCACCATTGAAGAAATGGCAGTTTATCATTATGAAGTAAGGATGCATTTTAATTATTTATAACAGCACTTACTAAAATAAATTTGATTTCAGTTAGTTAAACAACGATTACCAGCTGATCAAGAGTATTTAATTTTAGGCTATTCTTTTGGTGGACTTATTGCACTTGAAATTGTTAAGTTATTGGAAAAAAATAATTTTAGAGGTAAATTGTGGTTAATTGATAGTGCTCCACAATTTTTGAAGATGACAACTGAATTATCAATTCGTGGTAACAACCCACAAGAACATGAAATTCAAGTACAACTAATATCGAGATTCCTTGATTTAATTTGGTCACAAAATAAATCTGAAGTAAGTTAACAGTATCTATTATATTTTTTTTAATTATGTGATTTTATATTATATTTAAATTTTTCCTATGTTTTTCGAATTAGTTCATAGCAGAACTTTACAAAATGAATTCATGGGAAGAACGATTGAATTATTTTATTGAAAAAGCGCCAGATGATGTAGTTTATAGTAAAACTTATCAAAAGCAATTATTAACCAGCGCTTATTTTAAATTAAAAGCGATTCTCAATTATGATGAAACACCCACTGTTATTTTAAAAACTCCTACTTTGTTGATACGTCCTTCTGAACAAATTTTATCAATAACTGAGGATTATGGACTTTCAAAGGTAATTTAAAAACATTTGATTATTTTGTATGTTAAGAGAATATATATATTTATTTTTTTGTTATTAGTATTTTGAATTGCCCGTCATTGTTCACTTTTCCGAAGGAAATCATTTTTCAATATTAAAGAACAAAAATGTTGCTGATCTAATCACATAATCCTCATAACCCAAATATTTGTATTTATAGTTATTATGTAACTATTTCAGTGTTTTTTTCAATAAATGTATTTATTTATTTTAAATAATAAAAACAAGATATGAAATATATTTTACTTATAACTGGTATTTTCCTTTAGAAAATCTAATAGTTACTATATCACTTTGCATTTGGCTTGTGTGACATCACATTAATACAAATTGATTGGTTTTAGTCTTTAAATAATATTAGACTATATTAGTTGTTTTTTAGAGGATGGCAAGTCATATCGATAATTGTCCTCAATTTAGACGTTTTCTTTAACTATTAGATAAATCTATAAAACTCTATTATAATTAGAACGTCAGTATATTGGTATGCCTCCTCAACAGGATTAATATCATTTCATTTACCTAAGGATAATGTTTACTTAATTGATTGTGTATTTAATTATATATGTAGGTAGTTAAAATTTTTCTTTCCTTGAATGAACTTTTTATATTTTACTGCATACTACAGCATACATGAAATAAAAATAATAATAGTTTTTATTTTTAGAATTAAAGCAGTACAAAAAAATTGTTTTACTATTATCTATCTAGTATAGTTTACACCTCCATCAGAAGGCATGGTTAAGTGGGATTGATCAGTGGGGGATCTCTTTTTTTATTATCACAGATATTGTAAAACTTAAATATATAACTTTATGCTAAATTTAATTAAAAGAATATGATAGCCCCCAAATATGCTGTCCCCATCTTACTAACGCACAACATGGCAAATTTATATTCAGGAAGATCAATTGCTGTACCCATGCCATTAAATTTAGTATTAGTGTACAGATTAGTATGAACAAATTTAAAATGTTACCAAGAATACCACCTGTGTTTGTGTATGTCGATTCTTTTTTTGTGATATTTTAATGTTCAGTCCTGCGATAGCATCCATCCGATCCACACGTGTACTGTCGCTCCGGGAGTGCTTAATTTATTTTCACTAAGTAATTATCATAAATGCACAAAATGCGTTAATCGTTTAGCAACATTTTCTTTTTCTTCTTTTTACTGTCATACCAAATATTTTTGGTTCTAATTCGACGTTTGTGTGTACATATACGCCCCCTACAGTGTTCATTAAAGGTGAATATTCAACGCGGCCGTCGCGGCGGCGGCCTCGGGTTTTATTATTGTGCTTGTTATCGCGCCTACCCACTATCGTAATTATAATTGTCTTATCGTAAAATTAATTAATTTAGTAACTAATAATATATATATATATATATATATATATATATTATTTATATATTTGTTTATTTACATTATATTATATACTCCCGTAATAATGAGTTGCAGCAAAAATCAAAATCAAATTAATAAAAACCAAACCAATAAAGAAAATAAAACGGTACCACCAATTACAATTATTAACAAAAGTGTACACAATTCATTGTCTCAATCGAATGCTACAAACACTACAGCAAATGAAACTTGGGTCATTCAACCTAACAAAAGAAATCACTCATCTTCATCAACTTCGGATTCTCTTAACTCACCTAAAACACCAACTCAACCAGTTAAAAAAAAAATATTTGCATCTAGAAATAGATTTGAAGTTTTTAGCCAATTAGACAATATCGACGATATTCCAAACGCTGTCAATCCCACTATCAATATTGACCAAAAAAATACAGAATCGCTCAACAAATCCCCTCCTCCTGTTTTTGTAAGAGGTGTGGAGGATTTTTCAGCACTTTTCACAAGTCTAACGAATTTACTTGGCGTTAATAACTTTTTTTGCAAATCCTCTACGGATCGATTAAAAATTCAAACTAACACTCCTGAGGCATACAGAATCCTTATACACTTTCTCAAGGATCAAAATGCCGAATATCACACTTATCAACTCCAGCAAGATAAACCCTTGCGAGTAGTTATCAGAAATCTACATCCATCAACCCAAATCAGCCTAATCAAATCTGAATTGGAACTCCGTGAATTTGAAGTACGTAACGTCACTAATGTACTTCACAAAGTTCATAAACACCCTTTGCCACTTTTTTTCGTGGACCTGGAGCCTTCCTCTCAATCGAACGACATCTATAAACTGTCCTCTATGCTCCACACGAAAATTAAAGTAGAAGAGCCCCATAAACCTAAGGTAATAAGCCAGTGCTTGAACTGTCAGGAATATGGTCACACGAAATCTTATTGTAATTACTCATCACGTTGCGTGCGTTGTGGCGATCACCACCAATCATCCGACTGCATTATGTCTCGAGATTCCCCACCTAAGTGTGCGCTTTGCCAAGGTAATCATCCAGCCAGCTACAGAGGCTGCACAGTTTATAAGGAAATCCAACGTCGTAAAAAGCCTTCTGCAAACAACGTTTTTTTGTCTGATAATATTAGACCTAAGAGTTACAATGTACAAAATAGCCACCCAGATGACGCTGCCCCCTCAAATAATACTCGTTCATACGCTCAGGCTACCTCTGGCCAACGCTCAACACCTCCTTCTCCTTCCTCTGATTCCTTCACTAATGCATTGTCTCTTTTTCTAGAGGAATTTAAATCTTTAATAAATCCACTTATAACTCTACTTACTAAAGTAATTTCCTCCTTGTTAGATAAAAAAAATGACTAATACCGCTACAAAAAAATCCCTTCTTGTTTTGCTATTCAATGCAAACGGACTTAAAAATCATGTATTAGAACTTCAATCAGTACTAAATAATAGACGTATTGACATTGCCTTAATTACAGAAACGCATTTTACCTCATACTCGCACATACATATATCCGGATATAGGCTCTATAAAGCCAATCATCCTGACAATACAGCTCACGGTGGTGTTACAATCCTAGTTAAATCTACCATATTACACCATTCTCTTCCGAGTTTTTGTGAAGATATGTTTCAATCCTCTGCTATTCAAATTTATGTTAATAATGTTCCAATCACAGTTGCAGCAATTTATTCACCTCCAAAGCATATCATCTCCTATGAGAACTTTTTAAACTACTTCAACACAATAAACAATAACTTTGTTATAGGTGGAGATTTTAATGCAAAACATCAAAGTTGGGGCTGTCGGGTAAACAACCCACGTGGAAATACTCTCTATAACTTTACAAATTCTAAAAAATTCAAGGTACTTGCTCCCCCAGGACCTACCTATTGGCCATCATCTCCTCATAAAAATCCAGACATATTAGATATATTCGTAACAAAAACTCCTTCAAATTTGCACTACGTTATTGACAATGTTCTGGACTTAAATTCTGATCACTCATCGGTCATTCTCTCAATTAGCAACTATCCCTCAATTATTACAGAACCACCTAAATTATTTTATGCTACCACTGACCGGTATAAATTTCATGACCTGGTAAATCAGAACCTCCAATTAAATGTTAGACTGAAATCCAATGAGGACATAGATGCAGCTATAAATAATCTTACGAATGTTATTCAATCATCAGCTTGGGCGGCTAACGCAGCTAAAAATGTACATACTGCTAACACCAACTCACTTCCGACTAATATCCGTATCCTTATATCAGAAAAGAGAAGAGCTAGAGCCCTTTATCAACGCACTCGATTACCCTCCCACAAAAAAATATATATTAAATTAGTAAACCATCTTAAGAAAATCTTAGCAAAAATCAAAAACCTTTCCTATGAAAACTTTCTGTCTAAATTATCTTCAAATGATGGCAGTCTTTGGAAAGCATCTAAACAAGCACTGCATTTTAAAGTAACTACTACACCTATTAAAAAATCTGATGGAAGTCTTGCCGTGTCCGACGCAGAAAAAGTTGAACTTTTTAAAAACCACCTCTTTAATGTCTTCCAACCTCATCAAGATATTCCACCTGTTAACTCAAGTGCAGTATATAGTTATCTCAATATGCCTCTACCACCTTCTCTCCCGGTTAAACACTTTTCGCCAAGCGATATTAAATTTGCAATTCAAAAATGCACCCTTAGGAAGTCGCCGGGCTTCGATCTAATAACGGCTGAAGTAGCCAGATGCCTTCCTAAACGTGCAATCGTTCTACTTACTCATATATTTAATGCCATACTCAGGTTATCGTACTTCCCACTCTTATGGAAGTTCTCCAAAATCATCCTTTTCCCAAAACCAAACAAGCCCCCGGACCTGGTAACGTCGTATAGACCAATTAGTCTATTACCTTTTTTCGCAAAAGTTCTCGAAAGACTTATACTGAATCGTATACTTCCCATAATTGATGAGAAAAAAATGCTACCTAACTATCAATTCGGCTTTCGCGCACAACATTCAACAATACATCAAGTACATAGACTGGTAGACTCAGTCTGTTTTGCGCTTAAAAGAAAAATGTACTGTTCCTGTGTTTTTCTCGATATCCAACAGGCCTTTGATCGCGTATGGCATGAGGGGCTGCTTTTCAAGCTAAGGAAATTTTTGCCCTCAACTTACTTTACTCTACTTAAGTCATATCTAACTGATCGTTATTTTCAAGTTCATTTTAAATCCGCATATTCCAATATAGAAAATATCAGAGCTGGGGTTCCACAGGGAGGCGTACTTTCCCCAATACTGTATAACTTATTTGCTTCAGATCAACCAACTTCGCCTAACACATTAGTGGCTGACTATGCAGATGATAAACTTATCATTTCTACAAATGAAAACCCGGTAGTAGCATCGCATAATCTACAAAATCATCTTTCTCTTATGGAGATCTGGTATAATAATTGGAGGATCAAGGTAAATCAATCCAAATCAATTCACACAACTTTTACCCTTAAGTTAGGGCATTGTCCAGCAGTTACTCTCTTTGGTACTGAAATTCCGTCTACTCCAACAGTTAAATATCTTGGCTTAACCCTTGACCGTAGGCTCACCTGGGCTCATCACACGCGTGTAAAAAGATTACAATTAAACCTGCGACTGCGTATGCTTAAAACCTTACTAGTTAATAACAAACACACAAATCTAAAAACAAAACTACTAATGTATAAATCCCTCATTAAACCCATTTGGACTTATGGTCTCCAACTCTGGGGAAATGCTAAAAAATCAAATCTAAATCGTATTCAAACTTTTCAAAATATTGCTTTAAGAAAATTAACGAACTCCCCTCCTTATGTCTCAAATCATACCCTTCACTCAGACCTAAAAATCAAAACTGTAAAAGAAGAAGCAATAACTTATTATAATAGATTCCATAATCGACTTGCAACACATGCCAATCCTCTAATTCAAGCACTTTCATCAAAAGTTATTCCGGGTAATCCTCCAAGGCGCTTAAAACGCAACTGGTGCAGAGATATGTTAACTTAATAAAAAAATTATATATATATTTTTAAAAAAAACTATACTTAACCTCACTTAAAAGTGTCATCGCTGGGTGGCTTCTTTTATCAAGTTTATTCATGTATTATATTATTATTTTAGCTAATACTCTTATTGTGCCCTTGAGGTACAGATTGTGTATATATCAATAAAAGAAAAAAAAAAAAAAAATATTTTAATGTTAAGCGAGATTTAGGCGTTTTTAAATAGTGATATTTTACGTAATCACTGAGTATGTGAAATATGAAATATGAAGTATGAGTATTACTAATATCTCGTATATTGCTTAGTAATTTAAATATCAAATAAACCTATGTATAAACATAAATTATGTTCTTACCGTGAAGTAAGGTAATATTAGTCTTCATAGATCATATTTAAGAGATGATTATTGCAAAAAAAAAAGGAACTGTCAAATTATCGTGGGGTGGATGGGGGGTGGGTAAGATGTTTGACCTCGGAGGGGACTACCGACCTTCATCTTACACCTCGATGCTACTGAACGCCACTTATCGATATATACGGAGTACCCCACAGTGGCACCGATGTATTAAAAAGTTTATGTTGTAATTAATTCAACCACCATTTATTTAGAAATATGTATGTATATTTTTAAATCTTTATATATATATATATAATTCTTGAGTATATTCTGTTAGTGTTCGTGTAACTTTTGAACGGCTTAACAGATCGAAGTAATATTTATAAAACATATTTGAATAGTCAAGACGACGGCCTATAGCTTTGTTGGGACTCGCTATACATACGAGTATAACGTTACACTAAAATGATTAACAATTTAAAGTTTAAAAACAAGATGAAATGAAAAACATCTGTTGATTCACTATGGAAACTAAATAGTATAAATAATAATGTAACGCCAAATAGATGCTCCTCCTCCTCCACAAATATTTGGGTAGTAATACAGATTTTTCCAACTCTAATTAAAACAAAACTTGATGTTCATTTACCAGCTGACATTTGTAGTCTTATCACCGTTATAAAATTATTATTCTTAGTAATCAGTGAAATATTTATCACTGTGTATTTTATTAGTTATTAGCGTACCACTGAACCTCGTAACCTAACCATTAATTTATTTTCTGTATATAGATTATATTCATATCTGTATAACATTTGGTACCTTATTCACTAATTATATCCCAGCCAAGCTGACCCAATAAACCGATGACCCACCCATCCACCTATAAATAAATTATAAATATATTGAGTTGCCCTACAGTGGCGTAATTTCAGTTCTTTTTTCAGGGTGTGCGAGCTTTTAGGCAGGCCAATTTTAACATTTCACTGAATATTATTATTATTTCATTTCCTTATATTATATATTATATTATATAATTGCAATTATTATTAGTTGCTGGCGATTAAAAGACTCGAAAGGAGCAATACAATCGCCTACAGAAACCAACCGGAGACAATTTCACCATTATTTAGAAAATGACGAAAATAGAATTTAAACGAATCCACGATAATTCCATAATGAAAAACAATACAAACAACAAAATAATAGCACGATAATCCCAATTGAATTATGACATTTGACTATAAAAACAGACCACGGCCAATACCTAAAAATAAAATTTAATTGTAATTATATAAATAACATTATTTTATTAGGCTTATTATTATTATGGCATGCCATTTGGGGGGGGGCTATTTAATTAAATAAAAGACGTATTTGTACACGCTGTCTCCACCACCAAACGACGTCCCCGGACTCCCACCAAGATTTATACTTATCGCGATATCTTCTAACATAATAAAGATAATCAAATTCTGTTTATGTTTTATACAACTCACTGGGATAAGAACTACACAGAGATTTTCATATTTCAATTAACCCATAATATGTTTAAGACAATATTTTTAAGAAAAATATACTTTTCATTTTATTTATTTTCGAAAATTTGATTGAAATAGAGTTTATTCGTCAGATAACCCTGACTTTTTTTTATTTTCATTGGCTTCATGATTTTTAATATATTTTTTTTTAGTTTACAGAAAACCAAACAGACACCAAACTCAAAACAATTAACAACGAAGCAAAAACTTTTTATAAAAGATTCCATTCTAACGATCTCATAAAAAACTTGGCTACTCCCACCATATCTGGAAATCCACCGAGACGCCTGAAACGTAAGTGGTGTCGTGATCTCTGAAGATAAGTAGAAATTTAAAAAAAAAAAACCACAGAAAGTGCCATCGATGGGTGGCTTTTTTCATCAAATTTTCCACGTTAAACAATGTTACTCTCATCAAATATTCTTATTGTCTAGTCTGATTGTGTATTAAATTACAAAAAAAAAAAAAATTGTTTTAGAAATTAATACTCAATAAAATATTGAATTTATATTTATAAAAAGAAAATAATATAAAATATAAATAAATGTAAAAAATAAAGATTTGTTAAAAGAATAAAACAAAGCTTGGAGTATTATATAAGTTGTGTGAAGTACGACCAGTTTCGATTTCAAAATCCATGAGGTCAATGAAAATAAAAATTCGAAGCGTCAAAATGTTCAGAAGTACAAACTCTATGAAATGGCTATTTCCAAATTTTTCGAATATAATAAAATAAAAAGTTATTGTTTTAAATTTGTTACCAAAACATACAAATTTTATTAAAATATGAATATTTGTAGTCCTTGGGATTAGCCCAATTGTAGCCCATCCTTTATTTTCATGGAATAAACACAACACCGCTTATCTAACCTCAAAAAAATATATGTTATTAAAATCTTTACAGCTATACTTTTCTTGATTAATCGAATTTGTTTTGTTTACAAATTTGTAAAATGTAATATATTTAATATTTGTTTTATTAAACTAAATGTAATTATTGATAATAATAAATACATTATTCCATTAGTATTTAATATTTCATTATAATATTTGTAAATTAAAAATTATAATTTTTCTGATTTAAATAATATTTGTGGCTATAATACATTTTAGTAAAGATTTAATAACTATAACTTTTATAATATATTGTATCTACGTTAAGCAGTCAAACTGGCGTCTTTTGATGAAAATAATGAATTCGAAGGAAAAAAACGAAAGAAACACAAAAAAGACAAATACGAAGGTAACGCGAAATATTTTTTATTAATATTAATTAATGAAAATGTGTCGATTTATTATGAATATACATTTATTTTCTTTTTTTCTTTCGAAAGTTTTTTTTAGTTATTTTTATAGGCATTAATCACAATTGTTCTGTCTTTGTTATACTGTTATAAGGGTTATTCCATTATTTTATGTGTTGTATATTTTAGATAAGGAGAAGTCTGGAAGCTTGAAACTAATACTAAAAGTTGGTAGTGGAAGTTGTTTGCCCGCTGATGAAATAGTTGGTAACGGTAATCATGAGGTTAATGATTATTTATCTAAATCACACAAAAAGAAAAAGAAAAAGCACAAACATCACAAAGACAAAAAAAAGAGAATACGAGATGATATTGCCATTCACGAAGAGATGAGTTTAGGCGAAGAAACTTTAGTAGAAGCTCCAATGTCAAAGCGCTCTGTAAGCTTTGAAAATACCAATAAGACTATAACAAACCTTAATGAGCATCCAAAGAGTGAGACAACAGTTTTATTAAACATTTTTTTGTATATTTAATTTCTTAAACAAAATGCATTTACTTATTTATATTTTATGTTTTAGCTGAATGGAGATCTGATGAAATACTTATTCCAAATGAAAATCGACAAAATTTGCAACAGTTGCTAACACATTTACTTAGAGCTTTAGAATGTAGAGATCCTCAACAATTATTTGCATGGCCAGTTACTGATCGTATTGCTCCTAATTATTCTCGTCTTATATCTAAACCAATGGACTTTGAAACAATCCGACGAAATATTCAAAGTAACCAATATATTAGCCTAAATGCATTTGTTGTAAGTATATATGCAATTTAAATTAAATAACTGATTAAGATTTTATATGGTTTAGATTTAAATGATATAATAGATTAAAAATAGTTCTTAATTTTCCTAAATTTAAATATGTCTTTTGTTTATAATAATATATATATTGAATATATGACAATTAGAAAATAATATGAAAATGTTGAATTTGTATGATAAAACAATATATATATTTAGGAAATATGACAAGCTTAAGAGTATTGAAGTGGTGATTTTCCGTCTTTGTCTAACATACGTAAACAGGAATTTAGACGTATTTTCATTCCAACGTATCAATCGATCTAGTGAAATGATACAAATTCAGAAATTCATCATTAATTTGGTGAAATAATTTTTGTTTTAAATGTATTAGAGCCAGAAAACTATTGTGGAAGTACTACAACTCGTTTTTGTTACATTGTTTGTTTTATAGACAGAGACGGCAAATGTTACTGTGATATCCTCTTAAGACAAAAAGTACTAATCAATAATCAAAAACAAAACTTATTTATATCATAGATAGGTATTTTTAATATTTATAAATTAATATAATTTTAATGTATTATAATTTTTATTTATAGGCTGATATTAAATTGATGTGTGAAAATGCAATGACATATAATCAACCAGAAACTATTTATTATAAAGCAGCTAAACGCCTTCTTCATGCTGGGTTAAAATTGACAGGTCCTGAAAAATTAAAAACCTTGCTATCTGCATTGCCGCCTAGAATGGCTAATATTCCTCCGTCTCAACTAGGTTTCGACATTAATCAAGATTATCATGGCGATACTTCAGACGATACAGTTATTGAAAATAATGAACGATTGCATGATAATAAAATTGATCATTCAAATCAACGGAAAACTATGTAAATATTCCCATATTCTTCATTGATAATGATATTTTTAAGAACATTTTTATTTTAGATCAAAATTCGAGGCAATACCTGACAATATGACTCCTGAAGAAATTCTTAAGCAAGCTCAGAATGCTGCTAAAATCGCTTCAGAAAAATTGGCTTCAAAAAATACCAAGGTATTAATTTCACATTTCTATGAACAGGTTGCTAGTATAGTAAAAAACTATTTTTAGCTTTCCGGTTATCGAAAAATATCATATATTAAGAATATATCAACATTAGTAACATTGATTTATGTAATTAAATTGGTTATTCAATATTAGTATATCAAATTAAATAATCACATATTTCTGAATCTCCTAATGTCTATAAACTTTCTACTATAATTATAGTATCTCTTATTAGTTTATCTAATTAACAAAAAATAGAAGTTTAACTACTTTGGTTTACAATACTTTTAAAACATAATGTAAAATGGAGAAATGTTTTCTTCAGCATAATTTCCATATAGTTACACAACTTAATTTTATTTTTATTTTTTTATTAATATGGTTTTTAAATATTGATAAGGTGGGATTTTTAAAACAACAAAACAGTGGTTCCACATCATTATCAATTTTAGTACCAAATGATGGAATCAATCTAGAAACAGGAGAAAGGCCAGTTCTTTTAGGGTCATTAATTGGAAAACTGAGCCATGGAGTTGGATCAATTCCAGGTTTTCGTGAAGATAGACGTAACTTGGTTAAAACTGGTAGATATTTAATTTTAGTGTTGAATATTTTATATACTTTATCCTGATAATTTTTTAACATTTATATACATTTTTTTTTAGTAAAACCCCTCTATTATGGTGCGTTTGGTTCTTATGCCCCAACGTATGACTCTACATTTGCTAACTTAACAAAAGATGAGTCAGATTTAGTATTAAGAACTTATGGGGATGAAGCATCTGCACAATATGCCGAAAGGTAAATATGTTGGATTAATTTTTTTTCCATAATATTATGTATTATTAATACTACATCCTAAATTAAGAAAAAAATTTAACACAAATTATTCACTTGGGCCGTTATTTATAACTATATAAGTATGCTTTTCTTATTTCAGAGATAAAAAAAAATAAGTGTTTATATTATTTCTTTTCTAGCATTTTAAATTTTACAAAAGATTCAGATTATGCAATGACTATGGCAGATAATTTGCTTGACTTAATGACTGGTGGTGATCATCGTAAAACAAAGCGCAATTTAGACGAGCGAAAAAAACAACAAAATGTTTTGGAAGATAACAAGAAAACCATTAGTCAATCACAACAACCATCATCATGTCAACCTTTAGTGGTTACTCACACAAAAACAGGCAATTCAAATACTATAACTGCAAACAATCAAACTAAATCTGCACCAATACAAATTGATCAGTTAAAATCATTATCAGAACTTGGAATTGATACAAAATTCATAGACTATTACCGTTAGTTGTTAGAATTACTATTGATTTCATGTTTAATATATTTTGAGGTTTATTTTTTTTATTAGAAGAACAAAGTGTGTTTCAAGACAGATTGGATCAAGTTGGTGGTTTGCTGGGACGTTTACAAAATGCACAAAATCAAAGGCTTAGTGCTCCTTTACCACAACATCTTTCACAAATACCACATCCATCACCTCAAGAAATTCAATTAGGTATTGCAAATATAAAATTATAAAATAAGCTATACATCTGTACTTAAAATATTGATTATTTCTTTTAATAGCGGATAAAATAACTGAATCCCTTGCTGAAAATTTGAAAAGGGTTCCCCCGTCAGCTGTTATGTCAGTCACAGGTGTACGTAAAGCAATGGGAATTGCACAAATATCCCATTTGGATATAAGTCAAAATAGCTGTCATCCACCGACTATGGTACATCATGGTTCATCCCATCAACAAACACAGGTTTAATATTATTACTTAATATTTAAGGCTTATCAATTTCATTTTTAAATAATTAAATATTTTAAAGGTATCATTAATTGGAGATGGAATACAAGACCGTGTAGAAGCTGTTGAAGGTACTGTTTCTGGTGTTGATTTAGAATCTGAATTGAGAGAATTTCTTGAAAGCGATCCTACTTTAACTAGCTTTCCATTACATGATGAGAATGATAGAACAATTGAAGAGATATTATCTGAGTCGTAAATTGTATTTGATATTTATTTGTGTTTATTTGATTTTTTTTCTCCTGAATGTTTTATAAAAAAAAAAAAAAATTAATAATTATAATAATTTATATATAATATAGTTTACCATTATTTGGTTTATTTAAATAAATTTGTGTACAAAAATAATAATAATTTAATTAATATTTATATTATTAATTAAATAGTTTAAATTCAATAATTTAAGTAATTTAAATTGCATGCAGATTAATTTAATAATGCCATTATTTTATTTTAACTTGTACATACATACTATAATAATGAGTATTTTTAGGATGGAAATCTTATTGTACTCATTTTTTTTTTGTATTTTTATGTTGAAGTAACTACAAATTAAGTTAATTTTGATCACTGTATGGAAAGTATGAAACATTAAACATATGTATCTTCTTTAGAATACTGTATTATTAATTATGCTTTTCTAGTATATTACTAAAAAATATGTAGGTATGTATAATTTGACACAATAATTTAACATGTTAATTAATCCATAATAAAATAGTAAATCAAATTGTTTTGTAATTTTCAAATAATAATTATAAATGTAAAACTTTCAATAGTAAGTTCTTCTGTAATTCTTACAGATTTATGAATTTATTAATCTGTAAGAATTTTATACACTCTTTATTACTCATATAAGCGTATGTAAATGTTAGAATTAATAATTTGTCTTGGTTTTTATCTATAAATGTGTACTTTAGGTTTTAGATAGGTCATAAAATCACTATTATTTGTATATATTAAGCTTTTTGTATTAGTACTTATGTATTGAATTTAAAATACTAAAAATACTAATGCTTATAAAAATGTTGTCATTTTAATATTTATTTTTTACACAGGTGTGACAAAACAGACAGTGTAGTTTTGAAAGGCAAATTAAAAATAAAAACACTGCAATTTACAGAAATTAAATTAATATAATTTGGTGCGTCATGCTGTTGTTTTATGCATTAAGTTTTTAAAATGACATCAGAAAGATGTCTAGTAGCGATACAGCAGTATGATGTACCGAATAAAATAAAATAAATTTTAAGTTACGTCGTTTTATTTTTTTATAACTTAAAACTGCATTGTCTATCTCATCACACCCTGTACTATTGCTGGGTTAAACCAAAATTGTAACAGTTTATAATAATTATTTATTTTAGATTATGCATTAAAATACATTGGGTGTGTTCGTGTCATAGACCTATTAACTAGGTTTATAGTTTATGTAGCACACTTGTGCGCTTTAAGCAAATTTAGGCGTTTTTTAGTGTTGCCGAATCGTTTGGTTTAGCACATATAATTACTCAGACTACAATTATAACATCAAATATCTGCATGCTGTGCCATCGTTCCACCCTCACAAACACATATTCCTCCAAGGTAGGTTAGGTGATATGGCTAGGTGGCAAATGCTCAAATGCTATAATAATAAGAGATAGACCGATCACCGGGATAATTGTATGACCATTTAGAAAAATAATTATTCGTTTTTTGTACAGCAAGCATTATTTCATGTTTATTATAATATAATAAAAAGCTTAAATGTACTAGGATACGCCATACAGGCAAGTATGGATTCCGTATGTGGAAAGTTTGAAAGGTGTAGGATATATAGTAGGGTATCCTTTATTATTGAACACATACCCTCTAATTTTTTACTGTTTAATCTAAAACTATCGTAAATGAAATATTTCCCCCTAGAATAAAGTTAACCCGTGCCAAATCTTTATAAAAGTTGAATACATATGAATGTAGGGCTCTCCGATAAAAAATACTCATTCTTGGGCTCTTGCAAACGTCCCTGGCAATCACTTTTGTTCGATTGACTTGAAACTTTTACCAGTTATTTGAGGCATAAGTTCAAATTAAATTTTTAAATGTATTTGGGGCTTTATTTAATTTTTTTTAATTGACTTTTTAACCTATTTCTCCTAATTTTATGGAAAAAAAAAATAAGGTTAAAAATATACAACAAAATTATGTTTTTTCAACATTATAAAAACTGGTTTTCCAACAAAACTATAAATAAATTTATCTTAATGTTACATTTTTTAGTTAGCCTATAACATACGTCTTATAACTTATTGTATTTTTTTTCTCTTATCGTAGGATAAAATTGCTTTAATGTTGCTCGATTTATGTGGTCACTAGCCATCTGATAATCCTAATATATGTTTCGTATAGTACTGGTGCGTTTCGTGTTCGTCTTCGTTTATTTAACAATTAAATATGCTTACGTAATGCTAAAAAAAACTAGTATATTTGGTTGGTGATGTGAATCATCAAATTAACTAAACTCCCGTCTAATCGTCTAGTGCTGGCTGTTTTATTCTTTAATATACGTGAAATAAAATTGTCTGTGAGTGAAAGTGTTAATTTAATAGTTCACGAGTACAATATATTTTGGAGAAAGCTCGAATTCCAACAAAAGCTCTTCCCAATAATGTACAAAAGCTCGTTAAGTTATACAAAGATTGGAACAATCTTCAAAAAGATGCAATTAAAACTCAAGAGATCTTCGAGTGTCGTAGACATTATTTTTTGTGAATACGCTAGATTGCATTTTAGATATAGCACATGTTAATGCTCTCGAACTTATGAAATTGGAAGAAGTTAAAATCTTATAGCGTCAAAGGGAGGTTCATTAAAGTATAATAATAAAGAAAAACAGGCAAGACAAAGGACTGAAGCCGAAGATATTGGTAGGCAGAAAATCCTTGACACTGTTTCCACGTCTTCATCAGTCGTCAACTGTAAAATGAGTGATTCTCTCGGCTCTGCTGATTCAAGTTCAATCTCAAGAAATGTCAACGAAGGCAAAACGTGGCAGGGCACATTTTATTACCACCAAATTGGTTTCAGCGTTTGACAGGTGTAAGTTGAGCATAAGAAACCCAGTATTTATTGTTCAAGCAACTATTGAGGCTCTGAGAATGGATACTGATAATTTCCCGGTGAACAAGTCCATTATCCAATGAGTCAGGACAAAACTTTGTCATGAACAAACTATCTTCATCAAACGTGATTTCCAAAATGAGATTCTTAAAGTGGTAAATTTAAATATTAATTAATATTAATATTAATAAATGTTAATAATTCTAAAGAAGAAAGTCTTCCCATTTTGGTTTCATTTGATATGCTCTTGGCAGTACCAAAATTGGAAAGTTCAAGCGACAAAAATCAGACTCATGCGGTTTTGAACACAATTGCAGACTAGAATTTGAAGAAAAAAGTACAAATTCTTTGTTGCGATACAACGGCTTCCAACATAGGATGAATAAATAGTGTGTATGTATTGTTGGAACAGAAACTGGAGAGGAAATTGTTAATTTTTGGTGAAAATCAAAAATTATATCCAGATTGCAAAAAAGAGACTTTGAAGAGAAAATACCCATTGTGATAATTAGTGTTCAGTGTGCATTAAAAAAAAAAAAAAAAAAATTATTTTATATAAAATAAAAATATTCTGAAATAAAATAGTATTCAATTAATCTATGTGTTTTCACATTTTCTCCAGATCTTCGTCAATTTTTCACGAATATGAAAATTTCAAGTCGATCGGACAAAAGTTAAAACCAAGGGAAATTTTTAGGTGTCCCAAGAAATAGACCTATTTTAACGTAATCACTAGAATTCGTATATATCAACTTTGAAGAGAATTTAGCACGGGTTAACGGTATCCCAGAGAGAAAATATTTTATTTACAATAGTTTTAGACTAAAAAGAAAACAAATAGAGGGTATGCGTGTCGATTTTTTAAGAAAAAATGTTGTCTTCATATATAGGGTAATTAAATATATATGTTGAAAGCAACAATAAATTATAATTTAAATCAAAAAAGGATTTGTACCGAACAAAGTAATATTAGTCGTGTTTTATTCTGTTGTAGCCAAAGTAACCCAGGAATTAACAAAAATAAAACTGATATATCGACGTTTATTGTCAATTTTTTTTGGGGGAATCTTGATACTTTTTTTTTTTCAAATTAGTACCATTTGGAAAAATATCCGCACCTTTTAACAACCGGATCATTTTTATTACCCCTAATGTGTGATCCGAGAAAAAATATATTTAAGATATGACATTTTAATAAAATTAACTTAGTCACACTTGAAATCAAAAATTGATTTTTTTTAATATTGTTTACGACACCACGGGCTTTTAAATACAATAATATATAATAAAATAAATCAAACAATTATTCTGAAATAAAACGAAATGAAAATAATTTATAAAATTAAAAATATCGTCGTTATAAGTTACAGTCGTAGTAGTGATAATAATTCAACAAATGATTACTTCGCAACGATTGCTCATTATAGTCAAAAAATATTTGCTCATTTTTGCGTTCGTCTTGAGACTGTGAGTTTTTAGAATAAACCGTGCGCAGTTTGATTTTATTTTGAATCTAACGATTTAATCAGGGCCGTAGCCAGAAAATAATTTCGGAGCGCTAATAATTTGTATTATTATCTATTATTTTTAGAATGATAAAATACATCAAAATAACCTGAATATCCAAAAAAAAACATCAAACATGAGAGTAAATTTTTGGAGACTGATATATTGCGTGTAAATTTTACACCAAAATAAATTAATAAGTTTAAATTTCGCGCTTTTTTTCAGAAAACATCGTTGATTAGACGCCGGTTGCATTACGCGTGTCATCGGTGAGCTACCCCGGCACCAATCGTTATAACGGCAGCGAGAGAGAGAAAGTGACCGAGAAAGAACAGAGAATAAAAATGTGTGTGTGCTTATCGACTTTTCGAGTTTTATCGTAATATATTCTCATTTCTCAACACGGTTGATTTTCAAGCATCTTCATCTGTTAATATTTTCGTCTCTCTACTTTTTTTTTCCCTCCGGTGATTCTTCAGACGAATAGTATCGACTAACGTTTTATTACCGACCAGTTCTACAATCGTAGACTGATATTTAGTTTTTTTTTATTAATAATATTCACATTTCTCGATTTTGACACGTTTTTTTTTTTTTTTTTAAATAATTTCTTTCATAATTCATTTCTTCTAATTAACGAAGTAACAGGACTCTAGACGTTTTACGTTAGTATGATAATGGCCTGGCAGCCGCAAGAAGAAGGATTACGGCAAATCATTCAGCTACTCAAAGAATCCCAATCGCCTGATACAGTCGTTCAACGGACAGTACAACAAGTATCCTTTTTATGAGATGTTTGTTAATGACCCATTACCAGAAGTTTGTATGTTGGGCGCGGTAAATTTTAACCAACTGGTAAACATTTTATATTTCAATTTTATATAAAATCATTTATCTCGGTTACATAAATCCACTAAATATTTATAGAAGATATTGTATGGAAATAAACAAATTTCTTTTCTTCAATTGTTAATATAACAATTACCAATTAAAACCCATTCAGACTTCTGTTACCTATATTTATTTAAATTTATATTATTTATATTTGCTTATTTTGTAAACACCTTGGAGTAAAATAATATAGGTAAGTTTAAATTAGTTTAATATTCGTTGTTCATTAATTTTGGTGTGATATTCATCATGTTCATATTTATTAATATTATTTGGTTGTAGTATTCATAAAAATGTCTTAAATTCAACATCTTTCAATTATTTAAGTTTAAAGGTCAAACAATTTGGAAGTAATTAGTATAGATAAATTCAATTAGGTAGGCATTTCAAAGTTTAATTTTTGTATGAAAAAGATTTTAAAAGAAATACTAATAAATTAGTAAGCCAAGGTATCTTTATATTACTTTTGAATTCTATTTTTTTGTGACAGAAATTAATTTTTATCGGGGCTTATTGTAAATAGATGCAAGTTTATTACATATTTTACAGTAACCATTTTTTTTTTTGGGGGGGAGGGGTGGAAGGGGGATAAACTACCATAAATTAATAAGTTAACTTCATAACTCATATTTTTATTTTAATTTAATTAAGTTAAATGTCTGAGACTTGTAATGTTGCTGACAAAGAAGGTACAACAGGGAACTGCACAACATTGGCCACATGGCGCAAGCAACCAGTTATATTTAAGGGCAAAGGCTACTATGGCTACAATAGTTCATATAATATAAAAGAAGAGGAAGATTCTGTGAGCAGCACTAAAATGGAATCCCCAGAGAAAGAAACCTCGTGGAATACCTAGAAAAAGGTGGATTGATGTGGTCAAAGAGAATTTAAGGAATATTGGAGTGGAGGAATGGAGATAGATAGTGCAAAACAGGGATACATGGTATGATCTTGTGTTGGCGATAAAAACTTTAAGGAAGTTATAAAGGACACATTATATACAATACATCTTATTAAATCTGCCTAAACTACCCACTTTACACATTTTTCAACTTAATATACTTTTAATATTTTATTTTATAATAATTGTTTTTTTTTTTTTTAAATAAATGTGTATTTAATTATATTCATTAATTAAACTACTTATATAAATCAAGTAATGTTCTTTAACTATATAATTCAGAAATTGGAAGAACTAAATCAAGTATCAGATTTTAACAATTATTTGATATTTGTATTGACAAAACTTACTTCTGAAGGTATGTATCTATTTTTTTTTTACTTTAGTTTCTAAGTATTATAATTAAATAACAGTATAAATATTATAATAGTATTATTTTTATATTTAAATAATAGATATAAATATTATAAAACATAGTCTTAGTTTTTTTTTTTTCATATATCTGTTTAATGTATGATATCAATATTAATATTATCAATTTATATTTAGATGAACCTACTAGGTCATTGAGTGGTTTGATTTTGAAAAATAACATAAAAAGTCATTATGAAAATTTACCACCTACAGTCACAGAATTTGTTAAGGCTGAATGTCTTACTGCAGTTGGAGACACTTCACCTTTAATTAGAGCAACTGTTGGAATTTTAATAACTACAATAGCTTCACGCGGCATCAATACGTGGCCTGAACTTTTACCTGCTCTATGTCAAATGCTCGATTCTGCTGATTATAATGTTTGCGAGGTGAGTTTAAATATAATGCAATACAAATTATACTTCAGTACTGTTTATTGTTAAAATATAATTTTATATTTTCATTTTTTGCTTTCTAATAATATGCAAAGCTACCATCAGATAATATATAATATTATATTATTATTAACGGACTGCACATAATTACATAGTTATTTATCTAAAAAAGATAATAATTTAGTTACTTAAAAATTGAAATGTGAAACATTTTTATGTAATTATGTTCAATTTAATCAATAGTTTGTTTTTATTATGCTACTTCAAAATGCTCTCTACCAACGTGTTTTTGATTTTGTATGCAAATATTATATAATAATACCATTTGATATAGTATATAATTAGAAAAGTATTCACATTATTGATATAAATTCTGAATGTCATCCAACGTGGTGTGAAAAATTCATTTTTCAAACCAAATGCCCTATATAGGGGTCATCAACTACCTGTACACTGTGATTTCGGTTATTCATTACTTTAGAAAATTCATACAATTTTATATTAATAGTTTATATGTACCTAATACTCATGATAACTGCAACATATAATATCGAAAAGCCATTAAATATAATGGTCATATCTAATATTATTTCCCATACTAGAAAATATATAATGTCGACACATGAATTATGAAACATAAAATTAATATAAAATAAATTATAAAAATATAAATGTGTAGAATGAGGGATGCTTGTAGAGTGTATAGTAAAGTATCGTTACAAAAATAGATTTTTTACACCTAGAAAAGATGTATTATTTTGGCATATAATATGTATAGAATACAAGAATGACAAAACGTGAGACAATTTGAATTTTGAATTATTACCTTGTTATTTTAAAATTTAAATTCTTTATATTTGGTAAATAAACATCATCATCAGGTTCTAAAGGCACGTCATTGCTATATCATTGCAGCCAAATATCTCGGTCACACGCCACATTCTTCAAGTGTTGGTAAGAAGTGAATCCTTAGACTATCAAGTATTAAATATTGTGAAAGAAGAATTGTTGTTTGGGTATTCCTCTCAACCGCCTTTCCATTACATTCCCTTTCAAGATGTTGGTGATCAATCTGTTTTGTCTTAGTGGATACCCGATGAGTTTTATTTCCTTTCCTTTATAGATGTATTGATATTTCTTCCTTCACTGATTTTCTGCATCATGGTGTTGTTTCTTTTCCTCTATGTCCAAATCATCCTCGTCATTTTTCTCCTTAATAACATCTCTATCACTTCCAACATTTCCTTTTCATACTTCTTTATGATCCATGTTTCACATGCATACAACAGTATACTCGAGATATATGTTTTAATAAAGCTCTTTTTAGTTGTTATATTTAACTTCTTGTTAGCCAGTAATGATATTTTCTTTTTGAATGCTTGTTTTACTATGCCTAATTTTAATACACATAATTACCACTTAATAGTTAATACTTTTAATTGCATAATGTTGCTATTAACTTTTCAATAATAAATAATAATATATTTTCTAATGTATTACAATTTAATTTATTACTTTTAATTGTGGTAAGTAGTTTTCTATGTAAAACAATTATATTTGGTAAAACATAATACTATTTGAACAAACATTTAAAAATATAATAGTAAATAATTTTACTATAATTTTTGTTTATATTAAATTGTAGGGTGCTTTTGGAGCATTACAAAAAATATGTGAAGATTCATCAGAATATTTAGAAGATGATAGACAAAATAAACCACTAGATATTCTCATTCCCAAGTTTTTACAATTTTTCAAACACTCAAGCCCAAAAATAAGGTAGTTTTGTTTTCTTATGTGAAATTTTTGTATTAATTTTGTTATTTTTAAACATGTATTTAGGTCACATGCAATTGGTTGTGTAAATCAGTTTATTGTTCAGAAAACACCTTCTCTAATGAATCATATTGATATGTTTTTAGAGGTAATACTTTATAATTATTTTTATTACAATAAAAGTAAAAAATAACAATACTTTTATTTTAGAATTTATTTCATTTGGCTGTTGATGATGAAGCAGAAGTTCGTAAAAATGTGTGTAGGGCAATTGTTATGCTTTTAGAAGTAAGAATGGACCGGCTACTTCCTCATTTGCATGATATTATAGAGGTTAGTAAATTAATTTTGATATTTTTTAAATGTAATTTAAAAAAAAAAATATATATATTTTTTCAGTATATGTTGTTGAGAACTCAAGATCCTGATGAAAATGTAGCATTAGAAGCATGTGAGTTTTGGTTGTCAATTGCTGATCAACAGATATGTAAAGAAGCACTTTTACCATACTTACCTCGATTAGTACCAATTCTTGTTAATGGAATGAAATACTCAGAAATAGATATAATTTTACTAAAGGTTAATTCTTAATTATAGATATTTTTTTTTAATTTTTGACTAATGAACTTGTTTGTTTCAGGGTGATGTTGAAGAAGATGAAAATGTTCCTGATCGTGAAGAAGATATTCGCCCCAGATTTCATAAATCACGTACTCATGGTCAAGAAGAAGATAATAATGATGAAGATGATGAGGATAATTTAGGAGATGATAGCAGTTTATCGGATTGGAATTTAAGTGAGTTATAAATAAATTATTGAGATTTACAAAACAATTATTTTATTAATTACAATTGTTTGTTTTTATATAGGAAAATGTAGTGCTGCTGCTTTAGATGTTTTGGCTAATGTATTTAAAGAAGATATTCTGCCAATACTTATGCCTATATTAAAAGAAACTCTTTCATCTAATGATTGGGAAGTAAAAGAATCCGGAATATTAGCTTTAGGAGCTATTGCTGAAGGTATATTATATATTAAAGTTTGAGAAACTGTATTATATATTATTTAAATTTTAAAATAGGTTGTATGAATGGTATGATTCCACATTTAAATGAACTTATACCATACATGATAAATCATTTGAGTGACAAAAAAGCATTAGTTCGGGCCATTATATGTTGGACACTTTCACGTTATTGTCACTGGGTTGTTAGTCAACCCCATGAACAATATTTAAAACCAATGATGCACGAAGTAAGTCAATTTTAATTTAATAATTGGTTAAGCTTATCTTTGTGAACATATTGTGATAATGTTTAATTTTTAATTTTAATCACATACTGAACTATAATTTACAAATAGTTTTGGTTTTTTTTTAAAATTAAAATTTTTAGTGATTATGATTTTATTTTATTTTTTTTATCTTTCTTTCCTGGACTTAAGAATAATAAATAAACTTGACTTTTACAACAAATAAATTAGGCCATGTGTCAAACCTTTTTTTTTTTGAATCCGTAATACCTTTGCTTCTTTGGAATGCCGTGAAGGCAATGCTTCGTGTTCTAATTCTCGCCTGTCGTGACGAAGCAACCCTGCAGGCATTGCTTCGTGCTCTAATTCTCGTCTGTCATGACAAAGTAACCCTGCAGGCATTGCTTCTCGCATTTCTCCTTTGCAGCCATTACGTCGGCCGTAAAACAAACCACTGCTCTTCAGTTCTCCAGGCTTTCCAGTATATGGATAGAACTTAAATTTCTTTTGAACCCATACATATTGTATTTAATAATTTTGTATTATTATTTATAAAAAAAATAGTTATTAGTTTATTTTTAAATAGTAACTATATTAGTATTAAAATAATAGTATTTTTAAATAGTTTATCAAGTTTTTCGGATACATAATTTTTAAATTTTCAATTAATAAGGTTTTGTTTAAAAAAAAGAAACATGTTTAGGGATCAATCTGCTTGTGCTTATTATTGCAAATTTGTGTAACAGTGCTAATCAGTCTTTCTGATTCTTCTAATAGTAACTATACATCTTAACTTATGATCCCATATAACTGAAATTAGTAAATTGCATATTAAGTCTATATTAGGCTGTTTTCTAAATAACACACTTCTTAATAATTCCTATAACTATAGTTAAAAACAATACTTAAAAAAATCTTATATTGATATTTGCTTTTGATTGGTTTTTGCAACTGATTGCTGATTGCTAACTGTCATGACTATTGTGAATAATGTCAGTAAATTTATTTAACAATATTTTGTGTTTTTTGTGTATACATTAGTCACATTATCAAAAAGAATTTAATGTAAACATATTATCCCATTGTAAATCGCGGGAAGCTTAACGAGAAAATAAACAGGATAATAATAAGTCGGCCTTTAGTAGTTCTATATATCTAAGGGTTTATATAAAATATGTGTTGATAACAATAATTTTGATAAATTGTGAAAATTAAAACAAATTATTATGCCCGTTCTACAATTTTAACAAATTTTAAACATTACTTAACCTAACCAAAGTTCGAGAACATATCCTTAAAATAAATAATATTATTATTAGAAATATCATACATTAATTAATAATTTATTATGTTTAAACTTTTTAGTTACTTAAAAGAATATTGGATTCTAATAAAAGAGTTCAAGAAGCGGCATGTTCTGCTTTTGCTACTTTGGAAGAAGAAGCAACTACTGAACTAGTACCTTATTTAGGATTCATACTAGAAACATTAGTGTTTGCTTTCAGTAAATATCAAGTAATTAATATATACAATTGTAATTAATAGGCTAGAGTCAACTTAACCCATTCTTCACAAATTAAAAATTGTTTTTCAATGCTAAGGATAATGGTATAAAAATAATTTTTCAGAAACTTTTATTTTAGAAGTTATAGTTATTAAAAATTGTTGGTTGTATGTTAAATAATAGGGTTATTGTTTTTGTAATGCTCAGGCATTATAAGTGTAGCAAGTACTAATTACCAGTTATAAAGACACCATATTCTAAAATTCATTCAGCCATATCTATGCATCTATTTTAAAATATACCAAGTAGAATATTTATGTGTTTTTAATAAGTACTATATTTTAGATTTGTTCTAAAAGTTCTTAAAGAAAAATTACAATTTAAGTCTCCACTTAGTAACTCATTGTCTCTTTCCTCATTTTCTCCATTAAACATAATCAACATTTATTGCATCATACATGGTGCCAGTTAAATTTTGTTACTTTTCGGTTTATTTCACATATATTTTTTGTAATTATAAACCATATTTCCCGTTGAGTCATAACAAGATTGAAAATGGCTATTTTAGTTGTACTGAAAAAAACATAAAATTGTCATAACTTCTTTAATAAAAATTTTAAAAACCTTAACAAAAAGAAAATTAAAATTTGTGAGCGGAAAGGTAAAAGTTGACTTGTTCCAATAAATATGACTAAATAATATTTATATGTAATATATATTATTATTTTTAGCATAAAAATTTATTAATATTATATGACGCAATTGGGACATTAGCTGATTCAGTAGGCCACCATTTAAATAAACCAGAGTACATAAATTTATTGATGCCTCCATTAATTCAAAAATGGAATGCATTGAAGGATGAAGATAAAGATTTGTTTCCATTGTTAGAAGTAAGTATTTTTTTTTAAGCTTAAGTTTTATTACTTAATGTGTTGTTGTTAGTGTTTGTCTAGTGTTGCCACTGCCCTACAATCTGGATTTATGCCATATGCTGAACCAGTATTCAAAAGATGTATTTCATTAGTTGAGCAAACATTGAACCAAAATATGGTAAGTGTCAAATCATATTTAGATATTTTGAATTCAATATTTATTTAATGAATATTATTTTATAAGGCCAACTCTCAAAATCCAGAACAGTTTGAAGCACCTGATAAGGATTTTATGATTGTTGCTTTAGACTTATTGTCTGGTTTAGCAGAAGGATTGACAACTTTTATTGAAAGTTTAATAAATGGTTCAAATACATTACAATTGCTCTATCAGTGTATGCAAGATCCATTAGCTGAAGTGAGGCAGAGTTCATTTGCTCTTCTTGGAGATTTAACAAAAGCATGTTTTCAACATGTACACCCCTGTATAGGTATAAAATCTATTAAAATACAAGTATTTACATTTTAATGTACTTCATACTATGAAGATAGAATAATAGATTTTGAATAATCCACTGATTTCTACAGTTTTGTAGGGCAATAATTTAAATTCTCATAGAAAGATTATTTTATAAATTATAAATATTTTTAAAATTTTTAACATCAGTACTGTTACCCTGTAAATAATTCTGGTGATAATATTGATGTAATAAAATTACAGATAATTTTTAATTCAAAATTATGTTAAACTTTTTGAGAAGCATGTTCTGATGAACATCTAGTAAGTTTTTGCCTTAGTTGATGAGTAGTATGGATTTAGATTTAAAATATCTGCCACTATCTATCTCATTGTTTTTAACAATTTCGTTTTGAAGGCCATTGAAACTAAGTATCTAACTCCTTGTTTTGATGGACTTTGCAAAAGCCATCAAACAGGTTGATCATTACACCCCAATTGAAATTCTCTTTAAATCTAGATTTCAGGAGCCTATTTTATCCCTGTTTAAATCATACTTATGGTAGAGTCAAATAGATTAAATTTTGTGGATGCAAATCTGATGTCAGTTCACCTCTTGTGTTTCTGAAGGAGGACACTTATTTTTGCCGTCGTTTTATTTGTTAGTTAATGGACTTAACTTAATCATCTTACATCATAAGTTCTTTATATTTGCTGATGATTTAAGCTCTCCGGCAAAATTGAGGCTGTATCTGACTACAGCTGTTCAGAAAGTGTTAGATTTTCTTGTCTCGTGGTTTAATTCTATGGGTTAGATTTTAATGTGGGAAATGGCAATCTATGTCTTTTACTAAGAGTAGATACTCAATTGCTGTTTTGTGTATTGCTGTAGTTACTAGTAAGCCTAACCTAACTTAACTTATGTATTCTTTATAATTCTGATCCTGATTTCCAGTGTTATTTAATTGTAATTGATAGGTTTGTTTTATTAAGCTTATGTCCATTTAATAAACGAATATATAAGTATTATGTTTACTTTTAGCTGATTTTATGCCAATATTGGCACAAAATTTAAATCCTGAACATATTTCTGTATGTAATAATGCTACATGGGCAATTGGAGAGATAGCTGTAAAATTGGGTAATAATATGATTTAATAGAAATTAATTTTAGTTTTATTAATTATGTTTTGATTCCAATAGGTACTGAAATGCAACCTTTTGTACCAATTATTCTAAGTCAGTTGGTCGTAACCATGAACAGACAAAATACACCAAAAACTCTACTCGAAAACACAGGTAAATTAAAATAAATAAATTTAGATTAATAATAAGTTACTAATTTACTAAAAAAACACGTTTTTTAAATTCCTATAAAAAATGTTTTATATATATTTTGGTATATTCAATGTGTATAAATAATAATATTATAGTTGAGTAAGTTCCAAAATATATATTTTTACTCTCCTCCCATGTATATATTATGTTGGAGCCTATATGCCCAGTATTTCAGGTGTTGCATTTAAGCAATTTTTAGAAAAATAAAAATCAATTGTCAAAAATATTTAAATTAACAATCAAATAAATATGCAAGTTATATCATGTTATTATTACAAGTATTTATTGTGCAATTATACATTTGTTCAATCATACGCTCATGCAGGACAATAAAAATATCCTTTAATGAGTTTTCAGAAATTATTGTTATATAATGTGTAGATGACAACATTGTAGAGTAAATCTCATTAGCTTTTTACATTAATCACCTTATGTATAGCCCAATATGATTAATTTATAATTGTCTCTGATACTATTTGTTTTCTATCGTTATATCCCAAAAAGGCAGTAAGGTTTACTACAAAATATTCTCTTTTATTATTAAAATAGCGGTTTTAACTCTAAAACAAGTTTATGGTAGTTCTAATTATTTTGCATAAGCCTATTTTTACTACTAAAAATCATCAGTGTAGCATCTTCTTAATGTCGTATCTAAATATTTTTAAATTTTAGTTTGTAAGTTACTTATTTAATATTAAACTTCTATGCATTAACATATTTACTATTTATTCATATTCTACAGCCTGTTTAGTTCAATATTATAACTTGTAATATGGACAACTAAACTTTTAAAACAAAAAAAGAAAAACCAAAAATATTATTTGTAAATACTAAATAGTAAATTATTATATTAAATTTCCCACACTTGCCGCCGTCGCTTCTACACTTCATTTATTTCCTCTCTGTCTCGCGCGTATATAGCAACAAAGCCATTTCGCACTTTAACAATTGCAACTCACTGATTGATTTTAGATAAAAGGCACCTATTCTACATTTTATAAAATAAAGTGTATTTTTATATTTAAGATTTTGTAAAATCTTTTTTGTCTAAATATTATATATAATTTTATATCAAATATAATTAAACAATTTTATTTACACTAACTCTACTCATATTACTATTAAATTAAAAAAAAAAAGTCAATTTAAAACCATTATTTATCATTTAGTTTAATTACTTATTACATTTATCAAATAGCGAAAATTATTATTCTTATATTATCAGTATTGTTTATTAATTTAATTTATGTATATAAATAAATATAAACATTTATTATTTAAATTTCAAATGTTTTGAATGTAGATAAACAGTTTTGGTATTAATATTTAAGTGCATTAAATTTATTTTGTTTTTAAACAATTATTGTATACTTAAATTATGGTTTTAAAATTTTATTTATGTTATTTGATAAATTTATTTTTTATTAGTTTTTTCGTTTTTGTTTTTGTTTTTTTGTTTTTTATAGCAATTACAATCGGCCGACTAGGTTATGTGTGCCCCCAGGACGTCGCCCCGCTGTTACAACAGTTTGTACGCATGTGGTGTGTACCAATTTTTTTTTTTTTTTTTACCTTTTTTTATTATTACTTTTAATATATTTTTATTATTTTGTAAATTTATAATTTTATTTTTTTTAATTCAATCATGTTTATATTTATATATATATATTTATAGAAATTTAAATATATATATATATAAATATACATATTGTATATGTATTGGTTTAAGGATACAAAATGTGCATAATTTATTAATAAATTAACATCTATGTTTCTATGATTAATCGTTTACATTATTGTTTTTGTATATAAATACTTATCTAAATTTTTTTCTAGGTGTACATCATTGCGTAATATAAGAGATAATGATGAAAAAGATAGTGCGTTTAGAGGTATGTGTCAAATGATAAGTCTAAATCCTGGAGGAGTTGTTCAAGATTTTATATTCTTCTGTGATGCAATCGCTTCATGGATAAATCCTAAAGATGACCTAAAAGATATGTTTTATAAAGTAATATCAAATTGTTTATATATTAATAATTGTATAATTTTATGAAAATTAATAATTTATAGATATTACATGGCTTTAAGAACCAAGTAGGAGAAGAAAATTGGACTAGATTTACTGATCAATTTCCTCCACAGTTGAAGGAGCGCCTATCAACTGCCTATGGGATTTAAGATTACTCTGTAAGTATTGTAATATTTCAGAAATAGAATTTACTAATAATTTCTTTATTTTTATTAGGAAATTTGGGGCGCAACATGGGTGAATCCAGCGTTGCATCTTTTGGGGTTTTTTCAACAGGCTTCGTCTCGGACCTGGCACGTATGTAGATCGTGCTGGTGGGGAGGGAGGGGGGAAGAAAAAAAAATTATCGATAATACCTAACAAATTATTTTGTTTTTAACGTTCTACTGTTTGTTTTATGTGATAATTTTTTCACAACCAAATTTCATCGCATTTTATCAATTTAGTGGTTCAACTGTTTGCATGATCAAATTTTATAAACTATTATTATTTGTCTTCAACAGTTGTTTATTATTATTATTATTATTATTATTATTATTATTATTATTATTATTATTATTTATTTACATATATATACATACATACATATATACATGTATATGTATATTTAATTTTGTATATGTAGATTTATAGGCATTTTTTTATTTTTTTTTAAAAAAAATCAGTCCTATTAAACCAAAATGCTTGAATAATACTAGTCGTCCATTTATGAATTTCTTTTTGGTGGGCTTTTAAATTCCAAATAGAATTTAATCCTCCATTGTTCCTTAAAGTTCCTTTATTACCAACATTCCAGAGTGTATCCCTCTTCCTTTCCTTATTAACATGACCATCATATTGGGAAATAAGTATTTTGGAATTGACTTAATATTTTACTAGTTTTTATTATTCACTGTTGATGAACATCTTAAAGAAATCAGTTTTTATAACTCTGGCTATCGAGAGAGCGCTATTGGGCGGCGACCAAAACTTGTCAGTTTCCGTGCATTCTTACCACTACTCGCTGTCATTGGTCGGCACTGCTGTCGCCACTCGTGAGTGTGTAGAGAGGGAGAAATTTGGGCTCAAAACCGTGGAGCGTGTTCATTTAAATGCGCAAAGGAGTAGCGCTCTTTCGATGGCCGGAGTATAGTATTTTCTATAAATAATTAGTTACATTTGAATTGTATTTTTTTTTTAACTTAATGTTATTATTAGTTAATTATTTGCTAATATGAGCTAGTTTTGTTGAATGTGAAGGCCTTTTCTTTTAATTTTACATAATGTGTAAGTTGCAAACCAAGTTGATCCTATATAAAAATTATCATATTTATGACTTCCAAGACTATTTAATTTAATTTATTATAAAACCAGTAACGTATTTTTTTTTTATATATATAAATATGTATTTCACTAAATAAAATGTTTCCTTGTTAAAAGTAAATTTTAGTTTTATATTATCAATTAATTATACTGCATTACACTATCAACATTATTAAAATCATTTTGTGTTTTTTCAATAACCTATTTAAATATTTCTGGTAGTGTTCTTTTAATTGTGAATAAAAACTTTTTTTTTTTAAATTTGTTTATTAAATGAAAATTTATAATCTATACAAGTACAATAAGTAAATGGGTGGAATACATTAAGAGGGAGTTTCACATTAGAAACACCTAATATAAAAACTTATACAATTATAACCTGATTAGCATTGAGTCAATAATTAATACTGTAACTTTTGTACAATCATTATTATCGAAAAAAAAAGATAAATTTTCTTTTTGTATAAAAACAATTTACTAAAGTTATTTTTCGTTCATCAAAACATACAGTCACTTGGTAGCTTCTAGGTGACAGGTTTATTGCTGGTGGTGACTATAACGCCAAGCACACTCACTGGGGATCAAGACTGATCACTCCTAGGGGACGTGCTCTATTGAAAGTAGCTAATAGTACAAACGCTGAAATAATTTCCACCAGAGAGCCAACTTACTGGCCAACTGATTCGAGGAAAATCCCCGATCTGCTTGACTTCTTCGTAATTAAAGGTATTTCTTCTAATTATGTTGAAGCTGAAGGACTAATAGAGCTAACGTCCGATCACATTCCTGTGTTGTTATCGTTGAGTTCAAATGTTATTATGAAAAAACGTAAACATTTTCTAATTAACAAACATACAGACTGGGATCTTTTTAGAAGCACTCTGGAAAAATCCATCTCTCTTGATGTGCGTCTAAAAACGTCAACTGACATTGAATTGTCAGTACAAAAACTGACTGATAAGATTGTCGAAGCGGCAAAAACGTCAACCCCCAAAACTCACAAAGGCAACGAACGCCAGTACACCTACCCGAAGGAAATCAGAGACCTCGTTCAACAAAAGCGGCGAGCAAGACGATTCTGGCACAGAACTCGGCATCCATTCGATAAAACCGAATGGAACCGAATCAGTAAATTGTTACATGATAAAATCAAAGAAATGAAAAATGAAACGTTCAAATCGTATTTGTGTGGTTTATCTGCAACAGAGAATTCCGATTACTCGTTATGGAAAGCCACAAGACAATTAAAAAGACCTCGCGTCCATATACCACCCATCAGAAAGGAAGATGGCACTTGGGCGCGAAGTGAACAGGATAAAGCTGAAGTATTCGCACGACATCTCGAAAGTGTATTTCAGCCAAACGACATTATTTCTGAACTAGACAACACGCAATGCCAACCACTGAATTCTGCAAGAGAATTCATTAGGCACTTTACACCACTAGAAGTGGCTCATGAAATCGACACCAACATCAACACGAAAAAGGCACCTGGGTTCGATGAAATCAGTCCACGTATCCTTAAAGAGCTACCTAAGAAGGCCATCATCCATCTTACCCACATTTACAACGCCATCTTGCGAATAGAATTCGTTCCCGAGCAATGGAAAAGAGCGGAGGTAATCATGTTGCTCAAACCCGGGAAACCACCCGAACAAGCCTCCTCCTATCGACCGATATCGCTTCTATCATGCATGTCAAAACTATTTGAAAAACTTCTTCTTAAGCGACTTAAACCAATCATTGAAGAAAAGCAACTTATACCAGATCACCAGTTTGGATTTCGTACAAAACACTCAACTATCGACCAAGTTCATCGCGTAACAAACGTGATTAATAAGGCAATTGAAGAGAAACACTATTGCAGTGGAGTATTCCTTGATGTAGCCCAAGCTTTTGACAAAGTTTGGCACAAAGGCCTATTGTTAAAACTACGAGAGCAGCTTCCACACACATGGAGCGCACTCCTCAAATCATATCTGACCGAAAGACATTTTCGAGTTAGATACGATGAAGCGACAACTAATTGGAAGAGTTTATCAGCTGGAGTACCTCAAGGTAGCGTTCTCGGACCTATTTTGTACCTACTCTATACAGCTGATATTCCAACTAATGACAACACAATGATAGCTATGTTCGCCGACGACACGGCAATACTATCAACAAGGAAGGACCAGCAAGCTGCGACTGAGATCCTACAAACGACAATCAACACCGTTTACAACTGGACGAAACGATGGAAAATAAAAATTAATGGAGATAAGTCAGTGCACGTTAACTACACCTTACGTAAAACTGCATACATCCCGGTCACACTAAATCAAGAGATAATTCCGCAAAAGGATTCAGCGAAATATCTAGGAATGCACCTTGACTCACGACTTAACTGGAAACATCATGTACGCCAGAAAAAGTTGCAAATCAAACAAAAAATGCACAAACTATACTGGCTAGTTGGACGACACTCCGAGCTAGACTTAACCAGCAAACGTCTTTTGTATGTATCGATTGTTAAACCGATTTGGATTTATGGTATTCAACTGTGGGGTTGTGCCAGTAAGTCCAATATCGAAATAATATAACGTTGCCAGAGCATCGCTCTTCGTACCATTGTCGCAGCATATAGGTATGATAAGAACGACATCATTCACCGCGATTTGAAAATTTCTTCCGTGCAGGATGAAATCACCCGGTTCGCTCGCAAACATGTAAGAAGACTAGAGCTACATACAAATACAGCTGCCATACAACTCCTCGACAACTCGCAGGACATCAGACGACTCAAACGTCTGAAACCATTTGACTTAGTCTAATTATTAGATTAAGTATGGGGTTACTTCAATGGAAGTAAATCCCCACACAAGTTTTGTATATATATATATATATGCATATTGTATATGTAATACTCAATTTATTTATATTTATAAAGATTCTGTTATCGTTTAAATAAAAATGCCTCTTAGGAAATTTAAAAAAAAAAAAAAACTTGGTAGCTTCTGTGTACTTTCTAAAAATAAAATTATCAGTTGTAATCTATATTTATTATTTATTTGACATAAATATCATATATTGCAACTTATTTACTCATAATGTATATGTTAGGTAAAGTTATAAATGATTTTATTTTATTATTATTAATGTTTCATATGCACGGATTTACATTGCCTCGCCAATGTATTAAACAGTACATTTTATTTGAGTTAGCTGATTTTGACAATTTTCATATTAAAATCAGAATCTTATATACAGAACACTTTTAAGAAAGATATTATTTGATTATAAATAAAACATCTCTAACATATCAAATTTATCTTATGCAACTTACAAAATCAGAAATAACCTTACAAAAGTAATTATACATCTAGGTTTATAAATATTTAATTATCTACACTAAGATTATAAAATAATTAATAATTTAATGAAAACAAATACAAAATTACATTTAAAAATGTCTATTATTATATATATATATAACAAAGGGGTATAATACATATAAGATTTTGTTAATAGGATATTAATATATATAATTGTTTCTGACAACAAGATTTTCTCTTAATATATTTTGTACAAAAACTAATTTAAATAAAATAATCATCATTCGTAATTTTTGAATACAGAGATACAACCTCATTGGTGGTAAGGTATCCTACTTATGTTTACTACATACTTATTATGTTTAATAGTTAATATTTAATTGCCTATGAGTAAAAATAATTAAAGTTTTTAGTTTCAAAATAGTTGATATTACATTAATAACTATTAAGTTAGTTACTACAGATAAGGGGTGGATTACATAACCCAATGAGTAATAAGTACAGTTGAAAAAAAAAAACAATTTTCCAAGTTGCATAACAGTTACAGAATGATTTAATGTTAATAGACAACCTATCCTCACACCCCAAAGTTAAAAACCTGTATGGTGTACAATAAGAAGAATATGAAATAATTGTCTTTTATATCAATTAACAACAATTTGATCAGTTCGAGATTATTGTTTGTGATACTATTTAATTTGAAATTTACTAAAGGAAAATAAAATACCTAACTAGTAATGCAACAATGCGACCTCAGTAATGCTGCAGTGTCAATACATATTGTCATTGAAACCATTTTATGTTCTAGAAAGCAATTAATATTCAAGTGAAGTGCAGATGTAACCAGATTGTTTAATTTTAATGCATTAATTACCACTGATAAATGATAAGATACTTTTCACACTTTAAAATAAAGCCATTGTTATTCATTGGGGAATGGCAGTGTTACATTACCATAGACCTCCTAATTATTTAATTCTTTATTTAATAACCCAAATAATATTGAGAGATTCAGGCAGTAAATTGTATAGAGATCATAGGCAGATACAATCATTTTTTTTTCCAAATCTGTACTTCGCTATTAACATATCCAACAGCTAATGTATTGCTTTGGTAATCAATCTGAAAATTAAATAAATTTTCAATCAAAAAATATGCAGAACAAGAATGAAACAAAACCTGTAGTATTATATAAGTAAAGTATGTTGAGTTTCGCTTTAAAAAATCATACCAATCTACCAATATAAAAATAATTTGTATTCGGGGTTTCTTTCACCTTTGCTTTTCCAAATACAAAGGCTTTGTTTTGTTCTTAAATAATATATATATATATACTTTCTTTTAAATAAAATATTGATATTAATTTTTAAAATAATTTTAGTTGAAGAAAATATGCATTGTCTTTCAATTAACTCACTGAAGCAATTTCTGAACCGGAAACATTAATTTTGGTTATAGCTTTAGGTGGATTTGTTGCAGTTGTAATGTAAAGACATCCTTCACTGCCTCCAGTTATAACACTTCCGTAATTTGTACATTTGATGCAATTAATTTTGTTGCGTACTGTACCTTTCTCCGTCAGCTGTACAAAATCCACAGCCTACAGAACAAAAAAAAAAATTGATAAGTATTATTAACTACACAATAGGAATAAAAAAGCTTACCTCAAGCATATTGAACAACCCATGTGAACAGTCCAACCAGTACACATAGTCTACACTATCGCTAACAAATAGTACATTGTCGTAGTACGTAGCACACAGTGGTAATCTACTGCCATGCTAAGAATCACATACAAAATAAAACAATTAAATACTAATTTGATTAAGGGGATTCAATACTGGCTGTTTTCTATCAAAATAGACCTATATTAATGCCAATCATACTAACCGTCAAAGTAATCAGATATTTCTGAAAACATGCTTGAATTTATAATGAAGTTTACTTGAAAACGACTTTCACATTTTTGAAATTGAACTATTAAACTGTTCAAAATTTGATTACTAAATATTCTATTCTATTTTTATAAGATTATTCAATTTTTTTTTAGAATTTTAAGAATCATATTTGTTGAAGTTCAATTTCAAAAAAAGCAAGTCATTTTTAAGTAAACTTTATGACAAATTCAAATTTGTTTTTAGAAGTGTTTCCGATGACTAGGACTCTCTACGATTTGCAAAAGACTGATACTTTGAAAAAAAAAATCAATTTCCCTCAAATGGGTATCAGGAAGTAGATTAATGGACAAGCTTTAAATTAAGATGTTCATTAATTTGTAAACAAATTTGTTAACGCTTTAACAAAACCCAGCACCAAACCCTTTAACTAAGAGAAGTTTCTTTTACTTCAGCTAAATTAATTGATGTAACGGGTGACTGTGTACGTAAATCCCAAACAGCTAGAGTTTTGTCTTCACTCAACGATACTAAATAATAATCTTTTATCAAGCACAGTTCAATAATACTACGTGTATGAGGAATTATTTCAAATAAACGTTTTCCACTTTCTCGAGGATCGTAGGCTAAAATTTTGCGTGTATATACTCCGGCAGCAACAAAGTTCTCTTTACTCGCTATCGACAATACTGCAGAGTCTGCACTGTAATAAAAACAGAATAAACTGTTATAACCATGTTACTACAGTAAAAGAAAAATTAATAAATAATAATATATTTTATAAATATAATTTACATAAATGTCTGTAATGGGTTTGCATCTTGTGAGAAATTCTCTACACTCCACAATTTGATTTTTGAATCCCAAGAACATGAAAGAAAACTCTGTTCATTGAACATTTGTAATTCCCATATCCAGCCAATATGGCTATTTGTTTTGTGCACTACGGGGTTGGTAACCGTATTTGTTGTGTCCCACATGCATATGGAACGGTCTCTCGATGCAGTTATACAACGATTACCGTCCTGTGAATATACCATTAGTAAGACAACGAGGTGATAGTTTTAATAATTAAAACCGTTTACATGGGTCAGAATGACGGCATCCACTTCAGCGAAATGAGCTCCCTTTAAAGTGGTGCTCGTAGTGTTAGTCTCGTATTTACTCCAGCAATTGTATTCTACTTCTGTACTCCAGGCAAATTGTCTCCAGTCGAATGTATTTTCTGCAAAAATTCAAACCATCGGTAATGTGAGAAAAACGTACCGATGATTTGTCTTTCTAACCAACAGCTACAATTTTTTAGGTAGCCTCACCATTGTAAGCTTCTGTCTTCATGAACGCCACACTGCAATCGTTGAAAGTTCGTGCCACTCGTTTTTTCCACAAATAGCCGTTGCTAATTATGCTGTAGAAATGTTTGTTAACGTATATCATGGACCGCACCAACGTGTCAGCGTCGATGTAATCGCAAATCATAAGGAATAACTATGTTACAAAGAAAAAAAAAACCCAAGAAAAGTTATTACACGGGCAACCCACATGCAGAATCCCCGATTACCTCGTTAGGAATCGAGTCCAGTGAAGCCAAGCTTTTGGCTTTACCGCCGTACACATCCTCGGCCGCGCTCATATTAATAACCGTCTGGCCCCGTTGTGGCGTTCATACGGCGCGTCAAGTCTCGGGAAACCGTTTTCGTTGCCCGAGCAAACAGACAAACAAGGTGAGTAAAGTAACAATAAGTAATACAGATATAATAATATATTTTAATAGGAACGATCGTAGAATTCGCTTTCATTACATGTTGATAAAATGTTATATTTATTGTTGTTGTTGTGTTAGTAATGCTTGCTCCTTCAAGTGTACATACGAAATGCTAGGCGTGGTCTATGAGTGTGCGGGAACGTAGATAACGTCACTCTCTCAATACATTACTCGGCTCCGTCGATTTTTTCAAATCGCACAGTTGGTAATACTCTACCGATCTAAAAGTTATAGATGAAGTTCCGGAGCAATTGAACCGTTGCCGGAGCGGCCCGCTAGATGGCAGTACTATTTCAACCGGCACGGGATACTCATGTTATTACTTTTCCATATTTCAACCCAAACAAATAAATGATTACTACGTTTGATTTTTATCGTTTTCAACAATCCCAAATTAAATACTATAATCCGTCTTGCAATACAGGATAGCCAAACTGATAACCGGCGAACAGAATAGTTGAATAGTTCCACCGAGATTAAGTCGCCGTCGTATCGTCCCTTAAAAATTAGTGCGTCCTAGTAGTGATGGGGAAAATCCGGATTTGCCGAATTTGCCGACAATGCGAATTTTTGGATTCCGAAAATTGAAATCTGACATTTATTGGAAACCCGGATTTTTTTCTAAATTCAAATTTAAATGTTTAAAATTGTGATTTTGTATTCTTTATAATTCACATTTCTCATAAAACTATTGTTATTATCCTATTGTTATTAGCATTAAATGTGTAAAACATTAAATACATTCTTATAATTTAATAAATATCACAAATAGAAATTTTTAAAAACCAAGTACAACCAAATAAACTATACATATTACACTTAAATTTATTTAATATAATACTAGCTGACCCGACAAACGTTGTTTTACTCATAAATTGCAAAATATCGGATTTTGGAATTCAAAACATAAATGTTCGGATTTTAAAATCCTTATTTTTTTTTTTTATTGACGTTTATTGAGTATTTACAATCTATACTATATGTACTATATTTAGTAAGTTGGAGGGAGTTGACAATGAAAGGACTCTGAAAAAGGAAGCTCACGTTAGAGCTACCTGAACATTGGTTTTAAAAAGTAGAAATATTGGAAGGTTTCAAAATGTTGAGGACTATTTTCGGTTGAGTCGTCTAGTTGGGTTACCTGGAAGTGATTTTGTGTGCAATTTGGATATAAGTTGGTTTGAGTGATTTTGAATTTTAAAGTGAAGTCTGTGGTAGAACGTGGCTGCCGTCTCGTTTATGGTAGGAACTTTGCGGTCTCCGTATATGGCTAAGTTAGTCTAAGTTAGTCTTTGGTGACTAAGCGGAGGCATATTGATCGGAACGCTTGGATTGTCCTGAGATATGACCAGACTGGTTGGAGAAGAGTTTTGTAAAGGACGGATTCGAGATGATCATATTTGATTTGAGTAGTGGTCTTATTTGGTGTAAGCGAGAGTTGAGTTGCTTTCTTTTGCTTTTGAGATGGGGACCACCCCAGGTGAGTCTCCTGTCGAGAATCAGGCCGAGGTATTTTGATTTTCTTGAGTGGGCGATTATGGTGTTATTGAAAGTGACTTCAGGACAGTCCTTTGGTCTGAGGGTGAATATGATGTAGGTGGATTTTTGTTCGTTCATTTTTATTTTCCAGGTATTGCACCATTTGGATATCATATTGAGATGGTTTCGAAGATGTTGGCTACAGATGAGAGGATCAGGATCAGATGCTAAAATGACTGTATCATCGGCGTAGGTACCCATGATGGTGTTTTCGATGGTTGGAATGCCCAGGAACCTTTTTATTTTATTTGCTCTCCAATTAAGTTTAATTCATTACCAACGGATTACTGTTAATAGTCATAAAATCATCAAATCTGTCTTAACCAAAGAGCTTTACGGTAAATTCTTTATAATTAGTTATTTTAGAGTATTGCAGTTCAATCGTGTCACGACGTATCGTATTTATTTAAAAAATCGATCAAATAATGAAAATATGATACCTTAAGAACACATCCAGTAAATGTGAAGTAGATCAGAAACCAAAAACCGTAATTCAATTTTTATAATTTTGCGATAAAGACTCGTTTTCAAATGTATACAGGTTAATAAAACTACTATTTTGTATCTTACTTGTCACGCCATGTACTTCTGAAAGAAGTTTTTCTTCGTTAGAATAACTTAAAACTCAGCACTCAGAAATAGTGTTTCGGAAGACAGGCTAAATGGACTCGCTTAATATTCATAGAAATGAAATCATAACTACAGATGATTATAATTGAGGAACTTTTAAAAAAAAAAAAACAGGAAACTAAAGTTTTAAAATAGTTATTTTAGAAGCAGTTATTAGCACTATTTTAAAACTTTAATCTGATTTTTTTAATATTATTTATTATTGTTAATTAATGTATTTTTTTTTTAAATTTAACTACCAAATAAAAATCGATTTCAAATAATGCATACTTGTTGTAGTTAACCATTCTGTACACGCGTGTGTATAACTATTATGACCCGGGCTCGGGACTTTATGTGCTTAAAATTAAAAAAAATACAAAATATCAAAATAAGTGTTTATTTTAATTTAAAAAAACGTACTTTTAAAAATTAAATTTAAAAAAAAAATTTATCATACATACTATATTAAAAAAGGGCTAAACTGTTGAATGAGATGTCTTTGGATTTTTTTAACATTCAGCATTTTCTTCTATACCTCGCAATTAAAATTAATTCAATTAATTTTCATACTTAAGTATATTTTTATGTATTCAAAAATAATCATTATTTTATAATTCTAATTATGTACTTACTTGTGTTACACTGAAACATAATCCAACATTTAATAAAATGTTTTTTGATGTTCTCGACTTTGAAAGATTATTATTATTATTATTATTATTATTACTATTATTTGTTAGTAAAGATTTATAGGCGGGAAAATGATCTTTCTACTTTTACCGATGTAATGGGGCATATTTAAAATATGTCAGATCAATAATATCCAAGTTTTCTAGTAAGTCTTTCATGTCAATTAGTTCACCATTAAGAATGTTTTTAATTTTCTTTAGTATAACAAGACCAACATTTTTCTTCAAAACATTTTCCATCTTTATACAAATATTTTTCCCAGTTGTCCCAGTAAGACATTGCAACACTTAAATTGTCAATCATTTCGATTGAATCAGCTAAAGAAACACCTTCAGTTTGTAATTTTATAATTGATGTAGGATGAGAACTAAAATTTGATTTTATGTCGACTAAATCATTTTTAATGTGAGGTTTTGCCAAATATTTTTTTTACTCAAAGCATCCTCTGAATCCAATTTGTTTACAATATTAAAAATGATCTCAAAGTGTTCACAGTTATATATGGCTGCATTTATCCAGGTGCACTATCGTGTTATCACTGGTTCTGGAGGTAAAGGTAAATCCGGTGTCTCAGTTTTAAAAAAAAAAGAGGCGAGATGAAGCTTTTCTAAATACTTTTTTGATATTTGAAATAAGCTGATCAACTGATTTATATTGGCTTCGTACTTTATCAGCCACCCTGTGTAACCCGTGAACAGTGCAATTAACATGAATCATTTTTGAATATAAAGCATTTAATGTTTGACCACATTTTAATATATAAGGTGTTACGTCCGACATATAGCTAAACATTATCGTGTTTTATACCATCTACCATAATATAGAATACGATTTGTCAAATAGCTTACTAACTGTAGAATGGTTAGCTTTTTCCAGTTCTTCAGTGTTCAAAAGAAATTTTTCTGCTTGGTATCATATCAATCATATCAATATATCTTATATATATTAAGCCTTTTCTTAAAATTGTTTCGTATGGTATATCTTTTCCTGTGTAGGATTCCAAAAAATGTCGAAATACTTGGTTCAATAGTTTATTCAATGAAATATTGGCCGACAGCAATGCTTTGCACATTGTGCTTTACACAAAAGTCCACATTGAAAGTCGACTTTTCAGTTGTATTAGTTTATGTAATCTTTTATTGGATCCTTGTCTTGGAAATTTCCCTCCGTTAAATCATTTTCACATGTTTTTCTGTTTTTATATGTTGTGTTACACTAGATCGACGTTCATACTCTATGTTCACATACTTTGCTAAATAAAATTATTTCATCTGCGGAAAATACATTATCGCCAAATTCCGAAATGAACCTCTCATCCGACTCATTTGTGATTGTTTTCCTTTCGGCATATTTATTTATTGAAGAAAATTTTTTTTTATTTATTATAATTATAAAAATGTTTCAGCACACCTAGTGCTATTACAACTTTTTAATTTTTACAATTTTATTTGTTACAAATTTAGATGATTATAAATCTATTAATGACATAAATATTAATAGTGAGAATGATATAATAATGTGTTACATATATGAATATAATAATAATAACGATGAGGTCTAGTATGCTAATAATGATCTTCATTTTCTGATGATGAGTCTTCCGTGTCTGTTAAAAGGATGTCCTGGGGAAGTCGAGGCCGCAGACGTCTATTGAGTGTTTTTTTTCCTAATGTAAATTAGGATTTATTGTAGTGACGAGCACTGTCCAAGTTTTTTAGTTTGGCGTGGAAATTTTTGAATTGGGTTTTAATCCATGTATTTATCAGGGGTATTTTCGTATCATTATGCATCTGGCGATTTCTCATGAACCACGGTGCTTTGAGACATATCCTTAAGAATTTATTTTGTAAAATTTGTATTTTATTTATTTTAGTTATAGAGGCAGCGGACCATACAGGACAGGCATAAGTTATTAGAGGCATGATTATTGCGGTGTAGAGAAGGAGAGAAGATTTTATTTGGAGAGTTGATTTGTAATTCACTAAGGGGTAGAGAATTCTCATCCTGGCATATCCCTGTGTAAGTTTTTTGTTTATGTGGATATTCCATGTCAGTTTTTCATCGAGAAAAACTCCAAGGTATTTCACTGAGTCATCTTTTCTGTTCCATTGTATGATCTGGTTGTTTATGGTTATATTTATTGGATCGTTATATCTTTTTAATGTGAATATTTTAGCCTCACTTTTAGTCGGATTTAGATTCAGCTTCCATTTTTTGAACCAGGAGGTAATTTCGTTTAGTGAAGATTGTAATTTTTCTATTGATAAGTTTAATACGCTATCTTGCGTGAGTATTGTTGTGTCGTCCGCAAACATTGCCAGTTGAGAGTTAGGGGGATTGGGGATGTCATGGCAGTAAATGTTAAATAGCGTTGGCCCCATATTGAAGAAAATGATATCACGAATGTGAGCACTTAACACATTAACAGACCCGAGTCACAAAGTCGAATACGAATACGAACACGGACACGACAAAATACGCATAAACACATAGTCAGCTGAAACAGTAACAATCGTCGATCACTGAGTACTGGCCAACAAAATAATACTGTAAAGTATGATATATAAAAGTAATAGATCTAAAAATAAAATAGGAATATAATATCGTATGGAGTTGTGCTTATCGGCATTATAGTGGCATTATTACAAAATCATTTAGAATAAACAACATAGATACCATTACATTTTATTTCTAAACATTTTTATAACGCGTCAAAAATTAAAATTATACATAGGTAATTTATAAATTGTTTTCAGAAATTTCATTTTTCTTATTAATTAATTACAACGAATATAGAATATGCAATAAAAACAAATAAATCTGTACAATATGCATGTGAAGAAAAAATAACATAAAATATGCAAAAATATGCAATAAAAAATTATTAAATTTGAAATCCTAGTATCACAAAACAAATTTATATCGAATCCGATTTATTTTAATTATTTTCCGAACAATTGTGTAAATGCAATTTATTGATATTTGAACGGTGATTTGAAGAATTTGTGTGTTCCAATATACGCTCATCGGCCTTTAGCCAATTAGAAAAACCAGTTGTAGTAAATGCTGATTTATTACTAAATAAAAGACATGAGCAGCAAAAAATAACACCTTTGGTTTCAGAGTACATCAAAAAGTTTCGTTTCGATTTTTCTCCATTTTTTAAAGTGACCTGAAGTTAGTTTAAATTAAAATACTTGTAGTAGGTTTTATTAACGCCTTTTTCAAATTTAATATAGACTCTTTTTGACTTTGAAAAATTCATACTGGAAACATTTTGAGAAAAACCATGAATACACGAATAATCTTGAGTATAATTGTTTATGGACCATAGAGCTGGATTAGATCTAATAACATAATATGGTATAATATATAAAAGTTATCAATTTCATTTTAATTTTATATATTTAACATTATCAAAAAAAGAGACATTTTGGTTTAATTAAAGATAATCAAAGAACTGAGAAATGGGTTAATTTTGTTTATGCAGTTTTATAAATGAACGGAGCTGCATTTTAGTATCATTTTATTTTATTGTTTATTATTTAGTGTTTTATTTAAATTGTATAATGAATATTTATAAATAATTAACTAATTATTGTAAATACAATTTTAGAACTTTAATTTAATTTAATCAACAGTTTAATACTTTTCAGTTTTTAACTACGACTTACCCAGGAATGACATTGTAAACGGTCTCTGTTACTTTTGGAAATGTTTTCTGATCTATCTCTTGAATGTCCATCTCAATTTCCTCAAGGACTTCTATTTTGAAATATAATATTTTTAATTTAAATACAAATATATAATCAAAATTGTAAGAAATATTAGCTTACTACCATTGTAAACAGTCTCTGTTACTTGTGGAAATGTGCTTGGATCTAACCGTTCAATGTTAACCTTAAGTAATTCTGGGACTTCTGTTTTTGAATATAATATTGTTAATAAAAAAGAAAAAGTTTAAATACTTCTTTATGAGTGAATAAGTAATAATTTGAGTTAGTATTATACAATAATAAAACTATATTCTAACATTATAACTCAATTTTTTGGTAAACAGGGAAATAAACTAAAGAGACGTGTCAAAGTCACACTATTCAATTCAAAAATAATAAATATTTTAATAAAATACTCAGGTTATTTGTTTGTAACGTTATATTGTACCTACTAACTACTTGTTTGATAATATAATTCTAATACAAATTCAATTTTGATTTATTTAGACTTGATTTTATCAAGCTTTAAATGTACATGGTTTATTGGTTTAGGGTTTTACAGAGGCAATTGCCTCGGGGCATCAAATTTTTCGGAGCGCTTATATGTGTGATATTGTTAAGTATTTGGTAGACAAATTATGGTTAAAATTGAATCAATATAAACGTGCATATGAAATAGACCTAATAGTTTCACGCCAATTTAATTGACTACGGTTTATGTGTCAGTCGTATTGACAAACTGAAAAAGCTGATAATACGCTGAAAGACCGTAGACATTAAACGTTGGTACACTAATTGATGTTTTTGCTGATGAAAAAGTAATAAAAACAAATGTTGATTAGTTTGGTTTTTATTATAATGCAATTTGTTTTATTGTTTAATTATTATTAATATTAAGGTATATTTTATTAATATTTTGCTAATTTAATTTTTATTGTTAAGTTTTTATTTTATCATACAAATGTATTTGATTATAGATATAAACATAGAATGCAAATATATATTTATGTACTCGTATGATGGAAATTTAAATTTATCCAATTTAAGATTAAAACGACATTTTTAATGTAATAATGTAACTATTTTCTCCAAAAAAAAAAAAAACAAGATTAATCAGTAAAAATTACGATCACAGTTTTGTTTTAATGACAAAAATCGAAGACTGATTCCTATTTTATATTATATTGGCGAAAAAATTATTATGTCTCGGGGTCCTTTAATGTGTAGCTACGCTACTGCTTCATCCCCACTTGTGGTGGATCAGGTTTCGCTGACAATACTGGGCGCAAGTAACAAGTGCTGAGTTTTTTTTTCGTAATTTCCAAAAGCATTTCGGAGCTCAACATTTTCAGTTCACGGAGATATCAGCGCAATCTGCAGCTTATAAAAAATATATAAACATCAGAGTCCCCTGAAAAATTATTCGTAGGTATTATGTATACAAGTACAATTCAACCGCCGTGTTACAGATCTTCGTATAGGCGATGAGCCACCCAAAAAAAAAAAAAAAAAATGCAGTTGCCTAGACCTTTGGGAAATCCGTTTACTACGCCACTGCCGGCAGTGTGCGTGTGTACATTACGTTACGCACAAAAATAAAATTACCTAATCTTTGTTTAATATTATGTTGTGTATAACAAGAATGGGGAAAAAAGGGACAATCTCCTCCAACACCCTCGTCGACACTATTGCGTTTCGCCGCGCGATCCCGCGTAACGTCATGATATTTCGTTGTTTGCTTTGTAATTATGGTAATAGAATTACGACGTACCTACATAGTTTCGCTTGATTGTCGCTGATTTTGTATTTGGTTTACGAGACTTAGTCGGCGGCGGTGTTGTATATATTATTATATTATAATATAATATGCATGTATAAAAGGGAGTCGCCGGGAGCCGGCGGTGGCGCGTTTGCGAATTTCGTAGTTAACTAACTTCGGACTTGATCGAATTACCGGGAGGGGTGTGCGGTGACTGCGCCACCCTTTTGACCGCACCCCGCCACGGAAGGTTTTTAATTGCTACGGCAAACGCGGCTCGTTTAACGTTCGTTTGCAGCGTGACGGGCGGAGGGAATGCGCGCGAGCGCTCGTAGCCGTCGCCACCGCCACCGCCACCGTCGCCGCCACCACCGCCGCCACTACTATTTATATTCTCTCCTTCGCCTTTATCGCACACGAGTGGGATCCGGCTGCTATTCTTATTCTCGTCCTCGACATTTCTCTGGGAAGTGTCCGCGCTATTGCCCCTACCGTTTCTTTGTCTATACTTTTTCACGTCGTGCCCCGCCGTATCACAATATACCATATATACCTGTTATGACCACGGTGGTTAGATAACGTTGTACTGGTCAAGTTGAATTACTTATTGGTTACAGAATATCGATTAAAAAAAAAAAAAAAAAAAACGTGTGCGTCGCGTTCGAGACCGGATTATGGATCGATTTGGTCCCGGAGACACATATTATTAGTGATTTTAGTTTTCAACTAAACATTTTTTTATTACTACGGTTTCGTAGTTATAATATGATTGTATGATTTTGTACCGCAACCTATACAAATATCGTTAATATGTAGTCACGATTTTAATTTTATAAGCGTCTGAAGTACAAATTTTAACCGAACGTCATTCAGAATCGTTGTTCGTTAGCACATAATTTATCGTCGCGTACAGATATAAACTAAATTACCCCTATATAATATCCTATTTTTTCAACTTTCCACCTACAACAGTGGCCCATAACAATAAATAGAATCCTATCTTATTTTATTCACATTTATTTTGTAACAATTGCTGTATAATTTATTTATTATGTATCGTTATCTAGGCAATTCTATAATTTTGAAACGCATTGTATCTACGTATAATATTACCTATCATATTTTTACCCAGGTACCCCCAATGTATTATTTTATTTTATTTTAAAATAGTACATTAAAATAATATTCGTGAGTATTATATAGAAATGACAATAATTTATAAATATACATTATTAACCGTCTTCCGATACATGCGATTTATATACGTATGCATTTATATATATATTCATTTTATGATCCTGCAAATTCGATTTAACGGAACGAAATTGAATCTAATTGGATTTTTTTTCGGGCGAAATATCAAATATTATTTGGGCGTTTGCGATATTTTTACTATTTCCTCTGTCTAAGAGCCAACGGTCATCCATTTGTATTTGTAACTTTCACTTACACAAGCGCATAACCAAGTTAACCAGAGTGTTGGCCATAAAACTAGCTTCGCAAAACACCCTCTCCTGCGCTCGGATGCGCAATGGATCATAGGGTCGTGTCACTAGCGTAGCGCTCGTCCGGCACCCTCGCGAGCCCCTGGCCGACGCCACCTTGATCGTCCCGGTCCGGGCGGAGGGCGAGGAGAGCGGTAAAATGAAATATATAAACGTAGAGTGACATAACTTGATAAAAATTGAGATGTATGGACATCGTAAAAACGCCGCTGGACCTTCCATAAAAACGGATTTCCCCGGCAAATAGCATTTATCCACTTTATTTTCGCGGAAACGTTCGTATGGGGGGGAGGGGGTGAGTAGAAAAAAAAACCCCATTGACAGTATTTTACATGGTTTTATAACGTCACCCGTAAAGAATGTTCAAAACCGATTTCCATAACTTTTTCTCTGTATAATATATTTTACATAATACATACATATATAAATATTATTTCCACCATTTAGGCGGATGTTCAGTTTCTGGACCTGTATTTCATTCGTATACATACGCGTTTAAAATATTATGGATGGCCACGAAATCTGGATTTAAATCAATTCTTATCCGGATTTATGGATTTGCTATTTTACGTGGTTAATAATTATTTTTTGATTTTTCGTAAAATAAATCAGTTTTATTTAGTAGAATTGTTATATTGTTTAATTGTATAGTTAAACAGTTACTCTATTTGACCACAGTTTTGATATATATATATATAATTTACAACGTAATTGCGCATTTTTATTAAGCCTCAACCGATCTGAAAAAAGGTTAATCGCGCCTTCCCCCCTCCCCCCCCAAAAAAACTTCGATTTTTCCTCTATAAATGACCTAAATTCACGTGGCAATATTGCTGGTTCACGATATAATACGTATAATATTGATGAATTATTACAACTGTATATTAATGCCATTAATTCGACAATTTATACACTTTAAAGTTAAAACGGTTATGTATAATAAGTTAATCCTCGGTAAATCATTCGAGACGATAAAATGGATTCGTTTATAGACTTTCTCGTAGACATTTTAACTATACGTAAATCAAAAGAACAAGTGTTATACACGCTGCTACATTATACATACTTTTTTCTTTTTTATTCGCATATTATTATTATTATTATTATTATTTATATCAGAAACGTATTTAACGTATGAACGATTAATTTTTCGAAAGAAATCACTTAACCGGTTAAATGGGCGGGTCAAATCGTAGAAGTTTTATTTTTAATTCAGAAAAACGACTTTCCGCTAGCACCGATATCCCATATAACCGTATAAGAATCAAGTAAAAATAGTACTCTAATTTAATTCCACCTTCGTAACGGAAAATAATTTGAAATTCAATTTCCTATAATTATAGGATTTGCTAAATTTAATTGTGATTTAAAATTTATCAGTGTTAACATTTTTTCATTTTGACACACAATTAATGCAAATCTAGCTAAATTATAATAGATTATAAAATAAACATATAGTATAGGATGATTTTGTACTAATTTATTAAACTACTGCAGTAAATTAATCCAAAAAGAAAAAAAATATTACATATTTTTTAAATTATTCATTTAAATAAAAAGAAAAATAACAATATAGATAATTATAAGACAATTTTACTAAATTTAATAAAACAATAAAAACCGAAAAATATTTAACGAATTTATTAGTTTGTTTTAATTTTAATTTTATGTACAGATTATTATAATTAAATTATACCGATAAATCATTCCCGGAATTAGCTTTGTAAGAACAACTGAGCGATAGAACTTAACGATACCATAATTTAGTAGATCGCGAAAAAACCTTGCAATTTTGTCCATTTATTATATAATTTGAAATATTATTCTTGCTGTCGGTCCGGTAATTTAACTGTACCGATTAATTAAATATAATCTCAGTTTTAAACATTATATATAATACACACACATTTCTCTGTAAGTTTAAACACAAAAAACACGAAACAATATCAAAACACGTAGGCAAAAATATATTTTATTTAATAGTCGATATTTTAAAATTTATATGATTCCTATATAGATAGTGTAAAATTTATATGCAGATATTATCATATATGGTATTTACTAAAATATTTTTTCGTCTTTCCGTTCGGTGTTCGATTTGGTAAAATTGACCTACTATTATATCTCTCGTGTACGCATTATAATAATCACTAGCGCAACCAGAGGGTGGTTTAGGAATTGTGCCCCCCCCTGAATTATTTTTTTAAAGTCAAATTTCAAGTGATATGTTATTATACACTCTATATTTTTAAATATTTTACAAGTATAATTATCTATAACCCCCCGAAAATAAATCCTAGTTGCGTCACTGATTATAATTATAGGTATATTTTAGAGGTCCCAATTACACGTGTAATTCGTGTAGTTCATATGCACGTGTATTAGTCCGTGTCATAGATGTTGCACGTGTATTTAAAATACATATGCATATTAATTACATGGATGTACTAACAAAAAGTATATTTGTTCCCATATTAAGAGGTATTAATGTAAGAAGTAAAGCTCAAAAATGCTTGAATTTATTGACAAAATAATATAATTAGTTACCTACTAATTACCGGGTACTTTTGAAGGTAAAACAATTGCCTTTTACTACACAAAATCAATATTGTTGTCATTATGTTGTACATGTTATTGTGTTAATATTGAGTAAAAAATAAAATATATTTATTATTTAGGTACTATCACTACATAGTACATATTGTATGTAATAACATGCGATTCTGAAAACCTTGTATAAATTATATATTATTATATACGTATAGATATTATTACACGAATCAATACACGTCTAAAATTGTAGCCTCTAGTATATATATGTATATAATATGTATATATATATATATATATTTATGACTATATTATTTTGCACACCGATTTTCGAATGCAATGATTTATATCGTTGATTTTACCATTAAAAAAAAAATTACCCCTCCATCTCTTCATTTCGAGCTTAGAATTGTATTTTATTTGTATATATATATATATATATATATATATATATGGAACCTGCAACATAACATTATATTAATCATACGCGATAAAATAATATATTTTATTTATTATTTGATGTACATTCGGCGTGTAGTCCGACATATACTGCGACAGATTTGAAAATAATGGCGTTTTATCTATTTATTATAATTATATTTACTAAATTAGGCCATTGTTGCAATTCCTTCGTTCGCTGTAAAGTAATTATTATTGTATTGGGGGTAAAATTTTGAATTTAATTAGATAGCCATGGATGCTGCACCTATATACAGTTACATATATATAGTATAGTCCAGCAGATTAACCACAACCCCGCCGACTCTTTTAGAAAAAGGGATTGCAATAATAAATCACCAATGTAATCGAATTATTTGACTTACGGTTCACTGGGCGTGCTATAAACACGGTCACTTTTGGCACAGATTTATAAATAAAGATAAAATAAAACGTTTTTGACCTTTGGGTCATAATTTAAAATTAACCTCTCCCGTTCTGGTCACCGTTGAAATAAACGTCGTTTACGCGTTCATTAGTATACGTGTATATAAAATGTATTGATATATTAACCTGAGTCCTCAACACAGTACGATACTATTGGTGGCTATTGTGTACCTACGCTGTATTAATAGTATACGTAATTTATAACTAGCATTTCGATATTATAATAAAATCGCGCAAAATCATAACAATAGGATTCTTATTTTCATATTTCTTATCGCGTTTACATATGATAATATAAATTATTAAGTTTACTGTAGCGCAATGTACCTAGGATTTTTTTCGAAGGGGTGTCCGCCTATCACAACCACACCGGTTGTTTCTTATTTGTGAATACATCACTGGTGTCCGCACTGTCCGACGTTCGATAAACTGATAAACTCTTATCATATCGTTAGAAATCGCATATAAGCAATTTATGTAATTGTCAAATGTTGAAGCATAATTATTTCTAGATATATGCTTAAAAAAAATTTAATTTCTATAAACGCGGTTCGAGATGGGTGTTCCTTGACATATTGTAGGGACACCCAAAACACTCTCCTTCGTTGCGCCACTGACTACGATCATAAGATATTTGAAAGAAAAATACCCGGGTCTGTATCGGACAGTACCTATACGGCGTTACCTATATTTTGACCAATTTTGTAATTTTTAGGTAAAAATGATTCTATATTTTAACTTTTCTATATGATATAATGGTATTAAAAATGTACTGGATATTGTCATGGATACGAATTTCTCGATAATCATTTTATTCAAATTTTAGGTAGCAACACGTGTAAACAATATTTTAATATAAATATTCAAGAAAGGAAGATGGCCATGGAAGTTAGGGAGATATATCTCCCTGGGCCGATGGGCTGTTTGGGCCGATGGGCTGTTTGGGCCGATGGGCTGCTTGGGCTGGTTGGGGTTTGGGCCGATGGGCTGCTTGGGCTGGTTGGGGTTTGGGCCGGTAGTTATGCGAAATACACAAAAGGAAAGGAAAGGTGGATACAAAGGAGGAGGAGAGTTTAGGGTAATTGAGTTTATAAACTGTGTGCGACGATAAATCATTGCAATCGAAGAACGTTTCTAAACGAAGCTTGTTTAAATTACTTTTCGATAAAGCTGTAAAAAATATATTTATTTTTGTTTATGAATTAATTTTTAACTGTTTGAAATTATTCGTGTTTTTTAACGAACTTAATTATACATTTTAACCTAAAACACGCTTTTAAATACAAATTACGATATTCAGCACGACTTTTTTTTTTTTACCACTTAATACAACTTATGATGAACCTTATTGTATTAACATTATTGAGTCTGTTTACAAAGTTACACAAATTTAATTTGTACGAACTTGAATATTATAGGTCATTATTGCAGTACTTTTTTATTGCTAATTTGGCAAGGGGTCTCTACGATTATCTATAACCGAATTACAACCAAAACATATTAAAATTCCAACAGTTCTAACAATCTGTTAAAAACACTGACAACAAAAATTGGCCGCATTTTCTATTTTTTTTCTCCCCTTACAAAGTTTACTAGCGAGCATGCATTGGCTTTAAATGTGTGTTTTTTTTTTTCTTTTATCTCTAAAACCTAAAATTGTTTACCACAAACAATACACCCCTATCGTTGCAATTCAATTTTAGTAACACGGACATACTCTGCGCCATAGATGAGTCGCTGCTGTAGGTGGGTAGTTGCATAGATAGGATTTACAGGAACGATAAATCACTACTGACGAAAAACGATTTTGAGCAAAAGTAAATTACAAATGTCGGTGTTTGTATTTTTCACTGTTAAGTACAATTTTACCTAACAGCTGCCCTGCACGCATAATATATGAAAAAATGTATTTTACTATGATATGTGATTACTACTAAATATCTTGCTCCGATATATGTGTAGCTGCTTTTCCGATAACGTTTATATAAATACGTATATATATATATATAAGCCTTTTAAGTTCAAATTTTGACGAAAATCGTAATAATCACGGCATTTTAAAACACGTTTAACGGGACTTTGCTCAGAACCGAATGATTAATTATCGTTGCGTACAGATATAAATTAAATTCCTCCCTCTATATATATATATATATATATACACGAGTATGTATCCTATGTATACCTTACAGACTTTTTATTTTTTATATATATATATAAGCGGTTTTGGTCCCCGGATAAATACAATTTGAGAAAAAAAAGCCGGCGTATCCGTGCTATATTGTTTTCAACGGATTTAACGACACGGGGTACTCCGGGAACGTCTCACCGTCATCGTCGTCGCCGTCGTCCGTACCGGGACGGGCTCGTCGACGGTATTGCGCGGCGGCGGCGGCGGCGGCCGGTGTGACGGCCGTGGCGTCGAAAGAGTTGTAAAAGCGTGTTTATGACGATATAGTGTCGGGCGTTTTATATAGAGCCACGGCCGCCGCCGCCGGCACCGTCGTCGTGTAATTCATTAGTTAATTGCCGGCCGCGCGCCCTGTTTAATTAAAATTAACGCGGGCGCATAACGTAATAATAATAATATATTATATTATGCGCGGGGCCGGTGAACAGCGGGGGCCCGCGCGTCTTATGTTTTAAGACTGCGTATAATTAAAACCAAGCGGCGGCGGGCGTACAGGGCGTTCGCCCGTTAATCCCCGGGCACGAGAGGGATGGGCACCTAGGTAAGTATATACAATATATACAATATATATATATAGCGAGCGTGCGCGCGCCGACGCCGCCGCCCGCCCGTTGTCGCGCGTATTATAATATACTTGTATATTAAACGAGTATACGCAATAGTCGGTGCTCGTTTTATTTTAATACCGCATACAGATCGTCACCAACGGGGGAGTATATTATAATATTATACATATACATATAAATATATATATATATATATATATGTTTATATATCTGTATACGGTGTGTGATGCGCGGCTCTCCCTGTCTCTTTGCCCGCGCTCCACCCGCCATCTTTGGCGCGCGCACGCATTTATTAAGCGCAACCCGAACGCAAACTGCCGGCGGTTTAATTAATTACATTTTACCGGTGGCGGCGGCGCGCGTAAACCGTTTCGCAAAGTATTTTATACATTATAATATAATATATCATGATATATTATATAGTAGCGTACATACATATTTGCGGTAAACATTGCGTGTAACACCGCGTACGCAAAGACGCGAGTGTACCCTCTTTTTTTTTTTTTTTTTTTTTTTTTTTTTAAACAGGCAATACCCCCCTCCCCGCCTACCCGGAAGAGGACTACTTCAAGAGGCGGGTTGCCATCGTTTATCGAAATAAACAACGTGTACAATTAATTTCACATTGAAATATCCCGTTTTCCTATAAGGCGGGTCGGGCTCACTATGGTATGTAGATAACAAATCTTGCCCTACCGTGGGGATAGTCAGTAGCCGAAACCCACTCGCTGCCCTCACAAAGCAGGAGGGAACACTTCCTGGCCTAGCCTAACCTAACCTAACCTACCCTAACCTACCGGCCTCCCGGGCGGCGGTCTAGCGACTACGGAGCCGCGATCAACGACGGCCGCGATGCGCTTGAAGAAGGCGCACGTAGGCGACGTCGAGGGCTTGGCGCTGTCGTTAGGTTATTGACTAATGACTATTAATGTAAAAGATCCCTACACCATTTTCTTTTGAGTCTTCGTCGAGGGTTTTCGAATAGTGTTTTAGATGATAATTTTTTGATTAGTGGATTGGAGTTTGTTATGAAATCTGGTGTAGTATGTTTTGGAGATTTGATTTAGGGTTTGGATTTTTGAGACTTTATGGAGGTTGGCGTTTGTTAAGTACCAAGGAGCCGAGGAAACTAGACGGAGACAGATGGATTGGAAGGCCTGTATTGATCTGGTGTTGGAGGGTTTTGCGGCTCCCCATAATTGGATGCCGTATGTCCATAGCGGCCTGAGTAGAGACTTGTAAATTAGTAATTTAGTGTCAATGTTCATTTTAGATCTCAAGCGAAGTACGCGAGTGTACCCTGACGGTGGAGTGCCGCTTATTTTCGAAGAGCGCACGTCACGAATTTGTTCCGATACGTCGGTAAATAGTGTCTATAAACTTTGAGCTCGACCGAACATATAATTCACACGTGGCGACGTAAACTCAACGTTTTATGGAAATACTTTTTTCAGTTTACATAATGCTAAACCGTCCCCCCCCCGTCCCGAATATAGTTTGCGATTAAAATAAAACAAAAATCGTATTCTAAAAGGGTTTTTTTTTGTTCAAAATTACATTTTGATCCAATTGTTTTCTGGAGGACATTTTGATCAGTTTTGTTAAAAATTTTAATTTTCTAACAGTTTATTGTTATTATAATTTCAATTAACTATTCAAATAATTTTTTTAATTATCATCTCTAAATAAACAAACCCGCTATTTTCCATAGAATTCCGTTGAAAATTGATAAGACCTAATGAGAACAACAACCATTTTTATACAGAACTTTAGAAACTTTGTTTTAAACGATATTTTTTTTTCAAATGTGTTCACTTTTTTTTTATTTATGTTGAATAATAGTTAATATTGGAAAACAGTAAATACCTATTTGAATTTAAATGGTAGGATATCAAGAGTAATATTGTATTTATATCTGTACGCAACGATAAATCACTGCAAATTATGTTTAATGTTAAACATGTTTTGAAACGCTCGCGATTTTCATGGTTTCATAATAATTTCATATTTATACTCTTGTAAAAAAAAAAAAAAAAAATCGTGACAACGGATATTCAATATTTCTATAGTTCAGTCTTTATAATGAATGTTAGAATCTAATATCTAATCTTGTATCTAATTTTCGAGCATATTTGGGAGGCCAAACAAATTGTATCCACATAATAAATCCAAATAAAAACTTTTAAAAACTCAACAATTTCAAATGGACATAAATAATTGATAAATGAGTAAAATGTTTCGAAAATTTACCACGTCTAAAAATGGCCAATATAAGTATTCCGTGAAACTTTCAAGGTTCACACGATAATTTTTAATTGAATTACAACAAAAAATCGTGGGATAATCTTTTTGAAAGATATTTTTTTTTCTTTCTTGGTACCATTATATCCGTTCTTATAATCGTGATTTTCTTTTTCTTTTTTTTTAGACGTTTGTAAACTCGACGATCGGCAAATCGGTTGATAATAAACCACTATTCGTGTCCGTCCGCGATATTTTCCGTGACGTCCGTGTCGTTTTTGGATTACTAATATGCAATTAGCCTGTGTGTGTGGTATGTATATATTTTAAATTGAATTACATAAATTATTTAACCATATTTGCAAGTACGCTTATAGTCGGAACGCAGCGTAAACAGCGTAAAGCTGCAATACGTATAGAGTTAATTGGGTTCGCAGTTTCGGATGAATTGACAGTTCAGAACTGTTTTGTTTGTCTTCCGATCGTTGTCCAAATGAATTCCCGCTGCAGCAGCACTTTTACAGAATATTATGATAATTTCGAAATTTAACGAACCAGCCGGATTATAAATTATGGCAATTTACAATTCAATATCGGTTAACTAACAACGTGAAATAAAATTATAATAATACTCTGCGTATAATATTATATACAGGGTGTCTCGCGAACATATACCCATCGCGCGATATCTCCCGAGATAATGAAAAAATAATCAAATTCTGTTGTTTTTTTTTCTTCGTATGTTCTCATGGGGGTACATATATTCATATTCCAATTGAATTTATATGTTTTTAGTTTTCAACAAATTTGAAGTTAACTGGCTATTTTGTAGAGTTAATTCTTCCGAAAATGTTGACGTATCGACTTTTTTTGTTTTCATTGGCTCATGGTTTTTAACATTTTTTTTTTTTTAGTTTACAGAAAAAAATAGTACAAAATTTAATACCACAGTAGTGTTTTGAAATTATCTCATCTTGTTTTCTGATGAGTTTTGTTTATCAAAACACTAGTGTATGTTTACTACACCATTTTTCTGTACACTAAAATAAAAAATATATTTATTTAAAACTACTAGGTCAATGAAAATAAAAAGTAGAACGTCAAAATGTTCAGAAGAATTAACTCTGTAAAATGGCAAAATCTTCTAATGTGTCGAAAAATTCCATAAGTTTTTTTTTACATTTTTTACTAAAAGCTAAAAATATGAATATTTGTAATCACTCGTATAAAAAAAAAAAAAAAACAACAAATTGAATATTCAGAATAACTAACTCAGGAGATATCGCAACGGTTATATTTTTGTGATTCACCATGTATATAAACAGAAAAAATGAATATTATAAAAAACATAATTCAAATGTTAATATAAACTTAATTAATATGTGTTCTTATGGCTTTTATTTTCAAATAGTTTCTATCTACATCGTTATAAGATTTACCCGGTGGCGCAATTTCAATAAAAATAAAAACTTCGAGGTGCTTAAGCTCTACGTATTCCGGACACTAAAATTAAAATTATAATTGATGAGATCAATGGCTTTTCCGAGCAAAAGTGTTATGTAACAATTAATACGTTTTGTAACAATAAATATTGATTAATACGATATTGCAATTATGATTTCGACTGATGACGAGCTGTTTTTAGTTTATTTTATTAGACGTTTTACAATACATTAACACGAAAAATATTAAAGAGTGCTACTTTTAAAATTGGGGATACTAATACCCTCCTCCTCCTCTTCCTTCCATCTAATTGTGCCTATGGATTTAGACGACGACTAAAACTATTGACAATACTATACAATAAAAATGAAATTGAAATAATTGAATAGTTTCTTGATAACCGCTGCGTTGTACGTATACAATATTATTTTGTCTGTCGAGTTATTTGTTGTGCAATTCATTAAGATTTCGTTTTCAGTTGTTTTAATTTTTTAGATTCTGAGCGATTGGTTTTACTATATGATGTGTTTTTTTTTTCGTTCCGTTTGTGTTCCGTCATATTCTACCAGACGTTCTGCTCCAATTTCCAAGTGTAACATTTTTACTGAAAGCATTTTGGATCCAATCAATACATTGAGTAGGAAATTTTTTGATTTCCGTCGTAGTTTTCTTAATAATTGTGAAAAACAAAAAAATTTACTGGAATAATGGTTTCGTTATTTTCGATTTTTTTCCTTTTAGCTGTAACTCGGTTAAAAATAATCGCAGAGACCTGAAATTCTCACAAAACATTAATCTTTTCTGGGAATGGAGGAATTTTCAAAACATTCGATTTTTAAACTATATTTATAGGCGTTACAAGTTTTCGGGTTTTTTTTTTTTTTTTAGTTTTATGTGAATAAAATTGGTTTGGCCGAGCGAAAACGCTCGAAATTCGACACAAGGTTTATTCATCGTACAATAATCGTACTTAATGGCGGAAAAGAAAAAAAACTAGAGCGTATTTTAATATATTTTGTTTTTACAAGTGGTGTTTAAATCGACGAAACTTTGCTCAGAATCGTTTTTCGTTAGCTACGGTTTATCGTCGCACGCATGTATAAATCAAATTCTTCTCTATATATTACCTACCCGACTTTTTTTTTTATTACTATTATTGTATTATATATCGCATCAGGATACATTTTTTGAAAAGGGCTGTATTATAAAATATAAAATCAACGAGTGCCGGGAATACCCGCGCGGGGCCATACCAACGCGGTAATAGCTGAAACCACAAGGGATGAAAATATAAGCGGATATCGTTCCCGAAAGGTGTGCGGTGTACTGTAATAACAATAGTTCGAAATGATATTCTCTTGAAAACCCAAAATGTACAAAAGTAATCGACGAACTGATGTTTATCAATACGATGCATTTTTTTCGTTAACAATATCCTTTCAATAATTATTTAATTGAAATATATACGCTTAAATAATGGAATAATCGTTACTTTATAGCAGGGGTGGCCACTAACCTTAACTTTGGGAGCCGCAAATTTATAAAGCTAATTCGAGGTGAGCCACATTGTAAAGCGATGTTTATAAAATTAAGACACATTTTTCATTTTAAATCAAATGAAGGGACATTTATATTTTACACTACACAATACATTATTATTATTGACATTATTGTTGTTTTACTTATGAAAAGTGCTTTTTCGAGTGTTCATTTTTTCTGTAAGTTTTTTGAAATCTGGCTGATAATTTGTAAGCACAGTTCACACAAGTTCACTTAATTATTCATCAGATAGTTCAGACCAATGTTTAGATTTAATGAATTTAAGCGTTGAGTACAATATAAGTAGTACCAAAAATTGAAATAAGTCTCATAGCACACTCTTTTGTTAGTGGGTATTTTTTTTCTGGAACATTTTTCCAAAATTCTATGGTAGAAACACCACTTTGTTTAAGTCCTTTTAGTCCTTCGTCCTCTTTCAATTCTAGTAGCGCCAACTCTACAGCTGCTGTATCCTTTGTTATTGATGATGAAACAGGACAGTCATCGCTCACAACATCAACAGCAAAAGGATTTTCCAGGAATGAAAATGAAGGTTTAAGTTTTTTTAATTATTTTTTTTATGTTAACAATTTAAAAAAAACTTATATTTATTAAATTTAATTATTATAATTATAATATGAAACGGAAATGTGGATATTTTTCTTGTGGATTCGCATAAATGAAAAATATTTTTTTCATTCAATATAAACAAGATTTATATAAAAAAATCAAATAAATCATTATATTATGCATATTAACAAAAAATCTAAAATACTTAAAATACGCAAAGACATAGTAACAATATAAAATGTCAAGTTTAGAATTATAACTCACTCTGTCGGTTTTTATCAGTATTCATATAATAATTAGCGAACGCTATAAAATCCGAATTCCGGCAATAGCATATATTATATACAATATTATTGTCGGTACGCCGCGGCGCGCGTCCGTATTACGGGAACGACAATTTTTTCCTGTAATATATTCCCGGGAACCGTCGTCAAAACGGCGATACCGGGGAATCGAACGCAAAATCCTGTCCGCGGACGAGCATAAATCACCGGCCGCCGCCGTTTCACTCCCCGGCATATCCTCCCGCGGGACAACCCGGATTCGGTCCGTTGCGTGCCCCGGAGTACCGTCCGTGCGGACGACAAATCGAGCGGTGCGTGTATATTATGTACACTGTAATATAATAATATAAATCCCGGATATAGCGTATACGCAGTGCGTGGTGTTTAGTGTATTATTGTGTCGGCGTCGCGGATATAATAATAATAATAACAATAATAATAATAACGGTAAAGTGTATATAAACCGTGATCGGTGGCGGCGCGACGGCGTGTAAACTACGCGTATATATTATAAAAAAAAAAAAAGGAAAAAAAAAATAGAGCGAGAGTGACAAATTCGTTGCGCCCGACCGTCGGCCCGGCGGTGGCGGGCCCGCGATCATTTGTCGATAATGAATTGGGCCCCTCCGTTCCGCATCGCACTTAATAAATAAACCGCCGGAGCGAGCGCCGCCCATACGCCCAATGGCCGTCCGTTAAACCGTACTGCCCCCCGACGGGGGAAAAAACCCCGACCATCCCCGGCGCGGTCGTCACCCCGGCAACCGCGAATATGGGGGACGGACGACGATCGGGCGTTGTGTGCGCGCGTATATATAAGGGAAATCTCTTCTCTTCTGTTTTTTTTCCTCTCTCTCTTTTGTAAATACTTGTGTGTATGTATATATATATATATATATATATATATATATATATATATAAATATATATACATATGTAACGTGGCGAACGTTCGCGTACTGCTTCACATATATACACATTATATTCCGATTGAGTGTCGATAACGGTAGGCGCGCACGGGGAAAAAAAGGAGAGAGAGAGAAAAAGCGCGCAATCGCCGTGTAATCGCGTGATAACGCGTTACCGTCGCCGGTGCCGCATGGACCAGTTGACGAGATTCGCGTTGTCGTCGTCGCCCGCCGTTATTGCACCGTTCACGCTGCGGCCGCTTCCGTTACCGCTGTCGCCGTCGCGTGCTCTGCCACAACGTACCGTCGTGGTGGTGGTGGTGGTCGTCGTCGTCGCCGCCGCCGTGTCGCCTGCGCCCGCCATCGTCTTTGCCATCATCTTCGCCAATGGATTCGCGAGCGTCTACCCTGTCGCCGGTGATCGGCCCGGACGACTCGAGATCGCCCGCACTGCAGCTGGAAAAACCCGTAACCCGACCCGTTCGACTCGTCGAACACGCTCACAACAACAACAATCACAACAACAACAACAACAACAAAAGCGACAACAATAACCAACGGCACGTGTCGTCTAGCACGACGAAATCGCCGCCAGCCCGCACGCCACCGTTGCCCTCGGACCATCATCATCGTGCGGTGATTGCCGCCGGCATCAACGCCGCACAAGGTAAACATACTACTTAAAATTTATATAATTTTGATTTCTAAACATTTTTGAAATCGGTTGCGTCCGATGCGGAGGTTGTTGATTCATAATTTACTTTAAACAGTTCACTTCCGCGGGAAAGAATTGCGGGGATTTCGTGAAGTTTCCAATTGAAATTTGCGTATTTATATGAATACAATATGTATTTACGAAATTGTTTCGTTATTTTAACAATTTTAGTAATTTTTTTTTTCTCGTAAGTCTTTAATATATTTAGGATTTTAAGCACCCTGTGAAATTTGGAAAATCCGGTGCTCAATGGAATAATTTTCCTGTTCATATTACTCACGCCGTATTAATTAATGTTTAGTTTTATTGAATTCCTGACATAGTAATTATGTTTGTTATAATATCCAAACGTGTGTGTGGTTTTACAAAACTAAAGCAGACCGCGAACCATTTAGACTTGTTTAATTGTCGAAAAGTCCAGTGGCAACGGATTGGATTTGCTGGATTTGGCATAAAACTTTGAGTTTATTCAATATATTAGTTTAACAGACATCGCTATGGTTTGATTCTTATAGGGTTTTACGAGGGAAAAGAGGACCCGCAAGGGTGTCAAATACCTCCTCGAAGCGCGGCATCGATTCGAACACAAAAATCGGGTTTTCTGGGTTCGATGGCATAACTGGTTCACGAGAAATTTATAAAACAAAAAGAACTTATAATTCGAATTATATGGTAAATACGGTAAGGTTCTTTTGAGCTAAGAGAACTTCAATGGGTCCTTTAACTATTAAAATTGTATGCGTTGTGTAAAGACTATTATTGGGCAGTGGCGTATCCGTGGGGGGAGGTTTAAAACCCTCCCGAAATGTCTTCTATTAGGAGTGAGAATTTTAAATGTACCCTCCTCCTCCCCTAAACATTCTCCTGGCTACGCCATTGCTATCGGGTGATGTGTCCGATTCTGCTGGGCTCCAGCGACTTTTTGTCGGGTGATGAATTTTGATTCGCGGGTTATTTTTTTTAAAGGTTTTTTCTGTCCTAATTTTTCAATTTGTCGTTTTATCGTCTCGAAAACTAATTCGGAAATACCGTTCGGTTTTATCATTATGAATGCACCTTTTATCCGAACACTTCGTCCACGCGCAAACCTAAAATTACTTTATATTAAATTATCGATTAACCCACTGTTTAGAAATATTTTATTCAAATACGTCCGTAAAACACCGGAAAAACGTATAAAATGTCCAATACGGTTGTTTTTTTTTTATATATATTCTAATGTATTCTTGTCGCTTATTTATTTAAATTCGACATCTTTTATACAAACAAGTAGATGAACTATTATATATTACACACATATTTTATTTCAACCAATAACAGTTTAAAATGCATTCGTTTGTGTAAGTATGATGTAAATCGTATCGACTGTTGTATTTTAGCTATAAAAAAAATTATATCTATTGCTCTAATGTTTTTTATATTGTCGATGGTTTTTTTTCTCATCGGTTTCCATTGGCTCGTTAAAAATGTATTATTTACAACTTTTAACTTAACTCCCCTGCAGTTCTTGTCATAAACTTATAGATTTCACTAATTTAGTTTACATTGTGCAAACTCAACTTTTTACAGTTAATTTTCATTAACATCTAGTTATAATATAGTTAAATGGGTAAAGTAAAATGGGTTTTAAATTGAGTGGATTTATGCCACGATTTATTTCTCATGAAAAATTCGATCAAATTTGAATAAAAAAAAATAAAAATAAAAAATTGTGCCGTCTTATAATATTATGACATAGGTAATTTGTACGATTCTGAACTATTGTCTAATAATGAATATTTATCTAGCTGAGTTGAGCTAACATTTCTTTACATTTTAGCTTTTAACCTCACGATGAGTTAAATTTATTTTTTGGTAACTTTTTAAGTTTTTTTTTCTTATTCAACTCCACTCTGAATTAAGTTGATTCTTTCATTAATTAGAAAATTTATAGTTCTTATAGATATTTTTTGTTAATTTGAATGACTTTACGTGTATGACGTGAATGACCAACGTGTAATTTCTAAATTAATAAAACGAACCTATATGCGGGTTAAATTAATATACCAAAATCGTACAATCTATCCATCTATAGTTAAATAAATTCAATTTTATTTCGCATTCTATTGATACGGTCTATAATTTGTATGATTCTCTCTCTCGTGTGAATTTCAATTAAAAAATTATACAAGTTTATAAATACCGACTGTTATTTTTGTATAATTATAATATACATTTTTTTAAATTAAAAATAAATATTTAGTAATCACGGAACTCGTTGGTAATCCTATAGGAAACCGTGGTATATTCTAGAATCCGGTGTACACAATATTCGTCAGTGGATTTACTGTTCAATATTGATGAATATCGTGTATACCAGATTCTAGAATATACAACGGTTTCCTATAAGACGATAGCCAAAGATTTTCTATAAGATTACCAAAGATTTCTGTGATTACCAAACACGTCTCTACACTGACTTCCGTCAATAGATTTTCCCTCTGGTAATATCAATTTTAATAATATATAAATAAAAATGAAAGTTACTATTATTAACTTCTAAGTATACTATAATTTCTACTCTCAAAAGTGTAGATATTTTTAATTTTTTTTTTTATATTATATATATCAACTTGTATACCGTATAAATCATAATACTTCATTACAGGCGTAGTATTAGAATTATAGTTATTTAAGGATATAAGTATACTATATTTTTTTATCTGTGTTGTTATTTTTGTGATGTAGCGATTGTTTAACAGGTAATACAGTGTTGTAGTACTTTTTATCATAATCAATTAATGATCAACTATGCTAAAAATGAAATTAAACGCATCGTATGGGTTAATATTAGTATACGTATTGGATAATGATAATCATCAATCAGCGTAATCAGAATATGTACTTATGAAGACACTTATAGTGCAATATTTATATTTTACGCCTTCCGTGCACGTCAAGAGGGAAATATTTTTAAATTAAACTTTTATTCGTCTTTTTTATGCACGTTATTTAAAGATAAATAAAAAAAAAAAAAAGTATTTGCCTTTGGCGGAAGCCGTGCAGCTAGGGTGGCCTTGTAGGACCTCGTAAAACTTTATTAGTCCACGGCCCCGGTATATTTCTCATAGCCCCCCAAAATTTTAACGGTATACGAATGCACTGCAGGTTTACACGTTTTCCATATTTTCTGTATTGAGGTTTTTTTAGTTTTTGGTTATAAATGATTCATATTGCTGCTATTTTTCATTGGAAACTCTTGGTATTTTATGTAAACGAGCCTAATATAATGATGCTAATATCTAATGCCTGCAGTGTAAAGTGTATTATAATTATTTGGTAATTGCACTTTTTTTCAGTAACAAAATTCAGTAATGGTTATTCGATTATTTTAGACAAATGAAAATTGCTAAAACATAATACAATACACTACTCTATTAATATACGCACATTTTTGAAATATCGAATAAAATTTTATTGGTTTTTTTTTATTTAATATAAAATTTACCTATAAATACAATTTATAGTCATATCGACTATTGAGATACCGCGGTGCCAGTTTTTTAATGAATTTTCACTGGGCGACAAACAAATGTTCTCATATTCTACAATAATAAATGCATTTTGCATTTAATATCGATAATATGACCATTATTATATGTACCTACAAATTTATTGTAATCATTACCTTATTTTTTTGTTTTTCATAGAATAAAAATTCTTCTTTTAAAAATACTGTTAACTAGGTGACAAAATATTTTCACTGGACGACATTTATGCCGTTTTGTTGAAAAAGAAGTATTTTTTTTATATTTTTGCTCGTAAGTCTTAAATATTTTTAGGATTTTAAGCGACCCCCCCCCCCTGGTTCTCGTGTGTGGAGATAATTTTTGTAAAATTTATTTTAAAAAAAATCGAATATAAATATTATTTATTTTCCTTGAAAAAATGTTTAAAAGCTCTATATGTATATATATATATATTTTTACGCGCTACATCATATATAATTCAATTTTAAGGATCCCGAGGTCGTTTTAATAAATAATGGTATAGTACGACCAAAACACAAATCAGGTTTTTATACCTACGATACATCTTATATGCACGTACGTATATATATTCTCTAGATTTTACTTAATCTTTTTAAAAACTTTTTAAACTCTGACTCTGAGACTGTGGCTTGATTAGGACCGGGCCATGGATCATTATATTTTGTCTTAAGAACACGCGTACACAATATTTGTTGTTAAATACTATATAAATACTACCGAAGGCGGTGTAGACCTAAAAACCATATAAAACTGTATGAATTGTGACGTTTGACGGATCTTCGTTTTAAAAACTTTATGGTTCTTCGGGTTCTTTACTGTAGGATATGTTGAAAATAGAAATTGTTGTTTTACTGGAAATCATACGGTTCAAATGTATGACAAACACGAACAATTGTTATGTATTATGTAATTACAAATTGATACAGTTTTCAATTGAAATTTATTAAAATTATCAAATTTACTTATTGTAATGTTCAAACACAGATTGTAAATATTCTTTATAAATAAATAAAAAAAAAAAATTTATCAAAAATGTCCGAACTTTATTCAGAATCGTTTTTCATTGGCAATGATCTATCGATGTGTACACTGTACAGTTAACTACATTATCCTTTATTTTCAACTTTCCACCTACAACAGTGGCGCTTAATCATTTTTAGTATTTTATAAATCAGTACAAACGTTTTTTATTACAGAATAATTTCTGGAATTCAATGGATATTATTAAAAATGTTTTGATTGTACTCGTATACTTTATAAATTTAAATCAAAACTATATACAATTAAAATATTTATTACTCCGTATTAGTACTCTACTTTTGATAGTATTAACGTTTTACGTTTTTATTATATTTAATAACATATTTATTATAATAAATAAATTGACTTATATTTTTAAAATAAAAACGATGTTAATCGTGTTAATCTACAGATAAATACGTATATTTTAAATTATATGACTCTAAAGACTGACTTCGTTTTTCGTTAAAAAACAATTTACGCGAAAGAGAAAAAACAAAATTTAAAACCGACCGAGAAACGAAACACAAGCCGGGAAAGTGATTTTCCGAAAATTTGACAATTGTATTATACCGGAATATTATTATTGCGTTTGTTCAGCAATAATAATAATAATAATAATAATAAAAAATGTAATAATAGAGAATGTGTTTTTTTTCCCTTTAAAGGGGGAAATCGCGTAATACAGTCGTACCTACATACATATTATATATATAAATATAAAAGTTATTTTGGTCGGTGAGGGTGATTGAGTGCGCGGCGTCCACCAAATTTCATTAGAACCGTATATACGGTCTGCCAGTGAGCAAAAATACCAAATTGGATTTTTTTTTTTTTTTCTGTTCCCTTACCCGTCCCCATTCGCGTCTTCGCCCCGGTTTTTATTCGTTTTATTAATCCGAGGTCGGTTACGCGGGCGAATTTATCGTTTGTTTTTTCGCCATCACACACGCCCCCCGAGTAGTAAAACAAACGTGCGTATATTATATTATACGTACAATAATAATATTATATACACGGCGGCGGCGACTCGAAATCATTATTATTGTTCCCTGTTCGGTTAATTGTGTTATACGATTGTTTTTTTTTTTTTTTTTTAATTTTTTTATCGCACAGTAGAGGTGTGTAGAACACTGTAATACGATGATGTTCGTCGGAATTAAATTACACCATTCGACTGCTGCCGCGCAAGTGCAGGAGCAGGTGGACGGCACATTAATATCGTCAGTATTCACAACATTCTATACGTATTTATATATACGTATACCTTTACGTGACCGATATCCAATTAAAACGGCCCGAAAATTACAATTATGTTGCCGATTTGAGGTCATATATCGCGATTTGAGGTCGTAAAATGACCCAAGTAATTTTTTGTAAAAACCGTATAACGTGATTACACATTACGTTACGATATCATCGGCTCATCGCAGACGACAAAATATTTTATATATAATACAGTTATTCGTGGTCTTGTATATTTTTTAAATTTGTTTAGAAACAATAATACTCCCGTTTTTGGTATTCGATATAATGTCCGCCCCCGACGATAAATCTTTAGGAGATATTACGTTTAGCTACAATTTATTACGGACGACTGTTTTCAAGAATATTCGCGAGCGTTATATTTACCAAATTAACGAAATTCCAATAACAATGAGAAACGTATAATTTAAATTTCTGTACGAATCGACGATTTTACATTTTTTAACTCTCGGCGAAGCGAAGAATCTATTTATTTTTTTCTGTCTGTAAACAACTTTTCTCCCAGAAATTTTGCTCCGATTTTCAAGTTTGGATCTAGTTGGCGCATTAAGAGAGTCTTAGTTATTTGATTTTCATTGTAGTTTTCTTAATAATTGGGGAAAAAAAAGGTATGAAGAACGGTTTTATTATTTTCGATTGTGTTTTTTGTTGTTATACTTCGGTTAAAAATAATCGTAGAGACCTGACAGAATATTAATATTAACCCTTTCTAGGCGTGGACCAATGTTCACAACATTCTGGCGATCTTTCAGTTATTTATAGGCATTTTAAATTTTCTAGATTTTTAGTTTATATTTGGTTTTTTGAGGATAAAATTTTTTTGGCCAAGCAGAAATGCTTTAAAATATTTGAAAGAAATTTAGCGTATTATAATATTTTTTTTTTTTTTTTTTTTTTATACCCGTTTAAAGTTCAAATTTTGTTGAAAATCACGGTATTATCACGGTCCCCGTGGAAAGTTTGCATTTTTCCTCAATCCTACTCTGGATTATTTCGATAAAATTCTATACCTATACAATATATTATTATGATATTTTGAATTTTTAATTTTAATCGGAAATCATATATATATATGGTATTTAATATGGTGGGTTTTATATTAAACGGCATTTTAAACTCGATATAATATATTTTATAGAGTATTTTGCAAACGCGATCGTTTCAGATAGGTGTGAACGATTGGAAGTGTAAAAAAAGATATATATATAATCCGCAGAGTGGAGGGTGTTTTTCTTTCTCTTAATTAAAGTAATGGGATTAGACTAATCCAAGACATAACTGAGGCGCAGGATGCGCACGGTGCACGGGAATAAAACGTCTTATAAAGCCCCGACTGCGGGGCGAGACTTCGTAACTACACCCCAGAGTACTTCGGGGCTACAGACTTAAATTAATTGCCCCGTAACTCCTACAAAGCGTCTCATCGTCGTAATTTTATTTCATAATAAAAATCGTATATAGTCTTGTACAAAGGGTTTACGCTATAATACCTTTCGTATACTTATTTTTTTTTTCTTTTTCATTTTTTTCCCTCTACATTATTTAATTTATTTCGTCCGGACGATTAACAGTATATTATACACTTCTCTTTGCAATAATGTTTTTGGCGCATATTATAATCGGCGATAAACTATAAATAAATATTTGTTTTATTACCTATAAAACGACGACCAAACTATAATAAACTTGAAGCATATATATATAAAATAAAATTCACTTATTCGAATACATTTAACGAGAAAAAAAATGTGTTAAACACGAATCAAATGAAAAATACACGTTTTCACAAAAATATATAGGTACCTTTTATATATATATATTATATTTACTTAAATAATGAACACTTTATTTATTCAACTAATTTTCTATAACACACGCCATAGTTTACAGTTTACACAATTTACAGGCGAACGTTTATTTATTTAATTATGTCGTTTTAAATCATCGAATAGAATATATATATATATATATTGCTAAAAATAAAATAAATTCATATTTTTACCGAATACTCATAAACAAACAATACAATTAAATTTTTTATTAACCTAATAATAATTACCATTAATATTCAAATTTAATACATACCAAATTATTAAATGTGTTTAAAAAAGTAAAAAATAATAATAATTGCAGGCAGGGTTGGACAATGTTTAAAACATGTAGTTGTATTTTAATATAAAAAAAAAATGTTTTTATATAAAATATAAAAACATTTTAAACATGGTTTTTTCAGGTCTTGCGGAATATTTAGATTTTTTAATCGAAAAATATATTAATTTTGTTGGTCACGTTGTATAGCAATTCGAAAATTGTATGATACAAATATTTTCAACACTGATTTCAGTATACTTTTATCGGTGAATAATTTTATTAGCGATTTATTTATTGTGACTTACAAATTACAATACATATTGTTTTATAAGTTTGTTTTTAATCAACTGATTACTCATATTATTTATTAATTTATAGGTTCTAGTTATTTTATGTACAGAGTTTTCTTTTCAAACTATTTATATATATATTTTAACTGTTTTATACAAAGTTATAGCATATCGAATAAAGATATTATAGCCTATATATAGGCCAGTGGCATGCCTAAGAATTTTCAATGGGAGGGTACGTAGTACCTGTATACCTGAATAGTAATCATGAATAGATCGTAGAATCTTCGTCTATCCTGAACCCGATAATATGAATTTTAAAACCGGATCCGAAAATGCCAATTTCCATTCAACAAATCAAGTTGTTCCTGATAATTTATCATAAAAATATATATTTCAAGATTAAATTGCAAATTAAATACTCATAAACATTGTATTTTTATGCCAATCGGGGGGGTATAACCTTCCGTCCCTTCCACCACCACCACCAGTGAACACCACTGCTATAGGTCGCAATAATTGTAATTGTTAAATATATTAAGTGACATATTAAGGGGTTCCGCGTTACATGTAATTGTAATTTAAAATAAAATTCTGTTTATAATTTACTAATATTAAAAAAAAAAAAAACAATTTTAAAAAACTGTTCATGCAATAATAATAATAATACAAATTCAGGTACTTACGCTGCTATATATTATTAACTAAATGCACTTAAAGCGTAATCGTTTCGATAGGCAGAACCCCAATTAATTTGTTAGGCCCGTTTAAGTAGCTGCAAATCACAGTGTAAAAATAGGGAGATAGGAAATTTAGAGAGAGAGAGAGAGTGGAACGGGAATGAATAATGAAATAAAGAAAACGATTACGTTAAGCTTTTAATAGCTATGTTGCGCGCGTGTTTAATTTGCCAAATGGTATCAAATGCACATATTCGAATTAATTTTGTTTCTTTTTTTTTTTTTTTTGTATTTCAAATCCCTCGAGTAACCGGTACTTAAACCTTAATTTGCGAGAAAAAAAAATGGCGCGATAAAAGCTGTAATCAATTAGTATTATATTGACAAAATATATATACCAGAATAATATTGTCGGAATATAATATTAAAGTAGTTAGGAGGTACTGCCAAACCGAACACCACTATACGTAATTATTAAAATTATCATATTTTACTTGCGGGTATATATTTTGTTAATGTCAAAAAGAAGAACCGTACGTATTACGATAAAAATAAAACGATAATTTATCGGAACATAATACAGTGTAATGAAATATAACTGTAGACACAATTACATTATCATCATTATATATTATCACAGTTTATATATACTCGTAAGTGCATCGGTTGTGCGTGTGTGTAAAAAAAAAATCAACAGATGCATGTGAAAAAAAAAAGTGTTAAATTTCAAAAATTCTTCGCCGTCAATTTAATATAATATTATATATTGCAATTGTAATCGTTGTAATAAAATACTATATTCATAATTATTTATGTACGTATTTATTTTGTAATATTATTATATGGAATAATGTTTTTTCTAAAAAAAAAAAAAAAAATATTACTTTGTATACTTGCCATTCTTGCTTAACCTTTATTATGTGTGTTGTAATTTATTGGGAGTAGTGCTATAGTATTGTGGGATGCAATTTTCGTATTGACATTTGAAAATAATTTATTTCTAGCGCACAACTATATTGAAACAAAAAATCTGTAGAAATATTATTGAAAATCACGTTTAACTAAATAATACGTACAATATTATTGTGAATATAATACTTTAATATAGTACGTTACACCTTCAAATCGTTTTATCGCCCCGGCTCAAGTCAATATTGTATTATTATCTTAAATTCTGAATGCCTATAATAAATCAAACGAACACGAAATACGACCCTCCTCGCCAGCCCCCCCCCCTTCCACGGAAATCCGTCTACCAAAAAACTGTCGATATTATATTTTTTCAAAAACGCCGTGTCATAAATTCAAACATTATACACCTAGTCCTGCCTATTTGTTCATGGTTCTTTTGGCCGTCTTTTTCATTTTTTCCCAAGCGTAAAAAAAAAAATAACCTACAGCGAAAATGTAAATCGATCTTGTCTTGAGAATTATTTTTTAAAAACGTATCGTTGGAAAACTACGTAACTGTCCCGTTCAGAATCTAAACAACCGTATGGAACTCACCCGGGTGCACAAATTATTCACGATTCTCATACTAGTGGTGGCGGAGAGATTTTCCCTTTTAAAAATATTTGAAATATCCAACTAATATTTCAGTACTGCTACTGCAAATTAAAATTCCACATTATGATTTTTACAAACGTAACCAAATTGTAACAGTTTATAATAATGATACACACTGCAAGTTAGATTGTTATCAATATATTACTATTGCCACTTAGTTTTACACACGTATTTTCTCTTAATTTCGAACGTTAAAACATTGGTGTACCTATGTATTATTTACATACTATATTCTTTTGTAGTAGTGCCACATTGTAATTTTTTATTTCAATATTTTTGTCTGTTGTCCGTGGATGAAACTTCACCCTCCCCCCTCTCCGAATGCCGCCACTTTGTACAACTACACTATTGTATTGTAATATTATGTGCACCGTGAACACTTTTCACGGACAGTTGGAATTGTTATAAAATCTAAATTGAAATGAAATACAAATGATTTCGTTCGAATCGTATATTATTTCTACGAGGAATAGTAAAATATATTTTAGGGAAATAATATAAGAAAAAAAATATACAAAAAAATAAAAACCGGTTATGTGGCCGTTTTATTATTATTTTTTTTTTTTATAGATTTCAAAGAGCCCAAAGAAGACGGTGCAGAAGAATACCGTCAAACATTCGACGGGTCGAAAAATAATAACGGCAAACAGTCGAACGGTCCGTCCAACAAGCAGCGGCGGAGTAGGACGAACTTTACGTTAGAACAGCTCAACGAACTCGAAAGACTTTTCGACGAAACCCACTACCCCGATGCGTTTATGAGAGAAGAGCTTAGTCAGCGTCTCGGCCTCAGTGAAGCTCGAGTACAAGTTAGTTGTATTAAATTATGTTTTATTGGTATAATATAATAATACGTTTATACTTACTGTTATATAATTGCTCTATACCAGGGGTCTTCATCCACGGCCCGCCTTGTATCTATTTGTGGCCCGCGATCACATTTTAAGTATAGCGTGTATTTTTGATATTTTGATCAAAATACGCATTAGCAATTTCTGATTTGAAATCCCAGTTTGATTCGAGGTTTTTAGATTTCAAAGCTAATGAAATGTTCTTTAATTCGTTTTTAATACCATTTTGATTATCAATTGAAGATGTCCCGAAAATATGCAAAGGGAGATTATTGATTTACAGAGCAATGCAATATTGAAAGAAAAGTATAATAATGTTGAACTTTCAATTTTTTATTAAAAATATATCGACATGGTGATATATCCCAATTTGCAAAACAACGCGTTAAAATGATATCTCTCACTGATTGTACTTGCACTTGTGAGCGTATTTGTTCACGAATGAAAATTGTCAAATCGAAAACCAAAACTCGGTTAGTTGACACTCACCTAAAAACTCGCTGAGGTTCAAATACAACCAAATATAGAAAAGAGAGTTTCTGAAAAACAATGTAAATTACCACACTAAAATATTATAATAAATACAATAAATAATTTCTAATTCAAAATTTAAATATGTTACTAATAATAATAATTTGTAATTTAAAACTTAATCATATACTCGTATGTTATAATCAAGGTTCGGAACTTATAGTTTTTTCATACTTTTGTTATTCGTTATAAAATAAAGTGGTGTGCAAAATAAATTAATTTCTGGTTACCATGATATCAAATCTGAAATTTGAATGTGCGTATTTTTGCATATTTCATCGATTTTGCAGGTCAGGTTAGGTTAGGTCAAGTGCTTAATTTTCAGCTTTTGTGTTTTTTTTTTTTTTTTGCATATTTATACGAATTCTTCAAATTTTAAATAAAAACGGTACAAATTTTAAATAGATCAGTGAAATTAAGAGACGCACCTAATCGAAAAAAAAAAAATATTAATGCAACCAATATGTTTTTGTTATCTATAACTTGTAGATCGTTATAATTTTCGTGTAGGTATAAATATCTAAGGAAGATATTTATTTCACGAAATAATACAGAATTTTCAAAATTTAAAGTAAAATGTTTGTATTTTTTTTTCTTCTAATTTTTAATGTAATACTTACTTGAATAATAATTATTAATTAATAGATATTTAAAATGCATATGTTTTTTAGATTTGTGTACTTATTTTACGTTTTTTTAGTGTATATTTAAACGCTTATTATCGTGTTTTAAAAAGCTTTGAGTCACGAACCCCGGTTATAATAATAAAAACTGATTTTCTGTATAAAATAAATGTTTTTACTACGAATGCGGCCCGCGAAATTTTTCAGAAATAATATGTGGCCCACAGCATAAAAAGGTTGAAGACCTTTTACAAAGCTCTATACTATTGTAATACATCAACCTGTTTCAAAAATAATTTTCTAATCGATAATGTAACGCAATGTAATGCAATGTAACGTGTTCCGCGGGGTTTAAATACTAATAATAGTGTCTTTTAATATTAGTAGGGTCGACTCGAGTCACTCGAAATCGACGTTTTCACATAATTCAAATAATTTAAATTAATAAATTTAAAAAATTGTCGTTATTAAAATACATGTTAATTATATTTGTTTTAGGTATGGTTTCAAAACAGACGGGCCAAATGTCGGAAACACGAAAGTCAAATGCATAAAGGTACGTTGTTATTCTCACATAGGGATATTGTTTGATTCATTGGTTAAATAAATATTTGATAATTATTATTATATTTGCGGGCAAAGCGATTAATTTAAAAATGTGCGGGTCCATACGATAAAATATATAGGCATTATTATAATTTATTTATTATTAACTAGCTGCCATCACCCGGCCTTGCTCGGGTCCAGTTTATTAGTTATCCAGAATCGTCTAGCTGTCCCACACGTCATCTTTTTAAAATTCATAGTGAAGTGCAAAATGTATTGGTTTTATAATGGGTACTTTTTAAAATTTGTTTTCCTATCTAAATCTAATTAAATGTTTTTTTTTTTTTTTTTTTTTTTTTTAATTACATAAAGCTTGATTTAAAATTTAAAATTTAAAGTTTCTATTGGCCTTACGTATTACATATTTTTAGAACCAGCACAAATACATTTTGTTTACATGAGACACATGACAGAGCCACGTACAATTGACCATTGGAAAAACAATGGACGGTTAGGTGTATACCTGCAACGTTTAATGTTTGGCCCTGTGCCTTATTTATGGTCATTGAAAAGCATAATTTTACAAGAAGTTGAAGCCGTCTAAACTGGAATAGTAGATTGGTTAATATCATTGGTACTCAAGGGATTAACATCGTTTCCTAGCTCCACAGCCAGTAAGGATCGTACACTCAAGCAGACAGTTTTTTAACGATTTTATTCCTCGATTCATTACACAGGACATCGGACCTTTGATCACGTGCAGTAACATTCTTAAGTAAAAACATTCACTATTATTCGGATGAACGAAATATATCCTACCAAAGACATTCGTTTTATTTTACTCCGGGATAATCTTCGACGATGGTTCCTCGATTTCTTCGTTGGAATATTTTGGTAGATCGTCCGGTCTACGTATGGATCGACAAGACTGAAATTGCTTTACTTCATTATGAGATTCTAAACTAAATTTAGCTTGATCACTACTTTTGTTTGTATATTTTGTGGTGATGGATGACCGATTTATCGTAACGCTTTGGTTAACATGATAACCAAACTTGTTGTTTATTTTGTTTAATTATTTATACCATTTGATTTTCATGGTAAATCAATGAATATTTTTCATTCTATTTTAAATTATTTTATCTTTTTATACCATTCAAATTTCTGACTTTTCCGAAAAATTGTTTTCTTAAAAACCTTGCCCTAACAATTACGAACACAAAAACGACAAAAAAAGTCAGTCAAATCGGTCGAGCCGTTTTTAAGTGGTGATCATACATACATACGGAAATTTATATTTATATATTAAGATTATGTATTGTGGTTTGTTAATAAAATATACAGTTTCAAAGTATATACTCTTAATGTTTGTTGAGAATACATACGTATAATATAAAAGTATTAGATACATATTTTTTTTTAAAAAAAAGAACGGCGTAACAATCGAATTATAATTCCCCTAAAAAAAAAAACGTATACACCCTAAACATTATTCGCGCTTTGCCGTCGTAAATTCGCCCCGCCGAGTAAATGTTAAGCGGATTAAAACTGTTTATATTATAAATTATTACGACCGTAAAGAAAATTAATTTTCCTCTATATTGTATACATGAATTATTAATTATCATGCATTATGTGTATTATTATATATGCGCGTGTACTTTTAATAAGAAGTCTCACACTTTAATTACGTTAAATAATTATTTGTAATCCATACGTATACTTTTCCTTAAAAAAAATATTCTCTTAGTCTCTATAATATACAGATATTAGTATATAGTATATAGTAGAGGTGATTATGAAAACTATTTTGAGGTTACGACTCCGTAACGCATATTGATTTTAATAAAAGAAGGTTAGGTTAGGTTTTTAATAAAACAACCAAACTAGAGTTTAACTTAATTAAACTTAACATTTTAAAAATAAATATTACATAAAAATCTGGAAATTATATAAAGGGAGAAAACCGCCGTCTCTTTTGTACGTTATAATAATTAATCAATCAAATATTAATATGTAATATTATTGAAAAATACGAACAAAATATTATTCAAGTGCGGTATTTGACGCGTTCGAAATTTAATATAATATTATAAATTAAATTATAATTAAACGTGAAGCCTGTAAAACTGTTGGTTTCATAATCTATCGTTTTTGTAAAACTACAATCATCGAAAATCAGATTTGCGTTTCGTCATTTCATTATTTGAATGTAGGGATGTCCTATATGTTATCTATAGTAGTTATAACTATAGTGGTCACGTGTACCTTACACGTGTATCGTTTTGTGTTATAAAAACTACACGTATAAAAAAAAAAAAAAATACGAGGGCTTAAGAGGACGTGACGTCGGTATTTGCTGCCTCTTTCTAACAGACAATATAGCAAATTGTGTTACATTTAAAACGCAAATTGTGTCGTTCAAGTTGAACTCGGAGTTTGAACGCAAATAATAACGTTTAAAGAGGAGAATATTTTCGAGTGCTGTACGTAGCTTTTTTCTAAAAAATTGTCATACAAAAAAACTACATCTAATAAAAAAATTAAAAAATAACCATCATGGTCATCTATAACTTTTTTGTTTGTAATTTTGTTTTAGAAAAAAGCTACGTACAGCCTTTGGAAATATTCTCCTCTTTAAATTTTTTATTTACGTACAAACCCCAAGTTAAACATAATGACCACAATTTACGGTCTAAGTATAACGTAATTTGCTGTATGGTCGTTAAACGCAAAGACGTTACGTCCTCTTCAACGATATGTTATAAATCCAAAAAATAATAATTTAGTAAGTATACGATTGGACATTTACTTTTATGATATACTCTCGTATTTATAATACAAATTATATATTATTCTATGCATGTAATTAAAGTGTATATCGAAGGCCGCTTGAATTAATTCATACAAATTCGGATAGACAAATTGTATCGAAATATTTTTTTTCAAATCATCAAAATTGCTGTTATCGGGTGGTAAACGATTTGTTTAAGACTCTCGTTTCCGCATACGAATTGTTTATGTCATAACTCACGGATATATTCTAACGTTTGGAAAGTGACACGGCACGATTTAATCTCTATAGTGGTATCGATATAAAAATTAGTTTGCTCGATCGTGCTTCGTAGTTTTATTTATTTATTAATAATTAAAAAAATCTGCGAGTGCTAATTGGGAAGTCAGGAGTGTTAGGCACTCCCTAGCCCCTAGCCCCTAGCCCCCCCCCCAGTAGCGGTCGTGTGCAATCCGGCGTTAACGTTGCATATAATAAACGTGCGCCCGAAAACCACCGCCGAAAAACCGACGACGACGATCGTTTGCACAATCGTTTTTAGAATAAAAATCGCACTTGTCATTTGGAACAACAGGAACAAAAAAATGATAATTTCGTTTTAATATCCGACGGGGGTGGTGTTATTCGGCACGCCGATCCGTTTACAACCACACACAAATATAATATTATTATTATTATTATTATTATAATTTTAAATGTATACGTACAAACGCGATTAACGTACCGCAACACGTTATTTATCGTCCGATCATTAATATTAATAATACGAATAATTTTTTCGAAAGCGAAAAACAACGACGACTGTTAACGAATTGTATATTAAATTATCGTGGAAAATCCGAAGCGCGGGGCCAAAACGGTGGAACCCTTATAATATAATAATATATTATGTATATATATATATGTATATTATTATACGGTCGTAGAAGGGACGTCGTACCGTTGTAGTAATGACGATAATAATAATAATAATAATAACGGAAACGATCTGTACGATAAGTATATATATATATAAATAAAAAAAGAAGAAAAAAAAAATGAGGGGCGAAATAAACAAACGATTTGCAAACCAGAACGATATACGTAGCTCAGAACCGGTACAGCGGTTATACTTTTGACGTTCGAGGCGGAAATAGTAAAATACCCACACCCATCTCCGTGCTCAAATAATCTCAAATTAGTAAAAAGGCGTAGTCTCGGAGTTTGATGAAAAAAAACGGATTCGGTTAGACTTTCTTTTTAATTTATTAAGGGACGAATTGGAGAAAAAAAACCCTAAAGTTTCCACCAATGTTGCTCTTTGACCTGGAAAAATGATTGCCGAACACAGATTGAAAAGTGCGGATATAATGTTGATTTGTACTCAAAAATTATCTACGAATATGTTACACGCATGAAATAAAATGTAAAAAAATTGTACTTACTTATAATCTGTGGTGAAACTAAGAAAATATATAATCCCGATTTATAAAGCTATGGTGAAAGGGGGGGGGAGGCGATTTTGATGGAATTTCAAAACACGATTTGAACCAAACTTTGCTCAAAATCGTTTTTCGTTAGCAATAGTTTATCTATAAGTACAGATATAAAAAAAAAATTCCCCTCTATATTTTCTATAACCTTCCAACCTTCCCATCTACAACAGTGATGTACCACGAGCTGTATCCTGATACCTTTTTTATATATATACTCTTTGTTTTAACATTATATAAGGCTAAAAGATGGTTGTAAAGCCCTGTACTCTCCCCCCCCCCACCAGACACCAACAAAATCCTTCAACATCACGGCAATACGTTTTATAATCGTATAACAAACATCTGTATACACAATGTAGTTAACAAAAAAAAAAAAATTATTTAAAAAAAATATATTTCCTAAAAATAGTATTGTTTGATGTGCTGCAACGGTTATCTGGATGTAGTGTGAATCATTCGTCGTATATATATTCGTCCAGTCGGGTGTAATAACAATAATTGAATAACAGAAAGACAAAAAAATATACATGGACAGACGTCGTCGTCGTCGTCGTCGCGGTGTATAACTCCTCCGTGGGGGTATAACCCCGACCCTCCGGGCGACGGTCGGGCGAGCATGCGAATACGGCGGACATACGGCCTCGCGGGTTGTACACCGTTTAGCGGACGGACGACACCGTTCTATAATCGCTCGCTGGGGTGCAATCGCCGCCGCCGCTGCCGGGGCGACAATCACTCGTTGCACACTTAACTTGATTAAGCAACGGATTATTTGTAATCCCTCTGTGGATATCCGGCGCGCGCGCCCGCGCGACGCGTATGTGTGTATACCGCGGGCTCGTGTAACGTCACGATCGGCGGCCCGCTGATTGACCTTATCGTTTCGCGTATGCACAATGCAATTATATAGGTGCATTGTGCACAAACCCGAGCAGTAAATGTATAGTTAAAAAGTTAACAGTAAAGTTACTCTTTTTGAAAAGTTTTAACTTGATTAATTAAAATAAAAATAAATAAATATATATAGTATGTTAGAAAACAATTTAGTTATTTACGGAATGTTCGTAAAAATAAAACACTGCATGATATGTATCTTTTTTTTTTTTTTTGCATTTATCTGTCGACAAAAATTACATATTTTTACTTAAACATCACAACAAGACGGGCGTGTGGCCTACGGGTCTTATTGTATAGTAATTCTGTACAAATCAAATAGTTAAGTATAGAATATGTTAAGGGGCAATTTTAAAAAGGTAACTTTTAACTAAAGTTTTTGTTTTCTTGAAAATGTGTGACTGTTAAGTTAGTTACTCATATTCATTTATATTTTTAAATTAACTTTAACTTGGCCTAGTTATTGTTTTTTGGATTAAACTAATTTAGAGTAATTAATTAGAAAGTAAGTAATTAGTAAGTAATTAAATTAGTTATTAAACTAATAAGTTAAACTAATTTAAAAAAAATTAGTGGTCAAGAAGGGACAAAGTCATTTTTTGGTGAAAATGTGATATAGCGCATCAAATATAAAATGTTATGTTTATTTTTGTGTGTTAACGTATCCCGATCACTAAAATTACTAGAAATAGATAGACTATAATGTTGAAAACAAAAATATTTATACAATCTGTTTTAAAAGAGACCAATCTGAATTACGTCTTTAAAATAAACTTTGACTTTTCAAAATTAACTTTAGCCCTTCTAGACCCAAGGTCCGGATATACAGTGCCGCCCTCAAATAATTAACTACCTCATAGACGCAATTTCAATTTTTAACTTCTCTGGCGGAGGGGCGGGGGGCTATTTTTGTGGGCTGCAAAATGGTTACGAGCCAATAAATAAGTTATAAGGTTTGGTTTTTTTTTTGTTTTTAGGTAAAAATCTAAAATAATTTAAATATGTAAAAAAAAGCAATATAAATGTTCATATTTGAGGAGACCTCAGTGCATAAAACAAATGTATAGCTATTTCGATCCGTATCCTATAATAATTAGCAACATGCTATAAAATCCGAGCCCTGAATTAATAATAATAATAATAATAATTTCATGAAATGGTATTCATGACGTTGTTTTATTATTACATATTGTGGACGGAAACGAACGATTCCGTCATAAATTGATGCGACATTTAATCATATAGGTACTCGTAAAACGACTATAATTCAAACTCATTTTTACGAGTATCTACTCGGCTAATAATATATTTTTTTAATTATTATCATGATGATGATATGCAGGTATGATGATGCACCAGAACGTGTCCACGCCTTTAGAACCGTGCAGAGTGGCGCCGTACGTAAACATACCGAGATTACCGCAATTACAGTTCAATTCTTCGGCAGCGGCTGCCGCTGCATTTTCCGCATTCGATCCGGCCATCTTGAACGCCGCACAGCAGGTAATTGTTAGTGTTCTATCGATTATACACGTACTAATAATATAATTATATACTTTACAATAAGTAATATTAAAATTTATTAAAAAAAAAAAAAAAAAACAATAAAAATCCCAACTGCGGTTTCGGATTTTTAACTGCTCGGAAAAAAAAACCTACTTTATATTGAACTAATGAAAAACGAGTATAATTTAGACATGTATTATACATATATATGAGGGCACTAGTTTCAAAGTGTACAATCTCCATGTTCCATAAAAATTGAGATAGACATCGTTGCATATTCAATTGTCAGTGCTGAATTCGAATAACTCACTATATTTGAGCAAAAGGGTCTATCTCCAGTGAGATTTATGGAATTTTATGACTGAAAAGCTGAAAACAGCAATTTTATTAGGCCTCCAGGACAGTGGCATTTTGCTTTTTCCAAAATGAAAAGAATGATTATTACAAAGAACTCAAAAGGCGTAGTGTTAGTCCGCGATGAAGGCGTGTACAATACAAATATTGGAATGGGAAAACCAATTACAAAAAAAGCAAAAAACATTATTAACATAAAGCCCTCCAAAATTCCAATACGGAATGTTGTCAACAGTAATAAAAAAACGGATGTAAATAACTTACTAACTGCTCATTACGAAAATGAGTGGAAAAATGATCAGCGTTTAATTTTTTACAAATTTGTCATAGAGGAAGATGCAATACCAGGTTATGTTGAGAAAGATATATTATGTGAACATCATGCGATAGAAGATGAAATCAATGTTGCAATCTAATAAATAAATAAACTAACTTATTAATCTTAAGTTTTTTTTATTTTTAACGATTTTTATTATTAAATTAAATTTTTTTGTAAACTTCTAAACTAAATAAAAAAAGAATAAAGACTACTAATTTTTAGCTTCTCAATACCTATTTATTATTTACTTAAGTTATTTTCAAAACGAGCAATCTCCTACTGTTAGTTTTATACTGTACAATCTCCAAACAAAATGTTGTCAGAACTAAGACAAAATGTTGTCTTTTTAAGCAAAAAATTGGTAAATCATCTCTGCATAACTATATGAAAAGGTTAAAAAAATCCGAATGGAGAAAAAACATTTTTTGATTAAGTTATTCGTTTTTTTGGTTTTCTGAAAATTTAGTGAACGTAGAGATTGTACACTTTGAAACTATTGCCCTAATATGTAATATCTTTAAAATTATCACGAAAAATGACCATAAACTATCAATGATATTTTGTAAGTTTTAAAACTTTAAGGGTACTTAATTTTATAAATAATTCTCCTCGATATCGTATATGTAATAAACATTTTTAAATTAAGGGGCCCGGTGCCAGAATATTTTTTTTGTTCGAAAACATGCGTTTCCAGTATAAAAACTCTCACGATTCGTCGGTCCGATTTCGGTGATTATTTTTGATTGTAAAGAGTTTGTACATCCTACAACATGAGTCGAAGTCGGTTCTTCAATATTTTAACCCCAATCTTTATAAAGTGTGTCATTAAAAAAAAATTAATTTTAATCTTTTTTTTACCAATTCTTAGATTCCAAACGAAACGAAAAAATGTATTGGTTTTACTCTATGTGTATTTCCCCCCCCTCGTTATGCAATTCCAATCATTTAACAATCGACAATGTATGCCGTTATTTTCAGCGCTCGCATTAATTTTTTACAGCTACATATAAAGCATGACAAAATAGATAGGCACGGTCGCAGTAATCGAAAAATGTAACGCACACCCCACTACACTTTACACTACACTTTACCTAGTCTCAACTTTTTATCGGCTAACATTAGGATAATAGTGGAGAACAACGATAATAGATGAAGTGTAGAAATATTTTAGCGCAACTGAACTAAAACGTGACATACTGTGATCATACCTGTCTATATTGTATCGTGATTTAAACAAATGAACAATTTAAAAAAAAAACTGTCTCTCCCCCACGACTAAAAGTCCCGGCTACGTCACTACTGGGTTCGTAACATCGCTAGTATTTTTTTTTTTTTTTTTCTTGTAGCGATGCAGACATTTTTTTTAAAAAATATTTATATTATTTAGAGGCGGGCCAATACTCAATATCGGCGGTATCGTTTTTTTTTTTTTTTTTAAACCGATATTTTCGGAGAAAAATATCCAAACTTACACGAGAATATGGATAAAAAAAATAGGAGCTTCAACCTAGCTTCATCGGTCAATTTCAATACTGACTCGAGGTTTTCGATTTTAAATACCGATTGTCGGTTTTATGTCGGATGACATCGGACGATATCGACGAAAATCTGTACCGGCCCATCCCTAATACTATTGTTCACCCCTATCGCATTATAACGTTGTACATAGTCAGAACGGTTTATTTTTTTATTTTATTTCAGTTGCACTACGCGGTGGCCATGGGAAGAGGAGTTCTGTGCCCCGCGCCGTATCCTCCGGGCGGCCTGAGTCTGGCCGCGCTCGCGGCACTCCATCAAGACAGGCTGTTGACCAAAAACTCCAGTATAGCCGACTTGCGGTTAAAAGCTAAAAAACACGCGGAAGCTATTAGTAGAGACCAAGAAATTGTTTAGCATTGTATTGTATCGGTTTTTTTTTTTTTTTTTTATTGTTATCGATACTGCGTCCTGAGACTCGATTTGTTTAATATTGTACGACGATCCAACGCACCGCACATAATTGAACTAATAATACTTAAAATAGCAGGTTCGTCGAACGCCATTATTTTCATATTATCGTAATTGTATTACGATATTGCCATTTCTTTCAGTGCATGTTAAAAGTTCATATTGTCATAAAAATCCATTTTTTAATTTCATTTCGTTGTAATCAAAAATATACCTATATTTATGTACTAGTCAGTCGTCCGATTTATGTGTATTTGTAGTTTTTACAGTAATAATAAGCGATTAAAAAAAAAAAAAAATCATTACAAGAATAAAGTTTAGTCATAAGTTTAGTATAATATATAATAATACTTAATAGGATAAAATAGGTTAATTTTAAATGTATTATTCTATTATAATATGTAAGATGTATACATCATAATAACGCTAAATAATATTATGTTTTAATACTCGTTGAATAATCTAAATAAATGTACATTGCTTGTGTCTAATTGTGAATCGAGAACATTTTTTACGATTCAAGATTTGTATAGAAATTAATATATTTTACTCGTGTATATATATATATATACGTAGAGAGATAAAAAATGTACAGCTGTAAGTATAACGATATAGTGATAATGATGAATATACCGTAATGCGGTCGATCGATTCCACCGATCGATGAATGTTTATTTTTGTTACCTATTAGTTGTTTTTTTTTTTTTCGTTTTTTTTCTCTTTATACATACAAATCTATATTCAAACTCAAGTACTCGACATTAACGTATATTGTAGGTATGCGCATGAACGCCGGAAAAAATATCCGAGAAAAAAAATTTCTATTAACTATTTATTTGATCCGGCGCATCCGAGTTATTGATGCCGCGATTAAAAAAAACTCCACACTAGTCGGGTCCCGGGTTTACTTATTATAGGCAGTACACTCGGCGGCGTATTTCGGATGATTTTTCGGGTGTGGGGGAGGGGGTGTCCAACATTTTACCTAACCTTACCTAACCCGTTTTTAGAATTATTTACTGAAAAAAAAAAAAAAGACGATTGAAATTGCAGTTTGAATATAAATATTTCATTAGGCATGAAGTAATAAAAATACTAATACATTTCTTTTTTTTTTATAAATATATTGTTATTGGCAACGTAAAGCCATCCGGTATATGTGTTTATATTTTATAATTAGTATATTATGTTTAGGTAAAAAAAAAAATCTCGTATAATATTAATTATTCGTGTTATTATTATTATAATTAATTTATAACGTTTGACTCGTTTGTAGACGGTTGTGAAATTTTGTTTGTTTAATATTACAATATCGTAGAAAAACAATGTTTATATGTTTACATCATATATGTATTTATATATTATTGTATATATTACGCGCGTGTATACGGTCGGCTATATTATATATATATATATATATATATTCGCTGCGGTGTGTTTTGTTGTTTTCCCCCTCAACGATATTATACGCGCCCGGCCGGCGTTAAAAAATGTAGCGTGAATCCCGCACGATACACTGCGAACTTAACGGCGTTTTAATTCAATCTGGGAATAGCAATCCGCAACGACGCTCCTCGCCGCGTAGGGTATGGCCCGGGGGGCCCACCCGTCGGTAAATCGCCTTCTCCGCGGTGATATACGGCCGGCGTGGGAATCGCCGCGTTGGAATATTCAAAACGCCGCTGCCGCCGCCGCCGCCGCCCGAACAATTTTCCACAAGAGGTTTTCCCGTCCGCTCCCCCCCCCGCGCCCTACCACCGTTCAGAAATATGCCAAATACGGTATTGAAAATGAAAACCGGGACGTGCGCGCTATAAAATAAAAACACGCGCACGTGTTGTGTACACGTCACGACGCGCGACTAGCGACAGAATTTTGCTACACAAGTGTAGTCCGGTTAGGTACGGTCCAGCCTCTATACACATTAGGCGTGCTGAACACTAAAGAAACTAATTTCATGAAATGTGAAACTTTAGTTTCGTGAAACCATTCAATTGAAAATCAAATAGATACGCACACTGAGTTTCATGAAACAAAAATTTCTTATAGTTGCGCAACCACGGTTTCGTGAAACTTTTAATTTTGGTTTCAACAATACATTTTCGTATAAATTATAAATAAATAAATTTTGTATGTTCATGTTATTTATGTTATATTTATCATATTTTAGTATTATATATATACACAATACACTGTAGTATATACAGCATAGTAACAATAGTAAATACTATCGTACTAATTTAATAGTGTTTATATACGACATAATAATCCCCATAATTAATGATGAAAAGCAACTTGAGACATTCTGTAGAAACTTTGGAATTTATCCTCATCGGCGATTAATTCCTTTGCAACTGCATAGTTACTATGCTGTTTGTCTTTTAAAAGTGGATGAATCCAATACCTACATTTCCTTTTTTTGATACGAAGCCACCAATACAACATTAACACATCCTCATCATCAGACGACATTGTCGAAACTATACATTTTTTTTGTTTCACCAGTGTACGTAAATATGAAATTAGTTTCTTAAAATGGTTTCTTAAATTGGTTTCTTAAACCAATTTCTTCAGTATGCAGCCCGCCTTAGAGTTGACGGTTTTCGGTTTTTCGGTTTACTAATAATATTTGTTTACGAAATTTATTTCGGGTTTGAGAAATAATTATCATCAAGTCATTTTTCAAATCTAAAGCGGTTTTTTTTAATATTTATTTATTCAAATACCGCCAGCCCTAGTCTGTCTATAGTAGAGAGCCTAGAATAAGAGAGTGGGTCGCACCCGTCATCAATGACGTCCAAACAATATTATTCCAATTGATATTTTAATTCAATTTGTGCTTTTTATACCTTTTTATTAGATATTTTTCTGCTGAACACAATTTTTTAAATACAACAAGTTGAAGAGCTCATCAATTACTAATAACCGCGGTTTATAAGTTAGTCCACGCCGGTAACAACGTCCGGACGAAAAATTACCTACAATACGGCGCCGTCTATCCATATCCGTTGATAAAGAAAGTGACCGGTGGTCACTCTCTTATTACAGGCTCTTATCAGTGGCGTATATATGAGGGGGCGCAATTGGTGGATCACCCACCTACTTTGGAAAATTGTTTGGCGGTGGTGTTTTTGTCACAGCTTATATCATTAGGAAATTAAAATTAAAATAATATTATCTATAGCCGTGGTTTTCGTAATATATAATTTAATATTTATTGAGGCGGAAATCACTTTGCTACTTGCTCGGTAAACAATCTAGTCTTAACTTGAAAACAAAATCGCTTCTTTATAAAAACCCTCTTGATGCCTATTTGGACGTACGGTATTCAACTTTGGGGTGTGGCCAAAAAGTCAAATACAAACAACAGTTAAACATTTCAATCGACAACACTTCGAATAATATCAAAGACTCCACCACCCTATGTCTCAAACCACACCACACTTCACACAGACTAAAAAATAAATACAATAGAAGAAACTGTCAATATTCTATACAAACGATTCCGCTCCTGACTGACAAATCACGCAAATCCACTAATATCCAATCTATGATCTGACACAATCCCTGAAAATCCACCAGGCTAAAGAGGAGGTATTGTAGAGAATTAAATGTCGTCTACCGTAAATTCTTGATCATATCTAGACTAATCAATTTGTAAAGACTGGGTGGCTGCTTTTTTCGTATATGTCCAAGTCACTAAACTACATCAACATCCAGACTTATTGTAATAAATAATTACGTATTGTTTGCTTTATAAATAAAAGTTAAAAAAAAAAAATATTTATTATTTATCGGGTATCTTTATCAACGTTACCGAAAAGTAGTGATAATGAACATCGGGCGATTTTTGTCTCTAATATTCTAACCGTCGGTGCATTTTTATCTCATCATCGGCCTACGTTATGTTATATTAAATAGATTTAGTTTTATTTGGATGTTGCCGGAAGTAATGCTGCAAGGCGAGTCCCTCGGCCCGTCATCGATGCAACAAAAAAAAAAAAAAAAAAAAAAAAGTTTTATTTGGATGAAGTGGCAAAGGAGAAGAAAATTGTTATAAAATAAAATAATATCATATCTGTTAACTTTTTGTTGTGTTCTCCCCCCCTCCGGTCCCTAAAACACGGCCATGTCCCCTGAAAAAATGCACCGAATTAATAGCATTTTATAGTAGACGCCAGAAATGAATACTTAATTTTTTTTAAAACAAGAAAATCATTTAATATTCTTTATATTTTTTCCCATTGTATATTTTATTAATTATTATAATTATTGTACCGCCTATTCTTGTTTTATAATAATTATCGAATTATATTCTTTTTAAGAATCTTTTGGGATAAATTTATGCGACTTTTTTGTACAGAAAGAAATTATTTTAGGAAAGGAATGTAGAGGACTTGAAGCCATCGTGAAAGTCTCCGTCACTATCTGACAATTATTTTATAGGTAAATGAAAAATCCATAAAAATTTAAATATTCGCCGACAGATAACTCTAATTGTATTTGTGTTATCGAAAAAAAAATGTCAGGCTGTAATAAAGATTAAGTTCTTGGCTAAACGTTCTAAAATTTCGGTACCTCTACCAAAAATACTAGAAAAGTTATTGAAGTCTACGGCGGCGGCGTCGAGACCAATTGGTTATTTGTTATCTGTGATCGAAATAGAAATTTGTTACCGACAAACATTATTTGTGCGTTTTGAATATATCAAGCCAAACGTCAAGTGGTTAAAAACAGAAAAAAAGATTTTTTATTTTTATGTATGTGACGTTTTACTATTAAATAAATTATAAAATGTAATTTTTGTTTTACTGATATAGTTTTTATGTGATAAAGGGAGGAGTAACTAGGTTTTTAATCAGGGGGGGGGAAATCAACACTTTTTTTTAAGTACTTTTATTTCTATTATAGTTAAGAATTTATAATAATGCCAATCGTCTATGGAGTGAAATTTTAGGTACAGGGGGGTAGGAGTAAGTGCCCACCCTCGCTACGCCCATGGGTATGAACTATAAAGCGTTATACATTTTATAGTTTATGGTACCCATAAAGTATCACATCAAATTAATTCTTATGTCCCTAAAAAATGGAGGGAAAAATTGGGGATATGCACAAAGACGGCACCAGGATTTTTTATCTGGGACGGCCAGTGGTGTAACGATAATCGTCTTACCTATTATCACCTATAGCCCAAAAAAATGTTCATAATTTGCGAAAAAATCAAGATGGCGATTTCTGCTTAATTTTAAACTAAATCTAAAACATAATAAAACTATGATAGGTTAGGTTTAGATTTGGGTAGGTCTACATTTGTATGTATTTTTACACAATTTAAAATATGTTGTAATACAAAACAAAAATACTATGCAATTATATAGATGGCACACTAATTTTCCTTAACCTTGTACTTTGAAATTTAAATCGTTGATATGTTTAAATATGTCCGTCAAAAAATCGATAGATATATGTTCTTTTATATCAAGGAAATTTAAATAGTCTTTGGCACATAATTGATCGCTACTAGAGAGCAATAATTTGATCTCATCCAATATTACCAAAAATCGTTGAAGTACAAAACCACCTTTGCTCCAACCACCTTGTATTATTGTAGAGTTGTAAATCGCTATACTGAGATTAAACTTCATCGAGAAATAATTTGAACTGACCTAACCTAACCTTCAGTGATGATTTGACTTGAATTAAGTTTACTTAAATAATTTTTTTATTTTAATATTTTATGACACACTTCTAGTTTTTATAATTATATTATAAAAATGTTAAGACTACTCTAGATAAGGGTCCGTAAAAATAGTGTTCGCGGTCCGCCGTTGGTGGCCACTAATATAGAACAACGAGTTTGCATTAAATTTTGTCATAAATTTGGAAAAACGGCTACTGAAACCTACCAAATGTTATTGTTAGCTTATGGAGATGAAACCATGTCCGGTGTACCGTTTTTGAAAGGTTTAAACGATTTAAATAGGGGTAAAACTGTTGAAAGTGATGAACGTGCAGGACGCCCGTCAACAAGCCGCAATGAGAGTTTTTTTCGACTACCAAGGTCCATCATGAGTATAATCCAAAAGGACACACCATAACAAAAAATTCTACATTGATGTTCTTCGCCGTTTACGAGACGCTGTATGAAGAAAAATACCAGAGTTTAAAGTCAGGCAGTTGGAAATTGCATTACAATAATGCTCCAGCCCATGTTGTGCAGAAGTTTTTGTACCAAACACGATATCCCAGTTGTTTCTCAACCACCCTGTTCGTCAGACCTAGCTCCATGTGATTTTTTTTTTATTCCCAAAGATAAAAATGGCACTTAAGGGTAAACGTTTTCAAGATGCGGATGAATTAAAACAAAATAAATAATGCGACGGTGCAACTGCATGGAATTTCTACTAGTGACTTCCAGAGGTGTTTTCAATAATGGCAGGAACGTTGGAAAACTTGTAGATTTAGGAGATAGAATGTAAATAATTTTATCTAATAGATATGAATTTTTTTTTAACAGTCTTGATACTTTTTGATTAGACCTCGTATATGTTAAAGTATACAATTTGGGCAATATAGATTTTATAGATAATATATTAAACTATAACCTAGGTATTTTTTCATTATTGACAGATTATTCAACCATTTAGATATTATTCCTTAACTACAAATGCATATACACATGATATGCAGTCTTGTAGAAAGCGTGTAGGTAACTAAAATATATATACATAGTTAATTTATAGGTTTAATTAGATACTACATAAGTAATTTGTTCATGCCCAAAATCAAAAATCGTAATGAATTTTTGTTTTTAAAATATGATTCTCTTATTATGTTTAACCTACAGAAATTACATTGCCACAAAAAATGTTGTTTTAATTTCATTTCTGAATAATTAGGTCTCCTATACATTTCAATCACTTATAATTATATAAATTACTATTAAAATTAAATTATCCTGTGTCCTACATATAGATCACTGGGTTAATATGGGTTATATTATTATATAATTTTTTATTTTTACAGATAGGTAAAATATGTTTAATTAAATTATATTATTATTAATCGTATTATCTATGATATTATGTTGTGCATAGCATATCTAAGTTTTTATTTTATTAATAATAAAAATACCTCCCACCCCCACACTTAATTGGTTGTCCTTATGTGACACGTGCAACAGATGTGATTGTATTATTTATCGTAATAATAATTTTTGTATTCATTGTTGTAATTTGTAATGCCATAATAGATAAGATCCATATTTTACATATAGGTTTACTTTCATCAAATTGTATTTACTGTTTAGTTATATATTACCATGTGTTGAGCATTTCACGTGCGTACTTATATTATGAGTTTATTTAATATGGAAAATTTAATCAAAATTAAATCTGTTAAATAAAAGAGGTTCAAACACTATACATGTTTAACTGAATTGACAAAATATTGAATATTATCACATTAATTTAAAAAAACTTTGAAGCCTAATAACGATTTGCCCAAAAAATTATTAAGTCACAATTGGATACCAAGTTGGTCCGAATACAATAATGCCATAATAAAAATGACTGCTGTAGCAATCCTAACTTAACTTAACCTTAGCAGTCACGGCAATTTATAACTGCTATAACAGTCACTGGACAGTGACATCCCAAAAACTAGTAACTGTCCGTCAACATATTAAATAATAATTTTATTAGGTTTGATTAGGTTACTAGTAATTTAATGAGCTCACAAATACCTGTTCTAATCTCAATAGAATTAAATTGTAATCGCATTAATTTTTCAACCACTAAAACAAATTCCTCGACTATATCTGGACCTTGGGTCAAAAAGAACCTAAGTCATTTTTTGATGAAAATGTGATACAGCGCATCAAATATAAAATTTGATATTTATTTTTATGGGCATATCTAGATCACTAATAATACCAAAAATTGATAAAATATTGAAAACAAATAAATTGTACTATTATAAAAAAAGACCAATCTTTGGCCCTTCTTAACCCAAAGTCCAGATAAATGGTATTATTTTTTTTAAAATTATTATTATTATACACTGAGCATATTTACCATAAATAAATATTTACATTTAATAATTAATCAATATTTTAGTGAAATTAATTTTCCGACCACTATTTAAAACTATTTTAATAACATCTGCCTAATACAATTAATAACATACAGAGATTTAGTACTCGAATGGCAAAATGTATAACAAATTCTCTAAAAGTAAATTTTTAATTATTATATCAATAATGTTATTTTGTAATCAAAACTATCATATTATAAAATTGTTTTACACAAAATGTTATCAGCGTAGTATTTCTCCAGCAAACCACTAACACTCTTAGTGAGTTGCTTGTCAATTGTAACTATTTGTAGTATTAATCAATTAATATATAATTACAATTCAATTTTAATATGGACAAATTAATATTATTTAAAATAAATTGCAGGTCATATTATATCATTACTATTTAAATGAAGGCATTTGTAAGAAAAATATATTTTATCTAATTATATTAAGTCTTATGGTAGTCAACTGAATATTTAGCAACTTTTGTTACTGCCAAAACAAATCTCCAATTAAAACGTGAATCGTGCAATTGCATCAATTTACAGATAGTTGTTTTGTATACTAATATATGGGCTGAAATTTGTATGGTTAAAAATTAATCAAAAATAATATTGACTACAATCAGTTTTTAATGTTTTTTTTTTCCTATTGACACAAATAAACAGAATTTTTCCTAACATACAATTTTAACTGGAATAGTAGTAAACACCAGTGATTACAAAATAGGTAATGGTAATTAATAGATGTGGTCAACATCATCTAATCCTAATTCTGGTTTGTCATATCCAAGAGCTTCGGGTGTGTCAATACCTAATTCTTGAAGAGTCGGAGAAATTTCTTGCAAAATGTAAGGATATATACTGCTGTCGATTTCACTCTTGATTCGTATGCTCTCGAGGAACCTTATAGCCATAGCATAATCGTTAAGACGGCGGCAAGCTTTTAACGCGGCAATGATCACCTAATACAAAAAAAAAATCATTATCGTATTGACTCAAAAACATGATAAAAGTAATTTAAATTCTTTGTTATACTTTTGGATCAGCAATTGCGTCTTGAGAGGCTAAATCGTTCATTGCCTTCCGTGCTTCCCAACCATCGATTTCCTTGCGGTTGAAATATGCTTCGTACCTCGAGTAAAATTCTTCATCGGTTTCTTCTTTGAGTTCCGACATGAATCTAATAGATAAATGCCGTCATTAAAATCAAAATGTGCCATTTAATTTTGGCAAACAACAAAGTCATACAAAACGACAATATTACCTTGCGGAAACAGCCATAATCGGGCGTGCAGTTTGTTGCCGTTGAACGGCAACAACTCCGCGGGACATTTTGGAACACGCGCGCACTGCCGTGGAAAACATTGTTGAAATTTAAGTATTAAAAACCGATGAAAAAATACAATTTATATAACTTTACGTAATAAAATAAGAATACATCAATGTGACGACGATTTGACCGAGACGATAAGTGAGAATCGCGTATCTGCTGGGATCAGCTGAATAAAAAAAAAATCAAACATATGTTTACCAGTGAGGTTATAAACGTAAATTCAAAATCGATAGATGATAAAAGAAAAAAATGGTTGGTAAATTACACAGTTTTTTGTTTTTTTTTGTTTTAAATGTTCGTTTAACAAGATTTTAACAACACGTCCTTCTCAAAGTCTTTATAAATCCGATACCTTACAATATATTTTCTGCGCTAAAATCGTTGTAAAATTTTACACGATACTTTTCCGTTCGATGTAGTCGCACTGGTTTTGATAAGACGTCCGGATTAACGCCGGTTTTCGTTTGTATTGTTACCACGAGATAACATCGAAGACCACAGTTACCACGATTTACGTATTTGCGCGTATGTCATTGGCCTACCCGTTCGCAGCCACGGCGTAAATATAGGTTTAATGATTTAAAATTCAAAGTGTTTGTAAACAGTGGTATAGTGGATATATTATTTAATCTATGGTAATAAATATACTGTGCAGCGCGAATAACCACCGCCTCCCATCAATTCTATTATCTATTTGATAGAATAATTGACGGTCAGCGTCCATGTCTTCGTGGTCAGCTGAAAATTATTTTTCACACATTACAAGGATATTTCATTTTTATTACACTTTAAACAACACAATCAAGGATCAAGGATCAAACACAAGATATCACGTAACCTCGATGCAGCTTGAGGGCCTAACTATCAGCAAAATATAGATTTAATTAAGGTCCTCTAACAAACTAATGAATAACAATCAACTTAAAAATTAATAATTTATTAACAAATAACTATATTTAAAAACATATTGTAAAAATACGTTATTTTTTCCCCCCAAACAGCATGTAAGTAAATATGATATAAAAATAACTAATATCCATTGCTGCCGGTGTTGTACCAGAGATCAATAACATAAAAAAAAATAAATAAACTATAAACGTATAGTGTAAATTAATTTTTATAATACCGTAACAAGACAATTTTATTTTATTAATTCGAGTATTTAACGAATAATAAATAAAAATTATGTTTTATTATTATGAAGTTTATCGGTTCTATCGATTGCATGTCAGACTAACATAGTAACGAAACTACAATACCAAATATCGACGTGGTCAATAGCAATTAAAACTCAATAATACTGTTTTTAATTATTTAATTTTTTTTTTTTATGATTCTGAGCATAGCGAGGAGTTTATTGGTTTTACAATGATGTGCGCTTTTTTTCTATCTGTTTTCTACTAGCTTTCTATAAGAAATATTCCTCTACAACGCCAGGAGTGGTTTACGGTAACAAATTTTGTCTAGTTGAGGAAGTCGTTTTTTTTTTTTATTTTCCTTGTAGTTTACGTAATAACGTCGGGAAAACAGGAATATCAACGCAATAATGGTTGCTATTTGAAATTATCGAAGTTATTTTTTTTTTATGTGGTTAAAAATGTTGCAATTTTTTTTATCAGCTTAAATGAAAATTTGTGAAAAACGCCAAAAATTATAATTTAATTTCAAGTTACTGATCAATACAATTTCCGATGTAAATTTATCAAAACACGTTTGCTATCGAATTTCGCTGAGAATCGTTTCCCGCTATAATAGGGATGCCATAAAAGTTCAAATACTGATCGGGATATTTACCAAATTAATTTTTTTGTTAAATGATTTATTATTTTAAATTATAGAATATATATATTGAATTTACAGAGTTTATACAATTAACATATGTACTTATTTTACAATATCATATAAATTTTAAATTTTAAATTATAAATTCAATAAACGATTAATTTGATTAATTAATTAAAATATATTAAATTTTTCTGACTTTTTGACCCGTTTCAGTATCTCTGGTTTCCCAGTGACATCATATGTTTGATAATCCGCACGAGTCATTTTGAAATTAAATTTGCATTGAACGATACGATTTCTACAGTTTCTACTGAAAGACGATTGCGTTCTTAGGTCCACGGGGCCACTATCAATGAAAATATCCTTTCAACATTTGCGTTGTGACCAGGAAATGGCATTTATGTACTGGAAACATCAAAAGTTGTTTTTTTCTTCCCAATATATCAGTTGCAATAATGCAGTGTAATAATTATTATTATCAGTAAAGATAAACTGCAACCAGTCCGATTTACGAAGGTGTAAAATCGCTTGTAAATACAATTTATAACCTATAGTGTTTTATTTACACTCAACCGTGACTTTCAGGGGTCTAATAGGACAACCGGAACCAAAGTTATAAACCGGTGACATATCCCGGTGTACCGGTGACATATGGCAACCCTACAACAATGATTTATCATTGTGTACGGATATATAAGTTAAACTACCTTGTACATCGCAATTTCCCGTTTACAACGGTGGCCCAGTGGTTCAAAAAGTTCCCTAGTGGCTGAGCCCCCCCCACACATACACTACTAAAACATACGAGTTTCAGTAACCTATAACTTTCATATTGAATAATTAATGCAAAACTTGAAACCATCGAATAGAGGAGAATCGTCGACATTGTGAACAATATGAACAAATGATTCGAATCCAGAAATACGATTACAATCAGTAATTTTGTGTAAAACTGACGAACAAAATTGGAACAATAACAAAGAATGTGTATTGTAAATTCGTTCCGACGCCACCGCAGTGGCCACGGTACGAAGTATTGTGGTTTTTTTTTAGCTCGGTTCGGTATAGAAATTAAATCTAATAAACGAATATTGTGAATGTGCTTCTGCGTTCGAACAGGAAAAAACGTGTAAAATAGATAAGTTAATTATCACGGTAGGTATATGTGTATGAACATAACACCGTTATGCAAAAAAAAAAAAAATACAATATGTATCTACATACTGACCATATCGACGTTCCTTGTTTTTTAACGTAGAATTTATTACTGGACATTATAATATTACATATAAAAAATGTAGTTTTAATAGATATCTCATTAATTTATTATAAACATTTTTTTAAAAAAAAAAAACGTTTATCTCGGGTATTTATTATATAGATGTAAATATTTTACACGTTTTTAGATATTGAGCGTAGCAGTACTGTACCTATATATATATATATATATATATATATATATATATATATATATATATATATATATATATATATATTATAATGTACGATTTTATTTGTCGCGTTTTTTATAAAACTTTTCTACCGGAAAATTACTCCAATAAAAATACCGACAAGATAGCATTTCGAATCTATGTCAGGTCCATAAGCGGATATTTGGTCACATCTGTGAGGTGGGGAGGGGCTTTTCTTGCTGAACTATGATTAAGAAAAATGTGTTTAAAAAGTTTTGATTATTTTCTACAATTGTATATTATAAGTGTAGTAGTGAAATTAAAACTTTCCGGGGGAGGCTAAAACCCCCGTCACTGATCAGGTCATTTTTTTTTTTTTTTTTCATAATAACGTGAAAACCGGGGATATTTCTGCGTTAACGGTGTTTCTGTTATTTTGTTGCAATTTAATTGAACATAAAACGTTTCGTTTAAAAAAAAATTTGGCCATATTTTTAAACGGACAAAGGGGGAAAAAAAAAAACGAAACATCTATTTATAAAATATTTGCGATTTTTTTTTTTATTTTTTTTACTTGTTTTAGTGTGTAATATTTACACGGGTTTTCATTGACTATTGGTATAAACACAAACTGAGACAATTTGTTTTTTTTTTGTGTGTACCTATGTATGCATTTTATTTTAACATTTCATTTTTTAAATACTATTAAAGAACCACGCGTCGATCATAAAGTATTAATGATTTTTTCGTCAGCACGTTGCTTATCAAAAACATAATTCGATTTGTCGTTCTCTATAGAAAAAAAAGAAAAGAAAGAAGGTTGTTGACAGCAGACGATAACAATAGGATTTTCCGGTCTGTTCGTAAAAAAAATTGACAGCATCCAATCCAGAATTGCCTAACCCATCAAAGAATCTCAAACACAAAAGTCATAAGTAAAAAAAAATAGAAGGTCATCGGCAAATTGAGGCGACCTATCCAACACATTCTCTTTGTGGTCCGTAGTATCAAAAATGTTGGGAACCACTGCTTTATAGTATTTGTTTTAGTTTTAAGAAGATATTTTGTAAAAACAATAATAATACATAATATGTAATAATGTATTGATAAAATTATAGAAACGATATTGACATAGATCGTTTTTTGGTGGTAATGCGGCGAATAAAAACGTGTCTTAAAAATTATACGTGCTATGACCAATAACAGATTTTCAAATTTATCTATAGTATAAAAATAAACACATCGAATAATATTAAATCTTGCCTAATGACGTTTTAAATACTTTTGCCGAAAAAAAGTTGACGGTTGAACTTAATTTTATATTTTCTTAGTTCTTGAACCATTCAACATTTTTTTATTCTTAACCACATAAAAAAAAAACAGTACCACCTAAATATTTATTTTCATGGTCAAATTCACTTGTTTTTTAATTAAAATATTTAATTTGCATGCAAGTTACATTTTTATTTTTTTTATGAAATATTGATTACTTAGGGGATTCGAAATAGAACAGAGATTCCCTTATCTTTCTTTGTCTAACACATACGCAACGTAGCAATTTAGATCAATTTATTGTTCGTCAATATATGGACGTGGCGAAGCGATAAGAGTTCTGAAAACAGATTTGAATTCAGCGTGTGAAGTGAACGTGAGATCGGCCAGGCCACTTTTCCAATTTTCAGCCATTGATTTCTAAAAATGTATTACGAAAATTAAAAAAATTTATAATAATAACACTAGAATTAAATTGCACACTTTATGTTGAATTCAAATCTGTTTACAGAACTCTAATCGCGTTACTCGCGGTCTGGTGGACTTAAAAAGTAGGTCCAAGTATGCTGTGCTGAGTATATGTCAAGGCCCCTCCACCCCTTTAAGGGTTGGATACAGAAAACTAGTGCATTTTTTAAGCTAGTTAACTGCTGGTAAACAGTAGTTTAAAGCTAGTAAACCTTGTAAAAATTTGTTAGTTAGTTGAGAGTATTTTTAAAGACCGGGTGACACAATTTTTAAAAGAAGTATTTTTATTCTATGTAAAAAAAAAAAATTAGGTTATGATTACAATTGTAGGTACATAAAATAACGGGCATATTATTGATATTAAATACAAAATGCATTTATTGTTGTTGTAGAACATGAGAACAATTATTTGTCGCTCATTGAAAATGTCTTAAAAAATGCACTGCACAAAACCCTCTCCTGCGTTCGTCTCTTAATAACCTAGTGCTTTTAAGAGGAACGAGTGGGAGGGTAACGACACCCACTTAGTAGGCATCATGTGTATTTCTCTGGGGGGGGTGGGGGCTACACGTAATGCCCTCTTATCGATCTGTTTATTACCTCTATGATGCGGGGCGATAAGTAGAGAATATTGTTCGGTTGGCGGTTGGCATCATGGGGCAAATTGTTATATGGCCATTATTGGAATATTTTACACTAACCATTATGCCTTCGTCTATTATGCTAATCGCCCCTACTCGTACAATATTATATAATCCCCACTCTAAAACGCACCGCGCGGCTGTATTCCGGAATGAACACCTATCACGGCAATGGGTCAAGGGTGACCGGACGGCAGTGCGTGTACCACCACATAAACTCCGCGTCCGTTGTCTACAGCGGATCAACGTACGGTGTGGAAAATATCGACGTTTGACAAAGCGCGGTCGTGGCCACGCGCCACTTAGGTAACCGCATTTTGGTCGTATAGCCAGGTATCTTGGTACGTACCGACCCGACGGTGGCGGCGGCGGCGGCGGCGGCGGTCACGGCTATTCGATCGATTTACCTACGATACAATTACGTTATATAAATAATAACCGTTTTACGTTTCTGATTGGCTGAGACGACTAGACGAGATATCAAAAATGAAGTGAGTACTCACACACACACACACACACACACACACACACACATACTAAAGAAAATCGACACGGTTTTTTTTATAACGATACCCCCCCCCCCTCAAACACACACACCTGATAACAATATGTAATTATATTCGTCTCGTTATATTATAATTGGAAATCCTTTTTTTTTGTCTGTATTTGTATTTGGATTTGGCACACAATGACGTCATACATACACAATGCACGCGTAAACATTCGATAAATCAAGAGTGCCTACACTAATAAGACGCTATAGTCGAATGCCCTTCGGAGATAAAACATTGCACAAGTCGTGCGAGTTGATTTCATGATTGACAATTGGCATATATTACATACTTTTCGTATTTATTTCTTTGTCTTACGATCGTTTTCCGACTTTCTGTGCCGATAGCAGTTATATTTTAATGACCGGTCACGGGTGTAACAACAATTAGACTCGTCATTTAAAATCAGTCCGATAATCTTATCAATTCGCGTTATCAGTAGTTCACGGTAATAGGACATTATTATATACGTTTCGTTGGACATTAATGTGAAATTTATCAATTCTGTCGCCCGTCCGATTATTATTATAACCGTTTGTGGAAATTTGTACGATTGCGTAATTGGTCAATTACATAATTACAATAATTACATAATCGAGTATCGTTTTTGTGTAATTTAAACGGAACGGAAAATGAAAATATACATTTAATTTAATTACGTGAAGCCTACACAGAGAATTTATATGGCACGACTAGAAAAAAAAAAAAAAACTAAGAAATTATGTATTCAATTTACGTACGTCTTTTACGTCATCATGACATCACAGAATCATGGGCGTAGTGATGGTGCGGCAAAAGAGAGGGGGTGACATTTTTTTTACGCGATACTCCGGTGCAGGGAGGGCCAAAGTCACGTTTTGATGAAAATTTTTCGGTCTGTCAGTAAATTTTCATTCCGTTACTCGTGTATATGTGTCAAATGTCTCAAATGGAGTGTGACCAACAATAGAACATACATCGGCCACGTAAAATCCAAAATCGTTTTAGGTTTTTTTTTTTTTTTTTTTTTTTAAGACATAATTAATTAAAGGTTCAATTTTTTACATTGGCCATAACATTGCACCACATTGAGCCACAGACTTATTTAAGCATATAATTATATTACTGCACGATAATTGTGAACATACATCGTATAGAATAGTAATAATTGTAGTTGTATCTAAAAATGAATTTAAAAAAAAGATAATACAAACATTCGTACCTCTAATTTATTTCATCATCCATCGTGCGTGTAAAATCTGTTTTTCTCCTATTTTCGAGATATCGTTTGCCCCCGCCCCACACATAAAAACCTAACTGCGACCGCGTCGTCGTTGTTCTATTAGTAAAATATATTTATTGATCGTTTCACTGTAATTTTTTTTTTTGTATCATATTGTAAAATAAAAAATATATACAACAATATATTTTTTACACGCGATACGAATAAATACACATAATTTACCCGCGTAAAAGAAGAACGAAACAAAGCCCACGGGAGTATTTGTGTACACCTAACTATATAATAATACTCGGCAGGCTTTGTTTTGTTCTCTTTCGACAAATATTCGTTTTATACTCGATGTATTATCGAGTTAATTAAGTTCTAAAAAAATTGTTGCCTTTTTCCCTCCCTCTATCTATTCATGTGCCGCGGATATCCGTATCCCCCGTCATCGTATCTGCGCGCGCCTAGAAAAACTGCATATTCCGATTTTAGACCATATCGATTATGACGTCGGGGGTCAGTAAAACGACTAAGTTTTATCGAGTATAGCTTTAATTGCTCAAGCAGTGATTTTTATTACGACGACTACTTGTCGTTTTTGCACGGTTAGTGAAAATTGATTTTTTTTTCCGAGTTCTATTTATGGAAATCGCACGCACGTCGCCCGGTAATTGTTACAACCGTTTTTTTGTTTTAAACGATTAATTTATCTATCGGTTTGTCGATATTATTATGTAGGCGCATACCTATTAACAATTACATTTCACAGGCGCTACTTTTAATTATTTGTTTAATTTACCTATAAATAAACAGTCGAAGCCGTAGTTAGAGCACATTGGGAGCTGGGAGATTTTGTTCGCGTCTAACGGCCATATTATTTAATAATTTTACAAATTTTGAATTTATAGACTAGCAGTCGGTTTTGTTTGTCTTTTTTTTCTTTTTTGTTGCGAAACTATCGATATCACACACCATCCGGATTCGTCTTTGCACGCCCACAAAAGATCGCTCCTTTGTCCGTTTTCAGTTTAATTTTTTAATCGTAAATGTCGAATCATAGGTGCCTCACTCTGTAAAGGTAGAATAATTTCAGAAGAAAATATTCAGAATTACAACATTTAATGCTTACGGATAGAGCCGACAGGGGCGAACGCAGGAATAAATTTCGGGGAGTGTATGAGAAAATGTAAAATGTTCATAAATATCATACTTTATTACTCTTTAGGTACTCGTATATATTTATATACAACATACACAGTGATCTATTTTATTTTTAAATCTCATGGGAAACTTTGAAATTACTTTTAAATTAGTATAGGCCAGGCAATTTACTCTTTAAATTTTTATTGATGTTTCGTCCGAGTGGGGTTGAGCCCGTGGGGGGCCGAGAATTCGGACTGTCTTTTTCTAGTTTGTCGGTGGTCCGTTTTTTGTTTCCACAGTTTTATAATAAACTACACGATAAAGATATTTTTCCACCCCCCCCCCCTGGATTATTGTTATACTCGAAATATTTTTAATAATTCTATAACTGACAATATGTAAAATTTAACGAAGATATGTTAATAATATTAATTTCCGTATTTAGTAGATCCTGGTCGTGCCTGATATTTATAATGCTACAGCGGGAAGTTTGCGATTTTCCGATGACGTTTAAAATATGCGATACAAAATGACCAGAAAGTAGTATCGCCCGCTGCGAGAAATATTCTCGATATCACTTTCCGGAATTTTTGCGTTCCGGCTATTTTACTGTCTAGATTCCAACTTTTCGGGAACATAATTAACGTCCATTTTACTCAATGGATATCTAATGTTCCGGCCAATTCCGGAGCCTCATTTATCCATTGGCCTTGAGAATTTACGATAGACGCGTTTGTTTCTAAAATATTATAACGGCCACTTCATCGACAATCCGCGATCGTTGTCGTGTTTCCCTCGATATTTTTTTCTCGTCCGCCAATACATTGCCGATAATCATGTAATATAGTGACGATATATATTGCACATAAATTTGTATTTATATTAATTGGCCACGAATACGCGGTGGGGGGTACGGCAGATCCGGGGCACGCAGTCTGCTGTCGCGGCGATTGCCCACTTCGAGTGTCGGTTGACCGCGAGTCGCGCGAGGGAAGTTTACGTCGTACGACGCTCTTTTCGATCGTAACCTTCTAACATTTTCGTTGGATTTTAATACCGTCGTCGTCCGGACGAATTCGAAATCGATTTTTATTACTCGTGCCGTTCGTCGTGTATTTCTCCACCCCTTTTTTATAGTGTAAATTAGTTATTATTATTATTTACCGCGAATTTACCGAGTGCACCGGGGGCGTTCCGTTTTTTTAGAGCGCTTCGAGTGAACATAATATTATATTTTTAAACCGACGACGTCCGCTTGAGTATAAACGTTGTTTATTATTTTAATTATTAAAGTATCCTCCAATATTATTATTATGTTAGTGCCGATTTTTAGAAATACCAATAAAGTACCAAACGATTTGTATACGGCAATAAAAAAAACAAAAAAAAAAAATTAATATTTTACAGTTCAAACGACAAATGTCGTTGGTTTTAATTTTAATAAATTGATTTGACATTTTGAACTTATCAATTATTATTTAATATTTTAATGTTATGTCGATGTTACGATATATCTATAATAATACCATGTCGATTACTGTGTACTTTTTAAAATGTAATTTTAATTTGTTTTTTTTTCTTCTTCTCTTTCCATTTATTACGGTCATATATTATTAGATCTTATCGATGCATACATTAATGGAGTTGGCCATAAATATTAATCGGCATTAGCGTACATTTACTAGCTTACAGTTACGGATTTATCAGTCGCAGTGGTTTTATAGTTAATCTCGGATTTTCGTTTGCACACTTATACTTTAGCAGAATAGATATTTGACAAATAGAATAATTCTCGATTGCAATAGGCAAATACCGTACGGTTGACAGTTAGATAAATGTTCGATCGGTTCTCGACCAAATTCCAAGGCGTTTGTCACTTGGATATAATTTCAGATACGGTTTATTAGTCGCAATCGTTTAGCAAGGAAAGGAAAGGTGCCTCCTATTCGATTTTTTCGTATTCTAAGTTTTTGTGCGCTTATAATGTAAATCGATATAACGTATTATTCGACAATACGTTCGCTTGGTCGCAATATACACGACGAACATGTTTAAGCGTCTTAATTATTATTGCCTATTAATACAACATTAACTTATATTAATATCGTTGAATTATATTTATTTTCCCTTAATTTGCCCGAACTTGAACCAATAATTCTACGCACCGACCCCAAAACCTTATTTTTTTTATTTATCCAATTGATTTATATATTAATATTTGCTACTTAATTGGAAATTACGTTTTTAATAATTATTTTTATTTCAAATAAAACATAATATCTCTTTATATCTTATCGAATTCTCGAATGGTTTATAGTAGCACATATCAATTTTTTGTATACAATAAAATATACATTGTAGTGTTTATAAATTATTTACATTGAAAATGAGTCAAATATGATGCAAACGTGTTAAGAATTATTGGCACGCATAAAAAAAATTTGTATACATAACAAAAATAACTAACACTGTGTACAAATCCCTTAAAAACAATTATTATTTCTAACAAAAAGTCTAATTTTAAGTATTCATATGACAACACACAATATTGATTATGCGTGTGTGTATTTCTCTAGGGTTGATGAAACAACTTATTTGAAACATAAACGAATGAAAGTGTACAGCTTGGAAACCAACTCTATAGTCGAACGAAAATGGTAAGTTTGTATCATAAATAGTTTTAATATTTATTTGATATATTACTAAAATTGGAAATTTTGCATTTTTGTTGACTTTTCTTTACATAAAAACAATGAGTGCAAATAAATTAGGTATGCATTATTAAATTTACATTTTACATAATTTGAAAATATTAATTATAATATTTTATATTGTATTTGAGTTGAAAATTAGATTAACACATTTTTTCTCTACAGGTTTTTGGATTTGTTGACATGCATGTTTGGGGTAGGATCTTGGATACTGGTCAATAGTTTGTATACACAATTGCCATTGCTCGTGCAAAGCGCACCTGAAGGATGGAATTTACCATCGTACATATCAATAGCAACACAAACCGGTAACTTGGGTCCACTGTTGTACAGCGCTTGGCGCAAGAAATATGGGAATCGATTTGACAGACCGTTGACAATTTTTGTGCTCACATTGGGTGTAATATCTGTGTTGATGACGGCAATGTTCTATGATATTTCGGGTGAAATTTTCGGTCAATCGCACAGCATAATATTATGTATATTAACATTTGCTATGGCTTTAGTTGGATGTACTAGTTCTGTATTATTTATACCGTCTTTGAGCAACTATTCGGACATATATTTAGTTACATATATGGTTGGAGAGGGTATCAGCGGCTTTGTACCTAGCCTCATAGCTATTGTCCAAGGTGTGGGTACAACAACTTGCCATACGATTGTGCAAAACGGACAAACCATCACTGAAAAATCCATAACAAATGCTTATTTTTCAAGTGGATTATTTTTCGTTATAATCGGGATAATAATGTGCGCGAGCACAGTATCTTATTTATGCCTTGAATATTTGCCCACTTGTAAAAAGGAAAAAATTCAAACAAAACCAAATAGTGCCGAAGTTCATGATAGTAATTTAACCAAAGTCAATAATCGTTTAAACATATTGTTATTAGCAATATTAGGGGTAATTGTATTTTTTGCAAATGGATTATTGCCAAGCATTCAATCATACTCATGTTTACCATACGGATACATGGCATATCATTTAGCAACAAATTTATCTAATATGGCAAATCCAATTGCGTGTTTTATTGCGTATTATACAAATCGAACATCTAAACGTGTGATATTCATATTATGCACTTTGTGCATAGTATCCATAGTGTACATGTTGATGACTGCCTTTACAAGTCCAATGCCACCTTTGTACAATACAACTACCGGTTTGATTCTTATTGTAAGTTAAAAACAAAGTATATCTAATAGTTTTATATATTATAAATATCGCAAAAATTACAGTATTTTCAGGTTTAATTGTATAGTAAACATCGATTCAAATTTAAAATATATATTTGACTAATAAGCTAATAAAAAGAACGTTACAGTTACATACAGTGTTCCTTTTATTATATAATATGTGTTAATTATTTGTAAAATACTTTACAAAAAAAAAAAAAAAAAATATTTTCCACTAAAATAAACTAATACAGAACATTTGTAGTACTTAACTTAAAACTAATAATAAAGTGATCATTTGAATTATAAAATGATTTAAAAGGATCTAATTTATTCATAATTTTATTCGTAGGGTTGAGAATTTGTAAATCGTATATTTACTTAAGAAATGAGTAAAATAATTATTAAATCTACCTTTTATTAGTTGTGAATATTAATATAGACAATATGTAATATATGATAAGTAATTAATATAGTAAAATGATTAATAGTGCGACAAATAACTGTATACCAATAACACAAGTGAAAAATTATGGTAATAACAAAAATAACTAGTTTTTTTTTTCTTTGTATTTCTTAATAGTTTAAAAATAAATACGTAATAAACTAATTATTAATTATAAAATATACTTTTGTCAAATAACTACATTTATAAATTTTTATCTTATTATATTATATTTTAGGTGGTGATGTGGGTTTTATTCTTTGGATGTGCTTCTTATGTGAAACTATCAATAGCAGCCGTACTGCGTAATGAAGGTAACAGAAGACTATTCCACTACGGTTGCATCACACAAGTTGGATCAGCATTAGGAGCATTAATTGGATTTTACTTAATTAATATAGCACAATTATTAAAATCCTATGAACCTTGTAAAGGAAGTTAGATCAGTATAGTTTAATAAACGTTCCTTTTATATGATTTGTTTTTAACTAATTCTAAATTACAGTATAATAAATTAATAAAAATAATATACATACGTCATAGAACTATTAAAGAAGACTAATAATTAATCACGAGGAGGAGGATTCGCTTGTTCAACTAGCTGAGGTGAAATTCTGGACATTGATAGTAATATTTCAGGTACATTCAGTTCAAAGGGTCGGGGTTCCTCAGCGCTATTGATTTCAAAATTAATAAGTCTTGGCGTATTGGGCATGGTGGAATTTTGATTTATTCCATTCGATAACTCTCCTGTAGTATTTGCCATGGTGGAATTTTCGTTTATTCCATTAGATGACTCTCCTCCTGTAGTATTTGCCATGGTGGAATATCCGTTTATTCCATTAGATGACTCTCCTCCTGTAGTATTTGCCATGGTGGAATATCCGTTTATTCCATTAGATGACTCTCCTCCTGTAGTATTTGCCATGGTGGAATTTTCGTTTATTCCATTAGATGACTCTCCTCCTGTAGTATTTGCCATGGTGGAATTTCCGTTTATTCCATTAGATGACTCTCCTCCTGTAGTATTTGCCATGGTGGAATTTCCGTTTATTCCATTAGATGACTCTCCTCCTGTAGTATTTGCCATGGTGGAATTTCCGTTTATTCCATTTGATGACTCTCTTGTAGTATTTGCTACGAGGGAATTTATGTTTATTCCATTTGGTGACTCTCTTGTAGTATTTGATATGATAGAATTTATGCTCATTTCATTTGATGACTCTCCCATAGTAACTGCATCAGGATTATAAATATCAATATCAACATCAATATCAATATCAACATCAATATCATTCTGTGTTAAGGCCTAAAATAAAAGTGTTTTTTAATAGTATAAATTTTACTATAATAAAATAATTATTTGCACCTTAAAAAAAACCCTAATTATAATATGAAGGTTGAAGGTGGCTAATGTAAAGACCAATACATGCATACTAATTGAAATACCTAAACAAGTTAGTCAAGACCAAATACAATTTATAAGTTGACGGTGCCTCTCCAATATTAGACCGCTAATTAAAACAAGAGACAATGGCGGCTATCATGTCACTCGAAAAAACTCAAATATTTGATGATTTTTTTTATCAGATTTAAAGAATACTTGCAGTATAAACATAACAAGCACATATAAATAAGGTAATCGGTAGACTATGAATTTGTAGGTAGATCGCACACTAGACCAGTCCCAGTATTATAATTTATAACTTAACATAATAAAATATTAATGAATAAATTACCTAATGAAAATTGTTTTATTTGTGTATAAATTTAAACAATTACAGTGTAAATTTTTTATTTTTTAATGTATAGTTAATTCAAAGTGTAAGTAAGAATTGTTTTAAATTTATAACTAAAACAGAATGATCCAAGTTGTGATATTTAAATTAAACCATCAGTTGTGTTTTATGACTAATGAGTTAGTTAAATTGTCTCTACACTAAAACTGTAAACAATAATGGAAACAATTCATTAAATATAATATTCATAAATAAAAAAAAATATATTGGGTCGTTAGGTTTAGTACAAGTGTTTACATTAGACTATGTATTTTAAGTCATTGTTAATTCTCAGCACTTTATGAAATATTGTTTCATAATTTAAAATTGATTGCATTACCTCAAAGTAAAAATGTTTCTAAATTATTATTATTCTATAAATAGCGACATGAATTTCATTAGATTCTATAGACAGTACTATTTTAGAACCAAAGGTTTCTTGGAACTACAGTTTTGCCGGTGCTTACTACTTTCTGACTAGGAGAACAGGCAGACTAATTCATATATTTTTGTACCTGATACTTTCTAAAACTCAATTCTTCCAATGCAAGTGTAGATACTTGTATATTAATTTTTAGATTATTACATAGTACAAAAAAAAAAAAAAACAGTTTTAAATAATCACCTCATCATCATCACTAGACAGTAATACATGGTACGCGTTCCATCTTGCATGTGTTGGATCGTAAATAGCATCATCATCAACATCTTCTGTTGTTAAATCAATAAAATCAAACATTGGAAACGGAAACACTATTACATTTTCAGGGTCTTCTTTAGGCCGTTGCATGCACATGGTGAATTGCACGGATATTCTGAAAAAATAATAGGTAAATGAAATTTGTTTTGTATGGGGAAATTCATCAAAAACATTAGCAAACAATAAATATAATACCAACAACGATTACACGAATCGTGGAAGTGAGTTGACGGGGCCACAAGAAGTATGTAACTCTTCTTATATTTATAAGTTATATAAATATTATAATTCGTTAAACTAGACTGATGTAGGGAGGGGGCGTCGTTGTTGATTATTATACCTACTAATACTTTCTATAACGAATCACAATTTTAAAATGTAATAAATGCAACAAACCGTTTTTTGTTGTAGTATTTACAAATTAATTGCTAATATCAGCCGTCGGATTCACAACTGACTTATTCGACTAGGGCAAACAATATCAATACATAATTACACTAGCAATGTGAAAAACGTCTGAAAACAAAAGTTTACAATCAACTGGAATGAAATTAGTAAATTGTGTTAATAATCATACAATATTTCTATTATCACGTTAGACGGTATAATGGCGTCGTAGTAGACTCGAACAGTGGTGTCGACTACAATAATAATATACTACGCATCGGGTCTTATTTATTTTTTTTACTTAGGTCCCGGCGGTTGGCACCGTGGTTACGTTTATACACGAAATACGATTTTTTTTTTGATATCTGTACAGTAATAAAAGAAAACAAAACTAATAAAACGTATTATTCGTGTTATCTGAATATTATTGACTTGGGCGATGATTATACCGGCGCCGGAATTATTCTTGAACCGCGGGGGCTGACCATTATGGAAAGTAATTTTTAATACTTACCGAAAAATGACAGTCGTTCAAACAATTGAAGGCCTTGGGACAAAAACGAGACTTGTCCATTTTTCGGCCCAAATAACTTTTACACGTAATCGTAAAAAAAAAAAAACAAGATAATTCTGCATTGATTGGTACAATAATCAGACATGTCCGGACAATTCTGGTTATTGCTTCAAATGTTGGTAGCATTATAGTACAAGGTGTTTATCAATAAATTACTTATCATCAATTATACCGCTATGATACTGAAAATCAAAGTTACCTATTACATTTTCTTGTAGTTTTTTGTAAATACGAATTTGGCATTGTTATTAATTATATCTGTCCTTCCTCTTTATTTGCTAAACGCCTTATCCTTTTTAACTCACTTAATTCCATAAACACTCCTCTTAACCTTTCAGCTATTCTAAATTCGTATGTGTCATTGCCCTATTCACAACATTTGTCCTTGAGGCTTCCTCATCTGATTTCTGGTTTATATAGGCTTATGCTAATATTTTAAATTTGTATTTATATATATATTTATTTTATCTATTTATGCACTTTATTTTTTTATTCTTTATCCAAAACTATATATGTTTTACAAAAAAATAATTAGAAATATATGTTATTAGAGGTATGGTATTTAATTACGGTGCAATAATAAGATATTGCCCAAACAATATTTTATTGCTTTCTTGATTTATTATTAACAGTTAAGCATTATTTTTTAAAACAATTATTTTGGAATTTAAAACGTTTTTTCTCTCCTGATCAATGTTAAAAAATGGACATGCCTAGTTTTTGCTCCAAGGTCTTCGATTATTTCAGACATTTTCTTTTTTAGTGGATATTTCAAATAAATATATTCAAAATTCTCTTAATAAATAACAATACAACTATTTTTAATATTGAACCAATTCGATTGTCAGTATTTATCAAGAAATTTGTTTTAATCGTTTTTTTTTTTTTTTTTGATTTAAATCATATTTTGTTTATATTGTTTACAAATTTAGAATGTCAACAATTGTTTGAATGTCTCGTGTTTTGTTTCAAATATTCAACATACAAATTATGGAGGGAGGGAGGGGATTGAAACCTATATATTTTAGCAGTGAGACTTAGAAAAATGATTTTAAAACAAAAATAAATTTGTTGACAAATAAATCAGAGCAATATAAAAAACTATAATATACAAAAAATTTAAATATAAACATGTTATACATTTCTGAAATCATTTATAATAAAATATTTAATTATACATTTTTTTTTTTTTTTTTGGTAAAAATACACAATTTAATGTTTAGCCCTTACAGTTCAAAAATCTTTCTGGCGCTACTTAATGCTCCCCTACCTCCCTCAAAAGTATTGTCCAATTCTGTTAAGAACCGTCTAGCATAATCGTCTCGGTCGTGTCATATTTTACACATATTATAGTAAAGTTTCAGTAAAACTATTATTGTAACATAACAAATAATGAAATTGTAAAAATAATATATTAAAACGCTTGCACAGATCACTATCCGTGTCGATGACAACAAAAGAAATGGAGTATAATATGGAAGAATATTATTGAAAGGAGCTCTTTGATGACACCTCACATATATTTTTGGAATAAATGGAATTTTCAAACTGTCTAAACTCTGTAAAATGAACGGAAAAAAAAATCTGTCGCACATCATCGTATATGTAATTCATTATTGTTATTATTGTCACAATTGGCAAACTTGTTTTAGAAGCAGAAATAGATGTTTTTGTTAAAGAATTATTGCTCTGTCCGGCAAGTACGCGCCCAGGATTTTATTTTTTTTTTTTTTTGTTGCGAGGTTGGCTAAATAAAATAATTTATAAATAGTATAATAATATGGTACCAAATTATTTTTAAATATGTACAGAAACCAAAAAGCATACAAGTTTAGTATAATATAAAGAAAGGAAAAAAAGTAATTGTTTAAAAAATGTTTATATGATGGAAATCATAATATTATATCTTGAATTTTTGGACTTTGGGATTTAATCTATAGTCACGGTGAAGTATTACCTACAAAATCTTATTATTAATTTACTGGTATGGCCGATATAAATATATATAGCTACACTAGAATTGCATGGTTTTTATTTTCTTACAAAAAAAAAAAAAAAACACTTTCATTATTCACAATGTAACTGCAGTCATAATATCCGGCCCCAACTATAACCAGTGTAATAATATAACCATACCATATTAAATGAAAAAAAAAAAGGTTTAACGATCATAATAAAATATTATAGTGATAATATTGATTGTGTAGTAGCCCGTGGTCGGTGCATTAATCTAATTAGTTAGATTAAAAAACGAGTCAGTTTAGTTCCAATGTCGGCGTAGGTACATATACCGTCGCGCGTTTATAAATTCATAACGAAAAAATAAATAAGAGTGACACATGAAACCACTTCGTTGTACATAAGGTACCTTATTGAAGCCTGCAGTATTCGCATCTCTCAATCATTATTCCAATATTGTAATAATAGGCGGTAACAACAATTAAACGAGTAAGTATAGTATTATTGTACTTTATAAAAAAAAAACGATTAACAGGTATCCGCGGTAATATACCTACCTTTGTTATATCGCGAACTAAATTTATTTTCGAATACACATTGCACTGAAAAATGTACGGATATTCCGAACCGGATTTATAAAATTCAGAAACATTCCTACAGCAGTCAACAGCGCATTCGCCAACTGGATTTAAAGAGTGTGCCGGGCGTGGTCCAAATATAGCTAAACGACAAACTTCTTTAACGCGAAATTGAAGTCCTGAATATGATAACCGGACATGTTAGAATCGTTGTCGTATCGATTTTACCACGACACTTGTTTATGTTTAATCCACGCAATTCTATAACTAAAAATACAACATTTGCCAATTCGTCAGGTTTATGACCGGAATCGGGTAAAAACCCTATAAATCTTTCTACCAAACGGCCATTTTTTTATTGAACGTTGACAAATGAACGACAGTCGACCTACACGGGTAAACGCCAGGAGTAGAATCAATACTAATGGAATAATATTTCATGGCTTCCTTAATTTCTATATAATAATCAAAACGCAAACATTTACCTTGTCCTGGATTGGATACTGTAATCAAAGACGTACTAAAGATAATGCCGAACAATAACAAAACGTGCGGAATGAAAAAAAGTGAAAACCGTCCGCACTAAAATAGGTACGCGTATACGTAAAAAGAGGTTTCGCAAAAGACAAAACAAAGGAACACGACGCAGTACGGGACGAACTACGGAGACCGGCGCTAAAAAGAAAAGGACGTAGAAAATCAGAGTGTATGCATCCCAGAGAGATTATTGTAAGACAATTGGTACCAAGTCATGACTACCAACTTTGGTATCGCACATGGCAGCAGGTTATATCTGTTATCAATTTTGTCTACTTTGTCATGATAATGATATACAATTTGTTGTGATAATGATATAAAATAATTATTTTAAGATGTTTTAAGATTTTGACGCTCAAAATTTGGAGTTCAGGGCCAATGCTCCCCATCCTAAATACGTCTCTGCCACAGTCTATCTAACGGATAATATAGCGACAAATGTGTTTTCGTACTCGGGCTTAAATCAAAATTATTTCACTTGGCGATTATTTTTTGATATTTTTATTTTACAATTACGATTAAAAGATTGCTAAGTATGAAAAGACTTTCCGGGAAACAAAAAATCCCTTTGATGTGTGAAAGCATAGTAAATGTTGTCATTGATTTCTGTCATTACGTTTCCTATCAATTGGGGTCTTACACGCGACCGCAAATGGGTCGAAATGTCGACAACAGTATTTTCTTCGCAAGACGATGGAACTTTTTGTTGTATATGTTCAGAAATATCCAGTGTTGGTGTGATAGTTTACGCATGTTATTTATATACAATTCTAATAAACGATCCCTTATTGTTTTAGGCATTAAATGCACCAAAATAATAGTTCATTTTTTTTCAATTCTAAATTCTAGCAACTTTAAAATTCGATTATTATTAATTAAAACGCACAGCGATTCATTAATATTCATGTTGTAACGTCAAAAACCAATGTACTCTACCAACGCAAATTATAATTAAGTCGCAGCGACCGTTCGCGCATGGGATATCCCATTCGGTTATCAGCAACCGAAAATTATAATCGATTGCGCGTTGGATAACGTACCGTAAAAGTCCTGTTCGCATATAAAACAAACGGAAATACCTTAAAAACAAATTACGTTACTAAACCAATTAAACCTACCTAACCTACCGCGATAAATATTCAATATTTATAAGATCAATTGTTTAGTGTTTTTAAGTGTTGCCACTACTGATGATGGTTGGTTAGTTATTAATGGAGAGTGCTGTACGCTTTGCTGGATAGCACCTAGAGTTAAGACTGAAACACTCTGGGTAGACTTTCCGAAGCGCTAATTTTATTGTCTCGCCGACCCGTCCCCGTCAGACGTACACATATGGTTCCCGAAGCCGGGCTAACCAGCGACGGTTCCAAAGTGACTCCGGTCGGGTGCCGGCGACGGTCCACTCAGTATAGACCCGCGCAGCAACGCGTTAACCGCGGAGAGGCAACGGGCTCTATGACTGAAAACCACGGTCTGGTTAGGTGTTGGCCCGTCGTCAAGCGTCCGGGGCGGAGCGACAAACGGGCTATCGAAATTGGGCGAATGGTGCCTTTATGTTAGCGTACCCGACGACGCGGTCCAGTTGTTATACCGTTTCTGACGAGTCCTTGATCTGATCCGTCCGCCGACCGCAAACACCGTCCGCCTGACCGAACCGTAAATACGGACGGGACACGGACGGCCCGTGCATCGAGCGGCCCGTAATTTTGCGCCGGCCGCCGTAGTGCCGTGGAAATTCGGAAAACCGTTTTGAGCGCATTCATCGTTTATTGAAAGCGCCATCTTTCGGCTACTTTGACAACTGTTCGCGGGTATGTGATCACCAGAGGCCGGGGGTCTTACGAAAAAATCGTATTTGTTCCGTCCGTTCGTCTGTACCCTACGCGCACAAAACATTTAATTTTATTTGCCGGCATTGTTATATTAAAAACTCGTCATTGTGCGCACGCTACACGTTCATCGTAACGATCAAACGTTTTTAAACTCGTGGAACAATACTCCACGATTATTATTATTAAACCGCTATTTGGAAAATATTTTACATCGTTGTTATTTTGATTACAAATTGTCTTCCGAAAAAAACTAATCAAAATAACGTTTTTCTCATATCTTCCAGCAGGTCATATTATTCGTCGCGATCTGGAATTTTAATAATTTATTTGGATAAACAAAATGATAATATTAATAACGTTTCAGTTTAAGAATGGCGGCGGATTTGAACGACTCGTGTCAATTGCAACAGCACAAAGTGGACGGCATTGACTTAGCAACTAAAATCGTTCACGCGGGCCAATGTCTCGGCCAACTGTCGTTCGGTGACGTCGTTCCCCCGATTTCGTTAACCACCACCTTTAAACAATTTGCTCCGAACGAACACGCCGTAAGATTTGTATTATTTTAAACAAAAATCCGCGTTTGTAATTTGCACTAAATTTAATTTATTATATTATAACAACTGTGACGAATTTACAGGGAGGGAGTGCATTTTTGTCAGCCGATTGTAAAACGTATATAAACATATATAGATTTCTAAACACAAAGTTTGAATTGTGTTGGGTTTTTGATAATGAAACTTTTATTGGGTATTTTTAGACGTTTTAAATTATTTAGATTAATTTTGTTTTAATATTTGAGCTCGTTTTTTTCCCCGTTTAGTTTATTTTACGCTATTATTTTTTTAAATCGATTTTTACACTAATTACTTTATATTTCGTCGTACAGCAATTTGTCGGCAGAAAGTCGTTTTTATTCGAAAACACAAGACAAGCACTCACGTTGCCCAACGCAGTGGCGTGAGTATTTGTATACGGGGCAATTAGGGGCAACTTCTCCGGGGTGCTGGAATTACTAGGGCGCCGGAACATTACAAACAAAATGTTAACGATATAAACTGAACGTATTAAAGAAGTTACCTAACCTAACCTTCTACAACTTACAAGGGAAATAAACAAGTCGAAACAATAGTTAGGCCTTTCTCTGCCTAGCAAAGAAGTAACATATAAAAATCCGCAGTCTTAAACATTGAAGTGGAATTGGTTAAAAATATGATGACTATGATGAATTAATAGATAAATATGCGACTATAATAAATTATACTCATATTTTGTGTTATAGTGTGAAATCAATAAAACAATCCTATAATAAATAAATAAATACATTTTTGATACTTTATCCGGTGTGGTTTCGGTATAAAGGTGCACCAAAAAAAATAACCTGCCGCGGGCACCAAAATCCTTAAGATGTCACTGGTTAAATGCAATAGTTAAGATGAATGAACAATGTATCCCGCGAATTAAAATATATCTTTTCAAGAGTGTATAGTACATAATAAATATATATAATGTATATTATATATTCATTAGTGATGTGAAAAAAATCCGGATTATTCAAAAATCCAATAAAACTGGATTTTCGGATTTTTAAATTTCAATAATTATGTTTCGAATTCCAAAATCTGAAATTTTGTGTTCCAATTTTAAAATTCAAAATTTGGGTTTGACCATACAGATTTCTATTTTTTGTTTTTAATCTTAAAATCAAATCCTAAGGTTAATTTTTTTTACATTTTAAAATGAGTTTAATAATTCTTTTAACTTCAAGGCGTGCTACCTTCCATAAACACTTTTTATGAGTAAAAAAACTTTTGCCGGGTCAGCTAGTAATATATTATAAAAATTTGAATGCAATATGTATGATGTTTTTGGTTGTTTTTTTTTTAAAAATAAATTTCTATTTGTGATAATTTTTATATTGTAAAAACGTATTTACTGTTTTACACATTTAATGCTATTAACAATAAGATAATAATAATAATTTTATGAGAGAAATAAATTAAAGAATATAATATCACAATTTTAAAAACCGAAATTTGGATTCAGATAAAAATACGGATTTTTAAATCCGAAATCCAGGTTTAACATAGATGTCGGACGTCGAATTTCGTAATCCAAAAATCCGGATTTTTCCCATCACTAGTATTCATACGTTTGAAATATATATATATTTGTCTCGTACAGGGATTCAAATACAGTTTGTGCGGAAATCCAATCAAACGAGTGTTAGAGGACTGTGTGGCTTCGCTCGATGGCGGCAAACACTGTTTGACTTTTGCGTCTGGCCTGGGTGCCACAACGGCCGTGATGCATTTGTTGAGAACTGGAGATCATATTTTGTGCGGCAACGACGTGTACGGGGGTACGGCTAATATATTCAAAACCTTCGCGAATCGATTCGGAGTGAAGTTAACAATGACTGAATTTACGAACGTACGGAATGTAGAGAAAATGATTTTGCCGGCGACCAAAGTAGGTATCAGAATTTAATATTCTACGACACATGACTCGCCTATGTATATAAAACACCAATGAGGCTCCGATTAAAACCGTTACCGGATAAATTCGAATTTATATTAATAAACTTACTAAAACATTTTAACATTTTTTTTTTTTTTCTATAGTTAATATGGTTGGAAAGTCCTACAAACCCGTTAATGAGAATTTCAGACTTGGAAGCGATTTCAACAATCGCACATGCCGTACGAAAGGATATCGTCGTGGTAATCGACAATACTTTCCAAACTCCGTATTTTCAAGTATAAATATTTTATAATTAACATCACTTTAGATTTGCGTCTAGTGATTTTATAGATCAATCAAATGTGGGATTTTGGGCTCCTGGGTGGTCCATAATAAAAATTGCATCATATTTATCGCGTGTAAAATATATTTTTAGTTTCAATTATAAATAAATATTTATGTTACATAAATTTATCAATTCATACAGTATTGTATCACATATAAATGTAGTTATACGTTTATTTATATAAAATAATCCAAGTATTTTATTAAAACGAATAATAACGAGTATTTAATATTTATATATTTATAAATATTAAATATAGAACTGTATTAAAATTGTTTTATTAATATTTAAAAATAAAAAAAGATAGTTAATTAAAAATTAATATTTCAATACAGTCATTGTATTTACATATGATTTCACACATTGCGTACTTTCCTCGGTTTTTTCTTTGCGAAGTCATTTATAGGTACTATACCATCAAATGACAAATTGTTAGTTAAAAAGTTTAAACGATCTTCATGCATTGTAGTTCTCAGTCTATTTTTATAATTTTGATCCTTGAAAATGTGTGTTCACTATTACAATTGGTGACTACAATTAATGCGTAGTGCGGTTTCAACATTTGGAAAAGCTGATAGTATGTGTGTTCCACATGAAATGTTTATTACTATTATTTCTACTGATTAAGAATAAAGTTGTAATAATAAGGTATAATATATTATAAATAATTAATAATTATAATTTATAATTTTATATATTTAAATTTTCTGAAATAATATTATTTTTAAAATCTATCTTCTTTTTCTTTCTTAAATATAGAACGAGAATCCATATTCAATTTGTTTATATTTTAGGCCTAGGGGATTCCTACAAATTTGGGTGCCCAGTCATATGCCCTCAATGCCCCCGTTAAATCCGGCGCTGCCTACCTATACATATTTCTTTATTAATTTATATAGTTTTATTCTATGTATATATATGTTAGCAATACAAACCTCTTATTTATAGAAACCTCTTGATTTGGGCGTAGACGTTGTACTTTACTCGTTGACCAAGTACTTGAATGGTCATTCGGACGTCATAATGGGCGCTCTGGTCACAAACGATAGCGAACTGCACAATCGGCTGGCGTACATTCAGTGCTGTGAGCGTTTAATATCTATATTACATTTATTACTTATATCTTTTACCATTAATATGGTTGTGCATAGTATAATTTTGTTAAAATATTATTTATTTGGTCTATTATAATATACGAGGCATATTCTAAAAGTAATGGCGGTTTGCTCTAATATTTAAATATTGGCGGGTCCGAACAAAGTTTTACGCGCCATATTTTAATCGTTTTTGAAGCCTCTAGAGTTATTGTTTTGATTCATAGTAATCGTTCTTCCCGCCAATTGTGAAGTGCGTGGCTGCTATTCGAATATTGTGCGCAAATGGATCACTGGCTGCCCAAATTCATTGGGACTCATGTCTGGTTTATGGATCTACAGTATAACTAGTAAAATAAAGGTTAGAAAATGGTGTCGAAACTTAAAAAATGGTCGCGCAAACGTGCACGATACAAACAAAATCGTTCGAAAAGTGGACCAAAGCCTGCAATACAAGATTTTGGTTGAGAACACTTTAATCATAAACCCTTTGGTCCCGACCAACGAACCTAGTGAGTTTTTTTATCCACTTGTACTTGAAACAGTTGCTAGGTGGACAACGGTTTGAAGACGACGAGGAACTCAAGAACTGGTTCAATTCCCAGGCGGAAAAAGTCTATTCAGAGGGGTTAAGAGTAGCACAAAGTTCTTAAAAGTGAACAGGATTTAAATAAAAAACTTAAGTAGGTTTACAGGAAACCAAAATCGCCAAATAAAACCTTATTCTAACCAGTATATATATTTTTTTATGACTAAATGGCCCTTACTTTTTGAATATGCTTCGTACTATGAACTGTCGGTTTTATTATTATAGGGCTCGGATTTTCTATAACAAAATAAATCATTAAAAAATCATTTATTATTGCCATTGGGTCGAGAAGGGCCAAAGTTATGTTATGTTGAAAATGTGATTTAGTGCATTGAATATAAAATGTAATATTTATTTTTGTGTACTAGAGGGGCGTATCCCGATCACTAAAATTACCAAAAGGTAAAAACAGGGCCTCACTGAGAGAAACTCGCGAAGAGGCCCCCAACTATTGATCGTTAATCTAGATGATGTTAACATTATTGGAGCTGAGAATATTGATTTTGTAACTATGATGTCATGAAGTGTTATATTTATTGCATAAAAAAAAGTCAATTAATATTGTAGCTTTAATAATAATATCTGAAACAAATCAATGGGATGGGCCCCTTTTGTATAATTTTCAAAAATTATACAGAGACCTCCCCCCCCCCGAGATCAAGCCAAAATTACGCCACTGATTTTTTTACCGTTTTCAGCGTACGGTATAGGGTCGTCGCCTTTTGACTGTTATTTAGTCAACCGCGGTCTAAAAACGTTGCATTTGCGCATGAAGGAGCACATGAAAAACGGATTGGCCGTGGCCCGATTCCTGGAGCAACACCGACTCGTTGAAAGAGTCCTGCACCCAGGTCTACCATCACACCCCCAACACGAGGTGGCCGTACGTCAGTGCAGCGGTTTCGGCGGCATGTTGTCGTTTTACATAAAGGGAGGTCTACAGGAAGCGATCGATTTCTTGAAGGCCTTGCGAGTTTTTTGTATAGCCGTCAGTCTTGGTGGCGTCGAAAGTTTAGCCTACCATCCGTAAGTATATATATATATATATTAGCGGGGTACTTATTTTTTTATAGAAGAATGAAAAAAATATTGATGACTTTTAATTTTGAAGTCCCTCACTTTTTTACATTGTCGTAAGAAAGTAATTTTGGTTAAATTTGGTCATGACTACCCCCTTCCCGTGCCCTCGGGAAATTGAAAAATAGTCAAAGAGGGTAATTTCGCTGTTTTTTTTAAGTCAACAAAAGAAATTATATAGTTCATGTAAAACGATGCTGAAAAAATATTTTCCAGAGATCTTCGAACCTCCATCGACAATAAATGATTATGTTTATAACATTATGATTTATTATATTTACCTATAATAACATTTTGTTTAAAAAAAAAAACAAAAAAAAAAATTAATTTTAATCGCCTAATATCGTCTAATTTTACAGAGCACTCATGTCCCACGCCGATGTTCCGTTAGAAGAACGGTTGGCTTTGAATATCACAGACAATTTAATTAGATTGTCCGTAGGACTGGAATCCGAAGATGATATAATAGCCGATCTCGATCAAGCGCTAAAAGCTTCTACCGGAAATTAACGATATCGGTACAATATATTTAGATATTGTTAAAATTTCTGGTTATAAATTATTAATTATATGCGTTTATTGTGAAAAAATATAAATATACACAATACATGTTGCGCGAGAAATTTATCAAAATAATATATTCAGGGATTACACATTTTTTTTTTTTTTTTTTAATTGCCTAAAGGCATTTTTATTTAAACGATAAAATAATCTTTATAAATATAAATCAGTAGGAGTATTAATACATACAAATATAATATATATATACAAAACTTGTGTGGGGTTTTACTTCCAATGACGCAGCTCCATTCTTAATCTAATAATTAGACTAAGTCAAATGGCTTCAGTAGTTTGAGCCATCTGATGTCTTGCGAGTTCTATGGCAGCTGTATTTGTGTGAAGCTCCAGTCTTCTTGCATGTTTGCGGGCATACCGGGTAATTTCATCCTGCATGGATGTCATTTTCAAATCGCGGTGGATGATGTCGTTCTTACCATACTAATATGGTCAGGTTAGGTTAGGTTAACAAATCCAGTCATACTTTTTACCATGGGGTAGGCCACGTGATATATATCCGTGATAAGGAATAAGTGAAATCGAATACATGCGCCGAATAAACTTTGTCACTCATATGTTTGTTTTTCCATCTGCGAACAACTTTTCCACCAGAAATCTTTCTGGGATTTTCAAATGTAGTGCCTTCTCTGAGAGCATTTTGGACCAATTGGTGCAATATTGTAGTTAATTTTTTAAATTATTATTGTAGTTTTCTTAATAATTGGAAAAAATAGGAAAATTTACAACAATAAATAAATGGTTTCATTATTTTCGATTTTTTTTTTGTGTTGTAACTCGGTTAAAAAATAATCTGCAATATATAATTGAATAATTTTCATATTTGCTCTTTCTAGACGTGGAAAAATATTTTGGCGATTTTTGGGATATTTATAGGCATTAGAAATTGTTGAGTACTTTTTATTTTATTTGATTTTATGTGGATAACATTGGTTTGCCCGAGCAGAAATGCTTGACAATTTTATACGAGATTTATCATAAGTTGTAATTAGTAATAAAAAAAAATAGTTGAGCGTAATGTAGTAGTTTTTTTATAAGCGTTTAAAGTTAAAATTGTAATTGAAATGGGATAAATCACGGCATTTCGGGTACTTATTTTCGAATTAATTAAATTAAATTTGTTAGGCTGAACAGAAATGCATGAAATATTGACACAATAGGTACATGATAAGTTGTATTTATTGGTGAAAACAAAAATATTGCGCAAATTTAAATTTTTTTTTTTTTATAAGCGTTTAAATTGTAATTTTTGATGAAAATCATGAACATGATACCGCGATAACGAGATTCAGGGACGGTATAATAATAGCTTAGGATGAACGAATTTAAAATTAATAGTTGTTGTCACCGCGTATAATTACATAACAGGTCGTGAAAATTAAATTTTAAATATCGTTCATTAGTTGTTCACCGACGGCCGTATGTTTGCGTGTCGTGTTGCGTGCACTTTTTTTTCTCTGACCCGGTTTTCTAATAAATTAATGTAATAATTATTATCCTACGAAATATTCGGCCGTCGAAGTATTCCGGAACCTTAACGTCGAAATAGTTTTCACGCAAACAGGATAAAACACGACAGGATTGCGGCGTCCTTAATAACCGCCGTGAGTACCTACATTATTATTTTTTTTGTTGTTATTTTCCAAACCTTAAACCCTGAGGGTGCCGGAAAACCTATGCCCATTTTTTTTTAAAACAATTTTTGTTTTTTTATTACTTTCATAAACAAAAAAAAAAACCGCTCGAGTGCACCGAGGCAAATTATTATTTTTGTTACTTTCAAACATCAACTAAGATAATATGGTGGTTACCAATTTTACATTATTATATTTAAAAAAGTGTTATTATTCTACAACAGATTGCGCGGCTGTATTTTCTCCGCCACTAAAACTCTATATCAAAACTTGACCGATAAAATTGGGTCCGTTGCCAGTCCATATTACCTTAGTTTATGCTTTCAAAACAAACGCCCAAGGGCACCGGGGAACCTATGTCCATTTTTTTAAAATTATTTTTTTTTTTGTTACTTTAAACACAAATACCCTAATATGATGGAATCTATGCCTATTAATTTCCAAAATTATTATTTTATTTTTTTGTTATAATTTTCCAAACCTTAAATCCTGAGGGCGCTGGGGAACCTATATCCATAAAAAATGAATTATTTTAATTTTTTTAAATAGTTTGGTCGTTAATCTCGCCGGGGAGAGGGTAGCTGCCTGCCCTGCCCCCGTAAACACGACTCTAGGTATACCTACCTATAGTAAGTAAATATTTATGAGTTTTATTTTATTTCAAGCACTATCGGCTTTTCGTTTATAATATTTAAATATATATAATAGTTTGCATGCTATTGAAGGTGTAAATTATTCTAGAGACATGCGAATCGCGTGAACGAAAATGGTAACCATGACCTTATTCGTGGGTTTACTTTATAAGTTCTAACGCCCTCCGAAATTTCTTCACGATGTACTATATGGTTTTATATTGGGCTATAGATTTAAAGACCGAAATACACACATTTTACGTTTTTGTTCGTTGGATAGTATATTCAAAGTAGTAAGTTTTTATTTTATTTTATACCCAAGTACATACCTCTTATGTATTGCGATTTTAGTTTTAAATTATCAATTAACGCTGCAGACACTTCTGCAGTAATAAGATACAACAGGTTTCTAGTTCGATTCTAACCTATTATAGGAAAGTCGTTTTTTTTTTTTTTTTACATTGAACCGTTTATGGAATACAATGACTTTCATTACTATTATTTATACATTTAAGAAATTACGTGACCAATAGAGGTATCGACTGCAACGAGTTTCAGTTTTTAAATGTCAAATGTTATTGAAATTTACTTACTGCAAGAATCTCTAAAATTAATTCCAATAAATATCTGTAGGTACAGTGACATAGTCGGGGGGGGGATATTTATTGTTTCGCATAATATTATTTATTTGTGTGTGGGTATGAGAAGATAATATAGCACCAACACACATTTCGTATCAAAAGAAAATAATACACACTACAATTGTAAGTAAGAAAACTAAAAAATAGTAAAAGACGACAAAATATGTGTCCGAGATTTTTTTTTTCTGACTACGGCACTGTTCCCGTATACTTTTTTAAAAAAAATTTGTTAGATATTATATATATATATATATTTGTATTTATTTATATTGCTTTCTATGTGCTTAAATTCAACTGATGCTTCAACCAAACCCGTACAAACTTTATTTAAAATTATGACCTTGAAATATTGTTTCATTTATGTACGTATATAATTAGAATTAAATTGGATCGGAACTTCCGTTTTGTTAACTGTGGGAGAAAAATATCAAACAATATAACAGCTAATGTGCATTATAAAAATAATTAACTACAATATTATTATAACTTTTAGACAAATTATTCCATTTTCGGATGGTACACCTACTTGTTTTAATGTGCTTATAAAAACGAATTGAATAAATTACGATTTATTTCAAATCTTATGTATGTATGTATTATTTGATTGCGTTTTTGCGAAGAATAGTTAAAGGAAGTTCATGGTAGCTGATATTTAAAATGCAAATTTCCCAGATAAAAATACTAAGTAAAATTAATGCCTATAATAGTACAGCGCGGATCCCAAATTGTGTTTGTGGAATCCAGGCACGGATATAAGGAGGGAGGGTGCGCGCCCCCCAAATCACGCTCCCAAGAAGTGTTTTCTATTATCGTTATAAAATAACTACTTTAATTCAATTTTTTTTTTTTTTTTTTTTAACAATTTTTAATTTTGAATAATTTGTTGAATACAATATGTACATGTAATATGTTACATCATACATAATTTATTGTTAATATACAAATTCAACATACATAATTGATAATTATTAACTATGAACTATGAAGTTAATTTGTGATTTTTTCTCATAGATACATTTCGTACAAAGTGTAACATGATTTTTATAGAATAGGTAACATTGTAATAGTTATTATCGTCACCCCACACTTTCTGTTATTTGGGAAAATTATTTTATAAGGGTCTGTGGTTCGATTCCCGCTTGCGTATTGCGAAACATGGCGGCATTTTTTTTTTTTGCGTTTTATTCATATTTTAGAATAACCTAAATGGACCATATTTGTACCATTTTAGGAATGTTCCCGACAAATGGTTCTGGGTATAGTCCGAACTGGGACATTAAAAAGTTTATAGACTGTTTTAGTACCTTCTTGGACAGTCGAAAACCAAAATAACAACTTCCTATAGATGGTCGGCGAGTCTTAATAATCATTCCTATAACGTCCCCGGGAGTTACTATGAGTTACTTATTCTGTACTCATTACTCAAGTATATATATTATATATACTATATAGCTATATCGATTTAAAGAAAATAAATAATATGAATAACTACTATATGTTATTAACTAATATTAGTTACTAACATATAGTAATATATTTTAATCTAATTCTCTTGATAGAGTTTTTAAATACACAATGAATATATAAAGGTTAATAAATAATTTTAATAACAAATTTAGAACCCTATTAATACCTAATAAATTATGAATGTACCTTTATTATGTACTAATAATATTACCTCATATTTCAAGTACTTATACTTTAAAATAATAATTGTATAACATATTTTTACCAAATTTTACGACTCTGGCGCCCTTAAACTATCCTAAATATAGTTTTGCAGTAAATCTTGCTCTGAGCTCCTCCCCATGTAGTATCTCTGGTTCCGTTACCGATGAAACCTTAAAATGATTCTACGCATAGAATCACTATAGGATTTCGTGAATATTAAAATGTGAAAACGGCAATGATTATACACGCCGTTTGAACACGACCCTTGTGAGTACCCTACGCACAGTCGTTAGTCAAAATATCGGGTTGGAGTCGGGGTTCCAGCGAACACAAAAGAGATTTGCTAAAGGTTTTTACAAGACTGAAAAAAAAGTTTGGGAACTAATGCCCAACACGCTATTAAATATAATATATAATTTTCAATTGGCGCTCACTCTTTCGAATTTGTAACTCACGGGCTTCGTGAAACCATCAAACCACATTTTTATTTCGCGGTTTAGTATGCGGGTTCACTCGTATGCGTATAATTATATATATATATATTTTTTTTTTTTTGAAAACTCTAGTTTACAATGTTTACATATATTTATAAAAATCGAAACAGCGCCAGAGACCGCAGAGGTGTTAAATATATAATATTCTCATTTCGCTCACTATATATTTCAGGCGTACTACTTTATAATACTATTATTATAAACTCGGAAGTTTTAATATTGTTCTATCATATTTGAACAGATAATCCGGAGTCGGGCTTGAAATTAAATTTGATGTGTATACTTATGTCCTATATTATGTATACACACGTGTATATTTACATTGTCTTTGAAGTTTTTAACAAATTAACATATACGAGTATTAACTCTCCCCGTTGTACCCGCGGTCCCCAGTACAGGCCTATGAGTACTTTAGTAACTGCGGTACGATTTATAACTTATCTCTATGATAAATCTTATTTTGTATGAAATAAGACTTTAAAAAAAAAAAACTGAAATTCAAGTCGTTATAAATAATATATTAACTACTATAATTAGTACATACATATAGTTGCGAACGAATTTTCTAATTAATAGCTTATAATATTTGTTAATCATAAAATCATATTTATATAGAAATTTCTGACGTTTTTAGCTTCTGATATTCGTATTTATAATTAATGCGTGAATATTAAAATGTTAGATATCCAATCATTATTATTATTATTTACTTATACTGATATGCATAATGTATTTTAATATTATAGATACAATACGATTAAAATGTATTCAATTAAGTAATAAGTTAGACGAATATAATATTGCTGATATTCTGATATCTGTAAACGTAACGATAAATTATTGCTAACGGAAAATGATTCTGATGAATAAAGTTCGGTTAGGTTAGTAATGCCACGATTTGTAAGATTTCCCTTACAATTTGATCTTCTGGAGGACTTTAATCCGGTCATAAAAATTAAATTATTTTACAAAATTGGTCAAAATGTTCCCCCAAAAAAACCGGATTAAAAAGTCCCCGGGAATCAAAATATTTCTTTTACTCTTAATTTTGTTTTGGTGTTATAAACCGACAAAATGGTGTCAATTCGGCCGCATATTTTCTGCATTCCCCTATGTACGTCACTGCTTATAGTTACGCTCTTGTATATATTTAATATAGTATTTATAGGCAGTGGCGAAATTAGCTCATAAACCTTAGGGGGGAGAGGCTTAACCCTACCATAATTTTAAATAAATGTTCCTAATATAACCTTTTTTTTTTAGCTTATTATTGTCGTTTAGCTATATTCAACTATTCCCAGGGGCTCATCGATTTGTATCGATATTGTCTAAAAAAACTTGCAGTAGGGGAGGAGCTTCAGACGATCTAGTGGGCTAAGCCTCCCCCCAATTTGTTTGTATTGCGCTACAGTACGTATACAGGTATCGTAGGTATCTTCTCGCGTAAAAAACGACGGTATCGGCACGTTAAATATTTATTATTTTGTCGTTTTAACGATGGCCATTAACAGTTTATTGACATACATACCGAAAACAGAATATTACATACGCAACTACGTAGTAATACTACTCGTAATAGTCCGCCAGATTCCCGGAGTTTGCGTGTGCCGATATAATTTCATTACACAGTCGATGTACGTGAAGATACCGGATAGGTATAGGTATACAAGATACGTACTATCTAGTATTTCTAATGATAATATATTGTGGGGGACATCGTATTATTATTACCTATATATATATATATGTACATCAGCGATAATAATAATAGCACAGATACGCGAGCCGTTGCCCGTAACTAATCACTTTTTTTTTCCCCCGTTCCGTATTCTACTTGTAGTATACACCGTCGTATTATATATTATTATAACGGAGTATGTCGGACGCGAATAAATCGGTATCAAAATACCTATATACCTCGTATATATATATATATATATATATACAATATGTATTTTTTTATTTTTGTCGAATCGAGAAGAGGATCGTAGAAAAAAATAAAAAAAATAAAAACAAATTATTAGTCGTATAACGAAATCGGCACGCGCATATTATAATAATATTATAATATTATACCTCTGCGCGAAACGGAGGAGACGCGGGAAAAAAAACCGAATTTATTGTCGACGTCATTATTTATTTTTTTTTTTTTTTTATTATGCCAAGTAAACAACATACGTATATTTCCGACTATATATTATTTATGGTGACACCGGCACCGGTAGACACGACGAAATTTAAATAAAGCCATCCCCGGACGCGGTATTACGGAAACCCGTATAATCTCTTCTTTCACCGCTGCAATATAAATATAGGAGTTAGATACACGTATATATAGGTACCCGAAGTATACTTAATTATATATAATATTATAGAAACCGTTAAAAAAAAAAAAAAAAATAACTATATAAAATAGGTTTAAACGCTGGAGCTGTGCTGGCGAGTGCCGCCGACTACCTACCTGTTGCCGGATCGCATTCTTTATCAGGTTTTACGAGCGTTATTATAGTATACGTATATAAATATATACAGAGTGATGACGCTGACATTTTTTATAACTAAATTTTTTGTTATAATAATATTATCGTCGCGCGTATTATTGTAATAATATTTATAATTTGAAAACGCGTTGTTGTCGGACGTACATATATAGCCGTGTCCGTGTGACTTTATTATATTTTATAATATATATATGGTGCGTGAACATTTCGATTTATTTCATCCCTCTATATATTGTCTATTATCGTGCCCATCTAATATTGTAAGTAACTATACATTACAATATTACTTTATCTTCTCGATGAGTTTTTTTTTATTTTTTTTATGTCGTGTCATTTGATGTTATATATACGTATACCTATATATATTTGTTGTATTATAATCAAAAACCATCAAAAAGAAAAAAAAAATGTTTTAATAAAAACGGTAATTTTAAACGTATATAACTATAACTGCGCACATCGGCACTTTGTATATTTTAATTAATGTTGGAACAAGACCGAATAATAATAATAAAATCACAATTTAAAAAAAAAACCCGCGGTATGGTATAATATAATATACAAACCTACAACATTTAAAAAAAGTTTCAAGTTATCTTATTCGATAACGTTTAACTTGAGTTTTAGTTATTTTGTTAAAATTTAAGTTATTTCTAAAATAAATGAATTATACGAATTGTTAGAAAGTCTAAATATTAGAGTAAAAGAATACGTTTGTAAGTGAAATAATTTATGTTAATTTGTAAAAAAAAGTAACTCTTAACTTAACTCGAGTTATTATTTTCCCGGAAACTCGTAATAAGGTCACTCAGAAATGAATATCATTGAATATCAAAAATGTAAAAAATAATTTTTCTATAATAGAATTTTGTGTACAATTTTTCACGTTTATATTAATAATATACGCGACCTAACCTAAACGCGATTTTTCAAACACGTTTTATTTACTGTAACCGTAAAAAAGTTTTCCAGTATCGTATAATACACGCGCCTTTCACTCTGTACGGAATCTACTAAAATTGCCTGTACGGCCGCTGTACAAAAACAAAAAATATTTTTTTTTATTTATTTAAAATCGATATCGGGAACAATATTTTAAATGCAAAAAAAAAAACGATCAAACGGCACCTTGTATAGGTATTATATAATATGTATATATTATTATATATATATATATATATATATATATAAAATAAAAAAGGGAGTTATAGGTATTGGTGTGGCTGAGCATGTTCGAGAGTTTCTATCAATTACTTAATAATAGCCCTGGTGAACATTACGGCTACGGTTTAATTTGAATCCGTAACGAAACCGGTTCTGGAAGTCTGCACTCGACAGCGGCGTGGAGAATCCCGTGGACTCGATGGTAAATATCTCGGTCGGTATACAAGGCACACACACATGCCATGCACGCACACATCAAAATCCGAGTATTTCAAATTAAAACTGACGATATAAATAATATTATATATTTATATATATATACTAGACGATTTACATTTCGAACACGTACACACGTATGAGCGACAGAGAACCCCCTTCTCTTTTATTCGCCCGATAAAAAAAGTGAATTTGAGTTTTGATTTTATTAAATTTCAAACTAAAAAAATTATTTACCTCATATTCGACACGAAACTTTTTTAATTGGGTACTTACGGTTTTCCTCGAAATCCTAATGTTTGGTTGCAGACGATAATCACAAATTTTCAATCAATCGTATTTTTCATCCGTGTATACATTTTATTGAAATTTTGAACGAAGCAAGGAATGTATTGGTTTTACTATGATGTGTGGGTTTTTTTTTCATCGTGCCTGTTTATCTGTTTACTTTTCTATAGAAAATCATTCTCCGGTCAAAAAACGACAAGAGAACTTTTGTTTTTGTTGCATTTTGGATCTTGTTGGTGCATTAAGCGGGTCATTCTCTTCGGTTTTCCTTGTAGTTTCCTTAATAAACGAGGAAGAAACGGGAATATTTACGCATGTAACGGTATCGTAATGTCTTGCAATTGACATCAATTTTACTCAAACTGGTGAAATTGTATTCGTCTAACAATATAATTGAGATTACCTATGATAAGACATTGTACAACTATAATTGATTTTCCGTATACCTTTTCTATTCGCGGTGACCTGCAGTGCGTACTAGTAAGCGTTTTTCATACGAAATGATTGGGGTTACGGCCGGGGTTGGCCGTATGACTCAGTGAACATTATAATCTAATAGATGTGTTTTTTTTTTCAGGAGGGTTCTGAAGACGTAAAAATACCGGAAGCAGGATTGTTCGAGGGGAATATGTAATGCATTTCATGTAATTCGATGTTAATCGATAGACAAATGGGTTTCCGGAGCCCTGTTTGACAATTAATCATCGCACCCTAAATTTTCAAAATTATTATATAGGCAAGAAGGGAATGGGGACGCACGTACGAAAAATAAACCGGCAAACTGTATTAAGTTTTATTACTATAACAGTATATTCGATCAGTAGTTTATACATTTTGCGTACCTATAAATATATATGTGGATAAAAATATGAAATGTTTTTTTTTTTAGAGAAAAAGTATAATTTATAAAATTAACTCCCGCACTCAGTATCGACAACCGAAATTCAATAATAATAATTGTTTATTAGAAAAATATATAAAATAAACGACGTGCGCTGAATATTATTCCATTATATTCTACGGACAACAACGCTAAGACCGTGTTAGTGTATAAATGTCATAAATGATTATGCGCAATGAATTTAATTATTTTTTCCAAACAACAAAGACCCATCATTTTTATTTTTTTTATTTTTAACGATTTATTTTCAAAATCTTCAAAATCGACTCTGGCAGCGGGTCGTTGTTCATAAATTAAGATCAACCCTATTATTATTATTTTTTTTCTTCTTTCGTTTTATAGTTTAAGACATAAGTACCTATAATATATAAAAAAAACCCACAGCGGGTCGAATTCCACAACCCGTTTTTTTTTTTTTTTACATCTCTGTTGTGTAGATGCGGTAATAGTAGAGAAGATATAGAGAAGGTTTCCAAAAAGACTACACGCTGAGACGATTTAAGAGACGCGTAATTTATTTCCTTTGGTTTGTCCACCGCGGCGGTGATCCATTTTGAAATATTATCGAAACCCCATTTTATTATATACATTTACTTTATATTAGTAGGTATATAAATACATATAATACACGAGTCGTATTAAACGTTCGTTGTATTGTAAACATTTTTTTTTTTTTTTTATCGACGGACGGATGATGTTGTGCCAAATATTTTTAATATTTTTTTTTTCTCATCTACTAGCTATACCTCCTACCTGTTAGAAGAATTAGGCAGCAAGTTCGTTTACGTTTTTATTTCGTAGTTTCATTGTTTTGTTGCAACATATATATATATATACATATAATTTCGACGGTTTATAGGTACACTTTGGTACGTGCTCGGTTTTCTCAATACGATATTATATATACGACGGTGGTTACACGACGGTATACACATCCCTATATCTATATAATCAAGATATTTTTTTATGGTACATACATGTAGCCTAGGCAAATAAAACTCAAGTCGGTTACCGTATAATATTATACTTACAATATTATTTTCACACACACACACACACACGCATAATATTATTTATTGTATACGCGCACTAGTTTATAAAAAAAAAAATTGTAGGTTTTATTATTATATTGCACGAAATTATACTTTTATTGCTAACATTATAAATGTTTGTAATGTAATTACCTATAAGTACTATAGGTATCGAGGTACCTACTGCTGCTTGTATATAACTACTATAATATAATGTAGCTAATCATTAATACAGTTTCACAAACGATATTATTACAATATTCGTTTGATATAGTGCGTAGACAAAAATATATAAAATAATAAATCAAATCATAAATAATAATAAAAACCTTATTATTGGCTTTATTAATTTGTATTAATTTTTTTTTTATTTATTTATTTATTTTTTAAGTTTAACTTAATTATTTTCCGTTAGTTTAATAGGTATTTATATTTAATCTGTAATAAATATTTTATGTCTAAACATTATATAAAATAAAAAACACGTTTTAAGCGACGCACATAATTATTGATTCAAATAGTAATTCCCTCTGCGGGACAAAAGTAATTGATACCAAGAAAATTTGATTGATTTTCAATCACACAAAGACGAGGTAGGCAAATACAATTTCATTATATTAGTTAACCAGTGTATCGTCTGACAAAGTACTACAAGTATTAAGCCTTAGAATTTAAACGTGAGTAATTAATTTATATAAAACAGTCGTAATATAGTTATCTATTTAATACATTTTCAAAACGTTTTAATTTTATAAACGAGTTTATTATACATATGCATATACTATATTTTTTTAATCAAATGATGATTTTATTTTAAAAATTATTCGTGCGCAACAAATTGCGTTATATTAATAAAACTCTGGTATAGTATTTTTATTTGTATTTTTTTCTCTCTAAACGTACGACGCGATCCTTGAATATATTGGAGAAAAAAAACCATCACCACAACAAAGATAAATATCGTCACGGTCGAGTCCGCATTCAATGTAATATGTTGTAGCGTTGTGCACGCGTACATATAATTTTATGTTTTTTATGTTGTACATTTACTATATCTATACAGATTGATAATAATGATGATACTTCGACAAGTATATACCTATCCAACATATGAAAGATAAATAAATAAAATTGATTTACTTTCATAAATGCATTTACTTACGTGGGAGATATTGTTTTGTTTTAGACAATAGAAGAAATTGTATATTTATAATACATATAAAATTACGTTTTAAGTACCTATACACTCATACGTTCTTCATTCAATCAAATTGATTAATCATATAATATTTATTTCTATATTACATAGTGGTCGAAAAGCACAAAATAACAATACTCGTCAAATACATTTAGATAAACTGCAACTGCAATGCATAATGTATTATATTTGTTCTCGAATAAAACATATTACGTCCATGTGCACAAATGAGATATTTGAAATATTGTGACGTCATATATTATGCCGGGATCAGATGTAATATTGATAAGAGCATTTATTACATGATAATTTAACCCCTCCCCAAGAAAAAAAAACACTCGACACACACGTCCGCTTAACCATAGACGTATACTTTTATCAAAATTTAAAATGTATTTATTATATAGCTCGCGGGAACGAAATGAGAACAATTATTCTAAAACGCAATCTTGGATATCACAATCAGGAATTAATTATCACCCGTCGTAGACATATGCGTATATTTAAAATTAGCTAGGGGCTATTATAATATAAGGGGGACTACAATTTTATTTTATTTATAATGTATGTATAAAGGTACGCAACAATTCGTTTATTATACGGTACCATTTTAATAGTATAAACGGGTTTTTTTTTTTCATTTTTAATTAGAGAATATTATAAAATATAATAGGTACCTCTACCTCGAGAATAAATTAAAACCGAAAGTTTGAATAGGCGAAAAATGTAAATTAATTTGTTTCGATATAAATAAACAATATTGTCAAAGTGATAGTCTACACATATTATAGTATAGTATATTACATTACGATGGGCGTATCATAATTGACGTTTTATTGTTGTTTTTTTTCCAATAACGTGTTTAGTTTAGCCAATTAGAAAGATCCAATCAATTCTATTGATTAATTTTTACGATATAAACTCCTTTCCGGTTTTTAATTTAACAGTATATAGTTTTCATTGATATGCGTACAGTGATGGTGACGATCTAATAGGAACATCGAGATTATTATTAAATTTAAATTTTAGGCACCCATCAAGTGTAATAGTATATAAAAATATATTATTTCTTCTTGACTTTGAGGTTTATTCGAGGACGTAATTTACTAGTAGTGTATAATTGAATATTTATATAAATCTGCAGCAACTACATATATAGGCATATTAATATTTTAGCTGTTTTTTTTCAAATTGAATTCAAAAATTTTTTTTTTACGCAATGACTATTTTACTACAATATGTTAATATTAATTATCCACCAAGGCGGCAGGACGATTATAATAATATAGTTTTAATTGTTTTAAAGGATCAAATCGTCCGTAGTTAACGTTTTTAAACTATACACAGACGACGTAATATTTTATATGCATTATTAACTCTATGTGACATATGACACCCATGGGCGGGGAGGTTAGGTTTGGTGGGGGGATGAGAGGTCCCCTAGAAAATAATAAAATATGCTATAGTTCTAGATTATGTGACTTAAGTTTGTATAATTGTATATTATTATATTTAATTGGTTCATGTTTGTGACTGCTGTCTCCGTGTGAAGATCACACAAAAATAGACCAGTATAAAAATTAAAAACAAAACAATTGTATATATTTGTTTAATTTTATCCCTCCTCTGAAAATTACCCTACGGGCGTCCTTGCATACCGTCATGTTCATAATGTTATATTTTTTTTTTTTGTCAATTGAAGATTCGATATTAAATACACGTATGAAATGTATTAAAGTATTTCATAAAATTAACTATATACCATGTTGATAACTTTAGACGTTTTATAATTACAAATAATTCGTGAAAACTTCAAATTTTTAAAATTACTAAAATCTAAACAGTTTTGAATGATGCTGCGACGTGTAAAATTTTACTTGAGTTTTCAATAACATAATATTTTGGTCTTATATTAATGTGATGATAATCAAATCAGAATAATTGATCTATCATATATTATGTACTAATTATTTTATCTGTTAGCATAAACCAGGTGAAAATATCTAATTTAACTAAAAAAATGTGGCCTATAATCGCAATAATATTATCGAAATTCTTATCCCGGCTGAAAGATATGAAATAAATAAAAAAAATATCCTCGAATCAACTTTTCAAAATTTCTTTAATATATAGAGACATTATTATATACGCCTTGTATTATTCGACAATAAGTCGTAAAGTGTATTAAATTAGAAAAATAATCGTTATATATGTAATATAGTGCGAGTTAGTCCGGAATGTCTTGGGTTTTTTTTTAATAAAACTGAAAAAATACGAAATTGTATGTCCGTATTACGTATAAATAATCCGTTGTGTAGTATTATTGTTAGGTATAGAGATATTTAGCTATATAGTGTAAAATGTAAATATAATGTTGTCCAGCCGGTTTTATACTATAAATTAAAATAATTTTGCTGTCCGCGGTGAATATAATCGGAATGCCGTAAAGACGTTAACGCGACGTTTAATGCTGTTTTCATGCTATTGGCCGGTTTTTTTTTTTTTGTCATTTCTCAAATTCGGTAGGTACTTACTACCTAATAATATATACACTATATATATATATATAGAAATGTATTATATATTCTGGAATAATTATCGTGTAGCAGGTGATCTGTAGTATAATATATTCAAATATTATAGTGCTCGCTACTATTCCCACTTTATAATAATATATTTTAAATTAAATATAATACATTTAATACATATATTATACGTTCTATAATATATATAGTATCATTTACGCCCTATATGTATAAGCGTATAGATGTTTGTGATCTCTACCGCGTAAAAAGTGGTAAAAATTCTGTAATAAATTATTATATATGAACTGTGTTGCGGTATCAGAAAAATTCTCATTTTTAGATGTTAGAAAAAATAAATTATACACGACGACGAATCATTTGGTTGCGAGCTTACACCGATAAACTTCAAAGTTTAAAGTAAAATTGATATATTCAGCTGATTTCTACGAGAAGACACTCTTGCCTTATTATATCATTGATGGGATCTTTTCAATACTATCGGAATTTAAAATCTGAAAAATGTATTTCCTTACCATAACGTGTCTTATCCTCGGGATATTTACCACAATAGCAAGTGCAGAACGTGCCTGTTATTCTCAGTGTTAAAAAGAGTCAAGAATACAGACTATCGAGCTGAACTGGCCAAAAACGGCAAAAACAAGGACCTGGACGGAATTATCTATAATTAACCCTAATTTTTTTTTTTGATAAATAAACTTCTAATAAAACTCTCGCCGGCCTTGCACGAATGCCGAAATATTATTTATATTAATAGTGAGCCGATATTTGACTTTTTTTCCCCGATATTCCGATAATTGCTACCAATGTCCTACGCGATATTTGAAATAGAAAACCGTGAGTCGATATTGAAGTTAACGGCATTAATTTATGTTATTACGGTTTAAAACAATATTTTTTTTTACACTTTTTTATATTCCAGAGACATAATTGACGTTTTTTTTTCCAGAAATATAGGTTTTGAAGAAAAAAAAAACCCGATAATTGATATTCCAAAGTCCTCAATATCGGTTTATGCCGATACTGGCTGCTAATTCGTATATAATTATTATAGAATCACAACGGACCGGGAATTTCCGTAGAAAGAGATGGGTGAAGGGGTGTCCAAATAACGAAAACCCGTCGCCTGTTAGATTTCCCGGCACCTATCAGCAGCCCCTATTTTTTATAATAAAAATTCGTACTAAACATGTTTTTGAGTATATTGAAATGATACAAAGACGTGGGGGTTACAATGGAAAACTACAGTTGAACCGTACAATAGAAAACTGCAAAAATTCGTATATTTAACGTAACCTAACCTAACCTAACCTAACCTACCGTGCCAAATCTTTAGGTTAGGTTAGGCTATTTTATCAATTTATTCTTTGTAGTTGGTTGATAATCATAATCAATAACTGCATTTCAAATTTGTTAGTATAAGTATATATTTAACAGTACCCGTTTCTCAATTTCGTACTGGCACACTCCTGATTTCGGACTACACACTTTGTATTGGGGTTCAGTAAAAAAATAGCGCCCGGTAGGTACATATATACAGTACGAACACCGGATCGCATCCTCCGCTATAGTATAGTAATAAATTATTAATATTCGGTCGTGGTGGTCGGGCGAGTGGAAAGAACGCTGCGTGGCGGTCGGCGGTCGCCGGGTAAAAGTCGTCCGTACCGCGGGGGAGTGTTATTGCGAACGTACGTATAAAATAAAGCCGCGGTCACACACGGTATACTCTTGGCCGAATCGCTGGACTTGCTAAAACTGAACCGATTAAAAATGATTACGTTTAAAAAAAATTATATATGCACCGGCCGGTGCAGGTGGAATGTAGTGTATCGGGTACTGGAATAGAGTTCGAACGTTCACTTCACATGAATTGCAACACTATTTACTATAACGACTATATTTACCCTGTGGAGTTGTTGACTAGGTTTGTATTAGAGGCTCTGGTCAGTTTTCTAAGATTTTTTTTTTTTTTAGTATCGCGGTCTACACACGGGATTAGAGACTATACGATTAGCCCTAACAGCGTCAGGACTTCCATCAAGTCCTTTACATGAGTGCGCGCAGACCCACGTTGCAGGGTGGGCTAAGCCAACGATGATTAAGATACTTGAAAAACAAAAAAAGAAGGAATTTAAGTGTTACACACTTTCATTTATCCGCAGGTCACCGCCCACTATATTTAAGATTAGGTTTATGGCCTTGGCACACGTTTTCGTGTTTTCAACATTTAAATAAGACGCTATATGTGTACGTATATAACTTAAGTAGCAATGTACAACAAGTACGGTGAGGTTCACATGGTGGACCATGGACCACCAGATCCCCCTGTCTTTGTCAAAGTCCCCCGTTAATCGCAATACACTTCCGTACTTGGTAAGTTATATTCGGTTCGAACATCGATATTATGATGGTAGGTACCGTTCGATATTGAGTTTTTGATTGAAATATTTACCGCTTTATTAAACTCCACCAATGAGAAATCATCGAGTAACATCAATCAATTATGCACGTCCGGGTAAAAATTCTTACATTCCCCTCCCTTAAAACAAATGAAAGCTTATAGTTGTGTTATTGGTAGAAAAAACAATACAATAATATTTTTGGTGGGCTTCGGGCCTCAAAATCCTGGACATATGCCTCCCACTGATATAATATATATTATATTTTTTAAAAAATCGGGCGTGCCGAGGAAGCGTGTGAAAACAATTTAAATTAAAATTTACCCTGTTTACCATTACCGTTGTAGTTTGCAGATAAATTCGGTCGTTAGTGTATAATCAGGTTATTTATTATAGGCAGATCGAATATCCTTACCCATATACCAAAGCTTTCATGTTTATTTGTATGTTTTCCTCTCCACACGCGGCCTCGTTCCTCGGAATCCACCGGAGCCCCTGTTTGGAGTTCCGTAGCAAAACGTATTGCTTAGACGAGGAGTACTTATTATACGCCGTACACGGTTCCGGGTTAGTGTTTAAATTTAAACAGATGATTTTTTTTCTTCTTATTTTAGTGCGTATAATACACTAAACTCGTGTAAACCCGGCTTAATAATCCGGTAACAATTGCAGTAAACCTACGGAGGCGATCCGCCCCCGACAAGCTTTCCCCTCTATGGCGGTAACCGCTTTATGACCGGTGTAACCACCGCGTCACATCGGACCCCTCGAGGAGCGTTGCCGAAAGCCGAGAGCGCGTGCGCACCAAATAATATACGAATAGCCGACGGACAATATTATTATAATAAAATATAAAACGACGGAAACTTTTTCTTATATTAATATAACCTCGAACACCGTTGGGTTTGTCGTATGATAAATCAAATAAAAGTTTTTACCACTTATATAGGTACCCAGTGGCACCAGAATGATTTTTGAACCGTGGGGGCTGAATATATTGAAAATCTATTTTAATGCTAACCGAAAATTACGAAATTTAGCAATCTAAAAATTATTTCACACATATTTTATTTTGTTTTCAGTGGATATTTAAAATAAATGTATTCAAAATTCTATTAAAATATAATACATTTGTTATTTTTTAATATTGTTCTAATTTATTTTAATCGTTTTATTTGTTTAAAATATATAGACAATATATATTATAATATATTGTTTACAAATTTACAAATGTCAACGGTTATTTGAATGTTTCAATATTCAACATCAAAATTATGGGGGACGATATTTATAATATCAGTGGGGGCTTAACCCCTTGGTAATTTTTCCAGTGGTGGTGATTGCCCATATTTCCCCCTTAATTCCGGTGCCATTGTACTTCGGTACCCGAGAGACGACGAAGTTGTGCGGAAATATTTAACCGACCGTCTTCGAAAGAGAAACGGGTTCGATATTCATAATATTATCATTACGGCGCCGGCGAACGTTTTTTTTTTCTCCACGATCGGCAGTATAATAGTTGTTGTATTATATTACGGAGGAGGGAGGACGTTAAATTTATTTTTTTTTTTTATGCTCTCTTTCCGTTTTATTTTTTTCTTTTACGATTCGGTAAGTATATACGTATGTACACGCTCGGACGCTCGGACCGGCCGAGAGTGTAATAGACTGCAATGGACGATCGTTCGAAACCGTTTTTTTTTTTTATAATTCCCACTCGCGCGCACGCAGGTATTTTGTATGTAGATTGCGTATTCGCGTGAGTCGTCGGCGGCAATAATAATTATAAAATTCCGTCGCGGACGTTTGGAACCCCTGGCCTGCCGATTGATTACTAGTTACAAACAGCGCGTAGGCGCGGGAGTGGTTAAGCGGTGTGGTGGTACGGGGGGGAGCAGTAGTAGTAATACGCTTTCGGTCATTGGCGCGTCTATGGCTGCGCGTCCCGGCACCGCCGACAGTTTGTTGTTTTCGTCCGAGACAGGTGAAGGGGATAATTATTATTGTCGTGTGTCCGCGGCGTCGTCGTCGGTTTCGTGTTTGTGCGTTCGGTTTTGGAGCATTTTATTATTTTTTCAAACAATAGTGGTTTGTGTGTTTACCGAGTGATTTTTATTTTTTTCATTTTACGCGTCCCGCCGAATCGTACGTCGTTTCATTACACGTTATTCACATAAACGTATTTTGTTTTTCCGTGCACGCCGAACAAGTGTGATAAGTTGTGTTTCGTGTTTACGGACAGTTTTATAATTTGAAAAATAAAAAATAAAAATTATTAATAAACGACTCATAGCGATGGAATATCGGTAAAACGTTAGATTGGCGTTATTAGTATTTCGTCCGCCATGGAGACGTTGTCCGGTAGACGTCTACCGTCGTGTTCGGTTGGTTGAACGGGACGTGTAATGCCGGGACGCAATGCCGCGGTGTTGTTGCTTCTGGCCCGGTCGGTTTTCGCGTACTTGCTGGTGGTGTCCGACACAGACTCGCCGGGTCTGGTGCTGTTCGACGGCGGCACGCCGTTCTACGATCGGCCGGCCCGACGGTATGCGCTCAACCCGCAGAAAAATGGCGATTTCGTCTCCAAACTACTGCGCGTCGACCATTACACCGGGTCCGTCATACTCGAAAGGCCCCTGGAATGCGATGGTTTCAAATATCCCGACATGTTTACGTTCTACGTGGACTCGACGTCCAACGACACTCTTGAGTACATGTCCGTGCCATTGAGAATGGTCATTAAAGGATGCGAAAAAAACAGTGAGTTTTTCAAAATTCTTCAAATACCTACCATTTGAACGTTTTAACATTCGACTAAGTGATTTCTTTTCAAATCGGTACCTAATGTACTTTCTGTACGGCCTATTACAGTAGGCAAATGTAGAGTGTAAAAGTGCCTATTTATTGTCTAATAAGACATTTAAATCGAATTGTCATCCAATTGCGCACTATTTGTTATACAATAATATAAAATTACAAGTCTATGTTTATCTGCAAACATACTTTATTTGCCAGTACTGGATGCTAATCAACGGAAACAGTTTAAAATTAATAGGTGTAGAGAAGTAAAATTTGTGTACAAATGCTAAGTAAGACAACTTAGTGTTTGCGTTTGCTTTAGCATCTATTTTTATATCATAGTAATAGTAGGTATACTTTATTCTGAGTAATGTGATTTAGTGATTTTAAATTTGGTCATGTTCGACTATGCTGCTGTGTTCACAACCTTCACTTTACAGGTTCTCTTTTATTCTATGGTTTTACATTCGGTTAATTTTGTTTTTTTCATCTTAGTGAACTGACTTGGTTAGACCTAGTTAGACCATAAATATTTTCTCAAGTAGATACTTAATTCTGTTCATCATAAGTTTTTCATTTTTTGAGGTTTACATTATTTTGACAAAATTAAATTCACGTTTTTGATTTATTTTATACCCATTTTTAGATAACAATTAAAAAGATAAGTTGATACTTTTCCATTTATAAATTAAATATTGTGTTTTTTTGCCCAAATATAGGTATTTAATGGACTAGGTATTTCTACGCATCTGTTTTTAGAATTCTTCGAATGATTCATTAACAAATGTTTGTGTTGTAAGTAGAAACACTCATTGTAAACATGTTTTACGGTTTAATTTATCAATTTTAAACCAGTTTAAGCATTAGAATATACAATACTTATTGTATTTATATATATGTACCTGGTTTGAACAAAATTCCACAACTTTTACTGATTTTTGATTAAACCCTTTTTTTTTATTGCTTGCATTAGTCGTCTAATTTTATTTAAAAATACCAAGTTTTGTATATCATTTAATAGATTAATAATATAAAAATCAGTTTTTAGTAGGTACCTATTCATATCCTTTATAAATATCACCTCTGTATGTTTCATATTGACTCCCCCATTTTTTTTTTTTTATGCACTGATATAATCAGTAAACAACAATCTCTTTATTTGCATAAATTTGTTTTTTGTTAAGTAGGTATATACATAAATAGTACCTATTACTATTTATTTATTTTTTTATTTTTTTAGAAATTGATTCACTATTAAACTCTCGTATAGAACATGCTAAAAAATGGTCAAGTAAAACACTAGTTTCAGTGGTTTTATCAATATTAAAGTAAGTAAATATAATTCAAAAAATATTGTGTTGAAAATTTAATAGTTCTAATGATGTATTATAATTTAAAATATAATATTATTAGTTTAAAATCCGGCATTGGTATTTCTACGGATGACATAAATAAAAAGTGTTGGCGGCAAAGTGAATTTGTTGCACCGCTCGGAACTTCTGTGATTCCACAAAGTATAATCAATGATTGCCAAGTACGTTATGTGGATGTTAATGATAATAGATTTAGAGTGGAATCAAAAAATGGCGATCTCGTTGTGGCTGAAGATTTTTGTTCAACACTCGATCCAATGTCTATTATTGTTATGATATCATATGAATGTGATGTCAATAGTGAAATTGTATCGCCTTCAGAACATTATATCAAAGTAATTTAATCAATTTTTTAAGCAATATTAAGTATTTTATTAAATACAAATTATTTTTAGATGATTCTTTGGCATAAAAGAAGTTTAACAGAAACTGGACGTGTACGGAGGGATGTAGAAATGGCAGATAGTGGACTTCAATTTGAAAGAAGTCTGTATGTCGCTAGCGTAGCGGAAGAACTTCCATCCGCAACAATTGTCTGTAGTGTCCACGCAAGGAGTATGCCTCCAAATAATAATCCAATTGAGTATCAGATGAGTCCTATTATTGATACCAGATCACATGCAATGTTTACCATCGATTCAAATTCTGGTTTAGTCACAACTTTGGTATCATTGGATAGGTATTTTGTTTATTATTATTAATAACTATATATTATAACCAAAATATATTATTATTATTATTTAATTTAAATACATTAAGAATTAAATAAAGTATTAAAAATATTTCAACTCTAATTTGGAAAAAATTTATTAAAGAATTGCACAATTATTATCATTTTTATGAAAAATTATTTAATGATTAGTGAAACTAAATACTTAATAAGAGCTATAATTATCTAATATTTTCAGAGAATTTATGGACGTTCATTATTTGCGAGTAATTGCCATAGATACATCAATTCATTCATCTACAGCTACTACAACACTTCAAGTGAATGTGGTAGACGCCAATGATCATTCACCTGTATTTGAATCTGCCTCTGGCATGTACGAAGCATCAATTAGGGAATCTGTTTCAGTTGGAACTACAATCATTACGATACGAGCAACAGATCTAGACATTGGGCTCAATTCTCAGGTATGGTTTATGGTTTATGATTCTTCTAAGTATAATTTGAATGTAAAAAAAAAAAAAAAAAACATTTTTATCAAATCATATCAGTTATTACATAAGGTTTTATAGTGATCTAGGTGGCAAAATGTTTTAATTATTTTAAGTAAACAAATTTAAATTACTTTGATTACATTGATCTCTAGATTAAATATAAATTCATTATTGAGTGATTATTTATCTAGTACTCTGATTTTCCAGATTGAATATTCAATTGAGAGTATATCGAGTGGTGGTTTGAATGCTAGTGCAGATGAGACTTTTGGGATAGATCTTCGTAGTGGTGTTGTCAGTGTAAGACGAAATTTAGACCGTGAGGTATGTGAAGTTTATACGGTTATGATTAAAGCTAGTGATCAAGCAGCACCACCATCGCCAAGACGTTCAGCAATTGCTTCTTTAGTAGTGAAAATATTAGATGATAATGATAATTATCCACAATTTTCTGAACGCGCTTATACAACCAATGTTCCTGAAGACATGAATCCTAATCAAAGACCAGTTATAGCCACAATTAAGTAAGCTGCTTAAAAATCTTTATAGTTTATTAAAACGCTGTACAATTATTAGACTTTGATTAAAATGATTATTTGCACTAAAAAAAAGTTCATTAATTATTTATTACTATTTTTAATATTTAATTGTTGCTTGACATTTTTGAACAATATTCTAGATTCTCTGAAAAGCATTGTATATAATAATAATTAATTATATTTAGTTTTTATTACATTTGTATAAATCTATTATACTAAATACATTTTTTTTTAGATCATAGTACTTTTTATATTGATTACGAATCTGCGTTTCACATTGATCATATTTTGTTTAGAAGTTATAGATGTTTATAATTGTTTGCGATACTGATAATGACTGTGTGTGTCACTGTAAATTTGCCCCAAACATTATTTTACTCACATTATTTCCATAATTTGATATATTGCAATTATTTTATTCTCATATCCAATATTAATTATATTTGTGTTTTTAATTTACCTAAACTAATAATAATTAATTAAAAATATATCTTGATTTTAGAGCTACTGATGCCGATCAAGGATTAAATGCTGTTGTTCGATTTGCTATAATTGGAGGCAATACACAGGGACAATTTTCTATCGATAGTCAAAATGGAGAAGTTTCACTAGTAAAATCGTTAGATTATGAAGCTATGCGAAGCTATCGACTTATGATCAGAGCTCAAGGTATTTAACAAATTTATTTAATTAAATTAATATTTTATTACTATTCAATAATCATAATAATAATCTTTATAATTTATATAGACGGTGGAAATCCTAGTCGTTCTAATACTACTCAATTATTAGTAAATGTAAAGGATGTAAACGATAATCCTCCAAGATTTTACACTTCACTTTTTCAAGAATCAGTGTTAGAAAATGTAGTTATTGGTTATAATATTGTAAGAGTACAAGCATATGATGCAGATGAGGGAGAAAATGCTGCATTAAAGTATCGCATATCTCCGAGAGATTTTGAAGGTGCTCCTGCAGAGAACTTGCCTATTGCTATAGATGAAAAGACTGGTTGGGTGTACACAAATCATTTATTAGACCGTGAAACTAATCCCAAATACCAGTTTCATGTTGTGGCTGAAGACGGCGGTGATCCACCAAAATCAGCCACAGCTAGTGTTGTGGTTACTATTCAAGATGTTAATGATAACAAACCAACTTTTAATCCAATGCAATACGATATTGTTATTAGTGAAGATGCACAACCAGGAACACCACTTACTACTGTAACAGCTACCGATCCAGATGAAAACCCAAGGTATTTTTCCCCTTATAAAATTAGTTTTGTGTTTATTCATTTTAGTTTTGATTATTATTTAATAACCAAATATAAATTTTTTTTAAAGGTTGCATTATGAAATAGTTAGTGGTAATTTGAGAGGAAGATTTGCAATTGCTACTCATAGTGGTAAAGGCTTAGTAACTGTTGCTCAACCACTAGATTATAAACAAGAAAAACGATTTATACTATCGGTGAGTATTTATGAATTTAATATTTAACCTAATAAATAAACTCATCTTTAATTTCATATCTATTATGCTAATCATTATTACTGTTTTAAGTGTTCAATATTAATAATAATTTGTTGTTTTTTCCGTTTTGAAATTATAGGTAACAGCAACAGATTCAGGTGGTTTATTTGATACGGCAACAATTTATGTCAATGTTACCGATGCTAATAATTTTGCTCCAATCTTTGACAACGCACCATATACAGCTAGTATATATGAAGATGCTCCAGTTGGCTCCACAGTTCTTGTTGTTTCTGCTACTGATGGCGATGTTGGCCAAAATGCTTTAGTTAGTAAAATTTAATTTGATTTATTATGGTTTTGTTTAAATTTTTTTAAATTTTTAAAAAACAATTTTTTAGATTACCTATTCGTTAGCGAGTGGTTACGGTGATGCCTCTGAGTTTACAATAAATGCTCAAAGTGGTGCTATCGTTACAACGAAACCATTAGATCGTGAAGTTCAAAGTGGATACTTACTTACGGTTACTGCTCGAGATGGTGGCAATCCTCCACTCTCCGATACTACTGATGTAGAAATTTCAGTAACTGATATTAATGACAATGCACCACAGTTTTTCAACGCTTCATATTATGGATCAGTTTCTGAAGACGCTCTTACTGGAACTAGTGTCCTTCAAGTATAAACATTTTTGTTATATATAATTAATTGTTTTATTTAATAAATGTATTTATCGTTTAGGTTAGTGCATCAGATGCAGATTCAGGTTTGAATGGTCGTATTAAATATGCTTTAGATGATGGCGTTGAAGCATTTGTTATTGATCCAACTTCTGGAATATTAAGAACTGCGACTTCTTTAGACAGAGAAAGCATTCCTCAATACAATATTCATGTATTTGCTATTGATAAAGGCTCACCATCTCTTTCTACAGCTGTATGTAAATATAATTTTAAAAATACCTTCTTTGTATTAAAATGTAAAATTTATATAGGTACCTGTTACTATTCGCATCGATGACGTAAATGATTCACCACCCGTGTTTGAATCCGATAAATTAGTTATGTACATTGCCGAAAATTCGCCAATAGGTTCTACTGTTGGAGAACTGCATGCCAAAGATCCAGACGAAGGACTAAATGCGGTTGTTCAATATTCTATAATAGGTATTTAAAAGTTATATTACTTAAACAATAGAAGCTCTATTCACAAAAAAAACAATCTCTTAATTTTCAATTTATTATTAATTTCATTGGAAGTTAGTATAATTATTAATTATGTATTTGTGCATACTATAGTAAAATGATTAAAAGCTTTAACAAACTTAAAATTTTTGTATTGAAATTATTTAATCCCAAAATTCATGAAAATAAATTTTAACAATTACATTCAAACATGTTAAAAAATTGATTTTTAATTTCAGAATTGTATTTTTAAATGCAATGATTAATTATTATTACAATAATATAAAATAATAAAAATATCTGTTATTTCACTTTTTATTATAAAATAATATTAAAATGATATAACAAAAGTAAGCATATTGTTGCAATATTCTTCTTTTAATATAATGGTTTATCAGTAGTTTAAATAATTATTATTAATAATATTATTAAATTGTTTAGGTGGAGAAGATGCTAGTAGTTTTTCTCTTTTAAGAAGACCTGGACTAGATAAAGCAGAATTATTAACATCAATTGAATTAGATTATGAATCAAACAAGAAGAAATTTGAATTAGTAGTTAGAGCATCATCACCTCCATTGCACTCGGATGCTCCATTAACAATTTACTTGACTGATGTAAATGATAATGCTCCAAGACTTTCAGACTTTCAAGTTATTTTTAATAACTTTAAAGATTACTTTCCTACCGGAGTATTTGGTCAAGTCCCTGCGTTTGATGCAGATGTATCAGATAAGCTGATTTATCGAATAATATCCGGAAATAATGCCAATTTAGTACAATTAAATGAATCAACTGGTATGTTGACTCTATCTCCACAGTTAAATACTAATGTGCCTAAAATTGCTTCAATGGAAATATCAGTTACTGGTAAATAAGTTTGTTTTTTTTTTTTAAATTTGTTTATTTTATTATGATGTTATTGATTAAAGATGGAGTAAACGAGATTAAAGCTACTATGACATTAATAGTAAGATTGGTTACTGACGAGATGCTTTTTAACTCAGTGACTGTTCGGTTAGCTGATATGACTAAAGAAGCGTTTTTATCTCCATTGTTGGAATATTTTACATCTGGTTTAGCAGCAATTATTCCATGTCCAAAAGAAAATGTTTATGTATTCAGTATTCAAGATGATACGGATGTTGATGGGCGGGTTTTGAATGTTAGTTTTTCAGCAAAACAGCCAGACGGTGTGTTTTATTCTCCCCAATTTCTTCAAGAACGTGTTTATTTAAACCGAGGAATACTTACTCGTTTATCAACTGTTCAGGTAAACTTTAACTAGCAATTTTATTTTTATTTCAATATTAATGTATCTTTAATCAACAATCTATTTAATTCATATTCCAGATTTTACCATTTGAAGACAATTTGTGTGTTCGAGAACCTTGTTTGAATTTTGAACTTTGTTTAACTGTCTTAAAGTTTGGAAATGCTTCATCTTTTATAAGTAGCGACACAGTTTTATTTAGGCCAATTTATCCAGTAACTACTTTTACTTGCCAGTGTCCACATGGTTACACAGGTATATTTTTTAATTTGTTTTATTTTTAACAATTATTTTAATGGTGTGTTTGTTTACGATAGGGAGTCAAAAATATTATATGTGTGATACTGAAGTGGATTTATGTTATTCTAATCCGTGTAAAAATGGAGGTCAATGTCAAAGCAAAGAAAGTGGATATTCATGCCTTTGCCCGCATCGTTTTGTTGGTGATAACTGTGAAATTAATTTGAACCATGACGAATGTAAACCTGGAATATGTCATTCTGGGGCCACGTGTACACCTTTAAAAAGTGGTGGATTTTTATGCGATGACTGTTCCCCAGCCGGTACTTTTGAACACTATGATGAAGTGTGCAGACTCCGTTCTCGAGGCTTCCCAAAATCTTCATTTTTGACCTTTCCGTCGTTGAAACAAAGAAATCGGCTACATATTTCCTTTAAATTTGCAACATTAGAAGAATCGGGAATGTTAGTTTATAATGGTCGTTACAATGAACGCCATGATTTTATTGCCTTGGAACTCGTTGAAGGAGGACGTGGACTGCAATTTTCATTTTCTTTAGGATCGGAAATCACTTATGTAATCGCTTATCCACCCAGTGGTGTAGTAAACGATGGACTTTGGCATTCTGTTATAGTTTCTTATATCAATCGAGTGAGTTATATTACATTTAAATCCTTAAATTATTAATTTTTACATTACATTTTATATTTATTTTTAAGAGTGCAATTCTGAGCTTGGACAATTGTGATGTTCCATTAACTTTGAAGTATGGCACAAAACTTGGATATACTTGTGCTAATGTTTCTGTTCAAGTTTTAGAAAAAAGGTAATTTCTCAAGGATTTTTGTGTACATTGGTATTTATTTAATTGTTTATTTATAGGTGTGAAATTTTAACTGAAAGTTGTCATCGTTTTTTGGATCTTACTGGTCCACTTCAAATTGGTGGTTTGCCTATGTTACCCGATTCTACAAGTTTTCAAGTGAAAAGCAGAGATTTTGTTGGTTGTATTGCTGATGTATACATAGACTATAAACTTCTCGATTTAAATAGGTTAGGATACAGAAAAGTACCGATATTTTATCTACATATTATGATCATTTTTAAATGTGTGTATATTATTAGTTTTGTAGCCGATAATGGCACCATCATTGGATGTCCGGAAAGAAAATCTTTTTGTGTTGATACACCTTGTAAAAATGGAGGTAGTTGTTCTGATCATTGGGGTACATACAAATGTAACTGTGTTGAATCTTGGGGAGGAAAAGACTGTAGTCATTGTAAGTATATTAAAATACATAATCTTTAGATTACTATTAATACATTATATGTCAAAATGTAGTATAATATAAAATCTTGAATTATTTTTTAGCCATACGTGCCCTTTGGCGTTTTTCTGGAGGCAGTGTTGTAGCATTCAATCCATTATTGCGTACTATTCAATTTCCATGGTACACATCTTTATCAATAAAAACCAAGAAAGCAGATTCTCCAATTATTTCTATTAATATAGGACAAAATACTACTGCTAGAATATATGTTAGTTTGCATTATTTTAAACAAGTATTTTTCTTTACAATTTGTATATTTTTAGTTGGAAAGTGGTTTCATTGTTTATGTTGTGGACAATCAAAAGGCAATTTTTGGTAGTGTCCAAATTAATGATGGCGATTGGCATAATCTGGAAATTATATGGCAGAATACAGGTGGAGTTAGATTTGTATTGGATCATGGAATTCGTTCTGTTGTCAAAACACTAAACGCTAAACTTCAGGGTCAATTTGTCGGGAAAATTCAATTAGGAAATTTCAATGAAGATTTAACTAACATTGACTCAAACTTAGGATTTAAAGGATGCATTAAAGTAAATGAGAATTTTATTAATTATTTATTTCTTTTTTTTTTTTTTTTTTTTAACATTGTGATGATAATTAATTAGGATGTGCGAATTGGTCACAGTGGAGGAACTACTGTATTAGAAATTCCTGAAATTATGTTACATGTTAGTGAAAATTGTGAACAAGATAACCCCTGTGATGGTAATAAATGCCCAAAATATAGCGAGTGTATACCATCATGGAACAATTATACATGTAAATGTCACACAGGTAATGTTAAACTGTCGCTGTAAAATAATTACCTGTAAAATATTAGAATTTATAAGTTGTTTATATATATATATATATATATATATAGGTTATGTGGGAGCTTCTTGTGAAAGTGTATGCAATACTAACCCTTGTGAAAACAGTGCATTGTGTATTGAAGATCGAAAAAGTCTACGCGGTTATCGTTGTCAATGTAATGCAATGTCATTTAATGGTATGCAATCCTTTTAATTCATTCTTATGTATTACATAGAACATTAATAATAAGATAAATATAAAGTTATTCTAAACATTAGATGTTAATAAGCAATTAAGTTACTATTACTGTTTAATTTAAAATTAAAGAAATGATTTATAACATTATTTATTTACACATTATAGTGTAAACAAATTAAATATCATTAGGTTGATTTTGAAACTTATTCTGAATTTATTTTATTTTATTCAAATTTATTTACAGGTGACTACTGTGAGAACGAACTTAAAGAATCATGTCCTATAAGTTGGTGGGGACATCATCGAGGAGTTTGTGGTCCTTGTAATTGCATGGTTGACAATGGTTATAATCCTCATTGTAACAAAACTACTGGCCAATGTTATTGCAAAGTAAAGTTTCAGAGTGTTTAGTGATTGGTTTAAATTTTGTTATTAAATATTATGATTTGTGGTTTTTAGGACAATCATTACACTCCTCATGATTCTAATAAATGTCTTGAGTGCGGTTGCTACAGCGTGGGTTCTTTTGAAAGAATGTGCGATCAAACTACAGGACAGTGTAAATGCCGCCCTGGTGTAGTAGGTCGTAGGTGTGACCAATGTCCAAATTCTTATGCTGAAGTTACATTAAATGGGTGTGAAGGTAAATAAATTTAAACATTTTATTTATTAGACAGTGAAAATATAGTAAATAATGATATGCTTATAACCCTTTTAGTTATTTATGATGGCTGTCCAAAAAGTATATCTGGTAATATTTGGTGGCCTAGAGCAAAATGGGGTGAGCAAGTAATCGAAAACTGCCCTCTTGGTTCTCAAGGCAAAGCTAAACGACTTTGTCATAATACGTTGGATGGGTGGCAATCACCTGATATTTTCAATTGTACTTCAAATGCATTTGTAGATCTTCAGAGACTTGTAAGTATATAAAATTAATAAACAAGTTTTGATGCAATGTTATAGTGCAATATATTAAACTAATGATTTGTATTTATTTATAGTTAAATGGATTGGAAACTAAATCCATGAAAGTAACTACATTTGTTGCAGTAAATGGAGCTAGTAGTCTCCATAAAGCGGTTAATAGTACTCTGGTTCTCCATGGTTCTGACATCCTCATTGGTCAACAACTTGTACAACACTTACTATCTCATGAAGGGTCTTTATCGGGTTTGAATTTGACCCATAGTCAAGATAAAGATTATATATGGGTTAATAATATTTTTAATTTTAATTTGTTTTTTTTTTTTTGTTCATTAACGTTGAATTAACAATAATGTTGTATTCAGAATTTAATCATGGCATCGAGTCGTTTATTAGACTTAAATGAAAGTGATCATTGGGAACGCATATATAGTTTAATATCACAAGGACCTTTTCATTTAATGAACACTATTAATAACTATATGGCCACTTTGTCTACTACTCAACACGATACTTATACTGATCCGTTTGAAGTAGTTACTCCTAATATTGGTTAGTGTTTTATTTCATTCATCTCTCAACACTGTCAAAATAGACCATTTCTATATTTTGTTAATTTCAATTTTTTGCAGCTATTGGATTAGATGTTATATCAGCAGAAAGTCTTTTTGGATTTGAACCTCAACATGAACAGCCAGATTTATCCACTTCTGCAATAACAGAAGAAAAGGTGAATTTACCCGACTCGTCTATACTTCAACCAGCAATACAAGTATGTATTAAAAATATAACTTAACAAAGATCATATATTTAAATTAAATTTGTATCTTAACTCTAGGTTTTGAGTTTAAAACCTGGCTCAGAAATATTGGGTTTGAAAAATATGGGTAGCCCTGTGGTTGTTTTACCGAAATATAACAACTATCTCATGGATTCCTCCAAGTTTGATAAACACACCCAAATAATGGTGCCGATCGATTTACTAGGCATTGAACCAATAAAACATGGTATGACCACGACCAAGGGACAACTTTCTAAAAGTGCTGCAGTTGTTGGTTATGTTCAGTATCGCACACTTGGAGCGTTGCTGCCTTTACGTTATGATGATACAGTTTTAAAAAGATATTCAGTCGATCTTCAAGTGGGTTCATCAGTTTTATCATTTGTGGCGACACTGAATCGTAACAATCCCAAAAGTAAGTTTTATTATTTGATACAAAATTTAAATTATATTGTATTTTTTTTTACTAGAAAAACGACATGTTAATGGAAAAGAAATTTCAGAGTTATCTGACATGGTGCCTTTGGATTCACCAATTCGTATTAGGATCTGGATAAACAAAACCCCAGTTACTATGAGATCTAACCCACAGTGTGTACGATGGTCAACTTCTAGAGTGTAAGTTTTCTTATATAATTTATTGAATGATTGTATGGCAATATTTTGATTTTTTTTTTTCTGGTCTTTAAAATGTTTGACTTTTAAAGTTTAAAATGAGTTGAGCAAGAACTATTTAAAATTAAAAATTTAAGTATATTTTGTGTGTATGGTTGTGGTTTATAGACCCAAAACTTTCAGAGATTGTTCTTAGAGACACCAGGAAGGTTTAGATAGAGTTATTTGAACTATGTTTTATAAGTAGCTGAACAAACTTTGAGAGCTTTATGGTATAAATGAATCAAATTGGGGAAAATTACAAAGTGTATATGTTTATCTTTGTAACCTTGGTAACAGATGAGTTAAGAAACGGTTATTATTATTTAAAAAATATATTTTGTTTTTGAATGGTTAAAAAAAAGAGGGAAAATAAATTGGCACGGGAAACACCGTCCGGAAAAGCTAGTAAAAAGTAATAAAATATGTGAAAGTTAACAAATTGTATAAAATGCTATAAAACAGTAAATATATATATATATATATATATACATTTTACATTATACATGGTATATATTTATATATATATAAACATTTTCATTCAGTTTTAATAAGGATAGATCATTAGTTATATTTGTCTCCTTCTAATAGACATAGTATATTTTAAGATAAAAAAAAATGTTTTATATCATTAGTACGTAAGTTCTGTGGACAATATAATATAATTTATATTTAATAATATATCTTAGGGTTTATATTTTTTGTTTTTTTTTTTTAATACAGTACTGATGGTGAATGGACTCGAGCAGGTTGTCATACAGAGATACCAGAAGATGATTGGTGGAAAAAAGATCCTATTTACATTAACTGCACATGTAATCAGCTGTCAACATACGCAGTTCTTACTGATGTGGTCGATGAACATGTAACTTATTTTATACATACAAATAATATTTTTTATAAATTGGATTTTTTTTTTTTTTTACAGTATATAATCGAATATTCAAATTTGGAATTATTTTTAATTCTAATATCATTTGGATTAGCAATCATTGCTCTCATTGTAACATGTGTTTTATTAGTCGCCGTACGTGCAGGAACTAATACAAGCTCAATATACACTCATTTTGCTCTATGTTTACTTCTTACACAATGCGTTTATTTGGCTGCTACTCAAACCCGAGGGACCCTATATACTTTTGAGGTATTTTATATTTAATATTTATATTATAATAGATGCATTTAACAGAATATGTTGTATTTTATTTTTAGATATGGTGTAAATTTTGTTCTATAACTCTACACTATTTGTGGTTGGCTACTATTGGTTGGTCATTGGTTGCCGCCTTGCATCTATATCGAATGTTAACTGAACTACGTGATGTAAATCATGGTCAAATGGGATTCTATCATAGTATTGGTTATGTTTTACCGGCTATTATTGTTAGTTTATCCGTGGGAGTACGAATTAACCAATACGGGAACTATTATTTCTGTTGGTTATCGGTTTATGAATCTGTTGTTTGGAGTTTAATCGGTCCCACTTGTCTTGCTGTAGCCATCACTGTTATTGTTTTACTTCTTTGCATTAGAGCAGCATTCACTCTAAAAGATCACGTGCTCGGCTATGGAAATTTAAGGTAACATTGATATTTTGGTAATATGATTTAAATATTAATTAGAAATTATGATATTATTTTTTAGAAGTGTTTTAGTCGTGCAAGTGATCTGTGTGCCTATATTAGTCGGCGTTTGGTTATTAGAAGTGGTTGTAGCGTCTGAACGCGATACACGGCTCACGTATACATTGTGTGCTGCTGTATGTGGTCAAGGTTGGCTTGTATTGGCGGGTTTATGTTATTCTAATGCAAAGCTTCGATGTGGAGTCCACCATTGTGCATTACGACTCATTGGCAAAGAAGTACCTGAAAAAAATGAACCAAATTCTGGGATAACTGGTCCGATTTCACCTCCAACCATTAGATCGTCCTTGTCATACCGAAACACAGGTGTAACAAATACAGACGGAGCTAGAAGACCAATCGGTATATCCATGTCCAGTACGACTTCTAGATCTACAACAAAAACTAGTAGTAGTCCCTATAGGTAATATTAATATAATTTAATTTAACCCTTTAAAAATTTATTTACTAACCAATCATTTCTTTCAGAAGTGATACCCAGTTAAGAAATACATCGACAACAACAAGTAATTATGATCATTCGACATCTGATTTGCCATCGAGTTTTCACCGAACACAACATACGTCGGATTCTGATTCTGAAGGATCGGGAGAAGGGAGGAGTTTAGACTTGGCTTCTTCTCATAGTAGCGATGAAGATGATTCTTCTCGTCATAGAAGTCGTAGAAGTAATATTTCTTCTAACCGCCCCCCTCCGTTTTTATCGAATATAAATGAAGATCCAGGATTGCCTCCATCTTTAAATGTGATTACAAATTCACAATTGTTCCCTAATTTAAAACCTTTGTATGCTCCACGATGGAATAGTCAGCCATATCCAACAGGTAAAATGTAAACAAATGATAGCAATAATGTGATTGTTTTATTTATACTGATACTCAGCACTGTCTCTTTTACATCTTAATATTTAATGTTTTATGTATTCAATAATCTGGTTATATTATAGCCAATATTATATTCTTAGTTAGTCATTAATTTAATGCATTTTTATAATTGTATTTAAGTATATTGTATAAGATATCAATATCTTTTTTGTATAATTTAATTAAGGTAAGTTTTAATTTTAAAATATAATATATATCTTATGTTTAGTTCAAGAAGAAGAAAATGCTGTTGCACAACATCGTTGGACTGGGTCAACAATATCTGATCAAGAAAATTCAGTTATAAATAATCGTATGTCTCTTGAGCCACCTCTGCTAAGTAGTGAACACTTTAACTATCACCACAAGAGTTCAACATTCAATTCACTAAACAAAACAGGATCAGATTGTGATGTTGATGATAAAACCAGTCTTGGGGATAAATATTTATTTCCTTACACTGGTAAATTGAGTTTTTTTTTTTTACAAAAAGACATTTACTAAATAAATTTGTCTAAAATACATTGGTTTATATTTTAACAGTAGATAAAAATTAAAATGTGCATAATATGAAAAAAAAAATATATTCTTTCTTCATTAAAATTATAATAATATTTATACATAATATCTGCTTTTAAATATTCTAGATTTACATTGCTATATTTTAACTGAAAAGATAACATTTTGAACAAAATACAAATTTAAAAATTATTAAAGCACTAAATAGTTAAATTTCTAATAAACTGTGTTTTTGTTATAGCCGAAGAAGATCATTGTTACTCTCCTTATCGAGATATGTACGGTGACAATCGCAGAGAAAATGATTTATTTGGTATTTCCATGCCACCTCCTATGGTTACCCGAGGAAGTGAAAATGGATCATTACACAGTATAGATAATAGGTTTGTAACAGCTCGAGCTTATAGCCGACCGGTGTCACCATCCACGCACGCCTCCACATCTACTCTTAATTTACAATCGAGACACGGTTATACAAATGAATATGGTATACAGGAAATACTAGAATCTGAGTAAGTTTTTGATTTATTAGGTCATTATTTTTATTATATTATTAATTTGGTTTAGTAATATATTTCCAGAGTATATTTAAGTGTCATGGAAATTTTAAATCCATAGCCCTTATATTTATTATTACATTTTTGACTACACACTCGTACACAAGAACTAACATAATTAATTGCTCATGTTAACCACCATTTGGCTAATTTAGGCTTATATATATTAACATTATGGTATATAATGATTGTTTTCTTCTTTTGCATCGCTGCTATGGTGTTTGGATTTTACAGTGAAGAAGAAGTAAGTGTTTTTATATTTTATTATTTAGAACTTGCTTATAAAATGCAAGTATTTGCTAGTTTTATTTATTGACTTATTCACAATTTTATTATTTGTTAAATGTTAATCACCAAACTAAATAAATACATTTTTGCTTATTTACAAGTTATATTATTGATAAGAAAAGAATAATTGGCCAAGTGATTTGTTTATTTACCATTGATATGTACCTATATTTTAATTTTCGAAAAGTACAACTTTATATTAGTTAAAAAAGACAAAATTGAATAAGCTCTGGGCACTTAAGGTCATGCCATAGAATATTGTACTTCATAATATAACCTGTATCTTTATAGGAATTATAATATCATTAATATTTTATAATTGTTAAATATTGAGATATCGCTCTTAAAAAAAAGATTATACAAATATATTATTACATCATATTGAATCTTCTTATATATATATATACAGAGTGCCCCACAGAGATATACCCATTGCAATATCTTCTGATAGTATGAAGATAAGTCAAATTTTGTTATAATTTTTTTTATGGCTCACAGAGATAAGGACTACGAATGTTCATATTTCAATTAAATTTATATGTGTTTGGTTAAAAAATAACTTATTTTCATTGATAACCTCATTAATTTTAATATTTTTTTTAGTTAACAAAAAAATAGTTTATTAAACGTAACAGTGTTTTAATAAACATAACTTATAAGAAAATGATGTGATAGTTTCAATAAACTACTATTGTATTAAATTATATGCTATTTTTCTGTAAACTAAAAACAATATTAAAAATCATGAAGTCAGTGAAAATAAAATGTTCAAATTTTCAGAATAATAAACTCTATAAAAATGTTATCTTTAAATTTGTAGGAAATAATAAAATATAAATATTTTTAGTCCTTATCCATGTGTGTCACATATATAAAAAAAAAATTTAAAAAAAGAGAATTTAATTATTTTCATTATCTTTGGAGATATCACAATGGGTATATCTTTGTGGGACACTCTGTATAATACCTATAAAATCTATATTTACAACAAACAAATTAATAATAATATTTAATTCCACTTGATAAAAATTATTATTTATTGTTCATGAGACCATTAAAAATAAGGATGGAACATTTATTAAAGAATATCAAAACAAGTTTTATATTGTAAAATCTAATTTTTTTTTTTAAAAATAGGTAATTAAAATATTAAAAATGGAATTGTAAATGTTGTTGATTGAGATATTATTAAAACAAACTTTAATTAGAATTCTGTGTATGATAGTTTTTAACTCTCTTAAATAATATTTATTGGCATTTATTGAGGGAAATACATTTTTCTTAAATTGTTTTCATGAGTTTCTAATATACACTCAAACCATATTAATATTATTAGACTTATTGTAATTCCATATTTTTTTTTTCAGCTGAAATAAAAATATATTACAAAAGGTATTAATCAACAATATTTTATAATAACTATTATAATAGCTCCTTAGCACAATAAAATTTTTTAAATTATTTTTATTTGACTAGAATTTGATCCTCTTTCTAGATGAAAAAAAATGTACATATCAAATGTGGAAAAATTACTGCCAAACATTCCAAGATAATTTATTTCTAAATTGATATCTAAATTGTTCACCATATTATGTATCGTACTAAAATGATTTGTTGTTTTATTATTTTTTTTTGCCATTATAGGAAGGATTCTAGTGAAACTCCAGTGTAACATGGTTCGGATACAGTACAAACTATGTAATATTTAATTCTGTGCAATTAGTATATTTTAAAAAAACATTGCTTCCTTTTATTTTGACTCCATAGTATTTTATATTATATGTATGTATAAATATTAACGTAAAATAAGTATAAACAGTTTTTATGGTCTCAATATTATTATTTTTGTACTTATGATAATATTTTTTTTAAATATATATTTATACTTTTAACTGTAAATTTTAGGTCTAAGATAAGCTTGAACTAGGGTCTGTGATTGTTATTTTTGCCATCAAGAATCAGTTCTTTAATTTGTGCCGGTAGACACCACTAGTATACAGTTTTTAATTTAGTTTATACACATTTTTAGTACAATATTGTTGTGTATATATATATATATATATCTCATAATACCATTTTTTTTTTATTTTTTTTTTTGTAAATTTAATACTACATTATGCAATAGATGAATTCGAATAGAATAGGCGATAACTTCCGAGAACCCTAGTCACAGCACAGCCCAGGAACCAATCAGCCACGCTTCCACTGCCATGGACCTTGTACAGACAAACCATTACTTTTTAGAAGTATAATATTATTATTATTGTTTGTTATCTCAACGATTATATCATTACACACAATCACACATATCTTAGTATAAATTATTCCAATTTGATCAATTTATTATTTATCTTAAATGCCATGTCAAATACTATCACGAGTTGGTCCAATCGTTTTTGTGATATGTAGGCCTAAGTATATATAATACTAACCTTTAATCGTTTTAACGGAGAATATGTTTATAAAAATTCTCTGATTATTTATTATCACATTTTTGATTGTTAGAGATGTCATATATTTATAATATACTTTTTCAGATGTTGCATATTTTTGAACTGTAACATTGTGCTCAACTGTTATGGTCCAAAAAAGATTTATTCAGTAAAATTACTGTAATAATAATATAATATATTTATTTAAATTTTAAGTTAAAACACTCAATTTTAGTTGTAGTCGAGTGAAATTCGTGATATGTATTTTTTTACATTCCAGAAGAGTTGTGATTTTTTTTTTTTATAATTATTAGATAGATATTTGTATATTGTATAGATAGATTATATTTATGTATAAAAATATATTATAGATTTTCATTCCATTCACGTGTGTACATTTTAAATTATATTTTTTCATAATATTTATTGTTGATTTGTTTGTTTTATTTGTGTTTATAATCCACTGACTGTTGATATTTTCAGATCGAATATGACGTGTTGGTAAAACAAAAAAAATGCGATGATACCTAGACATTTGTTATTTAGCCTAAAAATGTTCGGAAATTTGACACACGGCTTATCGTAAGTCGATAATATTTAATGACGGAAAACAATAAAGTTTAGCGTAAAGCGACAAATATTTTTTTTATAATCTTTTAATGTTAAAATTTTAATGAAACTCGTATAAATCAAGGCATTAAAGCATATGATTAGCCGAACTATAATAATATATAGGGAATCTGCCGACTAAATTATATTATACAGTAGTAATTATTAAGTTATTTTACCTGCGCGCCTTGTGCAATTTCACCTTTTTTTTTTTTTTTTCGATTGAACCGGCAATACACCCACCTCCCGGAAACGCCGTAAAGCACTACTCCGGGAGGCGGGAAAAAGTAGCCAACGGCACGTAGTGTTCCCAAGCGGTCACCCATCCAAGTACTAACTACGCCCGACGTTGTTTAACTTCAGTGATCGGACGAGAACTGGTGTGTTCAACGTGGTATGGTCGTTGTAGCGCATTTTCACCTATAGGCGGGCGCGTCCACGAATTCGTCTAATTTCAATATTTCCCTTTGATTATTGATTTAATATAAATTTTAATTTAATTTACAATAAAAATAAAAATTCAATTTATTAGGGGGCCAGCACAATATATAGCGCTGCGTGAATTGATATATGATCATAGATGTAATCCCCCCTGGTGGGGCGCTTAGGAGGACTTAGCGATCCAAAAAAAAATATTTGATTTAGTATTTTATATTATATTAATAATTGGACCCCGAGCCGGCAAAAACACACTTACGCAGACTGAGTAGAACTCGCTCAGTTTTGGTTTTACAGTAAAAGCGCCTATTAGACAATTAAAAGATGCCAATATTTCGGAGGGAATGGTGCGTTATTTTTTTTCCATTATTCCGAATATAACGCTCATCAATTGGTTAGAAATAACGACCGTTTCAACATATTTTCAAGTGATCTATAAACAACTTCTATAGATTTCGAAAAATTAATTTTTTTTTTTTTTCATTTTTCCGTACATCATCTGCACTTTGGCATATTGTCCTCTTTTAGTTTTATCACAGGCGATTTCCCTCTAAAAACAAAAATCAAACGCGCTTTTCGCTACATAGCCCGTAACGATTTATAGATATAGGAGACGGCGTGCGTCGTCCTCTTGATAGCTGTTTATGCTTTGTACAGATAGATAATAAACAAAGAAATAGAAGAGATCATCATATACCATTATTAGTTCTTGTTATCTTCGTTTGAACGGTTTTTATTTTTTTTAATGATGTTGCGCATTATGGCATAATAATATATCCAAGAAAACGAGGTCGAGTTTCCGTATCGAAACGGCCGTCTACACAATACATATTACATTTGGGTCCGGATTTCGGGAGGGAGGGTCACATCCGCATAACACAATTTTTTTTGTATATTTCCTTATATGAAAATATATATTTTAATTGAATTTACAATGCAAATTAAAAAAAAAAAAAAATCACAATTTAAATAAAATTGAATAGCACAATATATGACCCTGTGTGTATTGATTGATGTACGGTGGGGGGAACTTAGCTCAAGCCGTTCCTCAAAAAAAAAAAAAAAAATTGATATTTATATTGTTCGTGTAGGGGCGAACACAGGAAATAATTAATTATTACTCTTTAGGTACTGGTATATATATATATATATTTTTTTTTATATTAATCTATTTTATTTGTAAATCTCACGGGAAATTTCGAAACAACTATTGAATTTGTAGATCAGGCTATTTTTTAAAAAAAAATGTTCCCGATATTTCTGTGGTGCGGGGTTGAAGCTCAAATGTCTCGCTGGTATTAGTAATTATAGTCCTATAGTTTATCTATTTTTAGTAATATATAGTTAATTTTTTTATAAAATATAAATATAAATTAACGATATACTATTATAAAGTGTGCCTGCGGATTTCAAAAAAAAAAAAAATACTTTAAGGTGTCGCGAGTCGAAAAAGGCCTATAAATTATTTCAGAAATATATATTTTTTTGTTGTTTTCGGCGGATAATTGAAAAAAAAATGCTCTTATAATATGATACAACTTTCGTTTTTCGTTTTTTAAATATCGCTCCAATTTATTTGTGAAAAAGTTTATTTTAATAGTTTTGTTTTTTGTTGTTTTAAATCATTTTTCCATATTTTGTTTACATGGGATGTCAACGATTATTCGACTAGTTTCGAGTTTAGTTTCAATGTTCAACATACAAATATACACGGGGTACGACTTAAACCGATATATATATATATTTTAACAGTGTGGGCTTAGTCCCCTGCGAATTAGTTGCTCCCGAAATCTCAGTTCTAAAACCTGTAGAATGGGCTCGAGCCCTACGCATTTTCAGGCTCAATTTACACGTCTGCGCAGTATGGCGATAAACAATTCAAAACGACTCCGTCCGGTTTTATCGAATCGCGTTTTTTGTTTCGGTGTTAATATTTATATATATATATATACATAATTATATTATTATTATGCATTTAATTAGACATAACAATACCGTATTACGATATTTTACAGGTACGTACTGGTTACATATCTCGGAATATCGGGTCGCGGAGTTCACGAACAAATAATAATAGTAAATGCGTCGTTTGTTGTCTGATGTCTTTTTTATTTATTTTTTTCCCCTTTATTTGGCGATCGAATTTTCGTAAAAAGTCTTATCACGGGACCGCCGGGACACTGAAAAAAAAAATATATATATATTTGATAAAATATTGCTGATTATTAGCAAACAACACGCCGGCATGTACTCGTCGGTTACCCAGTTGTTTAAAATTATTTTTTACTCGTTTTCTTTTCTTCCCTCCCATCCACTCCCACCCGGTGTTTAAACATCGTATTATAAGATTCGTATCGGTCAAAGGTCGCCTGTACGTATTATAATCGGTATTATTTATTTATTTTCGTTACATACATTACAAATATAGTACGTCGATAATAATAAAATACGTCTTCAGGTGCGAACGCGCAGACGAACCGATCGATATAATCGGTTTCTATGTCGTTTCCCGATAACGGTTGACGATAAACCGCAGATTAATTTTTTTTTTTTTACTAACCACCACGTATCCGCCGCGTGTTACCGGTCAAAGTTCTGAGGCGCGCGCGATTTTCGTTTTAAATGTTCTGTTCGTTTAGCCACTCTGTGACCGTATTATATAACACGCAATATAATGATTGGCGTTCGGATTTAAATGCCCTAAAATTATCGGAAAAAAAATTGCATTTATGACGTAAAAACTCTAAAAAAAATGCATTTAACATTCAATTTATTATTTCCTTTGCGTTTGAAATGAATTGATCAACTTCGGGAAAGTCGTATGCAATTAAATTGGCATAAAAATAAATTTCACCCTTGTCCAATTTAAAACCAGAATGCCTGATAATATATAGGTCAAAATGAAAATGATTTATTTTATCTTGTACAATGTTTATTGTATGTTTTACAATGATGTTTTTTTTTTTTTTTTTAAACACTCCATCCGACTCTATACCTGTACTGTTTCCGGTAGCAGATTTTGTCTAGATGTTACTTTAGAGAGGCCATTTTTTTTTTTTTCGATATACATATTAGTTTTTTAACGTGGCAGCAAATACTACCGACAAAATGACGAAAAACACGATTTCGTCAAACTTGAGTTTTATTATTTCTATTTTTATTTATGTTGATTTCTGGGTTACCGTGGTAACAATGAAAACACACGACTAATACTACTTCTCTCAGAATCGTTTTTCGTTTGCAATTAATCGCTACTAACAGATATAAATTAAATTTCCATCTATATACCATCATCCCAACTTGTAACACTTTTTTCTTTCTTTCTTTTTTTTTTACCTACAAGAGCGGAACTCTCGGTAACTTGGCCACGCGTGCACTGTCGATAAAAAATTCTCTCAGAAATATTAGCCGAAAAAGTATTATAAATAATCGAGATTTTCAAGGCGCTAAAACGATACGTTTTAGACGTTCAGGGGGCAAGCCGAGTTCGACGTGTACATTTTGCGGAGGAATTGAAAATTGTGCAATAATTTCATAAAAATAGCGGAAAACTTAAAAATATGAGCGTTATATAGTAATTTTTTTGTAATAACCGCATTTTTATGTGCACATTTTGATGAAAATTGTAACAATTTTCTCCGATTTATGTAATTTATTTTCTAGTTACAAATAATTTTCCGTACAGATTAATACGATTTTTAATTTCAATTTATCAAAACGTGTAATAACCGAACTTGTTCAGAATCGTTCTTCGTCTGCAATGATTTACCGTGATCGATGCGTACAGATTTAAACTAAATTGCTAATTTCTATCCCGTCTATACAACAGTGGCCCCCAATCATGGAACAAATTATGGCCCGTCTACTTTTAGAGTTTATCGTAAATTGCCAAAAACCCTCCCTGAAAAAAGTCTCTTCAGTTCAACTATTTATCGAAGGGATTTTCGGTTTTTTTTTTTTTTTTTTGTTACAATATAAAATCATGAGTGCTTTTCGTTTTGAATTTTCGTAAAAAAAAAAATGAAAACGGTAACGTATACGTACACTCAAGAACGGATTAACAAATAATTAATGTGGTCATAGATTAAATAATATAATATAAGTATGTTTAATCTATGGTGTAGTGTACTTAATTTCAAAAAAAAAATAATAAACGCGAAACCGATCAAGCATAGAAATTACTATAATACGTGTAAAAATATATTCTTTAAATAATTTTCTATTTTAAAATAAATTATATACATATATAAACAAATTTATATATGTATATAATTTAATTATATACATATAAATAATATATGTTTTATTCCACGAGGCCTCCACGAGGAGAATTATTTTGAATATCGGATTATAGATACCGAGTGGAGTAAGGAAACTATAATATATTGGCATGGCTATTTTGCGGGAAAAGTTTCGACGTTAATCGATTACGATTAAAATAGGATTTTATTTTTTTTTTGTTTATAACGCGATGACTTTCCGTGTAGAATTACTAAGTTTTACAATTTTCTTTTATCGATTGCAATTAAATACAGTAGAATTTATAAGAAAAAAAAAAGTCATATCGCAACCATCAACAGTACAACCAAGTATAGACCAATTAATTAGGATATCACTGATATTACACTCTATAGAAAAACTCGTACATTTTACAATAAATAAAAAATAAATAAAAGACCAACTAGGTAAATGTTCTATGATGAGCCCGCAGGAGAGTTTTTTTGTGCAAAAAGTGCGTAAAAGTAACAAAAAATAAATTGATAACGTTTATATGCGTATATATTGCCGACAAATTACCCCTTAACGAGTATTTGTTGCCTACCCGTGCCCCTTAAATGATTTGTGGTTTTTTTTTTTTTACTCTGAAAACATTTTTTTCGGTTATTAGTAAATACTAAAAATCCTTCAAAACTGTCACGTCGCACTTTGTTTTTATATTTTAAACATTATTCTAGATTCCGTTTTATATATCGTTATCGACAATATAATTTCAAATCAACTAACCGGAAGAACGAAATTTTTTTTCTAATATAGGTACACGTTTATATAATTTATTCAACAACAACTACTAATTAGCAGTTGGTTAATTAAACCACTCGACGATGTAAATTGTCTCGAAATGCAGTCGCTGAAAATGTTTGAAATACACGCGACCTATATTATCATATATTACATTTATTATTTATTTTATTCATCGGCAACTTTGTACAATTGTGACAAAAGCTGATAAAAAGTCGATTTTGGTATTAAACAAAACGAACAAAGTCGAAATTGTTTAGTATCGAAATATTACGATATCCGTCGTGACTCTACTGTTGTATTTCTTATAAGCCAAAAACGAAAACATTAATTGTTTAATCGAAGAAAATAAAATAGCGACAACACACGATTAGCTACACATTGTTACCGACTTTAGTTTTAGCACTTATCAGCTTTTGCCACAGGATTTTGACCACTTTATTGTAAGATTTTTCTTTAATTTCGATACAAACCTAATGGTATTGCATTTATTCAATTATTCGGCACCTTCAATAAGTTCAAAGGTTTTCGAGAAACGTAGAAATTTCCGCATAATTAATTTGATTTTTAATATGGATGCAGTATCGTGTTGTCACCCCCCCCCCCCCATTAACATTGACTGTCTTTTTTAAAAAATATTGTTGTAATATTTGTTTTTGCCGCCCCTGCCCGCCAATTGAGAAATCCTGGTTACGCCAATGTGTTTATCTCGTTAATATTATTTATTTCAGTATAGTTATCACAAATTCAAGATGTATAACAATGTAAATGGAATGATAAACGATATCGACGCTACCCGCCAGTGGCGTAGTCAGGGAAATATTTCAAGAGGGGGTTTTACATTTTAAATTCTCACTCCTAATAGGATGTTATCATTATTGGTTAAATTAAATAACCACAATCTTATAAAAACGGAATACGGAAGGCATTTCGGGAGGTATATAACCCCCTAACAACCTCCTGTATATATAGGAACGGAATGGGAACCAAATTCAGGCCGGTTGATTGAAGTTCATCAGTTTTATCTTTTTTATTCCCCCACAGAGAAAAAGATACTCAAAATTGTTTTTTCTCGCTGTGCTCAACCCGGTGATACTTACTTTATTTGATCATTTTGTCTAGATTACTAACGGTTTAAAAAAATTAAAACATATAATAATTTGAATTGTTAAAATCAATATAATAATGATGGATTATGCTAGAAAATTTAGTATTTTAATGGTTTAGATACAGTAACTTATACATGTATACATCTACCAAGTCCATAAAATCATCGTGGCCACAATTTATGATTCAGGAAAATTCGCATTTCCAGACAGGTCACTCCGCTCCTGGAGTGGCATATTTTGGGGGTGGGGAGATGTCCTTCATGTCTGTACATGGCCCAATGCATTAGTATTTGCATTACTCATTAAAATATTTATATCCAAACTGTAAGTTCAATATCTTTTTTTTATCAGTGAATAATTCTAAAAACGGATTTGTAAGGTTCCTAAAATTTTGGATACCCCCAAATACCTACCTAAAATACGCCACTGTATATATATATATATATATATATATATATATATATATATATATATATATATATATATATATATTACGTAAAAATATTGTATTCGTAAACGCAGCAAATATATATAATATTACGACGAGAGAAAACACAAACCCCGGCGTGTGATGTCTTCTTCGCCTTATATCCGTATAAGGAAAATATAAAAATTTTCGTTTGTGTTTAATGTGAGTTTACAATATTATTGATTATCTTTAGCGGGCCATAATGGAGGTTAATGAATATAATTGAAAAAATAACCATCGAACCCGTGATCCGAACACGGTTCGATTAAAAAACTCGTATAAATATTATCACGTGATTCTATTATTTATTGTGTTCTCTTACAATCCCGTGGTAGTTTTATTTTCTTATCGAATAACTCTTCAGTAGTTCGTATAACATTATACTGATTTCCGGTACTTAGATTTCTGGATTTGTTAAGATGTTTTTACATGTTTACCTATTTTTCAATCAAAATTGGTCATGTTTTTTATCTAATAGGTTATCTAATAGTCAAAATCGTTATATTATTTATTAATAATATAATAACATTGACGTGTTTTTAGATAATTGTCAATGGAATTTTCAAAGTAAATAAGACCGTTAACTTGGACACGAACAGCAGACACGCCATTCCAAATTTCGTATTATTCAGTACTAATTTTAAACTTTTGCTATCTTATCTGTTTAATTTTATGGGTTTTCTTGTCGGTTACGACTGCGATTACCGATTAACGTCGAACAAGTGTTAAAAGTGTTGTATACTATTATTATTATTATTAATACAGTCTAATATCTATTCCGATTAGTTAATTTGTTGCATATTTTGTTATTTGTAGTGCATATTTACGCGATTTTAAGTGCTATAAAAACCCAACCCAACTGGGCTATTAGAAAAACAAGAAAATAAGTTGAGTTTTCCAATGTAAAGTTATTTTTTTTTTTATCATTACTATTGTTGGTTATTAAAATTATGATAAAATCAATAATGTGATAATTTGTAACCAAAATTAAGTAATAAATAAATACGCCTTTTGGTGGGATTGGTTGGGCGATTTTGACTTTTGATTTTAGACAAGTTTGTCGTACACTTTATTTTATACCCCGGGGCCACCGGTTGTATTGACCGTTGAAACTTTCTACTCGTCACCCCGTAGGAAAACGTACATTTCTTATAATACCTACCGAGTTTTTGTACGCCTACGAGTTAAATTTGTTGATTATAAGCAGAATCTCAGATTTTTTAGCATTTGCCAATTATATAGGATACAAAATGCAGAGTGAGCTATACATTTGTTTTATGCACCAGGGACTCTACATATGTGAATTATATTCCTATAGTCTTTGCATATTTGAAGAATTCTAGATTTTAAGAACAATTTTTCGACTTTTGGTGCTATTTTTTTGCTAATATACCATAATGTAATAATAATTTATTTTGTATTTTTCATAAATCTTGTGTCATTTATAATGAATCCGTAAGAAAAATACCCACATTTTCGTTTCGTATAATCATTATTATAATAATATTTTTTTTTTTTTTTTTTTAATTGTTAACAGAAGAAAGAAATTAGAAAATGTATTCATTTTTCTATTTTGCTATTTTTAATATTTGTATGGCATATTTTAGTGGATATTTCAGTTATTTTTAGTGCTATAAAATCCGAGCTCTGATTGTAAGTAATATAATAATAATTATAATAATATTATTGATAGTCGATGCGCTATTACCATTGATTATAAATACTTTTTTTAAAATACTAATATTTATAATCAACGGTATAAATTATGGTTCAGTGGAACTAATAATAGTCATAATAAAAAAAATTTCTTCGCCGACCTCAATTGTCCATTGTTGAATACGTTAACCTCCGCGCCGATCGAACTCCCGCGATTTATATAAATTTTCGTACAACAACGAACAATAACAACGACAGTAATATTATACTGAATATTGTAGCGTTTTTTAGACCGGTATGTCCGAATCGGTTCGCAGTAGTTTGGCCATATTATCAATTACTATTCGACGGCGGTTTTGGCTTGCCAATAAAAACGATAAGAACAATCGATAATAAATCCAAAAAATTAATTCAATCAATTTTAAATCCATCAAAATGGAACATTGATATTTCTACGGTGAAGTAGAAACGACGGCGGCAGTTGCCGGTAGCCATTGAGACCCAAATTACTGTTTATAGTAAAATATTAAAATAGAATACTCTAAGCTCGATATTATAATATGTCAAGCGCCGACTATCGGTCACAAATATCAGTAGAGTTGAAAAAAAAACCAAACTATTTTTCTGAGGTTCAAGCACTGAGAATATTCTTATTTTTTGGTGGGTTCAAGAGATAATAACTCTCGGTTTTTAGTCATTGTCTACTCGAATCGAATTTTCCCAAACTGCCCATAATTAACTAGAGTTGAATATCCGAACGCAGCCTGGGGTTTCTTACAAAAACCTGGTGGAATCCATTATAGAGTAACACTATGGTTAATAGTCGACCAGAAAAAAAAAAAAAAATCATTGAAGTCTCTTTGCGTCGTAAAGCCAGTCGGACGAATATTACGGACTTGCCGTTTTTAAGTAATATGAGTGAGAATATTAACATCTAGACCAGCAGCAAAATAAAACGTTGTTTTTTTTTTTTTATCAAAATATACTTTACAGGAAAACTCTCACGACTCGTAGGATGGTCCGATTTCGAGGATAATATTTTTTTGTTTTGGAAAGACGACAACTTCTTACAGGTCGCAATGGACTTGAATTTTTGATTATGTAAATAAAAACTAAAAACAAAATTAATTAAAAAATTGGTGAAGATCGGTCTTATTTAAACTCGAATCTTAGCATTTAGAAATAAAATATTAAAAATCCTAGTCCAATGCGACCTGTAAAAAGTTGTCCTCTTTCAGAAAAAAAAAAAAAATAATAATCGAAATCGGACCGAGTCGTGAGAGTTTTTCCTGTAAAAGCATGTTTTTGAGCAAAAAACGGATCGCGAGCCGGCCCCTTTAATGTCGAAGAAGTTGTTTCAGTACGCAATACTATATTTACTCGAGATTAAAAAACGTGTTACTCGAGTGTACCTCTTTAGAGCATTAAAAGAACTAATTGTACCGCCGTAAACAAACACATAGTACATAAATTAATGGTAAACGAACTTTTTTGTGGTCCATTTCGGATATACGAACAAATATATACATGACCACAATGATCGATAGAGTTACCGAACGGGGGATTTCATAATATTTAATCGGACGGATAACACAATAACCGAGCCCACAACGTACGATGACAGTTTTCCGATGTCGTCGATTATCAGTCACCTGTCGGCAATCTTAGTTTATTGCTATTATCTACATGTGTGGAGCGTTCGGCGAAAACAACACGCGTTCGGCGCAGAAGGGTGTCGGTGTGCACGTTTGTGCGCAGGCGCGCCGCCGCCGAGGTCGTCGCCAGAATAAAATACAAGCGCTACGTGTGCGCGCACACCAGTGTGTGGCCAGCCTGCTCGCCGACGTCTGTTCCGGCTGCTCCGAACGGTATTTCACTTGTTGCCTCCCTGTCCACGTGCTCCGTGTTCCGTCTTCGCCGTCGTTAATCAGATCCGTGTCCGACAAGTCCGTGAGTGATGATGTTATTACCTATATTGTTTTATTATCAACAGGGTGAGTCGGTGTACGGATGCTAATCCGGGTACTATTGCACTTTTTTTTTTAGCCACCACGCGATTTTTGCTAAACTTTAGCTAAGATTTAGCTAAACCCGCTAATTTCGAAGTTATTGCGTTTTTTTTTTTTAATTCCTCGAATTTGCGTTTTTACGCATACGGGCGCAACGCTCCTCTGATTTTACCACGCTTTTCGTACTTACAAACTTAAACCCGTCTAAAGTGTTGGTGTAATCAATATTTGCCGATCGAACTTGGTTTCGAAGTTATAGCGTTTTGAAGTTAGCGAATAAAAACTCTAACTTCAAAAAGCTCCGAAACTGGCGGTTCGCGAAAATTTTATTTTTTGCGCCGTCGTTCTTAACTCGCTGAAATACATCAAATTCGAGAAAAAAATTTGCAAAAATCGTGTGGTAGCTATAAAGGTGTGTGCAATTGTTCCGGATATCTCTACGGTGGTATATTCTGGAATCCGGCGTACACAATATTTATTATCCATCGCCGATTAATACTACCCTTTTAATATTATCACCTGGATCCTGGATCCGTGCCGTTTTATTGCAATTTCCAGTAAGAATATAATGTTACGCATCAGTTAAAAAAGTAGTACGATTTTGAATAGTCACGGCCGAAAACGATCTTTATAAAGTATAAATACAGTTATTATAAAAAAAAAAAAAAAAAACGGATGGATGGCCCAAACGGTTAGAAACTGGTCCGGGACGAGGAAATCATGTATTCTTCTCTTTGTGACGATGCCCGTGGTTTTTTTTTTTACTATCCCTTGGCAAAACACCTTGTCTTTGTTGTTGTTTTTTTTGTTTCAAATTACAGATAAATACGCCTGTTTTCGTTAGTATTTCAATGACTGGATAAATCCCGTGCGTATCGAAGAACGTTTTATCGAAATATGGTTTTTATTATTATTACCCGAAAAATAACTCGAAGCTGTGTACGGTCAGCTTTTGTTATTTTTCAAGTGTTCGATAATATTACAATATTTTGACATTTTTCCTTCTTGAAATTGTAATAATTTTAAAACCTTGAACCGTTTAATCGCGCGCACGTCACCAGCATATATTTGCAAAAGCGCTAATAACATTAATTCAACGCTAATTAATACGAAGTACATAACTTATACCTCCGAATGACTATTTTTAAATGTTACTAAAATATGAATCACGATGCTAAATTATAACGTATATCCGCGTAACCCTATTATAGAAAAATACAAATCGCGTAGAAATCATTATAAAAAAAATAAAAAAAAAAAAAAAAACAAATAAATTAGCGAATAATTAGTTTATAAATACAATGTTGTAAAATAATTGTTTTGTTTTTTTAATTTTTCCCCGTTACAGTTATTATAGGTATTTAACGAAATAACCGGTGGAGTTTTTTTTTTTTTTTTTTAATAGCGACTCGTTTTCCTTAAAAGTATTGCAACACCGGGTTTGGAGGACATGTGCTTAAAACACGAATTTTACTATGTAAAAGCGGCGAACGACTTCGAACTTTACTCGAAACGTACGAAAAGAAAAAAAAATGTTATCTTTGCCCGTTCGGTTTTCGTATTAATTACAATCGTTTTTTTATCGCATTTACGTTTTTAATGAATGGTGCAGCGTCGACATTAAAACAATATTATAATCGAACGATAGTTGGCGAAAAATTTTTGCTTATAATTGGATCGGAGTGTTTGTTACTTATTATTATTTTTTGCCTCTGCGTTATTTTCCCGATAATTGTGATTAAATTTGATTTTATTCGTTGTTTCGGCGGCACGCTATCGTTTTTGTTCTTTTTTTTTCACCATCGAAAACCATCCGGACAAATAATATCGTAAACAGTGGCGGGGTGTTTATGTAATAGGGAACTAAATACTAGGGCTCCTAAAAACAAAAAATTACTCACATTCTATTTTACATTTTTTTTTTTTTTAATATTCACTATTGTCGCTTTATTTTTTCGTTGTCATTTTCATTCCAGGGACCCCGTAATCGGGTACCGACAGGGCCCCCCCCACCGGGGAAAATCCCGAGTTCCCGCCACTGATCGTAAGTTTATATCATATTCGATTAGTTCGTAGATTTGAATTTGTAATACCTGATGATTATTCGCGATGAAATCAATTCAAAAATTGACTTTACCTTCCTCACAAAGTTAAATAAACTCTTGTAAAATATTCTAAAAAACACAAACTGTGGTAAAATACCTAATGAAAACTAGACATTTTCATAATACTACCTATTAAAATAACGTGAAATTATCGTCCGCCCGAAAACAAATAAAACTCGTCGCATAGAAATGGAGTATTGTTCCGAAACGTGCATTATTACCACGCAAAGTGCAGAAAAAATGCATAAGAATCTTTTTTTTTTTTTATCCTCTGTTTCGCCGGTGCGCGGAACTCGTAAGTTTTGTGTTTAGTAATAAATCGGTCAAAGTGGGGTGGGTGACAGGGAGGAGTTTTACGTATTATCGAAGGGCGGGAGAAATTAACTAGTAAACAAGTTAATTTTTTTGTGTATCGTTAGTTCAACCAGTTTTCATTGTATAAACTTAACCTTCGAAGCTCATGTTTAAAAAACATTCAGTCAAGATGATTTTTTTTTATTTCGAAATTCAATATTAATCGGCCATTATTAGTACTGTGGTTATTTATGCGGTCCGCATACGAAATATAATTTCTTTTGATTTCTTTAAAAATTAATGACGACGTTGTTTATATCGTTGTGATTACCAATAATACTACACGTATTCATAAAAAGTATACAAATATATTTTTTTTAAAAAATTAAAAATTAACTTTGTATTAACCACAGGAGTTAAAAGTTAATATTCGTTTGCATTTTAACTTCGAGTTACATATTTTCATCAACTCGCCAACTTTGCGTATTATTAAACACGTGTTATTTTTTTATTTTTTTGTGGTGTTTTAGTGGAAGGCAAATAAAACCGATCGATATGGCGGACAAACAGCAGGACCCGTTGTGCCAGCAGATAACTGACCCGCATTTCGGGACCAAAGCAATACACGCCGGTCAAAACCCGGACCAGTGGACGTACAAAGACGTCGTGCCGCCGATTACGTTGACCACCACCTACAAGCAATACGGTCCGGCGGATCACGCGGTAAGTTTTTTCACTTATTTTGAAAAATTTTTATAACAATATTATTATGTCATACGTGTACACTGTACACAGGGATTCGAGTACACCAGATGCGGGAATCCCATTAGACAAGTACTGCAGCAGTGTATAGCGTCCCTGGAGGGCGCCAAACACAGTCTGACGTACGCGTCCGGTCTGGCGGCCACCACGGCCGTCATCCAACTGCTCAAGTTCGGCGATCACGTGGTGTGCGGTGACGACATGTACGGCGGCACCAACCGTTATTTCCGGCAGATCGCGTCCAAATTTGGTGTGACATTCACCACGGTTGACATGACCGACTATAAGAACGTGGAAAAATCCATTTTGCCCGAAACCAAGGTAAGCCGCCGTCGCGCCCCCCTTAACCACTGGGTACGACTTGCCCCCGCGAGCGCGTGTTGGTTTCTCCGGGGCTCCTCTACTATTTTAATTTTTTATTATTATTTTTTTTACCCGTATAACTTTACCTCACGTATTATAATTGATAATATTTATAATATTATAATATAATTGATAAATTCAGTGATAATTCACTGAATATTATAAATATAATTTTTACAATTTATTATTATATTTTCTTTATTGTACTTTGCCCCGTGTGATAATAAAGTAAGTAATTTAACCGAAAAATAATCATTTTTTTTTTTTTTTTTTATTCTTTTCGACAAATACAAAAAACAATTTTTGAACTAATATACAGGGTATATAAAAATACAAAGAAGAACTTTGTCTGCAGGAGTAGTAGAATATTATTTAACTAATTATTCTTGATAGAACGGTGGGGGGACAGGTAAAGTCTCACACCCTCTGTGGGTTTAGGTCGAGTTCAATAATAGCCAGATATACTATTTTTTTTATTTTTTTTTAATAATTCTCGTAGTCTCTCTTCTTTTATTTTTTCAACTCGAGCTAACTGAAAACACCGAGTGGGGGTAGTCGTCGATCGGTTACCTATAATTTTTCGTCCGCCGATCGTTTAAATCCCGTAACTGATCGACTGCCCCGACGGATTTTTGTTGAGGTTTTATTATTCGCCGATTGTGGGTTTCAGCCGACATGTTTTTTATTATCGGCGTTATCGGCCGATGACAGTAAGTGTCTGTCTGTCTATCCGGGCTACAGCTACATACTAGCTCTAAGTGCAAGAATCTAGTATCTATAATATAAATAAATATTTTTTTCGATTGCAGTTAGTATGGCTAGAGAGCCCTACGAACCCGTTGATGAGAGTATCGGATTTGGAAGCGATCACAACGATCACGCACAGCATACGGAAAGATATTGTAGTCGTGGTCGACAACACATTCCAGACTTCTTATTTCCAAGTAAGCGTTAGGAATTTAATCGAGTTTTTTCCATATGTGTTAACGATCCTTATCGAGCATGATGATTGGATCCAAACGAATACAAATGTGACTTAAAAATCCAATAGCAAAATGTTATGTTTATTTTTGTACCCGATCACTAAAATTACTAGAAATAGATAACACCGTATTATGTTGAAAACATAAATAAATACATATTATTTCAAAAGAGACAAAACTGAATTGTAGATTTAAAGTAAAATTTGACATTTCAAAATTGATTTTAGCCCTTATAGACCTAAGGTCCATATATATATATATATATATGTTAAGGTGGTCCGTCTTTTTGAAAGTTGTAAATAAGGTGTTCCACAAGTTTTTTTCTTGTTACAGGCCACCTTTACCTTCCTAAAAAATATTCAAGGGTCTCTATGATTTATCATTTTTAGGAGTAAGTTTTTAATTCAGAAAAAAAAACAGTTATACTTTTAATAATTTATTAAATAAACAAAAATCAAAATATATATATAAAATCGAAATATATTATTGGAAGATCTGCAACTAGACTCTAGAAGGTTTTAACCAGGTATAATAGGGTGGTTGTTATTTTTAGATATACCAATTACTGAGTCATAAATGACCCTCTAAATTTGTTAAATTACATGTTAAAAGTATATATGTAAATTTTACCATTATTGGTTAATTCCTTCACGTGCCCCCCCCCCAAGTGTTTAAATTTGAGCAACAGAGTAACTTTAACGATAATTTACATATATTTCATGAAAAAATAAAAATTGGTAAATATGCATAGAATACAATTTGTAGAACTTTTTATGCCGTTTAAAAAATATTCAATATATAATTTTTGTAGAACAAAATAACAATTATTATTAATTTCAATAAAAGCATTTGAACCGTTTTAAATAATAATTTTACGTAAACTGTTATTTTTACATTTGTAAACACTATAAACTAATTTATTTTGTATTTATACCATTTTTTTATTGTTTACATTAATAAATATTATACAATATTTTAAAAAATAACTATATAATAATTTTTATTAATTCTAAAAAATTATACAGAAGTTTATGGTAGATACCGAATTACAACATTTATTATTTACCGTGCAATTCAAATATTTAAATTAATCAAACGATGATTTAAGAGTTTCTTTATTAACACCGTGATATTTTTTTCCGATAATCTTGCACTATCTAAAAAAAAAAAAAAATTATTAAACATGTATTTTTCATGTAGATTATAGGTAGTAAACAAACAATATGAAAATATTACTTGTAAAACTACTTTTGCTCTTCATTTTTTGTAAACTTGTCATTAAACTCCTTCATAAGTTTCACCCCTCTCTCTGCTATATCATCATTGACTACCCGTAACAATTCAATTATTTCTTTTCCTTTCTTGTACCCTTCTAAATCATACCAGTTTTTGGGGTGAACTTCTAAAAGTCTTTGGGAATTTTAAATCCTTCAGTTAATTGAATTGGTGCCTAATAAAACTATAAGCATATCTTTGTTTAAAAAATTCTTTAAATCTTAAACCTTGACAATATATTTTTTAGAGGCATTTTTTTTTTCAAATTCTTGATCTTGCAACATTTTTTGAGCCATTTTTATTCGTGTTTCATTATTTAATCTGTCATCAAAAATTGCAAAAGCAACACCATTCATTAAAATACCACAAGTGGTTTATTATTTTTGATATTGCATTTTCTGCTACTTCTTTATCGTCCTTTTTGTAATGCTTCCAATTTGTCTAAAAAATAAATATCATTCATATGCATTATAACAGCATTTGCGGATGAAAACCACGTTTCTGCATAACATTTTAACATAAAACAGCATATACGTTTTAATTATTTTTCTTCTTTTTTACTTAATTTTAAATTTGTTTACGGAATAAAAATATTTTTAGACAGTAAATTGCCTTTGTCATCCAAATGCGCAAGATGATATGCACCAGGTGTCCGAAAATGTATTCCTTGTGATGGAACACCTACTAAAAATATTATTATTAATTCGAGTAACTCTTTATAATCATCTCTGGGAAATACTTCTTTGATTTTATTTTCTCTTTTTCTATTTCTAGCAAATTCACTATTTCGAGTTTTATGTTTTTCTAAGGTTCTTTTAATTTTTCATATAATTGTTTACAATTTATAATGTAGTTTATCGATATTTTGTCGGAATACGAGCTTTCTTCCAGTATATTAAGCATTCATCAATGACCAATGACGCACTTTTATGTAAATTAAGTTTTACTATTCTCGTAACACACAAACAATCTTTCTTTGAAGTCAATTTTCCTCCATAGATTTGATTTTGCATAGAGCCAACTAAAAACACTAGTTGTTGAGACACATTTTAAATAATTTTAGAAAAATATCCATTGTAACAATAAAATATATAGTCAAATACACTAGATCCATACACGTATAGAATGAACTAATGATTAATAATATGCTAATGAAATAAGGATATAAATAATAATACTCATTATTGCAATAAGACTTAACATATATATATTGCTTTCTTGATAAAAAAAGAGTTTATTTTTAACTAAAATATCCAATAAATGTTGATAAGGTACATGGTACATAGATAAAATATAATAACATTAATAATACAACAGATATAAATATAATATTTTTCGTAAAATTATTTTTTTAAATAGTTCAAATGCATATTTTTGAAATAAATAATTGGTTTACATGAATTATGTGTAGAATATTTATTAAGCGACATAAAAAATTCTAAAAATTGTATTTTAAGTATGTTAACCAATTTTTATTTTTTCATGAAATACATGTAAATTATCGTTAAAGAACCCCTGTTGCTCAAATTTCAACCCTTGGGGGGCACGTGAAGGAATTGATCAATAATGGTAAAATTGTATATATATATACTATTAACATGTAACTTAACAAATTTAGAGGGTCATGAGATATAACTTGGGTTCTGTAAACCCAAAAATAAATAAATACTGAAAACCACAAGGTCATTTTTATTGAAAAATGAAAAGTCGAGAAGTCAAAATTGTCAGAAGATTAAACTCAATAAATCTACAAATTTGTCAAAAATAATAAAATAAAAATATTATTATTATAAAAATGTTTACCAAAACATTTAAATCTAATTGAGATGTGAATTTTTGTAGTCCATATATATATGTGACGTAAAATAACTTAAAAATTATTATATTTTACATTTTGACTACTTAGATATATATTTTATTGCTTTAAACACCTTATTTGCGTAACTCTTGTTTCGTATTAGTCGAATCATAGCTTTTAAGTACTTATATTATAATATATAATATGAGCTTTTGATAGAAATATTATATGTGGTTTTAATGAGACTATTAAATTTGTTGTTTGGATCCAAATGATGCAATTATTACCGATAAGAAAAGATTATTCTGATGCATTATCAGAAGGCATTGTCAAATAAAGACATTAAAGAATAGCGCACGCAAGAACGAGTTAGGTTTATCCAAAACCACATGAAATACCAGTGATATATAAGATCGCAATATATCCAACGATCATTAATCGATAATAAGAACGAAATTCGTGATGGTCTGAAAATGTGTGGATTCCACACTATTGTAAAAACTGTGTTGCGTTTTAGACTGCGTAGTTTTCACTGTAATAATATAATATTTTCGTGTTCGTCTAGAAACCTCTCCAGTTGGGCGCGGACATCGTACTCTACTCGCTGAGCAAATACATGAACGGTCATTCGGACGTCATAATGGGCGCTCTCGTTTTGAACGACACGCCACTGTTCGACCGTCTCGCCTACATTCAGAACTGTGAGTGGATATTATTGTACTATAACTATGTTAATTTTCTAGTATTTCCCGTGGTCAATGCGGCGCTTTCTCACGTGTGACCAAAAACAACAAAAAACAAATCTACAATTTATACCTACAAATTGTGTCCTGGTTTGATTTTATCTCTACACATTGTTTTTCACTCTTTATCGGTCTCACAATTATTGTAATTTTTTAGTTTTATTTTCATAAAGACAGTAATTATTTTTACCACAGACATCCAAAAATGAAATTAAAAAATAATAATAACGTTATTTTTATTGTATACATATTATTTGCATCAATCGTTTCTGTTGTGTTGATATTATTGATTTAACGCTATTGCTATACGATCAAATATGTCCGTAACTCGGATTGTAGTATTTATATTCATTACACAGTTTGGCAGTTGCATGCGGTGTCCCCATAGTTTATTTTAGTAATTCATAGGGTGATGAATTGTGTACACATAATTAAATCAACATTATTTAGATAAAACGTGTAGAAAACTTTTTGTTTTTTCACGTCCGAAAGGGTTGTGGCTAATCGTCTCCCAACAAAGCAGTTACACCCAAATATACTGATCCTGGTCCAGGGTCAAGCAGAGCTCCGGCGATCGTGCCGATTTTCCGTTTTTCGCAAACACAATTTGTCTTGAGGTCTTGGTATTGAATTTTTCACAGGTTTATCAATATTATTATGTCACGTGACGAGAGGTAATAATAATTAGACAAAAAAAAAAAAATCTTGTCGTACAATTCGGAACGATCGCGTTTCGAAAAGGAAAAACCAACCAAATTGTAGGCGGAATTTTGCAAATAATATTATGGATCGAAATTAAATTTCTCATCAGAGCAAAAGTGGCCGATATGTGTAGTCTGTCTACACGAGTGAAAATACGCCGCTTGAAAAAAAAAAAAAACCCATACATTTTTTTATACCGAATAAGATAATTGTTGTCTTTGGGATTCGATCGTCTGACACACGGTGGTTTTTCGGTGACCGGCGTACAATTACAACCCTCAATTCCTACCCTGCCGGCCGTGTCTCACTGATCCGTTGCGGATATACCGGTGTCGTCGTTTATTTATTTTTAATTTTTTTTTTTTTTTTTTCCGTTTTCGTGGCATACAGCGTGCGGTATCATGTCGTCGCCGTTCGACTGTTACTTGGTCAACCGCGGCCTGAAGACCCTGCACGTGCGCATGAAGCAGCACATGAGCAACGGGCTGGCCGTGGCCCGATTCCTGGAGCAGCACCCGCTCGTCGAGAGTGTCATGCATCCCGGCCTGCCGTCGCACCCCCAACACACCGTGGCCGTACGCCAGTGCAGTGGATTCAGCGGCATGTTGTCGTTCTACATCAAGGGCGGTCTGGACGAGGCCACCAGGTTTTTGCAGGCCATCAAGGTGTTCTGCTTGGCCGAGAGTCTCGGCGGCTTCGAGAGTCTGGCCGATCACCCGTGAGTGTCGTGTTCAAGAGTATTATTGTATTATAATAAATATGACGTCCGCGGACCGTAATACGTACCCCCCTCTCCCTCCCCCACCTATAGCATCGCCTTATAATTTACAGTTTTTGATTCCGTTCGGGAATGGGAAAGGTGTATGAATTTTAAAATATCTGCAAAACAAAAAAAAAATTTAAGAGATACGTATGCGTGGGAGCCGTAATAACACGCCCTCGATATCGTCGGGGGTCCTCCTTTAAAAACAGTTATTTCAGAGACAATACTTTTTGAATTTCAGTTACCAATACGCAATAATAAAAACGATCGTTTTACACTGGCACGACTATTTTACATAACGTCTTTTCTTTGTTTCGTTACACGAAAAGTAGTGTAGAACATGAAATATCGAGAAAATTCTAGTTAAAACTTAAAATCGATTTTGGAACCGGTTTCCTTGTTCTCGAGCGCAGACGAAATCGATACGATTGTACACGTGAGGCGTTTTTTTTTTTTTTTTAGTAGATTATTTTAATCGAAAACTTTTTGTTTTGTATTAACGATTAATTTTTTTTTTATTTTTTTAGAGCACTGATGACTCACGCTTCGGTTCCCCCGGAAGAAAGAGCGGCTCTGAGGATTACTGACAATTTGATTCGTCTGTCCGTAGGAATAGAATCCGAAGAAGATTTGATCGCCGATGTCGACCAAGCGTTAAAAGCTTCGGTTAAAAAATAAATTATTTTCGAAACAATTATTATTAATAATTTACTTTACGTTATACATATATATATATATATATATATATATATATATATATATATATATATATTTTCTAATTATAATCTCTAACCAGTTATATATTATTATTATTATTATTATTAAGTATTAGTTATTATTAATAAACGTTTACGAATCAAAAGTTGGTATTCGTTTTGTCTTTGGCGCCGCTCGCTTCGAGCCCCTGTGCCAAATCTTCGATCAAGTCCTGGACGTATTCCAAACCGATCGACAACCTCACCAGATTGTCGTGGATACCAATGGAACGTCTCTCTTCGTCCGTCAGCGAAGCGTGCGTCATTTTACAACTGTAAAACAATACCGAAATAATCATAAGAGATTTTCGAACACACGCTGTCTCCGCGAATAAGCAAGAGAAACGGCATTATTAAAATATCGTATCTTCTATACCCGGAGAGAAATCGATCCGCGAGTTATTTGTTTATTGGGGGGGGGGGCTTATAAATTAGCGTATTATCTAAAATATGATACGTGACTCACGGCAGGGCGGCCAGGCTCTCGAAGCACCCGAAGCTGACCGTAATGAAGAAAAGCTTCAACGACTCCAATAGTTTCGTGCTCTCTTTCAGTCCCCCGTTGACGGAAAACGACACCAGACCGGTGTGCCCTGTAAACTGTTTGTCAATGATGTCCCGCTGTGGATGATCCGGAAATCCCACGTAATTGACTTCGAGCACTTTGGGATGTGATCGCAAATACTGTGCCACCACAATTGCGCTTTTCATGTGTTGCTCCATACGGATGTGCAGTGTCTTTATGCCACGGTTGACCAAATAACAGTCAAAAGACGACGGCACGTTCCCGCATGCTGAAAACGATTAAAACGAGTGTTTACCGGGGAAAATAAGAGAGAATCCGATTGCAATTGTATGTATGTATAGGCATGTCGAGAGAATATTAGCAAGGTCGGCCTATACTGTAGACTGATATGATAGCCGGTGAAACCCCGTCTGTCTGTATGAGGGTTTTGTTTATATACACAGATCGATTTTTGTAAAAAAAAAAAAAAAAAGACGTGTAATGAATAACAAACAAGTACGATATTATTATTATTAATATTATTGTCACTGCTACGGCAAAGACGCGTGCAGAATTGGAATACTGACGTTAGTAGATAATATTGTGGCGGTCTCAGCGTCTATCAGCATCCGTAGCGGTCACTCATAAAATTATTGTAAAGCCAAAATATTTTTACCGGATCCACAACCCGTCCACAAGGCAGCTGTCCGTCCGGACAATTTGTTTTATAAGTAGAAAAACCCTCGCATATTTAACAAGCGCGAAAAAGAGATTATCAAATTGGCTGTTCGAATTCTGGATTTTTAACATTATTAGTCCGGACAGTCTTTAAAATCGTGTTTACTTGTATAAACTTATTCTACTTTATAACAATGAGCATGCAACAAGAAATACAGTTATACGTTTTACTTCTATCTCATTAGCCAATCAGAACATTAATAATGATAATAATACCCAAGAACTTACCCGCCACCCGCCCAGTGGCGGATTCTCAATTAGGGAACTGTGGTCGGCTATTTTTGAGAGACCCCTTTTTTTCGGGGGGGGGGGGAGGGCTGAAAATTACAATCAAATTCGTATTTATTATTTGAAAACGTTGAAAAACTTTTCTATTTTTACTATACTAAAGACTAAAATAGACGTTACCATCGACCATCGACAAATGACATAAAAGACTGCGCGTGGCGGCCACGATAACGAGTCAGTATACGTGCGGCTTCCAACAGTACAGTACAGTTCTTTTACTCTTTAACGCTCGGTCCGCTCTTGTACTCGGTCAATTTTTTTTTAGTTTATAGACAAATTGTGCGTATAATTTATTATAACATAGTAGCAGCGTTTTAAAATTATCTTTAACAAAAAAAATTTAGTTTTATTGATCTGTCGGTTGGGAAAAACTCTTCACCAAACTCCTAACGCCAAGTTTTTTAATGTCATACTTTGGCCGATAACATTACGATATACTATACATATCAAATTCAATCGTATCCTATCTTCAATACCTATTACCTCAAAACCAATAAATGAAACCACGTGGAACGTATTCCGTGTTTGACGTTTTTCCAATTTTACTCGGTGTAGTGAAAAGCGATAAGAATTCTGAATACAGATTTGGATTCAGCGTGAAGTCTAGACGAGAACGGTTAGTCAGGCGATTTTTTTTTTTAAATTTAATTCGTAATCTAATTTTAAATCAAATTTATGACGAGTAAAATTCAAAATATAAATAAGTCGCAGTTCTCATCTAGACTTTATATGGCGTATTCAAATCTGTTTTTAGAATTCCTACATCGATTGTTTGCAGAAAGATAGGTAATTTTTACTCAGGAAAAGAATCAGTCTTTATCCAATTAGGAGAGTTTTACCCTATTGAGGAAACTACAAGGAATATAAAAAACCGACCCGTTTTTTACAACACATCAAGTAGAAGAAATTGTCTACCAGAAACCACTGCTTGGCAGAAATATTTTCTGGTAGAAAGCGGTTTATGGGCAGAAAAAAAAATAAAACCGTAATACAAATATAAAGAAAATGTTGAGACCCGAGCCAATTGTACATCGATCGCCGACGAGGCCTTTTTTAGTACCCTGTCCGACCCTTAATGTACGGTTAGGTTATGATGTGTACCGATATAGCTCGCGCATAAAAATTTCATTTAATTCGAATCCGCGTATTTATTTTGTATTTTCGTATTAAACAAAAAAAAAAAAAAAAAATACCACTTACTATACTGATAGACGTATAATTTGTCTCGCAGCTCCTTATTGTTGGTTACCAGTGCTCCCATAAGTGCGTCCGAATGTCCGTTCATGAATTTGCTCAAAGAGTACATTACTACGTCAACGCCTAGATCCAATGGCCTCTGTACGAATCATCAAAACGACCAAAACAGTAAAAATATTGTTAAATAAAATTAAAATAATAATAATAATAAAATATGATACTGCTCAGTAATCGTGGGTATTTTAAAAATTGCATTTGTGTTTAAATTAGGTATACAACTCATACTAGGTTATAACTCATAAGAGTGTATTTATGCATTTGGGCGCCCGACAAGAGCCTGTGGTTCGACGACCGAGATGTAATTTTAGAGCTATAGTTCTAATAAAACGTTTACGATAAAATGTAGATAAATATTTAAGGAAACGTGAATTATTAAATATTGTAATACACGAAATAATAAAACGTTTCATCAAATCTTCGGTACGACGATTTTCTTTGTTTTTGTCCTCAAAAATAACGGTTTATGCAATTTTTAAAAAATTGTTACAAATAAAATCACTTTCCAATAGAGTTTATAATCGTTATTTAATACACGCACACGCTTAATACACACGTATTCACCTGAAAATAGGGAGTGACGAACGAATTGTCAACGGTCACTAAAATGTCTGCTCGTATTCGATGGACGACGTCCGACACTATTCTCACGTCCAGCACGCGCATTAAAGGATTCGACAAACTCTCGAACCAAACCAGCTGAAATCAAAACGTCATTATAACAACAACAAAATCTCAAAAGAAATCTAATTTTTTTGAGAAAAGCAGCCACCCATTAGTAACACTTTCATTTGTAATTTTAATTATATATATTTTTTCTAATTAATATTAATATTTGGTGCCAACAGGTCACCACACCATTTCTGTTTTAACCGTCTTGGAGGGTTGTCGGGGATTGTAGGATTAGCAAGGTTTTTGACAAGAGGATTGGGATGAGTTAAAGTGCGAACATGGAAACGTATATAATATATTTTAGCTTCTTCTGAAACTGAAAGCATTTTTAGGTCAGTATGTATAGTGAAGTTAGAGACATAGGGAGGGGCATTTAGTAATTTGCGAAGTACGATGTTTTGGAATGTTTGAATTTTTTTAATGTTAGTTTTTTTTTTGCGTTTCCCCAAAGCTGAAGGCCGCATGTCCAAGAAGGCTTTACTAGTGATTTATAAATAAGTAATTTAGTATTGATGTGAGTATATTTATTATTGTTCATGAAGTTTTTTAGTAGACGTAGGCGTAGGTTTAGATTTATTCTTTAGGTCCTAATATGCTGGGCCCAGTCAGTCTTTTATCAAGGGCCATTGTAATTTACTTAATATTAAAATATAGATGTATAATTTTTACTAATTCGTGTATGTTCACAATTTATTTATTTGTTGTGGATTCTTTTAATAAGTCCATAACATTATACAAACGTGTTATAGTCGCGAAAACCGGATATTAAGTGTATTTTATTATTTCGCGGGAGGCGTTATTATTGTAATCAACTCACTTTCGTGTTAGGATTTATGTTGTCTACGATATTTTTCGTGTCTGTGAAATCGACAAAGTCGAACAGGATCCCCGACTGTTTGGCGATTATGCTGAGCAGCCGGTAGGTGCCGCCGTACACGTCGGAACTGCACAGTATATGGTCGCCAGGCGCCAGCATGCTCACCATGGCCATGACGGCCGCCATGCCACTGCTGTAGACCAACGCGTACTTGGCGTGATCCAGCGCCATTAAACATTTTTCCAGAACCGAACGGATGGGATTGCCGCATCTCGTGTACTCGAAATCCTATTGGGCATAAAAAAAAAGGCGCGCAGTGTTGTGCGTAAGTTATCTAGATAAAATAAATTGTATAGTATCTTTTTATCTATTTATATCTAGATAAATAAAACCGTTCCACGAGTAATCGGATACTCGATAATTTCACTTGATGAAATTCTTCAAATTTATTCATTTAATCTATATTGTATATTATACAATACAATAATCTATTATCTATATTATAAATATGTGCGTATATATTATGATTTATGGTATAATGCAATGATTATTATTAATTTGCAATGGTCCACGAATAAATAAATTATGATGACTTTATGGGACATAAATCAATAAATCAAAATTTATGATCCAAAAGAGTAACACATAGAACAAATTATATTTTACTATTTCATAGGTTTGACATTTTATTATATATATTTTGTTTCTTTTTAAGATAAACTTTCAATGCATTTTTAAAAAGTTTTAATGGAACCTTAATGATTTTGTCGGTTTTTAAAAAAAAAAAAAAACGGTTCCAGTTCCATTTAAAACTGGTTCTTAAAAATGCATAGATTCAAATAACATTATCTATTGCTTATTAGAAATTTTTTTTAATAATAATAAAACTACAAATAAAATAATGCACTAAAAATAAGACAATGTACAAAATAAGTAACATGGTTAGGTGTTACTCTGTGTATTTGGTTATTTCTTAAAACCGATAAGAACCTAAAATAATCGAAAATATTTGTATTTTATTTAAAAGGTTCTGATTTCTTGAATTGAAATATGGATTCCAATAAAAGTTCAGGTTCTCAGATTTTTTTCGGGAACCGGTTCCAGTCCCTGAGTGGTACCTATAACGCCATCAATTTGTGTTTGTTATTAAAGTGAACATATTCCCGATGACGTCATGTGAAGCAACAATAGCCCGATAATCAATTAATTACGGTTATAGAAAAATTTGGTGACTGCGGGGAGAAGGGGTCAACGAGTCTTGAAATGAGAACTTTCCAGACGGCCCGGGTTAATCCAGTTTACAAAATTCGAACAATACCTATTTTATAACGATTTGTTGATTAGCTCCGTCAAAATTAAATTCGTATAAAAGTTTAACAAAATTAACTCAACAAATTAAACCGTATGACGAATTCTATTTCTTAAGAATGAGTTCACAAGTTCAACAAACGGCCGTTGTAATAATTCGTTTTAGTAGATACTAAAAGAAAATGTAGTAATAATAGATACGACGAGAATTAATAACTTAATTTTATTATTTACGATGATAAATGTATTACATAAACGTTCTATCGTACGATAGAACGATTAGTTTTTGGTATATTTTTATTGGGAGGAAAATACGTTTGGCGGTCTGGGATAAATTCTAATCTCCCTGCCCGGATTTCGGTCTCGCTCCGCCCCTCCACCCGTGAGCAGGGGAGGAGTGCGCGCAACTCGCGATAGATTGTGTAGCGGGTTTACTGCGTACTGCGATATACGGTACGATTAACAATTATAATATTTAAACGTTATTAAATGTAATTAGTAATTTTATTTATAACCATAGTAATCGTTTTAAAACGAAAACTAACAATCGATAGTGATCCTTTGACGCGCGGCCGATATTTTATTATAATTATTATCGTCTCGGCCTATAGTGAATTAGCGTACAGTACAAATTGAAAAAAAAAAAATAACAAAATATCAAAATCGTAAAATTGTATCCACAAAGACTCCGGGCAACAAAAAATACATACCTGAATAATTAATAATTTTACTATTGGGGGGGGAGGCTCAGTTTCAAAAACAACATTAACGCGAATTAAGTGCGTGTATATTATTTTTTTTTTAAATACAATTTGATGAGAGTCGAATAACTGAACAGTAATTCGTAGCCATTAGTAAAGAACACGGGAACGGTACACAAAAATAACATAAACGCGAGTTGAAGTATTTAAAAAAACTGATGGAATATCTCTCGGATTAATTAATTGGTCTGCGGTTTTATAACGGGGCTTCATAGGTTAAATTTTTTTTAAATAAATCACATTTCTAACAAAAAAAAAACACAATCCTATTGTTTACTCGATGGTTGACTTATTATAATTCACTTGACCGGCGGCGGTCAATAAAATGGACCGCCTTACAGGAACGAGCACTACGATAATATTCGTAAGATTAGAGAAAAATTCAACATAGCCATTTTATAGAGTTTCGGTTTTTCTGAACATTTTCGTTTGGATTTTTTATTGTCATTAACCTCGTGATTTTTATTATTTTATTTTAGTTTGGAGAAATGGGGAATTAAGTGTTTTCAATATTACTCAATAGGAAAAAATAAATAAATAATAAAATATTAAAAATCACGGTCGACGAGAATTGTTTAATTTTTTATTTTGACAAATCAACAATCTGTAACTAATATTTACAATAAGACGATGGGTGGAGTATACATAGGAGGTGAAGATGCACGTGGATTGGAGACGTTATCCGTTGATAACGCCTCGGTGTGATTTTATTTATACATAATGAGCTAAAGTTAATAACTACAGTGTAAGAAAGTCCCCTGGCCACTGACGTTTTAAGCCTCCGGGCAGGATTCCCGAGAAGCGAATGAGAGGTGAGGTGAGGTCGACGAAAATAAAGTCAAGAAGAATATAAAATTGGGGCATGTTATTATATAATTTTTGTATTGTCGACGACGACTAGCCTTCCTTCGGGCGACGACTCGTTTCAAGTGCAGTTACCGCAGCGATATCGTCAATTTGTTTTATGGAGAGTAGGGGTTTATTACCCCCTTCCGGAAACACAAAACCCTGCTCGTATTTACCGGTAAAGTTTACGATAAAAAAAAAAAATAACCGTACGCAATTAAATGAAAGATTTACTTTTATAACTCCGGGCGACTCCGCGTTGTATATCGTGCTGATCGATATCGGCGAGATTACGTCCCTGTACGTCCATTCGTCCGGATGGTGTCCGGAGTGTACAAGTTTCGTCCCGAAGGACAAATCCTTGCCGTGATTCGCGGCCACCGGGCGGTCGTCGCACATTTTCGACGGCCGCGGGATATGCGTCAGTGGATGATGGAGACAATCGAAAATTCCGGACGCCCAGGGTACCTCTCTACTCGCCTCCTAACTGCCCGTTCGTTTCGGTCGTACTACTGGCCAACCTAAAACGAAACACCGTAACACACCGCAGCGTTATAGTTATATTAACTATACGTATACAGATTATAAAACAAATATTTGCCACGGTTAATGTTATTAACTGTAATTATTTAATAAAAAAAAAAAAAAAAAAATGGTTATAATTAATTTAAATCTTGCAGTCAATTATTTTTGCTGATAACCGCTGTACTGTTATTGTAGCCGTTTCTGTTACTATCGATTAAAATAATTGTAGAGACCTGAAATGTTCATAGGATACGCATTGACCGTCTCTAGACGTGGCAACATTTTCAAAACATTCTGACGGTTTTTTGAGCTATTTATAGTTGTTTAAATTTTTTGATTTTTTATTAGCTCAACTAAAATACTCGAACATTTTATATTTCTTTTTCTTTTTCATAAAAAAAGATATAAGCTCATGGGCCACTATATAAAGGAGAATTCGATTTATATCTGTACGCAACACAAAATCATTGCTAACGGAAAACAATTCCGAGCAAAGTCCGGCAAAAATGTCTTGATAAATTAAAAATTGAAAATTGCAATAATTCGAAATTAAAATACAAATTACAATCGTCTGTGGTTCAACGTGTGAAATTTTTGTGTATTTCTATGGTGCCAAAAAAGTATTATCCACAGAAATCGGAATATATATACAAAATATATTTTTCCAAATTAACCTGACACCGCTCAACGTGTTATGTCGTTTCCAGTGTCGGCGTTGTTAATCGCACCAAGAATTGAATGAAGTCCAAACGGTACAATATATTCTACTGCACCATGAACTGGTTTAGATGTCGTAATATTATTAGACCTTTTGCAATAAACTGAATTGCACTAAAGCTAAATCATTCGAACGATTAGATAGGATTAATACGACTATACAACTCTAGAAGCAAATGATTGAAATCCAAAACTGGACACCTCCCACTTCGAATCAACAACAACGCCGACTATGGAAACGACATAACACATAACACTGTCAGGGTTAATTTGGAAATAATCCGGTGCTGCTTAGTGTTGCATTTTTCGTTGCAAACAATCTTTGTCCCGGGATGGGACTTTTTTCGTTTACACATTTTTCATAAGAAACCAACTCGGACAATAAAGAATTTCAGTCTCCAATGACTATACTTACGAGCCGGCTCAAAGACAAATCATAAGAGAAAATTTAAAATTAATACAAATTTAACTCACTCCATTTTACCTTCATTTAAAGTATAAGGAATGTATGTAAATTCAAAGTCTTAAAACAAAGCCGTAATCATTGGAAAAACAGAAATCTAATTCACTCATAATCCTCTGAGAAAATCATTGGATCATGATATAGTAATCACTCTGTATATGAACAATTTTATACTTTTATGAATATGGTCGACTTGAGTTTGATTTATAATAGGTACTAAACAAAATAAAATGGCAACATATTTCATAAACACAGTTTTGATTATTTGCATTCGATCGCATTGTGTATTTAGTGTGTTGGTACTTTTGAAAATTGCATTGCGGATACATCCACTTGACCTTATTATTGTAGATACTCGTATCAGTATTACCATAATTAACAATTTTAATGTCTGTTCCATGCAGAGTTCACTTTTATCTATGAAATTAACTTATATTTTTTTTATTGGCGATTTACCAATTAACATAATGACATTAGACAATGATTTTAGATAATATTACGTTCTTACAGAATATTGTATAATGCAAGTATAATAAATATATACAAACAAAACAAATAAATAATAATTATCATACACTATCCGTGGATATCCATTAACCATTTTTTTTTTTTTTTTTTTAAATGGTATCCCCTACGTTTTGTGGTAATAGATAACGAACGAGATAACTAAATTACCACATTTTATTTAATTTAGTTTATGAATTATATATTGGAATGATCAAATTAATAACATTAATAGATGTATATGTATATCTATGATTTACAAACTACAATAATGTAATGGTATAATAATTAAAATATGAAAAAAAAAACAAATCACAAAATAATATGACATTGAAACAATGACAATCATAATACACATTGACAATGCAATTATTATTAGAAAGACAAATAACGTATAAATATATACTTCTTAGAGAAGTAATTATATTTTTTAATCTTTTTTTTTCAACCTAGTGTTGCTTTAAAAATATAATATAAGTAACGAATCTACAAAACGAAGATTTTAACATCTGTACAGTGTTATAATTATTATTTTGAATTTCTTATTGCGTATTATTGCTATTATTTATAACTAAGCCTTTCCAGTTAGAGCAGTGGATGGTTTTGTTCTATCCAAACTACTACCTTGATCTTTCTCCAGCTGGCGACCAAGATATTCCCTAAAAAAAAAATTAAAATAAATTCAATAATATTAAAAGCAATATTAATAATAATTCAACCAAACAGTTTACAGTTATAGTTTTTTTTTTTAAAGATTAATTAAAAAAAAAAAACATAAAAACCCAAACTTTCTATGATTTTAACACAATTTTAATCGCGACCCAACATTTATAATAATATAACAGAGAAAAATGTCTAAGAAAGATTTGCCCATAAAATTTAGTGTACATTAATCGAAAAAATATTTGTAGGGTTCATGACATAAAATCTACAAACTTGTATAACAATGACAAACAACAAAATGAAACATTTGTTGGTAAAATGTATCAGCCATCAACAGACTTGACATTAGACGGCATATTTTCTTACAATTTGGCAAAATTCAATTCAGTAATATTATAGCCTACACTCCTCCATAATTTTTTTTCTTAAGATTATTCGATACTCAGTAATCCAATTGTCTATGGATATGGAAGTGAAAACATGTAAATTTTGCTTATTTAAAATTATTATTATTAAATGATTAAATGTGAACAAATATAATACCTTAGATACACTACTCTTTTGGGTGGGCCACAGTAGCTAAATGTTCAGAGTTCAAAAATGATTCTAAGTAGGACTCAGAATTATAATTAATGCTCGCTTGTCTCTGTATTTTCAGTTTTGTTTTTAGCGATTTGAAGGTCCAAAAACCGAATAGTATGAAAAATAACATTAGCGTTAAGTCCAACCTATTTATAAATTGATGGAGATAACAATGTTTGTAAGAAATTGTAAAACAAACAAACAAAAAACAAAAACACATTGTTCAAATACTAATAGCTTCTTTGCTCTGCTCAAAATCTATAAATAAAAAAGCAGCATTTGAAGCAATAGTGTACAGGACAAACATGCTCGTATAGTTTTGCATGTTTGTTCTATACAGAAATGAAGAATACTTAATTTGTTAACAAAACAAAGATGACTCAATTTAATGATAGCTATCATACAAAAAAATATAAACAGTACCTGAGATCCAAGTACCTTCATCCTTAAAATACAAACATAATTCCAAATCTATTAAACGATCAGTTATACTATAAAACTATATATAATATTTTATTTGTAAACAATTATTGTCATAGTATAGATAGTATTGTGATTTTTTATTATTTATTTTTTATATTTATAGTTATTAAATTATAATCAATTTAAAATCAATGAGTATGGCATGGTACTATTAAAAATCTCAATTTGGTATTTAACACGAGGGATCGTCATAAAATTTCACTGTAGAGCTAACAAAAATATAAAAATATTACAAATATGAATTGTTGTCTTGTCAATGGTTTTTATGACAAAATTGTTAAAACATACCAATTATGCACCATGAGTTTTTGTACAGCTAAGAGTGCTTCATAACGCACATTTGCATCTTCGTGGGATAACAATTGCATTACAAGTTGTTTTCCTCCAAGCTGTTCAATTATACTTAAAATTAAAAGTATAGTTGTATGAGTTACAATATAAAATAATATTTTAATGTAAAAGAAACATTATACTCACTGTTTTCCGCGTGGATAATGTCTTACATATTCACCAACATCAAAACTAGCGACGCTCAAAACAAGAGGGTCTCTGCTAGTTTCTAGCAAATGCACCAAGATGCGTAGAAGTTCGTAATTTCTTTCGTTCAAACGAGATGCATTTTCTCGCCAAAACTGTGCAGATCTATGCACAGGACTCCATTCTAAACGGCCAGATTTCACTTCAGTTGCGTACTCATCAAACGAACTATACACATTATCAATACAAATAATGTTCCAAATAAATGTTAATAAACCTTTTTTTCTTTCATATTATTATACCTAAGATCTTGTACAGATGCTTGTAGGCGTTCATTTAAAAACTGGATGTCCTCAACAATATCTTCATCATCAAACTTCCTTTGTTCGAGTATACTAAGTTGTTTCAAAACTTTACTCTGAACCATTGCAATACAATGTTCTTTTGAAGTAGTACTATCTTCTGGTTTATCAATTAAATTCTAAAATGCAATTAAAATCAATTTAAAAGTGAGGTTTTTTTTCTTTTAAACAAATTTAAATTCACCCTAAATACAGCAAGAATAATTCTTGTGACCTTTTCCTTGACAGAATCGCTTAAAATGTCAGCCAAAATAGGAATAACATTAAACCTATAATAATAATAATAAAACTAAATTAACTTATAGTTTAATTTAATATTATATTATGAAATCTGACTTGTTCATTCGTTCAGCCAATCGTGGATTGAACGTCATTACCCAAACACAAAATATTAGTTGATATTGTATTTGAAAGTTGACTCGTCCAGACAAAATGCTCAAAAGAGTAGATATACCATCAACAGTAATGAATGCAGTTCTATATTCATCACGACGCAATAACATTTGCAAACAGCGAGCAACTGACTGCATGTATTCATTGTTCTAAAATTATTTATTTATTTAAACATTATCTTAAAAAATAATCAAAGAAAATATAAATTGTATGACACATTGTTAATTATAATAAAATATGCCGTACAACAGATGAAAACAAATTTATATATTTTAGCCTTACAGCAGACAATAGTTGCTCCTTGATCCAGTTTAAATAAAACTGAAGATCAGTTTGATTTATAAGATCGGTTGAATAACAAGCAAACTTTGCAATGATGCGAGCGGACATGTTATTTATAAACCCATCAGCTGCATTCAATAAATTCAAAAAATTTCCGCATACTGGTTCATTTTTTTTAAGAGCATATCCATGAAATATTTCCACACGCGATCGGTCTTCCTGTAAAAAATAAAACCCGTGTAAAAATCTAACTAAATACAATTTAACTGCATTGTAGACAAAAATAAATAACAAATTCAATATAAATGAACAGAAGAATAAAATTTTAAATTTGTGATACACCTGTTTATATACTTAAAATGTTCAAATTATCTATATAGAAATAATCAAATAAATGAACATGTAAATCATAACAGTCAATGATAATTAAACCGAATATAATTAATTTTCAAACATCATGGTTCAACAATAGGAATTTAAAAGTCACAGGTAATGTTAACATTAGGGGTAAAGATAACGTTGGCTGGATAATATCATATTGGTCTTTTGGATAATGTTAAAGATCTAGAAGACCAAATTATTCAAAAGTGTGCCCTGGCGTCAGCAATTAATAACACAGCTATAGCAGTTCTTATTCATGACTGTCCGTCAATGTGTTAAAATGTTACAATTGACAGTTAACATGGCATTTTAGATAATTATCTATTTTTTTTTAATATAAATAGAAAAAGTAAACCGCTAAGTTTCTTTTTTTTAATGGTTTAAGCCGATTATAATTATATATATATTATAAAAGACAACATTTACCGTTAACAAATCATCGATCAGTACTAGTACATATTGTATAGTCGATTCCTTAGAGATATGTTCCAACAGACTAAAAAAGGCCTTTGCCGCCTCGGGACGGTTGTTGTTTAAAAATTGACCTTTTGCATCGGTTACATCATAGGCACTTATAAAATCAAACACTTCTTGCGATATCATTTGCGACCTGCAAATAAATTGTGCAAACTGTTATACAACACAAATTACAATAACACATTGAATTGAATTTTCAAAATTTACTGTAAATAGGACGACCAATTTGGATTCAAATTCCTTATTTCCGCCGCTTGTTGCAGCAAAACGCTAGTGGCAGCAAACATGTCTACAAATATGAAATCGTTGCGATTTTATATAAACATTCGTACAGAATATTGGCCGGAGGTACACGCCCTTTAATTTGCAAAACTTCAACATTCACTTACCGATATTTTCCTCTGGAAACGCTGGTAAAATATCTTTCATATTCGCGGTTTTCGACATTTGGTTCTCTTTACTCATATATCACCAATATGAGTAAATTCAATAAATTGTCTTAAAACGGTAGAATTGTATAAATGACACTCAAACCCTCAGCGAAAATTGATGGGTGAGACTCGATTTTATCTAAAACATTACTCTTATAATTCACTGTTAATGATAACCAGTGTTACCACAAAATTATGACGGGAAAAAATAATCAAACAGCTGTTTTTGTCCAAGGTGTTCACAATAATAAACCGCGTAAATAATAATTAATAGCATACAAACAATAATACTAAAATATTTAATAAAAATATACTAGAATTTTCACTAGAAGCTAGAATAGTCGGTCGAGATCATTAACTGAAAAAAGAAAACCTAACCTAACCTAACCGAGATAGGATAATCTTAAGATTATTTTTAGTATCTATTTATTAAAACCTATTAAACCGTAGTTAATATTTTTTTTTTCTCTAAACAAGTAATAAGGTCAAAAGTGAACAAATTACATTTAAACAGTTTCTAAAATAATTTATACTGTTAAAGATATACCAGGAATTATACAGATAAATTTTCTCAATATTTTTAATATTGGAAGATTTAGATCTTTTTAGATTTTTTTTTTATGTATAATATACATTTTTTTTCTTTGACTCTTGGTCAACAAAATCTGTGCAATCACATTGACAAAAATCAAAACTAAAGTGCTTAAAACTGTAAATAAAAGCAAGCCATACACTATTTTTAAATATAACTAAATAAGTATCTAGTAAACTTGCAGTGATTGAATAATCAATTTATTGAATGTAACAAATATGACAAAAAGATTTAAGGGGTAATGGCATATTTAGGATTTCAAAGGATTTAACAAACAAAAAATATTTAACCGGATGCACACAAACTAGTCATGGATAAGCTTATTTTTATGCTTTTGTTCATGGCAGGTCTACCATTTTACTGCAATACAATCAGGATACAATAATGAATAAAATATCCAAAACAATAGTATTTTTAAATAAATAAAATGGTTTTATTATTTATAAATATAAATTTTTCATTGTTTACTGACTTTTTCTAGGTACAGGTAAACAATTTGTGCAATACATGATAGATTATAAATAGGCATGTTAATTACTATAAATTATGGTAACAATCATAGTCGGATATGGTGAACAACTTTCTTAACTTGAGCATATAACTTTTTAGATGAACCACTGCAAAAGCCAATATTTTATTATTGTTTTAAAATTGATTGCAAGTTAATAAAATTATTTTTTTTTTTAACAAATCAATATATAATGTTGCATTGGCTATGGCAGCTAAGAGTTCCTTACAGTTAAAATGCTATATGATGATGATGAGTATATAATGTATTCATAATCCTGAATTTTGGTTATTTTAGAAATAAAAAAACATTTAACAAATACATATTTATTTATTTGTTTAAACGTATATGTATAATTTTAGTTGTAATAATCAGTTTTTTAACAGTCTTTCTTCGGTGTCCTGAAATTATGAGATAAATAAAATGTTAATCCTTCAAGTAGAGGCCGAGGAAGTGAAAGAACCTTTGACATAGTTTTGCCCGCGATTCCCCTACAATCAAATGTGCGGAACTAATTCAGTGTTCCGAGAATAGCGAAAAACAAAAAATGAAGTGAAGAAACATATTACGCAACCATCAACACTTCAAATTTTGAGCCCTGCATACAATAATGTTTCAAATACAATAATTTATTGTTGTTTTTAATATTCCAAAACAAAAAATAATTCTGTATCTTACCTATGATTTAAGATACTATATCTTAATACACAATTCAATGTATCCACATGGTCTTTTAAATTGTTTTTAAAAATGCATACTACACTTTAAACTATACCATTTGTATATAGATATCACTTGTTTCAAAATACAATTCCTGAAAAGAAAAGTAAAAATTAGTAGATATATAAACTAGAAAAAAATAAGATGAGTAAATCCTAACATAATAAGAAATAATATAAAATATAATCACTTGTTAACGTTACAGCATTTTTTTCATAGTACAGATAATACTCATATCATGTTTAGTTCCCCCAAAATGTGGAAAAGTGACTCTGAAATGAATTAAAAAAATTATTTTAATGCATACAATATTATTTCCCTTAGTGTAGTAATTATTAAAACAATTATTATGTTGTATGTATACTATTTTTTAAATATTATTTATACATAGTATAATAAAAAAATACCTATACGTAAATACCATATATTTATCCAATTTACATGTAAGCCGAACAATAAATCCAATAGAATATTTATTTGAATACTAAACATTAAAAATAGGGTAAAAATAATACATACATGCTGGTAAAATAAACAAAACACAAAATATACATAATTGAGAAACTGAGTAAACGCACATGAAAACACACATACTTACAAAACATTGGAGATGTTCCGTTTGTTGTAGACATTCATCAACACAGATTGACAGCTATTCGACAATATTATAGCCCACATTTCGATTTTCAACAATGGGGAAATAATTATCATATTATTCCAATTTAAAATTGTAAGACATATTTAACTCAGTTGTAACCGAGTACTCCAAACGGGCAGATGATTTTAACATACATTTGAAACAAGTTAAAACTTGTTGAAATAATTTAGTAACATACAAAAACATAGTATTCAATAATAATAATAGTATTAATTATGATAATAAAATCACCGTTCATTCATTCAGACTAGAAATAAAATACTAGGAGGATTATGGCAATCGCGCTTTATATCATACAGTAATATTTATTTTACTTTGTAATATTATAAAAAAATATATAAAAAACAAAATTTAATTTAATTAAACATTTATACAAAACATATTTATTTTAAATAAATTATATCAATGTTTATTAAATTAAAAAGACAAAAAATACCAAACTTATTGGATTAGGTTTTTAACGTTAACAGAGTAACTATTGTAATATATATCAATATTATACAAATGAAAAAAAAAATAATTACATTCACCTAAATTATCTTTCTAGATTTAAAATTGTTTTAAAGTAAATATTAGGTAGGCCAAGTAAAAAAGAACATTTCAAAACCATTATTAAAGAAATTAATAAATAAAACTGCGATGTTGAAAACCATATTTTATAGTTTTATAGAGACCATTGACTGCACCAAACAGTAAAATAATGGGAGAAGATTATCCATCGATACCATTAAAATATAAATATAATATATTATATTATTAATTTTGTCTTCTTTATTGGTTTTAATTCTGGATAAGTGTTAAAATATTGATTACCAAAAATAAATGCTGGAAGACATTGTAAATTATCTGATATAATTATATTTGAAAAACGAATAGTAAAGTTAGATGTAAGAAAATAACATATACATTTTAATATTCTGAAAACTAATTAATAAATACATGTTGATTATTTTAAACAAAATATAGCCACTAACAAAAATTAATATTATCGTAATGATGAAAAAATTAATTGTATTGCGGATATTGAAAGCCATAATACCATCCATTATTTTCATTACATAGGTAACAATACAATCCAGTCTTAGGTTATACACTAGACATACAGACACAACAATATAACTGTTGAAAAATAATAAAATATATTACTATTTTGGTTTTACACATTTTTTTTTTCAAGTTATAAGAATTCAAAACACAATATTCCTACATTATTATAATTCAGATAGTGCATTTTTCAATCAAATAATGTCATACAAATTACGTTCAAGCCATTTGTAAGTTCATTCGTACTAATAAAGGATAATATTTTTAATACTTGAATAATTAAAATACGTTTATATTACTATGGAGAAAAACTTTATATTAACAATTATAAATAATAAATAATATGTATACATATATATATATACATGTACATATATAAATATCCAATACGAAAAATTATGACAAAGTCAATGAATATAACAGTGTTCATTAGTTAAGCAACCAAATCCACTTCACAAGTATTACCAGCTTTAAAGATAAAATTTGTTAAGTTTAATACTGTATATTTAATTAATTTTGATTAATATTAAATTTGTCTAATAAAATAATATTTCTCCATCCATGCCACACATTCTCTCCTCTGAATGTATGGTAAATTTTAATAAAAACAATTTTTATTTCGACCACATTACTGCCTGAACAATATTTCAACTAAAAAATATAAGTCAATTTTATTTATACATAATCAAATATGTAATCAGTACATTAATCCAATTATTTGAAAGAACTGCCATTATTTTACAACAGCAAATTATAATCCTAAAATATATTATTAAATTGTATAAAATTACCATTACCTATCTCAATTAACGATTGCCTGATGAATTATAATCGTTATTAGCACGTTTCCTGTTGTTGTAGTTATTTCGCTGAGACCATTGATTGTTTCCACTGGGAGGTGGTGGCGGTGGCATCATACGACCATTAGCCAGACTCCATCCGGCAGCTTGTGTTAGAGCAGCAGCAACAATAGCAGGGCTCAAAGGCATTAGTGGATTGTAACTATCTTGTCCGTTGATACCCAATGACTGTAAATTAGGCATATCAACATTGCCCCGATTATCGTGTTGTTGGTGATACCAATTTCGATAATTGTCGTTATGACGATTATTAGATCGTTCCCATGGTTCACTAGGTGGAGGAGTTTGATGTCGATTTTTATGTACTTGTGGTTTTGGTGCAGCTTCAGAAACACGTACTGAAACGTCTTTAACAATATGATCTTCTCCACATAAACTAGCGGCCACTTCAGGGTCGAGAAAAGTTACAAATGCAAATCCACGGAATGGATTTTTAGGTACAAAAACATTGATGACTTCTCCAAATTTACTGAAATATTCTCGAATGTCATCGGCCGATAAGTCTTCTGTAACACGACCCACAAATACTTTCCCGGAAAGCTCTGAAGTGTTTCCCTCCTAAATGTTATGAATACTGATATATACAATGTGTTTTATGTTAAATGTATTACAAATGTTTTTACCTTAGATTTTGGAACTTTCACCTCACAGTTACGTCCATCAATCTTGTGACGTTGTGATAGAACTCGTACTTGCGATTCTAAATTGGTGTACCTTAAAAATCCATATCCTCGAGACTGTCCATTTTTGTCCCTTTTAATCTAATAATATTATAATATCAAAAAAAAAAAAAAAAAAAATGATACATTTTATTAAAGAACTGGTATTAGGTATATAATTTTAAAATAAAATATGGTCATTATTTTTGACTTAAAATATATGATTACATCACACATAACTATAGAGTTAAAGTTCTATAGTCATTTAAGTAACATTCAACCAACCATTTCCCTAACACGTACAAGGTACAAAGATAATCTACTTGATTATTTATTTTTTTGAATAAATCCTTTAAACATATTATTGGGATTTTAATTAAACTAATGTATTAAATTAACTGAATTATTCATAAAAAAAACTATATTAAAGAAATATCATTTAATGTATTTTAGTTTATATTAGTATATTATTTATAATCTATACATGAATATTCATTTTTTTTTTTTTTTTTTTTAATTTTATGATTACCTGTAACATTAGTAGTTCTCCGAATTGACCGAAATATTCTTTTAATTTTTGTTCATCATAAGTATATGGTATATTTAAAACAACCAAGTCCGAACATTTCAATTTTGTCTCTAATCTTTTTGTTTTAGCTGTCGGATTTTCAACATTATCATCGATCTTTCTTTTATTTTCGACTAAAAATAAATAATTTTAAACATTTGCACTAGAAAAATACTTTAGTCCTAGATATTAAATAAATATAATTTATCATAACTAAACTGCTTAATGTTTATAGTTATTAACTTTTATACTGCTAAATTGCATGTGATTATTATATATATATATATATATATATATTATATGTAGTAATAATAAAACATATTCTTTAATATAATTAAAAAATAATAATAATGGGATTATGGCATTGGTGAGTAATTAAAAATGAATATTCGATATAGGTTTAAAAGACTACATTATATTTAATTTTCAATAGAATATACATTACAGGACCTACAGTTTATGGGTAGATCACATGTTATTCCAACATAAAATTTATATTGTATACTAAAAAGTAAATGAGCTGAATAATTATGACCAATTAATATTAACAGAATGCTATACCCGCATTTACTGTCTATCTGACTGACAATATAGCAAAAACACGCTTACACAGACTGTGTAGGACCCGTTTAATTTAAGTTTTAGACTAAAAGCACATAGTATAAAATTGATTGAGGGCAATAATATTTCAGAATATGCAAGATGGCAAGCGTTTAAAAAAATTGTTTGAAAAGTAAAAGTAATTGTATTTAAAAATGTTGAATAGACGTTATTTCTTATCGTTATATATATATTTGGAATAACGGAAAAAAACCTATTGTCTCGTATTCCGGACAATATTGTCTTCTTTTATTTTTAGAATAAGTCTAAAACCAAAACTCGGCGATTTCTGTGCAGTTTACATGTGTATGTGTGTTTTCGCTATGTTCTCGGAACAAATCTACTTTAGCATCCCCACTACAATTTTCAAATTTGTTCGTTGTCGAAAAACACGACTTTTCGATGCCAATTATGAAAAGGTTTGAATGTTTTTCGCGTAAACATATACATAATTAAAAAAACTTTAAGGTTTTTTTTTTTTTTTAAAGGCGGGATTTTCAAAGCTTAAAATAACGGGGGTGCATGGGTAACTGGAGCCGGGCAAGTGTGAAACAGAACACGGGCTTCAGGTATTGAATTTTAAATGAGTAAAAATTACCTTTTGGGAAAACACAGTAATACGGCGTCTTTCCCCATTCGTTGTCAGGTACATGGAACCGGAAATCGGCTAACCGTACACCTCTCACGACATTGTTTTCGGTGCGAAACTTTAGGCCACTCGCCCCTGGAAACTGAGCGGACAATGTAGACAACAATAGCGTACCGTTATCTTCGAGCGGGAGTTCAACCGCTTCGCCGTATTCTTCGTCGGATACCAATACATACTTGACGGACATATTTGTAAATCGAATATTGTTCGTCGTATGTACGTGTGTAACGTTGACGTCACCTCGGTTAAATAAATAAAAAAAAATCCGAAAAACTTGTGAATTACGTATTAAATTTAGTGGCTCGAACGCCTAGGAAAAAAAGAAAAAAAAACACTACACAGGAATAAACTTAGTTTCCTAGTTGAACTTACTAACTTAATATCACGTTAATATATAAATTATTACAGTAATAAACGCGATGAATTGTAATAATATACAGTATTATTCTATAGAAATGACGGCGGAATGTTAGAATATTAATATTATCTTCGTATTATAATTACATGATAAAATAACAATTTCATTTCTCATGGATAAATTTGTTAAAAGTTTAAGGTTAACTTAAAGATAAAATCGTTTTTTCATGGAAAATCCGTACGAATCGATAAGCAATTCCCAATCCACATATTGTGCTTATTGTCGCATGCAGTTGCCATACACATACAACTCCATTGGTGATTGTAAATCATAGATTGCTCACTGCAGTTAAAGGTTAAATGGCGGGTCACAGTTGCCGCTGCCCGGCACTCGGCGCCGTATCTACAATACCACATTCCATTTAAGAATGAAACGCCGGGCCGACCAAAACTCGTCTTGTTCGCGCATCCCCACCACAAAACGGGCATCACTGCGAGCGTTGATGTCGGCCGCCACGAAACTGCAGCTGTCTACGTAGTGAACTGTATTAGAACCCACTTCCACTTCCCTGTATACTCTTGCTATTTACGTCGTATTTGTTATCGTATTGTGATAATATTCCTTTGCGAATTAGTATCTTTTTTGTTGGTTTATTTTGTTATTCTTTAATTACCATGGACCAACAACAAGCCGTAGGGTAGTCTTCCGTAAAAATGCTAATATTATATTGACGTGTAACTTTTATAAAATGTGTATATTTGTATACGAATGCTTTCTAATTTAATTAGATATGTAAGAAATAAACAGAATATAAGTAATAATACATTATGTTTGCATACATTCCAATCAGATTAGCGATGAAATTACGCGTTGTATTATTAACGGCGCAAAAACCGCGAAATTTGTACGATTCCCCTGTATGCACGCCGGCGCCGACGGGCTGGCGATGACTGCTGGCCAATCACGGAACGCATAGCTATCGCCCGGGGAGTCGGGCAGTGATCGGCGGCTCAGTATGCGCGTGCGAAAACGTTTCAATCTTAAATGGGGTCTAGTCATGGCGGGTGCCGTAATAATCGCCAGTGGTTCACAGGAGTGGGGACCAGTGGAAACCGATAGTGATGCGGCCCTCACACGATCAGTAATACCGGCAATAAAATTATTGACAGTGTACTCCTCAGACGACGGCCGCTGCCCGTTGACAGTATACTTGTCGTCAACACTCGGTTTGTTTGGCATTCGACATCTGTGTCAACTGTCCAAGACAATTATTACTTCGTACGGCCTTCATTTTTTTTTTTGTTTAACGTCATTTACTGTAGCTTCGGGCTTACGAAATTTATTCACAACTAATAATTTATCGTAACCAGATTTCTTTTTGTCACGATTACGATATAACGTTTACATCGGACATCCCATAATAATCTGTATATTCAGCAATAGTCACGTAAAAATTGTCGTTCGCGCGTGCGCGCTTTTACGTACACGCCTGTCCTCCATCGATACGGTATCAATACCTGATGCACTGTCATTTACCACCTCACGCCGTCAAAATATTATCACCAGTAAACAAATACTGACGATTCGATATCCGATTTTCCGATCAGTCATCAGAGTGTCGTTTTTCTATACGGCCAGTAAACCAGTGCTCACCTCACACGATCAATAATACTGTCTAGTATGGGAAATACTATCAATAATACTGATCGCGTGAGAACCGCTCGACGGACGTCGTCCCGAGCAGCATTTTCCCATACTGTACATTATTTCGCAACCGCTCGTTTCTGATTGTTCTAATTCCCAGCACTCATTATCACACTGCACGTTGTCATCAGAAAGCATGACCATAAATATTAAACATCAGATGATTTTACGACGATAATTATAAGTTATTATGGTATAGTAATAATATTATAATTTAAAAATCTTTTAAATATATTTTGCTAGTCTATGCGGTTAGTAGACGGGCGTTCGAAATTTATACAAATTGTGAATAGTATAAATCAATTTTTTTTTTTTTTGCATATTTGAGAATATTTCAATTTAAAAAAAATATTTCCTATAATTAGAAAATATAACTGATAAGTACCGCCCCCTTCCCTCCGAGCGCTCTGGATTTTATGAATATAAAAACGAAAAACGTAAAAATTCCAACGAAATAATATACGAATTAATTTTATTTAATGTTAGAACAATTTAAATTAACGCACAAGCTTTAAACTTTTTTTGTACATTATTTGTATAGATTGTTTATTTCTAATTAATAATAATAAAAAAAAAAAAATTTAAATTTAAACCGGTCAGTGAGAAATCTTCAGTATTTATAATTAATGATAATACATAGCCGTCAATTCGTAGCACAAAATCCTACCTGATTATTTTATCCCCGACAACATACGAACAAATAATATTTAATAGTTATTTTTTTGAAATGCCAAAAAATCGAATTCAGGCCATTCAAAATATTACATAAAGAAAATTAACCAACTCCCCTCCATACTGACTTAAACATTAAAACTGTAAAAAAGAAGCAATTATAAAAGATTCTACACTCGTCTAGCCACTCACTCCAATCCCCTAATAAAAGCTCTTTCAGCAAATATTATTCCTGGTAATCCTCCGAGGCGTTTAAAACGCAGATCTATTAACTTGACTTTGGAAATACAGTGTGTTCCAAAATGATTCATCCGATTACGAACTGATATAGTTCGGCAACGGTTAATCGCAGGTTAATGACCAATGTATTAATGGAAAGATTAGATAACTAAGTTTATTTTAAGTTATCTAGTTGTTAAATTTGGCACCGTAATCGTTAGTGACGTAACTTAATTAGTTGTTATCGAAATGTCGACCGAGCAACAAAAGGCGTTTTGTGTGCTCCGCTTTGAGAAGTGCGAGTCTGTTATTACCGTGCAGCGTGATTTTCGTCGAAAGTTTAACATTGAATCTCCAACAGCCCAGAGTATTCGAAGATGGCATAAAATCTTCCAAGAAACTGGTTGCTTATGTAAAGGGAAGTCATCAGGTAGACCAAGAACTTCGGATGAAAATGTTGAACAAATTCGAGAAAGTTTTGTAAGAAGTCCACAGAAATCAGTTCGTCAAGCATCCAGAGAACTTGCAATACCACCGACAACAGTTTGGCGTGTAGAAGTACGGAAATTTCTTAACGATCAGCTACCACAGAAATGGATCGGTCGCTGTAGTGCTAATGACGCTACATTTTGTCCATGGCCGCCCCGTTCGCCGGATCTTACAATATGTGATTTTTTTCTCTGGGGTTACATAAAAAGCATTGTTTATGTACCTCCCCTTCCAAAAGATCTTGACGAATTGAAAAGTCGCATTACAGACGCCATCAACTTGGTTACAGTCGACATGCTTCAACAGGTTTATGAGGAATTTGAATATCGCTTAGATGTGTGTCGTGCAAGTAAGGGGGGTCACATTGAACATTTATAAGCATTGTATTGTACCTAAAACTTAAAATAATCCATTAAAATATAAAATTAATTCTAACATGATCAATCAAATTTTACAATAAATATGATTATTTGAAATCGGATGAATCATTTTGAAACACCCTGTAAATTAAATAAAAAATAAATACTTAAAAGTGTCTTCTTTTGTCAAGTATTCATGTCATATTATTTTAGCTAATACTCTTATTGTACCCTGTTTGGAACAAATTATGTATATATTAATAAAGAAAAAAAAATTGTTATTTTTATAATATAAAATCTAATTTTCTAAATTTTGCTAATTTAATTTATAACTTCTTCAACTGATAAATGTTCAACCTTTAATAATGCAAATCGTTAAATGAATGTGTTATTAATTACGCTTGTGATAAAATGTCTGTCAGTGACACAGATCTAGATTATAAAATAATATTATTTAAATATGTGGTTAGTCATTGTTTGAAGAGCGTCGATCCGGAGTGACCACTGACCACAAATATCAGCGCGAATATGCATTAATTTTGATAAAATATTATTATTTTATCAAAATAATAGTATTTTTATTCCTGCGAATACAATCAATAATAATCATTGTAATAATCAGCGGTGTATTTACGGGGCCATTTTCTTTTTTTTTCTTTTATGGTTATAAAAGAATAGAAAATCTTTGAAATATCGCCGAGAATAGTTTTAATACAATTTTCCAAGACGCGTCGTCTAGATTAGTAAAACATGTTCCAGTTATTTACCTAACCGAGAAACGAAAAGAACAGAATGAATTACCCCATACAAACTCACCAGAATAATATTTCAGACTTTCAATTTTTAAATCATTTTCAGATTCATTTATATCGGAAATAAACTGCCGATTTCGTATTAACACTTTCTGGATTTCAAACATATTATTCTCAGATGAAACGACTACTTTAAGTATCAAATATTTGTTTATGAATTAATTAAAATTTGTGAAATAGATTTACTAGATCGTAATAAAAACGTATTAATTTCGGGTTTAAATATTTATGCACTTATAAATTTTTGCAACATTACCAGTTTTAACAGTAACTCGGGTTGAGCGGTCTTTCTCCACATTAAAAATAATTAAAACGTACTTAAAAACCATAATTTATCATTATTTTATTCATCAACCATGTGTATTATGCAGATATATTTATATATAATTATTAAACTTAGGTATCGCGCCTTATCGCCTTAATCGGTGAACTCACCGAGAGGTAACTTTTGAAATTGACAAATTACCACTAAAAATAGAAAATTCAAATTTATTTTATAATATTTATTTTTCTACATGCCCAGTAATAAATATAAAAAAATGGAACCTCTATTTTGAAATAATGTGCCATCGGTAGCGAGACAAAAAAAATATAGTTAAATTGTATCAATTAATACATTTTTCAGCCCCCGCCCAACAAAAATAAGTTGAAAATACGCCACTGTTTGACGGTATTATTATTTATTGTTTTGGTCATATCTATAGAGAAAAAATATATATGAATTTTGTAAAATACCATGATTTAATAATATATATATATTTATATATATATATATATATATATATATATATATATATATATATATATATCAAAATCAATTGCCACATGTATGTAAGATTATCACTTGAGAACGGCTCGACCGATTTGGCTGATTTTTGTCGTTTTTTCGTAATTTTCAAGACAAGGTCTGTATGAAAGAAAATTATTGGAAAATCCACCGGAAACGTCAAAAGTTTTTAATATTTCTCCTTTTTAAGAAAAACATAAGATACGTTTGTTGATTTACCACAAACACCAAATAGTATAAATAATAATAGAAAATAAAACGGCAAGTTTAGTGTCAATGGTAACAAAAGCATAACGCTAAATCGGTAATCCACCACCATAAAATATATTATAAATATAAAAACGGTGATCAAGCTACATTTAGTTTAGACTCTTGAAATGAAGTGAAGTAATTTCAGTCGGGTCGATACATATGTACCAAATCTACAAAACAATTCCAACGAAGGAAACGAGGAACCACCGTGTGGTCATCCCTTAGTAAAAAAAAAAAACGGATGCCCTTTGTAGGATATAATTTGTAGGATGTAATTCATCCGAATAACAGTGAATTTGTTTTACTTGAAAATGTTGCTTCACGTGTATTAAGGTCCTATGCAAGGAATCGCGGAATACAATTTTTTTTTTCTTTTATAAATTTGTAAAAGTTTGGAGACACATTATATGAAACAAACCTTTCAATTTTTTTAAATTGTCAGAACTCTAAACATATCAATTGCCTATTCATCAGGTTCCCAAAATAAAATTGTAGATAAAAATTATAGAGGCCTTTCCAGTATCTCCAACGTACCCGCCGCCGCCCAGAATTATGGTAATTTTGTCATATTTATACTAGATTTTCATAACAAAGATAAAGATAATCAATTTATTAGGGTTTATAATATCGTTATTATATTATTAAAATACCATAAAAACGATAAGAATGTTCATATAAGTGATTCAATTGTCCGGTACTTAGTGTTACTTAGTGGTTCTAATAATAGATCAATTTAACATTAGTAACATGAGATTTGGTTTGAGATTTCCTTTTTTTGATCCCAATAAATGATCGATTCTATAAACCAGTGATTACATTAAGCGGAAATCACTGTAATACTATTATTTTTAGTTATCTATCATTTTCTCGAACTATCATGATGTGTTGACTGTTGACGTATACGTATTTTATTTGGTTCTTACTATATTATACCGTGTTAGTTCGTCCACATCATCGTCTTAATCTGTACTTTGTTTTTCGTTTAATATACGATTGGCTTTGAATACGTACTGTTTAGTGTTTGAAGTGTTTTGTATTTATTTGATTAAGTCGTCATTAACGGTAAAATCTCTTTATTCACTCATACATTTAAAAAAAACATTGTTTTGATATTCGTTTTAAGAGTGACGACCGTAAACGCCGGAAATAGTAGTCGGTATAAAAAAATTTCAGATGAAAAATAAAAAGGAAAATTATATTAATAAAAAAAACAAAAAACAATTGATTTATTCATTTGTTTAAAAAAAATTTGTACGGACATTGACATTACCCAAAATGTACAAATCGCGGATTGTTCAAATGTTATTCAAAGTAGTACTATAGTGATACGTTAAGTCAGTGGTTCCCAACGTCTTCTATTCTACGCCCCACTTGTAGATTTTCGAAAATCTCGCGCCCCCTTCCTATAAATTGAAAAAAATCGATCACCTTTTTTTTGTGTATTTAACAAATAAACTATACAATATTCGGAATGTCTACTTTTTTATTGATGATAATAATTATAAAATATAAATAATAGTAAATAATAAAATGTAACAATCGATTAAGATGAAATATTATATGTAGTAATAATTTAGTATAAAATATTAATAAAAGTAATCAAAAAATGATTAAGTTACACGCTGCGGCCAAACACTTATAGTCTTTATCGGTTATCCGTTACTGATACCCGATAATGGATAAAGAGAACCGGTTAATTAATTTTTTTTCTCTACGTTTTAAAATAAAAATAATGTAATCAATTAAAATTGTATTTCGTAATAACTGCTTGCGCCTCCCCAGCAATGCGTTCACGCCCCCCAGTTTGGGAACCAGTGCGTTAAATGAACCAGAATTATCAGACCATTTATAAAAATATGAAAAAATCGGAAACACGTCCGTTGGCTTAATTAGTGATGATCCTACAAATTGGGTAATTAATGATTCTAAAATAAACCTCTTGTTTTTAAATGACATAATTCAGAATTTTAATTATGATTTGTTGTCAACAAAAAAACAATTTGGGGATAAAACACGATGTTTAAAAAAATGTATTTTATCGAAAACCATTGGAGAAAAACAGTTTAAAAATGTTTTAATTTATTCATTCAGTAAAATGCATTGTTTTGTATTCCCTGAAGACTTTGTGGGGGTCTACTAAACTAGCAGTGGAAGGATTAACTGATTGGAGAAATGTTAACAAACTTTTAAAACAACACGAAGTTTCTGACGAACACACAAGTTGTCAAATGTTATTGTTAAATAGAAGTAACTTTAGAAAGGTCATATTTTCGATGTACTTATTAGTTTTTTAACGCGGTAGAAAAAACGGCAAAAACACGATTTCGTCACACTCGAGTTTTATTATTTCTCTTTTTATTTATATCGATTTCTCCGTTACAAATTTTGAATTTTAAAATTGGATATTCAAAATTTATGTTTCGAATTCCAAAATCGAAAAATCAGGATTAATTGCCAGGGTTAGCAGAGCACACCTCCGTGGCCCTCGATTAGTCAGATATACAATTATAGTTATTTATCTGTGGGCTTGATAATTAACGTTAAGTCCTCTTATCTTTTGAGATGACAGTGCCGGTTTTTTTAGACACAATTCAAAAATTTCAAATAGTTAAAAATCACCTATAAACCCAGAATGCGTTGATATATTCGTTGAAGTATTCGGTGAACAACAAATTATATATTAAATATTATAGTTTCTGACATGACTGATTTTCTTGTTCATTATTTCTAAATAATAACAATTGTAGTAATTAAACATACACAAATCAATTATATTTCGTTAATTATTATTTAAAACACGAATTAATAATTTTTTAACAAATACGATATCCTTGCGATACGATAAAAATTCATACAATAGAAACCGGTTTATTCAACTAGTTATTAAGTAATATCGTTTTTAACTAATTCAAATCATATGAATAATTAATTATAATTAATATAATAACATAATTATTACCACGGCGATAGATAAAGGATTGTGATGTAAACATGGGTGTTTATAAACTAATACGTAACTATAGTTAACCTCGATGGTTGTAAACCGACTCCTTATCAGGGCCCAGTATTCGGCAGCTATCTTACTCATTATCTACAAAGAACTCAAGAACAGGTCCAGTTGTTTTTGATGTTTTCTCGCATACATAGTCTAATCAACAAATTCAGAGATTATTTGTGTAATAAACACTTCCTCCGTAGTTACGATAGCTTATAGGTTTTAATTTTGTAATAATTTTAAAGACTAGCCGTTTGGAACCATAGCCACTGGTTCAACAGCAAACTTGTTTGACCAATGCCACTGGTCCAACAGCAAACCTGTTTGCTTAATGAGGGATAATTATATTTCACCAACATTGTTATGTATTATATTTCATTTTTGAATATACATCAATCGCCAGTCGTCATTATAACACCGCACATTCACTGTCTAACAGGTATTTCACAGTGCTTGCATAAACATTTCTCCCCCTTATCGTTTTAAATTAAAAACAACAACACACGCATTTCGCATTGACATACTTATACATTTGTACTGTGTCGGTGAATTGTACCTCCTTTCTGTAGGATAATAATTCAAAATAAATATTCATGCGTTCAAAATTCCATACAAATCTGTAATATTCTCAACCATATAATAGTAGTGATATTAGTCATTGTCTAAAATCGTTTAGTCTTATTTAAATTGAGTTTGTCAATCAAATATTAGCAGAGTTAAAATGAAGCGCACAGTCAATTTGGATTTGCAAAAAGAACGTGAAAAATGCACTTTTAACACTGAGGAACTAACACATTTTTTGGACGGAGGTGTCAAAAATACATTGAATAGGAAGAAAATTGGTTTGTAAATTATTTGAACAACAATAGCAAATGTGTACCGTGTTTATAATGTAGAATACATTTTTAGAAACATTTTTTCTGAGTGACCCATCTCTGAAAGATGATATTCCTATGGAATACCTTAGTCACAAGGAACGTTATGAACATGCTGTGCGTAAGAGTTGTCTTTTATTCAAAAAACTCAACGACTGGCAACAGAACAATGAGAACGATACCAATTCGATGAACATATATAAGTACGAGCAATTAAATCATTTTATGTGAACAGTTTATTTATAGGTAATTAATAATCAAATTTCAGATCTGTTTTAGGCGGATCAATAGGTAGTGCAATAATTAAAGATGGTACACCGTTTTCAGTACACTATGTCATGTTTATACCTACAATTATGGGCCAGGGCACATTGGAACAACAAGGTGAATGGGTTGGTCGCGCTTTTAGCAATCAAATTCTAGGCACTTATGCTCAGGTATTTTACTATTTAGATTTTTTAATTGTTAATTATTAATTTACTTTATTAGTTTTCCAAGTATTTGAAATAAAATTGCAAATTTAACTCTAAGAAAAAAAAATTCTAAAACAAAATATAATAAAGTGTAAATGTATTATAACTGCTATTGTAACATCAAAAAAAATAAAAAATAAATATATATTTCGCTCTAAACTATTTCTTATACAATAATTTTCAAAAATTATTTCATGTTCTGTAGTATAAATGTTTTGGGGAATTTGTTCAGTTCAAAAATATGTTAACAAAAAAAAAAAAAAAAAAAAAGAACATTGTAAAAATAAGTTTTCTCACTTTATTGAAAACCTAAATTTATTTTAAAATAATTTTTTAAAGACTGAACTTGGTCATGGGACATTTATTCGTGGTCTAGAAACAACTTGTACTTATGATCCGGCAACAGAAGAATTTATATTAAACAGTCCTACACTAACGTCATATAAATGGTGGCCTGGTGGACGTGAGTTATTTTCATATGTATTTACTCGCGAATGTTGAACAGTAGTGTCCAATTATTTTTTATTTCAGTTGGTCATACCTGTGATTATGCAATCGTGATGGCTCGGCTTTTCACCCAAGGCAAGAGCCATGGTATACACCCATTTATTGTTCAAATCAGAGATGAGGAAACATGGAAACCAATGCCTGGTAACATAATATAATAACAAATTAGCATAAACTGTAATATTAATAAATAAACTGGATGTAATTAGGTATAAAGATTGGTGAAATTGGCAGCAAAATGGGGATGAATTCTACTAATAATGGTTATTTAGCATTTGATAATGTAAGAATCCCTAGAATGCAAATGCTGATGAAAAATGCTCAAGTTCTGAAAGTAAATAATTGTTTTTATTCCTATTTACAAACTTAACATTTATATTATACAATATTAAAATTAACTATTTGGCCTAATTAATAAAATTTAAAACAGTGATTTGGTGTAATGAAAATATAGTGAGTATTACTTCCTAATGAATAACCGTACAAAATATATTTTGTTTAAATGTCACCTATAATTGTTTTTCCGAAATCCCTAAGTTAGACATAATATAATGATTTATTGATAATAAATCTTATTTTTCAAGGATGGCACATACCAAAAATCAGTAAATGACAAATTAACTTACGGTACCATGATATTTGTACGTGTACTAATTGTAAAAGATTTGGTAACCAATTATTTTGCAAAAGCTGCTGTTATAGCTACTAGATATAGTTGTGTAAGGAGACAATCAGAAATGAAACCCGGGTAAATATAATTTATTTAATGATACAAATTAAATTTTGCTTATTAATTTGCTAAAAATAAATAATAATATGTTACATTAGTGCGGGTGAATCTCAAATTTTAGACTATCAAACACAGCAATACAAAATTTTTCCAGTCATTGCTATGAGTATGGCATATAAATGTGCAGCGAATTGGCTTTGGGAAATTTATACCGAAGTATCTACAAAGTTAGATCAAGGAGATTTAAAACAGTTACCAGAGGTATGTTTAATGTAGATGGTCTTGAAAATTATTTGACAAACTTTTTTTGCAGCTACATGCAATGGCATGCTGTTTAAAAGCTGTTAGTACAGCTGATGCTTCCGTAGCTGTAACAACATGCCGTTTAGCATGCGGGGGTCATGGATATATGAATTGTAGTAATTTCCCAAATACTTATGCAATGACTTCTGCTACTGAAACATACGAAGGAGAAAACACTGTACTTCTTTTGCAAACAGCGAGGTAATGAATTTGAGGTTTTATAATTATTTTTAAGTAAGTTTTTGTAGTATTGTTCAAATAAGAAATTTCCTTGTATACATAGTATATTTATAATTATCATTTAGTGTCATTAATTTTAATTTAAAGGTATTTGATGAAGGCATGTCTAGATGCAAAATCTGGCTATGACTTGACTGACACTGTAGTGTATTTAAATAATTTTAAAAGCTACAGGCGTAATAAGTGGATCACAAATTTGGAATGTATCACTAATGCATTTGTTCAAGTTGCTGGAAGGTAAATTTTTTATTTTCCAAAATTTTAAATTTAATTGAAAATTTAAATATTGCCAATGTATTGATTTAGTAAAATTGAGGATTGTTACTTTTCTATTAACCAAAAGACAAATTCCGGAATGTCTCAAGAAGATGCTTGGAACACGACTACTGTTAAACTGGTTAAAGCATCAGAAGTAATTTTAATATACAATTTTATTTTAATTGTTTATATTATTATTTTGTTTTATATTTATTTATATAATATGTATATAAAATGTACCTACATAGCTGTTGTTTGTTTTAGGCACATTGCAGAGCATTTGTTATAAAAAGTTTTATCACAACAATTACGACAGCTAAATTTTCGGCAGAATTGATGGCAGTATTTACAGACCTCTGCAAATTGATTTGTGCTCATTGGATGTTACTTCAACTAGGCGATTTCCTTCAAGTAAAACTTTCTATTTTATTTTGGTTTGTTTCGTCTATAGAGTTTTGATTTGTTACTTATCTATTTTTCAGTTTTCCAATCTAAAATCAAACGATGTTCCTTCTATACAATCTTTGTTAGAAGATTGCTTAAAACGCATTCGACCTAATGCAGTCGGTCTGGTGGACAGTTTTGATATTCGAGATGAAATATTAGGCTCTGCTTTGGGAGTCTATGATGGAAATGTCTATGAGCGTCTGATAGAAGATGCTAATAAAAGCCCATTAAATCAAGAACCTGTTAATAAATCATTTCACAAGTATTTGAAAGAGTATTTAAAATCCAATTTATAAGCAATCAAATCAAATTTAATCATTGTATTAACTATATATATTGAGATAGATATAATTGCTATTTCTCAACAATTTCATTATGATAGTTTTGTAGATAACGTTTTTTTATTTAACACATTCACTGCTGACAACTCCAATTGGCTTCAATAGCATTATTGGTTAAGTGCGGACGCCGCCAATTGGCGCCATCCATTATGCCGATTTTAATGTTTTCATAATTCAATCAGTGTTAAGACATATGATTTTATTTTTAGTCAGCGTTATACTTATGATATGTAAACTATAATTCTGTTTCTAAAAATAAATGTTTCTGTCAAATATGAGCAGCAGCGAACGTGTTAATTTTCTTTACATTAATGTATTCTTTTGTTTTTTGTTTAAATTAGATAAATTGTATAATAAAGAGGGTTTCTTCTTTTTTTGTTAATTAGCTATTCAACATACCTAAATAAATTATTGTTTCTATTATAGTTAGTTTTTAATGATTGTCCTTAAATGTTATGGTGTTGTACGATTATAGTTTATTGTTTTATTTCTTTTTATACTTCATAAAATCATCATAAAGTAAACTATAATATTTATAATTACATTTCTATTTGTATTTCTAAATAATAAAAAAATATTGAAAGTAAAATGTTCACAATAAAATTAATTTCCACGTTTTTTGATTTAAGATGTAAAGGCAGCAAGGTTTCGGCCCGGCTACTGTTCATCCCGATAGATTATGCTAAGAAAGTTTTTGTGATACTGATATTGATATGTGAGCCCGCCCCTCATGAAGGGTAAACTGGATTTTTTTCATCAAATTGTAATTGTAATGTGGTTCATTGAATAAATGATGGTGACCTGACTCCTGAAGTAGTGCTTTACGGCGTTTCCGGGAGGCGGGTATATTGCCGATTTAAAAAATAAATAAAAAAAAAAGGTGTGTACACAGTTTTAACATAATTAAAAATGTTATTAGCCTCTTTTATAGCCGTTCAACTATATATCGTTGACAAAAATGTACAATTATCAGTTGTGAATAATACAGGGTGCGGTAGAGCCAACTGACGAGTTTTGATGGGCTATAAATAACGAACCGTAAAACTTAGAAAAAAGGTTTATTTTTATTTAAATCAGTATTCAATCCCATTTTTAAAAATTATTTTTTGAAAATTATATCTCCAAGATGGCGGCCGTCAGCATTGATACACTGTTGTAGACGATCTCTGAAGCTCTCATATGATTTTCGGCACATTTCGACTGGTATGGCTTTGACTTCCACGGTGATTTTCTGTTTAATTTCTTCTATGGTATGTGGGCGATGTCTGAAAACCTTATCCTTAAGGTAGCCCCAGAGGAAAAAATCGCACATGCTTAAATCTGGGGACCGTGCTGGCCAGTCTATGTCTCCTCTCAGAGAGACTAACCGCCCAGGGAACATTTTTCGCAAGACAACAAGTGAAATTCTAGCTGTGTGCGCTGTAGCTCCGTCTTGCTGAAACCATACATCTCCCAAATCATGTTCTTCAGCCATTTCCTCCAACCTATGCTGCAGATAAGTTTCCAACATCACAACATAACGAGCGGGCGTGACAGTGACGGTACTGTTCTCGTCCTCAAAAAAGTATGGGCCGATCACCCCAAATTGGGACACAGCACACCACACTGTCACTTTAGGAGAGTGGAGTGGTCTTTCATGGTTATTTGTTGCCCAGTATCGAAAATTTTGTTTATTTACAGTTCCAGAAAGATGAAAATTGGCCTCATCACTACAGAAAAAAGTTGATTTTGGAGGAACTTGTAGAAGAATTTGCTGACAGAGATTTTTACGGTTGCCGTAGTCAGTAACATTTAACTCTTGGACAAGCATTAATTTATAGGGATGGAATGATAAATCTTCGTGAAGAATTCTCCTCAAAGAACGGTCTGAAATTCCCAAAGCTACAGCGTATTTCCGGGCTGAGCGTCTTGGAGACTGCTCAATTGACTCTCTAACCAACTGCACAATTTCGGGTGTTCTTACCGTTCTGGGTGCTCCGTGTCCAAGTCTACTTAGGGTACTTCCAGTTTCTTTCAAATGCCGTATCCACAATTTGATAGTGTTAGCAGAAGGAACAGATTCAGCACGTGGAATGCCGAAGTGTATACGAAAAGCCCTTTGTGTAGCGATCACAGAATGATTATTTTCGTAATACGCACGCACGACAAAACTACGATGTACATCTTTCCAGACCATGATTACGAATAAAAACGGCATTACCGTACAATTCAAAATATACCACTTATTAAGGCCGGCTCTTATCTTATCACAGGCTAATGACCTCATTAAACTCGTCAGTCGGTTCTGCCGCACTCTGTAAGAGAGTACCTATACAGCATCCCGCCTATGTTTCTGCAACCATTGTAAAGGAGTGAGCAAAAATGAAGGAGTGGCAGGAAATGGACCGTGTAGTGTTTGACACCAAATAACCTAAATAAGTAATAAGTAACAAAAACCAACGCCTTTTATTTTAAATACTAAGTTAGTTGAACAGTTTAACAAATGTAATTATTTTCAAAATTAGTTGGGTATTGGTGAGATTAAATAACTGTAACTTCGTTAATGATATTCTCTAATTTTTAATTAATCTATCCAGTGTTGTAATAGTAGATTTCAATAGGCCTAATATATTTTTTGCCCTTACGGAGTGGGGGTAATTAACTATTCGGATGGTTCGGTTTTTCCGTGTTGCCATGATTGGTGGAAGTAATCATGGCAATCCGGTATATTCAAATTTAGCTTTAATTGCATTAATGTTTCCAGAATTAATAGGACTTTTAAAAACCTTAATTCAAAAGTATTCTGAAATTTAATATATCAACCCGTCTAATAAAATAAACAGTTGGTTAGCTATTTTGAAACTGCACCTCACATTTTTTTTGGTTAATATTGAATTGCATTAGCAACACCACTTATTATTAGTAATTGAACAGCAAACTTGACCTTCATGATACCGTTCCTATAACTAATATGTTGAGATGTCTATTTGTTGGCAAATTTTAAATCCAATATTATTTTAAAAATTATTTATAGAAATGATATACTCCCATTTCATATTACCATATCACCACATAGACTTAAATACATGTTTATCAGCTAAATCAGTTCGTGCTTATTTTAGCATATGACATGCATCAAACATTACAGGTACTCCTAAAGAATTGTCTACAGTAAATTTACAATTTAAGTTATTTATATCAAAATTGCTAATTCTTTAAAGCAGCAGGATATTTGCTGAAGCTCTAAAACACGGTACACTCCATATTTGAATAGGTATTTAAATTGTATTTGCATCAGTTCTATCCTTAATAAAATAATTGGGGACAAATAATATTAATTTCAGTATTAAATAATATAAATAAAGAAAAATATATAAGTAACTTCTTTTGAAATACTATTTTCTGGTGGTGACTTATATAAATGTTTTTGGAAACCTTTAAATACTGAAGAAACTGCAATTAGCTTAAATAATTTATTAATTGTACCAGGCCGAATTTGATAATCGGAATCAGTAAAATGGTCACTACACAAGCAACTACACTTTTTGTTAGGACAACAATTTTTCTTCATACTTTTCTCAGCTGTTGTTTTAGGGTTTTAGGATTATTTATAGGAAATATAAAATAAATATTAAAATATTTAATAACCTATAAAAATTCAGTGTACAGCCTTTTGAATATATGTTAGTAAATCCATCGCTGAGTATGGATTTTATTTACTAATAATAATTAATAAGTGTGCTGTAGTCGATGGATTCAAGATTGGATAAAATATGTAAATAGGTAAAATAATATATTAGCCGTTTTCCACAGGTCATGTGTGCAAAAATGTTTTACATTGTTGGTGAGAGTGAGGGTATCTCTTATCGCGGATGTGATGGTTAGGTTAAGTTTCCTATTTACGAATGATCGTTCCAGTATATTCTTTATCTCGATATCTGGAACTACACCCGGGTCATTATCGAGCGCAACTAATATATATATAATAAAGAATCGATCTATATATATATATATATATATATATATCAAAATCATTTGCCGCATGTATGTAAGATCATTACTGAAGAACGGCTCAATAAATTTGGCTGATTTATTTATTTTTGATGTGTTCGTAATTGTCAGGTCAAGGTTTTTATGAAAGAGAATTATTGGAAAATCCTACCTGAAAAGTCGACATTTTGATCGTAAAAAAAGGTAAAAATTTCAAGATAGAATGAAAAACATTTGTTGTAATCGTAGAAATGTTATTTTGCGAACTCGTAAAAATGACCGTATCCCTCCTTTCTCTTAATTTGATATTGGGCAGTTAAAGATTTGTGGAAGTCGTATAATAACTCAAGGCTGTCATTAAAATGTTAAAAGTAATATTTTAATTTTACAATATTGGAGAAAATTTTAAATACCGGCACCGGGCTCCACAAGTTTTTGAGTGGGAGTTAAATAGTCTTAGATAGATTTAATATGAAAAGGACACAATGATTATAACATGGAAATTGGCAAAAAAAGGTACACTTAAATTCTGTTGAATAATTAATTTATTATTATTCAAAACCACTGACTAACACAAGACTATCTTAGTCCTTGATAAAAACTTAACTTTATCACAATAGTGGTAGCTTGAAAATGAACGTATAGACACTTCAAAAATAAAATAAAATTGAAGCATATTTTAAATATAAAATAATAATACTGACATTAAATAAACAAATAAATCAATTGAAAAAATGTCATAAATAACGTATTATTACAATTTATAGTCAAAAAAATTGGAACCAACAAATATTAAAATGTAACAAAATCAAAAATACTCTATATAAATAAAATCACACAAATTCCCTAGTAACCATTAAACTGATTCTACAATAATTAAACATAATAAATAAATATAATAAAAAAAAAAAAAAAACAATGAAGAAATACAAACTAATAGGGGACATTATTGAGATAAAAAATAAATATGTAATGAAAAGAATCAAAATGTTCTATTAAAAAAGAAAAAATATTTTAAAAAAACCATATCATTTCCACACTTGATTCCTTTCAATTATTTTTTTTTCACCATCCGAGTACCGAAGTATACTAAGTATAGCATTTAAATGTCCTGTAGTATTTGAGGAATCAGTAAGATAATAATAAAATGCTGATTTCAAAAACTGCAGTGTCATTTCAGGATCGTTTACTGGCTTTTGGCGTTGTTGTTCCAATTGCTGTTGCAGCATACTTTCATACATTACCTAGAAAATAACACAAACATAACATAATGTAGTTAAAGAATATTATAAGAACCAAAGTATTTGAAAGCTAATAGTTATCTTCAGTCAGCCGCAACCAGGAAAAGGCAGTGCATAATAGTTATATAAACACATTTATAAAATAATATTGTGTACATCTACATTAATAGAAACAAAAAACAAAAACAAACACTGTACATTTATGCACACATATTACTGGGGATAAAACAAGAGTGGTGTAGTAGTGCATCGTAAATATTTCACCTGCGTAAATAAAACTAATAATTAATCTATGAGCACATGTATGAGCACTCTTAATAAAGAATGTATTCAGTATATTTTACATATATATATCTATAGTTCACAAAAACTCAATTAAAAATGTATAACTGATTTTTTTTAAAATAAACAATTAAAACTAACTAAAATTTTTTGCTAGTAATTACTACAATTTGTATTAAATTTACAATGAGCAAAAAGCAATGAATTGCATAAAAAAAATTAAAAGCTTTATTTTCAATAATATAACAATTTCACACTTTAATAAAATAAGTTAATTTGGTTTTTTTATTTAAACAAAAAGTATATACCTAAAGTATGAAGTAACAATTATAGTTTTACTTATTAGAAAATCACAAATGACAGTATCATTGTCATAATTTAACAGTTCATTTATGTTTATCAAAAATTAATGGCGCTTCAAAGAACGAAATTTGAATGAACATTTTTATTTATTTACTTTGTATTATATTCTTGGAACAATATTCATTAAATAATAATATACATTAATATTGTATGTTTTGCTGTCCTACACCTCCTATTCATCATTCATCAATTAATCGACAATTTAAAAAAAGAAAAACCCAACAATTTATAATAGAAATCCAATCCAATATAGGTCAATGTACAACTCGCTTAAACTCTCATGCGTATCAAAATTAAAATGCAAATAAATTTGCGCATAAAGGGGATCAGAGAGACGAACCTTTTTCGTGCCGATCATCCAAAGGGCAATGGCCTCAGGTCCGGATAACAAAGCGCCACCAACACTTTGGCTACGACCCTAAATTTTAAACATATTCTAAAAAGATTCTAAACAAATAAAAATTCACTCGGGAATAATGTGTACAATATTAAAAATTTATAAATGAAATTGCTACATATTAGTGAACACAAACAGAGAAAGTAGGTTAGAATGTTTGAATAGAATTAAATTAAATAATAATAATAATAATTTATCTCTTTATCTTAGTATCTTAGTATCTTACTTTTGTTTTTTTAAGTTCCAACTTAACATTACTCAATTCATCAACACTGTCGTCGTTTTCTTTATCATCAGTCTCGGTATTCTAAAAAAAATAAATATACTAAGTATGAATATAATGTTTATGATAATGCATCAATTTCAATAAACACTAACTATAACCTTTTCTGAGCATGTAATTTGTTGTGTTTGAGTTGAAATTGCAGCAAGATCTTGTTTGTGTGTGTCTGCTTGTTCTAAACATTTTTTACTATTTATTGTATTAGCACCAGGGGAATTATCATGTGTTTGATCAGTTTCAGTCTTCTAAAAAAAAAAACATACATATATTTTAAATGTTCATCAATATTAAAAAAAATTTAACAATTTGTATTTTTAACAAACCTTATCTACATATAATGTTGGTTGAGTTTGAGTAATAACATCACTAAATGTCTTTATTATGTGACTATTAGTAGATTGCTCACTATTTTTACCTTGTATAATTTTAGACCATTTTAGGAAATCATTTTCCCTTTCAAGCTCTTTGATTCTAATATAAGCTTCATCAAGTTTTGGTTTTAATCCGTAATATCTTTAAAAATATAATTATATATTATTGAATGTGAAATAAATATATTAATCATTAAAATAATGTACATTGGTCTAAACATGAAATATTATTTAAGTACACATATGAGCTTAAAATATATAATTTTCTACATTAAATAAAGTTAATGCCATTTAAGCAATAGGTCAATTTATGATTATGTATTTATTTACATATTTTGGATGCTCTTTGAAAGTACAATTTACAATTTAATGACTTAAATAAAAATATTTCAATGTACATACTAAATGAGTGGTTGGCTTTTTAACTGTATTTATTACGTAAGTCCCTTACTATTTTCATTTTCAACGACTTTTTAATTTATTTTGTTACAAAATAGTATCAAACAATACCATTCATGCATATGAGTGCAACTAGTTATAATTGACAGTGGCCCTAACTCACAAAATGAGTATTATGAACTACAGGAAATCACAGGCCACAGTTAATTAACTACTGTACCAAATAGTAAATAATGAATAGCAAATGATGATAACATATATTTTTTATAAAAATGATCTATCTTTATAATTTATACTCAATAGAATTAATCGTAAATCTATCTGATTTAATAGATATAATAATATCAAAATAGGAAAAATTGAATAAAACAAGATGTTAAGATTTAGGGTCCACCAATCTATTTAGTTTATGTTGTTATTAATTAATATTAGCAGACATTTTAAATGATACAAACTTAAAAGGATTCTCAGTGTGTATAAAATATAATGTATCTAAATAAAAATGATCAGTGACTCTAAGTTAAGATTTAATAAAGTTTAATGTTAGTTAATTAAATTGGAACATTTTTAACTAGAATTAGACTTAAATTCAGAGTATTACTTTAAATATTACCTATTAAAGAATTTTATAATATTTTCATAAATAATATATTAAATCAAAATTATAATACTTATTATTATTGTTATTTGTATTAAAGTATAGAATTTCCATGAGATAGGATATATTCTATATAAAGAAAATATAGTTTAGTTATATGGTCTAAGTAATGAGTTACTTGGGCCAATATAAAAAAATATCAATGAATTGTTCTCACTTTTCATTGAGTTCTCCTAAATTTTTCAATAATTCTTCAATCTTGTCATTATGTTTCTCACGTAACTCGTCATAGGCATGGCGCAATTTCTTAGCTTCATCATATTCATCTCCATGTCCTGAATCTGCTGGTGATGGTGAAGGATTTAAGAAGCTTCTAGACAGTTTGCTATAAAAAAAACAAAACAAGTTATATAATGAAAGCCTGTATTTATTTGTTTGTGTCTAATGTACAGCCTAATCTATGGGGTATAGAAGTCTGAAATTTTGAAGATGGACAGTCAAATAAAGGCACGAACACCATACAAATTTTTATATAGGTACTAAAACTTAAATTTTAGACCATTTGATTGAATTGCTTTTATTGATTTTCAGTTACCTTAGTTAAGCAAACAAATATAAAGCACTCTTATAAGATTATGTCTATGATCTGAATTAAACTGGGGAACAGCAGTCAGTATAAAGTAAGATACCTAATGTTAAAAATAGAGTAAAAAAAAGTAACAAATGAAGTGATTAATTACCTTGAATCTGGTTCAGGTGTTGGTTCTTTGCTCGATGTAAATCTACCACCATCTTCGTCTTCATCACCTTCGGCTATTGAGTTGTTAGCAGCTCCATAACCGCATTTTACTTTAAGTTCAACATTTTCTCTTTTTAGCCGATCAATTTCTGTGTCTTTGTCATTAAGTTCACTATGCGCATCATTTAATAATCTCTAAAACATTCAACACCTACCTGTAATCGTTATCAAATATTATTTTCGTTAAAATAATTTTATATTACTCTGAGGTTTCTGATAGTTCGACTAGATCTCTGAGTAGGTGTAAGATATTCTTCACTGCCTATGTTTGAAGGGCAATAATGTAAGTACGCTTTTTTCCGGTTAGAATAGGTGGTGCCATTAAGAGCAAACATAGAGTGGCCATTATCACATTGGCTGCTGGTTGTACTACCAAAACTTTTTTCAGATGCACAATCGTCGTCTTTTTCATACGTATTCAACGTTTGCTAAAAACAAAACAAATTTTGTTTTACATTATTAAAAAATTAAAAATTTTGAGTAATATAATACAGATTTTATTCCATTATTAAAATATATTTTATCATCTTCTTAGATGTCATAACAAAATGAGGTAACATAGATCTATGATGTTTTATTTATTATCTAAAAAATATTGATATAGTATATTATTTTTAAAATCTGTTTGTACATTCAAGATTTGTTTAAATGTATTCTCCTCAACCTTATAAATATGCAACACTTTCAATACAGAAATCATGTAAACGTTGTCTTGGCTATTCAACATCTCTAATTATTTATATCAAAATCAGCGGTATGATTATTATCTAAAACTTGCCTGGCAAAATTATATAATAATTTAATTTAACAACAAAATACAATTATTAACAATACTGTGAATAAGTCTTGTGCTATTGTTGTTGCTTACTCCAATAGTGTTCATAATAAAACTATAGATATTATAAATAATATCAATAATCATACCGTTGATTTTGATATAAATTATGATATAGAGATTTTGAATAGCTAAGACAACGTTTACATTTGGTTTGTATTGGAAGAGTTGCATGTTTATATTGAGGTTAAGGAGAATAAATTTAAAAACATCTTGAATGTATAGACAGATTTTAAAAATAATATTCTATACCGATATATTTTAGATAATAAATAAAACATTTTTTTTTTTTTTTTCACCAATATTTAATTGGATAAAGAATAATAGAATTAGAGATATTAAATATTGTGTAAAGTAATAAGGTATAGTGTATAAAAACACTATTTTTTATGGCTTTAAGAAATAAAGAAGAGAATTACAATAGTTTAAGTAATCATAAAATGCGTATGAATTAACCTATTAATAATTTTAAAAAAGTTTGGTTAAGGATAAATTATTTTTTTTATACAATAACACACACAAACCTAAAATGTGATTAAAAAATAGAAAAATATGTTTTATTAATAGCATAAAAATTGGTATACTGAAGTATTTTATTGCCTAACTTGAGGTCTAGGTATTATTACCTATGAGAAATAATAATTATTAAACTAAGTTATACCTAAGCTAAAAATGAATATGTTTTCGTAACTAACAGTGGGGCCCATCCTGATTACCTATTAACTTGAATAAATTCCTCAAAACTTTTTTTAGTGGATGGTAATCGGTCATCTGTGGTATTTTACGCCGTCTGTTGTAATTAAATATTATTTTTGGTATATTTCAGCATTATTCAGAAGAAAAAAAACATTATAACAATAAAATAAATTTAAAACATATAAAATAATATTTCATATTTTTTACATTTATTTTATTAATCTCTAAAACAATTTTTGTTTCTTTAAAGTAACATTATATGTACCTATACGAAAGGAAAAAAAGTTTTATTGAAGAATTTTCGTATACGTATTTTGGTCACACGTAATAGACAATTTGGCATTTTTCCCCGAGACATGAAATACAGATCAGCGTCACAGCTCAAGTTAAAAATGTATTGTTTCCCATTCGAATTCCGTCTCTTAAAAATGAAAATGTGTTGTGTATTTTCACAAAAATCAATTTAATACATTTGACAATGATATGTAATTTGTCCTTAGGTAGTTACACCCTTTACACATTTTACTAACTGTGAGATTTAGCTTTCAACTAATTATTGCTCAACCTTGTAGTGTACATACTGGGTGTACCTATATTCGTTTTTATAAGCACTCTGATATAAATTATAAGCTGGGGGGGTAAGTAATTGTTCTTAATTGTACAAATTTGAAAAATTAATTTTGTAACAACATAACAATAAGCTCGCTTGGTAAACTAAAGTGGGAGTAAAAATATAAAGTGTATTATCTAATCTTTTATAATATATTATATAGTCTGGCGTTTATAATTTATAGGTAGGTAAATGCGTATGAAAAAAAAAAAAAAAATGATACCTATCCCAGAAGTACTTGTTCGAGAGTTAATCAATCCAATTGATATCGACAAGGTTTCGTTAGAATTGTATACCGGGTGGTACCCGATTATTGGTGTTGAGTACAATTACAAAAATATAAATATAGTGCGAAAAAAAAAGGAAACAAAAAAAAAAAAAAAATGTAAAAATTATGCACTGACTAGACTTTGGTGTCTTTGGATTTTCGGAATCCTATTCGAATGTCGCAGCCAATTCGGTTTCGGTATACGGCTAGGCGACGCGCTGTTACTGTTCGACATCCTGCGATCAGAGAACAATAATAATAATACCGTTGTTATTGCGACGGTAAAACCGGCAACCTTGGCCGGTTTGTGCAACGCTCGACATTTCGATTTTCGGCCGCGGTCCCAGAAGTGACGGGCACGAAAACCGGAGTGTCGGAAGACGACGCCACTTACTTGTGAACGTGTCAACGAAACGGAGTCATGTCGCTACGAAATAATAATAAATTATTTATTAATTATTATTGCGAACAATATACGAGTATTCCGCTCGTAAACGGAGAGCGTGGCTCCTGCGGGCAAACCGATTTGCGTTATTAAATAATAACCGTCGGACCGGTAAAAACGATTTCAAAACGGATCGATAACGGACGGGATATTTAATAACGACAAAAACAAAACCGTGATTATCGTTATTGTTATTTACTTTCCGCCAATACGATTGATAAACCGACGGTAATCACGACGCCGCGCCGCCCGGTCGCGGTCAGAAGACGATAATAAACGGGCGCCCCCGGTCGTCGGCAGTTCGGCACGGTACGGGCTGCGGTGCACTCGCGACTGCGACTAGAGCGGACGGGCCGGCCGACTGCTACCCACCGGTCTGGCGAAATAATCGTGTCTACCGTACGGCCGCCGCGGCGTGTAACCTCATTCGTCAATAATATTGTACTTTATATCGTACGCGTCGCGGTCCGTGGGCGAAATGGCACTAGCGTTCGGGGCGGCGGCGGTGACGGCAATCCAACGCGATAGTTTTTGTTTAAATTTTACGTGGGCAGACGCGTCGTACAGCGCAGCTGCTGGCCAATAACCGCGTGCAGATGCAGTGGCACGCTCTCGGTAGTTTTCATCATCTGGTGGGGGAAATCTGCATGTAACAGACTATAATAAAACTCGTCCAGGTGGCTATAAAATCATTAAACGTACACGGTTTCCTGGTAGAAATTATCGGTACAACCATAAGCGTCCGCATCCCCGAAGAATCATTTTCCAACTATAAACGTTTCAATTTATATTCGCTTTAGAATATAGTTTCATCCAATTTTTCTTAATACAGTATTAAAAGTGAGTACATTTCCACAAACTCCCGACGTCAATATGTTGACAGCTGTGGAAGTAGTAGATTCGTTGAATTAATCACTCATCAACAAAATGAGTAATGTGAAATAGGAATTTCAAACTATTTATGAAAAATCTGTTTAGGTTAGGTTAGGTTAGCTTATGTACTGGTATCAATATTCCAATTCCAACACCAAAAAAAAAAAAGAAGAAAACTGTCATCAAAAGTAGATGATACTTCACATACCAACCGGTACATTTTTAAAACTAAAGACAAATAAATGAAAGTAACGGTATATAATACAGCTTTGGATGGGATCTATTGTCATAATGTCACCTATTGCTAATGTAATAATTTTACAAACAAATTTTAACGATATGTACATTAGCTACATCGTATAATCTGGATACAGAAACTTTACAAACAGAAATACGACTATAATAAAACTATGACAGTGTTCCTTAAAATGTAATAAAAAATTAATTTGATGAACGGATAAAATGGTTCTCTTGTTGTAATAGACAAAACATTTGCCTTGGTATCTTAAAAGCATTAAAGTTATTTATTACGATCCGGTATCAAGTTGTACTCGTGAAAGAACTTTCTCAAAACTGAATATTGTTAAAACAAAGTCGCAAAGTACTGTGGCCCAAAAAGATTAGATGGACTCTTAAATATGTTTATTGAACAGGATCAAGCGTATAATGTTGATCATGAAGAAGTTATAGACGTTTTTAAAACATTAGATCCTACGGCTAAGCGACGTATGGAACTTTAATGAAAAATATTACCTATTTTAAAAGTAAAATTATGTTTTATTGATTTTTAAAGATATTGTTATTGTTATTAAAAAGGACTTATTGAAAACTTTTGTATTATTTTTATGTTTAACCTAACCCGTAACCGTATAGAACAATATAAACCAAGGTTTAATAGAACCATATCCTTGATTTTGTGTGAGGATTAATTTCAATGATCGTTGCATCAAGGTCCTTAGATGGGAAAAATTCGGGGGGAGGGGTTTGGAGTCTGGATATCCTTAGCAAAGGGCTTGCCTCCTCTGTCAAGAAGACCTGAGCACGCTTATAGGTACAAAAATTCGGTATCTATCGATCTATCTGTTATTACAAACAATCAGTGGCGACGATGAAAATTCGTAACGAAATTCGTATTTATCATAAAATCACAACAGCAGTTCTAATTAAAACCTAGTCTTTGATTGTTTTGTATACATAGAAGAAACATATATCTACACCGCCTTTCATGGTTTGGATGTTGGTGAATAAATTATTTTATCCAGCCGCTGATTCCGTGTATCGATATATTTTAATTCTGTTACGATATCTAATCTAACCACGATAATAAGAATTCAACACTACTAAATTCACTTCAAGACTCAACAAGTTCGCGCCGCCACTGATAATTTGACAACATAATGTGTAATTTTGTAAAATATATTCATTTTTTTTTTCACATTTAAAGAGTATCATATAATAAAAAACCAAATCAATTCTTCTAGGTTTTTGTCATTTCATTGAGGGCAATTGGCGCATCTATACTATTATAAGGAAATCATAAAGCATAAATGAGTTGTTTTTAGCGGGCACATTTTTCCAATGCCTTCAACGCCGTAGTTGGAAAAAATTTCGAGGGAGGAGGGGGCAACATTTTTTTCAATAATTTGTTTACCATTTTACTACATAATGTTAATTTCTTTAATCTATCCAATAGCTAGGAACTTGAATATACCTACATTTATATTGATGGAAAAAAAATTAAAATAATAATTTACTTTATACGGTCCAGGCTAATCGGGATTTTCCTGGTTGGCCGGGCCCGTCCCGATGTACAGTCGTCGTTCAGGCCCACATATATTATTAATATTTATTTTGATTAAATACAAATAAATAAATTGGTGGGGGGGACAAATTTCCCACCAATTAGTTTTCCTAATAAAAACAATTTTAAATGAATTATTTAAAATATGATTATAATAATAAGTAGCTGTATGTTTTTAAATATTAACTACGTAAATAAATGACAATAACAATATTGATTTCAATAAAAAGAGAATATTATTAATTTTAAAATATATGTACAATATATATTGTTTAAATATCCGGCATAAATTAGGTAGGCGTAATTCATATAAAAAAATAAAAATGTATTCAAGTTTTAAATTGTGACCAACGGCCGCGGGGCATGGAATTATAAATACTTGGGGTAGGGATAGATTAGGGAAAATTATTTTCCTTTCTTATATGCAAATTGGGGGACAATTGATTGGGGAAACCGTCCAGCAATCAAGTAAATCGTCGCATTAAACGATATCAACGATTCTGAGTGGAGCTCGAGTTACACTCTAATTTCACTTGCAATTTTTATAATACGGTCGTATTTACAGTACGCCGCCAGCACGGAGTTTGTATCTACAGTCGATTACTAGTAACATTTATTTTAAGCAGCAGTCAAACGGGGCAGGGTGTTTGACATTCGATTAAATATATCCAACGTACGCTACGCCCATAGGTCGACTTTAATATAAAAAACAACGAGGTACATAGTTCGCACCGCGGGTGAACCACTGCAGTTGTCGGTGGAAAGTTGGGATGCACGAGGTGCGACAATAAAATACCGAGACTTTTTGAATAAAAGTTGTTTATTTTAAAAATGTTATAATTTAATGATTATCACCTTCAAAGTACCTTCCCTCAGCATCAATATACTGTTGCATACGTCGCTGCCATTCTTGAAAACAGTGTTGCCAATTGCTTTCATTCAGCCCTTTTAGAAGTTCTGCCGTTTTCATTTTTACGTCATCAACTGTTTGAAAATGGGAAAAGAAATAAGAAGGAAATAAGAAGAAGTCACAAGGAGCAAGGTCTGGCGAGTACGGGGGATGTTGAAGTACAGACATTTTTTTTTCAGTTAAAAAACGTTGAATTGAAAATGCACTGTGAGCTGGAGCATTGTCTTGGTGAAGAACCCAGCCATTTTTCCATAGATCTGGTCGCTTCTTTCTGACACGTTCTCTTAATTTAATTAATACCTCTTTATAATAATATTGATTAATTAATTTTGTCGATTTTTTCAACGTTTTCGTTTGTTGAAGACGTGGTAGGACGTCCAGAACGATCATCGTCTTCGACGTCCTCCCTTCCACTACAAAACCGTTTGTGCCATTCAAAAACACGAGCTCTTGATAAACATTCTTCACCATAAACTTCACATAACATACGAAACGATTCCGCGGCAGTTTTTTTTAATTTAACAAGAAATTTAATGTTAACACATGTTGTTCGATTTTTATATCTAACATTTTTCGGCAGTATAGTCGAACTCGCACTAATAACAAGGCTACTAACGTATAAATGAATTGATGCCATCAGTGTTCATAGTACTTTTAGATAAGTGTTTTCTAATCATATTTCAATAATCGTTTTATAGATAACGTTAATAGTTTAGGTTATATTTAGAAAGTCTCATTATTTTATTGTCGCACCTCGTATAGGAGTATTTTTCGGCGTCAAGTACAACTTATGATGAATATTGTGTCGAATTTCCGTGTATTTCTGTCGGGCCAATACAGTTGTGTTCAATTAATTCTTAAAATTAAAATTACTTAAAATGCCTATAAATAGTTTTAAAAAAAATGGCCAGAATGTTTTGAAAATTAGCCCGCGCTTAGAAAAGCCTAATATTAATATTCGGTGAAAATTTCAGGTCTCTGCGATTGTTTCTAACCGAGTTACTATAAAACGAAAATAATAAAACCGTTATTGCTGTACATTTTCCCGTTTATTCCTAATTATTATAAAAAAAAAAAAAACTACAACAAACGTTAAAAAAATGATTTTTTACTATACAAAACGTATCGAATGAATTCTTTATTTTTTTCTGGTCATATATATGAGAAATCTGCCGACTAAATATTACAATGTTGTACGGTATCAACTAATGTTAATTTATCCCCCTCCCATCCGCTTGAAATTTAGATTGAAATATGATTGTGTCAGACTTTTCGTCTAAATGCATTATAATTTAAAATAATTAAAAATAATTATAAACCATAATTAAAAATCATCGCCCAAATACATTACTTTATATTCTTATTAAAATCATTCGTGCAAACACTAATTATGCTAGGACGCGTTGTAATTTTCACAAACTCGTTCAAACGCAAACTGTTATTAAATATAAAACCGAAATAAACCACGGACGCTACTTCCCGTTTAACATAAATCTGTGTACCTAAACATAAAACATTAAATATGGAACCAGGGGCGGACGAGTGGGAACCGATTTCAGACCGGGGGATTGAAGTTTATCCTCCAGTCCACCCAATTTTTTTCCTTTCATAAAATAGGTATCCGAAAATCGCTTTTCTCATAAAACAATATGAATCGTTAAAATCAATGTAATAAAGAGGGTTACTCTAGAGTATATAGCGTTTTAACGATAAAGTTATTGTAATTAATAAATGTCTATTAAGGTTAGGTAAGGTTATTCTATCATAAAACCGTCGGGCCATCTGGATAATTTCCATTTCCAAATCGGCCATATTCCGCCCCTGTTTGGAACCTACAGCAGTATCTTTTTGTCCAATACTTATATATTGGATTTATTTGTTTACATGTAATACGTTAATCAATGATCGAAACTGTTCAGATTAATTTACAACAAATAATAACGATAATATTATTATCATTGTTGGTTCGTAATCGATTTTTTAAAAAAAATAATTCCCGGCTTTTCGTTTTCATCGCGACTAAAACGACTTTGACATTGACTTTTTAACGTTTTTGAGCCATAATTCATACGTCTGCGTGCGTTCATTGCCAAAATATTATACATAGGTTAGATGTTTAATAATATACATAAATAAGTAGTAATAAACACGAACGTAACGATAATATATTTTATACAGTAGACGGAATCGAACCTAAATTAAAATTGTATTTTATACGAAATAATTAAAATTAAACGATATATTCTAGTGGCGTAAAAAAAAAAAACTGTTTAATTTGAAACGACGTTCTCTGGAGACCGGAGTGTTTGCATCTGCGAGTATAGTAACTCGTGTCCTTCAAGCCGTTTTCGATTTCTGGAACAAAATTATAAAACGTATCTTATCGTTAATATCGTTATTATAATATACGACGAGTGATCGAGTTTAGCGTTTCCCACACACATGTCATACTTACTTTCGATGAATGGTCGGACATGGACCAATATGTGTTGTTCAAATATTCGCCGGCCAGATACGTGAACGGAGCGTACAGAAAGTTTCCGGAGAAGAATATGATCCTCAGTGTCAAATTCAATTTTCCCAGTATAGGGTAAACCCACATTCCAGTGGCGTAAAATATAAAGTTAATCCTACAACACACGTGTATAATAATAATATTCAAAGTTACGTATTTATAAATTATAAAGCATAATATATTATTATAACATTTTAATATGCCTACAAGACAATTCGTGTATTATTCGACAATTCAAAACAGAAATTAAATATTTACAATAGATTTTATTTTAATCGTGCGTCATTCGATGATATTAGTAAAAATAAAAATAAAATACGAATATTACACGAGTGCAAAAATATAATTGAATAATAATTTTTTTTTAGAGTTTTTTGATATGTCCGAAAGTCATTTGGGTTTATAATATTTATCTCATCGCCATATATTATATTTTGATCGTATTGTAATATATTATATAAACAACGTATTTCTCAGATCATTTCTATTTATTTTCACGAACGTTATAGCTTTCACTTTGTTGCCCCTCTCCATATATTACCTACCAAACTATAGGTCTATACCTCTGTGTCATATATTATATTATATTGTTCCTTATTTTCTAGCTCACTACTTTCAAAATGTCATCATCTAATATATTCTGTATTGAATTTTCCTATATTCTAACTTGTGTAGTATATAAAAATCAAATTTCTTATAGGTGCCCAGTAAGCGAGTATACAATATCGAATTTAGTATGCACGCATATAATAATATCTGCGGAAAATATGGTTCAATATTTAAGGTAAAAATCAGATAAATATATATATATATATATATATATATTTAATAAGATTAAACAAATTTGAGAATGATCATATAATGTAATATTTTGTACGAAATGGATTTAATGGATAGATTGTTTGAAAATATAATGTGTATAATATAATATTATGTTAATAAAGTTACACATTTTAGGGTTACCCAACAATATACACACATGTCTCGAAATATAGACGGACGAAGAAATCCAGTTTGGTCACTATATACAATTTTGTAAACCCTACAATGTTGCATAATATGATGTGAATTTCAATTATTGTGATTTTTAAAATATTACGAATAAAAGGACGCTCGATTTTATCAACGGTAAAATGATGAGTACCCGTTTGGGAAATATATTCCAGCTCTGAAGTCTCGAGTTCAACTAACTTACCGTTATAAGTTTATCGTTTTAATCGTGTAACGAACAGTTATTTACTATTTCAGTAACACGCCTATATTATCAAAATGTCTGGGTAAACGCGAACGGAAAACAACTGAATAAATAATAAAAGAAATATTTTTCAAACAAATGGAAACCACGTTTAATGTGTGGTAGTACAGAGTTCATTGGTTTATGAAAAGTAAAATTTAGCAAAACGAGTACTACAAACGTCTATTTCAAAGTTTGATAATGTTACTTTCTAACACAAATACACGTATATTATCAGTTTTGTTGAATAATATGTAATAAGTTGAAATTGTTTTTCTTAAATATACCTATATTAGAAATATTCTAACCAATTCTTCAACGAATAACGAAACAGTTATGATTAATAACTATAACGGAATATTTTATAAATTATTATTTTCTTTAAAATTTGTTTTATGGTTCTTTGAAGATTTATTGGTTAGAATATTTTTAATACATAGTGAATATATATGTTAATTAGTTGTAAAATAATTTCCATTAAGTTTCTTTTAGTCTTAATAATATCAAGGGAACCTTGTATTTTACTAGAAAGTTTGTTTGCTAATAACTAAACTACTATCATATAGTTAAAATCGATTTAATATAGTTAAGTATATTGAAAAGAAACCATTTGGTTGGAAATGATGTAACATTTGATCAAATTGAGCCAAAAGTTGCTTCAACATCGGTTTATAATTTGTTGTAAATTTAATGGAAATTAAATAAGGATGTATTATGTCAACAATTGTACGTACGTACTATGAAGTGCATAAAATGGTACATTTACTTACCAAATTAAGTAGCTGATTTTAAAAGCAATAAACAGGGACAATCCTTTTACTCTGGACGGATATTTTCTGTAAGCGGTGATCATTTCCAATAAAGCGAATATGAAAATGTGTGCATGCGTTACGTGATTCAACCAAGACGGAAAGTATTTGTCGTAATGCATGGGCATCACTAACGATTTGTCAGTAAACCATAATGGCCAAAAGCTCAAGGCAATAAACTGTAAAACAATATATAGAGTTATATATCAGTTAGATTAGAAAAGTGTAACAATTGAACGTTAATAGCTTTTAAAATATTTCAATTTGTATATAAATTAACATTAATATTCGTAGTTATTGTATATCTATCTATATTCATATATAATATATAAAACAATATTTTTGGACCTAGAGACAGTAGAACAGTTAAGAACAAAAATACAACGATAAATAACGATTATTTTGGCAAACGTAATTTAATCTTAGGACACTTTCAAAATAACTTAATGGCCGTGTTGCAAACAACATCCATAAAATGGTCAACATTTTTAACGATATCAGATTTGAGAAGTGACGTGCGCATGTGTAGGGCTTAAAAACACAACAACTATGAACTATTTATTTAGTAACATAACATTGAAATTACAATATATTTCGACAAGTTTTTTTTAAGGGAAAGCTGAATTTATTCAATAAAATGTAGACATTTTTTGTGTATTTCAGCTTTTAAATTCCTATTGTCGTGTTAGGCACGGAAGAATATTCTACGATTTATTCGCGATTACAAATTTACTATACGTTTCTAGGCACTATACGTTTCTGGATTCGAGTAAACAAATATAAACAGTATATATCTGATGTCAATGACTGGCGATGATATATAACGCCCGATCTATACAAAAAAAAAAAAAAAATATCAGTTTTAATTGTGCGCACCTGCGATTACTACAGTAGGTATAACTACTACTACTACTACTACTACTACTAGTACCGCTGTTATCGAAATAAATTACACAAAAAAATAGATTCATGTATTTGTTGAATATAAAAATATAAAATGAAAAGGTACGTAAAATATTTATTTACTTCGCCTATTATCGTAGTTTTCTCTATTTCTTATTGGCTAACATTAGCGTTGCCGAAAATGGTGGAGGAGACGCGCGTACCGACAGAAATCGTGCCATGCTGAGAGATAATACTTATCTGTTTTTGTTTGTCGTGTAAATATTATGTAATTATATTTACACGTACTTATATTTATATTTTGGTACACCTGCCATCATAATACGTACGATTTAAGTAATTTACATAATAATTATTTCGGACGTATTACGTATAATTATACTTACTGAACGTAGTAGACGTCATTATGATTATGAACAACAACCGTAGAAGTATTTTTAATCTCTTATTTAAATAACTAACTAAATAGGTACTTTTGTAAAATGATATTTACTAAGGCAGCAACGAAATAATTCGGTAATATATTGTAGTGAAAAATAGAGAAGTATTCGGAATACTTAATTAAACAAGTAAACGATCACAATAACATTTTCAATTATTATAAACAATTTTATCATATAATTAAATAACACAAATTTATAATAATAATAAAAACCGTTTCGATATTTGAGAAGGTGAAACCGATTTTAAGGTTAATAAGGTGGAGGAGTCGGCCGATGTTTGTCCAATTTGGGTATAAGCCATTACGGCAATAAAGAATTAATTTTTTGGCGTACATTTTTTAGTTATTTTTTTTTTTAATATAGTGTAATGATTTAAATCAATTTCAATATTGTTTGGGTTTTGACGTTTTTCTAAATTTAAATACTGTTTTTTTGTTTTTTTTTTTATTACTGTAAGCAGGGCCGTATTTAGAAACTTGTCGACCTGGGACAACAACAATAAAAAAAAAAAAAAAACGCCCTATTATAATACAATATAAAAACATTTTTATTTTAAATTTATAATTCAATTTTTTTCCTGGATTGTAACTCCGCAAATTAATTATATTATCATTATTGATGCTGGAAGTTAATTCACTTTCAATGTTTAATAGAGCCAAAGAAGCATTTAGGCGATCATTATTCATTACCGATCTAGAATACGTTTTTATAATAAATTATTATCTATGGTGTCGCCACAGTGCTACAAAACTATAAATTATTATCTCACCTAAATTTCGATAATAGAGTATAAAAGTAAATTCATGATGAAAGTATAAATAATAAAATATTAAAACAAGAATATTATGCATAAAAATTACTTGAATGAAGTTTTGAGAGGATTAAATTAATGAAGTTATAGGTATACATCGTTATAATTTACCGGCCCCTTCATAATCAACCTCCTGTTGCTCCCCCTTAATACGGCCCTGACTGTAAGGGAACCACTTCGTATAACATAGAAAACATATCTCGGTAGGTACTTATGTATAGGCAATGTTATAATAACACCCTGTAATAATTTAATATCGGGAATACATTACCAAGGACAGGGGGAACACGAAAATGGTGAACAGGTTGTGTTTTTTCCTGTTTAGCGACTTAACCTTGACTTTCGAGTACGCACACGGGGCAATTGTATCGACGAACACGGCGTACAGGTAGAAGACCGTTTGGATGACCTGTAAACAATATCACACGCATCAACATAATTATATCGACATTTTCGAGAGAGAACAAGTATACGCATTTAGCGGCTGGACTGACCAAAAACACGATGACATATTGCCTATAAATGTTTATAAATCGCGTACGTTTTTAATTCATTGTAATAAAGCCAGTTTGTCGTGGGTGTTTTGTATTTATACGGGGTTAGTAAGTAAATGCCGCTGATAAGGTAGGATCCATAGAGGGTAATTTAATTGATATCTGTACGAAAAACGATAAATCATCGCTAACGAACTAATGATTCACGGATTTGAAATACCGTCGTGATTTATACCACTTTCGTCGAAATTTGACCTTTAAACGATAATAAAAAATAAAAAACAAAAACAAAACAATTATTGCAATCATGAAGCACAACTTTATTACCATTGATTACGACGTATGTATTAAATTTTCGATCATTGTTGAGAAGCCAAACAAAATTGTATTTACGTAAAATTAAAATAACCCGATAAACTCGAAAATGTTCAATGGCTTTAAATAGCTCAACAATCTCTAGAATGTTTTGAACATTTTACCACGTCTAGAATGAGTCTATTCAGCAAAAATGACAGGTTATCTCTACGATTATTTCGATTATTATTATTTTAACTGAATTAAAATAATACAAAACAATATCTGAAATAACTGCAGAAAACCGTTTTTGCGTAAATATTTCCGTTTCCCACTCTCACCATTATTAAGAAAAAATTAAAAATAAAACGACTTACTCAATTCATCAACTAGTTCCGAAATGAAATTAAAAAAAAGTTCTCTTGTCGTTTTTTGATTGGGGCACAATTTCTGGTCTAAAAGTTGTTTAATTAATTTGTTTTATATGTTTTAAACACATAAATTATGTTTGACTAATTGTTTTAAACATCACAGCCCTTGAATGATAAATCCTTAACTTTTCTAGAAATTAAAATGTAATTTCTACCCGTACGTCGAGAACGGTGGGGCGCTAAACTTATACGATTGGCCTGGGGCGCCCCAACGGTATAAGTCGTGCAGCCGCCGGCACTGTCCAAATTTTATACTCACCAGGTTGCAGAAAGTCAAATATTTGAATTTCCCGCCAACAGCCTCGTCCAGCGGATTGAGCCGGGCCGGTATGTTGACGTACGTGTAATAGTAGTAGAGCGAGTACGTGAAAAGCACCGCGCCGGACAGGTGTACGGCCTTGTTAACGATTTCCATGGATTTGGCAATGACGGCCATGACGACGACGGCGTCGGCCGGCGTACGGACGGTGCGGCGTTCGGCCCGGTGGGGAGGAAGGGCTAGGGATCGTTTCGGGCACCGATTTTCGTCTGTCGAGCTTTGGTATACAGTCAAATAGGTTAAGTCGGGTTAGGCGAGGTTTTGTGAAGTTGACGGGGAAAAAAAAAAAACTACTCAGCGTCGTCTACCGCTCGTATAGTGCCGACGAGAAGCGCGTGTATGCGTGTAGATTCAATCCGCCGCTGTCTCTCGGCCGCGGTTCAATCGGCTCCGACACGCCGTTACAGCCGATAACTCGCCGCCGCGGTCGGCCGGACCCGACGCGGACTTTGTGATTTCCGAACATACACTTGTACGTACACCCGAACAGCGTAATTGTTCGCCTACCCACTGTATAATGCGCGATTGTCGTAATATAATTAGGAAGAAAATATGATAAAAATCGTAAAATAAATTTGAAATTATACACGCACCGCCGCGTTATTCTGTACGGCCGTTAACAACGCCGGCCCATTCGACCTCTAAACGAACTAACGAATACGTTTTATGTGTCATTCCGAATATTGTTATTAATAATTATTAAAAATATTACCATTTTTACGACAGTAATTATTATACAGATTATTATTTTGGGGAGAGACGGTGGGGGGAGGTCATTTTGCTTTCCCCCCACCAGTATAACAACATTATACAAATCTCTGAGTCTTCTACAATAAAGAAAAAATGCATTAATTGCATTTAATATTCATAAAATAAAGTAATTATTTTTTTTTCAAATTATTTCGTAAAAGTTTATATTAATTTCACGTTTTTCATGTTAGGTTAGGTTAGGTAATATGCTGATATTAACTGGGCTGCAAAAATAAGAACATTAAAATAATGACGCATTCGTTCGTTAATTTTGTATGTTTTATTTAATTAAGTTATTAAATAATAAGACTGATTATTTTGTATACGTAGAATAAAAATGTATATATATATATATACATATATACACCGATCTTCATAGTTTTGATTTTGGTAAAAAAATTGTTTTGCCTCCCCTAGTTTTTTACACAGTTACGCTACTAGTTGGAGGAAAGCTCAAAACACCCCTGATTTCGGTATGAATATTTTTAGACGACATTCGTAGAAAGATATTTTTACATAGGTGGTGGAAATTTTTTTTTTACTTCCCCCCCCCCTCGATACAGGGTTATATATTTGTTGTATTTATGGATAATATCGGTACGTTTATATTATCCAAAAAAATAAATATATTAGTTAATGTATACAAAAACGTTTCTCGACACGACTTTTTTTTTTACAATAATAACATTCGTGAATTATTCTAAATAATACATACGTTTAAAATTGGGTACGATTATAAATTATACGCACGTTCAAATATTTAAGTCGAACATTGAACCGTTCATGCAAGTCCATAAATATTGACACAGCATTACGATAATAATAATTAAATATAGCGTATGGTTGGTTATCTCTATCTCTACAATAAATATTTTTTATATATCATATAAAAATGGATGTCTGTCTGCTTGTATAAGATTAACAGACTCAAAAACTACTGGAGTGATTTTCACGCGGTTGTTTGCAAAATGTTCCGTGTTGTCCGGAGTAGGTTTACAGCTATTGAAATTTGCCCCTTACTGAATACTATCTCCCTAAACTTCGGTTTTTAGATGTTTTTAGTAAAAAATCTAATTATTTTTGTTGATTTATGGATTATTTTTGTAACCAGGATGAAACAAAAACATGTTATTAATTAGTGTAGTGTAATCCCTGTGCTGTGCGGGTATCTATAGATATAGGTGAAAACACGTAAAACCATTAGCTTTGTTTGTTTAAGCACCAGACAACAAAACAAAAAATTGTCGTATTTCATGAAGCATTGCAATGAAGGGTAATGATTGTCGTAGCAAAAAAAAAAAATTTGTTTGACATGAAATTCTGACTTAATTCAATTGTGACTAGAATTTATTTTTGTTGCTCGGCGGTTGAAATGACATCTATATTTAATATAGGTATATGGTCAGTAATTAATTTACGTAGCTCTTTTTACTATTTTCCTTAATTATTGCCGTGTTGTCGAAACATTACAATTATATATAATTTATATTATACTAGCTGACCCGGCAATGCTTTGCTACTGCCAGATGTTGTTGTTGCTAGATCATTACTGCCCTATACATATGACTGTACACTGTCGCCTACATTCATGTGGCGTAGCCAAGGGGAGGGTCACGAAGGCTATAATTTTAAAAATATTTTTATCGTATTGCTTTACGACGCATTCGGTTTATTTTGATATTCCATCGATTGAGTGAGTAGTACATTTTTAAATATATTTAAGAAAATTAACGTTGACGTGCAATTTTGGGTTTGGTTCCCTTCCCCATTGAGTAATCCTACGCCACTGCCTACAGTCCGTAATGTGATAATACACAATTTATTATAACCGTGACAGTACGTAGTACTCCATAAATCGCGACAATCATAATTATTTGCTTAACCTTGGCCAATGGTGGTGATTGATCCTTTTCATCAAATGAAGCTTGAGGGTGGAATTTCGTATACGTGTGTGGTGTTAGAATTAATAACGTGCGCCTTTTGAGGGTTTCAATTAATTCATACCGCGCCACCATCATTTTTATACTCGAATTTCACCGTTTCGTTTAGGATTAGTCGGTATAGTAGTCGTGTAGTATAGGCAAGTAAAGTATAGTATTCGATTACCTATTCACTTTTTTTTTTTTTTTTTTTTTTTACAAAGAATATATCTCTCCTATAATACAAAATATAGGCGGAGGAAATTTCGACAATATGGCGATGGACATTTGCTGTTCGCGGGTATTTTTTTTGTTTTCATTTTTTAATCATATTAAATATATACCCATTAAAATAACATTTAAACGTATATCTACTTAAAGTCATAAAATTAATGAGACGTTTTTTGTTGTTGTTAATTATAAAAGTAAACGGAGATAATGTCGTATTTAAAAAATACAATTGTATTGGACCGCGACCAATAAATGTTAAAAATGTTTAAATTGGCAACTTGCTCTGCAAACTCAAAAATATAACTAGTATATACCTACATCGGTTCTATATCGGTCGTGTTTGTCCCTAACAATATGTCACGATATTTCATGTAAAATCAAGAATAAGATTTCCCGCCTGTAAAATACGTGAAAAAAAAATCTATTGATTTAATTGAATCGATTTAAATGACCAACGCAATTTATATTCGCATATTCTTTTAGTCGTCAATTTATCAATTACCGTAATCAAATATGAAATGTTAATATTGTAAACGCGTATGATATACAATACGGCGTTATTTACAATTATAATTTTACTTTCATCGTGTTTTATCGTTATATAGTTTTTATTTACATTTTTTTTTTCATTTTAAATATTGTCATCGAGTCAAATATACGTTTACAGTGTCGTATTTTGGATGATTTTTCGGGGGTGTCCGACATTTTAGGACGTTACAAACCCGTTTTTAGAATTATATACTGATAAAAAAAAAAAATACCTTGAACTTGACAAGTCATTTTACATTTGAAACTCTGGTATATAGTATAAATGTATAATGGATTAGTTGATGGTTATAAGTTAATACTGGATACTTACATTTATTTTAAAAATTACCTTCTTATATTATTAATATTTAACATTAGTCAATTTATTTATTTTATTTTTTGTGAGTCGGGGGGGGGGGAGGTGCCTAGACATGGAGGACTTCCCTTAAAATACGCCACTGTACGTATAGTCAAATATAAACTATAGAATCGAAAATGTTTCAGTGTTAAACAACTTAATTTGTAACCTATCAGGGATCAAAATCATATTAATCACGATTAATTGGGTTCCTAAATCGGGTATATATACTACTTCAATGTTCATATTTCATATACAATATGCATATGTTTCAAAATCCAAAGATGAATTGTATAATCGGCAATATATTTAATATGCATTGCAGTTATATATTATTTAGCTTTATCATAAAAAATATTACTGTTATTATTATTGTTAAACCATTGAAATATTGACAGTTTAGCTGTTATTTATCGCCATAGTCGAATCGACAAAAATGTTGTTCGAATAATTTTAAACCATCATCATTATTTTCATTAAGTTCACATTCCTATGTCAAGTTTAATATTATCTTTGTGTAACTTTTCCTGTTGATTGTTCGCGATATTATATTATAGATAACTTGTTGAAATAATTATGAAGATTATAATATTATTAACGTGTTAAGAAATGATTCTTGCGATTACTTTTGTAAAACTATAATATAATTTAGCGATGAAGTGATGAAGCAATGCAAAAAAGTACATTATTTATTTATTAGACTAGAAATTTTTTATGTTTACGGTATTTTCATATAAAGCACGGCGAATATAAATTAAATGTTAAAAATTTAAACAGTTATTAATTTTGTATAGCATCACGACCTATAAACTCGACCTATATTACGAGCTAATAAAAACGTACAAACGTTTTATATAATATATGGCAAATAAATATAAATGTATGTACCTACTATTGATTACGAAATTTTAAATCTAGATTTTTATTTAAATCCAAATTTCGGTTTTTAAAATTGTGATTTTATATTCCTTATTTTATTTCTCAAAAAAACTATTACTATTATTATCTTATTGTCAATAGTATTAAATGTGTAAAACATTAAATTAATGTTTTTACAATTTTTACAATTAAACAAATATCATAAATAGAAATTTATTTTAAAAAACAAGTACAACAACAAAAAAACAAATCATACATATTAGACTCTAATTTATATAATATATTACTAGCTGACCAGGCAAACGTTGTTTAACTCATAAAAATATACATTTTCGGATTTTAAAATCATAAATCCGGATTTATTAGATTTTCGGATAATCCAAATTTATGTCACTAGTACCTACTATATATAATAATATGTCTAACCTCTAATTAAGGAGTGATAATTTACTTTAATGAGACTATCACTACATATTTGAAAATTCTATGTTACTCGTATGTATAGTGTATACTATACGAATTGAGTTTAATATGTAAGATAATATTTTAATTAATACTGTAACAATGTATACAGTACATTATAATATAATATTATATCAGTCTACTTTAATATTTTCGTTGTCTTATCTGTCCTTATAGTATGTCAGTACGTATGTCGTTTTTCGATCGGGGTTCTCTTTGGGAGGGATTTAATTTGGTTGATTTCTTGTCTATAAAGATGTAAAATTTGTTACTTTTTGAGCTTGTATGTAGGAGGTAATCTCCGGAACTAAATATCCGATTCACAAAGTTCTTTTAATGATAGATAACTACATTATCTCCAAGTCCTATAGGCTATATATTATATAAGTAGCGTGTGTTTTAGTCGAGCTATCACGGTTTTCGTCTAGGAAGTCGGATGTTTAGTTGATTGTTTGAACTACAAAATATATTATATACTAAAAAAATGTTCAACAGTATGTTAGATATACTAACACTACAAATCCATTATAACGATTTTTAAAATTCATAGGGGCAAACTTATGGCGTTTGTTTGTTTTTATATCCGTAAACAAATGTTTGACCGGAAATCATGCGATTATAATAATTATAAATGTAAAACTTCTTTTTGTAGAATTACTGTTGGAAATCTAGAGAGAAAAAAGTCAAATAAAGTGTACCACTCCGGGTTATGGAACTTAGGATTTTGGTGATGGATTTAATTAGGAAAACAAATCGGGTGGCCTGGATGAACATTGAGTGACACAATTATTACGACATTAACTCCACCCATGTCGTCGTCTGTATAATATTCTGTAATTTATAATAATAATTTTAAACTACACTGTACCGTTTATACTGTAAAAGTACGGTTCGTAATGGTTCGTTTCGGTCATTATATTTTGATATAATCATAGGGCGTAGTCCCGTAGTGTCAGTATACCTCGTTTACTCGTGAAATAAATATATACTAAAACATAATAAATTATACGCTGAAACGGTTACAATATTTCGATTAGTAATGAACTTTCTGTCGATACTGAAAAACATTATATTACATGTACAAAATATTACACTTTATAATAATATTCGTATATATATATGGACTTGTAAGTATAGCGCGGTATTTCTCCGGGTGAGAACATTTATTATTAACAGTTACGACACGAACAAATAATTAATAAAACACGACTATACCTACCAGGAGCGAATGCAAGGTTTTAACGAATTTTAATTTAAATTAGAACATGAAACGCCTATAAATATAAATTACAAAATTTGTATCCAAACGAAATAAAAATCCCAAATAGCTATAAATAACTAAAAAAAATGCTGGAATGTTTTGAAAATTGTACTACGTCTAGGAAATGTACTTGTATATTATGTACTCGGTGAAATATTCAAGTCTCTACGATTATTTTTAATTGAAACACAGCCAAACAACAAAATCGAAAATAACAGAAACCATTGTTATGTAAATATTCCCGTTTCCCGCATTAATAAGATAACTACAAGGGGAATCGACAAATTACTTCTCCGTGAGAACCCCGACTAGATAAAATTTGACACCATAACGTACCTTGTGTATAAAATAAATAAATATGATGAAAACACAGCTAGCTTGGAGTGTTATAATAATAGGCTTCAGGCGTACAATTTGATTTATAATTGAATGGTGTGCACGTGAAAAACGCGTTTGTACAGTACACGACTCCATGGTTATTACGTATTGTCATAATATTACATTTTTGGTATAGAACAACCTTCAAATTTGTAATATCTCGAATACTGGTGGAGATAATAATAATTATGCGTATGAGCATTTTTATATAGGTACCTACCGCGAAATCAATAATGTCTTGTGCGTGGTATGTATTTTTAATATTTTTTTTTTTTTTGTTTTTTTCTAGGTCGTTTGCCTCACGCTTGTCATCATACTGCAGACTGTGACATACTCGATTACGATGATGAAACGTAATATCGAACGATATATAAAGAAAAAAGAACTGAAAAAAATGCGACGACTGCAAAACGTGTTATTGTTATCGTAATTGCATCATATTCAACAACAATAATTTATTTAAATTTAGTTTTTCTAACCGATTGCTAAACGGTCGTCGGATATAATAATCTGGACAATAAAATACGAGAAAACGTATCCGATAATAATAGAAATACTACTATACAATTAATTAAATATAAGCGGGTTATTAAAACGGATTTGGATTTTTTGGATTTTTCTTTACATCACTCTAACATATTAATATCGTGAGTCATCAAGCTCAAATGTCCACAACAAAATATACCCGTGCATATGATTTTATAAGCGATAGAAATAGCTAATGGAACATATAATATTATATATTAAAAAAAATAATAATGTATTTAAAGTATTTAAAGACATTTAAATTCATAATAATATATACCTATTAAATCTTTATAAAACAATACCAAAAGTGCCAATGTTAGATATTCAGTATTTACAATTATCTTGATATAAAAACAGATCATTTAAATTATTCGGTTCATTCAATTTTACACTTTTTGTAGAACAGTTATAAAGTTATCCGGTAAACAATGAAAATAAATTGTTTTATATAGTAATCACTAATCACTAATCAAAATGTATGCGGTTAAAAACAATTAAAGATCAAACGTTATTAGTTTAAATTATAATCATTGACTGTGATAAAAAATGTTTTTAAATTTACATTTAATGGCCTATTCGTCGGTATCATTTTATATTTCATAGAGTTTGTAATATAGACATTCGTCTATGTGAATGGTTTGATTAGTTTATATTTAAAATTTAATTCAAATTACATTGATTACATTAATTAGTTACGCGTTTTTAGGACAATCGTATGCGACCAATGCAGTAAAATTAGGTAAGTGGTTATTATCAGTTATCGTCAATTTTTAACTAATCTGTTTCGAAATAATTAACATCAATACATCTTGATTTTTCGTGACACGTTCAATAATCAAAATCGAGTGGGAATGTATATACACGATATTTGTTGTTTTCTGACCAACAGACGTAGTTGATTAAAAAAAATTCAGATAATATTGATTATACGGATTTTATTTTATTGATATTTGAATGGCGATGATAACGCGCATCGAATAGCCTAAAATATTATGCTAAATGTAGTCGGTCATATTTTTTTGGTTGTTCATTGTACCAATAAATTGAGAAAAAACGATTAAAGAAAATTTAAGGGCGCACAGATTTTTTATTAAATTGTATGGATTCGTAGGGCGAACAAATGAGGGGGGGTATAGGGTAGCCAAATTGTAATATTTGTTCCGCTTAACGATTCCCATTGTTCACAACAGTTGTGTATTTTGAATGCGTACACGTAAGGAGAATAGTTTAAGCGTCATATATAATTAACCGAAATGATGTTTCACGAAATAAATCGAAGTGTATTTTTGTATTAACTGTTTGGCGCGTATAAAGGAAAGCCTCCATATGAAATGCGTTTCAGCTGTGCCAAAATACGAAAATATAATTCGACCTACTGAGCAATTTCCTACGAGTAAATGTAAAAAAAGCGAATGTTAAGTGACGTTTGAAAAGTTATTCATCGCCGCCCACAGACGCTCATTAAAAATGGTCGGAATGATAATTTTTACGATTTCTCGCACTGAGATTGAATTGATTTAGATTAATTTAGCGGAATACAATCGCACATATATATATATATATATATCGATATTAACATCGCAACGATTTCAATTCGATTAATTTGTTTTCAACAGTTACCAACAATGGTAAAAATAAAAAATTTAAACAATTTCGATTTAACCTGACACAAGAACGCATGTTTTAAAAACATAGACAGAGAGAGCATGTTCAAGATTTACTCAAAGAATTTTAAATTATGGTTCATTTGAAAACACAGATATTCAGACGAAGAACCGAGAATGCCCCACTTAAAGTATAAGTCGACGATCAATACTTACAACCACCTTGATTTATCAAACAAATTTATACTATGTTTTTTTATTAAATAAAATGTGTATATTTTCCCTATACATTTTTTATTTTACAACAATTTACGTTTTAAATGTTGGATTTCATAAACGGTTTCAAGTACAATTCAAACGAACGATTCACGGGTTCTTTGTTCAAAGGACTTTTGTTAGCTTCTTCGAAAATCCGTTCGTACACGTTCCCGTCGTAGCAACCAAGCACAGAGTCCAATATTTCATCTCGAATATCAAAACTATCGACAAGACCGACTGCATTTGGTCTGATACGTTCTAAGCAGTCTTCTAACGACGATCGTACCGAAGACACGTCACTTGGTTTGAGATTCGAGTACTGAAAAATAAATGTAACAGTATGAATAAATCATAAATATAACATTATACACTTATTGTAATAGTGGTGTACCCGTAGAAAATCTCCAAGCCGATTTATTAGCCAACATGCGCAAATAAGTTCGCCCAGATCGGTGAGTACTATCATCAACTCTGTCGAAACTGTAGACGCTCGAAGGGTTTTCAAATAAACATCGATAACAAACGCTCTACAATGTGCCTATAAAAATCACTAAATATTAATTAATATTTATTTATTATTTTTTTTATTAATATATAAAATGGGTTTGCGCTCGAGAAAAAATCAATGGTGGTATCGGAATATACATTGAAAAAATTACAAATTTAATCATTGAGGACAGAGGGGTTCTCGATTACTAATTTTATAATTCGTTTTATGGGTTTATTGGATGTATAACTGGTTAAGCAGTGAGAAATGTGAAAGGGAGTTTCATATTAATGATGTATATATATATATATATATATATATATAAATTATGCGTACAACACTATTTGAATACTACATTTTGCCGGATTACAAAAATAGAGCCAAACATATCGAGTAAATATTTAATATGCACTAATAAGTACCTATACTTGTTTAAAATATTAAAATGTATAATAATATATACTTCGGATGCTTGAGTCAGTTTAATGGATGTTTGATTCCAAGCGTTCTCCTGAGTAACTCCAGAGTTCACCAGTCGTTCCATGGATAAATAACAATCTTCGATCTTACTAAAACAAGTTAAAAAATTATATACTTTGGTTGACCTGAATATTTTTTTGAATTTATCATAGATACCTTCCGGCGACTTGGTAAAACGCACTCGCCATACAATCTAATGTCGACGTCCAACGTTGTTTTTTCAATTCGTTGTAATTTTCTAGATACGATAATGTTTTTGACGTCCACAAATTTCCCGTTTGCACCACTTGATAAGTTTTCATCAAAAACCTTTACTTAAAAACAAAAATTATTTATAATTACTTAAGACTAACTAAGACAATTAATTGTTACCTGGCCGTCTGTAAAAGTAATACTGTGTTCTCTCCTTCGTACGTTTCTGCAGCGGTGATTTGCACATAAATGTCTGGTAAATTACTACTGTTCATATATCCATGACCTCCACACGCCAAACGACAAGTCGTGGCGCCAATGGCTGCGTCTGATGTACCGACAGCTTTTAAACAACAAGCCATGGCGTGTAGCTAAATTCACATAAACAATTTTTCAAAACGTAATGCAAATATTTATGAATAGTTTTTTTATAACGTACAAATAATAAATATAATAACAGATATCGAATAATATACATATTATTTTGTTATGGGAAATTTCTCAAATCTGTACAATATAAATTTAAGGTATTAAATTGCATTATTTTAGAATCTAGTTGAACAATATTTATCACGAGTTTGATTTTTGTGTACATAAAATATATTACTGAATTTTTTCAACCAAATAGTATTATCGTTTTCTATAGTTTACAATATATGATCTAATAGAATGTATATTAATTTATTTAGTTTGATTTTTGGAGATTCTTTATTTTCGAGTTATATACTGTTTTTTATATATTCTTCTGGAATCTATGATCTCTGCCATTACGACTTAGGCTGAAGAATGTGTATTTTTAAATTTTTATTTCATACAATAATTATTTTTTTTTTTATGATATTAATGTTGTATACATTTGCGATTTCGTGGGTGCATCTAGGATACCGGTATTCAATGTACAATATGTGTTTGCATTTGCCTGAAAATTAAACTAACCTCTGGTAAATGCTTTAAATCACCGGCAGATATTTCCATTGAAACATTAGTATATTTTTTCCATAACCACTGTGCAGCAAATTTATACACTAAAGCCGTTGCAATCACTGGAAATAATTTGTATTGTTGGGTTTGATAGTCTAAGATTTGAGTTTCACATTCTCTATAAAAGCATTTTTAAAAAAATAGTATTACTGTACTGCGATAAACAACAATAAATATTATATATTTTTAAATTACCCCGATTCTATTTTTGATTGTCGTCGGATTGCACTGTATCTTACAGCTATCGTAGCCGCCTTCATTAAGTTGTGTGTAACTATACTTCTGACAATCAGCACGCGAACATACACCATTGTACCGTATGTTAGTTTTTCGTTGATTGATTTTTCGTAGGTCCCATCCTAAAATAACGTAAAATACTGTTTTTATAGCGTATGAATCTGTGCCTAAATAAATAAGTGATGAACCTCGTGAACTATGGCATTTTTCATTAACATTTGCTTTCGAGGTATTCTCACGTTATCGAACGCTAAGTATCCATTGTTAGCCGAGTTCATGCCAAATTTTTTGCCGATTTCGCCAATTTTGATTCCTATGCAATAGAATTATAACTATGTTATTCAAAAATTTAAAACAGTTACTGCGGTGTAGCCTAATACGGCAGAAAATGTCCACATTATAATGTCAAGTTAAATATAAAGCTTCTATCGGAAATTTCATATTTATTCATGACTTAATTCGTACATTTCTTACACAAAAAAAGCCTAACCGAATTTAAAACTTATATATTATTGAAAACACGGCAGACCCTACCCCAATCCATTGTTACTGTAGATAAAATAAAATATTCGCACCTGGCATAGGCATCCACGTTTCCGTATCTCTTATCTGAACAATGAACGGGTGTAATCCGCAATGCGTTCCTCGGGTATAAAGCTGTGCGAGAACGATCGCGTAATTACAACTGTGTGCGACTGAAATTGATTTCAACAAGTATAATGTAATCATAAGATAATTATTATTCGTATTTTGTAAAACGTACGTCCGCCGGGCCACCATTTGTACGATGTTAACGTCGGGCTGTTCAAAATAAACTCTTGCGTTGCTGAATCGTACGTAGACGTAGTCTCTAAACCCCGGATAAAAGTGCCGTGGCCGAGTTCAGTCTAATAGTAAAATATTTTTCTTAGTTTAACCGTTATAGTTTGCTTACATATAATCAATGGCGATTGATTCAGATTCTGTGCGTAGCGATGAATTATTTATTGGTTTTGTACTATGTCGTATGCTTTTTTTTTCTGTCTAGCATCAACTTCTTCACCAATAATCTTGCTCCAATCATCAACTGGAGGGTAATTTATTGTGACAAATTTCAATCATTTTTTGATTGGCCTTGCAGTTTTATCCTAATAATGAGAGAGATGAGAGATATAAATGCGATTTTATCGCATAAAATGCGATAATGGTTTTTGAAAAAAAAAACACTGCATATACAAGTAGGTAGATAGGCAAATGATATGCGATGATTAAACGGTAATGCGGTCGTAAGTAGTGTAATATAAATTAGATACATAGAAGTAATTTTAGTGAAATATAATTTTTTAATTTGTTTTCATATTACCTGAGCGTACGTACCGATAATCGCGTTCGACGAGGCACGCGGTATCCATTCGGCTTGTTGTTCCCGAGTACCTTGGCCAGCGATAGTTGGCAAAAACATAGTGACATGAACGTCAAAAGGTATATTCTGTTTCATAATCGCCGTATCTATTCCGTATTGCCAAATATATCTGATGGTGTTAAATAAATATTGTCGTATTTATTATCTGTATAAATATGTAGTTAAATGTTCTCAAAAAATATCTCTAAATTTGTTCATTGCCAACGATCGCATTGATTGTGAATATTATGACCAGACCATATTTTCGGGACGGTGCTGTGGTTCATTGAGAGGATTTCTCTACTGGTAGCTATACTTTATGTAGGCTATATATTTATATAGCATCGATTATGGTCAAAATAAAATATATATAATGATATTTTACAATTAAATCACGATTCGTGATTTCAGAAATGTAATTGTATAGTACTCAAAAATTTATAAATATCTATATTAAAAATAATTACGAAATATGAAAAACTACCACGTTTTCAATATCGCACAATGTTGATGAATATAATTAACTTTGTAGGGTGGGGAAGGAGTTCAACGGTCCAATTTATGTAGCTAAATATTGGGAATTGATCATTTCAATACTGATTGTATACTGTCTATAAATATAACTGACGTTAACACGGCTGTTATAAATGTCTTAAAAAGTTTTGGAATTTGAATGATATATTTCAAAAGGAGTAGTCTCTGTTCATATGCAGATACAGTCATACATGGGCTTTTTGCAAAACACCGTTTTGTATTTTCTATATCATTCTAAAACAGCAATATGATAAACTGTGTTTGCATTTTCCCGTTAATTTCGTTAATTTACACCACTTTATTGGGTGTAAAATTGCTAGAGAAAAATAATAAGAAGAAATTGCTTTTCGAATGACCGGTTTGGCGGAATTTTCATAGTAAATAATAATATCAAATATGAAATAGAATCTTCCAATTACACATTTTATAAATATTAAAAAAAAAACCCAATATATACAAATAAATGTCGTCCGTGTCGTTGTTCGATATCGACCATTCGTTCATTTTCTTGAACAGAATGCATGTTTTTCGTAACGCCTGTTCGTAGAGTTCGCGGTGGCTTAGGTATTCTTCGGGCACGTCGTCTTTAAAATCCGGATCGTTCAAGAAAAATTCCTCTGAAAATTATATTACCTAGCGAGTATATTTAATTTCCTATCATGTTTGTATGTAAAATATATAGGTATTAGGTACACCGGCTAGACTTGTAAAAGACAATATGTTTAAAAGTATTTTGATTTTTACAAAATAAAGATGTTATTATGTTGAAAGGTATTCAGATAATTCGCTAAAAAGTAATATTCGAGTACGAATACAAATACTTTTGAAATGATTTAAAATATACAAGGCCGAGGAATTTTTCGTAGAAGTAATTAAAATACGTATTAGAATACTGAACTAACCTAACTTGGTGTTTTTATTTTATTTTTTTTTTTAATTAAATAATTTTACTAAAATATACTTTTACATGTCTAGTCGGGTGGGTCCGTACCGAATTTTCGTCGTTTGTCGGTGAATTCCGGACCGCCGTCCAAGAAATTCGTCAACTCTTTCACGTCGAACGTACACGCCGTCCGTTCTTTTCGTAAATCTCCGTTGATCGTTATTCGCTCGATCATTATTGTAATATATATATATATATATATATATATATCAATTGTTTTTTTCTTCCGGTTTACGAATGTTAATTTAGTCCCGAGAGAAATCGAAAAATATGATCGCGGTCAAAAACATACGGCGATCTATTTAACCGACGACGGCGTTTCGAGCTACCGGACTGGTCGATTAGCGCGTCACGATACGCTCGAAGCGAACGATGAAAACGTACCGATCGTGAGGGGGAGGGGGAGGCGTAGAATCGCGTAGAATTTTCGCGAATACATAATTTCGTCTAGACATTATGAATAAAATAATACAATAATAAATGCAGTCGCATGTGGTATTGTTATACCAATAATAATTATCGGCCAGAGTTCCGATAATTCCGACTACGATTCCGAATAGTTCACCTGTCCCCGAATGCATTGCGACGTTGCCGTTATTCGCGATATTGTACGATTTCATGCGATTCCGAAAAACGCCTGTTCAATAGTATTGCAATTCCGACAATTGGCTTGATTAATTTTATTGGCTGTCCCGTACGAATTACGGTACACCGTTATTTATGCAGATAGTAGCGCCACATCGGTCGCCCTAGCCAGTGCAGTGGCGTAAATGAGGGCCCGCGGTAATTCGGGGCCCTTGTGTAATACCTAAAGTGAATTGAACTCTAAGGAAAAAAACTTTTTTCAAATTAATTTAGTGTTAAACTACGTCTATAATATTATTGTTGTGTGTACGTCGCGTACAGTAAATATCTCTGATAAATTGTAATTAAAAAAAAAGTCATATACGTTGGGTTAATCTTTTGAAATTAATGAAATAAGTCGAGTGTCTTACCTTACAACCATTTTATGTTTTACCTATGGTATATTTTAGAGGCCCGTTTTTTTTTATATTTTTGTGTTACACCACTGATCCTAACTCTGTTCGGAGTAATATTCTTGGCAGCTCAAACCCGGGAACTTTTAGAAGTCCGGATTATCTATATCGAAAAGAACTTCCGGACACTCGGAGCCGGTCGTACATTTCTATAATTGATCCAAGATCAGTTGAACTTAAATTAATATCCGAACTAGGATTGAATTATTGTCAGTTATACAATATACACAATATTCGTGTAGGTTCAAGAGAACAAATTGTTTAATTATTGTCATTGATCTAACGTATAGAATTTGACCAACACATTATTTTACAATTTCTTTTCTTTTTCTATTTATTGTTGAACCACGGGAGCTTCCTGACCATTTAACAACAATATTTTGAAACGCAAGCGAGCTATGGCAAATTGCTTGTATATTCAAAGAGAAAAATTGTCTTCTATTTCAATATAATTTAGCATTGTGACCACCGGGATTCCCAATTTTATTATCAGTGCAACCAAGTGCACCCAAGTATTTTGGCTATATAGAAAAAATGCTTAATGGACTTCATATTTTTTATCAGGTGTCACTGGAAAGTTAATAAACTTTGAATGTAATCTTGCTATAACTTTATGCACAAGTCCGTGAATCAGTAGATTTATAGATTCCACCAAAATCAGCGACATCGATACTATCAACACCGATCCAGTTGCATATAACCGTAATGTAATAAGAATCAATTGTCTTGCAGTGACCGCAAAATGTCTATAAGATAATTTAGATGGCTGATGTTACGATTATATTATGTGCATATGTATTAAAATAATTTTTATGTATAAAAAAAAAAAAATAATATAAATACATGTAAAAAATATCTAGAATAAGAACCTTACAGTATTCTATACTTTGTAAGTACATGCACGATTTTAATAACATTTAATTCAATATTAATTTCTAAAATAATTGTTGGTATTTCTTTAATATAGCAAGAATATTACTCACATTATATCAATTATATTATTTATTATTTGCCACAAGATTACTGATTTAAGAATATACCTTATAAAATAATTAAAAATGCAATTTAATATTATAAAATGTAACTACAATTTAAAAGACAAATACAACTTAAAATAATTTATTGATAGTTTCGCATTCTACTACTTAAAATATTTTTATAGTGTTCATATAAATTCGTGACTGGCGTAGACATGATATAAAATGTATATTTTCCATAAAAATTGTTTTAATTTACAACAATTTACATTTTAAATGTTGGATTTCATAAACGGTTTCAAGTACAATTCAAACGAACGATTCACGGGTTCTTTGTTCAACGGACTTTTGTTAGCTTCTTCGAAAATCCGTTCGTACACGTTTCCGTCGTAGCAACCAAGCACGGAGTCCAATAAATCATCTGAAATATCAAAACTATCGACAAGACCGACTGCATTTGGTCTGATACGTTCTAAGCAGTCTTCTAACGAAGATCGTACCGAAGACACGTCACTTGGTTTGAGATTCGAGTACTGAAAAATAAATGTAATAGTGTGAATAAATCATAAATATAAAACTTTACAATTATTATAATCAGTGGTGAATTAAGAATCTCCAACGCCCACGGAAAAAACTTTTTTAGTGAAAACAAAAAAAAAGTAATAAAGTAATTCCCTATAGTGTATCAACATTAGTCATTAGACAATTAGTAGCTTGGACATTTCAAGAATACTCTGGAAGTGTATAGCACACAATGTACACATATGGAAGTTATTAGTCATAAAAAAACTCGTATCGATGATTTAGATCGCAACGTTTGCATACATTAAGATAACAAATGAAATAAAATAACATAACCGAAAAATACTAGTTTCCAGTGGTTTGAGGCCCCTGAAAAATTCTACCTTAATCCGTACGTAGGTTCCGCCAATGATTGTAATAATAGTTTACCTGAAGAAAATCGCCAAGACGATTAATTATCCAACACGCGCAAATAAGTTCACCCAAATCGGAGAGTACTCTCATCAACTCTGTCGAAAGTGTAGACGCGCGAATGGTTTTCAAATACACATCAATAACAAACGCTCTACAGTGTGCCTATAATAATAAAAATAATGAGAAAATATAACGTTAATTTTCCACTTATAGACATGAACTATGCCAATATGTTGAGTTTAATACTATTTTAATAGTCCATTTTTCTGGGTTAAAATTACGGCAAACATATCGGGTAAAGTAAAGGTAAATATATTCGATACCTTGCACTATTGTACTTAGTTAAAGTATTAAACAATTGTATAATAATATATACTTCGGATGCTTGGGTTAGTTTAATGGATGTTTGATTCCAAGCGTTCTCCTGAGTAACTCCAGAGTTTACCAGTCGTTCCATGGATAAATAACAATCTTCGATCTTACTAAAACAAGTTAAAAAATTATATACTTTGGTTGACCTGAATATTTTTTTGAATTTATCATAGATACCTTCCGGCGACTTGGTAAAACGCACTCGCCATACAATCTAATGTCGACGTCCAACGTTGTTTTTTCAATTCGTTGTAATTTTCTAGATACGATAATGTTTTTGACGTCCACAAATTTCCCGTTTGCACCACTTGATAAGTTTTCATCAAAAACCTTTACTTAAAAACAAAAATTATTTATAATTACTTAAGACTAACTAAGACAATTAATTGTTACCTGGCCGTCTGTAAAAGTAATACTGTGTTCTCTCCTTCGTACGTTTCTGCAGCGGTGATTTGCACATAAATGTTTGGTAAATTACTACTGTTCATATATCCATGACCTCCACACGCCAAACGACAAGTCGTGGCGCCAATGGCTGCGTCTGATGTACCGACAGCTTTTAAACAACAAGCCATAGCGTGTAGCTAAAATTCACATAAACAATTTTTAAAAACGAGATGCAAATATTTACGAATAGTTTTTTTATAATGTACAAATAATAAATATAATAACAGATATCGAATAATATACATATTATTTTGTTATGGGAAATTTCTCAAATCTATACAATATAAATTTAAGGTATTAAATTGCATTATTTTAGAATCTAGTTGAACAATATTTATCACGAGTTTGATTTTTGTGTACATAAAATATATTACTGAATTTTTTCAACCAAATAGTATTATCGTTTTCTATAGTTTACAATATATGATCTAATAGAATGTATATTAATTTATTTAGTTTGATTTTTGGAGATTCTTTATTTTCGAGTTATATACTGTTTTTTTATATATTCTTCTGGAATCTATGATCTTTGCCATTACGACTTAGGCTGAAGAATGTGTATTTTTAAATTTTTATTTCATACAATAATAATTTTTCTTTTTTATGAAATTAATGTTGTATACGTATACGATTTTGTAGATGTATCTAGGATACCGGTATTCAATGTACAATATGTGTTTGCGTTTGCTTGAAAATTAAACTAACCTCTGGTAAATGCTTTAAATCACCGGCAGATATTTCCTTTGATACATTAATATATTTCTCCCATAACCACTGTGCAGCAAATTTATACACTAAAGCCGTTGCAATCACTGGAAATAATTTGTATTGTTGGGTTTGATAGTCTATGATTTGTGGTTCACATTCTCTGTAAAATCATTTTTGAAAAAATAGTATTGCTGTACTGCGATAAACAACAATAAATATTATATATTTTTAAATTACCCCGATTCTAATTTTGATTGTCGTCGGATTGCACTGTATCTCACAGCTATCGTAACCGCCTTCATTAAATTTTGGGTTACTAGACATTTGACGATAACTACACGGACGAACACCATTGTACCGTATGTTAGTTTTTCGTTGATTGATTTTTCGTAGGTCCCATCCTAAAATAACGTAAAATACTGTTTTTATAGCGTATGAATCTGTGCCTAAATAAATAAGTGATGAACCTCGTGAACTATGGCATTTTTCATTAACATTTGCTTTCGAGGTATTCTCACGTTATCGAACGCTAAGTATCCATTGTTAGCCGAGTTCATGCCAAATTTTTTGCCGATTTCGCCAATTTTGATTCCTATGCAATAGAATTATAACTATGTTATTCAAAAATTTAAAACAGTTACTGCGATGTTGCTTAATACGTCAGAAAATGTCCACATTATAATGTCAAGTTAAATATAAAGCTTCTATCGGAAATTACATATTTATTCATGACTTAATTCGTACATTTCTTACACAAAAAAAGCCTAACCGAATTTAAAACTTATATATTATTGAAAACACGGCAGACCCTACCACAATCCATTGTTACTGTAGATAAAATAAAATATTCGCACCTGGCATAGGCATCCACGTTTCCGAATCTCTTATCTGAACGATGAACGGGTGTAATCCGCAATGCGTTCCTCGGGTATAAAGCTGTGCGAGAACGATCGCGTAATTACAACTGTGTGCGACTGAAATTGTTTTCAACAAGTATAATGTAATCATAAGATAATTATTATTCGTATTTTGTAAAACGTACGTCCGCCGGGCCACCATTTGTACGATGTTAACGTCGGGCTGTTCAAAATAAACTCTTGCGTTGCTGAATCGTACGTAGACGTAGTCTCTAAACCCCGGATAAAAGTGCCGTGGCCGAGTTCAGTCTAAAAGTGAAATGCGTTTCGTATCGCAACAATTCGACTAATAAAAATTATTTTGTCTATAGACATGAAAGAATTATAAAATTAGTTCGTATTGTGAAAACTCGCGTGCTTCCACTTTATTCGTCAACGGACTTTCAATCGGTTAATTGATTGTGGATATTGAAATATTACACAGTGTGCTTCTAAATGATTTATCCGATTTTAGTAGACTATACATTTTGTTCTTATAGTTTGGAGTTATCTATTATCTGAATGGTATCGTTTTCGAGGTTTTATCGATTACCGATAAGTTGCGATAAAGTGCACCTTAGCTGAGTGACGTGATTTAATTAGTTGTTATGGAAGTGTCGACTGAGCAACAAGAAACTTTTTGTGTGCTTCCTATAAAAAAAAAACCCGATTGCCTATATAAAGGGGAGTCGACTAAGAACTTCGAATGATAATGTTGAACAAATAACAAACATTTCATACCTACAAATAATTAATGATTGGCTATTTCTACAACTACAAGCCGATGGCGACGATTTTATTCTACAACAAGATGGGGGGGAAACCACTACATTGGTCCCTTGAGGTTTAAACATTTTTTAACGATCAGCTACCAGAGCGATGGATCGGTTGACGCTAACGTTTTGTTCTTGGCCCCGTTCACCGGACATTATAATCTGTGATTTTTTTTCTTTGGGGTTACATAAAAAGCAATGTTTATGTACCTCTCCTTCCAAAAGATTTTGATGAATTGAAATGTTGCATTACAGATTCCATCAACTTGCTTACAGTCAACTTGCTTCAACAGGTTTATGAGGAATTTGAATATCGCTTAGATGTGTGTCGTGCAAGTAAGAGTGGTCACATTGAACATTTGTAAATATTTTGTCTAAAACTTAATGTGATCGACTGACTTGTAAACCTTATCGTAATTTGATTATTCAAATTTTACAATAAATATAATCTTTTGAAATCGGATGAATCATTTTGAAACACACTGTATTACGAGGATATGGCGGCTAACTATACATAATCGTTTAATGAGATTATTCAAAATCGGCTCTTCTCGCCGAGTTATACATTTTATTCGTATAGATGGGAGAGAGAGAGCAAGAGAGAGAATGAGAGATAGCGAAAAGTAAATATTTTTGTTGAGACATATAGTATTTTGTACCTATTTTAGTAGATTTTAAATTATTATCAGTACAATTGGTAATTATTATATGTTTACTTGATTCCGATGTATACGTACAGTGATATACAATATTATTAAACGACGTACCTGTGCATAAGTGCCGAAAATTATGTTCATTATTGTACGCGGAATCCATTCATTTTGTTGTTCCTGAGTACCTTGGCCAACTAAAGCCGGCAAAAACATACACATGTGAACAGAGAGAGGTATATTTTGTTTGTTAATTGCCGTATCAATTCCGTAGTTCCAAATATTACTAAAAGTCATCAAACAATAATTGTATTATACATTTACGTATGTTTAGATGCCCGGTGGTAGCGAAAAATGTATTTGAATATGTTTTTTAATGTGTATTTATTGCTACTTTTCCGTCTGTAAACTATCTCTCTCTTCTATTAGTAATTTTCTACCAATCGAAAAATGACAAGAGGACAGCTTTTTCGTTGCATTTCGGATCTAGTTCCGTATACAAAGGAGGTCATTTTTTGGTTTTCCTTGCAATCTTCTTAACAACGGAGATGCGGGGATTAATCGGGAATATTTACGCAATTCTGTTATTTTCGATTTTTTTTTTCTTTTGTAATTCAGTTGAAAATAATCGATTATATGGACCTGAAATTTAAAACAAAAAAAGAGAAAAAAAAGTAATCGAATAGAAATCATGGAATTTTGCGTACTATTTTCAGTTTTTTTTTTTTAATGCAATATTTTTGGACGAGCAGAGAATTTTACTTAAAAAACATCAAGATATTTCAAAACATAACGATTAACCGAATTTCGCTCAGGATCGTTTTTCGTTAGCAATGATATACCGTCGCGTACAGATAAAAATTTACCTTACCGATTATTTATTATACCCTACATTTTTTTTTTTATACATTTTCTTTTAAAGCGACAACGGCATTTGTTTCGGTTCTAACTTTGCAAAATTATTAATACAATCACTTACAATTGCCAGGTACTGTTATACATTAGATACCTATATAAAAACTAATAACAATCATAATAAAAAAAAAAAACATAATTGAAACATTCTTGTTTGTGCGTAAACAATGGCTTATTAAACATACAAGATAATGTCTTCCATGTCGTCGTTTGACAACACCATCCATTCTTCCATTTTCTTGAGCATGATGCATGTTTTTCGGATCGACTGCTCGTAGAGTTCTTGGTGGCTAAGATAATCATTGGGCACGTCGTCTTTCAAAGTAGAATCATTTAAAAAAAACTCCACTGTAAAATGATATTAAATTAATTAGTTGTACGTCGGTTCGCGTGCCGAATTCAAATATATAAGTGTATATGACACTGTACCGAATTTCCGTCTTTTCTCTGTACTTATCGTGCCGCCGTCCAAAAAATACGTCAACTCTTTCACGTTGAACGTACACGTCGTCCGTTCTCTCCGTAAATCTCCGTTGATAGTTAACTGCTCGACCATCGTTGGTATTATTTATTTATTTTTTTTGTTTTCCTTATTGGTTTATATGGGATCGAAAATATTATCGCGATCGAAACGCATAAAACGACGGAACTTATTATTATTACGGCGACGATGGTATTGATTTATACCGAACAAAAATTGTATACGCCGTCGAGAGGAAATGAGTTTTAGGGGGTCAATCGCATAGAATTAAACGAACGGTGAATACGTAATTTCGTACTGTTATTTAGACATGGTAAATTAGTATTATTTTGCATGTATTATTTTACGTCGGGTAACCTTGGTAGTGACGGGCGGCGGGGCGGGAGAGAACCCCGTGGCACCCCGGGAGCAGCTATTGTTCCGCAACGAAATTAATATTATTTAACATTTCTTTTTTTTTTTTTTTTTTTTGTTCTTTCTTCATTGTTAATTCGTATTATTAGGTAAAACGAATGTTAGGAGCGTGTAGAAATAACGATATAACATAAGCAGCTCGTCGAAACGGAATGGCCGAAAAATATTTATAGTACTGTAAGAATGTGCTATCCGACGAGATTATTATGCCATATTCGTTGTTGAAAGTCGAATTGCATTATTAGTACCCGTTCAAGTTTATGTGTTGGTACGTTATCGTCAGAGACTGATTTAGAATTCTCGACGTCCGGGATAATTTTGGCTTAATATTATGAATTGTAATTTAAATTATAATTAGTAAATACAATAACCGGTCAATATTTAATAGTAAATTAAACATAATATTTGAACGTAAGCATTACGAGTGTAAATTTAAAAAAAAAAAAAAAAAAAAAAAAAAAAAAACATGAACAATTATATCCAGTAGGTTGGCCGTTGATCCGGACACTCCTAACGTGTGAAGCGGCAGTCGCTATAACTATAATTTTTTACTTAAACTTACTTATTATATACTTTACTGTTCAGTGGCGCAACCAGAACATTTTCAAGGGGGGTCCATACTTTATATAATTAAGAATATAGGCAATAATCATGCGGGTTATGCCCCTTATTCCAAATATATCGTTAAATATACGTCAATTAGTAAATAACGACTATTTCAACATGTCAACAAACGACTGTTACTTGTTAAAAAAATTAATTTAAAGAAAAAAAAAAACTCATCGTCTTGCTCTCTGGATTATTACCCCCTTTTAATTCTACAATATGTAAAACTACTTTAAAACAAAAATTAAGTGAGTTCTTCTATGCAGTGCCTAAAATGTATGATACTCGCTAGTGCACACGCAATTCATCCTTTATTACTCCCTCCCATAAGAAAAAAATATTTTCAAATAAAAATAATTACCTAAGCAAGCAATACGTTTTACATATTACTATTGTCCATATATAAATAATACTGAACGTAAAATAATTTTTGCCTATGACGAGGCCACCGTTGTAGATGGCAAGATGACCAGGTAATGATATAAGTTAACTATTTAGTTTATATACTGAAAGGAACGATAAATCATTGCAATAAAAAATCTAGATCTCGGTCAACTGGGTAGTATGGTGAATCGTTAGTGATTTTTTGTCTCTGTGATCAAGGAAATTCAGAAATCATAACAAATTATACTCATGTACCGTCATTTGCTGACAGTGTTTTAATTTAAAAAAAATATAATAATAAATGTTATAAATCATTTCAAATTAAGTTCCGCTGGCCGAAAATATCCGCATGGTGAAAAAATCAGAGTATTATTACACTTAAAAAGTAAAATAAATAAATAATCTTTTTTGGAAAAAGTACCTACTATGGGAATTTAGAACATTTTTAATTAAAGTGCCATCGGATAAAAAATCACATAAATTGAATAATAATATATGTTAAATAGTATATTGAGTATTACATTTACTACTGTACACAATTTAAGGCCCGGGTTTTGCAGTCTGCGTAAATATGTTACCCGTTAGTCGAACTGAGGCAGCAAATGCAGATAGCATGTTCTAACAATTACGTTTATTTTAAACTATTGGGAGAAAACATATTTAAAATATTATCAAATTTTTTTTTTGTCCCGGTAAAACTCTATTTCAGTGGTTCTCAACCTTTTCGGATTCATGTGACCCTTATCCACAAGAATCCAACAGTATGTCTCCCTAACATTAACATATTCAATAATTTACACTGTATATTTTAGAAGAAATATATAAGGCCCTTTAAAAAAATACAGTATGCAGAAAAATATTAATTACTTTAATTATTTTATTTTAGCTTTAGCGTTAAATAAACATTGATATTTTAAATTGCAAAATAAAAAAAAATAATAAGAATATTGAAAAATGATAACAATTGTATAAAATCTGAAAAATGAGTGAGAAATTTAACCCGGGTGATTTCTTCAAACTTGAGGAATTGGAGGGATGATAGTGGAAAGAGCGAGTCTCATATTGTCTTCTATAGTTGTTTTTGTGAGTCTTTGGCGTTTTCTTTGTTTTAATATTTGTGAGTGCACTAAATTCATGTCCATATATTCAGGATGTTGAAAACTGAAGGAGCACTTCATCAATAGTCGAGGATATTCATTGTGGAGACTCAAGCTATTAAGCGAGTCTTCTTTATATTTAAGTTGGAGCGTTGGGTCGTTCTTTAGTTCCACAGCTTCCTGTTGTAGCTCACAGTCACCTGTTTACACTAAGGAAGTAAATGGGTTGCGGCGAACCCAGTCATACTCTTCCACAATCAAGTCTGGGAAATAATATTTCAATGGCATTTGCAAGGCCTGGAATTGATTTCTTATAGTTCCCAGAATTGCTGCTCTGATTGGAGTTTTCCTGGCCTGTAAATAGTGGAAACAAAGCTGTGTTGCCTTGATTCAAGTTAGTACACCACACGGAGATTTTTTTTCTGAAAGGCTGAAAGTTTGTTAGTGGAAGTTAATAATTTTTCTAATGACGCTTGCAAACCACAATTAACCAGGTTAAGATCCTGAAAAATGTCTGCCAAGTACGAATATTTTGATATCCAATCATAGTCTTCCAAAAAAACATGTAAATTCTTTGTATTCCTCATCTATGAAAAACAGCAAAAGTTTCTCTATAAGTTCGTAGAGACGTAACAAGAACTTTTCTCTGGATAAACACCTCAGTTCGGTATGGTACAATATATTTGTGAAACCAGCATCCATTGATATACAAATTTCGCCAAAAATCCTATTTTTCAGAAGCTTTCTTTTAATATAGTTGACGATACGAATGGGATTAATCAGAATAGAAGTTATTCACTATTCAACATTTTTGTCATTTTTGTACTTCTCTGTGGATGAAACAGTGAGTTTTAATGATTAATGGTTTTTTATTTTTTATTTTAAATAGTTTATTTGATATTTCCATTATGATTTCTAACATAAGTATCTTTTGGTTACTAACACTAGAAAAAAATTCTGAGGTGGTGACCGCTACCCTAGAACCCTCTAGTGTGTGCAACTGTTTAGGTTCTTTCTGATACTGGTTTTTGATTGTCCTAGTTTCGCCATCAAACATGTCTAATTTAATTTAAGGCGTTAAGCATATTATCAATTTATCATACATTTACGTTAACATACACACAATTTTACATAATAATAATAATAATGCAACTTAAAAAGAGAAAAACAAAGCCAATGGGCTGTTGGAAAAAATATCTTATCCATCTGTACAGTCTACATTACTTGCTTATTGATATTTAACTATTAGACACTTAACAATTAACAATATTTATTACATCAAATTAGAAAATGTACAAGATTTCTATATAAATCAAAAATACAAAATTCTTTAAGATTTTGTATTTAAACAACGAAAATTAACAATAGGACTTAATTGAATAGTAACTACCATCTGCAGGTATTGAGGACAAATGCTGTCGCCGGTATAGGTAGTATGTTTTCGGATAGAAAGATACAATACACACCACCAAGTGACTGCCAATCTTGAAAGCAACTGAATTCAATGGACTGTAGACAAATAACACAAAGGTGATTAAATTATAAAAACCGATTTAAGAGATAAATAATTTTCAAAAAAGGAGAAGATTATTTTGTATTCAATGTGTATATTTTATCATGAAACAAATTTCAGCTGTTTGAAATAGCTACTCACACTAGAGAAGTTGAAACAATACTGTTGTGACAGTTACGGCCATGACACAAAAATAGTATATAGAATATAGAAAAGTGCAGAACTGTATAAACAGAAAATTCATGACCATGCATTCATACAATGCATAAAAAATGTATCATTAAGATTACAACTGGCTGGTAAAAAGTTAACAATATTTCTACCGACAACTGATGTATTGTGTATTTAGATTCATGACAGATGATAATATCAAAGTTTAAACTCTGTATTTTGCATTCGTTAGTGTTAAACAATCATGTGTTTCATATGTTGTCCATTCTTTCTTTCAAGTGGTTGTCATGGTTTAAAAATATACTCAATAAATCCAATGTTTTTATAAATTATAATTACAATTATTCTTAATTATGCCTAACTAGAGAGTATGAAATGAGAGTGGCCACATTTACGATATATTAATACATGATGTAACTATTTTTGCTCTCGTAATTACAACACACACTAGCCGTGTTGTTAATAACTACTATTGTGCAAAATAAACCATATGTATTGATTACAACTCAACTTCGTCAACAATTTGATTACACCTGCAGCTCTCATATATAGACAATCGTTCAGAATCTCACTCTTACTGCTTATCTTAACATTTGTATCACTAGTTATACATCACTAGGGCTCAAATGTTGCAGTAAAAAAAACTGGTAAAATTTATTGCAATATTGCACTAAAAAAAAAAAAAAAAAAAAAACAACTAAAATCACACTAAAAATTAACAAAGTTTGATTATAAATATTATTATATTTTAAAACCGTTTGAAAATCACGGAATTACTGAAGATAGATTGTTACAAGGTTGTTACACACTCACATTTCTATGTAATCTTATATTCAATTCTTTATTCAATATTTAAAGACTGTATATTATTATTATTATTATTATTTGTTTATAATTTAAATTTATGTTATGCGGGTGATTAGATGGATTTTTGTTGCATCATATCTATAAAATAACGGTAATAATTAACATAACACAATTGAAAATTAATAAAAATAGTACTATAAATACAAAATATCAATAAAGTTAAAAATATGTGGAAAATTGTAAAAAGTTTCACTAAAAACTAATAGATTTCAAACTAGCAATAAATTCAAGCAGTAGAAGAAAAATTGAAAATGCAACATCTGGGCCCTATACATCAGGATAATTCAACTTTCAAATTTTAATTTGATGTTGACTTCTATGAATTTTAAACATAGTCTTAAAAGTATTATTAGGAACTTTTTTTTATTATTAATATGATACTCACTGATTGACGATTATAATACGAGAATCTTTGATGGTTCACTTATGCGTGTGGTTACTATGTAAAAAATAGTGGGCAATGGTATAAGCAATAATAAAGCATAGTCCACCGGTGGATTTGCCAACTGAGTTATGGCCACAATGCCGAATCCGTGGCAAATCCAATGCACACCAACAATCAGTATATTTCTCGGCACACATACAGTATTCACAATCAAATACTTGGTAGACTGAATAATTTGAATTATTGAGAATTAGTAACATTTTTTTTTTAAACAATCAATATATAAAATACCTGATTAATTTCTGTGGCAAAATGGATTGCACTTGATATTACAGAAACAACAATAACTATATATGGGTAGGTAACATCTATAAATATATAAAAAAAAAAAACAAGTATTTAATGTAATATACGTCGTGTACTAATGCATACTTACAAATGATGCCTCCTAAAACCGCATGGGTTACAATTGCTATAGGGAAAAAATATAATCCAGCATACATGGTATTCAAATAAGTTCCTCCACTGAGATCAAAATAAGCACACAGTAAAGGACGTACAGTGAGCAAAACAATTATAGAAACGAAATAGAACATACAAATTATAGAATACCTGAAAATTGATCATCAGACACATAAATATTTTTAAACTATGTATTAAGGCATATCCATATAGTGTTTTAATGGAAAGGTGTAATTATATAATTAATTTGTTAACACTTTGTACTGGAAATCAACAGTGTCAAGTTTTTAGTATTTTTACTTTGAAAAAATAAAACATTATTCCAAGATATTGGTGGAAATCAGAATTTACAAACAAATATTTTCTATGTTACACAAACAATAAAAGTTTGTAATCTCGTAAATGGATAAATGTTCACTATTAAGATTGGTTTTAAAATGTATTTATATTTATAACTAATGATGTAAAATATGAAACATACAATGGATAAACAGCTTCTTGAGTACATCGCAATGTTTCGCGGTATTCCGGTGTTGGATTATATAAAACTGTGTACCAGTCAGAAAGCCATTTAGTATGACACGACTGAATCGATAATTCACCCATTGGGTCGACAGTTAGAACTGCCATAGTTGCTGCGATAGTCACTTCCAGTACTGCCGAAATGTTTAAGACAATTTTTGTTTTAGTTTTTTTCCTAGAAATATCACTGAAACAAGAAAAATACCAATGTGTTAAGACTACTATACTAAAATTAATTTTTTTTGAAATTTGAAAAACTGCAGTTTTAAATAATTATTGTCAACTGTACCTTTGTGCTTGGGATGCCCATGTTATTGATGACAAAGACAGGTCTATGTAAACTGCTTGGAACAGCAAAGGCACAGTAGCCATAAATAATAGGTACATCCAATCGTATGACGTAGGCGAATCTGTACATTGTTGGCATATGTGAAACGAATTCACTCTAGTGCCTGCTGGGCAAGAGCCACATTCGCTGGTACGTCCATTTCCCAAATCACGTCGACCACAATAGTAGCCTGGGCATCTCGGTTCGAGTATGTTGTCGATATAGTTACGGTTCTTGAAATGAAAAAGTCCATATTAATCACCAGATATTGATATTGAATATTTAAGTAAAGAAAAAAACTTTGTCCACCAACTCACGTTTGAATAAAAAGGATAATAATCTCCCATGACGGCCGCTCGTTGAGTACAGCAGTGAGGTTATAGATCTGAAACATAAATTACGATTATGTTAAAATGTATTACGATTCAAAATTCGATTTGGCGATGGCCAACAGTACAAATATTATAACAATAATAGTTATGCGATACAATAATAATAATTAATCGAAACTTATAGATTCGTTCGACCGAGTCATTACGAAGGGAATAATCTCGCCAGTAGGCATGAAACATAATAACGATACAGTCGGCACTACAAAGGGTCTAATTATTTAAGTTGGTCATCAGGAATTAAATCATGTTAAATGTGGTGTACACGCAAAGAAATAACAATGTATAAAATGTCAAGAGTATTTTAAAATAATACAAAATCATTTGAGCCTCGGTAGTTAGTACTCACCAATCCGGCGGGACATGTCGGACGCACCACAGTGTCTTGCGGTTATTACTTCTGTAATTGCGTCAAATAGTTCAAAATTTTCAAGTATTTGCTCGCGTTCCGTTATATCATAGAATTATGTACATTCAATGATAACACCACTATCACTGATATCACTTATCTCAGCTTATGTTCGGGAGTGAAAAATTATTATCTAGGGTTTCCATAAAACGAGTCTAGAGGCAGTGCCTTTTATCAGCTCTTCTTATATCATATAAAATTGCCTTTTCGCATAATCGCAACATAAAAATTGATTTTCACATAAATAATACGAAATTATATACATATATACCTACAAATATACTGAAACTGTAATGATCAAATATATATATTAAAGTATACAGCTTAACCCGACCAGCAAGTTTTACAATATGTTGCTTCTACACTGATCAACCCAATTTTATCTGAATATTATTACAAATAATGTGTAAATAAGCTAATTATTTTGCTTTTTTCAAATTTTATACGATCCAGTTATTTTAATTGCATCTGTAATCCTTTTAATTTTAGTTGTAAATACGTGTTGGAGTAGCCTATTCTTCTTTTTCTTCTACAATTAATGTTCGCTTTTGAAAATACGAATTTATATAATAGACGAGTCAACGTAAACGTCTACTTAACTTAAATCTGACTTAAAGTAATTTAAAAAAATAAATTTTTGTCAAATTTAAAGGCACGGACTACCATTATTGAATGTTATGATTCCGTGATAGTGTAATTGTATTAAAAAAAGAATGATAAAAGGCGCTGTCTCTAGACGTTCGTCTAATAAAGAACATAGATAACTCTACATGGACCAGATAATCAGGTCTGGATAACTATCTCCTATAAGTATATTTTTTCTAATAGTCAAATTCTTAATTTGTCTTCTATAGTAATAATTATCTCTTTTATTATCTATCCTTTTTATAGATATTCTAATTCTTTAAGTTTATTTATTTTATTATTATTTCAATTTACAGGTAATAGTTGAAAAGGTTTTACTTCATCAGTTGAAGTAAATCGAATTTCGCAGCTTTGCTTTGCAGCCAAAGTAACAAACTCGTCGGTTCATTTATGTCCATCGTCCAATAGAGATCAGTTATCTACATTTTTCGGGTAGCTAAAACAATTGTCTTACACAGTGTATGGTGTATTAACATTAGCTTATTATATAAAATAAATAAAAAGTGGTATTTCATAGGAAAGTAACAAATGATTTACTGTGGGCTATAGATGATTCTTTTTTTTTTTGGGGGGGGGGGGGGGTCTAAGTCCCATGCAACCGTGATTTAATAAAAAATGGAAGAACCTAAACGAATATTGTTATTAACACACACAATTTTTATCTTGATGTTATTTTTGATAACACGTTCAAATACCTATGGGTTGCGGACTGTGCTAAAAAAAATTGTATTACTCTAATTTTTTGTTTCAATTTCCCGTAATAAGATCACTATTAGTTTGCATTTGGTTTTTGTTAAAATACACAAATGATAAATTTGATTTCATTACAAACAAACAAACGTTTAACATAATAATAAATTATACAAGTCATAAAATTATAATTAGTTTATTTTTAGTACCTAAATACATACTTACTCTTATTTTCTATAATTACTTTTTTTATATATTTAACTTTTTCTATTAATACAATAACTAAATTGTTTTGTCTCTATACCCTATTCAGAATAAGAACAGACCAGGTGGCGGACGAAAACACGTCGTTGTTAGTGCATCCATTCCCTCTAAGGCTGCCTCCACAAATATTCTGCCCACAAATCGACCACCGGCTCAGTTGCAATGCGCGAAGTTGGTCTGTTTTTATCCTGAATAGATTAAGTTAACCACTATACCAATTTTACAAATACAAGTTATAAAAATAAAATGAAATCATTCATGTATATTATTAAAAATTCAAATTTCGATTAGTTTTTTTTTTTAAACAAGTAATATAAAATCTGTATCTGTAAACATAATAAGCATATGGTCTAAGAGTAAAAATAGAACATGAGTATATTTTATAGAAAGAAGCCATACCCCAGTGGTAACACTTTTGATTAAAATAATATTTAAAAATTAATCATTAAGAAAATTAAATTGACCTATTTTAATGTTAATTATTTTATCGTACACAATACAATATAATAGATAGTGTAGAAAAACAAAAACATACATATGTTTATATCAATAATAATAAATATTGTCACCAAATTAAAGACCGGGTACAGATGAAGAATCAGAGTTGACAAAATTATCAAAATTATCAAGTATATCATAATTGATTTTCGAGGAGAGTTTTTTCTTTTTTAGTACTCGTTCCACAGCTTCAGCTGCAGTCTTGGCAGGTGTCCGTAATGAGTCTTTAATTTTTTTTTCTTTTGCTTTCATCACCTTTGGATTCTTAGCTCTTTCTTGCTTGCACAACTGCATTTTTTTGTAATCGGGACCATGCATTTTCACCCACATCTCTCTCTTAATTAGATGACTTTCTTTAGACAGGATGTAAGAATCAATTTCATCCTCGTTTATATCAACAGAAAACTTGGATTCTTCATCTTCCTCGTCCTCGTAAGATCGTTTGGTTTCAGACAATCCCATAATTTCTAATGAAGGTCCCACATCAACAGATTTGCAACTAACTTCTGGTTTAATGGACTCACCATTTGCAATTTCCGTCAAGTTTACACCATACATTTTGGTATTTTGGTTCTTACTCAGTTCTTTCTCAATTGCAGTTTTCACTTCATCAATCACTTTTTCACTATCATTGGACTCGAAAAATTTGTCTATACGCTCCTTGTCTTTAGCACGAGACATTCGATAAGATGGAGGATCATGGGTTTCCTCCAAGTCAACACTCATAAACTGTTCAATTGATAACATACTTGACGGTGTGTCTTTAAACTCCAATAAACGTTTTTTCAATGTAGCATGATGACAGTGTACAACTTTAATTATGTCGTCGGTAGTACGGTTGAAGTCGTGCATACGTCCTGAAATCAATAAAGCTGCTCCGCATAAGCTTGACGGCCGTCTACCTTAAATATAAAACTCAATATTAGACACATACATTTATATATATATATATAAGTAGTAGATAAATGGGGTTTCTGGCCCATTCTGTTCTTATTCACTTTTATAAACATTTGCTGATCATTTTCTACATAGATAATATTACTGATCTTTTTATTTAAATATTAAAAGGAGATCTTTTATCCAATTGTTTAAAAATGCATTCAATCACATTTCTATAAATTAAACTAAATCTCAAAATGAGATAATCTCATAATATTATTATTTATATATAAATATTTTTATATAAAATTAGTTAAAAGTATCAATGAAGAAATAATTAATAGAGAAAAAGATTTTTGATAAATATACAATTTTTCTTTAGAGAAAAATATTTTAAGCAAGTAAAAATTAATGGGTAAAAATATATGGAAAATGTATGATTTTAAATTGTATTTTTGTTGTAATAAATGAACGGTATTGAAATAATTAAAAACAATCTTAAGAAAAAAATTAATAGATCCTAACAAATTACCATTATCAACAGAGGTTAATAAATCAATCATACTAGACAAATAATTGAAAAATATATATATATAAAAAAGATGTAAAAACACAAATAAATAATAAAACAGTACATTTTGAAAACCCTTTAGAAATTTTAAAAGAAAAAATAAATCCTAACAAAATACTATAATTTACAGAGGTTGATGAATCAATCATACTTGAAAAAAAACTCAAATTTATATAAAAAAGAAGAAGAAACGGGAATAAATATGATATAGAAATAAGATAAATGTGAATTAATTAAAGATTCTTCCGTTTATTAATGAATATATTTTTTTTTAACTAAGGTATCAAAATTTCAATTTCTTTTTTTAATATTTTAAAATATTGACAATTTTAAATAAGATTTAGAATAATAATTATTCAAATGTTTTTTGAAAGCATTACTACTTTATCGTTGTGCGCAATGTGTAATAAATATATATCTATATATTTTAATCTGTTGATATTATTATATTATTTTAATCATATGAAAATATTGATATATATATATATAAATAATATTATTCGTTTTGAGATTTACTTTAATTTATAGAAATGTAATTTAATGCAGTTTGAAACCATTAGATAAAAAATCTCCCTGTCCATTGTAAACTAATTTTAATTTCTTATTGTTTTCTAATTGATATTTTTATATTTGATCATTTGTTATCATATTTTTAAACTTATCTGGTAAAATTACTCTGAATTGATCAATTTAAAATAACACCAAATTTTGTTTTAATAAACTCAATAGATGTTACAACATATTTTTCACCTTGAATCAAATCTTTTAAATATGCAAACTCATGTTTACTAGTGGATTTATTTAAAAGGGTTTTAAGATTTGCATTAAATGATTCCATTTTATTAATAATATAGATCCTTTTAACTAAGGTTTCAAAATTGTAATTTCTTTTTTAATATTTTAAATATTAAAATTGTAAATGTTTTTTTTTTAATTTTAAAATTTTTTAAACACCTTTCAAAATTTATATAAAAAGATCTGTAATATTATTTATGTTGGAAATTTATTAGAAAATGTTTTTAAAAGTGAATAAGAACAGAGTGGGTCAGAAACCCCATTTACTTACTTCTAGGACAGTACTAATGATGTTAATAATTTTACCTGTATGAATTGAATCCCTCATCATTCTTTGCAGTAATCGCATTGCTGTCGTATACACAATATGAGTTTTATCACCAAAATCAAGAGAATTAACAAAACGCATAAGAAAAATACTAGGATCAAGACTAGGCACTGCCAAAGTTAGTGTTTGCATCATTCTCAAGTATGTTTTGCCCAACTCGAATGCATTTACTTCACTGGCATCAGCTACATCCAATAGCATGTGCATAGTGCCTTCCATTCGGCACGCTATGTAAACCGATGCGGCGTAGATCAGAGAGTTTTTTCTGCCCCGAGTAAAATGCCGTTTCAACGCCATGTTGTAATAAACGCAAGCGTTCTCTAAAGTCTGCGAACTGAGGTTTAGACTATTGCTCAACATCTGGATGCCACGTCTCGCTTTGGCCTGGGTCATTTCTCTAGATGGTTGCTTCATGCCGTGGTGGAAGGCACTGCCAAAATTGTGGAAATTAGCGGCTTGAGAATCTGAGGACAGGAACTGTCCAACAGCGCGGGACCCGTGTTCGGTTTCCTCGAACTGGACATCGGAAACAATATGCGATTCGTCCATAACAGCGCCGCAGTCCATGCAGACGGTCGGGCCATCGCTGGAATCGAGGTTCAACGAACCGCAGTCTGAACAATTCATGGTCGCCGCTCGAAATATATCTATAAAAAGAAAAAATAAACCATTGATATTGATATAAAATGAACAAATTTATATCCAATGTATACAGCCAGGGGTATTTGTTTATTTAAATATACTGTAGAATAATGGACAGCATATCCCAGGGTGAGTTTGACTTTTCAAATAATATTTTGATAACACGTTAATCCACAATGTCGTAATATTATTATCATATTTTCGTAACCGCACACTTGTGACATCGCGGCAAAGTTGTAAAATCCTATTTTCTGTGCATAGACCTAGACGGTCCATAGAGCCGTAGATCCGCCGTGGAGTCGATCTGCATAGATCTATAACCTGTTGATTAATAGCCGCGGGTCATTGGATTCCGGTTATGAAATGTGTCACTATCCAAAAGTCTACAACCAAAACGATAAAACACAAAGTGTTAAGAGAGAAAAGATAAGATAAAATGACTCGAAACAAAACCTCGGTGTTTCAATCAAGACGATTATCCACGTCGTATACCATAAAGAAAATTACAATTTCAAATATACTTGATTTGAACTATAGACAAAAAGTTATTAGGAATTATTATTAGATCGTATTCTCAATAGTTACGTTGGAAAGCGTCGAGTATTCCTGTCGGTTTCACTGGAACATTAACGCTAGTTTGAGCAATATAAAACTTTCTAAAATGCATTAAAATAAAGCTACGGTCTTAAATTTGATAATGAAATAAATAAAAAGGTTATTTTCTTCTCTGCCAAACGATGTAAATTCCTAATAAAAAAGAATGTTTAATATTTCGTAATGCAATATCATATTAGAAGAAAAAAAACGAAAACTACACAAACATGGTTTGAGAATTTCGACGTTCGATTTGTCTTATCGTTCATTAGATGGTTAGGTAGATGGTCTAGGCGTAATTGTGACAGCCATGTAAAAAATGTATAATTTCTTTAGATCACTGTTAATATAGTCGCATTCTAATTATCATTATATTAAATAATAGTGTATTGTTATAACAGTACCTTTCTTTTAGTTGATATCGCGTGTCCGCCGCTCGCTCAGGTGAGTTTGTACGATTGCCACGTGCGACCGATTGCCTGGAAGGGGGAGGAAATGATGGAAATTCGATTGATCGCTACTGACGCGGTACACCGGGAATTCAGACAGGAAACCCGGAATTCGAGTAACACGAACAAACACGGCCAACGGGACGGAAAGTACAACAATAAGTGGACGACGGCGGTTCGAATACTGAGGCCGCCGAGGCACTGACGACGGTACTCCTCCACATCGCGGTCCTGCTGGTGAGCGTCGTGGCGGTGGGGATTCGGCGGACTGTCTGCCGATGACCGCAATGCCATAGTACTCGTCGATAAAGATAATGGCTTTGAGGTACCGAATGCAGTTATCCCGTCTAGACACGCCAACTGTCCCCGCGTTCGGTGTTTCTTAACAGCGACACGAACGCGCGATCGAGAAAACGTTTATTACGCGTACCTATTAAGAGCTGACAAAAAAAAAAAAAAAAGATAAATAACGACCACTCGAGGCGGACAACCGTAGGTACTTGATATTTTCACAGGGCGTGCGGACAAATGTTCAAAATATTCTGATGATTTTAGGCGTTTGACATTATCGAGTTTTTATTTGGTTCTATGCGGATCAAATTGTCTTGGTCAAAATGGCCAAGAAATTTGACGAATCTATGTCATTCCCCCCCCCCCCAGAACACTCACACGGAGCTATTCTCCCGGACAAAAAAGTGAAATATATAACAAATGTAAATAAATGAATGTAAAAATCAATAATTATTATTTTTTATTTTTACTGATATTCAAAGTCGAATGTCATAAAAATACAACATTTTTCGAGTATTACAGGCGGACAAGATGCAATTTTAACACTTCGACGTGTTTCTTTTAAGCAGGGACGCAAGGGTCGATAAAAAAACATGATTTAATTAAAACGAAATGGGTAGTTTATTGTGTACAAATATTTGTATATGCGTACCGGAAATTAAAAAAGGAATAAATATAATATATTCCATTATACCCGGAAATTTATGCCCTTAAATGTATGTTTTAAATTAATAAATATAAGTAAAAAAAAAAAAAAACACCATGTATATTTCAATTTCGTTGACCGGTAATTAAAATATTATTTTACTATACATTTTTAAATATTACAATTCACAATCAACAACTTTTATCGAAATTAAAATATAAATGACCGCCTGTTATCTGCCCATGTGTTTTTGTGCACCGAAAAGCTCAGTTCCACGTCAACTGAAGAAATCGGTGCGTATATGAAATATATTAAATCACCACTAGAAAAATCTTCCGGTAAATTATCCATTGCGATTATTTCTCCCGGTATAATTGTTGAAATTTTGTATAGTCATATAGCCCAGATTCGTCTCAACTTGTTCAAACTTCTTATACATTTTGTATTACCTTGGAACATTTTACTGTATTTAATTTATTTTCTCCATTCTCCACGGTTTCGATTGCGTTAGTTAAAAGAGAATGCTTCACGTGAATCCATAGAAAAATCAGATTTTCGCGTTGGAGTAGTAATTTAGCTGTTGAGTTGTATTTTTATTTTGCAGATTAAAGGCTCTTAAGTGTGTCCCAGTACTAAGTGCCGAGTGCCACTGATACGGTTTCCGTAATTTACTTTCGGCATTTTAACATAAATAATGATACGGTAAATTGATAACTTATCAGTACGGTTGTTATCAGTAGAGATAATGGACATTTTCAATATCATCAACGGCGTTATCGGACTTTTAGGCGGGAAAATTTCGTAGAGTTCAGTATTTTATTTAATTATTTATTTAAGTTGACGCTATCGTTTTTTTCTGTTTGTGTTACGATTTGAGACTATATGTGAAACCTCGAATTCGTGACATATTGTTTCGTATTGTTAGCAGTTTAATAATAGAAAAAACAAAAAAAAATGTGTGGCCGAACAGCTTGGTGAGTACTCTCCGAGTAGACTTTCTTGTACTTGACTCGCTACAAATATTTATGATTTAAGCATTTTAAACACATAAATAATTATTTATACGCTTTCTCTTATAAAATATATTTTTATTGTTGTAACGAACTGTCAAACGAATAATAATAATATTAATCATTAACAATATTGGACTATAACGTGTAGATATGCAATCCGTGAGCTCACTGTGTGTGAATTTTATATTTTTTCATTAGCAACTTGAAACGCGAAACATACTGCAAAATTACGAGTTACAAAGACCGTAAAGACATATTGTACCGTCAGTCGGAATGGCATGATCTAGAGAACGGTGGACGCGAATTTAAACCGTCTAACAATATAGCGCCCACTGACGTGACCCCTATTCTTGTTTCCGGTGAAGAATTCGTAGGCTACCCATCGAGAATTTTGACACCCATGGTATGGGGTATGATACCTCCGTGGCATAAGGTATATTATTATAAAAATAAAAAGAAATTATTCTCTATTTTTATTGTAGGAGGTGGTACTTTAATTTGTATTAGGTGGGCCACTGCGTGTTTCCTCAAGTTAACGAGAAAATGTAACTGGTATATCGCACTCTGTTAAAACAATTATAATTTTATGTTTAAAAATCTCGGTGTTACTTATTAAATTTCAAAATATTTTTTAGGGAAATTTCAATGATCACGGATTAAGTACAAACAATTGTCGAATAGAAAATTTGATGACTTCAAAACTGTATAGTGAACCTTTAAACGCGGGAAGAAGATGTATTGTTATTTGTGAAGGTTTCTACGAATGGAAGACAACTGAAGGTCCAGGAAAGAAAAAGCCATACTTTATATACACACCTCAAAAAAGCGAGGTTTGTATATCCATAGATTCTTTGTTTATTGCTACTGTAAAAAATAATATAACAATTGACTGTAGCTTAACTTTAATATCATTTTCCAATGTCTGGTCCTTATTGTCATTATAAACTAACACTGTAAACATTTGTATAATATTTACCTTAAGGTTTCAGTTTACAATAAAAATGATTGGGAATCTAGTCAATGGTCTGAGAAATTTGGTTGGTGTGGGCCATCTCTACTAAAATTAGCCGGTATTTACAATAAATGGAAGTCTCCCAATGGCGACATTTATTATAACTATTCGGTTGTCACAATGGAATCAAATAAGAAATTTTCACAACTTCATCACAGAATACCCGCAGTCTTAGAAAATGAACAAATCATAGAAGTAAGATTGATTTTGGCTTATCCAATTAATTTAATGTTTGCATATTTTTAAGTATGGATGAGAACGCAGATAAGTTGTAGTTAATGAATCTGTGGTTGTGGGTTATCACATTTCCTTATTTTCTTGGTACAAAATGTATGATTAACTAAACCTAACCTAACCTAGTTAGTAATTAATTGATTTTATTAGGATTGGTTGGACAGCAGGAGAGTATCACCAAGTCGGGCTATTGCTATGCTTCACCCCGTTGAAAATTTGACGTGGCATGAAGTAACAACCTCTGTAAACAATTCTCGTAACAAAAGTGAAGATTGTAATAAGCCTACATCTAAAATGTATGTATAACTGCTATTAATCCAATATAAATTCCTTAGTGGACCCCCACTAGCATTCTGGAGTTTCATCAAACAAAATGTATAAATAAATGTAAAACCTAAATATAAGATTGTGTGTAACCTATTTAACACTCTAGACTTTGATTTGTTACTTTTCTTCATTGTTTTTATTTATTTGTATTTCATATATTTTATACTTTTATACATTTATTTTTATTTAGTATTAATATTTAAAAAACTTTATGTTATTTTAAATAGTTTAATGATAAACTTAATTATATATTACAGCATCTAGTAGGTCATAATCTAAATTAGGGTAAATCTAATAACTTAGTGGGTTACATGTTGGACTAATGCCATTATATTATTTAAATCAAAATTTATATATTTACGTTATTTTCTTATTTTAGTTTTGCTAATTTAACATTTCAATTAGTACCTATTACAATATTTATTCAAATAAAAACTTTAATGTTGATATATATTATATAAGAATATTGATAAATTGAACATCAAATTATAACAGTTTATCATTATTATTATTGATTTTACTATACATTTAAACATTTAAAAAGTTATGTAAGATCAGATTTTTATATTTTTGTACAATTTTCTATGATTAATAATCTTTAGGGTTTTAAGTCAAGAAAATTATTGTAGTTTTATTATTCATTTTTAGAGTTAGCAAAAGCAGTACATTCATGGCATCTTGGCTAGCTGGAAAAAACAAAAAGAATGATGGAAACGAAGGAAATCAAATGAGTAAAAAGCCAAAATATTAATATAAGTAAAAATTGATGTACATATAGGTAATTGTGTGAATAATTAAAAATGTATTTTGTGTAAGCTAAGATAAAATGTATTTATTGAAAATAACATAATTTATAAAAACAACTAAAGATTTAATTTTATTAGTTGTGAATTTACTATGTTGTACCTACGTTTTTTGATTAATAATTACTTAAATGATTTGATATCAAAAAATATTCTTTAATTATGTAACAAATCATATAATAAGCTTGATAAATATTCATGAAGTTGAATGTTAGTTTTCTCCATATAACCATGAGTCACTGGTAGTTGACCATGTTATCACTTCTTTTTCAGAAAACCACAGATCAATTTCTCTTTTGGCCGATTCTACAGCATCAGAACCGTGAACTATGTTGCTATAGAAAATAAAAAAAAAACGTAAGATCATTAAAATAAAACAGCAAAGTAGTTGTATAGATGTTAGGAATGTGTACCGGCCCACTTGAACACATAGATCGCCTCTAATTGTTCCAGGGTTAGAGGTATTTGGGTCAGTTGCACCAAGAATAAAGCGTCCAGTTTTCACAGCATCCAATCCTTCCCATACCTAAAAAAATAATATAATTTGTTTTATTCATGATAAGACAAAAAGGGTGTGCGCAATAACCATTGGGATTACAGGTCCAGAAGACATGTACTTGACGAGACCTGGAAAGAATGGTCTGCTCGATAAATCAGCATAGTGTTTTGATAATAATTCTTCAGATGCCTGAAATAAAATCATAAGTAATGATTGACTTTGTTTAGAATTTAACCATTATCACGATATAAGAGTACCTACCTACTGAAACTGACTATTAATTTTATTAAATAAGTTTTGAAGACAATTCAAGTTATTTTAAAAGTTAGAGAAATATATATTAGAGTTTTACAATCAAATAAAAGAAAAGAATGTAAGCAATATTAATTTAATTTACCTATATTACCTATATGAAGTACTTTTAAATTAGATTACAAATACCAATGTTGAAATAATTATAAGATTTAACCATTTAAAGTTATGAAGAGCTATTAATTGGTATCTAACTATCAATTGTTTTAATAATAAACTCATCGGGAGTGTTGAAACACATTAGTTTGCAATAACAACATAGAGCAATCAGTACACATTTTTCAACGGCTATAGGTAACCGTACCCTCCCGCCTCCTGAAGTAGTGCCTTACAGCGTTTCCGGGAGACGGGGGTATTGCCGGCTTAAAAAAAAAAAAAAAAAAAGGTAACCGTACCCTTATTTACTCAAAATAATTTGAATGTACTGTTGGTAATTAGAGCGCAAGTACTATCGATCTAATAGTGCACTAAACTTGAAGTGGCAGTAAATTGCATATGTGTGTATAGCTACCTACCCTATTTCGTTGTCAGTTTATTTGAATCACCGGTTCATATTCACTAGGTATGTAATATGTTACAGTTAAAACCAAGACCCTCAACGTTGGAACTAGTTTTAACTTATTTTTTTTTTATTTAGAACTAGTTGTGTCTGAAATATATTTGTCAAAACTAGTAAGTTGTCTATAGAGAAAACAGATTTTACAAGTTTTAAAATTTCAGTTATAACTAGATTCGACCGATTTGTTAAAACCTGGGGTTACTTCTAGTTTTGACGGAATGGGTTTGTGGCAATGGCGTAGCTACACGTTAATGAGGCAAAATATTTTTTCGCCCCAATAATATGAAATAGAAATTATACACTTTGGCCTTTTTCAGAAAAAAATAGTAACTTTTAACCTTGACATTTTTAATGTTATAACGTAACTACCTCAAATTAGATAGATTTACATTTCCATCATACGAGTACATAAATTTGGACTTAATATTTATACTAAACAATTAAATAATTAAACAATTTTCTTCGGCAAATACATCAATTAAGAAGGTATCAACACTTATGTCTGCGCTCTATCAGCATATTATCAGCTTTTCGAGTTTGTCGCCGCGGTTGACACATGAACCGGCAGTCAATTAAATTGGTGTTAACGACTGTAATTGACTTACTTGGACTGTTTCATATGTACGTTTATATCGATTCAATTTTATTCATAATTTTGTCTATTAAATACTTAACAATAACTTAGCGCCCCTCCCCTCCCACGTATACGTCACCGTTGGACAAAACTACTTTCTAAAAATAATTAAAAAAACGTTGATGTATAAATATATCTATAAAATAATAATAATAGTGAATGTTCCGAATCATACGTGTTAAACCTAGTCACACAATCAGTATTAAAATAGTATAATAACATCCACAATATGCCTACGAACGGTGTGCGTCGTAATCGTTATCGCACCGCGGCCCGCGATTCAAGACGACTGAAATAACTATTACCGCGTATATCAGCCGTTCCCAAACTGTGCGCCGCGGCCACGCGATTTCAATAAGAGATGAATACTTCAAACCTTCTTTCCAAGTGAAAAGGCTCTATGTGTTTTAATTCCGTTTTCTACTTCATATTTGTGCGAAGCTGGGTTTACGCGGCCGCTGTGATAAAAAGTAACTATCGGGGACATCAACGTGGAGAAGGAAATGGGAGTAACTGTTTCTAGTTTGATCCCGAGATCTGAAAACACATGCACTGGTTTCCAGACTATATCTCTATACGGTTTGCAATTCGATCGTAGACTATCTGTTCGGAAACTACACGCGAATGTCCAAAACAAGTATCGGGCAAGATCGACTTAAATATTTACCATCAATTGCGATCGAAAACAAGACTGCTTCAAAATTAGATTTAAGTGAAGTAATAATAATAAATCAATTTGCTAATATTAAAGCACGTAAAAAATTATAATTTTGATTAGATTTAGATACGTATTAATCAGTGGCGGCCCGTGGGCTTTGAAAGTGGGAAGGCGATTAAAAAATATTCATTTTTTGATAAGCTTAGAATAAAATTATTTACCAATTACCGATAGTGTTTCATATGTAAATGATCAAAAACAGTTTGCAATTGAATATGCCACAGAATTTTAACCATCGTTGATTAAATATTAATAATTATAATTAATAATACATAATAAATAATTTATATATATTTATAATTAATTCAATAATAAATTGATAAAACAGTATAAATAATACAAATTATCGACATTTGAATTATACAATCTATACAACGTAAGTATAATAAGCATAAATGGTCACGAGTTAATTGACATTGAATATTTGAGGTGGAGAAGCCGCCTACTGACGATACTCTTTAGGACATTACATTAGATGCGTTTTTAGGGGTTAAGTGGTCGCGGCACCATTTTTTTTAAGCTTTTTTTTTGGGGGGGGGCGGAGGGTTTTCGGGAATAGGTAAAGATAATTTTTTAAAGAATTGTGATATCGGGTGTAGTAATTTTTTGCTGTTTGTGCAATTGTTTTCATTTGTAGGTCGGTGTGTAAAGTTTGATTTGAGACATAGAATGGAGTGTTCGTGATTAAGCGAGCAATTTTATTTTGGGTTATTTGTATTTTGTTCAGGTTGGTTTTTTGGGCGGACCCCCAAATTTGTATACCATATGTCCAGATTGGCTTCAGTAGAACTTTATATAGATTTAGTTTTATGTGGAGTGTAAGGTGTGACCAGTACAGCTTTTTGTCAAAGTGTATTCCAAGGTATTTTATTGTATTAGATGTTGGAATTATAATGTTGTTTAATGTTAACGGTAGGCATAGTCCATGTTTGAGTGTAAAAAGGTGATATGCCATGATTTATTTTAACTTTCCAATTTTTCTGCCACGATTCAAATTCATGAAGATGGGATTGAAGATTTTCGAAAGCCGTAAGAGAATTTTCATGGACAGAAAGAATAGCTTTATCGTCGGCATATTCAGCTACTATCGTGTTTGCGGAGATGAGTTGGTCTGCGATGAAAATGTTAAAGAGAAGAGGGGCAGCTATCGCTCCTTGTAGGACTCGAGCCGCCATTGGTATTAATAAATTATGATAAATTTGATAATGTAAATTAAACAATGAATACAAATCTAATAATTTGTTTAATTTATGGTTTCATAGTATTCACATTTGAAAGAACAATATTACGCGTATATTATTAATTTTAATAAAAATAATATAAGTCGGCGAAGGGGGTAGTTTAGTTACTGCCCCAGGGACCCTTTTCAATCCGGTTACGCCACTGTCAGGCCATCTGGAAAATTCCCATTTCGGGACCGACCACCCGCCCCTGGTCAGATTTATGCGGGAAAGCGTCTAAAGCGAGTTTTACTGTATACATATAAAGGTTATTATTCAATTATTCTGGAAACGCGCTCCTGCGTGTTTCGCGCACGCACTTACCCACATGAACTTCATGGCGATCAATTTGAATCCTTTTCTCTCGAACCGTTTGATTATGCTGCTGATCAGGCCGCGTTGAACGCCGTCCGGCTTGATCATGATAAAAGTACGTTCGGAACACGGTTTTGCACCGGCCATGTTTAGGAGTCGACTGCAAACGCACGGAAACGACGGTTATAGTGTGCAAATATAAACAGTTGCAATAATAATAAAATAACAATAATAACGGTCGGGTATTATTTACGTGGGAAATTCGTAACGTGAAAAATACGGGCCGGCCGAACTGTTGTTGTTACGGGCAGGGGGTGAGGTGGTTGGCGGTGGGCGTTGGCGATCGTTATACCTAAAAAAATGTAAAAAAGAATCGGCCGGTCGGGCGATTGAAATTATAATTTACACCCGTATTACGTACGTTAAATAATATTTTTGTGTTGTGAAAAAGCGTCTGGGGGGGGGGTTAGGTTAAAATCGTAAACCGACCTGGGTGTAAACAAAGGATGAACGGCGACCGGAAAACGGACTGCAGCAGCTGATCGGGCGGCTCGTACGACTCGAATGGCGGGCGTGAAGCTACAGACTGAACACGGGCGGGCGGCGGCGGCGACGGCGACGGCGGTGGCGGCAACGTTGCGCTGAAAACCCTAAACGCCAACCTTTGGCGCAAACTCCGCGCGTACGTCACGCGCGTTCGGCTTAATTACTGGCGTGCGTCTGTCCCGCCCGCACGCGTTTTCCCAATATTATTTCCGCTTGATTGGGACCGTACAATTATTTCGGCGCACATAATGTTGTTCCGGAAAATAAATATTCGCAAAATTAATGTAACCAGAAAGTAACAATTATAGATTTTACAAATGCTAAAAGCAGTTTCAAAAATGAATTGTTTATATTATTTATTATTAGATAATAGTATTATTAATTACATAATACTCCTATATTCGTTTTAAAAATGATCAAGAAAGATTTTGCCATAACAAGTATTTCACATTTTATTCAAATCGATACAGTTATGTCGGACTTGAATTAAGAATTTACGATTATATTACAAAATGACTTACGGTGATTGTAATTTTACGTTTAAAATACAGTCTATACATATTACATATGATAATTATACAATTTCCAGTTGATTAATAACATAAAGTTGAAAATAAATTGAACTATAACAGTATTCAAGTATTTCAAGTATACCTTAATTTGTATACATTTTCAAAATTGTTCAACCATAGTGTGACAAATAAAATGCGTGAGATTATTAATACATTAACCTACATTATTAATTACATAAGTTGTTATTATAATTTCCGAATTCGTTAGGTTTACTGTAATTAACAATAGGTATACATTTTTAAGTAACACTCTTACTCGTTAAGTCCATGCATAATATATATCTGTGTAATCTGATCACGAACGTTCACGTGCTAAAATAGTAAATCATTGTGTCGTACTTATTAATAATCTGTAAATAAAACTATTACACGGATTTAACGATATAATGTGCTAATGATTATAAGTAGTTGTCATTGTAACTCATGTTGGTTTCACCATAGGTATGAATACAGATATTTTAATCGTCTAGTTAAACAAAAACTTAATTTCATTTTATAATAAATAATGAATAATAATCATGTAAGTGTATATATTATATTATCTTATAGTCTATACCGATAAACAACAATATATTCATACATTTTAATTGTAAATATTTTAATAGGTATCTGGTATACATATGAACGTATCTATTGTTTTTATTATTATTTTTTTTTATAGTACATAATTGTTATAAGTAATAACACTTATAACATATAACAAACAATATATTTCAAATACAATTTATTACCACATATATTCAAAAATCACATGTACGCGTAATACATAATTATGGCATAACATATGATATTCCGAGATCTGTACTTCTTTTGGAATACGATTTACACCAAAGAAATAGATTCGTTTTATTATTCAAATTATCTTAGGTAACGCAAGGTGAGGGCTTGCGAAAGGGGAGGATAGTTATAGCCCCACCATTGGCTTAAAAATACAACATTTATAAGTATGTATTTAGTAATTAAATCTTGAAATGTATAATTATTCAGTTTAGTAATAAGGAATACAATTTTTTGGATCCCGCTTTAAAATTCACATTGACGGTTTACAAATGTTAGGATACAAGAAGATTCTACCATTTATTCATTATAATTCAGGTATCCAAGTACATCCCCTCCGTTGGAAATTCCTGGGCATGTCATTGCTTAAGGTTATCAAAGGAAAAAACTCAAAGTATTAATAATATAATATAATATTTAAACTTTTTTGTTGACTATACTTTAAAAAAAAAAATCATTGTGCTCTCAAAAATATTATTCTCTTTAAATTTCCAAGTAAGTTGAATTGTATGTTAGAAAGATAGTGATGGCAATCGCTACTGTGACATCCTCTTTACAAGGCTGTCTCACTGAAATTTGTGAATAAAATGACAACTACAATAAGTATTGATCAACTTGGTTTTATTGACACTTTACAGACTTACAAAATTAATTTTACAAGTAAACGAGCATTTGTATACAATGCAAGTACATAAAACACAACAGTTTATAAAACACACACAATATGTCTACCAAACAGAATCATTAAAAAGTTATGATAACATAATATTAAAAAAAAAAAAATAATAATAATAATTATTATTAATTACTATACTTTATAGTAATTTACAATTTATAATGTTTACACATTAAACAAATGGCACTTACTAATATTATTAGGTACAAATGGTACAATATTAAAACGAATAAAAAGTCACATTTTTTTTTCAATCCACAAGCAAAGGATACGTTTACATAGTGTTATATTCATATTCAGTACGTGTGTAATGGTAGCTGATGGCAAGTAATTGTTATGTTTAATTTAACAATATTACATTATATGAATTATGACAATACATGGAAAATTAAGAGATCTAAAAAAAAAATTTTTTAAAAAAATGTTACAATTAATATTAATATTATATAAGTACAACAGGTCAGTTTGAAAATCTTCCACATATCTACTTATAAGTATTAAAGTACCTATCTACCTAACATTTTAATAGGTCAAAGTATATTATAGTTTAAACTAACCGGTACTAACTGGTAATTACGTATGCACGATTTATAATATTCGTATATTATATAAAATTATGTTCAGTAAAAGTCTTTATAATTATGATAAATCAAAAATATTGCTGCAGTTAATAGTAAAATTACAAATGAAATAAATACATAGTTTGTATATGTCGGTTTTTTTAAAGCTAACATTTGTTATAAATAGTATAATAGACATATAAATCTATTTATAAGTTTCGAATAATTTCGAGAAAAAACTCTATTTACAATAATTAAATAAATATCACAGCCTTTAAAAAAATAAAAATAAATATATATTTATGTGTATATATTCGCCTGCCCACAGTTATTGTTAAGGCAATCGGTTTTTATATTTCGGATTGTATAGTAAAATTTTTTTTTTTTTTTTTGATTTTAATTTAAGTACATATAAACACGGAGGAAAATTAGTCGCTTTGTCCGATTCAAATTCTGCGTCGTCTCGTAGGGCAAACTATACAGTCATATACACAATAAAATTAAAAAAAAACATTATTGTACACGCTAATGACAAATATAAACTTACAATTAATATAAAAAATATGTTCCTTTACGGTTATTTTTTTTTATATATAAAATAATACAATGTACAGTCGGGGGATTGAAAATGGCACAGCTGTATACAATAATAATAATAATAATAATAATACGTTTTAAGAATAAAACAATACAATATATAATATTATACGGTTGAAACTTAGAGAGAAAAAAAAATACATGTAGTTTCGGGCGTGTTTGTTTTATTTTCTATATTAGTTTTTTTTTCTTTATTAGTGCGTTGATATAATATTCTTAAAACGAGTCAACAGAACTTAAAAAACTTAAACGTCTACAAAAAGATCCCCGGAGCAGGAGGTAGAGGTCAGACAGTCGTCTCGTTTCGCCTGAGCGGTTGAAGTTCCCTCTGCAGCCGGTCGAAGTCGTTGTAATACTCGTGGTCCGACTCGTCTTCCAGACTCCGGCCGTTGGATGCGGTCCCGGGCGTCTGCGGTTCGGATGAGCCAGTGACTGTCGCTGTGCCGACACCGGATATTACCGCCGCACCGCCGTTGCACGCGACTACGACCGGGGTGGTGGTGACTGGGGCGCAGGGTTCGCCGCCGGTTAAATGGTACTCCGGGTTGTCCACGCTGCTCGCCTGGGTCGGCAAGAAGTCGGGGTGGAAATTCTTGGTCAGACCCGTCGGCCTGGGCAGACCGCCGTTGGCGTATTCTGCTGCGAAACACAAACGGGTCGGGTTATTATTATTTATTGTTAATAATAATCAATACGAATTTATAACGATAATTATTATAAGGGGGCTCTGGTTTATATAGAAATAAAATCCACGAAATATGTAAGTTCGTATCATTAAAATGCATAAAATATGAAAAAAAAAAAAAAATGTTTATTATAAATTACCACAGTAATAATTGTCACGATTTATAGAAAAAAAATCAGAATAACATTTTTTTTATACATGGGCATTGTATATGAAAAGTATTACTAATATAATTTATATTAAATTACTATGTAACGAGTATGACCAGCACAAGATAATAAAAATTGATTTCGAGTTTTCAAATTGAAAACTCCTACGATTATCTCGAAGCATACTTTTGGAAAAACTTCTTTCGACGTCAAAATGTCACATGCATATTAAAAAACACGAAAAATCTCCAATTCTGTCGGTTCATTGTCTTCGTCACATTCACTTGTTTCACACCGTTGATTATAAAATGGGTTTTAAAATCCTATTTTTATTGAATATTGCAAAATATGCAATTTATATGTAATTTTATTAAAATATGTAAAAATACGGAGAAAAAAGAACTGACATTATACATTACGAAAAAACCGACATTTGTAATCAAAATTATTATTGGTGAATTGTAGTAGAATATGGATTCGCATATAAATCCGGGTTCTAATTATTATTATACGATAAGGGCATCACAATAATATCTCGACGAGCAAAGTCGATGATTTAAGTGCATATAGGTGTAAACTTACCTTCGGTGTGTTGGTGACCAATCAAATCAATATAATTGGCAGGCCCGTGCCGGCGTTTGTGATCGGTTTCGTCGTTGGCCGGCGATGGCATCAGATAGTCGTCATCGTCCAAGGGCAAATCCAATTTCAGCGTGCCCACTTGTGCTTTGCTCCCGTTGCTGAGATCATCGGACGTATCACAATCTGTTAGAGAAAACAAGGCCAGGAATATTAATTTACAACGCCGTACGTTTAATGAGCCGTCGATTTCAATTACCTATTCGATGTATGTCACTGAATTTCCTGAGTTCGCGGTCCCAGTTGTGCCTGCCATGCACGGGCCCTAACATATCGGTGCCTGCTGTGCTGCTTGACCCCAACCTCGAAGGTCCCGGCATGGTGTTGCCCATTTTCGGGTTCATGTACTCGTCGGCTTCCATTATACTCATGTCCGCACCTTCCGACGCCAAATTCGACAGTATTTCGTTTTCGTCCTGCGATCAGATCAATCAGAATGCATCGTTAAAATATTAAAAAAAAACACGGGCAACTGGGTACTAAAACAGAGCTGTAGAATTGACGACCCCCTACCTGTGACGAGTACGACGGTAACCTCATGTAACGATCGCCCGGTATAACCAGATATCTGCCCGGATCAATTGCCATTTTGGCGAATTCGTCCGCGAGTTCTTCAAAACTCGGCCGACTGTCTTTTTCGATCAGCCAACACTTGACCATTACCATGTAAACGTCAATAGTGCAAATCGGTGGCTGCGGCAAACGTTCGCCTTTCTCCAATAGGCCCAACACTTCTTTCTTATCGACGTTTTCGTACGGTTGTTTGCCGTAAGTCAGTAGTTCCCAGACGGTAATACCTATGAACAAATTCATTTAGAAAAAAAAAAATCCACGACACTACTAAATCGCGTGTACACCATTAACAAACATACCAAACGCCCAGACGTCACTTTTGTGCGTAAACACTCTGTACTTGAGGCATTCCGGTGCTAGCCATTTGACGGGCATTTTTCCGCCGTCGGCCGTGTATTCCAGTTGGTCGACGTCCAAAAGTTTGGCTAAACCGAAATCGGTAATTTTCACACAGTTAGTGTTTTGTACGAGCACGTTTCGCGCTGCCAGGTCCCTGTGAACGAGTCGTTTTTCTTCCAAGTATGCCATACCTTCGCAAAAAAAAAAAAAAAATCATTTTGCTTAACCCGCTATTCATTACCGGGGATAGTTTTCTTCAAAAATATTACCTTTTGCTATTTGCGTACACCATTTCAAGAACGTTTTCGAACCGATTTTATCCTTATTGTTTCGCACGTACTTCAACAGACACCCAAGTGGCATGAGCTGAGTGACTAACATCATTTCGGATGTCATACACACGGCCAAAAGCTTCACTAGATTGTCGTGTTCGACACTGGCCATTATGTAAGCTTCGTCCAAGAATTCTTTGCTATTGTTTTCGTAACCGCACGTGTCGTCTTTTTTGTGCAGTTTTTTAATTGCTACGGGTATTTTGATGTTCTCGCCTTCGACCACCCAAACGCCCTGCGAAAATAATAATACTATTAAGACTTTGCACACTTTGTACCGTTAACTTATTACAATACGACATAATTTGGAATACTGTCAAACTAGTGTAAGTACTTAAAGACACGGGTTATTATCGACGATTTACCTTATACACTACTCCAAAAGCTCCGTTACCGAGTTCCGCACCTATACGCAGGTCTACTTCTTTAACGATCCTCAGTTTGGCGGTGTTGGGTTTGACGTTTGAAGGTCTCAAGGGTTCGTTGTCTTCCATACCTGTTAGCACCATTGTCATTTTTACTGCCGTCTCCTTGGCCCTTGCGCGTCTTCTCCAGTGCCAAACGAGAATCATGAGCAAAACCATGACTAAAAACGTAAACACCACTACGGCACTCAATATCAATGGTATCTGTTCTGAATCACTACTAGAACGAAACAAAACCAAACAACGTCGGTAGATTAAAAATCGATTGTCAGACGCGTTAACACTCGTGGACGGCGAACTTACAGTTTGGAAGCCATTCTAACATCGTCGGAGGAACAGTAGGGGTCTGGGTCATCTTTTGTATATACTTTGTACGGAGCAAATGCTGGGCATGTGGGCCCGGAGCAATTGAATGCTGTGCGGTTATCTGGAGTGTTCCCATTGGGCTGGAAAGTTAAAAACGAGAAAATGCTATTAGAAATAACTTTATAATATAGGACTGCCATACAAACAGACGCGATGTTTACCTCGAATATTTTAAAATGCCGACAAGCGTGGCATTGCGACGCGTGCGGCCCGTAACATCCTCTACACAGAATGTCGCAAGGCATGCATTCTCGTTCCACTTCCCCTGATAGTTCGCGGGTCGTAGCGTAGTACTCAATTGGACAATCGTCTACACACTGGTTACCGCGCTTGTAACCTGCACAACGTTGGCAGACCTGATCGTGGAAACCGAAACCCGAGCACCTCAGACACCACGGATGACATTTTCTGCAAACAGCCTTGCCCGCCAGAGCGCGCAGGGCAGCGCCGCCTTGTTCCAATGGACCGACCCATTCGTAATAATAACCATTCGGACAGGTTTCGTTTTTGTGTAAACATCTCTCCTAAAAAAAAAAGCCACGATTTTAGCAGATAGTTTTATACAATCAAAAATACAGCAATATACGTATACTCAAATTAGTCATGGGACATTTTAAAATCTAAAAATTGAATTTATGTTTCCAATTCCAAAATCCAAAATTTTGTATTTAATGATAAAACAACGTTTGTCGGGTCAACTTAGTGTATATTATATAAATTAGAGTGTAATATGTATGATTTTTTTTTCTTTTGTACTTGTTTTTTAAATAAATTTCTATTTGTGATATTTTTTGAATAGTAAAAACGTATTTAAAGTTGTACACATTTAATGCAATTAATGACAAGATAATAATAATACGTTTTATGAGTAACGAATTAAATAATTCAATTATTGTAACAGAGGTTCCATAATAATTGTTTATACTAAATCAGACAAAAAACAGAAAAACAAAAACAAACTACAATAGCACCACCCGTATTGTTAGGCTACACCGTATAGAGCATCTAACAAAAAACAGAAAATATATCGATTATAGCAAATATTTACCACCGAAGCGTCAGCGTTGAGAACCGCTTTGTGACAAGACCGGCAACCATTGGATCCAATCGTATTATCCGGGCCACTACATCCGCCGACACAATTCGCATGGCAGGACAAACAGACGCTGGGCTTAGATTGGGAGGCGCTGTATTTATTTAGCGGACACTGTGACAGACAGTGCGAACCATCGCGCAGATTGCGGCATTTCGTACAGTGTTCGGGACCGGGTCCGTGACAACCTCCATCGCATTCCGGATGACAAGCTGCGCAAGTCTTATCGCCCGCCTCGTATAATCTAAAGATTAAACGACAACGGCATTTATAACTAATTCGCACTTAATAGTTTAAAACGTCAAACACATACCCAGGCACGTGAATACAGTTTGGCAGACACTGGTTATCGTATTGGAAGTTCCTGCAAGACAAACATTGATGTGGCCCCGGGCCCCAGCATCCTTGTTTGGAACATTCGGGATCGCAAATTTCATTTTCTAAAACTAAAAAAACATATAAAACATTAATTTCGAACAACCCTTGATACCGCTAGCGTTTCTACACTTACTGCATAGAGATTCGTTTTTATTATTTTGCAAAAGTTTTGGGTGCTCTGAAGATTTTTTTATCGATTCCCAGTCTATAGTCTGTGCGTAACACAGCCTTTTATTTTCTAATATTGCAACGCTCCCGGAATGGATTTTCTTTAACGAACGCAACCCCAATGAGGTTAACGAAGTCTTAACAATGTATAATGATGCAAAGTATTCGGTAACAGTACGACCTCCGATAACTTCCAAATTTCTGTCAACATTAAAAAAAAAAATAAATAAATAAATAAATAAATAAATAAATAAATTATAGAAATGATAATATATTAATATTAATATACTTATTTTTTGATTTACCTGAAATATGACAGATTTTTGAAGTCTTCATGAGATCCTTGTATGTTTATGTAACCCGTAACCTCTTTTAACGTGCTAAATACCTCTAGACGGTCAGGGTGCATAGCTTTGATACGTTGACCGAAACTAAAATTAGCAAAAACTTGTTGGAATCCTTTAAACGTCTGGTCTAAGATCGTCAGTGATCCTTCGATTACTGTACAGTCTTTGAAGCTGTCAATGTTGCTGTCGTGAATGGTGGCCACGCCTTCACAAGTTTTCGGGCACGGACCATCGCATAAAACGCATTCGCCATTTACGGCCTGCAAAATAAAAGGTAACACATTTGTAATTTATTTAAAGACAAAATTAAATATTAAGTATCCTTACTTTTTTCTTTGGTGGACAACTTCGTACACAAGCTCCGTTGTCTTTGAGTAAATGTTCCGGGCAATTTTTTACGCAAGTTGCGCCATAAGCGTATTTTCCATTTGGGTTTGTTTCCCAGGAGTACGTTATGGAATTATAACGTTGCATTGCCGGACATTCTTGAGTGCACACACCATCGTCGTAAAAATTTCGACACGCCTTTAAAATGGTAAAGAAAAACAATGGGTTATTTAGAGAATATATGATAAACTATTATAATGTACTTACAAGACAATCGCTTTGCTTTGGTCCGGTGCAACCGCCGGCGCAAAACAAATGACAACAGTCTCTGGGCTTAGGGCCGAAACATCGGCCCTGGTAACATTGAGGACTGCAGTTGATTTTTGAGAACTTTTGGCAGTTGTGAGGGCCTTCACCCCAACACCCGCCGGTACATGATTTATCACAAGGTGGACATTCCCGTTCAGAGTTAGAGAAATTATACATGTACATCCACTTGGCCCCCTGGCCGGTTATGATCTCTTCCCAGTTAATGGTGCGCATGTGACATAGATTATAGTTATCGATCATACCCACGTTGCCGGCCAAGATGTCTACGATACGTATAAAAAAAAAACCGTAAAAACCTACACATTTGGGAGAATAAACAAAACGCATACCTCTGAGTGCCGGCAATTCGAGATTGTTCATTTTCGACAACATGACCAATAACGAAAACTCTTCTTCCTTGACAGCTAATTTGAACTGGGTTCGGCCGCGGATGATTTGCAACCTCGGTAACACGATTTTGTTGACGTCCACGTGAGTGATCAAAACATAACCGGTCACTTCCCGTATGTGTTGCAAAAAACTCAGGTCCAAGTGTTCGTCTTGCAACCACGTCAGTTCTAGGTTGCCGTCCACGTAAGTGCAGTTGGTGTACCGATCCCTGAGGTTCCGGTAATGATGATCCCGGTTTGACGGTACAGACAGACGGCCGTTGGTACCGATACATACTGAAAATATTAATTATAAAACCGCGTTAATATTACGGAATGTAAAAAAAAAAACTGCAATCGAATCATATGGGATTTCGAGAAATTAAGGTAGAATACAACGCACGACAGTTTTTACGCGTGTAGTTGTTACATGATACTTTCACTAAATATTTTTTCATTTTCATTATTATATACATTTTTTTTTTTTTTAACAAGATGAATTCCGGCCGCGGAAATCTCCTTTCGATTGGGAAATACTATAATTCTTTACGAGATTTTCTCTGTCCTCCCCCCACACGCATGGAATATCCTCCTTTAGATAAGTATGTTAATCCTCGGTGCAATGGTATGTGTGACCGCGACGGTTTTGAGTACCCTCTAAACAACAACAACAATGATGATGATGATGATGATGATGAAGACGACGATGTGTGGACGACGACGTCGTTAGTCATTCTCACGTTATTGTTACGTTTACGCATTGTTGTTGTTGTCGTCGTCGTCGTCGAAGAAATGACGACGGTAATATTAATAATAATGGTAATAATAATGGAATAATATACGATATTGTATGATACGACGCGCGAGGCAATACGAAACGGCAAAACGGGTGTTGTGATATCAAAATTTTAATTAAAATCCGTCGCACTGCAGGCGCCAAAAAAGAAGTTCATTTTCTTCTGTGTACCGCCGCCGCAGAGGATCGAATTCCAGGGGGAGGGGGCCTTCTCATCCTCCACACTATTATAACATCGGAATTATGACTCTAGAAACTCTTCGATAATTAAAAAATACGACGTCTCGTTCCCCGGGGTATTTTATACGCTTGGATTGTAATGTTGTGCTTTTGGTGGTCGGCCATTGGCCAGTCGGTCGTGGACACGCGCGCAAGTCTCGACGGCGGCGGCAGTTGGGTGACGACTAACCAGAAAGAGGAGAGAGAACGACACCATTATTATTTTATTATTAGATTGGAAACGCGGTTCGGTTTGGTCACAGATTATTAAACGAATCTTGTTCGATTAAAATGTTGGTCAGATTATTTAGTAATTCGTATATAATAATATATATTATATTCTACAATAGTTTTTTTTTTGCCACTATACAATGGAGGACGAAGAATTTTATTTACATTGTTTAAATTTTTAATTATAAAAAAAAAAAAAAATTACATTACAATACGCTATATATATTATATAATATTTTAGTTTTAAACCATTTGGAAAACTAAATTACAAAGAAATGTTTACGTATTTATATACGTATATATACAATACGTATATATACAATACGATATATATATATATATATATCCACTGTAGTCTTCAATAATGTTACACGCTCATTTGTTATGCGAATAAAATATAGAAGCCAATTAACTTAAAAATATATTATTATTATTATGTATATATGAGCAACATCTGTGTCTTCTGCAAGCGACAACACGTGTATTAGAACCTATTAACATTATCGAATCATTTCTGATATTATCGCAAAGCGTATACAGTGAGAAGAAAAAAAAAAACATTTGTTAAATGCTAACTCGGTTCGATTTTTTTTTTTCAACTTATACAAAAAGGTTCTTAATTGAGTCCGATTTTATAAACCAGTCGTGAGTTCCACGCCGATGTATAATTTACGTTTCAACCGTATGGCTTTTATAGGTCTACTAAATTTTAAAAGAATTTGCGAGTAATTGAAAATACCGGTTTTGATTTCGTATTATTACTTTTTAACGTTCGCTGCAGAAGTAGCTTATCAACAAAAGCAACGCAATATAAAATATTATAACAGATTATTATACTTTATACCGAGTAAAGAACTGGTTTCCAGATTTAAAACGGATACCTTCAGTTTTTTGAAAAGTCGCTTTTTGTTTTGTATTTATATTTAAAAAAGAATTATTTTCGTTTCTCCGTTTACGGCAATTAATCACACATGGGTAAGTTATCGTTTTTTTTAAAAAAAAATATTATTTTATACACTCGTCTCACTGTATAATGTCTCAGTTAAAATATTAAGTTTCAAGTGAAAAAAAACTATTAAAAAAACGCTCCTACGTATAATTGCTACGAATAAATTACTTTTAGTTTAAACTGGAAGGGTAGGTGCTGTCATCCGCAAGGGATCTGAGACGGTTTTTTCCCTACCTACCCGATTACAGATTTAAAATTATTTTGGCTTCCCGCGGCGAGGAGGGTTCCCGACAAAAAAATATTTATCTCGTCATTTTCTTTACAATATTTTTACATCAATCGAACGCGACGAAGTAAAACCGTTTAAACGTATTTCGAGCGGTTTCGTTATTATGAGATATAATAATATATATTGTTTAAAAATCGTATTTTGATACAAGGAAGTTTTGCGCATATTTTACACGGAAACCTTGATATTACACGTGCATGTCAAATTTTGTTTGAATACTTTCACCGCCGTCATGTGATAGATGATTATTAAAAATGTGTGAAACTTATATAACACGAAAATCTATTCATATTTTTCTAATAAAATATTATTATTATTTAACACTACCGTGTTAGTAAGTAAGTTTGGCCTATACGCAATTTTAGACTTTTTTTAACGTCATTCAATTATACCTAGCCGATATAATATTATAATATTTGTATGTAATTAAAAAAGAAAACCAAAGCTAAAACAAATTGTTAGTTGATTTATCGAGAGTACATTGTACCAACGGTTTAATTAAAGTACACGTGTTTATTTAACATTTTTATAGCTGAACAAATAAATTATAACACCTTTGGTCGAGAATAAACTGTTAAATCAACGAAACTGGATTTTGAAACAAATACCATTTTATAAACCGCTATATGAAACTTAAAACATTTACAAATATTTGAATATGTAATGAAGTAACATTATACACCTATAATACGAATAGGTATAATGAAACGTGCATTTTTATTTTTCAAACGAGTTTACGAGATATTCTTTGGTATATATTATTATATACTCAGATAACGCATGGCCAAACATCGTTAACAATTTATTTGTACGATTCGAGGTATACAAAGACGAAATATATATATTGAATAAATTGTAAAACAACGTTAACACAATATTTAGTATGGAGTTTCTTTTATAACTCGTGCGTGTTAAACGACTCTTAATTAACTTATCTGATTTGATAAAAAAAAAAAAACAAAAATGTTACGTTCTTGTTCGAATCGGCACGACAGAGAAATCTAAGGCCAACACGAAAACTCCTTGGATATTAATCGAATAGTTCGAACCAGACATATTTTGTTCGAGTCGGGATCCGATAAAACGCCGAATATAAAATATAATCATTAAAAATATTACGTTTTCGTCGGATTTTCATTTTGTATATACGTAAGATGTTTTATAAAAAAAGAACTATAATATAATAACCGCGTGGCGCATTAATAGAGTAAGTATACTCATAAATACAGATTTATACGGTCGTGTTTTTCATTTATCGCTTTATTCGTATTTGTATAATTTTTTAATCAAACTTTATTGATACACGACACGTAAACAAATATTTAGGTATACCTAAAAACAAATATATACCATGCAGCAATCTCAGTGTTGACCGTATCTGCTATCACCTAACCAAATCGCACCGCTTTCTTTGTGTATACGCATAATATAATATAATATATATATTTTTTTAAAATGTTGAGATTACACTATTGTTTTTTTTTTTTTTTTATATAACGCATTATATGCCGTCCAGTAAGCAAACGACTAAAAAAAACGATTACTCGGAACCCTAATATAGGCGGGTCCCCGTACGGTTCTTAGAATATTATAATAATATAATCGTCATCGTATATTCGAGTGCATAAATAATATTATATACCCATAGGTTGTATGCGACGAGCACGAAAATACATATTCATAAACCTAGTAATTTGCGAATGAGATTTTACAAAACTTTTTAAAAAAAAACTCATTTCAAGGATAAACGACAAAATAAAAAAAATGTGTGTATTTCGTCATTGCAGTGCGGGTGTAAACACGCGCACGACAAAATTAATACAACAAAATATAAAATATTTATTATAGAAAAAAAAAAAATAAAACACGGGCAATAAAAATTTCGACCAAGCGTTTAGGATTTAGGACTTGTTGTAGGACTAGAGACGACGATGACTCGTCCCGGAGGGCGGCCGCGATAGCGATCGTTTTTTATCGGCCACACGAACCGTTTTACCGGCCGCGGTATACGTCTCGCCTCGACCGGTTTTATCAGTCATTATACCCGGACGACGAATATTATAATATTATATCTGATAAGGAATAATTTTTTTTTTTTTTATAAACCGTTTATAATATACATCGCGCACACGTATCACGACGGACAAACATAATAATAATAATATGAGAACCACCTGCGCGCATACACACCACGCGGCTGCGGCCGCGGCGACGGCGGACCCCGACCGCGCCCGGGGGCAACCGGTGTACACGAGAATACGCAGGCGCTCAGTCCTGAAACCGGCCGCCGCGTACAATAATAATAATAATACGTATTACGATATGTGGTACATGGTATTCGGTACGCTTCGAGTGGATAGGTATGTGCCCAGTCATCGTCCCCGGAGGCTTTGTGTATAATAATTATACGTTTTTTTCCCTCTTTTCTTCCATCTCTTTTTCTTACTCTCGCGCGCATATATGCGGTGTGCACTGCACAGCGTAATCCTTCTTTAAAAAAAAAAAAAAAAAATATTTTTTTTTTTTGTTCTACACGCAATGGAGGACCATTACACGTTATTATTATATCTATAGGTAGGTATAGTCCGTATACCTATACGGACCCGTTCGCAAGAGCAAGGACATGGCGACGCGGCTACTCGCGAGGGCTTGTGAGCCCTCTAGTGATGACGGTGTTCGACCTCCTCCTACACTGCTCGACCGACCCTACGGCGGGATTTGTTGATAAAAAAATCATCATAATAAAAATAATAACTATTATAATATATCGATATAATAATATATTGTATTTAATATATTGTTGTTATATCGTATTATAAAGGAACCGTCCGTGAGAACCAGCCGCACACCGCCGCAGAGGTGTAACATTCGGTTCGAAAACCGATGATGAACCCTCGGGGCGTAATTATATCGTATATGATTTTTATTTTCCGACACACGTACAAAACGGTTAAATTCGAATTAGTTATAGGTACATTTTAGGAGAGCGATTAATAACACGCTGTATCTGCGGTTGTTTTACGGCTACGGATAGGTATATATATATATATAGAGAAAATATTTCAGGCCAATAGGCATAGTACGTTCCGATTTGTGGAGATTTATTAGAGAAACGCGCCGTAATTATTCGAAAATATATTTTGACTGAATGATATCCTCTTTGAAAAAATTAAAATTGTAAAACGGCCGGTGTACGGTGTAATGCTCTTTGGTGTTAATATCCAAAATTGAAAGAAATATTAGTTTTCCAATATTATAGAACGGTGCCCGTCGAGTTTATAGAATTAACGGCATTTTCGCCGGATTAATTTTCGAAATTTTCACTTGTATACTATGATGAGGAATAATATTCGCGCATGGAAAATCCTTACCGGCTAAAATCGACGACATCGGAATAGGTCACCGATACCATTTCGGCCGGTATACCATTTTGTATATTGCGGTACTGTCATAGAAATATACTAATTTTTTTTTTTCGTTATCGAATGCATAATATTATTGTTATTATTATTATTATAATACAACTCTCTTAAATTATTACGTCGTGCAATAACTCGTATACGCGCCGACATCACTAGCAGAATACGACGTATACCTATGTGGTTTTTAACGTCGTAAGCCGTAATAAAAATGATTAGTATATATATATATTATAATATAGGACATATAGACAGCAATATATATGTGTGTATTATAATTATTATAATCGCGTTATAATTGTATTATAATAATAATAATTTAAATATTCGTCTCGACCAGTTTCGCGGAACGTTCGTTTCAAAAAAAAAAAAAATATATAGTCGGCGGGGTATAAATGTAATACGATATAGGAATACAAATACGTATAGCGGTCGGCGTACGTGTAATTCATCAAAAAGAAAAATTTAAATACGTAATAATATTATAATCCGAGACGCATATTATAATGTATTATATAATAATGAAAAACAAACGGTTATCGTTTTATACGCACCTATAGTTGTCGCGCGGGCGCGGAAAACGCGGTAAGGACGTTTAATTAATTTCCAAAGACTCGGGGACGGCTCGAGATAAACAAACGCGCGACACGGGTACGGCGGCGGCGGAGCGTGCGCTGTGTAGCGGCTCGTCAAACGCGAACGGACGCGCGCGTATCCGACGGGGTGGTAACCGAGTCGGTCCCGGATTGTCTGTTCGGTCGGGCGTGAATTTTTTTTATTATTATTATTTTTTTTTTAAATATTATTTTCTTCGCCTTCTTCTCCACGTAGTATTCAATATCTCGTACGCACACTCTCGCACAACCGCCTCGCAAACCTGTTTACCGCTTTATAATACAATAACAGGTATAATATAATATGTTATCTTTGCGCCGCCGCCGCCGTCGTCGTCGTCGTCGTCGTCGTGCGGCAATCGTGTCCGAAATAATTATATTTTATTTATCGTTATTATTATTATTATTATTTATTGTTGTTAATAACGTTCCGGAGGTTTGCAGACGACGGGATCGGGAAACACGACGCACGCACAGACTCGCGAGCGAGCGGATCAGAAATCGGGGTTGGGGGAGGGGAGGAATTTATAAAAAATAATTTTTTTTATATTCGTATTCGCAGAAAAAGGTATATAAAAATATTATACACGCGACAACCTAGTTTTGCTTTTTCGCAATCCCGAGTAAAAATTGTATCGATATTATTATTTTTGAGACGTCGTGCGGTAAACCGCAGTTTCAGCTTCACACGCGTTGACGCGGTCCACGACTTTCAATCGAGTGGTATTTACCTTAAAGTATTTGTAATTTAAATGACACATTTTTTTTTTTTTACTAGCGAAATTTAATAAATAGCTAGGCAGATTTCATATTATTATCGACCACGTTAAATTGCTAATGGTGTCCACAAGATCATAACGATTTTCGATAATATATTTCATTTTGTTTGTATCAGTTAATACGATTTTATTATTTTATCGAACCGTTTTCCGTATTTTAGTGTATACGTATGTATACATATTTTCAACGTCTCGAGAATATAAAATTTATCGCGGTTCAATCGAGCCCTGAACCTGATATATAATATGTACATAATAGAGGTTAAATTATCTAAAAGAATCGAACATATTATAGATACAGCGACAATAATATTTTATAGTGTGACACGGGTTCGTTCGGAAATTGATTTAAAAATCCGTTTTGAACGGTAAAACATTAATCATTTTTGATAAAAAAAAAAAAAATCATTAATCCGTCGCATAAGCGATTTGCGAAAATACGCAGAATTTCGATCGTTAATATTACAAGCTATATAAAATGTACAGAAACGTACTCTGTCCGAATTAAACCGTGAAATCTGTATAACTTAAATATTTTTCACTCGGTTTTTATTTATTTATTATTTTTAATTTTTTTTTTTTACCACCCGCGGGAGACGCCGCCGTTGCTATACGAAAACTGCTGTCGTGTTCATGACCGGCGATTACGTTCGACACGTTTCGGCGAATATATACACGACTGGTATATAATATTATACATACACATGTATATAATAATAACACGAATGCTTATATAGGTACACAAGAATGTGCGACTTTGCGGCCGAGAGAACACGCAATTTGTTAACTTCCCAGCGAAACGTCGTCACGAGAGAGACTGCGGACGGACAGAGACAGCCGCCCGCAGTGTGTGAGAATGTTATACCTACGAAATTGGTTTAAAACGAGATAGGTATAATATCTAAGTATAATATAAGTGTTATTATTACTATTAGTTGATTTCTAAACACACATGTTTCGTGTACCATAATCATTTGGCCGACAACGCTTCTTCTAACTGTTTCTATATATACCTATACCTATTGGTCGGTAATATATTGTCTCGATTGTGTACAGCATTTTCACTAAAAATAAATAAGTCTTCTCGCGAAGATTGCAGCGATTTTTTTTTTTTAAATAAAAAGTGTAAAATTATATAATACACCCTGCTATGTTGCAGTTTGTCAGTTGTACACGTATATATCTATCAAGAAATGAACTGATACATAGATATATAGAAAGAGGTCCGGGGGCCAATATTGTTAGAAAAAGATAGCATACAACATAAGCAGTGGCGTAGAGAAGGCAGAGAAGTATAGTGGAGATCTTCAATTTGGTCCTAAATCAGTAATCGAAGAAGTGAACACGGACACAAAAGTTTCTTGAGATGAAAAACCAAAAAAAAAAAAATGCATTGCAAGCTCATTTAACATAATATAATCTACTAATTTTTTTTTCTACTTATAAACATCTCTAAACACTTCCTATAACTACAGTGACCAGTGAAGGTCACTTTTTACACTAAAAAGACAACATACCTAAGAAACACTAACGGAGAAAATTGATTAAATAGTTTAGCATTGCTAAATATTTGTCGTGGAATAATTTTAACAACGGATGAAGTTCTTAAAAAATTTGCGAAAGATTCCAGGAGAATACGACTGATATAGTTTAGAATATATTTGATCAATTTGTAAAATATGTGAAGCATATAACATGAACAACCTATTTTATTTAAAATAAAATATTAATTTACTTTATACTGAATTTGACCATGAATCACAAATATATTTGATAGCTTGAACCTTTTACCAAATAAAAATATTTTGAGTTTGACATACGTGAAATATTTAGGAAAATATATGACCGTGTTAACCCGGCTTAACAGGACAATTATAAGTTGTGATAATATGATAAAAGTTAATTGCAAAACGTGCACATAATAATAATAATAATATTATATGGGATATGCAGTCTATGATGGTATTGACTTATGGCAGATGTGATGAAAATAAAATTATAATAATATATATTGTGTTAAAGGTTAGCCGAGATACACGAACACGATTTTCATATTAGTAATTATAAATTTGAAAGGAAAAAAAATTAGATTAAAAATATCCAATTATTATATTATTATTATTAATATAACGTCGTGATACATTTATAATTATTTAAGAATTAATCGATACGTTTTCGGGAGATAATATCTTTAAAATGAAAACAGCTTATATATATGTATACTCCTCCGATAATTCACAGTACAATATATAAGATTCATTTAATAATTTTGTGATAATATTATGCGTTGTTATAGAAAATAATATCATTGTCCAGCGATGCACGATTTGTTTTCATTCCAGACGCGTTTAAGGCTAAAATCACGCGTTTTATGACTATATTTATTATTTTTTTAGAAAAATAGTAGTTATATATATCTTAGACCTCGGGCTGAGAAAGGTCAGTCATTTTTCAGTTAAAATGCGATAAAAGCGCATTATATATAAAATTTGATGCATTTTTTTTTCGTACAAGCAGGACGTACCCAGATTACTGAAAACAAAACATATTTGTACTATTTTAAAAGATCAATCCAAGCCTTTAAAGTAAAATTCAACTTTTTCACATTTACTTTGGCCCTCATCAACCCGAGGTCCAGATATTGTATTGAAAACGATAAGTACCTATAATACCAAAATAATCGTAAACAGTTAAATATATTGTATACATATAAATATATGAGGATGGAGATAGGGAACTCTTTGCAACTCTTATCAAGCAAAAAATAATTATAAGCGCTAAGTTTATATTAGTTTTTTTTTTTTTTTAAAAAAACGACACACTTACTTTTGCCTTTGACGAATTCTGACGTTTTCTCGACGCCAGCCGCCGCGGCCGTGGTCGCAAGGGCCGCAAAGACGGCAACTAGCAACAGCCTGAACCGCCATAGTCGCCGGAGGAAAACGGACGGGGAAACCGCATTCATGGTAACATGTTATCACAGGGCTCGGATCGCGGTTACACCGGCGCATCGTTCGTCGAACAACGGCATATTATTTTCGTTATGTTATTTTCGCGCGCGAATTTCGTATTCGTATATAAATATATTTCGAATATTCGTATGGGTTATACAATGTGTTTTTCCTTCTCTATAGAGTGTAATATTTCAAAACACATTTACCACGGTATTCCGTCGTTGTAGCCGCATCGCTGTCGTATTATATCATAATAAAATATACGACGACGGCCGACCACTGTCACGGCGTACTCTATATACTACACCACTCGGTACTACACACACGGCGCGACTGTGTACCGGAGATTTTCGTTTCGGTTTTATTATATTTTTTTTTTATTTTCACTCCACCGGCACCACGACGAGACGACACACTCGTCCCCGCGGGATCTATTCACTATAAAGAAAACAATAATAATACAAAAAACAACGCTATTATCGTGTACGCTGCGACGCTGCTGTCGGTTCGGACTGCGCCGTGGGCGCCTTATCGGTTCTGTAAAAAAAAAAAAAAAATACATCGTACACACATATATAATAATAATAATATTATTATTATTATATACTTATATATATATATATATATATATATATATTATAGTTTGTTTTATTATTTTCTCCCGTCGTCGACCGCGACGGGGGAAAAAATAAAAAATTGTATGAACAAATGTAGGCCATTGTTTTTATTTTTTTTTTTTTTTTTTTCTGAGACGTGACCAACCAACGTATCGGTATTTAGTATAATATACCTAATTGTTAACACACTGTTTATATTGTATAGGCGACTTGTTTTTTGTTTTTGGTTTTTACCACCGTACTGCAGCCATAGAGAGAGAAATAGAGAGAGAAGGCAGTAAAATAATATATAAATTATAGATTATATAAACATTGACAACACCACATCGGCAGTGTTAGCCGATTTTGCGTTTTATACAAAATTATTATTATTATAATATGTTTTTTATGTATACAATAATGTTATAAAAAACGCGACGCTGTTCGATCAGTTTGGTTTTGTTTTTCAACCCCGAATAAGTAATATATTACGTATTATTAATATTATTATCCTCAAGTATTCACAGCGAGTAATGATCACTACAACCTGTACAAGTGATAATATAGTTTTCAATAATAGATAAAAGGGATATTTATCGAGCTATCCCCGATAGGTTTTAGGCGTTAGGATTAGTAAATGTTGTAGGGGGACGCCGGATAGAATAACGTCACCGAATCACCAATTTATTGCGTTGTTTTTCTTCTTTGTTTTAGGGGGGAGGGGAGAATAATTATCGTTCGTTTATGAAAATTATAAATGTATATGTATATTCGACAAATATCTTGTTGCCTGAATATTGTATAGCGATAACAAGACAATAGTCAAACCAATACTTATGACTTTATTATTATGCTCGAGGGAGGCGGTGGGGGCAGTTAGCGTATTTATTTTTAAAATATCCATAAAAACCAAAAATAAACCCTACCACATAATTTTCTGAAAAATAGTCATACGAAAAAAACGGTTCCTCGTTCATTGCCATTATTATTTACTTATCGTCGTAATTTTAATGTAATACGTGAATTGTTATCAAAATTCTTCAGGGGATATCCACGGAGTATATTATTTTTCTGTTCGAATGTCAAATTATCAGAAAAATACGGTTTATTTGATAGTAAAAATAATTTTAAAAAAGTTTCAAAAAAATCTATTCCGAATACTATATTACGGAGTACGATATTTGTTTCTGGTACGGCGTGTATAAAATATTTGGGTACGCCGGTTTATAAAAATAATAATAATAATAATAATAATAACAATAAAAAAAACGATATTTTATTTCCCGCTGTAAACGCAACCTGCCCCGCAGAGAACGCGGGGGTTCTGCGCGCTCTGTACGCGGGAGTGCCGCCGCCGTCGGGGCCGACCCGCTGTGCGAGATGTCCGTGGTATTCGGACGAGGGTCGTAATAATTAAAATTTTGATCGTGACGAATTATATACCAATGATAAAACATTTATATTTATATAAAAATTATTATTACATTGTTGCGTTATACGATGGCGCGAGAGGCGGTCAATAATAGATACCCGAAATCCAATTACATTCTCTGGTGTATATGTATAAATATAATAATATAATAATATTAACGCCTCGTGGTACAATTGGGGGAGGAAAAACAATACTCGTGGTATTACGTGCGACAGATAATTTCGTACGAATATCATTTGCCGGGAGCCAACTGCCTCTCGCTATTTAATAAATTTATATTGTGTTATAATAACACTGTATAAGAACGTAATAATAATTGGTTATATATTTTTTTTTTACAATAGGACCGTAGATAATATAATATTATAACAATTAGGTATAACGCCATTATAATATTATGCCTACATTATACGTATATACGTACCTACTCGTATCTATGACGTTTATATAATAATATTCGGTAATATTTCGTCAGACTTTATTCTAAAATATTTGAAAACTACACCGTGTTGTTTGTGGACTCATGTGGCATGGAATTTATTTAGGAGGTACTTAAATAAGTTACGCTCCTCTCCTCCCAAAAAAAAAAAAACCGTTTGAATATGACTCCAAGAACATTAGTGTATTTACGTTTATTGTTTACTCGTTTATATTATTTAAGAATTTTAAACGATTGTTTTTTTTTATTATTTTTGAAGAAGATAATATCACAAATGTTAAAAACGTATTAAGACTAATTACATTTTCTATCCGGGAAAGGTAAGTGTCCACAGCTCCGGTATGAAATGTCCAACGTATAATATATTTAGGGTTATCGTCATACATATTATATAACGTACCTAGGTTTCCCGTACTGTATAGAAATCTCGTGCAGGACTGTTGGTAATAACGAAAAAGTTTTTTAAAAATAATAAAAACGCGTAATTTTCGTTTAACAGCGTCGACAATAACGCACTCGGTGGTTTATCTGTCGGCGACAATGGTCGGTCACATATTATTATTATTAAATTATATTATCGAGTAACGCGCATTATTATCACTACGGTTAATACGATATCACTAACACTCATTCTGTTATTATAATAATACTAAGTCCGAAAATGCGCGTGTAGGTACATTATATACTATTTTATCGGTATTCCTCTATCATTGTTTTATACGCATTTGGTTGCATAAGTGGGTTCATAAAAACGACAACGTTAAAAAGGAGAATTTATATAATTGACGTTAGTAACGAAACAAAACCGTACACATATACTGTATAGGGCTTTAATCGATCAAGTGTAATGTATAATTATGTGGTGGCAATAAATAATAATAATAAAAAAAAAGTTTCATAAGAAAATCACGTTAGAGACAGGCCTTTTTTCGACTTTTAATCGCACGCCCCGATTGTGCCGGTGTTATCAATAAACGAGCGTGGACAATATGGCTGTAGAAATATCGCTATGACATCAGCACCTATAAAAGCTCTGTACTCATGTTAAAAATCTTGTCGGCCTTGATTATCAACTATGGCCCCGTCGTCGTCGTTGTCCACGAATATATACGCGTAATATAATAATAACGTTTTTATATAATATTATTATATTACTATTATACAGATGACGGGTCGAAATTGAACGCAAAAAAACATATTTTATATTATATGCATTTATATATAGTAGTAAAATAGAACAAACACTATTCACTAATCCGCTATACTACGAGTATATCATATTATTATACGTAAACTGCAGACGACGTTTTCACCGTCACTAAATTATATTATAAATGTATTTGAGTATAAATTATAAATGTATAAAATAGCGTATTACGATAAAAGCTAATTTTTTTTTCTCCACTCTATAATATACCAAATGGCCTCATCACGAGTGCTAACAGAAGTTAACACTAAAAGCAATATATATATATTATATTATGTGTGCAACGGCTCCCAGACTATGTATTAGGTTCGTATATTATAATAATAAATTACCGACATTATTCAAATTGATTACCATCGGAAAATGTTTGAGTGTATATAGTATATATATATATATATATATATATATTATTATAATAGTGTTTAACACGCCGCAACAACTCGTAATCGTAAATCTTCTCGTATGCGGAATATATATGTATATACAAAGTAGTAAATACAGAAACTGTTTCGATGTGTGTCGAAAAATGATAAATAATGTATAAATATTTAAGATTCGATAATTCGTGTTGGTTAATAAATATATACTTACATATGTATGTTTTATAACTACCATATAGAACCGTTATTAGTCCATTAGACTAATAATTATACCCTATTATAATACTTAAATAAAAAATTTAATTTTAGATAAATTCCATAATTATAATTTTTTTAATTGCCCTAAAACTATTTGGATATTCGTTTGCTGCGACGGCGTGAAATAAAGTTGATTAGCAGAAAATCACGAAGATGAGTGCGGAATTGATATCTATATATTATATTATATAATTGATTGATATTCGGTTTATAATACGTTCAATAAGAACGTTAAAGGGTAAAAATGGGAAGGTGATGGGAAGACGTAAAAAAGTAAAAAAGGGCGTGAAAGCTTTTAGGTAGACTGAATCGGAAAATTGTTAACGATGATTGTAAGTATTGATCCTAATGACCAAAAAACCCACATACTAATAATAATAAAACAGGTTAATTAATTATTTTATTATTGAAAAAAAAATTGCATTCTACTGCAGCATGTTAAATATTTCAGTGGTTTTTTTCGTTTGAATTTTGATTACTATTTGTTGTTTAGATTTCTTTGTGTGCATTAAATGACATCACATTATTATCGTGTAATTTGCAGGTTAAGAGGAGCTTTAAAACGAAAAAAAACCATCCAAGGACGATGCTGCAGTTTGGTTACCGTCAGCTTCAGAGGTTTAAAATATTGACGTGATTTTAAAAGAGAAAACGGCGCGTAATATTAACGCGCGTGACCGATAGAGATCCACGGGACACAGTTTTCTCGGCGTATCAATTAGAAATGATTATAAAAAAATAAAATGTTTGTCTCCGAGGTTAATTTCTGTTATATAATATTATTATTATTATTATTGTTTTTCTGTACACGGGTTACAATATAGGCGTGAAACGGGATAGTAAGAGAGAGAGAGAGAGAGAGAGAGAGAAAGCGGGCGCGAAATATCTTCTGTTTTTTTTACTTATTCGGCAAGCGGCGGTGCTCGATCGGGGCGGGACGGGACACGTCGGTTTTTATTACGGAGAAAACGTAATGGAACGGACGTTTTTTTAATTTTTTTTTTTTTTTTTAAACGGGTCGGCAAAAAAATAAAACGAAACCCGTTTGTGCGTAAAAAAAAAAAAACAATAAGATCCATGTCCGTACGCGCCTCCTACGGGTGGTAAGCGGCGCGGACAAATCGCCGCCAAAACGGTTAATTTTATACCCGCTACGGAGTGCCGGCGGCGGCGGCGGCGGCGGCAATATATTTACACGTCCGAGAGTCGATGCCGACGTAATTACTACGCGACGCGACGTTCGGAAACGCAAAACAGTTTTAATGACCGCGTGTCAAAAGCGCGAGGTCTGCGCCGAGTGGCGGGCGCACTATGGTTATACGAGGCTGTCCGGGGGAGGAGGGGAAGAAGCGCGAGCTGTCGCGTGTTTTTTAAAATCATTTTTTTAACGTTAACTAATCGTTTACTATACGTCGTCGCGGTTACACACACGAAATATTATACAAATAGGCGATTTTTATTTTACCGCGCGAAGGCGTATTTAGAATTTTATCTTGGGAGCGAGTATAAAAAGACCAAGATTCCCATCTTGGGGGATCCATACCTTATATCGTAAATACGCCACCGAAAAGATTTATTTGCGTACATTTGATTGCGGTTAGTTCATTTTTCTGCGGACATTATGTAATATTTTCATCATTTTTATTCCATGTGGGTAATGTAAAAAAAAAAGTATTTATAATTTTATCCAAAAAAAAAAAAAATCAAAATCTTTTCGTTTATTTGAAATCTTTATTGCTGGTTCACGCGATAAAATAACAGTCACCCTGTGAATCTTTGGCACATTCTCCACCTAGCTATCGTGTTCGGCGTTTTTTTTTTTTTTTTGGGCGGCGAGAGGGCAGTCCCAGCGTGGAAGGCGGCGGGGAGTCGTGACTGCGCTTAATCGCCGGTGCCGCCGCGCTGCGCCGCTCGGCAATTAGTCAACACGTGTACCCGACGCCGTTGGTTTTGTCTTTGCTCAGCCTCCCGTTCCCCCCCAGCCCGACACGCGTTTCCGCTCGCCGACGTCCCTCCTCATTAGTCCGACGTGCCGCTCGTCTAACCATCTATTACCTATAACGCGGTAACCTACCGAAATTTCACACCGACCGTTGAACCGTATATTTAATATTTTTTCATGTATATTCTCGTTGGTGCGCGCTCTTTTTTATAATAATATAAACCTATATAGAGGCGTGTACCGCCTACAGCCAGCCAGAGCCGGATCAACACGGATTTATAGTGGCTCGGAATCCGTTCCGGGAGCACAGAAGACCCTTAGTTTTGCCGACAAAAAAAATAACCACGGTCGTGTAATAATTTAGGCACCTGCGGTAAAATTGTTATATTTTTTAAATAATATATTATTTTCAGCGTCGTATACGCACTATGAGTACTTACTTGTACTATAGGTATTTATTAAGTTTTCTCCAGGCCCTCTATCTACCCGCTATCGTCTATAGAACGGATTTTTTAAAATATACGATAGTTTTCAGCTTGTTATTAAAAATCAAGAAGGGAGTTGCTTCCCGTCCCCTAGACACTGTTATTATTCTCTCCCGAGGGCGTGTGGTATATTTTTCTCTATTTTATATCGCGCATACAAACAAAATATATATATTTAGCCTATAGGTAAGTAAAACAACTATAGATAACCACCATACATAAACTAAGAGGATATATTGTATTGTATTGACATTAAATATTTTGTTTATGCGACGATATAGAAACACGATTTGTGATTGATTCCAAATATTTTTCATATAATACGTATATTATTATATAAAATTCGTATACCACGCCGAGCATCAGATTTACTCATAGTCGACGCTATTTATTTATATAGTTGCAGGAGCGACCGCAAGGGGGTTTTTGGGAGTTAAACCCCAGAAATATAAGGAAAAATTAAAAAAATTAATTACCCGACCTACAAGTAATTTAATAGTTATTAAAAAGTTTCCCCACAAGATTTACAAATAAAATAGATTGATATACTCGTATACTCGTACCTAATAAGTAAAATAAAGTATGATATTTATGAACATTTTACATTTTTATTTAAACCCCCCCCCCCATCCGAAATATTTGTCGAGTTCGCCTCGTTTTGTATATTACGTGTTCGCGATAAAACGTCATAATACAATATGTTCATATTCGGCAACGCGATTTGTCGGGGCATTTTGAATAATTTTTTTCGATTAAACTGTTTTAGTGGCGGCGTACAACGACATCGGCTCTCGGATTTATGTAGTTACAATCCGTCTACAGGATATCGGGTGACAGCGCGCCGTGTTTCTGTTTTTAATGAACTCATCCTCGTATATATATATATATATATATATATATATATATATATATGCAGTCCGCCGTGGTCGGTTTTTTTTTTTAATGGATTTCTCGCGAGAAACTGGTATTCGTGTTCGACACGGGTTTTAATGGCGCACACGATTTACACAAATTTAGTACCTACACGTACGTAATATACACCGGCGCGTCGAGATAAATATTGGACGAATGGAGCGGGGGGGCGGGGGACTTAAGCCCGGTCCTCGCTAGAAGTCTTACGAATATACACAAATGCGGACAAGTATTACTTACCCGCAGTTGTTATCGCGTTTCCTCGACGAAAATAATATAAATCGCAACGTTTATAAATATTATCTTCCGAATAAAATATTCGCATTGGACACCCCAAATGGTGACAATATTCGAAACGCGTTGCTCGGTGATGTGTATCTCGCAGAATGAAATAGCGGAGAAACATGTTTGCACATTGTTTATCGAAACGAGAAGCAAATCGAAAACGAATAAGAAATATATTAAAACGAATTTGAAGAAGTACTTATATAGTAAAACTTTAATTAATTTTCTTATTCTATATCTTAAATATTACCCTTATATATTGTTTATTACACGAAAAACGCTTTGAAACTGTCATTTCTAACCTGAACCTTTTCGCTATCATGTTTGATCTTATATTACGAGTCCTAACCAGCACAATCAGCTCAAAGCTAGTTTTAATTTTAAAAAATTAAAAACTTATTTTTGACTGGAGTTTTTGTTTATAATCATCGTTTTCATCTTACTCGGCGTCAGGAAAACCACTTAACAATGCAACCGCTTACAGAAGCAGTTTTAGTATTTTTTTTTTTTGTTTTACCCGCTATTTCTATTGTTCTGTAATAATTTTTGCGTTAAGTTACAATTAATTATTATAATAAATAATTATAATGTTAATCGTTTACAAACATTAAAAAAATTTAAAAAAAAAAAAAACCGGTTAATTTACGACATTATTCACCCGACTTTTAATATAGATCGGTTTGAGACGGGTCGCTGAAAGTGGTAAAAAAAAAAAAAAAAAATCAAAAACTTAAATCGCCTCTCACTAATCGACCGCGAAATCAACATACAGCCAGTGTCCCCCGACCTTATAGTGTGCACTTTAAGACCCTGGACTCCGCCGCCGGATGCCGGTGTCGGCGCGGAACTCGTGTGATACGCGTTATCAGTGCCATGGAGCGAAGTCTGGTGTCCTTGAGGAGAGAGCCACGAACCGCCGCACAATAGCGGTCTGGCCGATTATTATTATTATTATTATAATATACGAGTATTTTTTTTTCATATAATACGCGCGTATAGATTATAATATACATTATAATATGCCCGCGTATTCCTATTATATACCTATACGAATATATATATATGCGTATAATATGTAAAGCGTACGGGTATACGGCGGTGTTAAGATTTATGGGCCGGTTCGATATAAACGGGCGGGGAAAAAAAGAATCCCCGAGCCCGAGAGTATAAGACAATGGAAGCACACCACGATTGTCGTGATCGTGTTTTCTCTATCACTCTCTCTCTCTCTCTCTCTCTCTCTCTCTCTCTCTCAGCTCTCTCGCCATCTCTACCTCTCTCTCACAGCTCTCTTATAATATTATACATTTTATAAGTATTATATACGCATTCGTGTAGTAAGTATACACATATTATTATTATAATATCTAGACGATCTCACGCCCCGCCCACACTGTCGCCAATTAAACGACGACACACATACACGACCGAGAGAGCCGACTCTCTGCAAAGATACCTATAATAACAATATTATAATACCCCGAGTGCATCCGCCGGTGCACTCGCGGTTATTTTGCATATACGGACGTATTATTATTATTATTATTTTCTGTTTATACATATATACGCCCGACGTTTTAACGTCGCATTGTGTTTTTTATAACACAAAATTATATATATATATATACTGGCTATTGAACGAGAGGGAGAGAGAGAGAGATTATTATAATCTTATTCGGCTCCTATACGGAAAACTGGTCCGGCGCGCATCGGCATTCCTGAGAGAGAATATTATTGTAACGTTTTTACACCGGCGGCGGCGTCTGTTGTGAACACCTCTTCTTCTTCTGGTCGGATCAGGTAGAGGAGCGGGAGCAGGAGGAGTAGGTGACGGCGGCGGCAGCGGCAGCGCGGGCAAACGTGTGTTTAAAATATATATTTAAAGCGACGAGCGGCGGCGCGGCGTGCCCCGTCGAAAAAAATACACACTTATTTTAAACGCGTGTCGTGTTATATAGTTGCGTATACGTACCTAGACGCATGGCGATAATATTATTATTATTATTATTATTAAACCGCGTACGAGTAATAAGTGTATAATATTATGAAAGAAGAGAATACGTAGAGGGATGGTGGGGGGGAAAGACGTGATACTCGCGAGTAATCGTTACCCACTAATTTCCGACGGTTGCCGCCGTCCTATACGCCGGCAGGGAGGACAGAGAGTGTGTGAGAGAGAGAGAGAGAGAGAGAAAAAAATATTCTGGTTTTTTTTGTTTATTTTTTTTTTACTGTCGGCCGTCTTATAATAATAATAATATTATATGACTTATCACGACGAGCTGATGTATAATAATATTTTCTCTCGTTTTTTTTTTATTTTGTAATATATTATTTTTTTAAACTTTTTATTTGGATACCACCATCGTCGTCGGACGATAACAACTCGTCGTTATTAACATACCACGGTTCAACATACAGTGATGATGTTAACGTTAATTTTTATGAAATTAAAATACCAAGCCGTGTATGGTAACCCTGAATATGATGGGTACTCCTCCATTTTTCGCCACTCAAATGGGGTGTTGACGATAACAAATTCATGAAAAGTTTATTTCCCTTACAAGTCTTCCTTCACAAAACTATGTATATATATATAAAAAAAATGATTAAATTAAGTTGACAAATAAAGTACCAGATATTATCCCCATATATACTTATATCCTATATATATCGTATTATCGAACATCTCGTTTTCAATACGATCAATGTCATTCGTTTCGACAATACCGACGATATTTTTAGAATATATTATTCCAAAATCACTGAAACACGTCATATTCTAAATATTAATATATATTTACTTTTTTTTTCACTAATTGCAAAGCGTATAATATGCAGTAGAACTAGTTTTTATTATTTAAATAAAAGCTCTATATTAATTAATATTACGTTATATTATATTTTATTATTATATATATGCTATAATTTTGATAGTTGATAATTTTTTCGATTTTGAAAATTTAAATTTGATACCAAATATAATTAATAATACAATTGCAAGAATGTTAGGCGGTCAACCATTTGGGGGTGGGGCTAAAGCCTGTCATACTCTCTCTCTCTTCTGCTGATCATAAGATCCCACGATCATATATAAGTCTATCTATTTCTATAATAACAACGTTCGTCCTCGGATTTATCTCTCTATGTCTAGAGGCAGTTAATTTGTTATCAGGTCTAATATATACGACGTGAACCATTTTATATTTCATCCGTATCGCCGAAGTAACCAATAAATCAACAAAAAAACCATTTCGATTTTCGTACTAAAATTATCATTAACCCCGCGCGAACCGCCCTTTCAGAATTGGATATTTAGTTCCAGAGATTCCGCCCAACATGTACAACAAACTCACAAAACAAACAAATTTTACCTCTTTATAATATATTAGTATAGATTAGTAAGTGCTTTTTTTTTCTTTAACAAATATCTCCAGCAGTTCTGGGGAGAGGAGGGTGAACACCGTCGTTCGATCGGCCGTCCTGTTTTGCGCGCGTCTACCTTGCATATTATTAACAATATTATATCGCACAAAGTATCCACCAATGACGATGAAATTCTTGTATATATATACACGTATTATACAAATGCGAGTCCGTAAACGTTGAATATATTATTATTAGACGATAAATAGTGGTCGATAAGAGGTATATACAATATAAAAAAATATATATATTTATATATATATATATATATATATATATATATATATATATATATATAGGTACTCTGGTCGGCGGAATCCGGCGTTGATACTATCGATAACCTTGGACGCCGTTAAAAAAAATTTAAAAAACTAGAAACCAATTAAAAAAAAAATCACATATATAATAATATTATTCGGTTTATTATAAATAGAGCCAACATTTGTACGCGTTTGCATATTTGTATTGGTTGGTAAAAAAAAAACTAATATATGTAATAATATAACTATAGGTCGATCAGCCGTTCTCGGTGGCCGCGGTGAAGCGAGAAATAATTTTATTAAAAAAAAAAAAAAAATACATACAGAGGTCGATATCGATCTGATTCACGTGAGTACGATCGGCTAATTAATTATACCGTTATAATGGTTTTTAAAAAAAAAAATAATAAAATTTTTCCCCTAGTTTTTACACGCTTCGTGTAAGACTCCTCCCCTATGGTACCATACAAACGATAAACCCGAGCGCAAAATTTTAAATTGCGCCACGACGGCTGGTTGATATGCTGTGATCATTATTTAATATTTATGCCGACCACCGCCAAATTACATTTCATACCACTGCGATAAGACCATTTATAGATATACAAAATATAATATTGTTACTAAGTAAATATGTATCTAACAAACAAATACATGTCATGTCAATGAATTAAAAATAAAAAAAAGATTTAATTGTTATAGTTTAAAAACTATTTTAAATGATTACACGTTTTTTTTTTAATGTAAGTATCAAATTAAAAATAAAACAATAGTATTTCAAGATTTTAAGCTTGCCGATTTTTAATATTATTAAGATATTGACCGCAAACAAACAATTATATTCATACAAGTTAAATATTTAACGTATTGTTAATGTTATTTATTATATTTATTACAAAAGCGGCAAACAATTAATCTAAGTCGTCTTACCGCAAAGGTTTGCGACTTGGCGATGGTCAGCGTATAAAAAAAACGATATAATTCAGGATTATCCGAAATCGAATAAATCCAGATTTTGAAATCCGAAATGTTATATTTTTATGAGTAAAACGACAACATTTGCCGGGTCAGCTAGTAATATATATATATTATATAAATTAGAGCGTTACGATTTTTATCGTTATTCTTGTAATTTTAAAAATAAATTTCTATTTGTGATATTTTTTGAATCTTGTAAAAACGTATTTAATGTTTTACAGATTTCATGCTATTAATGATAAGATAATAATAATACGTTTTATGAGAAATGTATTAAAGAATATAAAATCACAATTTTAAATCCCAAAATTTGGATTCTGATAAAAATCCGTATTTTCGAATTTCGGCAAATTCCCGGATTTTTCCCACCACTAGTGACGACATGACGACGTCCGGAAAAAAAACCGTCGTCGACGGAACTTCCGAAGTTCGCTTCGGGGGGGTTGTTATACATGCGCTCGATCGCAATCGCCCGTATTGTAACAAACTTGCTGTACGAAAATATTATAATATTATTACTATTATTATTATTATTACACAACACCGGTCAAAGCCTCAAAGCGGTTATACTTATAATATATTATACACATATATATATATATATATATATATATATATATATATATATACATCACATCCGCAGCGGACGCCCACCGGCGAGCTCCACCTAAACCAGAATATATCCGTCCGTGGTTCCGATAGATATAGATAGATTATACATATATAAAGGAGAGGGGAGAGACCTTCGAGGTATTAACCTCAAAAAAAAAAAAAAAAAAAATGCATCGTCTCTATGCGCGTATTATTATTCAACGTTCGATATGATGTCTTGTATATAAATACAATAAAATATATATATATATATCTTTCTCGATAATATACGATGCGCGAGTGCCGGGCAGCAATAGCAACGGCAACGGCAGCAGCAATAATAATAATAATAATAATAATAATTGATTGCTTTCCGATGTGAATCGTCCGCCCGGGAGAGAGACGGCGGTTATTAAAATCACCGGCCGTCGAAAGGTCAGGCCTGGCGCGAGACGAACGACGATCTATTATATTAGGTACGCCGCCGACGACGACGATGATAGCTGCGTCTCGGCCGACCGACATGACGGACACCGGCGGGAGTAATTTTTTTTTTCTTTCTTTTTCTTCTTCTCTAAAGGGATAGAGGTGCACCGATAAAATTAATGAAAGACGCGGCTCGAAACGCGCGTATAATATTATTATTAATATTATATATTCGATTGTTTCACGTCAATCATATAATATATCGCGTACCTATATGTATCTATATGTCTATTATACGCGTATTACTATAATATACGTCTCGTGTCAAAACCGCTCTTATGTACGAAACACAATTTTAATTTCTCACGCGTCTTAAAATATATATATTAATATAATATATAATGATCTTGAATTCTTGAGTGCCACACGAAAATACGTATACCTGTACATATATATTCGAATCGTCGTCTTCGATTATTATTATTATTATTATTATTATATTATTATATACTTAAGATTATCGCGGCCGTGCGCGGAACAAAGAACGCGATGATGTAATGAATCCACTAGTCATTTTTTTTTTCCAACCAACACAATTCATACACGTGCGTTACCTATACGGTCTAATTATATACACGTCGTACTTATACCGTACGCGAGGAGAATAATATTCAAATTGATTTCCGGCCCATAAATATATTTTAACGGGCGTGTGTTTTAAGGCTCTGCAAGGGTCGGTAGGGCTAGAATAGGGGCGTGGGGTCGACGACGGGAAAATCGAACGGCCATTTTGTTTCGGATAGATATACCCGTCTGCAGTAATGATCAAAAATCGATTATCGAACACGACGTAGAAAACAAAGTACTTTTGGTAACCTTTGGTATAAACCACTTAATCCACCCGGTAACAAGCTCAGCGAGACAAGCCATCACCTCCGTTTATTATTACCTTATTTTGTTGTTTTTTTTTTGCTACGCTAACCTCTGCGGGTTCACCCGCAGACAAATACCATCCATACTATACACACTACTTTCACTTATTTTTTTTTTTAAATAGAAACGAATAACGACCGCGCATTGCTTTTAGGAAATATTCTCACCGCAGTGTGTATCTCTTTTATGTCGGGATTTAAAATATAGACGATGCCAACGTCAGATTAAGGGCCGCCATCCATCGAGATTATCGTATATCTCGCACGATCGCTATCTCGTTCCGAAAAATGTTTTACAGGTACTATTATACAAACGAACTGGCTGTATATTACCCGTCATTTCAGAGCTCTACGCGTATTATTTTGGCTTTTATGGCACTAAAACATAATAATTTTAAAAAAAACTAATTACAATTTTAAAATTCTATTTTCGAGACCGGAAATTAGAAGGCAATAGCCCACTTGAGTTTAAAATTTCAGTACTAATCGCACACGAGAAGTCACTTTCTATAGACCGACAAACTCTTTGTTTTATTAGTATAGATTACTATTATTACAATATACGTACAGCGTATTACATACAAATTTGACCAAAAAATACTCATAGTCCTCTATGAATATTATACAAATAATTATGTTCTAATAATTTCGTATATTATTATTGTGTACGGGCGAATGAGATAAAAAATGTATCTAAATGTGAAAAAACGTTAGTAAAGTTATAGTTGTTAATAATTCTGCATCACCATCATCACCATCGTACATATAATGTACAATAATAATTTATTAGATTAGTCGTGGTATTCAAAGTTCGTTAAAAAAAACACACACACACATACACTACATAATATGTTACATCGGCGGCTCGAGTGACCAATAGTAAATGAAGATTTCGACAGTCGGCGTTTGTGATTTATCGATTCGGTTTATTGCCTGCCGCGCTCGAGTCTTTCACGGTATATACCAGCCTATTATAATATATACCTAACCTACCGGTTCGTGTATTCTGGTAATCAACGAGTAACGATCGCCCGCTGAGAATAACGACGAGTCCTATATATCGGACAAAAAAAAAAAAAATAATAATAATATACTCGTATTTTGTCATTTCTCTCGTTGCCAAACGAATTTTTCATTGGCGGCGGCGTACCTATTGCATGACGACGACGACGTGTAAAATGTTTTGCACGCGAACCTCGTCGGTTTCTGCCGCGGGCTGAGGTTACACGGGGCTGGTAAAGATTATATGGTTGGCGTGGCCGGCAAAATATTTATTTTTACAGGTTTGAAATTCTCACTCAGGAGTTACCTAACTCACCCTCACCCTGGATATGCCACTGGTGGGTGGGCGTGGAAGGTATGTCCGCTATAATGTACACGATGAGTCAACGGGTACCGACCAGGGCGTCGAATTTTTATAAACAGTATAGGTGCTATCATAGGTTTCTATTGTCTAATCTTAGATAATAATAAAGAATGGATAGGCCTTATCACATGGCCAAATGTTAGCGGTGTTGCCACTGGTCTATTATATATGGGACTCTAATACGCATTATGTTGCACATTATACGCAGTAGGCGTAGTATTTACGGTTATAACTATATAGTAACCATATTGGTATGCCTTGGTATATCCGTATAGAGCCCGTGACGCCCAAAAAACAAAAGAATAATATTACAATTTATATTAACTCGAGCTCTGGAGTTGATAAGAAGAACTCAAATGAGAACTCCCCCCTGCCCCGACAGCCAACGGTAATGGTGAAACCTGTTATCAATCGACGTTCGTCACCAGTCCTGTGTATCTTAGTCGGTGGTTTCTACAATAATAATATGATAATATCAAATACTGCAAACATCGTATAAATAGCGTACATGCGTTGTATTATATTATATTTATTATGTTGGTTGTTGCAGGCTGAACAGAGGTGTGGCGAAAAAAAAACACAAACATACGAGTATACCTACAACATTATTAGGTATATATATATATATATATATGTTTTATTTTATTGCAATCTACGATAAATAATAATAATTATTATTATTAACATTGAAGTTTTATTGTTTTATTTCCTTTTAATATTATACATATATCCAACGTGGCGTTGTCCGTGACAAATTAAATGCGCGTAAATAATAAATGTAGTACCTATGTTGATTTTCACCCGTGTTACCAAGGTAACCTAGAAATAATAATAATAATAAAAAATAAAAAAAACAATGCAAATTTCGTTTTTTTTATCACCAGACTTATGCGTGAGCCTCCATCCTTTAGGGGTTGAATTACCAAAAATTACCCTTTTTATTGCACGAGTACATTTTATATAAGAAATCTGTGTGAAATTTTTAAATCTCTAGACCCAGTCAGTCAGTCAGCTATAGCTTAGTTTAGCTTTTATATATTATATATGTAATAAATATAATAAAACGTTTCGGTTGTACCTTTATAATATTATATTATTTTATGTAAGGTCGCAAAAAGTGATAAAAATAGAAAATGTATTGCTACGAAAATACAGGTACAATGAAAATAAAAATAAAACTATATATATCTATAAAGCGAAAATGGATTACAGTTCCTTAAACTGTACACGTGAAATTCCATTTACGTATAGTATTATACCTATAGTAATAGCTTTTATTGAATCAAAATTAAATTTAACATTGATATGTTTAATAAAACTATATATATATATATTTATAGTTACTTGGAACGAGAGGAAAAAAAAAGAACATTTAAAACGTAATTATCTCTCAAACTGGTACTTATATTTCGTCTGATGAAATAATAATAATAATAAAAAAAAAAGAACGTTTAATCGGTCGGTATAAACTTCAGTAAAGAAGGGTACAGAGAAAAAAACCTATATGAGAATTGCGTATCTGTCTCTGAGAATTCGGCGTAGTAGACAATTGCTCGCAGAATATTTGCGCTTGTTCTTTGTGTCAATTCCTTCGGCGTAGACTTTGTCTTATATTTACGGTGTCCGCAAACAAAGACCGATTTAAGTCGACCCGGGAAGAAGGGTACAGGAACCGGAATTTCGACATTCTGGCTTGTAAGCTATTTTGACACATCCCCTAAAACCTTTCTAAATTGTATTCAAATAGCCGCTGGTATATACAAATTATATTATCCCTTGTAACGTCGTAAATTGCATGGTATTACAAAATATAATTTTCTGGAGTGATAAAAGTGCAACGAAGGGAAGAAAAATTATATACGAGTAATACTAAAATAGAATCATTACAAATGCATATACATATAAATATATTATATGTATAGATATATATATATATATATATATATATATTTTTTTTACGACTCAGGCACGCAGCATATAAACCGGTCGAATAACTTGCGTAAGAGCACTCTCAGATTTTATTGCCTATACTGACTTATGGTTGACTGTACGGATAATGAGAATTTGTTTATTGCTTAATAATTCCATTAAAATTTCTAATTCCGTTTCGGATTTAATATAAAATCTCAATAGAGTTGCATTATGTACCTGTACGATTTACCCAAACAAAAAGATGTACACGTGCACTTTCTTCTCGAACGTTAAAAATATTTGAAATATATAATTAGTTTTTTTTTTTAAGATTATTGTACAGGACATTATACATTATCTTTTTCACATGATCAATTTTTAAATTTATTTCCGTGAGCTTTTATACCTTATTATTTATGATTTCGTTATTATTGACGGTAACGAAAAATCGTGTATAATATGCATAAACAATATTTCAACGAACGCATGCCGATCGTGTGGTTTATTTTTCCGTATATATATATAAAAAAAATGAATTCACATTTTTTCCTTAGGATGCAGGAAGAATGCAGTCGTGACCGGTGTGCGTGAATAACGTGTGTGTGTGTGTATATAAAACAACTCGAGAACCGCTATGACCTCTACGGCTGTCATTTATTTAATTTTTTTTTTTTTTTTGATTATCATCTCGTGGCTTTGGAAATATTATGAAAATTATATGTATACATAATTCCAAAAACTAAATAAATTTACGTAAAGAATTGAATTTAAGATAACAAAATGTACATATTATATATACTTTCAAGATTTGAATTTCTATACTTTATACAAATATTATTCGTGATAATAGTATTGTCCATCATCATTACGCATTATTGCGTTTTTCAAACAAACAAAATATTAATATATTAATATTTGTATACGTTATAAACTATGAAATAATGAATGGGCGCATCAGCCTATAGTATATAATATATTATATTATAATACTTCCTTCCCCTGACCTAGTTTGTGTTCTTACCTTTACATTTTTATTAGGTGGGTTGTTTCTATTTTCTGCAGCCTACACTTCATATATTTATTTTTTTTTTCTTTATAATATAACGTAATCGCTTATTATTATTATAATAATATTCTCAGCGTACGAAAACGCATAAACAACCGATGCAGTTTAGAAATAATAACGTTCGATTAAAAACCATTTTTTATTTTTTACGTATTATCCTATGGCGAAGTCAACCCTAGAGTTATATTTGCATATTATATGTTTTAAAACGCGAATAATTATAATGGCCATATAGTTTTAGATATATACGGTCGATAAAAGTACGTACGTAAACAATGGGTCGTTTGATTGTTATTTACTGATTTCGCCTTCGACTTGGTTTTTTTTTTTTTTTATTGAGAAAATGTATATTTATTTATTTTCAAGATACGCTATGCAAATGTATTATAGAATTTTTTTTAATACGGTTACATAATATATTGTATTTGATTATTATTATTATTATTATACGTAATGGATAATATCTTTGGGTTTTTTTCTTTCTTCAAAATCATTTTTACCGGGCATGCGAATTACATTAAACGATTTTTCTATATATATATATATATAGGTATATTATAAACACAGACATTAATCAAAACTCTGTAAAAATATTGAAAAAATTAAATTAAATTTAAAAAATGTACAGTATAGTCGAACTACGCCACCGCTAACAACTAATATAATATTATTACATTATATCTGGGTGATGCGATCACGAAGTGTTCGTGGGCGGTTACCACCGAATAACATATATAATATTAACTGATTGTAATTTAATTTCAGGACTGGAATTTTTTTTTCTTCTACAGAACGACGCACATAACAGGTGTAAAAGACGTATCTATAATAATACTGCCGGTGACCCTCGTGTATATATATGACAGGGCAATGCGGCAGTGTGGGTATAAATATTGGCGCCAGCCGACAATAACCCCTCGAGCCTCGAGTCTCCGTATTCTTCGTACACCATATTATAATCTCTATTGTATATACTTATATTGAGTTTTGATTATTGTTATTATTATATAGCGTTGAGCTAACTCGCGAGGAGAGAAAAAGGGTCTTCCGATATATAAAACTACGCGTGCAAGGTACTCGCTTTTTATATAATATCCGCCGCGCGCACGTCCGCTAAATATATACGAGGGTGGGCTGGTAAGTAATGCCTCTTGTTTCATAACTATTTTCAAATACCCGATACGATTATCGTTTGCGGAACATTCAATATGCTAACGTTATTCGTTTAGTGTGTGCCAAGTCACGGCAACGTTTTTAGTTTATTCGTACGTAATCTTTAATAACGGCCTCTTCAGACCTGCGATTCGAGCAGAGTGCTGTAATTTAATTTCTCGCCGCAGAAAATGTTAAACCCGTCGATATTCATAGACGTTTGCTCTCGGTTTCTATGGCAACGAAACTCTAGATACCAGTTCTGTTCCTCGTCGGGTATTACGGATTAAAGGTCAATCAAGTACTGCTTCAGCACGACAACGCAAGCAATTGAATCGCTGGGATTTCGAGTCATTCCGTATCCACCCCACAGTCTGGATTTAGCACCGTGTGAATTTTTTTTTCGTTTCCCTAACTTAAAGAACATCTTAAATTTACAAAGTTCGATTTTGATGAGAAATTTAAAGCTGAAGTCAAGCGGTGGTTTTCTGTTCGAGATAAACAATTTTATTCGGACGGCATTATAAAACTTGTTAAGCGTTGACAGAACAGAAGTGAAGATGAAGATAAAGATAGAAAAATATAATAAAGATAATTTTATTTATTGCACGTGTGTTTTTATTTATTAATTTACGAGTCTACTAGTTTTAAAGTTATACGTAAAGAGGCATTACTTAACGGCCCACCCTCGTGTATATTTAAGACGTATAATATTATTATGACGGGGTCGAACGTGGAAAAACGATCGGGAATTTATACTTAAAAATTCGCGGATTAGACGATTGCGCGCGCGACATTCCATTAAGTCCCCGGCAATATGCAGACTACTACTCCGATATCGCATGTTTTATGACCAAACCGTGCACGGCTCGGTTGCCGAACTGATACACGCATAAGATATTTTCACCGTGCTTATAATATATTATGTATGTATGAATATATATATATATATATATAAATCCCGCGGAGACCGGAGAAGACCATTGTATAGGTCAACAATAATGCAGCGGTGTATTATCGCGGCGAAGGAGCCAGCGGCCGGCGGTGTGGCCGCGCCAGAAAAGAAACACGCGAGGAGAGAAGGAGTAAAAGAAGAAGAAAAAAAAAGCCGGGCCTCGCGAGATAGCAGCAGGCCATACAGGACAATGGAACCGGTATATCATGGCTCCTACCCCCGCACTTGCAGCACTGCACTGTGCACATACGACGCACACGCATATACGCACTTGTCACGTGTTATTGTTATAAATAACAATAATAACGACCGGCATTGTGTTTGTACTCTAAAAGTATAGGACACTGATGATGGTTGCAGTCGCCTTCCAAAAAAAAAAAAAAACCTAAATAATAATAATAACGTATACGATTTTTCGAAGCTTGGGCGATGGCGTTTACCGCAAGTTCTTCCGGCCGTCATCGTCGGAAGATATCGTACATAAGCACTTGTTACAACAACAATCCCTTTTCAAAATTATTATTATTATTATTATTGTGGTTCTCGAATTTATAATATTATATTCTTAAAAACACAATAATAATAATAAAAAAATGTGTAATACGTACGACTCTGTTATTAAAGCACTCGAATATCGTATGTTTATAATGAGCCTATTTATATGCAGCAAAGCGTACGCACATGTACGCTCAAGTCTCGTTTTATATAAATGTCTTAGCAATAACGATCCGCACGGTTAAAACGCAAGCAAGATAACAGTAATAAATAGATCAAACCAACAGGTATTTTCAGTACTTGGGTAATAGTTTGATTCGTATCGATTACACTTATATATATTATTATAAATCCGCAGTATATTATTATTATTATTATCTTAGAGAATATAGCACCACGACCGGCCCGGAGACTTAAACAGTGGTACAGAAAACGTTACGACCGCAGCGGTGTACATATATACGATTTTTTTTTTTTTTTTTTTAGGAGTCTCTCGCGGGGAACACGCGATATTTGAAAAACGCCCACACGTCGTTTTCCGCGCGATAACGTCCGTTAACGTAAAACTCCGACAGCGGCGGGGAATAACACTCCGAATTTGGAGAAGAAGAAAACACGTCTTGAGCGTGCAGATAATAATATTATTATATACCTACTCGGCGTACGTGTATCGCCACCAAATAGGCCGTGAGCTCGCGACGGCGCTCGTGTATATTAAAATATTATTGTAAATGGTGTGTGTGTGTGTGTGTGCTGCTACCTCCACAAAACGCCTACCCGTTTTTTAGTAGAAGGAACCGAGTGTTTGTGTGTGTGTGTGTGTGTATCGACATTGTGAAATAATAAAATAATTACAATACGAAAACGAGTATAATATATTATACGCATTTATATATATATATATATATATTTGAGAGAAGCCGGAAAAGTATTAAGATTACGATATACGTGTATATTTATGTATACTTGGTGATGTTCTGCGCGAAGGTATTATTTTTTTTTAATGGGCGTGCGCGGAGCTGAAAAACGAATTAACGTGTAAACCGCGAAAATCTGCGTACGAAATCGAATGTCTCGAGTAGCCGCAAGTACTATATACACGGGTTTAGTTGATTCAAGTCCGAGTCAACGGATAAATTAGAAATTCGGTTATTACGTGGCTTTGTGTACATAATTTATTAATACTAATACCTGTAGTACTGGTGCGGCTCCCACACTATATTAGATTCTATGTAGCTCCCGTTTCGCTCCCGTACAAGGTATTATTTGTTCGTTTATAATTAAGTGCGGGCATTGCGCCCGATTACAGCGTAATATATTTTAATGTTAAATATTTAATCACTAACGACGAGAAGTGCTCAGTTATACAAATTATAATTGCGTTAGGTAAACATAGAGAAATAGGGGGCGGGGGTCTGTTGTTAGTCCGTTGTGGACGGCGGGCAATAACGGCGAGATTTACGAGGGGGAACTTTAAAAGATTGGTAGGGTTTTAACGGGTATACACCATTACATACTTGGATTACCGGTGTATAATGATATTAAATCGGTGACGCAGTTGCAGTGTATACGTACTGTTCGGTTGTTTTTTCGAAATACTACTTATAATCAAAGCGAAAACCTATTAATCATAATAGGCAGCATGCATACGTATTATTGTTGTGTTGCGATCGCACCGCGGTTTAATCGCGGCAATAACACTCGAAAATACGTATCGTCGTATGCTAAACTGTACTAAATTAATAGTTATAATACTATCGCCGGTAGTCTGGGCGGCCTGATAGCGGCGACGGTTGAAGTGGTCGTGTTTGCACCTTTGCACCCGTACAATATTTATTTGTTTAAACGGCACCGTACACTTAACACCCGTGTGTTATATTATCGAAATGGCAACCGTCTGGTCCCGTATAAACGCCAATAGATTATTACTTCTAGCGCCGCCTCTTTTAAAACGATAATAAATTATCGTTTGCCATAAAACGAGTGCAATAATAGTATCATATAGGTTGTACTGCTGCTCGGAGCCACACGAACGCGTCATAATTAAATACGTTTGCGGAAAACGTTCTTTCGCGGGGTCGGAACAAAAAAATCAAATAACAATATAAATAAACGAAATTCCCGGGTGTTAATATAGCAGGTCACGTCTCTTATTCTTTTTTTTTTTTTAATTTAAAATGTACGGTCTAATTGAATCCGTACGTAGTAAACACTACTCGATTTATATACATATATATATATATATATTATTATATAATATTACGTATAGGTACTTACCGATTAAGTTTTGACGGGGGCGCCCGTACGTCCTTCGCACGATACAGCGTATAGTAAATATCTTATTGTACACGATTATCTTAACGAGCGCACGACGGTATTTGTATAAAAAGCACGCACCGGCGATACAAGAGCGATTTCGACGGTTAATATAATAATTTGGCCGACAGGGCCAAAAACGGCAAAGTTCCGCGGGGTGTCGCGATCAAATAAATCGGGTTGTATTTGAAACCGGCCACTGTAAACGGCTGGTAGACGGGGATATAATTTAATCGCGGTTACGGGCGACGGACACGATGACGACGACGACGCACCGACGGGGTCGGGTCGCGGACACGGACTGAAGAGCGAGCGCGCGGTTAAAAGAGGCTGTGCGGCGGCGGTGGATTGGTCCGGGCACGCGTTGGTGGGTAGGAGAACGAGAGACCGCGTCGTCGTCGTCGTCGTCGTCGTTCGACCATATAACATGTATACACTTACAAACATTACCACGACCAGGTATGCGATGCCAGGTAACCGGTAAGCGGTTGCCTTGTGTGTGTATGTGTGTTGTATGTGTGTTGTGTGTGTGTGTGTGTGTGTGTGTGTGTATGAGCGTGCCGCGCTGCGCTCGCGCGTGTGCGCGTCTCGAATGGCGTTGGTGGGTGTATAATAACGGCGGGCGAACAACAACACCACCGGGTCGAGTGTTTTCGATTTCTACACAGAGTTTCGTCGGACGCCCGCCGCCCGCCATCTTCGACAAACCCATAACTCGGCGGTTCCCAAACTGTGCACCGCGGTGCCCTAGTGACACCACGAGCCCATTCCAGGGACACCGCGGCCCACACGATCGATTAAATATATATTCACAATGACCTAAACCGAACTAACCTAAGCGTCTTCGAATGTATTGGTTTTACAATTAGGCGTGCATTTTTTTTTTCTGTCTGTCATTAACTTTTCAACCAAAAATCTTGCTTCAATTATCAACATCATCAGATGTAGTTTCTGGCAAACGTTTTATCTATTTGTTGAATTAGAGGTCAATTTTTGATTTTATCTTACACTTTTCTTTAAAATGGGGAAAACCCGAAACAAGCGCATTAACGGTTTCTATTAATTTCGATTCAGTATTATTGTTTTAATTTAGTAATGAATGATTTTGAAATGTTCACTTAATACTTATATTAGCACTTTCTAGATTTGGTGAAATTTTTAATATATTCTTGATGTTTTTAGGTTATTTATAGACATTTGACATTTTCTAGATTATTGTGGTTTGATGTGAATAAAAATTATTTTGGCCCCATAAAAGTGCATAACAATTAGACTCAAGGTACATCATAAGTTGTACCGAATGGTAACAAAAAAAAAAAAAAAAATTTTACCGACGTTATGTTGTCTGATATCTTGGTATCTTTTCTTATAAGCGATTAAAGTTTAAACTTCTTCGGGGTTTACACAGGAGGGTGCCACGGCTGAATTCTATCTAAAAAAGGCACCGCCGTCTAAAAAGATCGAAAACCACTGTTATAACTTATATACATCGTCTGTTATATATATATATATATATATATACAGGGTCTTTCGGATTTAAAATACGCGACCATTTATTTGGAAGGGCAACATTATTTGACTGATTTGACTTGATGTGAAACTTTTAAAATTCAAACCGCCGCCAATATGTGCAGATACGTTGCGGCGACGAGGGGACGCGTGCCCCCGTATATTATAAAATCGCCCGCACGCCCGGTGCGAAGAAATTGTATAGGGTGTCTCTCTCTCTTTCTACGCGAGCGCGTCTGCACTTCGTTATTTCGAGAGTGTTTTCTGTGTGTGTGTGTGTGTGTGTGTGTGTGTGTGTGTGTAAGTACATTACGACGTACGTCCAAATGTCAATAGTACCTGTACACTATACGATTGTTTGTATAAATAATAATAAAAAAATAACCAACTTATATTGCGATAAGGTGTTGTGTGTGTTTGTCGAGAGCAAACGATATTAGTTCTTCTCGTGTATTAATATACCTATATACGTAATCTTTTTTTTTTTTTTTTGTAGTGGTAGTAGTAGTAGTAGTAGTAGTATTATTGTTATTATTTTACTATACGGTTTAAATATTATTATATATATATATCGACAGACGCGCCCGAGACATCGATGAGCTGATAATATTATGTAAACGTATATGCATAAGGACGACGAAAAGTCGAAACTCGATAGTATCCGTACGCGGTCACGACCGAGTAAAAATACCCGTGAAAATAACTTTATAACCGTGTACCTCTGCAGTGTTATAAACGTGAATAACAAAAAAAAAAAAGAAAAAAAAAAAACGAAATCTCTCTAATTACTATTTGTGTTAACGCGGTCGTTTATTCTTTGTGTGCGCGCGCGCGTTGGTATCGTCGTCGTCGTGACTACGGATTAAACAAATTATAAGGTTCACATCAGAGACAACCGGGGAAAAAAAAAAAAAAAAAAACTATATTATATATTGTGCGAGTCGAAAATTATCGCCTTGTACTATTAATCTCTATGTACGCACTACGTAGTGTTTTTCATTTTTTTTTTTTTTTTTATAATTATATATATATAAAAACAGACATTCCCAATTCAAGTAGGAGGACCGTCGAGTATCACGAGTATAATATGCGATGGCGTGTCAGGCATTATATATTTTATGTACCTAATATTTTTTTATACGTTTTAAAACGATGATTTTTTTTTTTCAGCATGCCGAATGATAACATCGATATAGGTATAAATACGAGTATATACGAATGATCGTTGATAAAACTATACTCGCGAGTCCGTCAAACGGGAACGTGTGAATATCTATTTTTTCTGATATACGAGACCCCGGGTATACAATACGTATAGTCGTAGTGCGATTAAAAGGGACCACGAGCAAAACGAATAAATGGCGTAAGTATACACATTCGGTCCCGACGCGAAAATCCCTTTCTTGTTCAGTTTAAATCTGGTTATATATAAGGGTGAGTTTGTATAGTTTGAGTTCTTTTACTCGAGTAGAGATAACTCTGATCGGTCTAATCGATTGTACTCCATTGGACATTATTCCAAATGACCGAACGATAGTCGATAATGATATATTTTATCAACAGTGTCTTTTATCGATAAATGATTTTCGTCTGCGTAGACCGTTCACGTTTAGACTCGACCGTAATAATAATCATTATTTTTAAATAAAGAAAAAAAATCGTCCACATTCAAAAAATGAGAAATGAACTATCTATCTATCTATTTGTGTCGTTCGTGATGAGAATATATAAAGAATGAGTAACATAAAAAAATCACGCTATCGTTATATGTGTTATCAACAGAGCTAAAAAAACCTACATATATTTATCTTGGGTGGCTAGAGTTAACTCTGACATCTCGAACCCTTGGAGAATGAATTTAGGTACCATCAATCGTGTTTGTGTATTTTTATTCGTACTGAATAGGTATATTATATAAAATAATTATAAAGTTTGAATCTTCGAGCTTTTAAATTAGCAAAGTTGTAAGTTAATAAGCTACAAAAGGTTTATCGGTTCTATTTCTTTAGTAAAAAAATTGTATATTTTCCCGATTATTTTAAGAAATTTACAACGAAAATTGAAACCGCATCAATGCACCGACTAGATCATCCAAATATAATGCTTTCAAAAAAGACTTTATAAAATCGCTTAGAATCTCAAAAATACTCGGTATTGTGGAAGGATTCTTTAATTTTGTTTTTGTTGGTTTAAACCGACAATAAGGCCCTTGAATATTAGAATCCCAATTTACGACACTAACTACTACTATGCGTATGTATACGTACCTATTATATATTATTTTTGATAATCAATATATATATATATATATATATATAAAAAGAAAAGTCCCTGACTCACTGACTGACTCATCAATGTTCAGCTCAAAGTCTTGGACCTAGAAAGCTGAAATTTTGCACAGAGGCTCATTTTATGATGTAGACAAGGAATAAGGCCTAATCATTTTTGAAATTCCCACGGGATAGGGAATAAAGAGAATTTATATTTTCGCTTTAAAGTTCATTATTTTCGTAACTATAATTATTATTTACTTTAAATTTGACGTGTAGGTGAGTAACTAATAATTATGTTCAGGATTTTTCGAAATTAAGGATAAATTAGGATAAAAACTAATCTATTAACGCACAGCCTATACCGCTGGGATTAGAAATTAGAAATGTTGACAGTAGGTACCATTTATGCTGTAGACATGCATTAAGGATTTTTAAAAATGCCATTCCCATAGGGGGTTAAAAAGTTTGTATGTAAATCCGTAATTTTTTAATTTAAATTCATAAAATGTTAAAATGGTCGATAAAGGTATTTTTCCCCACTGCATGGAAAACAATTGAATCGTATGTATATATGTTTTTGTGGGGTCGCTGTTCTTTTCAGCCCACATTTATGATTCAATGTTAGACGGAGGGCGAACGAGTAACAAGGGGACCCGTGTGTGTGGGTTACGGGAGTTACGGTTAGAAATTAAGCAACACGTGTTTCAGGATTTTTGAAAATTCAAAAGAAGGCATTGTAAAAGTCTACGTGGACGAAGTCGCGGGTAATAGCTAGTATATTAAATATATAAAGCAGGGGTAGGGACACACCGGTCGACATCGTCGTGTGGACGTTTCGCGGTGAAAAATATGCGATGATCTCTCGCCAGACCCAATGAAAAATATTTAATAAATAGCCGGTATAACCAGATTTGGCACGGGCCTACTAAATAATAATATTATGTACGGCCCGGGTATTTAAAACTCGTACGAGCGTATAACCGAAGCCGACGACCGCTGGAACAGCGAATTAAAATCATACGCGGCCATAAAAATTCATCATCGCGGAACGACGTTTAACGAGTCTTAAAAATAATGTTTTTCGCCACGTTCGCATCGGCTCAGCGCATTCTATATAATAATAATAATAATAATAATAATATAGTCCGGCATTCCTCGGGATAATACAAGTTTATAATGTGCCCGACGACGACAGTTGTAGAACTGTACGGCTATAATAATAACTAATAAAATTGACAGCGTAATGCGCATTTATAATTTTTATAATTAGATGCTAATCGGATTAGAGAAAAAAAAACCGTCAATTATACAAGTCGCGTACGTGTATACGCTGGGCGTGCCGAATGTATATATTAATGGTATATTATAAAAATCGTGTAAATCGTGTATATATACATAAAAACAATCACCCCGTACATTATATATATCGAAAATATCAAATCGAATCAAATCCAGTCCCTGAAGTCAGTGATGGAATTTGGGGGGAAGGGGCATGAGGGCGTAGTTGCATCCACGAGGAATCTTCAGTGGAGGCAAGAGGTCTTTATTTTCACAATAAAAATAAGAGCAAATACCAGAGTTTAAAACCAATAAGAAGTAATAACAGTAATACTATAAATAATTTAATTTGTGTATATTATTATCATAAAGTGTTAAAAATTTAAAGATTACTAAATTTTAATTTAATAAAAACATTAATACCACTAATTTGTTTGGCAGTAGTAGTGGAATATCAGTTACTATATTTTAAGGGCAAAGCGCTGGTTTTTGAATTACGATACATTTTTGCACCCTCGTGGTTTTCTACCAAGTGGTGCCGCTTATGCTTTTATGCTATTTATTTAATATATTAGCAAATAATGTATATGCTTTTTTGTATTATATTTGAAATCGTGTAAACGGTCGACTTGTTTTTGTATTTTTAAAGGTTTGTAGAAATTATATTAAATATTATAAAGTCGCGGGGAGAAAATGCTATATAGATTACATTTAATGCCCCCTGCACAGGTTATATAGCAGACTGTACCAATCAATATTATCAATAAAATATACTTTAAACATTCAAACACATATTACGGAAGAAAATAATCTACCGGATTAAATTCAACACTTAAGATTTAGTCCGGCACTCAATTCAATCGGTTCTACGAGCATATTAAAATATTTTATGTACGGTTTTTTTTTTTTTTTTTTTTACAATCCGAAATAACTGCATCAGCGAACCGTTCGTCGAATTTAATAATAATAATATGATTCCCATGATGCGGTGGTTCGACTCCACAATATGCGGCGGATAAAGGCATTCTTGAGACGCCCACAATTGCACACACACTGTTTTTATCTGATGTCGGTACGTGCAATTCGCTTTTGGCCCGTGTATACGTATATATATATATATATATATATAGAAAGAGGGGTGAGAGTAAAAAAAGAAGAAAAAAAAGAAAATAAAATAACCGTTTAACTAACGAAAAACTACTGCACTTTAGTAGCAGGCACTCGTATATAGACGGTTCGAAAAAAAAAAATAAAATATATAATAAAAAATTATACGTCAAAGACGCCGTCGCGTATGACCGAAAAAGAAAAAAAAAACTATAATATGTAATTATAATGGATTGTTTACCTGGTAATTTTGAAGACCACTAGTCCGGAACGCGTGCAAGCCGCGCAGCTGTGTATTATTGCTGTACGGTTATACTTACAAATTAAAAGAGTTGCAAAGAGGTTTTTAGGAGAGTAGGAATATAATAATATATTATACAGGCACTTGTTTATTATGTAGTTGATTGTGTCTTACCTGCAACATAACGAAAAAGAAAAAAAATCATGAATAATTAGGTTTGTAAAAATATTATCTAAGTATAATGTTTGAAATACATATATATATATATATTGGTAACAATACAATAATACAATAATCAAGATGATAACATAATTATTTATCTTATTGTATATTTCTATGTACAATGTAATGTATCGTTTTTCCTTACACTTGTTTACGTTTGTTTTCTCTTTATTTATTAAAAATACATGTAGTATAATATAAATGTGCGTTCAGCTGAGTAAACGTTAAAACATTTTGTTTTTGACAGATTGCAGATAAACTGATACGAAAACGATAACAGTCTATTGGTGCACACTAAAATATTAACACTTCAGCGTTTAATAATAAAATAAATCGTTTGAATATCGTTAATCTTATCTATATGTGTATAATAAAAGAATATTAGAAAAACAAATTTGTTTAAAAAAAATGTTATATAAATATTATAATGTTACAGCCGCAGATGTATTATAATATCGTTAAACATTTAAAAATAACGATTTCTGGCTGATTCAGTTTTGTAGTTATACGCGGAGATGGGCGGGGGGTTTACTCCTTCCCCAAACTGATTTGAAAATCAACATTTACGTCAATTTTTTTTTGAATAATATAATCTTGAAACATGTATGTACATTTCAGCCGAGTTACAAGGAAAAGCTTGATTTATCGAATACAAATTGGCATATTTGGATCCGGTTTTAAAATCACATCGTTGCCGGGTTAGGATAGCAGAAGATTTTGCGATTATTATTCAGCTATCAGGTCTCCTACATCTTCTCCTATCGGGAATTTCCGGGTACGCCATAAATGAAAAGAAATGCGTGCACGCGTGTTTAACAGATAGTACTGCACCCGGAGCCGGATACTCAAAATTTCAATTTCTATTATACAGGCGGTCACAATAGAATACCGATTTTCGATTTTAACCCTTGCAACAGGTTACACGAAGAAAAAAAACAGTTACCCGTAAAAGTCATTATTATTATTATTGTTGTTATTATTATTATTTTTTTATCATTACTGGCCACCGCGAGTCCTTTTACTTCCATCAAAACCTCCATCACATTGTTCTGTATTATAATACCTAAACCGGCAAATTCAAATTTGTCCATTTCAGTTATGCAGTTTCACCTCCACAACATATATTATTATGAAATAAATCTATACCAAAAATATGATACACCACTGCCTATACTCATATTTTTTTGTTTTGTTATTTCACTGTCACTATAATATTATAGTAGTAGTAGTAGTAGTAGTAGTAGTAGTAGTAGTAGTAGTAGTTTATTGTGCACTTGAGGTACTTTCAAGAGATATATTATAATATTATGCCGTGTAGGTATATGTTTGCACGCGAACGATATCTTCTATTATATTATAATGTTCATTCTCCAACGACATTTTATTAAGGGTTCGTAATCCCGAAGTGTGTTATAAAAGAAGGACCTGACACGATCCTCGAAAATCCTTTAAACATAATATATAATATATATCCTTTATAATCTACTCAATATATAAATAGTCAATAATAACACATGTCGTGTATGTATAGGAAACCCGCCCGAGGGGACGGACGGACGGACGACTGAAACTTCTCTTGTTACGATGTGCAAACCCGTCGCGATACGACATTAAGAAAACACGGTGAATATTATCGAGAAATATATATTTTATTATATTTTACTACGGTATCGTCGACAAAACCAGACAAAAACCACATATTTATATAGGCTGCAAATATTTATGTAGGATGGGGAAAAGAAAACAAACAAACAAATACTAACGCCCCGATATCATTTCTCGTCATCTTATTATGTACGGGCTGCAATCGCGTCGAATGTATATATAAATAATATTCTTGGTAAAAATAATGGAACGAAATAGAAATATGTATCGCTTCGTTTATCGATAAACACAATACATGGTGGAAACGACATCGGTTGGAGGATTTCCATTAAAACTCGATATTTTTTTGGCGACATTTTAACGTAAAAAATATACACTTTGCACTCGTGTTATTAAATATACTCTATTTTATTTAAATCGAGCTGTAATATTTTCGTTTGACAATATTTTTTTTTTTTAGAAAAAACAGCGACGTACCGCCCACAAAAATATTCTCCTGTTTAAATTTTGCGATTTGTGTTTAAACTTGTAACCGCCATAATTCGTGTTTTGAGTAATGTAATCTAAACGTTAAATAACGGGCAACATGATCACAATTACGGCGGTTAGGTTGAAATTAAACACAATTAATCGGATTTAAAGAGGAGAATATTTTCGAGAACAATAAACTGTTGCTGTTTTTTAAAATAATCTCATTTGTTTTAACGTTGTGTATACCTAAACAGTAATGCTCAAACAAACGAATTCTATTCTGTTTTATTTTTTTTTTAAACAAAACGGATTACTCGTGCGGGTGATTTTAATATTTTTCTATTCATATTAGTAAAACAATATTATATTACCCGATAACGTTCGTTTACAGACAGACACGAGTATGAATACGACGGTTAACAGAATTGACAGTTTCTAATATAACGATCATTTTTCAATTCTGTCATTTACCTATCTATCTGGCCGTGTATTTGTGTGAACCCAAAATAATAATTATATTTGACGAGACCGTGGCACCAGGCTTTGGACACGTCATGAAAAATATTATCGAAAATAAAAATGTTGTCATCATATTATATGTTTTACAAATACGACATTCCAATCGTCGTCGCTACGGTATACGTATATAACATATATATATATATATATATATATATATATATATATATATATATATATATATATATATTTTAATTTAAAAGCAAATATTATTGTCGTCGTGGCTAAAACGTAATAACGCCATAAAGAATCATTATCGCAGAGTACCTATACATAAATACGTATAATATATCTATAAAACTCATTTCTAGCAGTATCGAGAATTTGAAAAAAAAAAAAAAAAAAACCAACTGCAGTTACCACAAAATATGGTCGGTTGCAGACAATATAGATATCCATAGGTACTATAATGTCTAATTACAACGTGGATCGATACAATTCGTATAATTAGGTCTTGACCTAAAACTATTATATATTTATATACCTACAGTAGAAATAATCGAAAACTGTTTGTTCCGTGATTATAATCAAGGTCGTGAGACTACGAAAGTACGTACTTATAGTCTAAAATGGTATATCGGTTTCCGAGAATCACCCGTGGAGAAAAAAAAAATTGTCACTACTTCCTACTTGTTTAAAAAATTGAAATGTAATATTACGCGAACCGTTATATAGCTTAAAAAACATAACCGTACATTTTTTTTTCATCGGATTTTCAGTCAATTAAAATAAATATACGAGCAAATATATTAATTGAACGTGTACCGACAGACACTTTATAAATACACTGCAAATCCAAGGTGAATGTAATGTCTATAGGGTGATTTGTTTTTTTTTTTTATCATGGTACAGCGATTTTTTTTTTGGAATTTTCCAAGTAGTAAATTCGATTTCTGTTTTTTGTTTTAATCATTATGGAATTGTTTAAGTTTTTTATTTCAAAATTATTTCTAAATGTTTACCCTATTTATTTTATATCTCAAATGAACATTAACTTTTGATTTCCAAATGGCAACTACCCCTTTTCAACATGGACTCGAAAACATATTTTATTTTAAACAATTTTAATACGCCGATTATCAGTTATAATAACAGTTTAAGAATATTTAAAACGGAAGCGTAGGAAACGGATCATGATAGAATATAATTACGTAAAAGTGAGTACATCACAGAAAACTATGCAAGTATTGCTAGTCAAAGGTTAGGTTAGGCTACTTTCATTGCTAATCAAATATGTATTTTGCTGCTTGCAGTGACAGCCCACAAATAATATTTAAAATCCCGTGAACGTATATAATCATATGCGTCCATTTGGGGGAGGAGAGGGGCAAGCCGGGAAATAATAAAATATGTTAGTATCCAGTTTTTGAGACTAAAGTTTGTATAAAATCTGTACTCAAAGCACAATTTGTGATTGTCTCAATCTCTCAGTGTTGATCACTATAAACTACAAATATCGTCTAAGTATAGAATCAACTTAAGTGACGAACATTTAGATACAAGCGAGGTAGCTCAACATTAGAACAACAGCCAAGATTGATGAGAACTACCAATAAATTTTAAAAGAGGAGCAATAAATTCTTAAGCCTAATAAAGTAGTTTATCCTAATAGATAAATATAGATAAATATTTTTATAATATATAATAATATTAGGTATCGCCTCGAAAATAGATAATAATATTATGTAAACGCATAAAAGTCATAACAGTACAAATAAACATAATATTTAAAAAATTCCATAATATATACCTACGTATATTATTAGTCGATATGGTTTTGTTATTCAAATATTGCGTAATTATTATCGAATAAACGTTGATCGTTTGTTTATGGAACGTGTTTCGAATATTATTTGTTTGAAAACAATAATTTTATCTGCAGAATTTCATAGTTGGATTTTTATTTTTGTCTTCGGTAACCACGCATCGTATAATTTGAATAAAAAAAAATAGGGTTCTAATTTATAGGAGTAAATATCATGAATTGTTTTGTTTCTTTTTTACTATTTACCAACTTTGACGAAGGTTTAATTCGTTTCAAAATATACTGGGCGAAATAAGTTAAACCCACTTACTATTATTATAGAGTTTTATAAACGCGTAATTCACCGTTTTCCACAAGTTTATAAAAAAATTAAATCGATACACATTTATACACGCAGGTTCTAGAATTATTATTTCGAAAAACATAATAACTAGTTGAATTTGCTCGATGTATCATTTCGTTCGGTCAGTTCGTATACAAATATTCATGGTTGGTGGCGGTTTTTTAAATTTTCTTAAATTTGACAATTTTTTTTTGTACATTTTTATAGTCACGCTAATGATAAGACTTTTCCATTAATCAACTCCGATGTTTTAGACCGATAGCCAAACAAAACTGTAGAATTATTAAAAACATTTTTTTTTTAATTTTAATTCTCGTTATCATTAGTAAAAGGCCAAATAATTAAAATAAATTTTTGAAATTTTCAAAAAAAAAAAAAAATTTGGTTTTTATTACGATTTCTAATAAAACAATTAAATTTCTATTTCCAACATATCCTTGAGTAAAGAGCTTATCATAATCATAATCCGTTTTCAAAATTGAAATCCGTTAAGCACAATTCCTACAGTTTGCCTCGGTTTTATGTCTAAATCGACTAAAATATATACACCGTCACCAATATCGTTTGGACGAACAATGATTATAAAATCATTGATAACCGGGAACTAATCAAGTGTCCACTTAATTAAAATTTAATTTGTTTTTTTTTTTTTTTGGAAGGAGGAGGGGGAAATAATTCGTTTGACAAGCAAACGTTTTGCGGCAAACCGCGAATAGGAAAAAAAAAAAAAGGTTTATTTCGAATGCGGATAAATAATCGCGGGCGACGATTCGAATTTGTCCTTTTCGCGAAAGCATATAAGTAAAGAGGGCTGCACCCGCTGGAGCGCCCGACCGTCGCCATCGTACCTATTGCACACGTCGGATTTCGCGAGGAGTGGGCGGCGGCGGTGTCGATGGCGGCACCAACACAATGAGAAACGACGAAAGGCCGAACAGGAATGCGCTGCGTTCGCGCATGCGCGCATTTTTCAATAAGAGATTTCCAATACGCGTATACAGGACGGTTTCGTTGGCACGGACAAGTATTTTAATTTTTTTTTTTGTTTTTTACCGTCGCGGATCTTTTGCCGTCAATCCCGACGCTCGGTTATCGTTTACCGTAGAGGCGGATTGGATGGGGGGGGAGGGCGGAAAAGCAGAAAACCCGGGTAATGTACGATAAACAACGCGTACGCGTTCCGCACCATAGTTTTGCTGGCCGTATACATATAATGTCGAATTTATATTATTATTCCGCCGGACGAATAAAATATACGAAAACGTACGCGGGAAAAACGACAACCCGCCGGAAAATCCGCGCGATTTCAGCAGCGTTTTATTTTTGAAAATAAACGTTAAACATACGGGACGCAGCCGCCGCGTCGCGCCAACTGCACCGCCGTGTATGCGGCCGTGGCGTCGTGTACACGTTGATAACGCGGTCGAACCGGATCGGTTACCCCCACCGTCTTGTGGGTACGCCGTACCCGTGCTCTTCGAACAGGGTGAATTTTATTTTATCACGAAAAGGAGTGATCAATATATATTTATATATATATATTTAACCCTGTCCGGTTTTTAGCACTTATTATATCGGCCTCCGTCAAACAACGAATTATATTAGTTTTTGATTTTATATTTTCAGTTGCAAAAAAAAAGAGAAAATTAACACATTTATTTATCAAATAAAATATTTTCATAAATTTAGTGTACTTCGCTTTACCAACTTTCAATTAGATTTCAACAGATTATTAAATGCATTTTCATGTTTTGTAGTACGTATTTGAAATCCTGGCAATTTAAAGTATTATACTTTTAAATATCTGCCGATATTCTCGTTTCGAACCGGAGTTCAAAAATCACAAGTCGGCATTTTGATTGGGGGGGGGGGAAATGCTAAAAATGCCAAATATAATCGACCCCCCTCGCCCAAAACACAATCGGATCGTTTTGCTCGAAACCTTCGTACGGATAATAATCCTAGTACACATTGTTTACGGCGATAAAAGAATCACCCTGTATACTTTGCGGCGGCGGCGGCGGCGCGTAGGTAACACAGCGCGCGCTCACGACACTTGCTCTTTCCGACGAATACCTGCGCGCGTGTGTTTGACCGCAGCTGCGTGCCGAACGCGGCCGCGCGGCTGGGAAACCAGTTTTCCACATGCCCATCGCTAAGCCTCCCCTCCCGATGCCCTTCGCTGACGGCCGACACCGAACGACCGTCGCGGCGGCGGCTCCTGTGTTGTTGTTATTGTTGTTGTTTTCTTCTCGGACCGCGGCGCGGGGCTACTGAACCGACGACGACGGCACGCGGTACACCGCGAGGCTGCGGCCAAGAATCCGCGCGCGCGCATAACAGAGAGGGAATGCGTGTCGCCATCTGTCGGCCGCACGAGCGGCGCGAGTGGGCGGCCGGACGGCGACCATAAAAATATTATAATATTTAAAATAAAAAGAAAACGGGGTCGTCCAATGGGCGGGGCTCAAGAATGACGTGGCGGAGGAAACCGCGCGAAATTATCGGGTTAAGCGTTTTTTTTTTTCCGATTGCGAATACAGTAAGTAGACGCCGTTTATCGGTACCGATGGTCCCATAGCCATCGGCGTAAATAGGGAAGGGGCTTATCCCCCTGATATACGTTTTTAATTTTTATTCCCACCTGGTTTAAACTTTAAGGCCAAATCCTTGCAATAAAAAACCTCATGGGTTAAAATAATTTATATTTAACGATTATATATTACATTTATAGGTATTAATATGTACTCTAGCCCCCCTCCCCCCCGTTACTATTAAATCTTAGTTATGCCCATGCGGCCATAGCGTTCAATAAGGCCAAAGGTATGAGAACGAAACGAATTAGATTTTTTCAAAGCCGCGGGCTGGCGAACAGTTGAAAAGTTCCCGTTTTTAATTTCTCACCGCCGCCCGGTTTAGGGATGAATCGACCATTCATATTTTTATTTACCGGTTCCGGTGTAGAATCGAAAGAGAATCGGTTCATTTGGTGTTGTATGATTATTTTTTGTAACCGAACGAAACAAATTCGACGTTTAAATTTCCATTCGTCGATTCTAATATCCCGATGATACCGATCCAATTGTTTTATACTTAAAAATCAGTTGCAAGCGAAAAAACCGTCGCCAAACGATATCTATGCGTAATGTACGTGTACAACTATACATTTTTTAATTGTTCAAAAATCGAGAAATATACTTAAATACAAAACAAAACGAACACCAACTTTAAAACATTATAATTTCGTGTCCGTGTATTTCTTGTGGAACGAACCTGTGTTTGTTGCCATATCAAATAGTTGACGGGACATCATTACAATTTGTGTCCATGCAATAGACGGTTGGTCTAGTTGGTCTAGTCGGTGTCTGTAATCACTGTTATACCGTGATAATTAATTAGTCGAAGTGGTACGATTCCCCGATTATGGGAATCGATTCCTATTTTACTCTTGGGAATACGTACCGGGAATAAAAGATTTTACGATTTATCCGCGATTATCGTTTAGGCACCACAATATCCCCGACGCACGCGCCGCTCACTGGGAACCGAGCGCACTATACATACGAATAGATATAGTATAATCTTCGCGATCTTCTTTCTTCTACGGTATAACGAAACGAAAAAAAAAAGAAAAGAAAAAAGAAAAAAGTACTCGCCGACGACTTCAATAATATTAACAACGATACAAATATACGAGTCCTGTAATAGTTGCTGGCGTTTTGTCCGCCGAGTCCGAACGCCGCGAATCTACAAGAGATTATCTTACGATTCCGTTTATATATTTAAACTCGACTCGACTAGGCCTGATTGGACTCGATCGTATCCGCGAGACACGACGACGTTTTAAATAATATATATAAAAGTAATAATATTTTTTTTTTTTTTTTTCATTATTATTATTATTTTATTTTCGATCGATCCTCCGATAAAATACATGCGGTTTGTGTTGTCACTGTGGGGTATTTTTTTTTTTTTTTTTTAACTCGGTCTCTTTGTTCCGCAAAACTATTGAAACAACAATATAACATCGATGTATAAAATCATAGGTGCCCGAAGACATTTTTTTTATAACACTACTCCGGGTTCTTCGTTATAAACGCGTTCGTGACATGTTAAAAAAAAAAAAAAAAAACCACCAATGCTTATTTTTTCCTGGACTCTATTCAATAGTTGTGATTTGACCATGTTTTCAACCGGAAGACTTGTACCGATCGAAATTAGAAAAAGGCAGAGTACCAATATTAATCATCGTCGTTTAGTGTTGATTTTTAGATCTATTACTAGATTGTTTAGTAGTGTGCATTTGAGAAGTCATTTTTTTTTTCTTGATAATATTGTATACTGCAACGGAAAAGAATCAAGGGGAAAAACGGGGGATTATTTACCCAACGATTTGTCAAAATCGATTTTGTGACTCTGTGTGGTTATTTGGCGAGCTAAAACACGAAACTGTCAAACAACCTGTGGTACCTAATAGTAAAAAAGTAGCGGCGAGTCTTTTTTTTTTTTTTTTTTGTGATACCGTATATTTGAAATAGAAAACCGTGAATCGATATTAGAATCAACTGACATGTCGGTTGAAAACTCAATTTTTTCATATTCCAAAGCCATAATATTGACGTTGTTCCTCCAAAAATGTCGCGTTCACACTGTATACATAAATTTTTTATTTGATAACATTTAATGATTACTGAACAATTTTTCTAAACGATAATTAATTAGATTTGAGGACTTTTAGCTCAAAAACAACACGGAAATATGCTTTTTAAAAAACATCCGAATACGCACTATAAATACACAAATATGCTCCAAGAACCAGTAAAATGTACGATTCAAATTCCTTACACGGCAATGAACAGTATTTATATTTGATTGTTTTTAATCTTTCGCCAAAAAGAAAAGAAAAAAAAAAAAAATGCAAATGCTATATAGTAATTATACACGGACTCGCGCGTTAAAATAACAAATTGTTATTACCGTTTTAACAACACACAATATTGCTCAACATCAACGTGCAGTAACCTGCAGTATCTTAATTTTTGTAAATTAATTTTAATTAAACATTTTTAAGAAATGTTATACATTATTGCTGCAGTATATAAAAATATATAATACGGTGGCCGGCGATGTTAATTATTATTATTATTATTGTAGTCGTATATATTATTATACCGCGTTAATTGATTCTCGACCAAAACTAAAATCGCCGGTTTCGTACGCCCCGGTGTACTTAAATATTATGCGTTTTACGTGTTACTATGACGATTAAAAACATGTTATCGTTAATTTTATACGCGTTCGAAAAAGAAAAAGAAAAAAAAAAACCTTTTTAGAGGACGTTGAACGGTGCGTTTGTCGTCTTTGTCTATCCGACGAGCAAAACACATATTACGTTTTCGTATGCGATGCCAATAATACACAGGTTTCGTGTATTGAACGGAGAACAGTTTTTTTTTTTTTTTTTTTTTTTTACTTATTGAAATATTATGGTAAGAAAAACAGACAGATTTCAAACAAAAAACTGTTGTATAGGCATTTAACACAACATTGATCATGTTTATTTCGGCATCAAAATCGAGTTTATACGACCGATTTGGCCGTAGTACTTTAGCGACATAACTCAAACACGTTAATTGTGTTATGTTGCCCGTCAAGACAGACACAGAGACGGTAAATTCACGTTCGACGGTGAATTTATAACGATTTAAAAAATGGGATTTGTCATTATTTTGTAACTATGACCGGCAACCGCTAGAGCGCGCTACGCCAAACAAAAAGGGGCACGGAACGCAACATATCTAACGGCGACGACAAATTGGTTTACGGGTAGTATAAAAATAAGGAAAATTTCGACTAGTTGAATGGAAATTGGCATTTTTGTATCCCGTTTTAAAATTCACATTGTCGGGTTAGGGAGAATAGAAAACGATTTATTCACGATTATTAATAATAATATTCAAGTATCCGGGTACTACATCCACCCCGGCCGTTGGAAATTCCTGGGCACGCCACTGTTTATTATTATACGGGCATTACAACATGTATATTTTTGTTGATTATTAGTACACCCGTGTCGATATTGTGTTTTGTTCTATTTTTATTATATTCGCGATCAGAACCGAGGAAAACCGCGATCGTGCTCGTAAAGGAAGGTGGGAAGGAAACAGTCAAGGAGAACAAGAAAAAATATTTGTCTTTTTCGCGCGTTTCACCAGACAATTCGAGTGTGTGGTATATACGGTTCTATTTCGTAATCTTAATACTAATCAAGGAAAACGCTCGTCTTATTAATAGACAATAATATTTGACCTAATCGGTCAAGGATCGTGTCTATGGCACGGTGAAACGACGAAGCGGTAAGATGATGTCACGTACGTATAAATATGTAAAAAAAAAAAATTCATAATGTAATTGGTAATAAAATCAACGATTAGCGGAATATTTTAATTATTTAAACATACTATTTGATTTCGTTAGAGGTAACAACGTTTGAATATGCGTAATACAATACGAACAACTCTAGCCGTTCCGCTTTTCTTTTGTTTTCTTTTTAGGTTTTTCTTCTTTTTTTTTTTTTTACCTACATTACGAATATGTTGGTTTTTCCGCCCGGCGGCACTGTAGCTGAACATTTTTTTCCAGATTCCCAACAGTTTACCGGTTTTCAGACGGGTATAAAACACACAGTTACTTTTGAGACGAAAAAAAAACCTTGTAACTTTTTTTTCGGGTTTTAGCACAATTTTTTATTATAATCAATTGTATTTTATTTAGTTGCTGTTATTTTAATTTTTTTTCTTATATTGACGAATATGATGTTTTAGACCGGAAAAGCTAATTAGACAAAAAAAAAATAACCTGTTGGAAACGCGTTCGACCGATTTTAATGGATGAAAAGGTATTTAGATGATTTTTTTTTTTTTTTTTGAAGTTCTTTACTAGCGATAAGTCGGAATTATCTTTTTGATTTTCATTATCTTTGTCGTAACAGCACAAGACGAAATACACGGAACGCATTGTGTCGTCAATCCCCATAAACCGGTGGTATATAATGATATTACTACACTCGAAGAAAAAAAAAAAAAAAAAAAAATGAAACGTATCGTCGCCCGAGTGTGTACCTCCTACTTTACATAATATACGAATGCGGGCCGGAGTATTGTAACAGAATCTTCGACGAGACAAAATATTATTTTACTTAATACGCGATGAGGGATATCGTATATTATATTGTGTTATTTAGAAGCCCACATTGGTTTTTAAAAAATCGTTTCTATATACGACGGGCTGTCTTCTACAAGACTTGCATTGTTTGTAAAAAAACAAAAAAAAAAAAACAAAAAAAAAAATTAAAAAAAAAAAAGTATTAAAATACAAAAAATCTGGACAAAATGTTGCACATACACGATCCCTTGAAGACTAGTGGTCAATAATTAGAGGCCGGAATTACGCGCACTAAAATCGTACGTAATATGCGTTCATTTGCATGCACTTAATATCATTTAAATATGCACCTCAAAACTATCCCTCAAAATCAAAATTCAAATACACAATCGTCTCCTTAAGCCTATCTGGCTCTATGGAATTCAACTCTGGGGCTCAGCAAACATTTTAAACACACAAAAAATACAAGTGTTTCAATCGAAAATTCTCCGACTTATAACCAACGCGCCTCCGTATATTTCAAACCACACTCTTCATACGGATCCGCACATCCCTAAAGTCACCGATACAGCCAAGCTGTAGTATTCAAAATTTTATGTTTCTTCTTCAAAATCACACCAATCGCCATATCGAAACGCTACTGTCTACCTACATCCCAGGAAATCCTCCCAGAAGACTCAAGCGACAATGGCCCCGTGACCTTATAAAGTAGACGTACCCAATGGATACTTAATACCCAAGTAAATGTAAATTCACGACGAAGTACTCTCACTGGATGGTTACTTCCCTCAAGACACCCAAGCCATTGCATTTAATTTTTAAAATCATACATTATACTTATTGTACTTTTTTTTTTTTTTTAGTGTAGATTGTATAAAAAAACGAAAAATATGCACTAAAAATATCTAAAAAATAAAATAAAATGTATACGAGTTTTATAAATATGTAAAAATAATTGATATTAAATAAACACAATTGTATTAAACAGTTGAAATAATTGAATTGTTAATTGAAATATTATATATATATATATTGTATTTTGCTTATTAGCGCATCTGAATAAAAGTGCATTAACGAATATTAATTTAAAAAAAAAAAAATTTAATACGTTTGTAGAATATTTTTTTATATATTACCCGGAGAATTACAGCAGACTACTCTAAAGACTTTAATACATTTCGTAATAAAAATCGAGATTTATCGTTGAAGTAATAAAAGTGAATAAACGAATATAAATTTTTTTATTTTTTTTATTTGACATAAACACAATCTATACAATTTAACACAATAAGCTTATACGACGAGAGTAAGTAAAAAATAACATGAAAGGTGTGTTTTTAGCAGTTTTTTTTCTTTTATCACCACGAGACGTTAGATATTGAAGTTTTGAAAACGGTCACGGCACTATTTCCTTTTTAATCTGCGGTTAGGAATTCCTGGGAGAGTAAGGATGGAAAGGTCTTTAATGAGAGGGTAGGAATGGGTTTGGAGTCGTTTGTGAAAACGTGTGTAGAAAATGCGTGCTTGCTCATCTATTGTTCTCATACGGAGATCGTTGTGAAGAGTTTGGTTAGAGATATAGGCCGGATCATTGGCTAAACATGTTAATGTAATTATAATAAAAAAATGTTTATTTAAATAATTAGCGGTTATTTTTTTTTACTCGTGCGTAAGGAAAATGGGTAAATGATTCAATTATTTAAAAACAAATTAATACGTTTGTAGAATATTTTTTATATATTACAGTAAACTACACTAAAGACTTGAATACACTTCGTAATAAAAATCGAGATTTATCGTTGAAGTATTAATTGAGCGATAGACGAATTTATTCTTAGTTGGGGGTAATAGTATTATTAATTTATATTTTTGAAAAAACGCTCAAATATGCCATAATAATTAAAAATGTTTCAAACACGCGAAAATATGCAAAATTTGATTTTGACTACCAACACATTGGGCTACGGTTCAAAAATGTCTATCTCACCTAGCCATTTTTTAATTTAATAACCTAAAAATATGCGAATGCGTATAATTCCGAGCCCTGTTAATGACTAACGACGTCCTCTTAAGTCGTTTCGTCAAAACACAAACCCCGACTAGCTTAAGACGCTTCTTTTTTTATTTTATTTTTTTTATTTATATTTCCCAATAACGAAACGTTAGGCAAGTAAAACAATAAATTTAAATGCTACGTGCCCACGTCACGTTTTCGGGCGACCGTGTCAGTTTTCAGTGTCCGCCCCGCGGTAAAACAAAATTGTATTTCTCGCCTCGCTCACGATCTATAAAAATATCGTTATTTTTTTATTGTTGCGATTTTTCAAAAAAAAAAAAAAAAATATTGTGTAATGGTTGTTTTTTTTTTTTTAAACGATCCGTTTTGACCTCAAATCGGCGCCATGGTTTATCGATAACAATTTATTATAAACTATCAATAGGTTTTTTCTCTCTCTCTCTCTCTCTCTCTCTCTCTCTCTTTCGATTATCGATAAGCATAGGTATTCGACGTTTGTTATTGGCAAACGCGGAAATGTTTTATATTTTATTTTTATTGATATCACTCCGTCGTACGATTAAAAATACGAAGATTACCACTTTTTCCATTGCTTACACGCAGTGACGATAAGTGTAATTGTATTTTTAGATAAAGAATAATCGATAATCGCTCCGAAATCGTCTAGATACAGATGACAAATAGTCAATTTACCTCCGATAGAGATAATACCGATGTGGAATTTATCTGTATGCAATAAAGGCTGAATTTGTATATCTCGGATAGATTCGGACATTTTTGTCTAGACAAGTCTCAATACGGTTTACACTCGCAAAAATAATCGATTTTTATAAAATAGATAATACCGGCACTGTCTGTTATATTTTTTTCCCACTTTTTTTTTTTTTATATATACAGACAATCAATTTAGAAACGCAAAGAGGCTATAAGAATTATTCTTTTTTTTTTTTTTTTTTCGTTACGAGATCGTTTGAAATTTAATATTTGCAAATATCACGAAATCAATACGTTAGCGGTCGTAACGAGACCCCGGGAGTCGACAACAACTCGCCAGGCTCCCGGCAGCAGTTGTTTAAAAAACGGGTCCGGTTTTTTTTTTCATTTTGCGTCTACTTTACGTATCTAAAAAAAAAATAAACAAAAACGAAATATTTAACGGGGCCCGGCCGGGCGGCGGTTGTATCAATAATTATTGTTTTTTTTTTTATTCCGTATAGGCACGGGCGCCTTGCGGTCACGGCACGCGCATAAACGTGACGCGCGCGTCAAACGGTTTGCCTATACGGCTGGGCGCGCCCAGTTTGCCGTTTCGCCGACGGAAGACGCACGCGCCGGGCGACATGTACATTGTGCAGCCTATGTCGCGTGATACCGGGCGCACGCGACTAATCGTACGGCATTAGAGAGTTTATTTTGGAACATATTTCACGTACCACTCGACAATACCGAAGATAACCTTTTTATTCATTTATTTTCTCAGTCAGTAATGCAAAATGTTCAAATTTATTTTCGTATAAATTTAAAAACAGTCCCGGCGGTTCTTATCACAAGTATTTATGGTGTAATCGTGACAGAAAAACTGAAAAAAAAAAATACCGTTCAAAGTGATTTAAGAACGTTTACTCATTGATGGTAGTAATTACAGACAACAAGACGAACAATTTTAGTTTTAATTTACTTATGCGTTATATATGTAGGTTAGAAGCACTATATAACCTTTTTTGGCAGCCATCTAGCGATTTCTGCTGTTATCAGGTCGAAGCCTGGAGATTTCTTACGAGACCTAGATCACTAAAAACGCTATTATCAACAAATAAATATACTAATTTAAAAACCAAACTATTAATATAATATACAACACTCTCCTAAAGCCTATATATGGACATATGGAATACAACTCTGGAATCGGCAAAAAAATTCTAATTTAAATATAATTTAAGTCTTTCAGAATATTGCTTAAAGAAAAATCACTAACGCTCCTCTCTTCTTTGTTTCTAATTTAACTCTCTACGAAGATCTAGGTATCAAAGCAGTTATAGCGGAAGCGGAATTATTTTACAATCGGTTTTTTGTCAAACTAGAAAATCACCCCAACCCACTAATTAGGGAGTTACATACCTTCACACTTCCGGAAAATCCACAACGCAGACTCTAAAGGAAATGCATGTCGTGACCATTTAAAATAAAAATATCTCAATAAATAATATTTATGCCTAGCTAAGTGTCATTGCTGAAATTGGTGGCTTCTTATTAAAACAAATTCATGTTATATAGTCAATTGCCTTATACACTTATTTGTATAGATTGTATATTTAATTGTGGAAAAAAAAAATTACTTATACTGTATATATATATTCAAGATTAAAAATTGGTCTATATATATATTTTTTTTTTTTACAATTAAAACTAGTTTTATATATTTTTTTATTTTTTTCTATAAAAATATATATAATAATTTGTATGTAACTTGAAACTTTTAACATAACCTAGTTATGTAACACTGTTACTCAGAACACAATATGTAACCTGTATCCAATTACGCAGTGATTTGCCTGCCCGTTTCTGTAAATATTATAGAATACGTTTACGAGTGTAAGTTCGAGGGTGATTTTTCAATAGTAACTTGGCCCGAGTTGATATTTTCCGGACGATTTGCATCATAAATTGTCGATCACTCAAATCCATTTACGTTTTATGAACTCAGTTTCAACTCGGCTTAGGATTTTCTTTTTTTATTATTATTATAACTTAACTCGACGATAGAGTTAGGGGACGAGAAGTTATAGAAATCGGGTATTAACGACTTTTTTTTTTTTGTGCATAGAAATGCATTTTTAGTATGTATTTTTTTTCTTCATTAAAACAATAATAACCAAACGCAAAACCTGCGATTTTTACAATATAGCGTTCGCAGCTAAAATCTAAAAACGTATTTATTTATTATCAATTCGTTTATTTTCTACTGAAAAACACAAAGGCAATAATTAAACGGCCCGAGGTGTTGTGTTCCAATATTTACACGGATTAATATTATTTTTTTCCCGGATTTATAGACGTTTTTACATTGGCCAACAGACGCATATGCACGTTTTGATTTGTATTCATCCGCCGATAATTCGTAAATTCGTAATTTCAAATCATTTATATTTACATTGAATAATTCAATATATTTATATATATTTTTTTCCCCTCCATATTTAGCGCCATATATTTTATGGATTTGAATGCGTATGTTCGATTTTTGCGCATTTTATCGTCTCACCAGAACTTCTCGATAACGATGTACGCCCTCCCTGTGCAGGGCGCCAGCGGATCGGGCGATTTCAGTCAGTCGTGCTCAATATTTTACCGGCCCAGTAAACTAAAATATAAATATCCCGAGGACAATAGATCTCGTTTCGGGCAGAAGGAAGAGTTGATACCAATTGTGGAATTGAACAAATAAAGAAGAAGAAGAAGAAGAAGGGGACAAAAAACAGAGACATTTCGGCTCAGCGGCGCAAATGATTAAAATCCCGACGGCACGCTGTGGGGCCCAGTAATTACGAGTAATTTTCGTATTTTATTTTATTTTTTATCAGCCAAACGTCGCGGCGATAATAACAACGGTGATAAAAATCATTATTACCGTCGGCATACCACCAGCCACGCAAAAAGAGATTATCCGTGTACACCGCGCCGGGCGTGTTTACTATCGCACAATTATATTTATATTTTATAATAAATATTTAATAGCAACTGATAAGTATAACGGCTCTCGTAAAATATATAATTTACAGCCGGAACTTCCGTCTGTTGTCGGCATTACGAGTATAAGCAGATTAAAATTGTGCAATGTTTTATTTTTATCATGTACGCCACACACGATTGTTGGCCGTCACCGCCGCCCGTCACACGCGACACCACATTGTCATTATTCGATAGATAACACTTCGCACTTGTTGTTTTATATCAATTTTTTTTTTTTTTCCGTATTATTCTTACGGTTATCGAATAGATATGAGCTGCTGCTACGCCAAGGGTAATTTTCGGCAAGAGGGTAGGTGTGGGATAGACAAAATCGGTGGAGGGAGGGTACCGGAAGTTGAGATCGTTCCCGCGGTAAAATTACCCTAGGGGCTAAGCACCCCTCCACCCATTCACACAGCCCTACTGCTAAAAACATATTAAGGATTTCAGTATGAGCGTACGATTTTTATGTTGAATTATTAAAGTCGAAAATTCGAAACTGTCGAACAGAGGACCGAAACAATAATACGATGCGAAAATCAGTATTTTTGCGAAAGACCGACGCGCGAAATCGATACGATAGCGAATAACAAAAAATTTCTATTATTTTATTTGATATTTTAATACAAAACACAATAATAATAATAATAACAACGCAATTATATAACGAGTAACACTACAAATTTTAGATTTACAAAATTAATAGAACTGAATGGACTGAAGGAAAAACTTGATAACCGTGTACACGCTCCGGCGATAAATCGATAACGAGTTTAAAACGACTTGAGAGAAATTATTTCCGAAACGCTAAATAGATCGACAAATAAACGTTGTAAATAAATATTATCCGATCGGTTAGGTTAGGTGGACCGAAACAACCGAATAATCGAAATAACCGATTTTCGGTATACGGAAAACCACTGCAATCAACAAGTGTCGATCGTATCGCGAAAATAAAAACACATATTTTATAAACTTATAAAACAGATAGTGGCTTTGAAATTGTTGAGATGAAAATGCAGAAGTTTCACCGCACATCGCACGGGTTGAAATGTATTAAAATTAACTCGAAATACGTACTGTTTGGTACCACACTGATCTTCCTAAAAAAAAAAAAAAAAAAAAAATCACCATTTGCGATGATGTCACATTTTATCCGTGGTCGACGAAATAATATTCTTATTCTTCTTCTTCTTTTCTCGCAACTCTCTCAAGGTGTTGACTACCACAAGTACCATACCACAGGTATCCCAGCGCTTCTCCTCAGATTATTCTCCTTCCTCTCTCTTCTCCTCTTCCGGTGTACTTTTTACGCCAGATTTTTTGTCTTTTTTCTTCCGTCGTCGTTTTCCTCAACGTCTTTGGTTTTCTTTCGGTCCGGCTCTATATCTTAATCGTTACTCATCGACGGAGTATTATTATAATATTAATATACGAGGTGTGATAAAAAAAATACGGGGATTTTTTTTTAATTTAAAAATTTAAATAAACAAATAATTTTTTTAAGTGTGTGCCGGAAGCATTGTCGTGATGGAGAAACCATGAGTTTTTCTTCCACACTTCAGGCCTTTTCCTCCGCACTTTTTCTCGAAGACGTTTTAATACTTCTAGATAGTGCCATCGGTTAATAGTTTGTCCTGCAGGTAGAAATTCGTGATGAATAACTCCACCAGGTTGTCAAAAAAAAAAACCGTTAGTAGGACTTTGCTGTTTGATCTGACCTGACGAGCTTTTTTTGTGCTTGGAGAAAATTTACCAACCCACTGTGATGATTGGACTTTTGTCTCAATATCATAGCCATAGACCCACGTCTCATCACCCGTTATAATTTGCTCCATGAACATACTCGTATCATCATTTGCGCGATCTAAAAATTCTTGACAGATGGTTACGCGGTGGTCTTTCTGATCTTGCGACATCAACCTAGGGACACATTTTGCTGCAACGCGTTGCATTCCAAGTTTTTCTACCAGGATTTCATGACATGAACCAACCGATATGTTACAATCTTCCGTAATTTCTCGAACAGTTAAACGTCTATTAGACCGCACAATTTCATTGACTTTTGTCACACGAGCATTGTCTGTCGATGTCGACGGACGTCCTGAACACTGATCACCATAAGCATTTTGCAACATTTTATGAGTGTCAGTAAAATATTTACAAAGTTTAACTCAAAATGTAATATTAATACGTTGTTCGTGAATGTTATTCATCTTAAAAATCGCACAATACACACGACTCGTCTACTTTGAACGCGCACAGTTAACGGTTAGCAAAATACGAAAACCAAAGTCACTTGTTTATTTTACGACTAATACATTACCGAACTCCGTGTGAACACGTTATTTTAATACAAAAATTATATCATATTAATTTAAAATGGCATGCGATCCAGAGAAATGCATGCGAGTGAAATTTTTGAATTTAAACTCGTCTTCACGTAATTCGGCCAAAAAATTTTAAATCGTATTATTTTCTAACCGTTTTTTGTTTATTTCATGCATCCAAATTTTGCGTTTTTTTTTTTTTTTACTGCTTTCGCTATTTAAAATTGCCACATAAACGGCACAATGACGTCGTCTTCGTCAGAACTCATCTTGACGACCGGTGTTTAATAACAAAAATGAATCCAGAATTATTGTACCTTGTTCTGTTCTGTTTTGTCAGTGTGAATGGAATTTGTTCGGAACAAAATGTTCCGCGCAGCTCGGAGCAGTTTTGCTCTTTAGGCGTGCGCCCAGCCTTAGATAGCAATAAACATTTGATATTCAATTGGAAAGATAGCTGCTTATCTCTATTTTATTTTACTATCTAATAACAACATTTACGATACTATACATTATACATATTTTTAGGAATTATAGTTCGGGAACTTTTTGAACAGACCTCGTATATAGACAGTTATATTATTATAACGTCACTGTCGACGACGGGCGGGTTCCACGAGTGCCCTCGACCCGGGCACGTTTACGCGGCGGCGACTGCGGGATAATAACGGCGGTAAAAAAAAAAAAAAAAAAATTGCAAATAGGCGTGCAGAGGTGCGGGTAAGTACACACCCGCTTTCGCTAAACAACGACCTTATAGAATATTATTGTCGCGTGGGTGACGTTCGTAAAAGCTTTCGGGTAGATAATAATACCAACGGAGTCTATACATTACACGATACGCATATTTGTTATATCCTTATCGTGAATCGTATTATATAATATTTATTGCGGTACATTTGTTAATACGATTGTATGTATTGTCGCGTGTTCATACGCGTACGGTAAATAGAAAATTGTCGACGCGATACAAGGGCACTTGTATTGTGTTTGCCGGTGTTTGCGCGGTTCGAATACAATGAAATAAAAAAGAAAAAAAAGAGACTCATACTTCGCGCACCATGGGCGGCCCACTGCAGTTGTAGGTGCGAAGTACGGCGAAGCTGCGATTATTATTCTCGGAGGTTATCGTTTAATTTATATCCGACAATAAATCGTCGTTGAGAAAAAAAAACGATTCTGAGTGAATCGTTCGGTCAATCGGGTTACGATTTTCATCGAACTTTGCATTTTTAACGCTCCTTTGAAACTATAAAAAAAACTATTCGGTTAATTCGAAAAAAACTTTATGAATAGTTCAACAAAGAGCAAAATTTTTTGAAACTAACACGGCCACGCCTAAAAAGGCTCAGTAATAATTTTCGGTGAACATTTCGGGTACTGACGATTATTTTCAATCTAGTTACCAACGAAAAAAAATCAAAAAAAAATCGAAAATAATGAAATACAATTTCTGTACATATTCCCGACTATTAAGAAAACCACAACGAATATCAAAAAAATGACCCCTCTAGTGCACCGACTAGATCCAAAATGCTTTTAGAAAAAGTGCTACACTTGAAAATCGGAACAGAATGTCTAGTAGAAAAGTTGTTTACGGACAGAAAAAAAAAAAATAATTTAAAAATCCGACAGTATTTCGTGTTACGAAGCATTTTTTTATTTTGTTTTTAGCTTATCGCAAGGCAATTTTTCTCAGTACAGAGTTTGAATTATGTAACGAAAAAGTCAGTTAAAAAAATGTAATCCTATCTAAACTTTTAATATAAAAAGAACATGTTATAAGATGCGTTATAGTAGTTTCGGACGTTCGAATATTTTTACTGCATTTCTGCGCTTGTTTTTTTTCTTCTTAAATTTTAGCGCAATAAGTGCACAGCCCTACACAATATTGACGCCTCGTCGCTACCGATAATGGAAAATGCGCGTATCGTTTATCGGTACGTATTATGAGGAAAATTGGATTTAAAAAAAAAAAATAAAAAAAAATCCGCTCGAATCGACGGGAGAAAAACGACTGAACCGCGACAAGCCAACGTACGTCGTAATGATCGGGGTTGGGTTTACGACCGGACAAAATCGTCTCGACCAATTGGCTGAGAAATTACGGTTTTTTTTTTTTTTATTTTAAGTACTTACTTACTCGGCGTATTATAATAATATTATTATTGTATTATTATGTAGGTTATGGAAATAATTGATATTAATTCTACTTCGTCGTTGTTGTCGTGGTCGTCGTCGTCGACGTCTCGTTACATTGTATACACGGCACACTAAAGAGGTTTATAATTAAAATATATACGGAAAAAAAAATGAAATAATAATAATAAAAAACACAACGAGATATCGTGGCACGGATCTCACACGAAGACCACTGAAAACGGCGCGTGTAAGTGCCTAGGCGAAAAGTAACGGATTTGACGAAAACGAATAATTTACGGAAAATAAAAACGGCAAAGTGTTATAAAATACTATTGTGATTTTCCCACGGGCGGCGGTGAGAACGAATGGAAACAAAAAAAAAAAACAAAAAAACAAAAAACATATTAATAATAATAGTAATAATAGTAACCTAACCTCTACAATAATATTTACGTGCGCGCCCGTGCCTACGTATAATAACGCAATTATATTATAATCGAATCGCTTTGCTATTAACCTAGAAACTAAGTCAGCTCTATCCCGTCCGCACGCCCACGCCGTGCCGCCAGTATATTATCCGACGACGTCCCGGGCGCGAGTCGAAATATTTCGCGCCCGTTGTTTTTCCGTGTTTTACGCGCCTGATTTCTACGGGACCGGGACCGTGGGAGGGGGGGGGTTGCATTTTTCCATATTTTCCCATTATTTTCCCTACCGGTCGTTTCTGATTGATCGAATCCCCGGCGCTCGTTATCGAACACGATCGTCTAGTGACATCGCCTTTTATCAGCTTTTTTTTTTTTCTTTATCACAATCGCATAAATTGCCTTTTCGCAGAATCACAACATAAAAATCGATTTTCACGTAAATAATACGAAATTATTTACATATATATGCCTAAAAATATACTGAAACTGTTTAGAACAAATATATGTATATATTAATGTATACCGCTCAACCCGACCAGCAAGTTTTACAATATGTTCTACACTGTGCAACCCAACATTAGCCAGTTATTTTAATTGCACGTAAAACCTTTGAATACTAGTTGTAAATACGTGTTATAGTAGTCAATTCCTCTTTATCTTCTACCATTAATGTATGCCTTTGAAAATAAGAATTCACTGAGCTCGACTGAATCCACATAAATCGCGGTTAAACGTCTACTTAACTTAAATCTGACTAAAAAAAATACATTTTCGTTAAATTTCAATGCACGGACTACCATAATTGAATGTTATGATTCTGTGATAAGGTAATTCATGTGATAGTGTAATTGTGTTAAACAAAAAAATTGAAAGGGCGCTGTCTCTAGACGCTCGTTTATCGTACTGCACGTTATCATCAGAAGGCATATAACCATAGATATTAAACATTACGATAACGTTTGATAAACATTATCATGACGATGATAATTTATTATTGTGGTAATAATAATAATAATATTATAATTAGAGGTCGGAAAATTATTCTTTTGCATATTTTTCGTGAGTCTATGCAGTTAGACGGGGGTTTGAAATCTGTACAATTTGTAAACTGTATAAATCAATGGCAATTTGTTTTGCATAATTGAGAATATTTCAATGTAGAAGAATATTTCGTATAATTAAGACTATTAGAGAATGTATCATCAGACTTCGATTGGTAGTCTTCGGTTGATGCGGAACGTTTATTCAGTACTTATAAAAACAATTTAACTGACCGTCGTACCAAAATAACACCAGAGCACATGAAACATAACATAATACTGTTTTAAAAAAATGAAGAATTTAATTTAATTAATAAAACCTAAATATAAAGGTTTTTTTAAAAGCTATATATTTTATTATATATTTATATCCGTTTCTTTTGTACATTTTTCAAGCATAATACTTTTTTAGTAAATAAAATTTAAAAAAAAAATGATTTCAGAAAATTAATAAATTGTATCATATTGAATAGCCTTAAATCATCAGTTAGGTTAATTATTTTGTTGTGTATAAAACTATATTTTAAATTTAAGAGAATATATTAATATAAAAGCATATTTTACTACAATTTTTAAAGAATATTTTCAATTTTTTAAGAGAACATTATTCCAGCCTCTAATTATAATAATAATAATAATAATATTATGATTTTCCATATAATTCGAATCATTGAATTAATAATGTAGTTATAAAAAAAATGTACTAGTTTTTTTGATACGATATGTAATATTGATATATTGTATAGTTACCTGTATAAAAATAATAGTTGCAAAGTACCTTTTATTTGTCAACAATCTGATTGAAGAGATTCCAAGTTACCTTAACACAATCGAAGATAATAAAGAACGGGTCATTATTGTACGTCATGTTAAATTATCATCGTTTTAAAATCGTATGATAATGTTAGTCAAACGTTATCATAATGTTCAATATCAATAGTTATGAGTTCTGATGATAACGTGTAGTATGACAATAAGCGCCGGGCATTAGTCCAATCAGAAACGACAGGTTGTGAAATAAAATATAGTATGGGAAAATGCTGTCCGGGGTATAGTGAAATTATTTCGTATTATTATTATCCAATATAATGTTATAATTTCCAACGGCGGGCTACGAGATATTGACATCAAAGACCGCACGGTCAAATATTTTACCACATATTTGAAATATCGAATGTTTTACAGATTTTTCGAATATGTGGTTACCAAATTGATAACGAATTTCGTCATAAACCGTCTATAGCATGAATAATCGAATGTAACTACGCGAACGTACTACAATCTACAACATAATATAATATAGACACGATTTTCGATTTTTTTTTTTTGATTTTTTTGTTTGCGCCGTTATATTGTAATATCGTTTAACGTTTACACCGGATCCCATAGCACCGCCGACGACGGTAATCAATTGTTGTACAATACCATTGTATACCTTCATTGTTTCATAGCTTTTTTTCTTCTTTTAATCTGATTTTTTGATCCGTTCGGATAAACAACAAATAACCGCGTAATACTGATTTCAATGCAAAGTGCGTTTTTTTTTTTTTTTTGTTGCTCTATAGGAATGCAATTCGTTCCATGTACAGATAACTCGATTCGCGCAGTTACTTAAAAAAGTGAAACTTTTATTTCGAAGTGTTTTTAGTGTAAAATTAGATATAATTCGCATTGCCGAGTGTTAGATATTTCTCGTCCGTACGAAAACCCCGTCAATCGTTCTAATTTATACCTATTATTTGCATTTTTTTCATTTTTTTTTTTTTTTTTTGTCCTCCATACAAATGAAATACATAATTCGATTCGTGTAGCCGGTAGACATATACTTTAAATTATATTGATTGTTTATTTATTCGAATTTTTCAGGCATTTTCGGCTGATTGTCTTGTCGTTATTATAATATTATATATTGTGGTACAATTTTTATTAGACATTTTTCAAATGGGATTGTGTGCCATACGAACGTTTTTTTTCTCGACATTATACGATCGTTTAATACATTTTTATACTTTCCGTGAGAATATATTTTGCATTTTATATAAAAATATTTTGGAAAATTTAGTGCGTAATTAAACGCGTGCATTTAATTTAATTGAAATGCCTCTCCCTTCAAACAATTATCATATATGTAATAATACTTTATCACATAAAAAAAAAAAGTAATACATTTTCGTAGCATCTATTATATAAATTATATTTATTAAATGTTTAATTAATTTATTCGAATAACGGGGGGGGGGGAATAAAATAAATGTTTAATGTCAATTTATGCATTTTTCAAAATATATTTGTACTGTTATCCGTAGTTTCCCTGGCCCTAAATGTAAAACCGTCAATCTACGATCATGCGTATCATTTTTTATACCAGTTTGACCATTGTCAAATAAAATTACATGTATAGGAAAAAATGTCGACAATCGTTGGGAAAATCACCCCCACACGGTATTCCGGAATCCGCGGTGTGCACACTGCACAACATCCGTCAGTGAAGAATATTAACCCACTCTGTACATCGACTGTAAAATCGATTTTTATTACAACAATGATATTATTTTCGTATATTAAAATATACTAAAAATCGTGCGGGAGGACGAAAAAAAAAAAAAATCGAACCATATGTTTGGCAACGCAATGTGTATTTTGGCGTTAAAAATTCATCGTCCGAGAAACCCGCAAATTGGTATTTTACACACGGATCGTCGTACACAACAATTCGTCTTCGTCGTCGTTGTCGTTGTGGCACTCTCCATTGGCAACGTATCTGGCAAACGTTCAAAAGCCAACGTCGTCTTTGTTTTTTTTTTTTCCAACAGTCTTGTTTACATGTGACGCGATTCATTTCGTACACGATTAGATTTCAAATTAACGGACTAGTTTTTTTTTTTCTTCACATATATATATATATACACAACAATAAAAATTATATACGGTTTATACCATTTATATGCGTACGATTATATAATAATACACGTGTTGTTGCTATTAAACCAAATAATAGTACACAATTAATTATTTTTGTAACTATACGTGTCATTATAATATGTAGTTGAAAATTTAGAATATATTTCTCTTTTAAACGTATTAGATTTTAATATTATTATATGACGCACGGGTGGGCATACTGTTGCAAGTGTACAGTTAGTTTAGGAAGGTGATTCCCGAGGAAAAATAATAACAGTAATAAAAAAAAAAAACTCATAGCTTCAAAAGGAGAATACAAAATGAACTAATTTTCTATTGTACGATTAATTATGTAATGCCTCTTATCTCATAACTATTATTAAATTTCCGATAAGGTTGACGTTTGCGGAGAATTTAATATGCTAATGTTATTAGTTTAATGTGTGCAAAGGTAGGATAGTGAAACGTTTTTAGTTTATTCGTATGCAATTTTTAATAATGGCCTTTCCAGATGTGCGGTTCAAAACAGCGTGCTGTAATTGAATTTCTTGTCGCAGATAATATTAAACCTGTCGGTATGCATAGACGTTTGCTCTCGGTCTATGGTAACGAAATTCTAGATATCAGTTGTCTTCGGATATTACGGATTAAAGGTAGTGAAGTCGAAAAAGCAATTTTATCCGATCGGGATCAATGTGGACGGCCAGTTACGGTGACCGACGAGGTTAATAAACAAAGTTAGGTTAAGTTAGGTTAGGTTAAGTCGATGATTTGGTTCAAGCAAATCGGAAAATTCAACAAAAAGATATTTTATCAGCATTAGGAGTTTCTAAAGAACATCTTCTCACTGAATTTGGGTACCGAAAAATTTGCGCAAGATGGGTTTCAAGAATGCTGAAAGCTGAAATGAAACAGTGCCACAATGCAAGCAATTGAATCGCTGGGATTTCAAGTCATCCCGCGTCAATCCTGCAGTCCTGATTTAGTACCGTGTGATATTTTTTTTGTTTCCCAATCTTAAAGGTATAAAGTTCGATTCCGATGAGGTAATTAAAGCTGAAGTCAAACGATTGTTTGATGCTCAATATGAACAATTTGATTGTCACGGCATTACAAAACGTACTAAGCTTTGGCAGAAACGCATTGACTTAGAAGGAAGTTACGTTGAAACATAGTAATACGCAAATAAAGATTAGATTTAATTTACTACTCGTGTGTTTTTACATTCGTTAATTTATGAGTTCACTAGTTTCAATGTTATACGCAAAAAGGCATTACTTATGAGTCCGCGTTCGTATTAACTAAATGGGGATTTATTTCAGAAGTAGAAAAATTAACAGACAAATACCCCCGTCGAATTTTACGCATATGCTCGAGAGAGGAAAAATTAAAAAAGTATAATAATTTTACAATAAACAGTACGTCTATGTGTACCAGTATCAATATACGACGGCGGTCCCGTGATCTTGTTCGGATGATAGTTTCTATAATACGGCGGCGGCGCGGTGGGGTACTCGGACCGGTGAATAAACAACAGAAGGAATGGAAACGCTTCGGAGAAAGGACGTTTTTTTATTCTTTTTTTTTTTTTTTATTATTTTTTTTTTCCTCTCAAGTCCACCACACTTCTTCCGTACAGTAGAATTACGCGTCGTTTACATAGACTCTAACCGTCTGCGGATCGGCTGTCGGGCATTTTTTTTTTTTCTTTCCCATTTGATTCGCCATCAATCCGAAGAGTGTATTGACTTTGATTCGCGTTTCCGCGATCGCGAGTTTCGCTTCTGTAAATGGTCAACCACCACCGGCCGGCAAAACCGGTCGGCCCCGAGACCTGTTTTTGGTCGACGACCCCTCACTTTCCCCGGGCGTGCACGCGCGAGAAACGCAGCCGACGTATTTTATTTTTATTATTTTGCCGTAGCGCAGCAGATACACGGCCAGTAGAAAAGATTCGCATCGCCGTTACAACCGTACGGAATAAATAGATACCCGCGTCGTAATACAATATTTTTTTTCGGTATATTGTACACGTATAGAGTGGTAGAGTGATGATTATTCGCTTTTGTTTTAAGCGGGGTAGCGAAATCCACAGGTGTTCCGGGCGCTGCGGCCACCCCCCGCCCGCCCACGCGTCGAACAGCCAAACAGGAAACGCTAACGAGCCGTCAAAACGCGGCGGTTTCCTCGAGGGGGGTGGGGCGGCAGGACGGACGCCGACGACGACGACGTTTTCAATAAACTAGACGTGCCTTCTGTATTTAAAAACTAAACCCAATGCCGCGGTCGGACTGCTGTGTACGTACAGTGTACAGGAGGAGGTCTGTGAGAATTTAATTGGTTTCACTTCACGGCCGCGTGAATATGATATTCGGTATATAGGTATACCTATATACCGTCAATAAGAAAAAAAAAATCAAAAAAAATAAAATAAAATCGTCCATACATATTCATTTGTCGAGAAACAACGATTTTCAGTAATACATATATACGTAGAATATATTTTACACGGTATATAACGATACACGTATTCTATACTAATACAATGCTAGTTTGTGAGCATGTACGTACGGGGTAATAATCTCCGGAACTAAATATCCAATTCCGAAAGTTCTTTCGTCGATAGACAGCTACGTTATCCCCGAGTGCTATAAATTTAATTGACGTAGCGCGTGCTTTAGCCGATCTATCGCGGTTTTCGGCTGAAACAAGTCGGGCGTTTAGACGATTTTTCGAATTACAAAATACTCAAGTCAAAACAACACGAAACTAGAACGTTTCGAGAACAGTACTACGTGCAAATATAAATGTTTGGTCAACATTATCAGGTACAATAATACACAAGTAGCAGATACTGCTCGCGGACGAGCCGTTGTTGTAGGTGGGTAGTCGAGAAATTACGATACTCAGAGGAGTTTAATTTATATCTGTACCCAACGATACTGAGTGGAGTTCGGTTGAGCACTTTCGAAATACAGTGATTTTTAAGATTTTTGAATCGAAAACAAAGGAGATAGAAGAAGAAAATATTACTGGTAAAAGACTTAAAGATAACTTGATTGTGGCGGCCATGAAAAAAAAAAAAAAAAAACACACATCATAGTAAAACCAATAGATTCTTCGATTTGCGAATCAGTTATAGTGTTCTATACACCTCGAATATATTATCTCAAACTAGACAATTGATAAAAAAAAAAAAAATTGATAAATCGATTTAATCGCGATGTCTGTATTTGATTTTTTACATTTTGTCACGGAGCGAAAGCGTGTGAAAATATTTCTCGGGGAAAAAAGATATTAAAATTAAATTAAAAAATCTAAATATGAAATATATAATTTTTATAAACGCACCTGTACACTATATTGTATACTGATTATAAAACTTCGTCAGCGTTTTAACGTATTACGCGCCTAGACTATTGTTGTAATTTTGGATCGTAATTTTTTTATTTTTTGTAAACCACCGTTATAGTTACGTTTAATTTCTTTGTTAAATTGCGTTTTGAATCCGTGTTGTACGTATAGTTCGAGTCGGTCGAATGCGACCGAATTTACGTACCTACACATACACACTGCCATGTTCGACTTTGTAACGATAATATTATTACACAATAAACCGTATGAATATTCATAGATTCGTACAATAATAAAAAAAAGATAAAGAGAAAAGAAACAACGGGACAATATTGTTACGAAAAATTTGTATGTACAAACAAATAATATAGAACCATTATTAGACGGTACTCGTATTATTTATTGTTACAAAATGGTTCACGGAAACTAATAACCGACTGGGTATAATGTAGCCGACTGACCTAGCCCAGTTATTAACCTCGTGACAATTGCCGCACATAAGTTCTATAAAGAAACGCAATAAAAAAAAAAAAATAAATAAATAAATAATAAAAAAAAAAAATGTATATAAACATCGGCTGCCGCTGCTGATGCAGCTGTTACATACATATTGTACACTTGAACGATATACGAATAATTATTATTAGTCAGCGATCGCGAATCATAACAATATATTACGAACAAAATATATTTCGAATAAGAATAAACTGTCTATATTAATAATAATAATAATAATAATAAAATACTCCGGTTACCAAATGTTTAATAATACCTATTATTAAGGCAGTGGTTCTTAACTGATGTTCCGTGAACTTAGAGTAAATGTCCGCCAAAATTTAAAAATCCCAAAAATAAACGATATTTTTAGTTTCGTCACCTTAAGCCATTTTGATTTTTATCGAAATCTAAAATACAACAGTGTAAGACGTGTATAATTGTACAATCCCATGTAGAATCATTTTAGTTATTTTTTGGTCCAATTTATTTGTCAACAAGTTTATATCAATAGTTTTTTTTTTATTGTTTTAAATTATTTTTCCACGCATTATTCGATCGTTTCGAGTTTTGTTTCAATTTTCAATGTACAAACATGGGGTATGACTGAACCTATATGTTTTAGCAGTGCGGGCATAGCCCCCACGGGGAATTTTTCTCGGAGCACCGACGAGATCCGAAATGGTTTCGGAAAAGGCCGCTACGCTGGAAAACCGGAGCGATATTTCTGATAGAAAAGTTTCTGGCACAAATCGTAGTAAAAAAAAAAAAAAGAAGATTATTCACCGCACGTACTACATAATATTTCGATGAAATATTATAAATAGCGGGACGTCAAAACGTTTTATATCCTCGGACGCGCCCAAATATTCTCTATATTTTATACTAATCACGGGGTACGCACCAATTATCGTTATAAAATATTTCGCGTGAATTTAAATACCTATTCTAAACCTACTATCCGTCTTCAAACCAGCGTCAAAGATATCAGGATTTTTGATGAACATATAATATTATGCCGCGAATACGTACGTGCATAATATATTACGCATATTAAATTATACAAGTCGTACGGTAAATAGTAAACGTCTAAATCACGGTTTAGAATTAAAATCATGTGAATATACGCGCCGCGCGTCGTAAACGAAAAAAAAAATATCGTTCCCGAGCGCGTTATTATTTCGAGAGAATACAAAAAAAAAAACTCATTCATATTCATTGATTTTTTCGTTACGAACCCGTCGTCGTGTCGAGACGTTTTTTTTTTCTTTCTATTCTTTTCGGTTTTTTCGACAAACGCGTTGTATGCCCGCACACGCGATTGGAAAACAATATTACCAAAAACGTATTTGACGAAAAAAAAAAACCCTTAAAATATGTACAAGATCTTCCGGATTGTACGCGACGAAATATTTGGTCTTTTTTTTTTTTTAAATGACCAAACTTTTTGGAATTATAATATAGACTATTCAGGTCAAGACTGGAACAACTCAAAAAAACCGAAAAATTAGTTAACTACATAATTTTTTTCTTCTATTTTCCATAGTAATTTCAATTTAAGAACGAAATAAAAGCTAGTTCAATTATTGATCACTAGAGAGCTTTTAATCCAAAACTGCAATATGTGATCATAACCCGTTAAATTCATTCACTTATTTATATAATATTAGTAACAATGGAAATATAAAGTGAAAACCTATGTGTATACCAAAAATTGTATTCATAACTAATTTATTTCATATTTTATTGTTGATTGAATTGAATTTTCAAATCGCTCTCCTGAAAAAGTACTTTTATGTTGTTGCAGGCTTGATCTGGACAGTCGATATTATATATGACAGGGCAATTTGAAGGGCGAATTCGAAATTTCTGAAGGGATGACGAACATTAATATTTTTGAATTTTGACGACAGTAAATAATTAAAATAAAAATAAAAAAAACAAACAAAAATGAATAAAGAGAAAACTGTAGGATTTGTGGTTGACGGATTTCGATTTTGAAAACGGATTACTATTTATCACTAGAGATATGTCAAAATTGTTTTTTTTTTTTTAATATTTTAATTCTAATTATCACAGGTAAATGACAAAATATTTTATGTACATTTTAAATTACAATCATTTTTTTTTTACAATTTCCAGTAAAATAAAACAAATTATATTTCCAACGTATCTCAGTAAAGAATCATAATCCGTTTTCAACATTGAAATACGTCAATCGCGAATCCCTCAGTTATCTCTGTCTTTTGTGTCTATTCAACTAAAATATATACAGTCACTAATCCCCTTGGGGAAAAAAACTTTAAAAACGTTTTGAATGTATAGAGACGACTTAAAAAAATAATATTCTATTCCAATGTTTTCTAGATAATAAATAAAACTCCTTAAACCTAATGTCGTCTCGTCTCGTTTTACAATCTCTTCTAGTAAAAAATAATTTACTTCTCGTATAAAAATGGTAATTTGTTCCATGTATTTTCCGTTCTGATTATATATTCAGTGGTGATGATAATTTAAATCGAAACCGGTCATATATACACGCATCTTATATAATACTCTTTAGGCTTTGTGTTTTATTTTTTTTAAATTTTATTTTTACAAATTAAAAACTAAAATGTAAATTTCTCTAGCTATAGTACAAGAAGCGACAGTTTTTGTCCGGAAACCAATGCTAAAAATCAGACGGCCGGACCGGGAATCGAACCCGAGTCTCTCGCTTGTAGGGAGGTTCCTTTGCCACCGAGCTACCCGGGACCTGAAAATTCAAAATTCTTTAAAAACGTAACCGCGCGTTATATTAGACGCGTTTCCTTTAGTTGCCGCCTCTTTAAAGTTTTAATGGATACAAAAAATATAAATAAATATTACACCCCCCCCCCCAGAACTGTTTCTGCGTTAGTGTTAGACGCGGAAAAAAATCGAAAATTATTCAAACGTTCAGGTGTACAAAAAAAATAACTGATTCGACTCTATACTGGCCCGCATGAAATTCCGAAGATTTTGGTAAAATATATTATAGAGAGAAAAAAAAAAAGAAAAAAAATTAGAGTAAAACACGCGACGGTCAGGCGGCGAACTATATAATAATATTATACAGCGTGCGTGCAATGTGCACGTGTGATGTCCACCGTGTAACGACGACGTATATTATACAATTATTTTTATTATTGTTATTATTATTATTATTATTATTATGATGTGCGTTTATATGCATCGGACGGCGGCGGCATTGCGGTCGTGGAATGGAATTCGGACGGACGGGAGCCGGTGTGTGGCAGCGGGTACCCGGTAGCTCGGCGTCGACTACCTGTTGGAGAAGACATAATCACACGCGACGCGCGGACCGGAGACGTGGCAACGTCGCCGGGACCAAGACGAGAAAGAGAACTAACTCGGCCACGCTCCAACGACTCCCCTTGACAATAGCTGCTTCTTCTGCCGCTGATGCCGCCGCCGCCGCCGCCGTTGCTCTGCGAGCGTGTGTGCATGTGAAGACGAGAATTTACACACACACACACACACACACACACACGCACATATTACACGGCAGTAGTGATGTTTGTACCCCTCTCCACTGCACCCCCCCCTACCCGAGAAGTCTTCGGCCGCTGTGTCAGAAATATATATATAAAAAAAATAAAACTGACGATTTCACGTGTATAAAAATCCCCTCTATATTATTATTTTTATTGTTATTATTATTATTATTATTATATATACGAAATCGCGTTATTATAATAGTTACAAAATTGGTTTAACTACACGATAGTAATTATATTATTATTCCAGAGTACATTACCGATGAAAAACTTATCTCGGTGTAATAATTATCATTGGTGAGAATACCGGTAGGTACTCGTAGGAATCCCAAATTTCGTCAATGTGGTGCTAACAACATTGCCCGCGTTTTGATTTCCGCAATATCATAAATACACACGTCTTTAACGACTGTTGAAATATCGATTTTCGCATAAGACCAAACAACAATATTTGTTGTCTTTGCGTTGACAAAATTTTGGATTCCTACGAGTGCTGTAGGTTTTTAAAAAAAATAAAATTATTATTCGTATATCGATGGACAAAATATTATTTCAATTTTAAGTAAAAAGAAAATTCAAGTAAACTGTGGGGGAGAATGCAGGAGAAACGTTTCGAATGTGAATTTGGAAAAAACGCCGGGCGGCGAGAAAGTTTCGATTATTTTTTTTAACTATAACCGAAAAGCGGTCTCGCAGACGTGGGAAAAAGAAAAAAAAAATCCGGCCAGATTTCCGCTGTGCTCGGAATGTCAAACCAACAATACAATACTAGGCACTATACGGGTACGTATCGTTGGGTTTTACGCGAAAATATATACGAGATGATAACGACGAATAATATTATTCGGTTTGAAGTAGGCGGCGGCGGCGGCGGCCTTGGTCCAGAACGTTACGAACGGGAAAGCCGCTCTAATCGGCGGCGGCGGTGCTCTTGCTCTAATGACGTTAAATCGTATACGGTTTCAGGGTTCTTACTCGGGATTGGCTCGCCACCGCCGCCGGTCAGTTAATAGTTGGCCACAAGCCGCCGACAATAGGTCGACCGTATATATACGTGTAATTATTTTACCGTGTATAATATTTTGTATAGGATTTTTCGCCTTGTGTCCGCCAGTGTGTTTCGCATATTAATATTTTCGCCGGATAGATAAATAGACAGATTGATAGATAATTTAGGGGGCGGGGGGTTGACTTTTAGTTATGTCTAGTAAGCCGATATGGAAGAAAAAAAAGAACAACAAATTTTAGAATAAATTGTACAGCGCGTACAAATATATTAATAATAATAATAATAATAATTATAAGAGGGTTACCACCTATGCGATTACTTTATACTATCACAATTATAATAGTAGATTATTATTGGATACCACCTATCTAGAGAAAACACATTTCTGTAAAATTGTATATTACAATAAATGTTAACTTTCATTTTGCACTCTGAGTATTTGTTATAATTAAAACCATACAAATAAAATGTAAAAAAAAAAACATCAAATTTTAGACATCCGACCGTACGATACAGAGACACATGAAATCGGCAGCCCCGTTGCAAATTTGTTCATGCCGCGAATTACGAGATAATATTAGAAACAATTTGTGAAATTGATTTCAAATTATTTATCATCAAATCTATATTTATCGCATATAGTGTTTGTGGCGCGAACAATACCATTCCGTACGGTTTGAACGTTTAATAAGATAATCTTGGTATCGATCTACAATTGTTTTATACATATTTCATATATTTACGAGTTTTCTATATCAGAGGTTCCCAAACTGTGCACTGAGAACCCATTCCAGGGACACTCATACGGCTTATACAAAAAAAAAAAAATTTTAAATCACATCTAATCTTGTCTCGTCTTGCCGAGTTTTTTTTAAATGTAAATTATGGTTTTTTTGTGGTAAAAAGTTGTTTCAGTTCAGTAAATACTTGCACATAATGTTCACAGTATATAAGTTGTACCGCAAAAACAAAAATCAAGCGTTTTGTTGTCTTTTAAGCGTCGGAGGGCTCCGCGGCCGAATTCAGTCTTCAAAAAAGGCACCGCCTGCTAAAAAGTTTTGGAACCGCTGCTTTTATATTATAGACGTGCGTATCCTTCGAAAAATCGATGATTGAGATAGATATGAAACATTCGAGTCGTCAATTTTAGGGGTATTTACGATAGTTTTCGCGTGCAGGTAGTATTATGTAGAATAATATTTTATACGTCACATACGTATATATTACAACGTTAATATTATTATTCCCGGGGTCGCGGGTTTTAAATTTAACGAGCTACACATTCCCGCGAACGCCGTGAGAAAATAAATAATACCAAGTGTTCAAAATGACGAACGTCCCATATGCCCATATGGGATTTCCGGGATTCGACGGGTAATTATAAGGGTGCGGTTTAAAGATCTCGAAAACTCGAGAAAAAAAACGTATTATACCCTCGTCGCGGCGGCTAATATACGCATGTATTTATTATTTTCAAAACGTGTGTGCGCAATGCGCATGTGTGTATTATTTTTCAGCGTTGGTCCTAATCGTATTTCGTGTGTATATATATATATATATATAGGGAGTATAGTGCGAAACCGTTGAAAACGACGGATACGATGACGGGCGGACGAGAAGAAGAACCGGAGTAGGCGTCGCCCCTTGTTGGCGAAATCGTATCGAGGAGACGTTTGGTTCTCCTATATTGTCGTGACGACCGGAACTTATAATAGTATTTAAATAAAAGAAAAATATATATAACGGTCTTTCGGAATACAATACGTACGTTTAAGAGGAAGCGTCGTGAATAACGCGCTAGTCGGTTTATTATAACACGTTTCCTAAACATATTTTTTACATTTTTTTTACTGTGAGAACAGATTCTTTCAAAACGTTCGATTTCAATTACAAAATAATAATTATTCACCGAACGTTACGACTATTTATTGTTGTTTTTTTTTAGTTGTTCAGTGTGGCGGAGAAGCTAATAGTTTTATTATGATGTGTTACGGAAATCATGTTTTTGTTTAATAAAAATGCTCTCACAAATTGTTCACACAGTATTTGATTAACTCAACATTTTCAACCGGCGGGTACTTTATTTGAATAATTATCGAGATTTCTCTAATAAAATAAAAACTGATATCAAAAAAAAAAAACGATTTTATTTTCGTTATTATCTGGGTTGTATTTAGACTACAAGGAGAAAAATATAACTATACAAACCCTTATCAATTTACAGAGCTGAATCGTTCAGAATGGTTTTTCGATTGCAAACATTTATCGTTCCTTTCGGTATAGAAACTAAATCGCCTTTAATATCTTTCATTGTTAAATAGTTATTTTTTCGAAACTATTTTATACCTAGTCATATAATCGTTGTATAATTTGTTTACCGGATTGTATCGAACAGTCTTTAAGTGTCTGCTTGTACTTTTTAACGTCGTAGTTTATTTTCTCGGTTTTTAAAATAAAACCTAACGGCCCCATAATTTAAGATTTAACGATTGTTTATACGGATCGACGTACACATAATATATTTTCTACACTTCAAGTTTGACACCAGATTTTTAGATGATTTTAAATATATAAGCATATAGTATACGAGTATATAATCTATTAGTTAAACCAATAGGTATACCAGATACCTACAAAAACAGTGAATTTATTAATAAATTACTTAAGTCGCCTAAGAACCGTTTAGAAATTTGGAATATTTAACTAGCCATTATTTTCAATCAACCGATTGGTTCACTGCAGTCTCCACGTTTCCGTTTCGCACATGAATTCCTTTAAACCCACGTACCTATCCTTATTCATGTGTTTAAAATAATTCGATTTACGTACTATGCCAAATAGTTATTGTTTTCCCTTCTATTCTATTCAACACCTGCCGGATAGTTACTGTTTTGCCCGTTGAATGTTAAAAATTATTAAAAGCCTCTAATTTTTTTTCATTTCACTTCTGTACCGGCTGTCCGAGTATTTCAACCATATAGGACCACACTTTACGCATACACTTAACTAGGATATTTTCATAATCATCGTAAAACGAATACTATTACAACACTGTAAATGTTAAAGTTCTAAAAAGTCGAATTACGACGAAACAAGATGATCACGATTTGTATTCGTATTTATTCAAAAAAATGATTCACCATATTAATAGTTATACAAAAACTACTTAAAAATTATTTACGACACATTTGCGTACACGACTCATTGTTTATGGGCCTCGCTTAGATAGGTACGTCTATGCAACAAGTGAGTATAAGTTACGTTATAATCTCGTCACGTATTTGCCTAGATTGTTATCTGATGCAGTACAAAGCATCGTCAACAAAAAACTACATCCAAAACAGGTTTAATTGTTTGGAAAAATGTTTTTATTTTTATTCCAGATGACACGAGATTATTTTAATTTTATACGAAGAATATTGTCGTTGTACGCTACTGCCTATACCGTATCATTTATACGACATGTCTGCCGGATAATATTATTAGTATTCTTAAGCGTATATTTCGCCCGAATATTGTGTTGAACAGCAACATTTTTTATTGAAAAAAAAAACAATGAATATTTACAATTTGTAGCATTTGTACAATAAGCAAATAGGATAATTACAGAGTATTTACATAACATGAATAATTTTGAGGAGGAAGGCTGTCCAGTGACAGAACCCTCAAACATTTGTTAAATACGATTTTATCAATTATAAAATTATTGGTTCTAATAATGGTTAACAGAAAATGTTACAAACCAATAATTTTAATTACTACTACAACTACTACTGTTAGTACTTTCAAATTTAGTTTTACTAAGAGCTAATCAAAAATATTTACCCTAAGGGGATACACGAATACTACCCGATTAATAATCAATCCATAATATGGAATAATAAAGACGACCAACAAGTAAAATATCTTGGGGATCTTACTCGATGAGAAAATCTGACCGGGAAAACGCATATTAATAATAAACTGAACCAGTCTTATACGCGAATGAAAATTCTTTACCCCCTAATAAATTATATAGATAAACTATGCAAATCAAATGCTCACTACTTATGTATACCTCTATTAACTTACGCACTTCCAGTGTAGGCTACTGCATCCCAGACAAAAAAAAAAAAAAAAACTGCAAACAATACAGAATACATTTCTAAGGGTAGCCCTTCAAACTCCATGCAGTTCATGCGGGACAAGGAACTTCACAACGACACCGGAATACTGTACCAGAACAAGTGGATCATTGACCAACTCGTGAAATTTCACTCAAGACTAAACTCAACAGAAGGAGCTCTTCACTCTAGTATTGGGAAAATAACAAAAAACCGCAAATTGAAGCCACGCTCCACCTAACCTTCCCACAAGACGTCCTGCTGTCCTCATCATCGTCTAAATCATCTTAACCTTGTTAACCTTTTAATGTGCATTACATCACTACTGTATTATAAAACTTTTATTCTGATTTTAATTTAATTGAAATATCTTTGTAAAAACATTAAATATGTCGATACAATAAAATGTGTTAATTAGAAAAAAAAGTGTAGTTATTTTTTTGGATATTATTGAATTTAGACATGAAAGAGAATAAATTGCATACGTTATGCGAAAACTAGGTTCAATCCGTTCGATGAGGTTCACCTCATATTATACGTTAATTATTTATCAGAAGCGTATTTTTGCGATGATTTTTAGTTGGAAGTGTACGTACGTACGTGTATAAAATCTACGAGGAAATTCGGAACGAGTAGAAGAGTATTATTAATTAGTATTATGCAAATTTAACGGCGGTATAATAAAATTGAAGTAAACGATGCACGTGGAAAACAAACAAGGAGAAATAAATCGTAAGCAAACAGCTCGCGGGGACACGCGGCCACGGAAAGCGGATAATAATATACCGCGCGATTAATATAAATTAAGTTGTCGGGTTGAGGAGTTCGGTGTATACGCGATGCTTATTTATAAGCATAATAATAGTAATAATAATTATAATCTACTTTGTATTTTAGCCCTCGGGCGACTTCATAAAAATAATAATAATTTTATATTTGAACGTGGAAAAAACCGGTTCAAAAAAAAAAAAAAAAAAATTCAGCCGTCGATATAACGATCGGTTAAAACAAACACTCGAGGGGGTCCGCGTATAGCCGGCGCGAGTCGACCGCTGACCGACGGACGTCTGTATCGTGCGGTCAAAAGTCTGTCTCAAAATATACCCTCCGACACAATATTATTATACACGCTTCGGATATATCGTTTTACAATATATATATTTTTTTTGTCTTTCTTTTTTTAATACGTGTAGGTAAAAACGGTAAAAAAGAAAGAGAAATCCTGCTAAAATTAGAATTTTAATAAGAAAGATAGAAAGAGATTAAAATTAAAATAACGTTAGTGGCTTTGGTTCTTATAGTTTTAGGTAGAGTAAATTTCGTATATTAATACAAAAGCAAAACTAAATATGTAAACGGTTTATCTTAAATTTGAAAGCACAAACTAACGCGTGTAGTTCGATCGATGTATCTCGTGGTGTGCCGAGGATTTATTACCACATCAAAAAATACAACTGGTTTTTTTTTTCTCCAAATACAATAATAATCATTTATATTGTAATATATTTTTGAAACGCGCACAGGTACAATCTATGAATAATGATTTCTCGTTCGATAGAAAATACGATCCCATAAATATATAATGTAATACATTTATAATAGTATAGATCACGGGTGGCCAACTAGAAGACACTCCTCACGAACCGCACAATAAAATGAAAAATATGTAAGAGCCAAGAGCAAGAAAAAAGATTCATAACTATTGCAGTAATCCATAAACATAATCCGTTCATCAAAAAACTTATAAAAAATTGAACACGCAACAAATATACGTTGCGTGTAAAAAATTACCTTATATTTAAATATTAGAAATTAAAAAACACGATAATTTATTTTTCTTAAATTATATATTTAACGTCTTATGGTAAGACACGATCCACAGTTTGGACACCCCTGGTATAGATATATTAATACAGCATTTTGAAGAATTTTTTTATCTCGGCTCCTTTAATTTACTCGTTATACGCCAAGATTTCTTATTTATATACGAAAGATCTGAACACACAATTGTTTTTATTAATTTAAAGTACGGTTATTATAAAACCTGGGCGTGTTCGTCACGACCAACTAAATGTATTATATTCATGTTTTCCATATGTGTATAGGTATACCTACCACCAATTAGAAATATGTTTTAAGTTTTTGCGAGTTTAGTGAAATTTCGACATTCCCGGGGACATTGATTGCGAATAGGCGCATACCTAGGGTGGATGTTTTGGGGTTTTTCTTTTTTTTATCAAAATAACGTGTAGTTAGATGCGTTTTATTTCATATTTGATATCGAATACTCGATAATGGTTTTGTTCTGTACCGTATACCGTGGTGATGGTAACCCACGGAACCACCGGCCGCCGTTGGACATTTTTACCTCGCGCGGACCGTCTTGAAAATTCTAGAATTCATTAAGTGATAAGAATGTATGAACCCCCCCCAAGTTGTATTTAAATATAAAATTATAATAATTCCCTTTAAAACAATCACGGCTACGCGCCCGATTGCGTAAGAGCTTTAAAAAATACGCACTCGATACGTAGACAGATTGATCGGAGGACGTCGTTTTGTTGGATTTTTAAGTCCTTTTTTTTTTTTTTTAATTAGCCCATCGTCGTCGTCGAGAGCCGTACGACGCGCTTTGTGGCGGTACACGCGCAGCGTCTAATATTTTTGTATGATGCCTCGCATGTCCATACCGAATGGAATTTCTATTCAGCCGAGGTTTTCCTCTACCTATATATCTACCAAAATATTATACAGACTTTTTTTTTGTACTTTCAATTCATCGTGTTCGGTGAAGTGTGAACGGAACATACCTTCGTACCGGGCACGTCCAAGTACAATAACCCCCCTGCATATACGCGCATAACACCGGCCCGGCCGGTGCCTCATGACAGATCCCATTCAGTGGTTACATATACGCAGTCGCGGTTACCTACGCGTGTCAAAAAAAAAAAAAAAAAAATTACAAAATCGAAAGAAATAAAAAAATAAAAAAACTGTAAGATTATTATTACGTCTATCGACGTAGGTCGAGTTAAAAAAAATCTCGGTAAATATTATTTTCACTATGGTATAAAAAAAAAAACAACACATACAAGGTCGTGTTTTGGACGGTTGGTTTAATGCTCTTCAAGATCAAACGCCCGAGTATATAAAGTATTCTACGGCTATTGGTTTCACGAAATATTACGCGTCTCGAGGACATAATATCTTAAAAAAATAAACAATATTATTATATAGTTGTGGGATTTCGAAGGGGGAAAAAAGAAGAAGAATAGCCAGGCTTATAATAATGAAAACGTTTATAAACGAGATAATACGGACATTCTGCGTTATTATTTTTTAAACGAATTTTACACTATAACGTTTTTAAAACCTAACAGGTCCATAGTGTTATACTAAAATTAAACGTTTTCGTAAAATTGACAAAAAAAATCAATCATATTTTAATTTGAAGCACGCTAAATGTTGTTTATGTACGCGACAACCGTATAGATATTATAATTATAGTCTGCGGTGGTCTTATATTGTCAATCCGAAAGAGGAAACAAAAAGAACGAAAGAAAAAAAATGGAGAAAAAATAAATCCACGAAAACGGAACCTTATGCGTATGTAATAATGTTTGGGAGGAAGGTCGTGAGAACCCAAAATAATAAGTTCATACGAGTATGTATATATATATATATATATGTATGTATATATGACCACCTGCTTCGGCACACACCTGCCACCTCTCCTTTAGCCACCCTAGCCACCCACACCCGTCCCGTCTACACACCTGTCATCGTTGGCAACGTCGCACGTACATACATAATACGTACACGCACCAAGTGTGCTGCAGCTACCGCGGCGGCGGCGACGGCTTCTCTCGCCGCCGCCGTGGGAATCCGTCCGCCTCTCGAGATTATCTCGCGTGCACACGCGGGCACAAACAAGATCATCGTGTAAATATTATAATATACACAATCGTATATTATATGTATAAAAACACCACCGGCCCGAGGTAATAGCTGTGCACCGTGTTATGCGGAGAGAAACTCGAGTACTTCCGAAAAAACCGTATATATATAATAATATGTGTACATTATTTTTCAATTGATCCCTCCCCGACAGAAAAAAACAAGAAAAAAAAACCATATCCAACAATAGATAGATTAGAGGAACAAAAAAAAAAAAAACGAAAATTTGTTCAGGTACTTTATTGATTTGTATGTACGTTTTAGGTAGATGTATACGTGTGAGAGAATATTTTCGTGCTCGTATAAAGCAAGCATATTATTATCATAAGATCACTCCGTGCGAGTTTCAGAGGCGAACGCAGGAAAAAATGTCGGGGGGAGAGGTGAAACAAATGTAAAATGTTCATAATTATCATACGTTATTGCTCATTAGGTAATCGTATATATTGTATCTATTATATTTGTAAGTCTCATGGGAAACTTTGAAATCATTATTACATTTGTGGGTCGGGTAATTTATTTTTTACATTTTTACTGATATTTCGGTAGGGGTTTGAACCCTCAAAACCCCTCCTTGCGGTTCGCCCCTAGCGAGTTCCGTATAGTTTTCGAATTATATAAATTGCGGTATTTATTACTTAATTTACATTTTTGTTCAAACGTAAGGTGATACAGTCAACAGATCCGTATACCGGAAAAAAGAAAGAAAACAAATAGGGCAAATGGCACAAATATTATAAATATCCTTGCTATTGTGAGATGCGTCGAGTCTCTCTAACGTTTTATTGTTTTAGTTTTCACACGCACAATATTTTACTCGATTAACGGTATAATTGTATAGTTTACGTTTAGCACGGAATAAAAATTTTTTTACCTATCTCGTTTTATATTACGTACGGCTTTTATTCGATATTATCTATTATTATTATTACTTATTATAACAAGTACTTGTACATACAAGTGAGTATCTATATTATGACTATAACGTACGATTATAATTTGTTCCGACCGTCATCGGGCTGCGAGTATATAATAGTAATAAAACACGAACACGACACATAGAATTTGAATCAAACATCATTAATTAGAATTAATTAATAACGAGCGTATTACAATATAAATGTATATGATTAAAAATTACGACTTAAAAAATCGTATTCTTTACGGAATAATATCTCGTGTGTACAATGCGTGTATTCGCGAGTGCTATTGCAGTATTAATTGAAAATTAAATCAATTTTTTTTTCTTTCGTTATGCTTATAGGCACCTGCTATAATACGCAAACGTTAATAGTTTTAAGTGTTTTTTTTTTTTTTTTTTTAATTTATAGGAGAGCCGTATGGTATAGAGTATTTCGTGAGCCGTGACCCGTCTCTTTTAATTGGTTAATTGCGATCGTGAGCGGTCCGGCGTATACGTCAATTCCGTAGGAATGTTTCTTTTCGCATAAATTATTCATATACAATAATAGAGATACTATAAGAAAATACGTTTATGTACAACATATTATTATTATTGTTACGTTAAACAATCGTCAATTATTATTATCGTCGTCGTCGTCGTTTTCGACATACTATAGCTGATCCGTGCAAAAAAGTACAAGGTTCAAAAAGTAAGTATAAACTCTTCACAAATCTACGAAAAAAAAAAAAAAAAAAAAATTGCCCCGGAGCAACCGGTCGAGTATAAAAGAAATGTGAACAGTAAAAAATAATTATATGGGGAAAAAAAAAAACAAAACAAAATTTTTATCGTCTGGGTCACATCTGTTTTGTATCGGTTAGCGCCGATCAACATGTTGTGGACGAGGAGCCTGAGAAGAAGAGATCGACCGTTCCTCCTAAAAATAATAATAGCGTTGTATTTATCCTCTATAATACTTAAAACGAAAACGTTAATTCGACGACGACGACGACGACGACGTATCGTTTAATTAAAAATAAAAAAAAAAATAAAAATTATACGGGTGTGTACGACAGTTATAAAACATACACAAGCAACGGATATATAATTAATAAAACCAGCTTTTTTCTTTTATTGGGCCAAATACTTTATTTTATAGTATATAACACGTTAGGTGAATTATCAAATCTAAGAAAAACTGCTTAAAAAATTTAAAAGTAAAATAAAACACCGTCTTAAATAGGGAATTTAAACTAAACTATAATAAATTGGGATTAAATTCGTATTACCTTTATGCGATTAAGAGGACATCACATCGGCATTTGCCGTCTTTGTGTATCTAAAAAAATGCCAAATTGGATATTGTTTTTATTTTAAATAGATGTATTTTTTTAGAAAAAAGCTTACATACACGACCTCGAAAATATTCTCTTCTTTAAATTTTGTTATTTACGTTTAACTCAATTTGTGATATGGCCCGTTAGATAGATAGAGACGGCAAATGCCTGCGTGACATCATCTTAAGACACCGCGCTATACCTACGTCGCTCTTTTGAACACGTTTCCTATTTAAAAAAAAGTTATTGATCGAAAACAAACGCATAATTTTGTAAAAAAAAAAAAAAATACGCTCGAAATCTCGGAATAAATCCATTTTTTTTTTTTTTTGAAAATGTATGAAATTCCGTTAGATTTTTGAAAGAAATATAAATTATTATTTTTGACGAAAACGATACTATATAGTTATTATTATTGTTAAGCAATTCTACGGGAATATTTCCAATAAATCGTCTCGGCGTGTTGTTGTGTAAGAAACAGAAAAAAGAAAAAAAGAAAAAAACGTATCTAACAATGGAACGTCGTTGTATTATAAGTTGTATAATTCCGTTGTAAATCGATTTTGCCCAACCCAAAACTACGGTATAATACCTCGCACAGTAGGAAGCAGTCGTACATTGTCCATCCCTGCAGGTACTCAAAAAAATAGGTTTTTCCCTTTTTTTCTTCTTCTTTGTTTAAATCGCGCGTCAAGTACACCCGATACGCCGCAGCGCTGCTCGTGTCTCAGATGTCTTACACGAGAACGGCCGACGGGCGCCTGAATTCGTAGCCTTTCCGACCGGCCGCAGACGTTTTATCGATTGGTTCTGGTTCATTATTATTACTATCGCCGTTCATATACGAAGGCACGCCACTTAAAATAAGACGATTCCCCGAGCCCTGTTTTTTCTTTTCTTCCCCGTCGGTTCTTAAACCGTACATAGTGTATACGCACGACGATAATAAATGACACCGCACCGGTGTCTGTTCGTTTATTTATTACACAAGTAGTTTCTTATTAAAATATACATCGTAAACGACGACTACACTATTGTAGGTGGTGGTAGTACACTGTAGTACTCGAAAATCTTAACTGGTTCCGAAAATCGACTTTTTTGGCGTTCGCTGCAGAGTCGTATAAAATGTCCAACACAAGAAGTAGACTCGTTAAATAACACAGAATACGTTAACAACTTGAACATAATATTATAAAATACGATTATATAATTAGATATCGTAAAATATAATACGTCGCAATAAAAATGACAATTTCTGTCATTAATATATCCAGTTTATTAACGAGTTGTATTTAAAAAATGACCAACACAATTATTATTAAACGTTAAACGACACGGTAGCTATACACTTACCGTAAATAATTTTATTTATTTATACGAGAAAAAAATTAATTATTTAATGCTCGACTACAATTACTAACAATAATTTACTACATCTATATGAAAAAATGCGATATTATTATTTTGTTTTAATAAAATTAGTTTCAAATTGTTATCATAGGTACCTCCTATAGGCACTATACGTATTTAAATGTATATAGCAAATACATTGAAAGATTACCCTGGTAAATCTAAATACTTTTTTTTTCGTTACGGGCAATTGGCAAGACGAATCAATTTAAATAATCATTGTTTTGTTAAATAACCGTTTGAAAAGAAGAAAAAAATAAAAATCGATGACATCATTTTAATCTCGATACACGATGGTCGAATGAAAAAAAAATTGATTCGTCAACAAAGAACAAACGCGTTATGTCGTCAATGGGTCGTATTAATCGACCTTAATCAGTTGCTCACAAGACCGAAATTGTTTTTTATTATTTTTTTCATTCTTTCACAGTTCGACGAAATTTGACATCGACGACATCGTTGTAAAGATAACCGAACCAAAATCAAGGGGGAAAAAATGACTGGCGGGTCTTACCTAACTCTCGCGAGTGTATAGATTAGAAAACTCCGGTACTTTTATGTAATTTAAATTGACAAAAAAGAAAAAAAAACCTAACTGTACCATAAACTAGATAATCACTACGGAGAATATTGGTTGTGTTAAATAACACTTTTTTTTAATTTGTATTATCATTCCTCAGGATAAACAAGTTTGCGTAATAATTAAACGAAAAATCGTACAACACATCGATCACAAGGGAGAGCAAGAGAAAGAGAAATATAGATAGATAGAGAGAGAGAGAGAGAGGAATATATTTAACATTTATAGAATATTATATTTTACAATATTCTAATATCGAACATAAATACATTGTATTTTAAAAACAGGAGGACGTCACACCGGCATTTGCCGTATCTGTTTATCTAACAGGCAATATAGCAAATTGCGTTAGAATGTAAATCGTGACGTTTAGGTTGAACTCGGGATTTGAACGCAAATAACACAATTTTTAAGAGGAGAATATTTTTTACGAGGGCTTGTACGTAGCTTTTTTCTAAAAAAAAATTGACAAACGAAAAGGTTGTAGTCATGTTGAAAATTGTTTTTTTTTTAATAAATGTAATTTGTTTGTTTTTCCTGTAGGTTATTTGAATAACTCTTCGTACTTTGTTTATCACGATAAACTACTACTAATGTTGGTCGTATTATTATTAGCATACGTATTATGTTTGTACAATAATACAATAACATCATAAACACGAGGTAGGTATATTATTATGTCGACTAGACAATTTCAAAAATTTCAACGAGAATTTTTTATTTTTTTTTATTTTTCTACTGAATCATTACAAATATAATACGACAAAAAAAAAAATACGTGAAAAAAAAAATAAACAATTGACATAACTAAAAATCGAAATTTTTAATGACTTGTACTTTTTTAATATTGCGTACTATCGTTTCTATACGTCTTGTTAAATAAACATTTTCTATAAAGTTTAATTTAAAAAGAATTACAATTTTAGTCCGGTATATCAATCTGTTTCTATTTTAGACTATAATAAATTATATTATATTTGTTATTATAGTAGGAAGTTTTTTTGTTTTTTTTTTTTTCAAATGTCAAATTTAGCTATAATAATATGTATATATAAATATATATATATATATTTTTTTATTTTGTTTTTTCCACGTGACACGTGGACGAATATAATCCGATACCCTTTTATGTCCTTCTATATTTTTACGCATACCGTCGCGCGTTCAATATTCCAGTATAATACGCCCCATGAATATTCCCGACCGTCCGATTAATTGTTATAGGTAGAATCCCTATACTTGTATTATGTTTAATATAATATAAAGTATGTACTGTATAGTGTACATCTACGTGTAAGCATAATAAAAAAAAAAAAACCAACTACTATACGCTCAAAACGGGAAGAGAGGCCACCAACCCCATTACAATATAACGATTATATATATATATATAGACGGGGGCGCCACTCGTGGAAATATAAAAAAATCTTTTTGAAAAAACTCACGCGCGCTTCCGCGCGACCGGATCACGTACAAACCCTTAATCCCCGACCGTTCACAAGATAATCCGTATATATATAGGATTATAAAATTCTCTTTCATTAAAACAAATATATAAAAAAATGTGCTCGTCCGCGACACACGCAACCCTTGACTGCGCTGCTCCGGCGTTTCCTCCTCGGATTCTTCCTATAATAGTGGTACCGCACATCCTCTCGTCAACACCCAGGCAACGCCGAGGAAATCTTACACCTCGAAATACGCGCGCTCCATCCGGTTCGGATAATTTCACAAACCGTCGGATGCTATAATAGCGGCGGTGGCAGGGCGGGTCTTTTATTTTTTTTTATCTTTTGAAAAGGATCCGGATGGATATTCGAACGACGACCGCGTGTTCGGCAGAAGGGACAAACGGCCGCGGAAACGCTGTCGTTAAAAAGAGTACCGGTACACGTGGACGACGCGACGACGAGAACAATGAGATTATTATAACTGTCATCGTTTTATTAAAACCCTGCGGGCTCGTACGTGTAACGTGTGACGCTTTCGGAACGTGTGTGGAAAAATCGTCTAAACACACGCCCAATCTATTTTTCCCGTCGTCGAGTAACATATTATATATATATATATATATATATATATATATATACGTATATTTATTATTCGGTTTGAATTCCTCGTTCGTTTTAATTCGTTTTTTCTCTCGATATAGCGCGTGTGTTCGTACAACAATTATTATGTTATTATCCCTTCGTAAAATATAATATAATATACAGAGCCTATCGAATTTTATGTTACGGCTTATGTAGGGGTGTAGGAGACTGAAAACGGTGACACTCGCCGTTTGGAAGACCCTGTATAATAATATATATATATATATATATATATTGGTTAATAGTTCTGTGCTATTTTTATATAGATCGATATCGAAGACGCATCGAATAGAACGCGGTACTGTTAAAAACGTTCAGAACTATAAAAAAAAAAAAAAAAAGATTTATAGAGAGGAATAATTTAAATTATATCTGTATGCGACGAAAAACGATTCTGAGCAAAGTTCATCATTGGATTATCATGTTTTAAAAAGCTTTTAATTTTTAATGATTTTCGTTGATATTAAACAGAACTGTTACAACATTACCTTCAAATCTGTTGGGCCAAAAAAAATTGTATATTCACATTATTCGGAAAATCGTACGCTAGTACGCAAAATGTAATTTGTACGGGTGTTTTTTAAAATCAAAAAATCAAAATGTTCGCTTTTAACGCTTATAAAAAAAATGTATTCAAATAATGTCCACTTTTTTTTTTTTCATTTTCATCATTATGTACAACTTATGATGAACTTTGTATCAGATTTTCGTGCGTTTCTGTTCGGCCAAAATGTTTTGAATATTTGTCGACGCCTAGAAATGTCTAATAATAATATTATGTGAACATTTCAGGTCCCTATCGGATTATTTTTAACCGAATAACAACAAAATGAAAAATAGAAAATAACGAAACCATTGTTACTGTACGTTTTCTCGATTTTTTCCAATTATTAAAAAAACTACAACGAAAATAACAACAAAAATGTTTTAAAAAATACACATCATAGCAAAACCGATACATTCTTCTTCGTTTCGCCCGGAATCTAAAAACACATTTTATCGAACATTTAATTGTTATTTTTTTTTTTTTTTTTATGGCATTCAATAAATTGTGACGGGAAAAAAATTGCAATAAATCATTAACGAGTATACGCTCGAGTTATATTTAAACAGTTTTCGAGTTTGATTACCCGCGATAATTAAACCACGAATTATATTCAGTTTCTCGTATATACTCGGTATAGAATACTCCAGGGGAGGGATAAAATAATGTAATTTCAAGAGACTATAATGTATAGAAATATATAGACCTATACCATAGAAATATATATTCGGCCGAGAGATTTGTTGTTGTTATTTTTTTTTTTTTTATCAAAAATCTCCCGGAGGTTTTTTTTCTTTCTTTCTGCGGTCTTTTATAGTACAATAATAGTATTGGTCCGGACGTTTTTTTCTTTATAGTTTTTGTCAAGTCGCGCGCACGTTCCTAGGAAACCGGAAAATAAAGGGCAAGTGTCCGGGGAGAAAAAAAAAAGAATAATAATAATAATAATAATACGGTAATCGTATTATAATACGATAATAAGATAAGCGTTATATTTTATATAAAAATAATAATAATAAAGATTTCGTCGGGGATTGCGCACCGCGAGTTCGGCCAGACCTCTTGCTGTGCCGTAGAGTATAAAACGCGTACGTACAATATAATAATATACGTACTCTGGTCGCGTTCGCAAGAGTACACAAATGTACTATACGGTTTTTAAAATAATAATAATAATATTATTATTATCAATACAAGTCGAGACCACGTATATATTATACTTATATATACCATTTGAACAAAAAAAAAAAAAAAAACCAGAATAGAACGTACGCACACCACCTATAATATTATAATACGCGTTTATTATCGTTATTTATTATTGTGCGTCCAAAGACGAATAATGCAAATTCGTTTAGCCTTTGGCCACGACCCGCATTAACATATATATATATATATATATATATATATATATATATATATATATATATATATACACACACGCGCGTTCGGTATTCGTATACGCGAGACCCAAAGGAAGTTATGAATATCGCGTCGGGACGGGACGAAAGAAACTCACGACGAATATGAAATAAAAAAAAAAATTTAAAAAAAAAAAAAAAATAATAATAAAACCCGTCTTTGGTCTCTCCTCGCGTGTACGAGTTTTGTACTACGGGCGTCGAGACGGACGAATAAAACACGTCGTCGGGGACCCGCGAGCTAGGGTGAGCGAGCGAGCGAGCGAGAGAGAGAAAGAGAATATTACCTCTATATACTACGTTTGAATGGACATATTGTGAATTATTCCATTCACGAGAAAAAAAAAAAAAAGATTTACACCATCTTATCGAGTAATAATAATTATTACTCGCCCAACGAACAAAATATATATATATATATATATAACTGGTATTTACCAGGTAGGTTAGGTACACACACGCCGTATAATAATAATTAGGGCTCGGAACTTAATGTTCTTAAAAAGTACTAAATATGCATGCAAATATGGTAAAATTAAGAAATATGCTTTAAAAATTACAAAATCACTAAATATGCAAATATATGCACTATAAACTTTTGATGTTTTTCTCGTTGTGTTGTGAAATGAATTTCTAGCTCACTTAGCAATAAATCTAATAGCCCACAAAAACCATTCAAATGCAACAACTTCCGAGCCCTAATAATAATATCATTCTCTAAACACAATTATTTGTAAGACATATTATTAATATTATTTATGCCGAAATGCTTAACGTTCGTAAAATATTTAAATTCTCAAAAAAATATTACTATAATCTATTTAATCGCTATAATTCTACTGGCTATGTTTGACATAAATACGTTTAATGGAAATCGGAAATTCTCAGTTTACAACGATAATAATAGTGGTCAAGAGATAAAACGCATTATTAGCGAAACAAACGCCTATATCCGTATTTGACTTACGATTGTGATAATTCGCGTGATTAAAATCTCGACAGGAACCAACACAAATAGAGTAAATAAATAAATAAATAATACATATATACATAAATATATTATCTATGAGTAAATACTTGAGTAGGTCGGATTCCAGAATACCGCGATTTTACCGACATTTCCGATAAAATAATACTTAAAAATACTGACATTCTCGATACACCGTAATATTATAAGATAATACTACTACTGAGAAAATACGAGTTATAACTCGTAATTAATTTTAGTACTCCGCGGGCGAAGGTTATTCTAATAATTTCTAATACTTAAAACAAAACGCTTAAATACTCGTTTTCTAATAATAATCTATTGACACATAAAATTTAAATTATTATATCGATTAAAATCACGGAATGGTTTATATTTTGAACGTTTTAACTACTTACGCAATAAAATAGGTATTTAAATTATTTAAAAAGGAAGCCACGGACTGTAAAAAATCTAAATTAATATTCAAAGAGTCTACACCACCATTTTATTACCAATTAATCTGTCGAGTTTTTATTACCATTTTTCTGATTATATACGTACCATATTATGTGTGTTCAATACGCAAGCGTTATAATTAAGTTTTAATTAAAAAATGAATAATTCAATAGTATTATTGGTATACGAAAAATTAATACCTTATAATATAATGTGATTTACGGCTTAGCAAACGGATTTAGTCAAATTAAAGGTTATGTACTCGAACATAATATTGCGTATTACATATATATATAGGGTTATTATACCTACGCAATTTCATTGTTGATTTTGACAAGACGCAGAAATCGAATTTACCGCAATGGCGAAAGTATGAATAATGCATCGGCGGAGGAGTAAGGTTATGAATTAATTTAAAATAAAACATGAGATTATTCGAAAAACGTACCGCGATACATATGTACTTGTATATTATTATATTATATTTCAATATAACTATCACACGACCTAGGAGTAAGAGGTAATAGGATAACGACATACGTTACACCGGTGATCATTTTTTTTCGCGATTTTTGTCGACAGAAAACCGCCATGTACGCATAGTACCTTATAATACGGGTGATGAATTGCCCGAGGACCCGTTGTGCCAGAGACAAAATAAAGTGTCTGTATACGCTGCCGCGAGGAGCCTCTATATGTGCAATTGATTGTAGTTGTCTAAGACGTTGTATAGTAAAAGTCGACTTTTCCATGAGACTTTTACATACCTATAGACCATGTAGACTCCCGTCCACGAAACGCCGTATCTCAGGAGTACGGATGGGGCGAGGACGAGGATTGCCATAAAATATGTATCGTTCACAACTGTTAACCTATCCGCCTGATTGTCGACCCACTTGTATTTATACGTTCTTAAGGCCCGACTTGTACGCCTATACTGTGAACGTCCATTAGAACTATTCGAGATATTTTACGGATATTGTGTCCAAGAGTTTCGCGGTTTCTTATCGTACCAGTACACCGCAACAGGCATCTTATCACTAACCTTAAACCAAGTCTATATGTAACGGCGAGACTCCGTTAGTAAAACGAAATAAAACATTTCATGTAATCAAACCTACAGCTTAGTTATATAATTTATCACTCACCTCGTTCTTCCACCTGACTGGACTCGAACACGACGAACGCGAACAGCAGCAACGCCGCGAAATTCCAACGGCCGGCCATCGCGTCCGGCGAGAAACGGTGCGGAAAAACCGGTGTACAGTGGCGCGCGAACCCGGTGTAGTGTTGTCGTACCTTACTCACTACGTCACTCGGCAGAGTCGCGGTTACAACGCGGCCGCCGGTCCGCCGGCGACGACGAATGCGACATCACGAAGAATAATATATCCACGGTGAACGGGGGTGTGATGATAAATTATTATCGGCTCAGGAAGAACTCACTGTCGATATCGTAGGGGACGATAAAAAAAATAAAAATACGATAATATTCAGCGACGGACAAACACGCGCGGCGCGCACAGACACACAACGGACGCGAACGAAACACGACGGCACGGAGGCGCGACAAAAATAAAACCGGACCGCCAGAACGGGACGACAACGATTCACTGGCCGCGATACCGTAACCACATTACCGGCAACGTGCGCTCGTCCGCGGATAAAACATTCTTCGGCGGCTACGGCGGCAACCGGTACGTCCTTTACGGCACTCCTCCCCGTACGGGAGCGTCGTCATCGTCGCCGTCGCCGCCGCCGCCGCTGCCGCCGGATCGGCGCGCCATCTGCCGGCCGGGCCGCGTCGCGTTCGATCTCCCGGGGGTTGCCGATATCGGTACGACGACGATTACGAGGAGGAGATCGGCGTGCGAATTTTCCGGTTCGTCGACATAATAATAATAATAATAATAATAATAACAATAATACTGTACCGCTATTATAATTATATTATTCACAAACCGCTCGCCGGATCGCGACTATAATAATACGTACGCTTACCAACGTGACATGGGCTCAAGTACGACCGGTAAACACGTGGACTGCCTCCGTAACAGCTAGTAATGGTCACCGCACTCGCAGTGTCGTATTTCTCTTTCGGCCGATATCGTAACGGCGGAGTAACACAAAAATTTGAGCTCTCCTCTCCCTCCCGTAAACGTACAAATTTGGGCCTCTAAAATATACACGCCGTACGCGCAACAATAATTACAGACATAGATTACAAAAAAAATTTAATTCTTCAATATTCGTATTCTCTTAGAGTTCAATTTACTTTGGGGGAGTACCACAGAAAGGCCTCGAATTAACGTGGTCCCCTGCACGAAGAGAGGTTGGCGGGCCATCAATTACGCCACTGGATCGTAACCGTAACGTCGCCTGGAACTATCACGGCCGAGATTTCGACAAATGCGAACTCGGCCTGTCAAGGAAGGGCCCTCGGATATTTTTAAATATCGAGGGGCCCATTGCCGAACGGGATAACGAGAGAAAAAACACCATTTGGGTATATTTTAATTGTTTTCCTAATTAATAATAATATAGTTTTTACCCAGTCAATAGTCAAACTGTATAATTATATTTTATTACGACTTAAATAAATTTTACTCAAAAGAATTCTATCAAATAATAATTAATAACGTGTTTATGGTATTTGACTCTGAAAAATAGATATGATATTAATTTGTACACGGGGACATAAAATCACTCATTTTATGTTTATAGAAAACAAAAATAAGGGGCCCATTGAAAATTATTGTGCTGACATTGAAAATAGAATTTTTATGACGTCCGTGACCGTATTATAATATTATAATTTCATATTATTATCAACGATATAAACATAGTTGTTTATTGTTTATTCCTGAAAATGTGGAAAAAACTGAGATCGGTCGTGGTAAGTAAGGACGACGGTATTATAATTAGAGTGCGGATTTATAGACTTTCACGTATTATTTTTGGCTTTATATCGCTCGCCTTTTATATGTAATTTCGAGTACTTTTGGCAAATTAAATAAACGAAATAATTCAACTCCGCGCATTATTTTTTGTAAGCGATTCGGTAAAACTATATATATATATATATATATATATATATATATATATATATATATATATATAAATAACTCCCACAAAGTTATACGTATTGCATTATATTGCGTTACAATTTTCGATAAACATTCCAATTGCTTACAAAAAAAAAAAAAACTATTCACAGTAAACGAAATGGAAAAAACTAACGAACGACCCTCGAAAACGTATTCGGCAACGAATAACATTTTATGTTATTTATTTAGATCTTTAGTGACGTAATGTTATGCAAGAAATTTAGTAATCGTAAACGATAATATAATATTATGATTATTATTCATACTTGTAAAAATCTTATGCAGTGGAACGATTAAATCATATATCCTAATAATTCACGACCCGTTTAGAATATTGTATCGCGTTTGTGTGGATATTTGCGTGTTTTATAGGAAAATCGGTTGTCATTGTTGCCTATCTAAAAGTGATTGACCCGCGTGAGTCAGTGTAATGTTTTATTTAAAGAAATATTTAAATTAACGATTGTATTGTATTGATATTTATTTATGTCGTTTATAATTACAATACAAAATACTACACTATACAGAAGAAACGGTTTTTTTGTTCTGTATCAAAGCTAAGTTTTCAAAGCGCATTAAGGTTAACTCGCGTTAGTCATTATTAAAAACCAATTCGAAGTCGATTTTTTATTTTAATTTAACTAAATTACTAACTTGGTCGATTGAGTTACTACTCGAAGTTACCCGGTGAAAAAAAATAACGACTCGAGTTGGAAAATGGTTACATCGATTTTAGTTTATGTATAATAATACAAAAAAATGTCGTGATTTGTATATAAAAAAATAAATCAATAAAAAAATATTTTGACGTGGGTGGAAAAAAAACCTGCCGTTCTACCGTATTTTTTATTTGTAAATATCGTTAAAAAAAAAGAAAAAAAGTCAGGTAAGTATTTTAGAATAATGCCGAATACCTATCCAACGTTACATTTTTAAATTTAATAATCGTTACTTATGTAAAAAACAAAACAAAAATATAGGTACACATTAATAAATTCTTTGTCTACTCTATACTATTATATACCATTGTTTTAGAACAATGTAACAATGTAAAATAACGACGGAGAGAATATTATTGTAACGTTAATTTATAACCGCGAATTTTCAAGTCAGACCAACGCATTTTCAGACTATGAAATACAATTAAATAATATCTGTTATTACTTATTTACTTTTTATAATATACTATCTACCGACTAACAGCGGCGGCGAACTATATAGGTAAAAAAAAATACTTTATTACTTTATTACTACGACCTGTTGGCCTGTTCGAATTGAATTATAATAGGCGCGTCGTAATAACGATATGAGTATTTTTTTTTTTAATTGATATCGAAGAGGAAAGAAATCCGAACGAAAATTATTAAGAAAACGATACGCTTGACAGTCGACGGAATATAAAATTAATATTATTCGACAAAATTACGGGCAGAACAGCGAACTGCGGGGTTCAAGGACCGTGGCTGAAACGCCAAAATCAGTAGAATGACGATATTTTCAAATAGTCGAACGAATTATATCCGAGCATTATTAGTCCGTTATTAATAATAATCATTTAGTATTGCCATGGAAATACAATTCGTAGACGTCAAATAAAAGACCTAACCTAACCTACCGTACCTCATAATTATATCGATTCGACTAAAATAAATACGTATATTAATTTTGGTAGGAATTTTCAAATTAAAGACAATTTAAGAAAATATTAAAATTAAGTTGGTAGTATTTAACAACGAAACATTAAAACATTCCTATATAGTTCTTATATATTATATAGTTTTTATGTAATCCATCTATTTATTTAAGGACCCAGCTATACTATTATTAGTAGATATAGGTACCTATTATTGTTGTAAACTATCCAAATATAATCCATCTTAACTAATTAACCTAATTTGGCATATTTTTATATTATGTAATTCGTTTTAGGATTCATTTATTAAGTAGATAAGTATAACTTTACGTAAATAGTAGATATCTATTCGTATATAATACTTCCCTTTAATTTATCTTAATATAAAAGATAACATTGTTCAGTTGAAACATTGGCCCATTTAGGATTACTTTTTTTTTCTGGGGGGGGGGGGGGGTAATTGAAAACAATTTTTCTCTATGCTTAAAATGCATATATTTTTTTATACGTTTAATCAAACAATGAAATAACGTCTATCTAATGTATAAAAATGGATGTTTGTCTGGTGGTGACTTATGGACTCCTCGACCGCTGAACAGATTTTGATAAAATTTGGCAAGGAGATATATCGCATTCCGGGGAAGAACGTAGGTTACATTTTATCCCGAAATTCAGCCCCTAAAGGTTGGCTGATTCAGAGACTAGATTAGACTTGATGTCAAGAAATTGTTGCCATATATCATCGGAGCAACAATTCTAAATGGAACATCGATAGAAGAGGATGTGCTGATACCACACATTTCCATCATTCCCACTGGCATCACATTTGATTTCAAACGACTGCAGTTTCCCATTCGTATTGCTTTCTAAACGATCACCAACAAGGTACAAGACCAATCACTTATAGTGTGCTGGTTAAATTTAGAAAATCCACGCTTTACACATGGCCAGTTATATGTTGCATTTTCGCGATTGGTACAGCCGAAAAAATGTATTTGTTTTTGCTAAAGACGGAAAACCCGAAATTATTGTATATCTTAAAGCACTCGATAATAATAATAAATCTAAGAACTAAATAAAAAAACCATACTGCATATTACCTTTTTTATAATTAAGACAAATATTTTGTAATATTTGACTGCTTTTTGTGACTAAGGGCGGACGTTCAGCCCATTTTCATGCTTTTATTGTTAATTTGAATAGCTTTGAATTTGAAATTGTTGCTGAAAACATTTGTAATTCTTCTTAGTATGAGATTGTGGTTTTTGGTAAATTTTTAAATTGCAAATTTTTTGATCGAACGCTGATAAACCACTCATATAACTTTTGATCAATTTGTTCAAATGAGTTTTCCTTTTTTTACTCTTTCCATAGTTTTTGTTATTCGTATAGAGGATCCGTTATAGAGAGGTTTTACTGTATGTTTATTGAATTTTTTGTTTTGTATCGTTCGAGTATATTTTAAAATAATTTAAAACACATTTTATCATATTGTCACTATTTCATCAATGATTATCTACTCCTCGTTTGTAGATGTATGTTTTGATGAATTAATAACTTAGCGAGTCCGTTATTTTATCCTACTCTAAAACGAACATTCTATATAACAATCAATTAATATTTTGGGATTTTATTAACAGCAAATAATGATCAACCAAATAAATACCTCCGTCATTGAGTTTCTTAGATATGTTTACACTATATTTAAATAAGACAAAGTACGTTCGGGGATGTCTTCCCCGTAATTAGGTAATATTATATAAAATTATTATTATTATTATATTTTGAATATATCAAACATAATTCGTATTAGTTTTATTATCTAGACATTCTAAATTCGATCCGTTTCGATTTCAGTTGGAACTTGATGATTATAACGTCTATTTATTTGATTTGAGTTCAATGAAATCTCAAGAGACGTCAATAATTTTTTGGGGTAGAACACGATTGTGAACGTTTTTACGTGCTAACTTTCGTGCAACGTTACCGTATCGATTTGTTACCGATTACAAAATAGTATAAAATTAAATTTTATATCTTTAAAAAATAAGAATTTTTGTTATTAAATAAAAAATATCAATTATACAACGATATGAAAAATTAAGATAAACGAAAAACGTCATCGTCGTTTGAAAAATCGTTCGTAATCGTTTGAATATAAGATATAAGATATAAGATATATAAGATATATTATTTCTTTGATCTGCTGACAATCGTTCGCAAGCGTATAACACTGAATTTTTGTTCCATATTTCCATTTTGTTTAATCTGGCCACATAATCGGAAACAGTGACACCATTTTTATTAAAGAACAAAGACCACAATGACCAGGCCGTATACCAAGGATCTGGAAAGGATGACAATGTTATAGGACAGCGTTAGAACGGAACCCTCTGCGGGAGATGAGACCTAGGAAAGAAAAAGTTCGATGAAAATATGTTGTTTCGATTCAATTTAAATTGAAAATATCAAGTATACTCATATTCATATAACTACAAGTAAAATAAATTACAACTGTCTGTGTGATTTTATCGAGTCAGAAAAAAAAAATAAATGATTACATTTGTGGTTATTATTTGTTCCTTTTGTCGCGCAACAAAACCCCCGGGAAACTAGTATGATTTTAGCCTCTTAAATATTTTTATTTTACAATAAAACACAGTACTATTTCAGAAAATTTAAAAGGCATATTAGCTTATTGTATTTTAATTCATGATCGTATCGTAAAATATAAACTCTTATCTAGAGAAGTAAGAAAACATGTGTACAAATATTTTACATTTTATAAACCATGGAAAAAATATTTGAAATAAAAAAAAATGTATGACTAAAAATACTGTTTTACTGTAAAAAAAAAAAAAAATATTGTGAATTTCAAAAGAATCTAAAATCATGCTTGTTTTCCGGGGGTTTTGTTGCGCGACAGAAGGAACAAATAATAACTACCGTAGTTCTTTGTCAGGAAATATTTTCTATTTTTTTTCCCCGATAAATTTTTATTTTGTTCTGCTTTATTATTAACCACACACATTGCGAGAACGTTGGTTATATTCTCGGATTAAAACATATTTATTTGTTGTTAGAGTCACGCATGGTTAGAATATAGTTGACGTGTTTTTAAAATACCAAACGTGTCTATTATTATATTATAATAGCGCTGAGAACGCCGAACATATTTTGTAATTTAAAATTTTAGAAGAAAAAAAAATACACGGATACCTAATAAACTTATGAATTAAGTTAATTAGTATATATATATATATATATATATATATATATATATATATATATATATATATATATATATATATATATGTTTTACCTTTTAAACGGAAAAAAAATAAAATAAATATACGAATAGACAAATTAAAAATTTTATAGTCTTGCTTTTGTCTTATAATATACTGTACGTTATAAAATGTTAACAATCATATAAACAACGAATATTTGATTTGATTTTGATAACTCATTTGAGTAATAAAAAAAAACTCTCATGGAAATAATTCTAATGGCGCTTATTATTTATATTTTATTCCACACTGAAATATTTTACGATCTTTTTATAACTGCCGGCCTAAATATCAGTAACACGTAAATGCTATATACGTATAGTATTGAATTCATAAAAATTATTCATAAACATAATCAGCTGGATATTAAAATAAATTCAAATAGAAGAGACGAAACGAAATATAATATTGTGGTTTAAACCCGCGGGATCATAAATAGTTTAATGTTCAATAAGTTTTAAATTTTGTGATAAATATTACAATAAAACACACGCGTTTTTAACGAACTATAAATTAAACATCGTATTCATATAATCATAAAATATAAGTATGATGAAATTTATTCAAATAATTTTGTCGGTTTTATCGGACTGATGCATTTATATTTTTTTGACTAGGTATTTTTATTGATTACTCGACGCCCAGATAATATGGCGTGAATTTTCTTTTTATTTTGCCATAAGAAAAACGTACGATGAACATTGTATCAAACTATCGAGCACTTTTGAGAATCAAAAAAAAAAAAAAAAATACTGTATCACATACAACCAAATAAAAAATTAAAAAGCCTAGACAATTTCAAATAGCTATAAATAACTCAAAAAATAAGCATCAGAATGTTATGAAAATTGTATTGCGTCTAGAAAGTGCTCATCGAAAATGTTTCTACGATTGTTTATATCTGAATTACAATAAAAAAATTCCCTGACTTCGTTCAAAATCTGAAAACTCGAGTTAGATTCACTGCATTTGTAAACTGTAAATTAACGTCAATTTGCAATGATCAAATTCTCGTATAATTCAGTTGGGAGGTCGTTTTCGGCCACAAATCACCGTAAATATTGTATTACCTATCGTTTTAGACTTGAACGTCTGTATTTCTAGTTTACATGGGTAGTTTGAAAAAAAAATTTTAGCCTTCTATAATACAGTGTGTTCTTTATTGTTGACTCGGATATAATGAAATAATATTTTTAAAAATTGCCAATTTTTCCTTACAGAGATATTAATAATTGCTATACAAATACCGCGTTAACCTTCTATTTTACGTATTATTATTTTCAATTTCGGAAAACTTCACTCGCGGGTGTCGCTGCTGTTATACGTGCTAATAGAATGTTCAGTGTTTTACACGATCGATTAATAGTGCAGATGATCGTTTAATTTCATCTTAAAAAAATAATTGTTAAAACTTAACGATGATATATTGTTAACCGGCATTCATATATCTAATATTAAACTGTCCTTGGAAGTTACGTAAATTCGTAAATCTTTACAATGTTTCGGCATAATGTCGTCTCTCCGCGTTCGATTTTCGAAATATATTTTATAAAAATGTAAATAAATTGCCGCGTTATGGCGACAGAAAATCGTTTTGAAATTTTATCGACTGCGCCCCCGGCATCCCTACAATAACGTCCAATACTCGATTAAAACGATTGGAAAGAATACTGAAGAGTACTCTATAGTGTCCGATTGCCACCCCCCGATCTGTTTATATATCGTGTATTATGACAATGGCACCTCATCGTAAGATTTCGCCCCGGGCTACATAATTCAACGAGTAAAAATTCACTACACTTCGAGTGCGCTATGACGGTTTTATTCAGGTGTCGAAAATACCACCGTGCACGCGTCCAACGCGTATAGAGATAACAATGAAATTATGATGTATTAAAAAAAAAAAATCCCCACCGAATTTCATGTGTTTTTATTATTATTAGATACGACATATGATACTCGTAGATTGTACACGAATACAACCGATACGAATCGTTTTCGCTCGCCCTTTTTATATTATTTTACCCTTATGTTATACGCTTACACGGCCCGTAATATTCAATAGAGACGGTTATATTCAGATAATATACTCGTTTAAAGGTGGCCTGCCAAACGATTCGATCCGGGAAAAAAAAAAGATAGTTATATTACTATTCTCCGTTGTAGTATTATATGTACGGGCGGAATAGTGACAATCACAAATATTTTGTATTTTACAAAAAAAAAAAAAAACGTAAAATATACATTTGTGGTAAACCGCCGATTGTAAAATTCAAAAAAAAAAAAAAAATAATAAAAAAAAATACAAAGCAGTATATTAATTTTAGATAAATTTTATTATACACTATACGTGTGTTCGAACGACACGGGACTATACGTACGTTATTTATTCGATAGTCAATTTGAACGATTTTAAACCACAAATATAAAACTATATAATATCTATTACTTACATTCGATTATTCGGCGTGTTAATTTATATAAAATATATATTATTTATTCGACAAGTATATTTTATTATAATCGGCGCCAATCGAATTGCGTTCAAAAAATGATATTTTGTCCGAGTTGCGTCTTAGGTATTAAACATTGATTTAATTTATTAATATTACGTCGCAACTATGTAAAATACAGATATTACATGTCAATGAATGTTTTTTTTTTTTTTAATAATTTATTAATATTTGGTTGTCACGACGTATATTTTCCTTTTTAGGGACGCAATTCGTGTGCTGCCATTATAATATATTCAGCTATTAAACGTTAGTGTTTCTAAAAACTGACATAAATTATTAACTAGCGGAAAAATAATTAATATATTATGTTCTAAAATTTATCTAAATTCCAACGCGTCAAATTTATTCGGAGACTCACGTGCAGAATACAAAACAAAAGTATTCTTTACAAAACTGGCTGTCGATTTGTTCGGAAATGTACGTAAAATATAGGTAAAAATTATACCTTCTATACGGTCGATGAAACACGGGCATTTTCAAAAATCCTCCCCGGTCAAATTAAAATTATTGCCATGTACAAAATAATTATTATAATAGTAATAAAATCAACAATTATAGCAATAATTATTGCTTTGTCTGAAACTTTTTTTTTTTTGATAACCGTGCTTAATATAACAATATATTTATATTTCTATGTAATCATTAAAACGTTTTTATCTAGTCATCGGCGGTAATGCACTGAACTTGAGACGGAATAGAATAGCACAGAGTATTTACACAGTATAATCGGATAAATAGGAAATTGTATTTTATTCAATTATTACGACCGTCAATAAAATATAATAATTATTATTTTACTATTACTACTTTTCAATACAAATCTACCGATAAATAATTGTATATTAAAAATAAATGCGAAATCATTGCGATGTACAATTGTATATATCTATTGTATTCAATTCGTATTAAATACGAATAAATAGCATACATTTTATGCTGTACAAATGTTTTGGGTTTATTAATTAAAAATGATTAAACGACACGTAAGCTGCGGTATATACAATTATGACGATTTTAATAATTTAAGAGGAACATAATATTATTATAATAAGAAAATATTTGTATTTTATTATATTATTCTATATACCAGAGTGGCCGAACTTTTTTTTTGACAAAGATCTACTAAGAATATATTTTTCCTTTGAGGATCGAATTCCATAAAAAAGTTTGTCTTTTTTTTTTATTATCGAGTACCTATAATTATTAACAAACATACTTGTATAAACAAAAAAATTACAATGTATTTTACAATTAATTTCTAAAATCTAATTAATTATTGACTAATAAACATGTTACTTTTTTGATGCAGAAGTGTGACATTTGCATATTATCATTGGCCAGTCGACCATAATCTGGAGAATAGTCGCCGACTCCTAAACGAAGACACTGCAGCTCTAAATGGTCATCAGAAAGTATAGCTCGGTATTCAGATTTTATAATTTTCATGTGAGAAAATGCTGTTCACATAAATATATGTCGATCCAAAATATGTATGTAACTGCAAAACTGCATTTCTCAAACGAGAATATTTTTCTTCATTCAGTTAATTCCGAAGATTGTTTTTAGAATCTCGAGCTAATATACACTTAGTACTTACGTATTATTATTATCAACATAATAACACTAAGCGGAATTTTATTATTACATTTATATTAATGTATTTTCACCAAATGACCAAAAAACAAAGTTTCATAAGCTTCAGACGCTTATATATATATATATATATATATATATATATATATATATATTAAAAAAATGAACTATATCGATTTTCGATCTGATTAAGTGTCGAATTATGTCAAATTTTCAAGCACTTTCGAAAAGCCGAAAAAAAAAAAATATAAAACCAAATAAAAACTAATTCCAAGCAACACAAAAAACGTCAGTATTTTTCGAAATCGTAGTGTCTAGGGGAGAGCGTTAATATATAAGTATTCGGTAAAAGTTTTGGCTCTCCACGATTATTTTTAACAAAATCGAAAATAACAGAAACAGTTATCACATAAATATTCCCGTTTTCCTCGTTATCAAGAAAATTACAAGAAAAACCTAAAGAAAAAAAATATGCTACCAGAATTCTCGCCCTATTTTTAATACTATGTATTGTAAAATACACGTTTCTACGAATAGAAATTAATTTATTCCAACTAATTTATTTTTTAACTATTTATTAATTCTAATGAATTTAATAATGTTTCCCACATTGTACACGGAGTGTTATATACAAAATAAATAATAATAATAACTATAAACATATTAGTCAGGCTTTATCTCTTTCAGCACCCAGTGGTAGCATTTCTGATTTTTCCTAATATTAGTGTTGGAACTATCCGGATAATCGGATATTTTAAAATCCGGATAAAAACTAATTCGGATATCCGTAATCCGAATATATCTGGATATTCATACTATTCGGGTACTATACGTAATATACGTACCTATATATTTACTACTCAGGTATCTTTAGTAGATAATTCAAAAATGTAATCAAGAATATTTGGGTTATAAATGGTAACTCACATATTAAAAAAAGTATTTAATCTAAAAAAATCTTGCTGAGTACTAACAAAATATATATTAGGTATACACAATACAAAAAATATATTTAAACGTAAAAACGACTTAAACGTTTAACTACGGACACTGCGATTCCGATATCTCGTTTATAACTATTATTGTAATTGTATAACTACTTGACAACACGTAAAATTCAGAGTCTCATAAAGTGTGTCTCAAGGGTCACGATAAATATAATTTTTTTTTTAAAATTTTAAATAGCTTTTATTCAATTTGTTACACAGTGGAACAATAAGAACAACCGATGAAATTTAACAAAATAAACAAATAAGAAATGACAGATTGCAGATGCCTCCCAGTGGAGGTACTACAGCATGATACAATTAGTTAGTTAGGTCACGACACAACTGTCTTTTGAGTCATTTGTTGGATTGCCTGAGATAGTGATAGAAGATAATTCGGAGATTAGGGGATTTTTGTATTGCGCTAAGCGACTGTTAAATCGTTTGTAGTGGTTTTTGGCTATATCAGAAACGTGCGGTATTTTAAGGTCAGCGTGAAGAGTATGATTTGAGATGTAAAACGGGGCTTTAGGAATTGTAGAGTTTTAGATTGAAATCTTTGGATGAGGTTGATATTTGACATGTTGGCTGCGCCCCATAGCTGAACTCCATATGTCCATATGGGTCTTAGAAGTTTGTAAAGCAGGAGTTTGACGGGGAGCTTCACGTGCTTAGAAGTTAAAAGTGGTCGAAGAAGTCGGAATCGGTCATTTAGTGATTGCCAGATAAGTTGACGATCGATGAGATTACCGAGATAGTGTACACATTGAGCAGGAGGAAGCGGTTGGTTATTGAGGAAAAGTGTTGGATTTGGAATAAATAATTTTTGCCCCCCCATGTTTTGTACCACATTTCGAGGTTGCCAAGATAAAAAGATAGAAATAAATATTTTAAAACCTTCGAATGTACAGAAAACCGAATATTATATAATATCCGATTAATATTCGGAATGTATCCGAATATATTCGAGTGTGTTCGGATTTGCCATTTCAATTTTTCGGACGTCACATACCGGTTATCCGAATATTAAAATACATGTCCGTCGGCACTAATGCACTTTATCTCGTTCTTATTATAACGATCGAGTAGTATAGTATTATCACGCGCGAGGGAATGGGAATCGTTATTTTATTTTGACCAGTATTTTATAATATTATTCCGGTTGAATATAAATCGGTGGTGTATTTCGAGTGTTTACTACTAAAGTCGCTGCGATATATTATATAAATCATTTATAATACTATAATGGGACGCGTCGCGTCGTTTCGATCGAAATCCTCGATAATAATCGGAGATAGCCACGGAGTTTTATATTTTTTCAATGAAATCTAAAAAGAATATCGAATTCATGCGTCCCACACACCTTGTGGACGGTCGCCGTGAATGTACGAGATCGATATCGACAACGTTACCCCTTGTGCCGGTACCACGATTAATGGGGGGGAGGACATCAAAAAAAAAAAAAAACGAAACATTTTATTTTCATTCATATACAAACCGTTTTCTTTTCATTGGTACGTATTTGTTAAACGTACACATTCCGTTCTCCGTAGCATAATAACGTACAGTTAACAACGCAGAGTATTATCGGCTTTTCATCATTATCATCGTCACAACCAAACTCGTACAGGACGTACTTGACGGCGCGCAGTTTGGAAGACTGGTGGTTATTATTATTACAGTTTACTGAAAGCGACCGATTACTTATTGGGATTAAAAACGATCCTGAGCGGATATCGGTAACCCGATAAGATCATACCGTTAGTTTTATAGTCGTGTTTTCCCCTCGTAACCACCGAAAATCCATGAAAATATTCATCGATTTATTGACATACGTATGCGTATGTCGTTTTAATCTGTTTTTTAGAAAATACGTCGGGAATTTATAGACATTAAAAAAAAAAAAAAAAAAAAACTACCCAGGTACGAAAAAAGGAACGCGGCTGAATAATTTGAAGCGTTTTACTCGGTAAAAACAAAATGTATTTAAACATTATTATTGGGGAAAAACAGTAACATCGGGCGATAAATCGAAATTGTTTTAGGCGCCTACGGCATGAAAAACTCTGAACATTATTTTTATTAACCGAAAAATGTGTTTGGAATAAAACAACTTCTTATAATCTCAGAAACTGAGAATAAAAACTATTTTATAGAATATTATCACAACTAGATATTATTTTAAAAATATTATTATTAGGGAACTATAGGGATAAAATAAAATATTATTATACGCAGTTATCGTTTTTTTTTTTTTTGTTTTTTATATATATTTAACAACAATGGCATTACTAAAATGTGTATTATATACAATGCACATACAAATATCTTTGACCTCGAGTGCACGATAAAAAAAAATCTTATAGCTACTGAAATATTTTAACTAAAGAGTGTCATATATAGGAATTATCAATACTTGGCACCGTATATTGTAAACTTAAAATTTATTGACGGTACAATGCGGTAATATATAATTTATACATCCAAACACAAGTGCCGAATATAAATTACAAATCGCATTGCGTGAAGTACGACATTAAAAACGACATAAATTATTAAATTTAATTCCTACAGGAACCACAGAAATTCTCCAAGTAAATTTTACTTAACTTGCATTTTCGCCTATTTAAACATTTATTAGTAAGATCGGTGTAACGATCCAAGTGTATAATTATAATAATTAGTCTACCTTTGACTGTAGTGCGTTAAATGATCAAAATAGACGAAAATTTATTTTTTGCAAATCTATTTATTACTCATTTTTGGAAATTCCAAAATTCCAATTCAAATTTTATTAAACATGTAAATAATCAATTTTCTTTTTTGTATACCATGCATTTTAGTATCTACTCGTATTAGAATGAAATTTCGATTTTAATGCAAATAATTAGTACTAATTACGCATTTATGACGTTTTTTTATTAGGTCCTCTTCTGTTATCGTTTCCATTTTGCTCGTCATGCCGACGGTGTATGTAAGGTCCTAGGAGCTCTTTTGATTACTTCTTTGCGATTTGTACTTTTCATTTTTAAGACACTTAGTAGAGTTCTTTAACTGTAGATTCTTCGCTCTCCGATATTTTTATCGGTCAGTAATGCTTCTTTCGACGCATTGTTAAAAGATAGTCCTTCAGCTTTCATTAACCTAAAACGACGTTTAAGTATTATTATTGTACAATACGACTTACTAAACGGTTTCTATGGTGTTGCCCATCAATTGCTTTTTATAGCAATTGCTTGATAATCATCGATAATATCCTTTAGGTTATATTGTTGTATATTTTGGCATGATTTTTCATTCTTTTGATCCCGCAAAATAATTTATAATTCAAAAATTACTTTGAAACTAAAGAAATATTATGAATTTGTTTATAACTGCCATTGATATTGAAACAATTATTATGCGGGATTGAAAGAGGCTAAAATCATGCTAAAATAGTAAACATATTGTTCATATAATTTTGTTTTAAAAATAGCTAGTTATTCGTAAAAACATTTCAAATAGTTTAACAATATGTGAATGACCTCTTGTTCCCGAATGCGAGTAGGTTGTATTATTTTCAACTATGTCTATTTATTGTATAAACATTTGCAACACAATTTTACGAAACGATCTATTAAACAATTTCAATTGCGTCTCAAGACTCGTGTTTTGTTATTGTCTTGTTAAAATAAATAGTTTAAAAAATAATGACATTTCAAGTACACAAGTTGTGCTTACGTCGTAATCAATTTTTTATACATATAGGCCGGTCTTTTTTGAACGGATAAGTCATTATAGAAAGTAAACTTTAACGAATTTTAAACGCATAAACAGACATAAAAAAAAATATTTAAAGATATTTCGAGTAGGTTAAAGAGTTTACCGATTCACGGTTACCGAAATGGATCGGCTTTGGAAAAACTCGTCTGCGCTGCGTGCGGATAAATATATTATTGTTTTTATTTTATTTTTTCTTGCGTGGTATTCGTATTTTCGAAATTCTGTGAGACAATCCGGCTGATTTCGCCGGTTTGGCCATGACCAGATTGTGGCCGGACCTGCAAACACGCTAAAGATGATAACGCCTCGGTTTCTGTTAGCCAAGCAACTAAACGAACTCGATTATTAATAAACGCATCGGTAGGTGTATAAAAAAATAAAAAGTATTTATATTATATATAAATATACGTATGTAATGTTGATTTAGCCGTCTATCAGGCCGAGAGTAAACCGTCACGGTTTAGAAATGAGTACGTTTATTTTGGATACCGTTCAGAAACTCAGATTTAATTTCGATTCGAAAATAATTTTATCGAGAATAACCAATAAATAGTAAACATATATTGATATTATATTTATAGTTTCGGTATTATATTCAAGTTTTGTGAAGTCGTCATAAGTTATAAGTACCCGGGTGGGCAAGATGAGTCAAATTCGTACGTTTACGTTGGGTTAGGTTGCTCTTTAAATAGTTTAAGTAGGTGTTTGTCAATCCACGATGTTCAATACTGACGACTAAATTGCATATATTTTATAAATCTAAATCCCTAATTTTTACAACGTGTTTAAACATTCGTGTTCCATGTAAATAAATATATATTATAAAAAGCCAACGCGGACTAAAAGTTAATTGAATTTAATTCTCGTGGACTACTATTAAATTAATATAGAAACGCGGACGGATAGTGATAAATATTGAATTCAGTGGCGCCGGAACGATTTTAGAACCGCGGGATTTGATAAAAATAAATAATTTTTAAACGCTTACGGAAAAATAACGTCATTTAATATATCGAACATTTATTTCAAAAATACTATCAGACGGTTCTAATAAAATAGTACGACTTTTTTTTATTATCGTTTCAATTTTATTTGTCAGTATTTCACGAACAAATTATTTCAATCAAATTTGTCTTTGTTATTGTTCACAGTGTCAACGATTCTCCTATTCCATTCGACGGTTTCAAGTTTTGCTCCAATATAAAAAAAAATTATCAACGATTACTAAAACCTAAATATTTTAGCATTGAGTGGGTGGGGGGTAGCCCCCCCGGGGATTATTTTCCGTTGCCCCTGATATGGATTTTCACACGAGAATCGTTTCGTTATTCAGTACGTGTAGGTATTCGATAGGTACGTGGGGGCGAATCGTTTCCCATCTGGACGATTATTATATCGTTCGTTTACCTGATGTTCAGCTGTCTGTGTAACGGGAATACCGTCGAAAAAACATTTATAAATGTATAGAAAACGTATCCTCGTATTGTGTTCGATTTTTAAATTATCAAACAGTATGTAAAAAAAATAACCCCTCCCCCTTTGCATTGAATTTGAGAAAACAAAACAAAATATTGACGGTGAAAAGCATTGAATTTTAAATTCGTAATCTTTCGACAGTTACTTATTTATGGCTAATTGTTTCGCGTGCGATAATGTTTGGCCTTAATTATATTAATTATCCATTTATAGGTTTAACAAAACAAAAAAAAAAAAAAAAAAATACATTAAACGATTATTATTTGTATAGGTAAAGGTTAAGTTATAAAATTATTTAAATTAAGAGTTTATATATATATATATATATATAAAATTCTTATAACGGTATCAGTTGTAATTTTATGGTCAATAATAATTATCACACGAATTATGTTCGGCTCGCGCACGATAAAAACGAAGAACAATTTACTAAATACTCGTAGGAAAATCGATGTTTCCACTATTCGGACATGTAATTGGCAACTGCTAAACCGGCTAATTTTAAGGCGTCGAAATTATTATATTTAACGAGAGTACAATTTATATCACATTTTATAATTGGTACTTTAAAAGCTAATATAAAAATAATTGCCAATAAATATTTTCAACATTCTTGTCGTTAATATTAATTGTTTACAACTGAATTTTTAAATTACAATCTGGCTTAAGAGGACTTATCTATTATTTCAAATATAATATTCAGTATACAACCGTTTAGAAATAACGACCGTGTCGACGTTTTTAAATGACTGTAACTTAAAAAAAAAAATAAAAAACAAATAAGTAAAAACTGTTTTAAATCTATAAATAACGAATAACCAAAAAAAAATTTTAAAGGTTACGATGAAATTTGATAAATAAATAAATATTATGTAAAGCACACGAGGGCAAAGACGAGTGAACAAAAAAATCATTTATTTATGTAATAGTTCAAATAAATTGTATCACTTGTTTTTTGTACAATAAATTATCGATTAAAAAACTGTTACGCATAAATATTAATAACGTACGTCGCGAACGATAATATATTTAAATAATTATTGATTTAAAGGTTAAATGTCAAGTAGGAAACATAATATGTGATATAAATTACTTTTTTTCGATTTTTTTTTTTTTTTTTACGCTCTACGTATCGCTGTATATTTTATGATCCCGCAGTACGAGCGAAACGTGTTTGAAAGGACAATATTAGGACATATTTCAAAAAAAAAATATATATATATAATATTTAACCGTATTAAGAACGAGGAAAATATCATTATATCGTTATTTTTACCGAAGAACAAGTCGTGTATAAAAAAAAAAAAAATACAATTATAATTACAACACTTATCCTTGTATACTTGTATAAAATTTAACCTCGTCTATATAAGTAATACTGCAGTCAATCGAAGTATATAATACGAACAAATTTGAAATCAAATTTCGTCTCTGATAATTACAGTTTTTCAGGAAACGCAAAAAAAACGATGTTCTGTCGAACCGTTTGACTTATCGACATTTAATTCGGGAATTAATTTCTCGATCGTAAATTATCGGCATATTTACGTGTACAGATATACGGAAAAAAGAGGAAAAATCTATTTAAAATAATAACAATAATAATCAAGAATTCAGGGCTGGGTACAGTTGTTGCAATAATGATAAGAACTTAAACAATTTATATATATATATATATATATTTATATTACGCTAATTTTTAAAACGAGATACGTTTTTCAATAATAAATCGATTTGAATACATTTTTCTAATTCAATTTTAATTCTTCAACTAATATGGTTCTTGGTGGCTATTATTATTTAAGGGGCAAAGATTAGGCAATTTCCAATTTAGTCGTCGTCGCCGCCCGTGATCATTGTGCCGGTCGTAAAAAACGAATATTTGTCTGCGGATTTCTTATCCGATTTATAATATTTTATTTGTTCGTCAAGTAATAAGAATATGAAGGGTAAACCATTTTGTACGTTCATCATTTTTAGTTTTTTTTTTTATTGAATATTGGTTTTACTATGTGTGTGTATGTTTTTTCCCCCGTCCATGAGCAACTTAATTCTATCAGAAATCTCGCTATCCCATTCAAAAACCACAAGAGATCTTTTCTGTCACATTTTGTATCTGTAGTTGGTACATTGTGGAGGAGGTCATTTATTATTAATTTTTTTTTTTTTTTTTGATTTTCCTTGTAATTCCCTCAACAATGGGGGGTAAACCGCGGGAAAATGTACGCAATAACAGTTTTTCTATTATTTTCATTGCGGAAAGTGGTGGATAAGGGGCCAAAATAACATTTAATGACCAAAATACGATGTTCCCGGGACCGTCTGTGCTGTTGGGGTACGTTTTTCACATTAATAACGACGCACTATTATTTTTTTTCTACAATACATTATTGGAACGTTACACTCGGTCCGTCGGTCTTTGATTAACGTGTCTGTATATTTGTATTGTTGTCCGACGTCTTTGTCATCGCCCGGAATGACACGGATTTCGTGCGACTCGCCATTAGCCGTTTCGTTTGGTATTCGTATACTATTATATATTTTGTTCATCGAAGTCGGTCAAATTGTAATATACATTAGTGTTGGAAAACAGGATTATCTTAATTTCATTATTGCATTAATAATACACACTTAATAATAATATTATTATGTTTTATTTGTGATATTTCGTCCGTGTAAATCGTTTCCGGTCCGAATTACCTATACAGCGATTTAAAAATCCTTTGGCCGTTGCAATTGTATTATATTCCGCGATATTCTCTATGTCGTTAGCGAGTTTGGAAAATGCAAATTCTTTAACGAATATTCCCGCAGAGTTTTTGATCTATTTTAAAAACGCAAAAACATAATAATTAAAAACAGATTAAAGCGTCTGCAAATGGTAAATATTCGAAAAATATATACGAATTTATACGCTAACAAATGTTATAATTGCCAATGCTTATAGTATATTATAGGCAACGTCATTGGCGTAATTGTGGGGAAAGGGCAACGGGCCCCCGCCTCCAAGTATTATAACAGTACAAATCTCCGAATCTTCTAAAATAAAGAAAGAATGCAATACATTATTAATTTACTTTGTATATATTCATGAGGTTAAAATATATTTTTCCTCAAAGTATTTTGAAAATAAAATTTGATATATATATTTGCTTTATTTTTTAAGTTTTGTTTTTTCGTTTTATTTAGTCATTAAATTAGTTTTTGATTATATTGTATACATAGAATAAAAATATACTTACACCTGCTCGTGGTTTTGATTTTGGTGAATTATTTTGCCTCCTCCTAGTTTTTTACCTAGTTACGCCACTAGGGCAACATACACAAGAAAAAGATAAACCTGTTTTTTTGTAATTATTATTAAAACTATTTTTGAATATTTCAATCTATAAAAGAAAAAGAAAAAAACTAATAATCTCAATGGATATTATTCGTTATGGAAAATCGTACAGACGAATTTATAAACGGTTAGCGATAAAATTAATAAATCGGAAACATTTCTTTACGTTATCATTTTGGGAAATAAATGAATGTTCGGAACACCTTTAAAACTGTATATGATTTTTAAAATTAATTCTAATTTATATTATCTAAAATGTTATAACCTCTATAAATATCTTCAATATCGAGTGTGATAATAATAAAAAAAAAAAAAAAAAAAAAAAACGATTTTTAAACGATTTATTTATGTTTAGAAATAGTTTCAAATTGTGTAGGATTGACGAACGAGAAAAAACAATGGCGTCTAAAACAACATCGAAAACCTTAACTTTTTGGTTTAATTGCTTCTGTGTCGTACAATCGAAATAACGTTCTGTTCGTTTTATTTTATTGTAAATCGTCTCTTTATTTACACATTTATCTTTATACATATATAAATCTGTTACTATCGCATTTTTTATATAAACTATAGTCGAACAGATGTCATATTAAAATATAATTGCTACGATACACACTATAGTTTCGTTATAAAAAGAAACACGATAATTAGACGTACGAGTGCGGCATGTGTTATTTGTTAGATCTTTGTTGTGCGTCTCGGAGTTATAAATCGTATTTTTGTGAAAACGAAATAGTAATATCGAGACATTTACGTAACACTGCAGTAGTTGTTAGTTTTGGCTGTCTAGGGGATTCCATATCGACAGTGTTTGCTATTGAAATAGACCTAAATTATGTCTATGAGTACCGACCGTCTCAGTAATCGGATAAAACTTCATGCAAACGTGATTGAATTCGTCATGAATTTTACTTGAAAACGACTTTTCTATTTTTTTTTTTTTTTTTTTTTTTTTTCATTGAGGGAGGGGTTAAGAACTCTAAAATTTGATTATAAAGGACGTTAGGAGTTTAATTTCAAAAAAAAGTTGAAAAGTAATTTTCAAGTAGGCTTTGTGACGAATACAAATATGTTTTCAGAACATTTTTACCGAAAATTTAGACAGTCGAAAAAATTGATAATTTTTAATAGTGGAAAAATCTAAGCGTTGATGTGGTCATAAAAATGTAAAAAAAAAAAAAAAACCTTTTCGAATTATACAATTTTGGAGACATTTTCGAATACCAGCACTCCCTCTAATCCCCTTAACATATTATATTTGTAAATTTATAGTGATAATAATAATAAAAAAAAAAAAAGTGTTTTTAAATACTAAACAAAGTTGATAATACAGGCGGTATTTTTCTTTTTAAATATTTGGTCGAACACTTTTTTAGTGTTTTGAATTTTTGTATTTCCTATTTAGATTTGCTGAAAATGATAGAAAACTGAATGATATGTTCAACAAAACGGTAAAATTATAAGATAACGATGTCATTTACTGAAATAAAGTAATACGCCGCCAAAATGGTGTACTGTGTTTTACGAGAACATAATTTTGCTAAACATAAAAGTTGTTAATTTTCATTTATTTTTATAATATAAATTATCGTTCGTAGTTTTTTGTTAGTTTATTCCTTTTACGGGTATAGCATGGCAATTCAACATACACGACTGTAACGCGTGCCGAGCGGTAACGCGCGTAACGATTTCGTACGGCACAATATTTGTATTATTATTTCGTCAAATGTAAATTACGGTAGTTTTATCATTTTGTGCTTACGGATATTTGTAAATTATTCAAAATCGGAACGCGATGGGCGAATACAATGTTTGAGAATTGGTTTTGCGTGAGAAAATCAAATATAAACGATTTATACAATTTTTGCTCTCGGGTTTCTCAGAGAATTTTCGTTGTTTTTTGTCGATACCCACCGTGCGATAAATTCGTAAATAATTTATTTAGAATAGCAAATAAATTATACTTATATGCGTAGTAAGAATGACGGTTGACGATTGTTGCCTGTAGTGACTTTCTGTACGCATATAATATAGTCGAAATATCTGTTAAAACTGCCGATAACGATAACGACGTCGTTGTTGATAATTATATAGATTTAGATTTCAATTTAGTTTTGTTGCTTGAAAATGTTCAACGATCGGCTTTAATGGTAATAATAGTAATTCTACTAGTTTTTCAAAAAAAAAAAAAAAAAAAAAAGAGTAATTAAAACATATGTAATACTGTATGCAATTTGAACAATATTTTAATATATTCTGAATATATAATAAAATAATACATTATTTATATTTTTTTCTATAAAATGATAATACTATTAGTTATTAAAATAAATATACGAACTCAATATAATAGTAACGTTTAACTAGTAAGTTCACTTAAGACAATACGTTTGTGTACATGAAAACGTTGTGTCAAAAAAATCGTTTTATTTAGTCTATTGAATTAGTTAAATATTAATTATTAAAAAAAGTTATGGCTTTTTTTTTTTTTTAATTGCACAAAAATACACTCGTTTAATCTTGAACGTCTTACAGTATAATTCATGTAAATTGAAAAAAAAAAAAAAGCATACCCCAGATCGAGTCGTTATCTTTAATTATCGAACGAGTAAACATTCTAAAATCATTTTGAATGGTACTTTTTCTGTTTTACGTGAACGTGTTTTTGATAAATTATCACGATTACACAATAAACACATATGATGAGGACCCAGTTCCTCTTTTGAAAAATTTAAAGAAAGTAAATTTGAACATTTTGAAATCGATAAATTTTCCTTATTTCAAAAAGTTTTGTTAAAATTGCCTATACGCAACCCCTTAAACAATGGTAGTTGATAATAATTTTGCTCGATTCAACACACTACCGTTATTCAGTATTTATTTATTTATTAGAAATATATTTTATAAAAAAAAAAGCAAATGTTTGGACCGTTCTCGTTTAAAATAATTTGGGTTTTTTTTTTTTTTTTAATCTATATTTGAAAATAATAAAATATAGTCAACTCGTTATTGTCTGCTCAGCAGTTCTAATAAACTAGCAATACAAATACACAGTACTTAAATTAATTAAACGTTAATACATTTCAAAACATTATCTGAAATCTCGTTGATTGTTTGTCTTTTTTTATAGGTACATTATTGTTGTTGTTAGAACTGTAGTCTACGTACAATTGCTACCGGCGATCGATATTTGATTGCCAATCGATAATAATTATCATTGTTGTGTTGTACTACACGTGCGAATATGTAATTTAAGTTTATTTAAAGCCCCAAAAAATTAATAATAAATAATGAATTAACATCCGAAAAGGCGCTGTAAGACGAACAAGTTTTGATAACCGCTGCAATGGCCGGAACAATTGAAAAAAAAAAATAAAAAACCATTTGTGCATGCGAAAAATGGCAAATTTTCATTTATTTAGCATTAGAATATTATACGTACATTTTTGTAAATCATTAACGGAAATCTGTGTACAAATAAATATGGTAATCGCGGAAATCAATGGTTATCTTATAGGAAATCTTTGGATATCTTATAGGAAATCATTTGATATCTTATAGAAAATCATGGGGATATCATCGTATTCTGGAATCGGGTGTACACAATAATCATCAGTGATTCAATCACTATATCGCGAATAAAAGATTTTGTTTCAAAATATTCTCGCCTTATATAGTTAATTAAGTCTGGTTAGGTACTAACAGTACAATAGTATACGATACTCTCGATACACTTTGACATATTGTTGAGACACGACAAAAAAAAAAAAAAAAAAAAAAAATTGATTTTGTCGGAACTTTACATACATTCAAATTTGTTTAAACCGATCAGCCGAAAACGATTATTACGTATATTTATGTTGTTCAGACCTAAACGTGTTGAGGAATGCGTTATAGTTTTAAACAGATAGTACTAACGGGAATCAGTGTAAAAAACCTGATCGGTAATCGCGGAAATCGTTGTTAATCTTATAGGAAATCTTGGTAATCGTTGATCAATCGCGACGGAATCTGGATGTTATTCCGAAATCGCATGAATCCGATGGCCTACACAACATATGTTCATCGGCGATTTCCGTCTGGTCATAAACGTTTTAATAAACGATGTGTGCTTTTTCTTATATTTGTCCGTGGACAAATTGTTGATCTGTAATCGTGCTCCGATCGAAAACTTTATAGGAATTTTCTCGTAGGACATCGGATCTAGTCGGTTAGGTTATTTTTACGATATTACTCGTAATTTTCTAAATAATGGGAGAGAAAAAAAAACCGTGGAAAACGCGGGAATTTCTACTTTTACGTTTCTGTTGATTTTTGTTTCGGTCGTAATTCAGTGAAAAATTATCGTATGGAGATCCCGAAGTTTTCACCGAATACGCAAATTTATATTAGCACTTTCTAGACGTACGATTATTTTTTGTAAAAATATTCTGTAGTTTTTTGTTGTTGTTGTTGTTGTTTTGGATTTACGCGGATAACATTTTTTTTTATTTTTTCCTATTCGGAACTAACTATAATTTAAGATGTTTTTTTTTTTATATACGTCTTCATTGAAACTACAGAGTAGTTATACAAATATCGACAGACGAACGATTGTTTTTTATTATACTCGGTCGACGACGATTAAACGCATCGGGGGTACAATAAAATAGAACAATAGGACGTTACATAAAACAAATAGTAATTATAAAAAAAAAAAAATGCCGTAGTTTATATAAATTTACACGATTTATATATTATTATTATATTTTAATAACAATGGATAATAAAAATATACGGTTTGAATGCTGGCGAGTAATATAATAATAATAATAAAAATAATAATAATTATAGTTGTAATATATTTATTATTGATTTACTGTTCCTTAAAAATGTACTATAATAGTCTTAATACTATAATAAAATATGTAATAATACATTATGCATATATTAATAATAAATTAAATTAACGATATATTTTTATTGGTTTTATACACGGATATTTTGAATTGTGATTACTGTTCCGTGTTCGAATAAAATATAGTTAAAAGCGCGTTAGGAGAGAAATCAAAAAAACAAAAAAAAAAAAAAATAATGGTCGTAACACCGACAAAATGATTTATAACATTATTATAAAGAGATTTTACCCAAGCACAGGTGTGTAATAAAATATAATTATTAGATAATAACGTGCAGTACTCGTGCGTAATAAATATTAAAATATTATTTTATAACGTGTCGTCCCGAGTAGGACAACATTTGTTTAGCGATTCTTTAAATGCGAATTTCTCGTTTTCGGACCGGGTTTTCGCACTGTTTCGAGATTCTACGATTTTTTAAATTATTTATTATTTATTCGCGATTATTATCCGGACACTGTATTACGTCCATTAATTTATACGTTCATATATACATATATATATATATATATATATATATTATAATCAATACATAATACATAAAAATATACGTTATAAAAACATAATAATATTTTTCGCGTATGCAACCGACCGGCATTTTATGGTACCACGTCGAAATTGTAATGGTTTCGTCGGTACAATATTATACTGATATTCGGGCGTTGTTTTTTTTAGTATTTTATTTGCGCGGGCATAATGATTATTATCGGTGCGATACACGATTTCCATACGATAGCACCTAACCACATGGTATAGAAAAACGTGAAAAAATACACGCGCAATATTATATAGTGGTAGTTTAACACAGTAGTGTAACATATACATGTCCGCTGGCGACGACATTTAAACCGAATCGGGTAATAAACGAATATACAGTAAAACTCGCTTAAGACGCTTTCCCGTTTAAGACGCCGTTTTCCGACGGTCCAAGATCGATGATGGGTTTTTCTGTGTATAATCGGACAAGACGCTCGGCAGACGACGATCAGACTTGAGTAATTGTGTAGTAGTACAAACAGACATTGCACTCGTTTACGTGTACTAATCGTATAAGACATCAAGATTACCAATGTAAATGTCTTGTTGTCTTGCCACCGAATACTCGAGTACTGGACCTAAGCCGCAAACCCCAGACCCCGGTATTATTTTACCCGGCAAAACAAAAATACCGAACAAATAATTAGTGCGACGGATACTTGATAGATATGGCGAACCTACCAACGGAAAAGATAATGTTTTGGACTCCATTCATTCCATCAGTGCTCAGCTTGTGATCAAACTAAACCAGATGTAATGAGAAAACCGTTTTCAGAATGTTGCAGCATTTGGTGTGTTGAACGACTCTAAACGGGCAAATAATTTTTTTTTTTTTTTCAATTCTCGCATTAAACGCATTCCCGTTTAAGACGCGTCTAGAGCTATTTAAATAGCTGGTCCCTTAAAGAGCGTCTTAAGCGAGTTTTACTGTATATATATATATATATATATACGAAACATATTTAAAACGGATATTTGACGGGTTAATATGAGATGCCGATAACTTCGTACCTCTTGTATAATATACGGGATTATTGCATACAAGTAACATTTTTTTTTTTTTTTTTTTTTTTTCATCCGACCAATACGATTGGTATTCCGTATACGGCGGTGTTTCTCAATAACGCGACAAATGTCTTTCTACGGGTACAATAAAAGATTTCGGGGGGTCTTAACATAAACCGATATTTTATATAATTATACGACCGCGGCGGAACGGGGGGCAAGTAAGTAGAGGCGTATAATAATTTTATAATAAACTGCGGCCGAAAATTGTGGAACGTTTCGATATCGCACCCTCGACCGGCACCATCGGGAAGGGGCGGGGGGTGAGGGAGTGGGTGAGAAGTTTTATTTTTATTATGAAATTATCTGCGCGCGGTGCCGGTCCAATTGTCTGGAAACGTCGCCGTCGGGTGGCCCGGGGGGGTCGGCGTTGGTGGCGCGGCGGTAGGGCCGGCGCGCCCGTCACGCGTCGGTGCCGGTGTTGAGCGGCACAGGCCTGGGCGCGGGCACCAGGTTCTGCAGGGACAGGTATCTGGATCGGTCGGACACCTCGACGTTGGTGACGTGCTCGAAGCAGCACGGTTGCGATATGTGCGACTTGTCGGGCAGCCGGCGGGCCGGGGCCGGCCGGTGTTTCTGTTTGCGGCCGTGTTTGGACCGGTTCCCGGGGCCGGACAGCCGGATGTTTTCGGGGTCGGACGTCAGCCGGTCGATGTGCGACCACAGCTGCTGGGCGGCGTCCGCGCAGTCGAAGCTCAGCCCCACCAGACGCGTGTGGTCGGTGGACAGGCACATCGTGTGGAAACCCTGGCTGGACACTTTGTACGCCGTGAGGTTGTCGATGGTGTCCTGCCACAGCGCGAAACACGTGCCCCGTTCCACCAGTAGGATCTGGATGCGGGGCTTGTCCCGGGACCGGGTCTCGCCGCTATCGTACAGCACCACCGGGATCCCGGTGAACTTCAAGTCCCAGCCGCCGCCGCCGCCGCCGCCGTCCGGCGACGACCCTTGAAAGTACAGGTTGGCCATGGATCCGCACACGTACACCTGCAAATCACGTTTTCGTCAGTATACACAAATCGTATCAAACGAAGCAAAACAATAAATATTTTAGTGACGGACGATTTATTGACAAACATGTCGTTGTCGGCGTTTATTATTCCCATGTCCGCCGTCTCCCCCGTACGTTAGTTTTGTTTTATGTCGGGGATTTTTGTCGGAATCGTATTTCGGTAATTTTTAAATTGATAACCGACAGGATGTCGGACGAGTCACGTGATAATAACGTTAGGTTAATAATAGGGACGCACGTTTTTTAATAACCGTCATCGCAGAATGACTTCTCATCACCGATGTTTCTACGACAAAATACGAGATCCAATCAAAGAGCATCGAGACCGATAGTATTACTCGTAAGCCGGTTTAAGTATGGACGCGCACATGCCACAATTATCGTACTTTATATGCCAGAAAAACGCATAGATAATATTAAATTTAACACAGTCGGCAGTCAGACGCGATTGAACAAATTTCGTTTTTTTTACGTCCTGTCAGATTTCATAATAAGCGAAAATTTAGAACAACGCGCGCGCATAAAATTTTACCATAAACTCGGGTAATTTTTGCATCTACGATCCAGAAACAAAAGTACAATCTTCGCAGTGGAAGACGACTGGTTCACCACGAACCAAGAAAGCTCGTCATGTTTGACGCCAAGCGATGGTTATATGGACAGTGTTTTTCGACTACCAAGTGATTTTTTTTTTTATCACGAGTACGTCCCAAAAGGACAAACTGTAACAAAAGATCAGTACACCGATGTTATCCGTCGTTTACGGGACACTGCACAAAGAATCAGCCACGAGTTCAAAGAGCCAGGCAGTTGGAAATTACATCACAATTATGTCCTAGCGCATTCAGTCCATGTCGTGCTGCAGTTTTTGGCCAAACACGACAGGCTCATAGTTCCTCCTCGACCCTTTTATTCACGCCAGACCTAGTTCCGTGCGTTTTTTTATTTTTTAATTTCCAAAAATTAAAACGGCGCTCGAGGGCCAACGTTTTCAAAGTGTCGATGAAATAAAACACAATGCGACACAAGAGCTCCAAAGAATGAATTTCCAAAAATGACTTCCAGGGGTGTTTCTAAAAGTGGCAGGGACGTTGGATACACTATGTGGATTCAGAAGGGCCTATTTCAAAGGCGATTCAATGTAAATTATATTATCTAATAAGTATATGTACTTTTTTTTTAATTGTCATTAAAAATACCAATTGCGTTTCCAATGAATTATTTCTCAAAAAAAAAAAAATACTTTCCATCGAATTATTGTCCAAGGTATTGAGCGAGTATTTTAGGTAATATTCGTTTTGGACGCTATACAATAACCACACGCGATAGTGTAAATTGTGTTGCCGGCCCGAGGCGCCCGGCCAGAATCCGATTATTATTTTAGTATTATTCACATTGTGTTTGAATATTATTTTTATTGGTCGGTCGAAAAAAAATAGATAATGTTTATCAAAATTCGTTTCGTTAACTATTACTATACACAGACAAAAAAAATGTTATTTTGCCTTTTTTTTTTATGGCATATTTGAAGGATTCCGTACGGGTTTTATGAGCATATTTAGAATTTTGTTAGGATTAGAAATTGTCAAGACGTTCTCAACTCGACGGATCGATAATGGCAAAATATAATTGTCGAAGAACTATTAACGCGAGCTGATTTCCTGGGTCCGGGCCATAACCGTCGTAATCCTCTTCTATCCCTGACTCGACAACGCGATTTTATTAAACACCGGATTCAATAACGCCAATCGGTCTGCTCGAGCTTTAGCCTCCTAACCTGTGCGTTCCAATGTCACAATTGATGAATTATCGAATTACTAACAAAAACACTCATCGTTTTTGTATTTTGCGATGGGGATGGGTGTAACGGAGCCCCTACACATCTGACCGATATATATATTTTGATATTGACGCCCTCCCGGCGACACCGTTCCAACTGTTTCCTGTCTTTGTCGACAACCGCCGTTAATTATGCCGACGGAAAACCGCGTCTGTTCGGCGGATTTAATAGCCGCCGAGTCCGGCCAATTGAACGGCCCGCAACACCAATTACCGCGCGTTTCGTTGTTCCGTCCGTTGCCGTTAACATGTGAAAATTATCAGTCCGTCAAACGCAATCGAAATCCGGCGCAGTGAACAGCGCCGCGCAGCCGCGGATATTTCCGGACAAACATTTGTCCGGCGGTCGTTTTGTTCTATTTGTCAACCGTGCGGAACGGTAAACTTTCGGAGAACGCCGTCTCGCCGGCCGGATATTATTCAGTGCGATTTTTAAAAATTATTAATTTTGCCGGCGGAACTCGACGCGTTCTAATACATTATGGTTGACCGGTAAAAGAAAAAAAGAAAAAAAAAATGATATACAAATATAGAAGTAAAACGTTACAATTATAACTTTCGGTTGCGCACAACTCGTAACGATAACCGTTAGCTACAAAATGTAATTGTGTACGCAAGCTTTATGTAACCGGAACGACGGTTTTTTTCTATTTTTTTTTTTTTTTTTAATGTTTCTAAGACACACGGAACGTTTTTTTTTTGTTTTTTATAAATTCGATTCTAACGGATAATCCGGCTCGAAACTCCCAATGTTAAGAGCACGGTATCTAGTTAAGAACCTAACAAGTTAAGAAGGGTCTAGTTACTTTTTTTTTTTTTTTTGACGACGACGACGACGACGACTTGTGGCTTAGTCAAATCAAAAGTAGAATGTTGGATTATAATTTCTGGATTTTTTTTATTTTTTTTTTCTAATATATTTTATTTTCACTTAACTTAGTCGTTTATGGTTTTATTTTGTAAGAAAAAAAAATTGTATTTTTACATGAACATTATTGTTACCTGCTCGCACGAGTCGTACAGTCGAACAGTGTTTAAATATTTGAGTACAAAACACGTTAATGAATGTAGGCGATAAAAAATAATAACTTTACCTAACCTAACTTTTACATAACGTATTTATCTTGGATTCGAATCGATAATTTTTACGAAGCAACGCGCTACTTAAATCAATAATACTAATGTACCTAATAAATAAAATCAACGGAAAGTTAGTTTGCTTTGGAATCGTCGTGTTTATCCGTATACTTCTGTTTGTATTTAGTTTATTAACTGCTATCAATAATTGAAAATTTGATAACGGCGATAACGATTATCTGCAAAATTGGCAATGTTGAAAAATAAATACAAAAATATTAACGGTATTTGTAACGCGCCGCTGTTCAAATCGAAATACAACGTAACGTGACAGAAACTACATTAGTGTAACGTGAGAGTTATCGAATAACTATTTTTTAAAAGATTTTTTTTTTCCTATTATTATTATTATTATTATAACGCGTAACGTAATTTTATTACATTTTAAAAACAATTTACCCGAGTCACACTGATTAAAATGACTATCGTCGACTTTTACGACTCCGTCTTCTCGGATTATTATCAAACGAGCAGATAACGCAATTTGTAGTAAACTATTAATCTTAATTACGATACTGGTACACCGATGATAGGGGAAAAAACCATAATTAGGCGATACTCGTTATACGGACGCGAACCTTGACGGCGATTGCTGCTATTTTTTTTTTTTATTTTATATTTTTACGCGTAATTTTCTCACGCGATCTCGTAAATAGATATCGGTTTCAAAAAAAAAAAAAAAAAATGTTCCTATTCGATTATATTCCCTCGGACACGGGCACGCCGCCGGAACTCGTATTTCGGGTCTTGACATTATGGTTTTTTTTTTTTTTTTTTTATTGTTTATGGCCTGATTTCGCTAATTTTTATTTTTTAGAAAATAATAATCGACTAGGCTACTAAAAAACCAAAGTAATTCACAACGTTTACGGCACGTCCAGACGTTTTTTATTTCTCTAAAAATTTAAGATAAAATGTTGTAAATTTGTAATTTTTCAATTACTTTTCATTTTCGGCGATAATCTTGGACGTATCTATAGGATAAGTTGCCAATAAAAAGTTTTCCATAACAGTTTGAATTCGTATTGAATCCGGCCGGCAGTGGCGTAACTGGGTAAAAAACTAGGGAGGGGAAAAATAATTTATTCGCCAAAATCAACACCACGACGGGGCGGTGTAAATATATTGTAATTCTGTGTATAGAAAATAATCATTAAAGACTAATTTAACGACTTAAAACCTTAGCTAAACAAAACTTAAAACAAAAAAACAACGAAGGAATACGAGGTCTGTTCAAAATGTACCAGGACAAATGTTATTACGGCTAATCTACACACGATAACGTTCGAATTGTAAAAAATATATATACCCCGCGAATAATCGGATATTTTAAACAAAACCCAAAGTCGCTATCTTATCTCAGTTTAATATTACACGTGGTTAAATCCGGTCACTTTTTTTTTTTGTCGTTGGCCGTTTTCGACGTGTCCGAAATTAATGAACAAACAACGCGTGTGCATCAAGTTTTGCTTGAAACTTGGTAAAAAATTATGCAACGGAAACGTACGGAAATGATTAAAACCGCTTTTGGGGGACGATACATTAAGTGTTTTTGTGATTGTCGAGTGTTTTAAACGTTTCAAGGACAGTCGGCGGTCAAAGACCGTCGAAGACGATCCGCGTTCTGGAAGACCGTCGACGCCGTCCAGAAACGACGGTGTGGCGACGATTTGCGAAAAAAAAAAAAAAAATGTGAAGTGGCCTCCGATTAACCGTTCGTGAGTTAACAAAGCGAATCTCAATTGAGTCTTGTCATGCGATTTTACAGGAAAATGTACAGATGAGAAGGGTCGCGCTGCCAAATTCGTTCCGCGATTGTCCACCACGACAATGCACCGGCACATTTAGCGCTGTCGATTCGTGAATTTTCGGCCGATAATAAAATTGCCGTTGTCCCGCGGACTCGGCCTATACTCCAGTACAGGCCCCATGTGATTTTTTTTTTTTCCTATTCCCAAGACTAAAATCTACGCTTAAAGGACAACGATTTCAAGACGTAGAGGAAATTAAAGCGAACGCGGCAACAGAACTCATAGCTATAACTTTGGAACAGTGCCAAAGGACTTTTGAAAAATGGGCAAGATCGCCGGGGTCACTGCATATCGTCCGGATGAGAGTATTACGAAGTAGATGTCTTTAAATAATGTGTAACTTTATTTTTTGTAATTATTAATTATAAAATCCTGGTACTTTTTGAACACACCTCGTACATCGTTAATTTTCTTATTTTTGTAACCCAGGGATAACGTTGACGATACGTCAACAATGTTAATAATAATAATACAATATTTTGGAAAATAACGAACTTGCGATATATGCTGTTTTGACACTTTTTATTAGATAATAATAAATTCGACAATTAACTTGGAATAGAATTGTCTGTGAGTTGCATAGTATTAGAAAAAAAAACAACAGAAAACTACCCTCTTTCTTCTATATTAAATCCCATGGGGGCACTTGAAGGGATGTAGTAATCATTACCAAACTTCACTGAAATCACTTTCTTATGACAATGAACAAAATTCCAGGGTAAGAAATTAAAAATTAAAATGTTAAAAAATAAGGGCTACCCTATATAGTCAACATGTAATAAAACCGGAGAAACGTGTAACACAATTATAAACTTTTATTTTGAAATAATTTGAGGAAAAAAAATATTTTCATCTTAAGTGAATAAATAATAGTAATTAATGTATTCGCGTTTTTCTCCGGTTTAAAAAATTCGACGATTTGCACTGTTGCCATACCCGTGAGTGGGGCGGGGAGTGGAATGAGAAATTACCCCTTTGCCTCTCCCCCACAATTACGTCACTGAATTCGGGTGTTCGTGGACTTTTTTTGTACGATTTTTACGGTTTATTATTATGTTTCAGTTTATCGACGAAATTGTTGAATAATTTCACGTTTTTTTTTTTCTTCGCACAATGATTCTAAACACCCCCCCCCCTCCCATCAGTCCCCGGGTGTTATGCGGTCATTTTATTTAGCAATGTGGGGAGAGGGCACACGTAATAGATAACGCATACAATAATAACAATAATAAACTGTAAATTACAATTCACAATTAATAGTAATTGTTTTTTTTTTATTTTTTTAATCGTTATTTAAGCGGTGCCGGGTTACGACATCAATCCTGTTATAAACAGTCGACATAGCTGCTCGCTATTTTTTAATAAACTATCGGTATGCAATCTCGTCTGACGAGTTTGCATTTGACGTATCGCGTACGGTAAAATATGCCCAGATCGAATTATCGTGGGCACCCCGGAGTGGCACGACTGCCAGGCCCCAGTGGACGCGACGCGGACCACGCCTTATTCCGCTGCGACCGCTGGTGGAGGCAACGGTGGGAACTGGAGGCGGCAATGGGCAGAGCCTTCACCCCGGAAACGGTGGTGGGGAGAATAATGGGGAGGGCAGGACCGCTCGGGAGAAAACAAGCAACTTTATCGAGGAGGTCCTGTAGACGAGGGAGGAGCGAGCGCCGACGCCAGAGGGCCGCCCAGAATCCTAGACTAGCGCTAACTTAGTTAGGGCAGCATGTGGGCCTCGGCCCTAATGCTGCCCAAAGCGTCATTGTACAACCATTGTGAGCCCAGGGGTAAACGGAATTGCCCCTACGGGTAGAGTTCCCCCCCACGTAAGTTGCAATACCACAAAAAAAAAAAAAAAAAGATCGAATTATCGTACTTTGACAAACGGAATTTCGAATGAATGACATTCGAAAAATTGCGTTTCGTTTGCGTACATTTCTTTCTTCTTTCTATTTTTTATGCGACACTGTCCGTCCTGATGAATTGAAAAAATATTACCAAATCTTTAATGGACATACGACGGCGGTTTATTATGTGTCAACACCGCGAAAATCCCTATTTTATTGCACGCCGAGGTGAATAAGTTTTATTTTCCCAATTTCCTATCATATTCTTTATAATAAAAGAAACAATAATATTCCGAGGCCATTCGGATAATATTTAACGGACGACGTTTTGAATATTTAATAATAATAATATTTAAAAAAAACCTAGCGCGCGAAATCAATGAAAATTGTGCAAAAACGATCGTATCATATCGTTTAGAAGCGTTTTTTTTTTTTTTTATCACTAACCAAATCCCAAGATCGTTTTTACCATCACATACGCGGTATTGGGATTTCCGAGAGTTTGGAAATCTACTGAAACTAATAATTCGTTACGAAATTATCAACTATTCTATCTTAAAAAAAAAAAAAAAAAACTTATAATATTAATTAAGTATTTACTATTGGAATTTCGTACGCGTTTAATCAGTACGATATAATATTTAAATATTATTATTTAGACACATTAAATCGAACGTATTTATCTGATTACGACGATGATTGGTCGAATTAAATATAATAATGGCCTTAAATTAGTGATTTTGTTTTGTTTTTTTTTTTCTTGTAGGAATTAGTTCTTTAATATTTCGATTTCGATTTTATTCTATTTGTCTGAGAAAACTACAAATGCAATCGTTTCTTGTTTACTAGTGCTTATTACAAAGTTCGATGTACATCGAACGATAAATTATATTTGAATGTGACCGGATCTAAAACTGATTAATTCTGTTATTTATACCTACGTGGTATATTATAATATTTTTTTCAAATTCTAAATGTTAATTTTTTATGTTTATAAGTGTTTATCGGTTTGATTGTTGTAACACGTATGTTTTATTTGAATAAAACTGGCGGTTAATACGCAAACGATTTAAATTAAACAATTTAAACAAAATTTTTTTTAAAAAATTAAACAATAACTAAACAGTTATTATCCGTTCGGTGTTTGACTAACTATTATATTTAACCGGGTTTAACTAATAAACGGTATTATATAATATAGAGGGCATCTTGTTTATGGCTACAGGGTGTTTGTACAAAGTTATCGATTCTTGGGGTTTTTTTAACTGCACGCACACGGTGTTAAATCGACAATGCAACCAGTGGCTTGTCGTAAATTAAATTTAAAAAAAAAAAAAACGTTATTACTTGCTGTGTCTGTTAGGTTAGGTTTATTTGTCACATTTTTTTATTCGCTATTTAAAAAATTATAATCCGGTAACAACGGCGATAAAAATATATTACCTGGGTTTTTAAGCCTTTGTAACACGATTGCACCTGGAGTTGATCCTTGTCCGACAGTTCGGCGGTCTCTACGCTGCTGCTGCTGCTACTACTGCTGCTGGAGCTGGAGCTGGAACTGGAGCTACTGCTGCTGCTGCTGACACTGCCGTCGATTCCGGTGTGCATCGAGTCCATGGTTTCGGGAAACGCGCCCCGAAGTATAATATTATTGTTCTGGTGGTCCGACGGTCGTTGTCGGTCCGCGGTCAGCAACGAACAAGCGGCGTAGCCCGAAGTCGTCGAGCCGGGAGACGTTACGACGCCCGGTGGCATGTCTCGGATCCTGAAAAACCGACAGAAATTCGTATCAAATTGTAACCGGAATGCAACAAAAATAAATTAAAAAAATAATAAAAACATATGATTTCTCACGAACAGTTGTCGCGCGGAAAAAAAAGCGAGAAAATTATTATACGTTTCCGTTCCATTACATTTCGTCGTTCATATATATTTTTTTTATCTCTCTCTCTCTCTCTCTTTCTCTCGTTACGCCATCGCTTATTTAGATCGATACCGTTTTGTAATGACAATCTTAGAAGAGAAAAAAAAGTTTAATTTATGGAGGGGGGGCGTGAGAGTTTTGAAAATCTACAAAGGGGGGGGCGTATAATAAAAAAAAAAAAGTCGGGACCACGACGATATATACGAACCGAAAAGAACCGACAATACACGCGGGCGGCGTAATTGTAAAAACCGCATTTTCAATTAGCGAGATGTACCGGTATACTTTATACGTTATAATAACAAGGAGACAAAGCAAAAAGAAAAGAAGGTAAAAAAAGCCGAGTCCAATTATTATTATATTATGACGGCTTCCGGGCCCGCTATTTATCGCTAAGAGTAAACTGGTCGCAAGAATGTAGTCATTTGAGTAAATAAAGAAGAAGAAGAAGAAAAAGAAGAAAAAATAAAATAAAATACACACTAATTGAATAATGCGTTCGAATAATAATTATAACGGTACGACGAGTGTGTATTATATTTATATTGTTTTATTTATATCAAGCGTCGGAACGGAATTATTTTGCAAGAGAACCGAATAACTCCGATGAGTATTTCGTATAATAAAAAAAAATATATATATATATATAACTGCAGGCGAATACCGTGACGTAACTGCGCGTAAGATGCATTTTATGTCGTAGGTCATAATATAATTTGCGGACAACCGCATCGCGATAGAACCCGGTCCACACGACGTCGGTGTAACTAAAAAAAAACTATCGCCTTGTGTCGTATAATAGTATTACCGTTCGTCTGTTTTACCGTCGTGTGCCATTTTCGCAGACGTTCCTATTGAAATTCACGTTCTATTGTACCTGTTTATCGGTGTCTTCTATACCCTGTTCAGGTTAAGAGTGCCCGGTGGCTCGGACGAAAACGAGTTCTGTTCGCGCATTGTGTCTTGCTTATCTTGCTACGGGGAGCGCTGTGGTATGCCGACGCGCGTTTATACGTAGTGAGGATAGTGACACAACGACGTTTTCACGACGGTTTTACTAATTCGGACCTAACCCGGTGTATACACGGCTCCGGGCGACTCGGTGTCGCTCATGCTGGAGTCCCCGGACCATTGGGCAGCCGTGGTCGACTTCGCTGAGGCCGTCATCGCGGCGAAGGAGTCGGCAGAACGACAGCGCCAAGCCCTCGACGTCGTCGGCGTGCGCCTTCTTCAAGCGCATCGCCGCCGTCGTCGATAGCGGCCTCGCAGTCGCTAGACCGCCGGCCGGGGGGCCGGCAGGAAGTGTCGCCTCCCCCCTGCTTTTGTGAGGGCAGCAAGTGGGCTTCGGCCCGGCTACTGCCCATCCCCACGGCAGGGCAAGAACTGTTGTCTCGTAATTTTTATGGGGCGCCGCCTCAGGGGTAAACGGGATTTTTACTTATAAATTAATAATTTTCATATTCATTTTCCAATAAATGATGGCGATAGTATTGCCGGTTTAACCCAAAGAAAAAAAGAAAATGGTGTATACACGGCAACGCGCCGACGACTCCGATAGATAACGGGCGGCGGTCATAAAATGCCGACCAATCACAGAGCGTTTGATCTCGCCCGGGGGGGTCCGACAGTTGTCGGCGGCTCAGTATGCATGCGCGAGTTCGGGCACTCTTAAGTGTTGAACAGAGTATACAATACCGTATTACGGACGGGTATATTAGCATTTAGTTACTGTCGCGATAGTAACTTTACTACAGTAATTCTGCGGTTTATTTAATACTATAGAAACGATCCGTATCCCCGCCGTATAGAATTCGCGTGGCCAAAGTTAGAGACCGTGATTTGTGCAGACATGGCGTTTTGGGTTCGTAATTTGTCCGCTAGATGCCGTAAACATCGGTCGAGTAGAGATCAACACCAAACCATCCGTATAGTTTAATTCGTTTTTTTTTTTCGTATGTTTCTAACGTTTTAGCGTTTCACACGAATGACATATTAGAAGACACGTGTACAAAAATATTATTATTATTTTTTATTTTTTTTTCAATTGTTTTGAGACGGGTAATTTTTTATGTCCAACGTGGGCGACACGCGTTATTCAGGAGGCATTTTGTGGAATCGATTTACTTATAACGTCGCCCTAGCCTCTACGCTACGCTACACGCGGCGTAATAAAATCTATTTTATACAATGCGCGATATATATGTGTGTCTCGTTTACACAAACCGTACACGGTTCGGATGTTTATTTCGTGAAATATTTATTTATATATTTTGCGTTTTATTTATTTTGGGCTCGCGAAAACGTCGTAACGAGCAAGGTACGTAATAGCTGCGCGGGAATATCGAACGGACCCGACGGGATTGGTTCACGGTATGATTTCGCGTACGGGTCCGATACACTCGTCGACGAGACCGAGACGTCGGCGAGTTATATGCCGAATACAAAGTGAATATAGCCCGCGGCCACGACGACATTATTCAATAAGCGCTAGTAAATTCGAGTATAATAAAACGTAAGGCGTCGGTACCGCCGAAATCTAACAAGATTACCGGTAAGATTCGGCGTGAAATTCGTCGTCGGAATGTGGAACACCTCGCCGTAGTACCGTACGAATCGCAATAATAATAGGAAATTCAACGGACATTGGGAACACTCGCTGGCGACACGTTTGTTTGTTTGTTTGGGTTTTTTTTTTTTTTTGGTAATTTGCACAATTTTTTTTTATTATTTTCTCCTCCCTCTTTGACATCGCGAGCGAAAGAAAAAAAATGGCTTTTGAGATAGCGACAACCGGCCGACAGATATCGTAGTAAAATAATAGTTTAAAGCAACAGGAAGCACGTCCGATCGCGGTGCTATTATTATTATTATTATTATTACTCCCGTATGTTTTGTAAAAAAAAAAAAAAAAATAATAGTAAACGAATATTATTATTACGATTGTATAATATAAGGCGGTGGTCCGCCACATAATGAAATTTCACGTGATTATATACGATACAATCTTCTAATTTAACACTTTCTTTCAAAGGTTAATCGTTCTTGACTCGTCTCACCTTTGACCGTCGGACTAAAAAACAAAAAGACTAATTATCGTAAATCGCATGATTTTCGATTTTTTTTTTTTTTCAAACGATTCATTACGACACGCGAGTATTATGTATGACGTAGAAATGTACCGTATCATCATAAAGTAAATTAAGTAATTAAAAACGCATAAAATACCTTATGATAACGACACCACTCGCATTAATTAATTGTACCCCGTTAAACGGTATCTATTATTGATAAAAAAAAAATATATATATATATAAAGCACCGATCGAGATACAATTTTTTTTTTTTTTTTGATATTATTTGGTCATTTAATACATTTTTATACTTTCCTAGGGGAATATATTTTCATTTTCATTATATATTTTGGAAAAATCGGCACGTACATAAAACACGTGTATTTAATTCAAAGGTTTTCGAAAATATTTTATCGTAGTCAGTAGTCAGTAGTATCCTCCTATATCTAAGCTTTTGGAGCAGCTAATTTATTTGTTTAAATGTTCACTAAATTATTAATTTATTTGGGTCGTTTTATATAACTTTTTTTTTTGTGTGTGTATTTTTCAAATATTTTTAGGTCATCGAGGGGCCTAATGATAATAGGATTTCAGGTCGATCTCTAGCTTTTGGGGCCTGGGCGAAACGGTCATCTCCATTGATGGTTCAACGACGGACTCATTATCTGTGAGGACATATTTGAACATTTCTCCCTGCACCTATGAGGCAGAAATATGTACAAATAACGACAGACACTTCCGGCGCAAACGTTAGTATTGTAAAATTAAATTAAGTGTTACTGTAAAATCTATGGGGGGGGGGAAAGGCGAAAACGATAACTGACTCTGTCGTCCTGAATTCGAGCGAACGCTGTGTGCCTTGTATAGTGTAAAACCGTTTCCGGGCGGACCTCGATTGGAATATTATTCATAAAAAAAAAAATAAAAAAATATATATCGTTTCCAATTCGACCGTAGTCAATTAACGGTTTCCGCGGTTATTAAATTTCATGTTATTTATTACAGAGCGCTTCTGTATACGTTTTTATACCTATGTACCGTGCGTTTTTATTTTTTTTTTGTTTTTTGTCGCGTGCGTCCAACCCGAAACTAGGCCGACCCTCGTCGTTAATTGTTTGTTATACTCGTTGTACGAACGGCCGCCTACAATAATAATAATTATGAGATAATATTTTGAGAACGAGTCCGACAAATATTATTATACCACGGCACGTATCCCGTCTGTTACTTGCTTTTTAAACATTTATTCTAATTTTTTATCGTAAAAGTTAATACGAAAATACCTCGCCCAGTATTGTGCGAAATTGCTCGCAGAATTTCCGAATATTCAACGAAATTTTTTTTAAAGAATTTTGGCGGGGTAAATTTTTGAATTTCACGTCGATAAACGCTAAAATATTACACTTATAGTGCAACTATTAATTTATTGTTATAGTGTAAAAAACAATCATTAGATATTAAATATTATTGTCGTAAAATATTCGTTTGGTGTAAAAAAAAAAATATTTTATCATAGACACCGTGTACAGTGGGAGGGAGGCTGGGAGGCTAAAGTTTACCGTGCGATTTCTAAGACTACGGGGCTCAGTCTCTCATGGGAATTGTTTAAATAAGCGTTCATGTCTACCACGTACTTTCATAAAATATTAGCACTGTTTTCAACACGGCAAAATAATTATTTATTTATTTAACCGTTTTCGTTGATATCGATAAAAGAAAAACTATGCTTAGTCAACGCGTATAGATTTTGATGATTAACACGATTAGAAAGATAGTAAAGATAACTCGTTATCACACCTAAACTGTTTATCATAGTAAAACATCGTAATTCACATGTTGTATATTTGATTTTAATGTAGAACCGAAACTCTCATCTGATTAAATAATTTTGCTAAAATTGTGTTCACTGTACGTGAATACTTTAAACGGTGATATTTCGAAAACCTAGTGCCTGTGCGTTACACTACGATTCGAAAGTACGGTTTTTGATTAGTGCACCAAAACGACTTTGTCCGATCAATAATAATATTTGGCGTGGCTAAACCGTCGGCTGGAGGCAGGGGGCAGGGGTCTGGGAGAGATTTCGGCCCGGGAATGTACACACGGTTACCTATTCGGAAATTATTACTGTTATTATTGCTATTATTTTAACATAACTACCGATTTTATAGGTTACCAGGTGCAATCTCTTTTCACAACCCGCACTCTCTTCCCCGTCGCAACTAAATTAAACAACAACTGTTATTTTTCCATTTAAATCGCCGCGGGTAACCCGTAGATCAACAGAAAACAATTAGGTTTATTCGTACTAAAAAAAAATACCATTTAATCCCACCCCCACCACCACATTTAAGGATCGAATTCCGGAATATAATATAGCCCGTGTTACTCGGAGACGGTTTTTAACGACGTAAGAAATATTAGAATCGGTTCAGTAGTTCCAGAGATCCAGAAGAGCCCTGCGCACAAACTCCGCAAACCGACAAAATTTGCCCGTTTATTGTAATATTGTCGGGTACAGACGGTTATCATTGAAATCGTTTTATGTGAATTGTATTGAGTTTTTTCCTTTTTTTTTTTTTTTTCTTTCCTGGACCGGTTGAGCGAGTCTTTGTATGGGAGATAACACTATCTGAATATCCGATTTATTTGAGTACCGGTGTGACCGGTGCATTTTTTAAGCCAGTAACCCGGACGACATAAATGTCGCACAGTGAAAGTATTTTGTCACCTAGTTGACAAGACTATTTTTAAAGACTGGGCGACACACGATTTTTAAATGAAGAATATTTATCCTATGTAAAAAAAAAAAAAATAATAATAATCAGGTAATGATTACAATAAATTTGTAAGTGCATATAGTAATGATCGGATATTATCGATATTAAATACAAAATGCAATAATTATTGTAGAATCTGAGAATATTTTGTTTGTTGCCCGGTGAAAATTCCTTAAAAACGCACTGCGTGTGATTTTATTGCATTTGGATATTGTTTTTTTTATAAAATTCCTAAAGAAACAGCAGAGACGATTTCTTAAAATGTGTTTCGTGACTAAGAGGAACTAAAATATAAAATTTAATCTTGCATATTTGTTTCTCGATATTTTGCGATTTTTTCGATTTCGGTGCTCCGATTTCTGGACTTTTCGTGATAAGTTTGCATTCTTACCATGTTTTCGATCAAAATTGGCCAATATAAAAATCTTAATATTTTTTATCTATTTGTATAAAATAATAACATTTCAATAGACGTGTTGTTTTGTCAATCGTCAATCGAGTGATAAAATTGATAAATGACTAATAAATAATAATAATCATCATTGTCTTTTTTTTGTTGTTGTTTTTATTGCGTATTCCCAGCGCGTTTTTACCCATATTTAAGGTAATCGCATAGCGCAAATTTATGCAATTTCATGTGCTATAAAAACCCAACCCAGCCGTACGGCGACGATCGAGTTTTATAAATACGCGGGACGCGTTTTTCGATTCGGTACGCGAAAATCGTCCCGCGTATAGGCCGCGGCGGCCCGCAAATATTCTACACTTATATTTTATTATGTTTAACGACGTAATTGACCGTGCCGGGAAAAATATACTCGACGACCCGCGAACAAATTACGCATACACGTGACCAATGGGGGAGACGACGGCGACGACGGTATGATTGTTATAAATTATAGATGTGTGTCACTCGGACATGACGGTGTCAGTGGGGGTGGGGGTGGGAGGGACGGAGAAATGAAAAAGAGAAAGACGAATTTAAAAAAAAAAAAAAAAATATGAAAAAGAAAAATCGCCCATTGTTGACGGCTACGGCGACATTTCGTTATATTGAAATTACATTTTTGGGCTTTTATTATTATAATTTTTTTTTTTTTTTTTACGTCTCCGGCGGTCTCGTGTATTTATCACGATATATTATTATTATTATTTTTTACTATTATTACTTATGTTGTAATTGGCGAAAATTTATTATCGAAACGAAACAAATATATGTATTGCGACGGGCGCCTATAACAGAGCCTATTTTTTTTTATTTTTTATTTATACGTCTTCGGATATATTGTCCGTGGTATTGAACTCGATATTCCTTTGTGGCCGATCGATATAAAATTATGCGTAGAATAAAGAAAACAACAACAATAATAATAATAGTAAAAAACCAGTACGGTTAGCATGTGAACAAAATATTTCAACTGTTAAATAACAAAAAATATTAAAAAAAAATGGTCCACTTTTGTTTATTCGAAATAAAATATATCGATCGTTTAAAAGTTTACAATATATTTCACGTTCAAATTTGACGAAATTCGTCGTTTTTTTCTTTCTTTTCTTTCGCTATTATCGAAGACAAATTCCATAAAAAAAACTATTTACGACGTATACTATAAAAATGATTCTAGTCATTTTTTAGTTAATTTGTCTCAAACGAATTTAAATAGTTTACTCGGCAATATACTGTAAGTAGAACGCGGATTTTCTATGCATTTTTTTTTCCTTTTCTTGTTTTTCAGATTTTCGTCAGTATAATTTTTACGAATCATAATAGTTTGAAACTAATGCGACATTTTTTTTGACAAATTATTGCATATTTAATAGTTATTGCATATGTGTGTCTATTACGACAAAAATTCGTCATTTTTTTTTTTTCCATATTGAAGCAAAAATTCAAAATTTGTTAAAACCTTACAAATTTTGTAAATAATTTAATTATTATTTTCATTTAGGAGACACTATTAATTGTCAGTCGTTCGATTCATTTGAAATTATTTTAACACCTCGTAAGTGTAAAAACTAATAATATTAATTGTACAATTTTTTTTCGTTTTTTTTTCTCACCATTTTACAAAATTAAACATATTTCCATGAATTTTCACTGCGTATTTCGATAGTTTTTAGTGCATACATATCCGCGCTCTAGTTATAAGTCTAACGTTTCGAATACTATTTGCGTATGCAATTTGAAATTACATATGTAAACATCATTATTTTACTCGGTTTCTGCATAGAGAGGTATACTTATGTTAGCAAATATAATAATAATAATACGTCCGTTGGGTTTATATATATATATATTTTTTTTAAGAAATAATGATAAGTAAACGGGTAACGCGAATTATCGATTTTCTCTTGTCGCGTGTCCGGTTTTCAACGCGAAAACGTACGCGTTTGTCCCGCCTTCTCGTTGGCAAATCCATTACCGGGTCCAAGTTAAATGTTTAAGTTCTTGAAGTTTGTTGACGGTTGTTAACGAATCCATTACCGGGTCCAAGTTAAACGTTTAAGTTCTTGAATGACATTACCGCAACATTTACCATAAAAAAAGAAACACGTCCTCAAGTTTTAATGAACAACCACTCCAATCCCCACTTGCACACAAGTAAAATACCTTGGTCCTAGTAAACTAACCCGGAATCCCCACAAGCCCTTAATTCCCGTCTACACCTCCTAAGATCACTATTGAGATCTAAAATGAACATTGACACCAAATTACTAATTTACAAGTCTTTACTCAGGCCGCTATGGACATACGGCATCCAACTATGGGGAGCCGCAAAACCCTCCAACACCAGATCAATACAGGCCTTCCAGTCCATCTGTCTCCGTCTAGTTTCCTCGGCTCCTTGGTACTTAACAAACCGCCAACCTCCATAAAGACTTCAAAATCCAAACCCTAAATCAAATCTCCAAAACATACTACACCAGATTTCATAACAAACTCCAATCACACACTAATCAAAAAATTATCATTTAAAACACTACCCGATAAGCCTGGACGTAGACTTAAAAGAAAATGGTGTAGGGATCTTTTACATTAATAGTCATTAGTCAATAACCAACGCACGTGCTGGGTGTTATCAATGGATAACTTCCCATCCTTATTATTCCCACCGTATTATAAGAATTGTATAGATTGTAGATGCAAATATTAAAAATAAAAATAAAAAAAAGTTCTTGAAGTTTGTTAACGGTTGTTAACGTACGAGTATCCGAAATATCCGTACAATTGAACGAGTTGTTATAATTAATATAATATACCGGACACGCTCCGGGCTCGGATAATCCCGGGGGGGGAGGGGGGGAAATGGGTTCGGTAAAATGATTTCTAATCGTCAGAGAGATAAAAAAAAAAAAAAGTTACGATAGACTGGTGCGAGGTTTATTATATGGGTATGCGTATAGCCCCCCGAGGTTTGGATTATTGCTCTTTTAGACTGCACTGTCGGCCCGGGGAAAAATAGAGAGCTACGACCGTCGCGCGCCGGCCGGTGTCTACGGGACCGAACGTGCAGAGTGCTTTTTGTTTTTTCTTATTTTTTATTATTTTTTTTTTTTTTATAGGTATTTCAGCTCTCAAAACGCACGCGGACCGACAAGCGACGTAGGCAGGGCACATGGCTTTGAAAAATAAATCGGCTGCGGCGCACCACCGCCGGGCAGACGACCGGTCGGCAACGTACGTCCCACGTATATTCGAATAATAACGACAACGATGAATAATAATAATAATAATAATAAAAAACGGTTAAACAGGTTTTCGCGCACGGAATTCATGGTCCAAGGCCGAGATTTTTTTGATTTTTTTTCTCCAAAAAACCGAAGACGAATATCGATTGGTCTCTTCGCCCGGTCACTTTCCATCGCCATCACGGCCTAAAAATAATTGACCGTGCGCACGCAGAACCGGCCCGGGGGAATCAATAAAGTCACCGGGGCCGTGCGACATAAATCAACAAACAAAGTCGGACGAAAATACGAAAAAATCTAAAAATCGCCGAGCGAAATCGATTTTTTTTTTAACCATATTTTCGTATTTTATCGCAATATTTTTTTTCTAATCTAACCGGCTCCTCTCGTCTGTCCCCCGTCGATTAATATTACGGTGCACGTACTACCGAATTCCGTTTCGTTAATAGTAAAATGATGTACAATCGATTGCGAATCTTTATATATGTATAAAAAAAAATACGGTTTTTAAGGCCCAAGGGCGGACCACGACGGTTTTGTAAATTATTATTGCCGTTGTACGTGTCGTGTATGAATTAAAAAAAAACCCACAATAACGACGTAAACAATATTGTTCTCTCGAGTATACATTAAAAATAATAACGAACGTTTCGACACAATAAAGTCCGTACGCCGGTATAATATTATGTTGATTTTGGCTAATGATTTTTACGCAATATAATGTGCGATGTTACAAGTACAAAATAATAATACCCAACGCGTTTGTTTTCGATAGTGTCGATAAAATCGCGTCGACAAATCGTTACGATAGTACACCGCGTTATTGTCGTTTTTTTCTAAATTTTCTCCGTACATTTTGCGCCTTTGCATCCATACAGGTTGCCCTGCGATGTATTAAAAACCGTTGGCGGGTCCCGGCGAATTTCGAACCGGCCGCGGTACCGCGTCCGGAAATTTGCTGTAATTTCAGTTTGGGCAAGCATCCAAGTACGAATTATTTTAGACATCGTTTAACGTGCGTTCGAGTACTTCTCTGCTTGTACATTTTTAGAGGACTCAGCTGCCCCCCTGGATTTCTGTCTATGCGGCGGTAGTCCTCTCGTGATAATACCGAGACTCGACAGGCGAAAAGGCCGCGAGCGACACTTGGACAATTGTTCAGGAACACAAACAAAAAAGGGTTTAAAAATGAAAAAAATTTGATGAATTTGAACGATTTTTGTTATTTTATTGTTTAACTCTCTATATTTTGATCTGATATTGTTTCCTATCTAGACGGTCCGTCGTCAGCGACGAAATTTTACTCGTGGCGCTTATGCCGAAACTTTTCGAGCAAAACTGAGCGAATATTCCTAACGCTCACGCCATTTTATCGTCTTTTTCGACGATTGTTTGGAATTTTCCAATATTAAACTGTCGGTCAGCCCGAAAAGTGTTCGATAATTTCGATACCGCGTGCGTTATTATAATAATATTACTCATCGGATTTCGATTATTATCGCTATTTTTATCGCATTACTATTGGGCGTAATCGTCTGATTATTGCATATCGTATAACTATACAAGTCGGGTGCCAAATAGTTGGCGAACCATGTCTAACGAAGTAGTCGCTTAAACATATTTCTATCGTCGATCGATAAAGCCGAATTTTCCGGTATCAAAAGGGTCGTTTTGGCCGGAATGTGTCGCTTAAGAGTGCCCGTTTGCCTGTTTAAGGCCCGTGCTCGAACCGAGTGTGATATTGTAATTAATTTTTCATCGGATTTCGATTATTGCCGTTGTTATTACCTACCCGACGGGCGGTGTAGAAACGGTTATTGCGTATCGACGGCATTGTCGTCGTCAAGTCGCGGTGACTATACCGGGTAGATATATTTGTCGGCCGCCGTCAATCGGTTTATCCGGCGGTATCCGTTGGCTTGACAAAGAACGAGAAGAGACGAGCCGGAGAAAAAAAAAAATTAAAAAAACAAAATTACGACACCTGCCTATGTGTAACGGCGGGTATACAACCGAAGACGTACGAATCGTTTCATGAATAATTGATGGCGGCGCGTAAGTAGGTATATATAATAATAATGAAAAACACATATAGTTGAATTATATATATCTATCGGAAAGAGAGAAAGAGAGAAATTGATGGGTTCGGTGAACCCCGGGCCGGAGTGTACGCGTACAATAATATATACCGACGGTTGTATTAATCAGGAATGCAACAATCCCTCCGGGACGTATTATACGTCGCTCGTTATTACCCGTAAGTATTTTTGAGGTCATCACCTTTTTTTCTTTTTTTTTTTCTTTTTCATTTTATCGTAGGCATTATTTTACTGGATTTTTTTTTTCTGGTTTATTTTCGACGACTACCACGTACGTACGCGCATTGTCTCCTCCGCGGCGCAACAACAGACGCGGGCACCCGAAAATTCAAACCGGTCGTGGGCGCGTCCGATTGTATGGAATTTTTTTTTTAACAATAATATTTTAATAATATGCTGCCGAGAGACGGTATTTTATGTGTTGTAAGCATCGTCGGCTAGTGAAACCGACACTGAATCTCGTGGATACAGGGTGTTCCGCAAAGATTTACGCGGTTATTGCCCGACATAATGAAGTAGATATTTTTATGGTTTTCATTAGACCGCATACGGGGCCAAGGCGACTAACATTAATATTCGTATTTCAATCGAATTTTTATGTTTTGCTCGAAAATTTATATAAATAAAAAAATATATATATAAATAAAACGTTTAATCGTATACTTTTCGACAAATACCAAGACGGCCGCCGCAATTTGTCGAGTTTGTTCTACTGAAAATGTCCACGTTTCGACTATTTATTTCCATTAACCTCGTGACGCGTTAATATTTTCTTTTAGTACAGTGAAAAAATTGTCTTTTAAACAGGAATGCAATAGTAATTTTTTTTAAACAAAACTTAACGGAAAACGAGTTGAGATAATATTTCAAAACGCTAAAAAATTACGGTATTAAACTATACACTTTATTTTTGGCTGTAAACTAAACAAATATATTAAAAACCACGAGATCAATGAAAATGAAAAAATCGAAACGTCAATATGTTCAGATGAATAAACTCTATAAAATGGGTTATCTTCACATTTTTCGAAAATAATAAACCAACACTTTTTTTTTTGTTTTTAAATTGTTTACCACAACGTACAAATTTAATTAAAATATAAATATTATCGTAGTCCTTATCCCTGTAAGTCACATAACGAATAAAAAAATTATCCCAGAAGATATCTTCGTAAGACACCCTGTATATTATTGTTGTAGTTATGACGGTTTAATTTAATACGGTAGACATTCCACCAGGGTAGCCATCGTGAATCGTTTGTCTTTTTTTTTTTTTTTTTTATGAACCCCACGTCACGTCAGTTATACGTTACATACACTGGTGTAATTGAAAAGAAAATATTTTTTTTTTTTTTTTTTTGGAATTTTTTCACCGGAAAACGATTGCAGCCCCGCGTACGGTTACAGTTTTGTACGATTTTCCCGCCGGTAACGCAGTCAATAGTCAAAAAGTCTGTTTTTTTTTTTACATTTTTTTATTCGGTGTCGTTCGTACGGCGAAAGGAGAGGAAGTTCACACGGGTCGCGAATATCCGAATTGTGGAATTATTTATGTTGGCTTATTGTCTACGACCTCGGGTCACTGTTTTGCGGAGACGCCGAAAAATAATTAAAACGTCGTCGGCCAATAGAGAGTGGTACGTGTATACGTATATGCCCGAACGATAATGTCAGTTTCGAGCGAAACAAAAAAAAATGTTATTATAATTGTCCGTTTAATTGATCGGGCTTGACGTGATCGTCGGATTGAACAACATCGTAAAAATAAAAACATATTATCCGCCATCTTCGTATTTATTATTAAATTTCGCGTGGATTTTTTAACAGCGGCATTTTACCGCTTCGTCAATATCAAATGCGCGTGTTTTTACGCCGTACGAGACGGCAATGGATTCGATCGAAACGCGTTTCATTGTCGAAATGCTATTCCGTATATTTTATGGGCTAGGGCACCGTTAAAAGCGCATTTTCGCGATTTTCGCTCATCGGTGATTTTATTTTCATTCGATATTATTGTTTTTAAAAACCGTTTAAAATATGACTTCTACAGTTTCGATAGAACTATTATATTTTTAATCGGGCCGTGTTTAACTAGTTGTTATCTAGTTTTTGCTGCTCATTGCCAAAGTCGAGCAATTAATTGTATCGCGCATTCGTGCCTATAATATTAAAACAAAAATTAAATTTACTGCATCATTTTGCATATTTTAATACATATTTATATGCATATATCGTAAATTGTAAGTGCATTACATCCACAACCCTAATACAATTATTTGTGAACTCGTAAAGTAGGACTGTACATGTACGTAACAAATACAATGCGTTCTTCTATTAGCATCAATATATAATTTAAAAACGAATTGTAATTGAACATTATAATTTAAAATTAAACGTGACGCGTGAATTGATAATTTTGTTTTTGTCGGAGATACGAAGGTTCTGTCGAATAAGAGTGAAATATGGTGATTTTAGTTGTTCGCAATACACGATTTTTATAATATTTTATCGCCTTTGAATTGTACATTTTTCTTCTTTATTTTTATAAAAATATAAATGTAAACTTATATTTATATTTAATTTATTTAAAACGTAGAAAAAGTACAAAAACAGAGATTGTTTATGAAAAACAATTATGTCGTTGGCATAATTATGGTAGTCGTAGTTATTTTTGAGAATCATTTGAAATTCACACGAACCAAAATACATGCTCGCGCGTTACACTCGGATAATCTTTAGTCGTACGACGCGATTTCTGTTAAAGCTGTACTCTGCATTCGAGTGTTTTTTTTTTTTTTTACAATTATCTTTTATAGCTTACTGACCACTGAAGGCGTTTAATGTGTCGTCATTAACTCTATTATACAGTTCAATAAGAATAAATAATCGACTATACTTATTGAAAAAAAAAAAAAAAAAAACAATTTCTAATAAGAACAATAATAATTTATCTAGGAAATTTGATTTTACGTTTATTATCGCTGTATAAAAAGTGTCGATGGGATTTTTATAAACATAATTGGTTTTCTCTGTCCGTCCCGCGCGTACTGTAGCAACAAAAGCATTTTACACTACGACGAATTGCGACTGCCCGGTCGAGTTTAGGGCGAAGAGACCTTATTATACGTTTTATAAAGAAGAGTAATTACTGTGCTTTGGAATTAAAAAAAAAAAATAATAATATTTTTATATCGCGAAAACGCGCGTTTTAATTTAACTAAATTTCTCTTAATGTTTAATCGTTGATTACTTATATAAGAGTACGTATATTGATGATGACCAAGAACAATCGAACAAGTGGATGGATGGAGGTATCGAAATGCGTTATCCAAGCTAAAATAGCGTTCAACAGCAAAACACTAAACTGACACTATTAGCGTCGAACGATATTAGAGTGTTCACGAATAAAAAAAACTGATCGAACACGTAATGCTAATGCTATATGGACGATATCAACCGGGTCAATAGAAGGACAACAACAACACCAAAAGAAATTACAGGTATTTGTAACGATACAGAAAAATATACGAAAAGAAGAAAACTCAGTGGACAAATTTGATATGGAGACTAACGGAGGTTTATTGAAATCGATTATAGAGGAAGACTTAGCCTGGAATATATAAAACCGGTCATGAAAAAACAAACGCTTTTTATATAGTAGTAATAAACGTGAAATCAAATTTCCTAGATAAATTATTATTGTTCTTATTAGAAATTGTTTGTTTTTTTTTTTTTTTCAATAAGTATAGTCGATTATTTGTTCTTATTGAATTGTATAATAGAGTTAAACGCCTTCAGTTGTCAGTTAGCTATAAAAGATAATTGTTAAAAAGAAAAAATATATATATGTTATCTAAATTATTATAGGAATATTTCGTAAATATAAATAACATCGCCGCCGGAGATCAATTTGATATATATTTTTTTTGTATTTATAAAGAATATTTACAATCTGTGTTTGAACATCACAATAAGTAAATTTGATAATTCATGTAAAATTTTTACTTTGAATAATATGAGGAGGGAGGCCAACCACCAGTGATCGAACCCAACATGATGTTATTTAGGTAAGTAGATCTCTACAATATTTTCTCTTGAGCCGATGGGTGAGATTTACGGGTTTTAAGATTTGCGATACTAATGGGTTAGTATGGGAAGGTAGTTTAGAATAAAAAAATCTGTAATGTTTGGTGGCTAATTGGTCGACTGTCTCGATTTTTAGATCGGAGTGCGGTGTAAAGTTGGATACGAACCAAGGTGCGGAGCTTATCATACGGAGAGTAATAGACTGGAATTTGATATTAAATTGATTTTTTATTTTTTTTTATTTGTAAACGTTTTAAAGTCGTAATAACTATTACATGTATAGGGGACTCGATACGTTTATACGTTTTGCGTTTACAAGATTGATTTAAAATCGATAGTAAATAATATTCATCCCGCGTTGAATTATTTTTTTTTTTATTATTCACTACTTATAGATAATATTATTGTAATTCTATAAAATATTATTTATAATCGCGATTATAACCTTCTTTATACGTTTTATTCGTTATTTATACCGTGATATTATTGTCGTTTCAAAAAGCGACTCGGGTTTTTTTTTTTTTTTTTTTTTTTTTTTTCCAACTATACGAATAACTATAATTCAACGTTATTTACCGTCATAAAACAGCTCGTCGTTGACGTCGGAACCGTCCGTACGACGACACCGCATTCGTCGTTATAATATCGTTTTGTATTATTCACGTCTCGCGAAATCTTCGGAATGCAAAACGCGTCGTGTAATCTAACAACAATGACGACGTCTCGTCGGATAGGCGAACCGCGCGGGAAAGAACGAACGGGACGTCGTACATGTATATATATATATATATAAAAAAAATAAATAATAATAAAAAAAAACCGCTCAAACGGTCGGAAAAACGAACGGACAACCGTTGGAAAATAACTGCGCGGCATTATTTCGTACGTATTGTTATAACTCGCTCGACGCCCGGAAAACGTTTTTTTTTTCGTTCCATTCGTACGCGCTGACCCGCGGCCCACCGAACGCTAACGCCGCGTCGTCCAACGAAAACGGAAAACACGTCTAGAAGTCTACAACCGACATAATTTATATTGTAAAACGTCCGATATATTACACCCGGGCGCGTTACCGGGGGGTTTTCCAATCGGTCACGGGCGGGGGGGTCGGATGTTATCGCCATCGGTAGTTTAGCCGGTAGTGCGGTGGACTGTAATGACATTACAGTCACAGATATCCATAGGTCGCTGGTTCAAATCTTGCCCGAAGGATACGAATTTGCCTCCCGAAGTGGAGGAGCCCACGGCGTTTCCGGGGATATTGCCGGTTCAAAAAAAAAAGTGGGGGACGATATTTTAATTTTTTGAATAGCGCTTTTATTTAGACGACCAATAAACGTCTTTATGGATACTAAATAATACAAGAGTAGTAAATACACGCGAACAACACGCACGCGTCCGGGAGGGTTGTACCGACAAAAGGGTTGGTCCCGATTCTTGGCCTGAGGGTACTCCAACTAAATCGTACGGCTCCAAGCGTTTGTGCCGCCTAATGTCTTGCACGTTTAGCAGTTACATCGGTGCGCAGCTCCAATCTATTCACGTGTTTGTCAGCAAACTTTTTGACTTCGCCCCGGATGGATGATGTCTCCGGGTCGCCGTGTACGGTGGCGTGTCTATCGGTGCCGACACGCTGCTACAATTGTACGGAGAGCGATCATTTTGACAACGGTGAATAACTGTTGGATGCTGAACTTAACCTTTTTTTTTTTTTCTATTTTTTGGGGGGGGGGGGTATCGCAACCTACGGGGGGGAACTCTACCCGACAGGGTAATCCTTCCCCCGTAGGCGCATCGTTTATTAAAGAAACACATTCTTAGCACATTGTATGTTCTTACTTGAAGTGGTCTTAATTCTACGGTTTAAATTTACAACTTTGTTTTAGTTTTATAGCCTAACTGCCGCTCTCTGGCGTTGGCGCTACTCTTCCTCTCACTCGTCTTCAGCACCCCCTTGATGAACTGAAACGTCGTTTCCCAGTTCGTCGGGCTCTCCAGCATTGTTTTCACCGCCGTTTCCGGCTGGACTTAACCTAACCTAACCTAACCCCACAGCTGGATGCCACAAGTCCAAATCGGTTCGATGATAGTTGCTTAAAGGAGTCGGTTGTTGGCAAGGTCTTTCGATTAAACCGATACAATTTGCGCATATTAATTTTATATTTAAACACATTACTCGCGGTGGGAGGGGGCTGGGGGGTCACACGTCCTCCTTATCGCTTAGCGAATTCAAGAATATTTTAGAGACGGTCCGCGATGTCGTTTATCGATAAAAGTCGGTGCTTCCTTAGGTGACCATCAGCCACGGTATACGGCAGTGGTTCCCATCGTTGGGCGACATGGATCCAGTGTAGAAGTGACGCGAAATCCTCGGGGAAAATATTTAAAATTATTAAAATTTGTCGATTAAAATCGTATTAGTGCAGCTGCCGTCGTGTAATTGCCACCAGACGTCAGATTCCTCTCCTTCACCCGTTGGCTACGTGCCAGATTGCACCGCCACGGTTGCATTCATAATAATATATTTTCTACATTCTGCGCCAGAGTTTAATACAGCGAAGACGGACGGTGTTGTGTTTTATCAGTAGACGGCTATATTTTTTTTATTTTATCTTATCCCGGATAAACGGGATAATAGAAGTCATCCGAGATAAATTTGAACAATTTGAACATTATTCGAAATTTTATTGACACGAATCATTGTGTACAAAAATGATTGTACCGTCATCGGTTAAACGGCAAATAACAACGAGCATAAGCACTTGTAGCATTACAAATGTTTAATACTCAACCGTTCGATATTAAGCTTAAAGTTGTTTTATAATAATTACCTACCTTAGTTATTATTTTATAAATCTATTTACTTTTTGATAAATGTGCCACAAATACAAAAACATATACAGTAAAAGGCTAAAAAATATAATAAATACTAATACGTTTGCAACAAATTCACAGAACTAATAATTATATCGACGGACAAGGGGTGAAATTTAATTGCGCATAAGTTTTTTTTTTCTTCTCTTTCTCTTCACTATCGAATCTTAACGAAATGTTGTTCGTGTTAAGGGCAGGATATGTTTAGCGTTAGAAAGGATTTTTTCCTCGTATACTCGGACGCGACTACTTGCACCGGAGGACATAATCGTCGTCATAATAATAAAAAACGGAACGTTTTCTCGGCCCGTACGCGGAGCTGCTGCACGTCTGGCGGCTGGCCGTCTTTGTGTTGACTTTCACGTGACCGCAAAAAAAAAAAAAAAATTAAAAAAAAAAAAAATGATAATAACAAAACAAAAAAGATGGTTTTCGACGACACCGCGCTCGGAGAAACCTCGAAGACGTGTACGATTTCGACGAAATCGCAAGACGAGTCGTATACGTTCTGTCTGTCTCATCGTCTGCGATTGCATAACCATAACGATATGTGTGTCGACTATTATTTTATACGTCTCTCTCTCAATCTGTAAGTGGTTTTCCGAGATCGTTGCTTTTTTTGTTTGATAACACGCGTCGTGACACGCCGTTCGTTGGATTTCCCTAATCGAATTATTATGATAATTATATCACGCCGAAAAAGAAACGAAAAGCAAAAAAAAAAAAAATCAACAAAGTGATCTCATATAACGATTGCATACGACGTTTTATGTATTTTAATTTTTTTTTTTTTTTCCGCTTAAATCGTAGCAGTTTAATTATTCAATTTAATCAGACGTATAATTTAAACGTACGTGCCTATAAAAATATGTTATTGCGAATTGTTTTCCCGTGTAAAATACTTCGGTACGTGTTTATTGGTCCGCTAACCGTAAAATGTTATCGTTCGATTAAAAAATAAACGGATTTTTAATATTTTTTTTTTTTTTTTTTTTAAACAATTTTATCGAAACAAATACAATATAGAATACGTAACACGTATTCGGTTTGTTTTTTGTTTTGCTTTTATAGCGACACATTAGTTTGTTAAATCCAACCCAAATTGTTTAAATCGGTTTGGCGGGGGTGTTCGAAACCCACCGGGGTTTGCTGCCGGTAGGATATTTACAGAATTTGGCCGATTTTTCGTACGATCGATGAATCGCACGGATGCAGTTTTCTATCAAAGATTTTTAGACAACAATCGATGTTTTATATAATATATATATATATGAGAAATACGTATGTTCAAAATTAAATTCCAAAATAGGTACACGATATATTATAAAAACCCGGACAACCCCCCCCCCCCCAAAAAAAAAAATTTCACCCAAAATGATCGTCTTAAATTAGTCACTAATAGATTTATAGGACCGCGCCCGAGTGCCAGACGTGATTTTCGTACGTCCATAAATAATACATAATAATAATATTATTATTGTACCCATTGTACGCGCTGTTTGGCAAAAAGGGGTCAAGTTAATTAATAAATTTCAATTGTTATGGTTTTTATATTTGAAATGTACGGTTATACCTCCGACGTACCTATTTAATATTATAATACCAAAATATAATGGCGACCATTCAATTGGCTCCCAATATCAAATATATGGTACCCCATCGACCGTTCAATTGGCTCCCAATAATATTTTCAACAAGTGGTTTTCGAAAGTAATTCATTATTTCCCATCTCCAATTCGGACAGGAAAAATAAACAGTAGTTTCCATCGACTGTGTGCACAACTAATTCGTGTTGATCGTTTTATTCCAAGTTCAATTACCAATTTTCAATTCACCGCGCACAATTGCTTAGATGTATGATATGGTGTTCAGGCTGAAACTGAAATTACTTATAAGAAGCTCCGCTAAAGAATGACCACACACAAATTAAAGAAATATATTCCCAAATCAAATTTAAAAACATGACAAATTCTTTTCACGGGCAAATCTAGCAATAGCAAAGCATTGCCGGAATAGCTAGTACTTTACATATTTATGGTATTATTTTTATTTTTATTTGACTTTATAATTTACTTGTAACAATTTCTGACTATTAAATTATTTTGATAAATTTGCATAAGCAATGTATTTATAAAATTAATGTTGAGGGAGCCAATTCAATAACTAAATCTCGAGAGCTAGTACACTAGGTAAAATTAGGGACTATCTAAGTTTGGGAGGTAATTCAATAACCCCGAATTATGTATTGCGTTCATAAAAAAATATAAACGTGTTTCCCCTGCGGTTGATAAAATATTCCAGTTGGTCAATTCCGAAACTCGCCGACTCCGAAAAATACGAGAAGACGAGAGACATCGACGCCGTATTGTTCTCGGTCGAATCTACTCTACTCGGCCAATAAGGCTCTTCTTGTTTTCCTGAAGCCGTCGAATCCTCGTAGAAAGTGCGATTGAAAAATGACTACTGCAACATAACTCTCGAAATCCAACCGAAAACCAACTGTTCCAGAACTATTTATAATATCCATACCGTATAAAACAAGGCGAATAAATATGCTGCAAACAAAACTCACTATACGCAAATAGTCGGGAATTCGTTTGTACGTTTCTCCAAAAAGAGAATACATTTTCCAATCTGATAATATATATAAAAATGTTTATTCTCCAACACTTATTTTATGATCGTTTTATCATACGCCCCGTGTTATCTAACTTTTTTTATTTTTTTTACATTCTTCGATTTCTTTGCGTACTTTTCCAAAACGTACTGGATCCGCGTTCCTGTTCCGAAAATTGCCAATTCCAAAATTTATCGTAATTTTCTTTTTTACGTTCCTGACAAAAACGAAATTGATTTTTCCTTGTATGTAATTCCGTAGATAACTTTTAATTTATTAGTAACGTTGGACATTTGCAGAACACTATTTCAAAGGTGTAACAGTTTTTTTTTTTTTTTACGAGTTTTGAACGTAAATACAAATGTGTATTTTACAGCAAACGAATTCGGTTTTATACAAAGTTCAAACAATGCATTATGTATATATAATAAATAATAATATTACGCTATACATGAGTAAATATCGGCGTAAATATTTACGATAGAAAACCTTGACACGGCGTATTATATTATGTCGAACGGGTTTTGTCTTGGTGGAGACGTACTGAATTCCACCAACCGTTTAGAATATTCGAATTGGACGGCAAGGGGAGTGGAAAAAATGTACGATAAAATAAAGCCGTATTTCCGTTGAATTCCATTAACGTGTCGTAGCTGTACGTTATTTTTCGTTAAGTAGATTTTAACTACGGGTACTCACAGTAATATTATTGTTAATAGTATACACATTATTAGCATAGACAATCGGATTCCATTGATTAAAAAACGGTTCTCACGGAGGCGCGGCGTACAGTTTATTATCGATTGGATTTATCATCAGTCTACGTGGGCAGTGTTTTCGGGTTGTTTCGATTTTTTTTTACGAAAATCGCAATCATATTTCTACGTGTACACGCTTGGGTTCATAATAATCGCGTGCACTGTACGCGTATTGTAAATGGCTAATTGTACGATTATTTCAAAAATAACCATTATGCCGTCCTACTAATACGACCCATAGTAATTATTTTTTACGAGTATTTAAATTAATACAAATCTCTTTTAATGATATAATGTGTACGCAGAGAGAGAAAAAATAAGTTGTTTTCCTCCCTCACTCCGAGATAATAACAATAAGTAAGTTCTCATGATCTTCTTTTGTTTCGTCAGTCGTTTAAAAATGTGCTTAATTATTTTCCGTCGTATCATCTGGGCAACATTACAATCGTAATTGCGTTACCCGAACACAATAATACGATGTATTTAAAAAAAAAAAAAAACATTAATATTTATTATTAAACTTGTATTATAATTAATTACAATAAATATTGTAAGTTTAATTCCATTTTCTGTGTAGGTGGTTAGGTTAGGTTAGGTTGTATTAAATTGTATTATATAGGAGGTATACGTCCAAATATGCGACGAATTAGTTAAAAAATATTGATTAATCAATGCTGGGCGAGCTAAAAATTATTATACGGACACCATTAACTCGGTTAAGTTAATTGTTTTATCAATCAAACTAATAAGTTAAATTAAAACTGTAATTGTTGTTTAATCGTCGGCCTTGATGATAATAATAATATATATATATATAATATTAATTTGTAAACATTGTTTTGATTTTTTTACGTATACCCAAAAGCGGACGTGAAACTAGTTAAAATGTGTAAATTAAATTAAACAGTTGATTTTTTTTGGTTTAACTTTCTATACCGACTAGTTAATTATCGTCATAATCCTTATCACTAATTCGCTAGTTTGTGTTCATTTCGTTGTATAAACTTAACGTTTTTTATGGTTTTTGTTTTTTACAGTTAATATTTATAAACGTCCGGTTAAATCAGTGGTTCCCAACCTCTTCTTTTCTACGCCCCACTTGTAGATTTTCGAAAATCTCGCGCCCCCCTTCCTGAAAATTGAAAAAAATCGATCACCTTTATTTTGTGTACTCAAAAAATAAACTATACAATATTCGGAATGTCTACTTATTTTATTGATGATAATAGTTATAAAATATAAATAATAAAATGTAACAATCGATTACGATGAATTATTATGTGTAGTAATAAATTAGTATAAAATATTAATAAAAGTAATCAAAAAATGATTAAGTTACACGCTGCGGCCAAACACTTATAGTCTTTATCGGTTATCTGTTACTGATACCCGATAATGGACAAAGAGAACCGGGAAATTAATTTTTTTTTTTTTCTCTACGTTTTTAAATAAAAAATAATGTAATCAATAAAAATTGTATTTCGTAATAACTGCTTGGCGCCTCCCCAGCAATGCGTTCACGCCCTACCACCCCCCAGTTTGGGAACCAGTGGGTTAAATTAACAACGAGTTGAAGACGAACGATTTGGTTCGATATACGAAATTCAATATTAATTGACCGTTTGTACCGCGATATATGTGTTCCGTATACGTAATATAATTTCTATTTATTTCATTTAAACTGATGATTAATGATTAATAATGATTAATGATTATATGTCGTTTGTTGCTAAATAGTGAAACTATTATGTATTAACTAGGTACTTAATATTGATTTTTTTGATTTTTTTTTACCGAGTTTGGTTAGTATTTGTTATTTGTTTGTATTTTATTCAACCACTCGCATTTATCGATTTGATTATTTTCATTAGCTATTTGCGCCACTATGCGTACGTCCCTCTCTCGTAAACTACGGAATTTCTCGTTTCTCGATTTTAATAATATATATATATATATATATATATACACGAGTAGAAATACAATTACAATCGCGAGAAAATCGTTATTTTACATAAAAACGACGGTCTCGCCGTACTGTATAATGTAAAAAACCCGTGAATATTCACACGGGCGTGATAACCCGCGCGGCGTCATAAACAGGAAACCTCGCACGAAAATAATAATAATTAACACCCCGTAATGCGATTATATTATCGTCGGAAAAATATTTAACACGATCGTTCATTGTGTCGCGCGTGTATTTTTCCTATTATTATTATTATTATTATTTTTTTTTTTTAGCAGTCGATGAGGCGGCGGTGGTACGAGTACATTCTATTCGTTTCCCGTTCCCTGCCCGTAAATCTTTTTTTTTTTTTTTTTTTTTTCGCTCGTGTGGGAACAACACCCGGAAGACGGTATCTCGGTATAATATTGCCGGCGCATTATACACGCATTATATATATATATATATATTTTTTTTTTCTTCTTCTCTCTTATTGAATGCGACTACACCGGTGTACAACAATACGAACGTAATGTATATTGTCTCGTCGGCGGTAGACGAAATCATATGTACGGGGGGGAAATTCCGGGCGGCCCGGCGCCTACGCGTCGTCGTCGTCGTCGTCGTCGTTCGACAGGAGGACGTTAAAAAATAATAATAATTTAAAACGATATACGCGGCACGGTAGCCTTCTCCTCTCCTCGTCCCTTACTCACTGTGTCTCGGTGTCTGCGTTAAGTACTCGAACATAAAAATAAAAATAATATTTATTATTATATAGCGGCGATGCCAGTTTTTATTATTATTATTATTATTATTTTTTCGATAAAATTCAGCCGCGGCGCCCTCTTGTGAAAACCGCGAGCAAATTTGAACTTAAAACACGCTTATTATATATATATATAAATGTTCTGGATTTTTACGGGGCCAAAACACAATTTGTAATTAACGTAAAACCAAATAAACCGGAAAACGTCCGGAATATTTTGAAAACGATGCACCCGCGTCTAGAAACGACGCCGGTAACAAACGTCCGGCGAACGTTCCACCGGATCGAAATTAACAGAAACCGTTTTTTCTTTATTCCAAAACTCGGTGCGGCCGCAATTCGACCGATAAGAAATATCAATCGGCACAAACGGTAAAATCGTTACCGATGGAAATTGAATTACGGGACGAGATCCGACAACAGGATTATTACATCGAACTGTATTGGGTTCCGTGACGAGTATGTGAAAATTTCGATTGAACGCTGCCGGATTACGGGAGGCCAGCCCCCGATGAATTCGCGTGTGCGTGACAACGAAATGACGTAAAAAAATTGTCGGCGCGACCGACAAAAGCGTAGCCCCCGCCGGACGAGTGTTTTAAATACCAGTGAACACGTGCAGTAAAACGCGTTATCCTGTGCGTGTGCGAGTGAAAACTGGCAACGGGAACATCCGCGTGTCATCGTGTCGAATGCGCGTCATTTTTACAATTTTATTATATTTTTTTTTTTTTTTTTTTTTTTCCTCAGTCTATTGTCGTCTTGGGCTTTTTATTATACCCGGCCGAATGTACAAACGATATTATTGTATTCGGGCGTAGGCGTCGTCTTGTACGACGCGCGAACGCTGCGGCCGCAGTAGTTTTCCGTTTTCCGTCATGCCGCCGCGCGAATTTTCCCAGACAAACGACGACAATAATATTTAATATTAAATAACGCACGTACAACAAATAATAGTATTTTTTCGGTTCGTCGTGTCGTATATATTTTATTATATTATATACGGCGGTAGGGAGGTATAGCGCAATGAGAACGGAAGAAATTAAAAATTATAATAAAATATACGGTATAAACGATTTTATAGTCGGTAAAAATCAGGGTTGGAGAGACGTTTAAAACGTCTAGATTAATCAAACGCGGTTTCCATCAATACGTTTAAAACAAACGATTTAAATAACGTTAAAAAAAAAAAACCCCCAGTTGTTTAAAACAGAAAAATAAAATTTGTCAGCCTATAACTAATTAGTACCGGCTGCTCGTAAGGAATAGATAATTTATATAAAATTGGTGTAAAAACAATAGGTGACTTTATATCATATACAAGTTATTATAGTAACGAGTTTACTCGTGAATTATAAAAAAAAAAAAAAATTACAATAACAAATGTAATGAAATATATATTAATACAATTTTTTATTTTTTTTTGGTAAACCCATATACCAATATTCATACGTAATAAACTGTACCAATTTTGTTTTAAACTCTATTATTTTAAACATTTTTTTTCTTATAAAATTCGGCCACAACTCGTAAAGCTCATTTTGTGGAATCTATTGGGGAATACTAAACTAGAATACCAATTGTAGTTGCGCGCGTCTGTCCTTGTATAAATAGGAAGTATTTTTTTTTTCTTTTTCTAACATTAATCATTATTGTGTAGAGAACAATATTGTCGATTTCCACCGGTATAAATTAGAATCAAGTACGTATTATACGTTTATATACTCGTAATACCTTATGAAACCTTCCGGTAATAAAATCAGTTCCCCGGGGGGAGGGGAGGAGTTCCTAACGCAGTTTTTCACGATGCGAATAAATATAATTTCCAACGATAATATTGATTACTTACTACGATTATTATCGTTTACCGTTGCGAAAATAAAGCTCCGACCGATATATTCCGGATGGGGTCTCCGAGGTCTGTTTTTCGCCGCCTTTGACCGTTTTCGCGATAATCCTAACCACGTCTTCGTACCGTCTAATACGTACAGTGGCGGAGCTATCACAAGGCAAAGCGGCCTCGGGACCCCCCGACACCCCGAAACTCAGGGGACTCCGGAGGGGGGGGGGGTTGTTTGGTCTTGGACAAAAAACTACTTCCTAAAAAATAATTGAAAATGTAATGGTGAATGTTCCGAATCGTACGTGTTCAACCTAGTCGCAATCAGTATTAAAATCGAATAATAATATCCGAATTATGCTATGAACAGTGTTCGTGGCAATCGTTATCGCGTATATTATTGTATCGTCGAGTGAAATATTATCGAACACAGTGGAACAACATTAACGTGTTCATAGCGCACTTGAAGAATATATTTATTTTAAAGTTTACATTGAGTATTGTATTAAATAAAAAGTCAAAATTACCGATAAAAATAGATAACCAGTAGTGCAAAATAGCAAAAACAACGACTGCAAAGAGAAGAAATGAAACAAAAGTTGATACATTTTTAATTAACCACGAAACAAGTACTGTAATTACCGATACAAAAAACTGAATGTAATACAACAAAAGTGTTCATGGCCATGTTATTATTTTACACCATTCCTGTAACTTCTGCAGGAGTTGAAAGTTCCTTCAGCAAACTGAAAACTAACTAGAAATAAAATCGGACAATGGCAATAAAAAAACAAAGCTGCTTCACAATTGGATTTAATTGAAGCGACAGATCAATTTGCTAATATCAAATAAAATAAATGAACAATAATAATTATAATTTTTATAATAATCCAACCGGATTTCCTTTTTACTTTGTATATTTATTAATTATTTCCATTTACAAATGCATAGTGTTCACAATATTTGAAAGGACAATATTACGGGTATATTTTTAATTTTAATAAATGAAAAATAATATGAGTTAGCCTGGTTTACTTATTACCGGAGCGGTCCTTTCCTTATCTAGCTACGCCACTGTCTACATAGACGATCTTCGTGATTTTCGTGTTTCACAGAGTAGTTTTTTGTTACGTGTATATATTTTATACGGCGGTGTTATTTTAAAGTAGAAAACCAAAAAAAAAATAAATAAATAGTAATTGCGCATTACTACTCGACAAACGAATCGAACGTATTACACGCGAGCGCGTACGTACAGAAGCGGATGATGGACCCGCCGCCGTCGTACACATGTGCGATCTAGTTTCATTATATCGTCGTCGTCGTTTCCCTTCGAAACAACAAATGTCCGAACACGAATCCCGCAGAGAATAATAATATATATATAAAAAAAAAAAAAAAAAAATAATGATACGAATTTTACTCGGCTGTTGACATACTCTCTCGTCATACGGGCGCACGTCAACGAAAAGCGAGACACTGTAACGTTTCCGATTTTATTTTCGACGGTTCGTTTCGCGTTTGAAAGTCGGTAACATAGCAACAATAATAAAAAAAAAAAATTAAAAAAAATTAACGGACAGGCGGTGGTAACGAAACCGCGTCCTCCTGCAGTTGTACACACATCAAGTCCACTCATCACTCGGTCTCGGTATTCTCTACTCGCCGCTCTTGGCGACGATTTACTGGGAGATCCGTTATCGACGCTTTCGATTTCCAACCCGCGACTGTTGTAGAAAAAAAAACGGAATGATAAATAAGAACAACTGTTCGGGTATCAGTGGCGTGCTCGGTATTTTAATTTGCCGTGAACAGTTGGGGGGACGGGGTATGAATCAAATAATACTACACACAGGGTGTGTCCGAGTAGTAATGTCAATTTTAAATAACTATTCGTCGTTGCGCGGTTAGATTAGGTTCGAAATGATAATGGGGAGAAGTTAGCAGAAGGTATACGACCACGCAGTCGCCAGTGGTCTTCGACTATCCAGCGAGCAATAACGTGTTTTTCGGTCGTACTAGTTTTCGTCTCCCGTGCCAAGCTTATTATATGCAGCATTCGATAGAGCAAAGATTTGCCATCAAGTTTTGCGTGGAACTTGACAAGTCCCCAGTGAAAACTTTTCGTATAATAAAGACGGCATTTGGTGATGATTCTTTATCGGAACGTCAAGTCTTAATAAAGTTTTTAGCGATTCGTTAATAAAGTTGTTTCAATTTTTACTCTGTAGATATTATAATTTTCGTTGGAACTAGTTTGATATACACTTATTGGTTTTTTGGTTAAAACAAACAAATTGTTCTACACACGTACTTCTCTAATAGGTCGTTTTTAGAATTTATTAACAGAATATTATAAAATAAAATTGGATTTTTCTCTTTGTTTCGAGTACGCTTGACGTTATTTTACAACAATTGAAGATCTCGTTACAACAAGCCGACAGCTTGACCTTTTTTTCTCGGCAATTTCCACTATTTGACGGCACGATTTAAAGATATAATAAATATTCTCTATATATGCGTGTAACGATCAGACGAATCCGTGTATAAGCGCATACAAATTATAAAAATTCGTTTTAAAATGGCAATGCGACAATCAGATAAAAATCGGAAGAGAATAAAACAACGTTATTTATTGCTCTCGGCGAACCCACTATTCAACAAGTGGTCGAGTTGGCCACCGGTTGATTCTCCGAGGTATTCGATTATTATTACCGGGGCTCGGATTTTATAGCACTAAAAATAACTGAAATATGCGTTATAATAAGACCTAAAAAAATCTTAAAACAAGCGTTATAATATGTCCTAAAGACATAAAAAATAGTAAAAATGAAAATGTATTCTGTTAACAATTTAAAAAAAAAAAAACTAATATTTATTAAATAATTATTGACGAATTAATAAACATTTATAAATTATAATTTATAAAAAAAACTAAAATCAGTTTAGTTTTTTTTTTTTTTTTTGAATAACTTGAATTTACTCGAATGGAAACATAGCAACTATTCAAAATTATCTGGAAATAAGAATAAATTCAAGTAATAATAATTTATTACTGTTATTTTTATTTTTTGTTTTAAACATTCGATATTTTATTATAATATTTTCCGCCGGTATTGGATGGGAGATACACGTACACACTCGTCGGCGGTCTGCCCTCGGTTAAAAAATAATAGAACAGAGACGCCGTGTTCGTTAAGGCTCGTTAGGACGACCGAATCGGTTTGACCCCAGCTCGTTTCAATGACGTCACCGTCGGCCAGGGGGGGCCTAACCCCCCCCCCCATCTACTAAACAACTCGAACATAATAATCATAATGATGATAATATTTTTTAATACACGCCGCCCCGTGTCTATATACGTAATAATCCGTGTCGTGTCGTGATGTACTATAATATATTCATATGCTTGCTATTCAAACGGGTCGTAAATATCTTCAGACTCCGGCTGGCGGTTATATACTTTTATTTTTTTTTTTTTTTTTTACGATTTCCTATAAACCGCACACACGCGTTTCGGATGTCAAACACGCGGAGACCAACCGCATACACGACAGCGGAGGCTCCGCTAATAATATTCTCTTCTTTTCTTTTTGTTCTACACTTATTACAGCTATTCTCGGTTAGGTTTATTATTATTGTTATTATTTTTTAATCGAGCCGCCGTCGCGCAGCACACGAGATCCACGTCGTGTGCTCGTTACACACGTTACTTATGGGGGGCAATTAAAAGTTTTTAACGGGTGGAAACCGACCGTCACCGCGGCCAATACACACTAATGGCTTTTGTCCGCATTCGATACCGAACACGTGCGCCAATAATATATATATATATAACAAGTAACATACATTATTATTGTTATTTACTGTTTCTTAGTCGAATCGCCACGTTTCAATATATAGTTTTTATATTTCCAAATTGCAAATTTATTAATTACGTATTTTTCCCTATTGTCTGTCCGGCGATTGCTCGCCCGCTCAAGGTTTCGCGTTATACTCGTAAAACAATACACACCGTAAAATATTATTATTACGATTATATACCGACGCGAGACGGATCAACGGACGAGTAAATAATTATTTCCAAACCGATAATTATTATTATATGAAAATTTAAATAATATACGATCGAGTACGGTTGTCGAAACGAACAAAAATAAATAATAACATCGCCGGGCACGATGTTTCACTGTTGCCAACCAACAGTATTCCCTAACTAAAACACGCCATAATGCGCACAATTTCGCGGGACGGGGTCAATTTTCGTCCCGCGCGACCGATAAGAACGAAAAAAGAAAAAAAATATTGAACGTAATTCTCAAATATTCCAATATTGTTTCGTATTGAGCCTTCGGTCACCTCCGTTGGATTTTTTGTGCGAAACCACGCACAAAAGTTTTTCCCTCTTTTTCTTCCACGGACATTTGTTTTTCGGTTAACACGGTGGAAGAACTGTCAATTTTTGCGCAATTCCCGTCGCCCCGCCACGCGACTTTTTAACTTCAAAATGTGTCCTGCCCAAAGGGGACATTTTCTATTCTCCGTCCCCGTTCGTATCTGCCCGACGCGGTTTTACGACGACTAAAATTTTTAGACTCTATGGAGTCTATGGGTTTTCGTGCAGGACACTATTACACGAACTTCTTTGGGACAGTATCAGGTATGGATGCGCCGGATTTCGTTTTTCGACGTTGCGTGTGTTGCTTCGGGCCGCCGTGCCTACGTTTCCCTTGTCGTTCTTCACAGTGTTACAAATCCAGTTTAATATTTAAACTCGTCTAAATAGTGTCTACTTAAGGTTGTCTACTTACTTATACTACACGAAAGTGTATAATTCATGCTCCGCCGATAAACCAACACGAAAACGGTAATTTTAAAATACATAATATTATTTCCAGCGAGTTACGGAACGCACGAAAAACAAAAAAAAAATAAAATAAAATAATACGATCGCGGTATTTTATACACTTATATATTTTTTGACAAACGATATTGTATTCACGAAACGCATTTTATCGAATTAATCGAATTTCGCACGGTATTCGTTTACGGCAATTATATATATTTTCACTGCCTTGGCGCGAAATTACACAGACAAATATATAAAAAATATCATTATACTGTTGATATTGTAAACTATATTATACTTTCGTTCGCATTACGATCACTGCAGTCCTAAGTGGTATAATAATAAAAACGGATTAATATAATATCTATTTTATCCGTGGGCATTTTCGTTTTCCGTATCGGCGACGACTAAAAAACACAACGAACAAAAGTAATAATATTGTTATTAAAACGAAATTGCGTCGACGAGTTTCGAACGCAGCCCCGTTTCGTTTTGTTCTTTTAATTTTACATTATCGATTCTCGATGGCCGTCATCGGGTTTTTAATATTTTTTTTTTTTATATATATATATATTTTATTAATGCCAATATAAATTATATTAACGAAAGTGATGCCGCAGTACGGTAACGCCGCCGTTCGAACCAATTTTCGAATCGATGAAAATCATTAAACGTTCCGCATCACTAATAATTGTTTTTTTTTTTTTTTTTTTTTTATAATCATAACACGTTCACATGTGCTGCACGCCGTTGCAATTGTGGCCAGTGATGATTTAATAATATTTAATGTCGGCATGCTTCGTGTTTGGCATTGAAAATGTAATCTCGGCCATTTTTTCGCAAATTACTTTTAAATTAATGATATATTTTTTTTTTTTGTTTTTTAAAAACCTGCGTGATTAACCGGTTAGATTTATGTATACTCGTAGATTTCCGCACTCGTCCGGTTTCAGACTATGAACAAATTCAAACGAAACCGTTTGACGCTCACGGGCCGAATGCGCGAATTAGAGTCAAATTAGAGTATCCGGTTAAAAGTGAATAAAAACGATTTTTTTTAACTCACTTGAGGGCACGGGGATGAGAATAGATCGACGAGAGTCGAGACGGAGGATTTGGGTTTTGACGGAGAATCACGGAGACCGGAGTCGCAGCCAGCCGGCAATCGAAAACCAGTAGGATGAGAAGGTGGTGGAAGATAAGAAATATGTTAATTTTTTCCGGACGCGTTTTTCGTTTGAAATCTGACCGAGAAATGTATATTTTTAGATATTGATTTTGATCGTGTGGAATGGGTTCTGGGCAAGTACCCTAGGCCTACCGCTGGCAGCACTACACACGACATCCAGACAAAAAGAAACCAGCGACGATTAGTCATTTCTCTCTCAATATTTTTTTTAGAAAACTGGTTTCGGTCTTGTGCGCTCGGCTGCTCGACAACGTTACCCGATTATGGTCATTTGATCGGATTCCTGTTCGGGCGGCGTACGAACTTATAATACGGCCACGGGTAAACGAGATTTCGTTTGGCAGCAGTTAAAATTAGACAATTGTGACAATACAAGTAATTTTCTAATCCGAAAATAGGTTAATACATTTCGGTACAATGCTGCAATGGAAACGATATTTTGCTGAACGATTTTTTCACGGCGAATTCGTCTGTTACAGAGGTGTCCAATATCGACCGATCTACAAATACATCCGTTGTATAATTTTCCATCGCATACAAATACATAATACAATACAATAATTGAAGATTTTCTCGATTTCACACAGCGGTGTTCTCTTACAGATACGTATCGCGTGTTCAATTTTATTACCGTTCTGATTATATAATTACGTATTATTTTTCTCACAATCGATCAATTTTTTTTTTTTTTTTTTATCCTTTCTCCCTCCTGCCCGTTTTTAACAAATAAATAATAGATACAAGTCATATAACAGTACGTATCACGGTTATACGAGACAGAATGGGTTTTCCTTATTTTTTTTTATCTATTTTTATTAACGCCAAAATAAACGATAATACTTTGCAATTCGAATATGCGATGGGCAGTGGCACAACTAGGATTTTTTTCGAGAGGGGCGGGGGTTATTACACTTATTACCTCCCCGTTGGTTATTCGTGAATACGCCACTGGTGTCCGGCGTTCAATAGACAATATATAACTACTATGTTATTGTCGAATGTTGAGGCATAATTATTTTTTTTTAATATATGTTTAGAGAAAAAAAAAAAAAATTTAATTTCCATAAATACGGTCCGAGAAGGGGTTATCCAGACACCCGGAACAGCCTCCCCCCGGATAATGTGCGATGATTTCTACGTGTTCCATAAGAATCGGCAGCGTACAGTTCTTGTCGACCTATTCGGTAAAAGAATATTTGGGGATCCAAAAATTGTCTTCGTATCGCCACGGCTCGTCGGGCAACCGTTCTATCTATAATCGATCGTGATGCATGATGTTCGACTCCGTCGCTCTCGAATTTTCGTCTAAAACCGTGTGTAGTTTAGTGTCCAAATATTTGACGGGCGGCCACTTATTTTTATCGTGCCAAACACGTTTTTTTAAGTAATTTTTCGTTATTATGTAAAAGAAAAGTAAAAATAAAAAATAAAAAGCGTACGGTTAATTTTCGAACGTCAGATATTTTAACCGCGGTATATTATTATACTGTTGTTTAACTCGACTACTAAATATACTGCACCGTAATCGTTTTCGTTAAAAATGCGATTATTATTTAAAAAAAAAAAAAAAAATGTATTACGTTAGTCGCTTAGTGTACGTATATTATTACGACTACTTTTCATATTATTCTTCATACCACGAAATATATTTCCTAAGAAATGTCTTTCTGATAAGTCTAATCTCTTATGGTTTATTACTAAAACCGTAATTCGTGACACCGATTATTTCTTATTACTTATGCGTTTAAAACTGCATAAATAGTATATTAATAATAATATCTACAAAACTTTTCAAAAGATAAAACGTTTGCACGCGCAGTGAATGTACGAGATAATATGTAATAATTCTATAGGTACTTTATATATCCAATTTTTAAAAAAAAAAAAAAAAAAACTTTTTAATCCTTTTGGATAGGTTCAATGACTTTGGGAGACGAATCTCCCACAAATCCCTATCAGTGCCACAGCTACTTTCCGTTATTTATTGTAACTATTGTTTTCCCTGTGTCCTATCTATTTATGACGAGTTTTATAAATGAGTTTTTGGTCTACATCTTCCAGTTTTTCCTTTCGTCTTTCCATCCATTATCGTTATTGTCCGTTCAATGTTTCTCATTATATATGTCCGATCCAATTTTCTCCTTTCCCGACCGTCTTCGGTATTGATTATTATTTTTTTTTTTAATCAATTCTTAAGTTATTACGTCATTTTCAGTATTATTTTCCGGCTTCACGGTTTAAATGCTTACAGAATAATTTTCTTTCCACTTCGAGTATCGTCCGTTATGTTTCTGTCCCGTACAGTCCGGACAAAACTCCTTTAAGAGGTTTTCTGGTATTTTCTTCTTGTAGAGAACGGCTGTGCTATTCATTGTGTTCCGTCTCGATTTTCCCGTCATATGTTTTTTTACTCCCTAAATACGTAAAACATTTAACTGTTTCCGACTGTTGTAACTTAAACCCCCTTGTCTAACTTTTCAATTTTTACTTCGTTCCGCGTTCTTTTCCTATTAACACGGCATTTGCATTTAAATACAACTTACGGCTTAATCTTTCTATTTGTATGACTAACGTTTTGATTGGCTTCACAATACTAAAATAAAAATAAAAAATGTTAACCTAATTAAAACCGCTAACGTCGTCGAAAGCTTTTTACGAGTAGACACGCATATATTACGCTCATTTACTCTACATACATTTTTACCATAACCATTGATCAGCCTTAGGCGCAAAACAGCGTCCTCCGGTCTGTCGTTGATTTTCGCTTCTATTATTTTGTAAATTAGCCATACCTACCACCTAATAACTTTCATAAATTGAGAATTTATGACGGGGTCGTTACAGCGAAAGTTACGGTTCAATTTCATGAAACATAATTCGATTTAACGTATATATATAGAAAAAAAAAAAAACCACGAAACGAGTTGGTCGACCAAGGAGTTACAATTTATTATGCACTTATTTCAGTATTCCGCGATAACATTTTAATAATATCAGAAACCCAATCAATATATTATACACGTCTATTTCCCATAATAATATTCGTTTTCGAGGTATATTATGAATTTCTATAGATTTCGTTAATATTACGATACGTATATAATAAAATTGTAAAACGAACAGTATTGTTTACGAATGCCGTTTCTTTATCGGTTTATTTTTTAAATTCATAAAATATTAATTTTTTTACTCGTGCAAATAATTTACTACTATACCGATGACTAATAGGAATTTTTTTATTTTTTTTATTATTATCTACACACAGATAAAAGTTTTTACCTGTTGATTATTATTAAACGAGCAAACGTCGAATAAACAAAAATTAAATATTGGTCGTTATAATATGGCTACATTTGTTGGGCGTTCAATGGATATCCAAATATTAAAATATAATGTTTAATGTTCAAAACAAATAATACAAAGACGTTTTTTTAGAATTATTTACTGTTAAAAAAAAAAGGCATTGAACTTACAATTTGGATATAAATATTTCAATAGGCACGAGTAATAACAATAATAATTCATCGGGCCATTTTTATTATTATTATTTTTTTTTTTGAAGTTGGAGGTGATGTCCAGATATGGAGGACACCTCCCCCCCTCTCAAAAAACAAAAACTGCGTCACCGCAACGACGTATCGATTATAAACGTATACAATTATAATTATTGTAACTTTCATTGTACGGCCTTCTGATTTTTCGTTTTAAGATTGCTGGTTTTTTTTACATATTTTTTTTTTTTTTTTTAAGTTAATTTTAAAGTGCGAAAAGTAATTTAATATTATATAACCGTTAGTTCTTACACACGCTGGGTCGGGTCAGATATATTTCTATAATATTATGCTCGTGTCTAAAAAAAAAATAAAAAAAATATTGAAAATTCGTGTATTGGAAAATTGCGTATTGCTTGCCACGACGACGAAGGTACACATTTGGCAAAATTATTATTGTTGCCCGCGCAACGTTCGGCACGATCTCAAGTCAAATTTAAGAATATACGAGTAATTCGTATTGGTATATATATATATATTTAAATATATTTCTTGGATACCTATCTGCGTTATGTAAAGTAAAATGATATATAGCCCGTGGGCGGGTCACTGTTGTGGGCGTCAAGTCGAGAACGAGTAGGACATAAATGGGGAATATAATTTACATGTAACGATAAATCATCGCCGACGAAAAACGCTTCTGAGCCAAGTCCAGAAACGCCGTGTTTTATACGATTTTTTTTTTTTTGATTTTTTTATCAAAGTTCGACATTTCAACGATTATATAAAATGGATAATAAATTGGCGTTACGATCGACGAGAACGATCTACGGCGAAACGCGCGTTTTCGTGCGTTTCTGCCCGGCAAACAAATTGTCCATCGTAACACAAAACCGGATACAGAAACTAAAGAAAAACTCGACAATTTCAAATGGCTATAAATATATAACCTCTCGAAAATTACCAGAATGCTTTGAACATCTGACTACGCGTATAAAGGGTTATAATAAATATTCGGCGAGTTTAACTGAATTGCAAAAAAAAAAAAAAAAAAACACGATGGAAAACCGTTTTATTGCATAAATATTCTCGTTGTCTTCCTCATTGTTCGCCGGTAACTACAATGAAGTGACAACACTAGATCCCAATTGCAATAATAAAAATAATAAAAAAAAAACACCGTCTTGTCGTTTTTCGATCGGAAAACGATTTCCGAACGGAAATGTCGTTTACAGGCAGACGAATAAAGCACGCGTGTTATATAAGACTCACGGATATAAGATTAAGTCACTTATATAACACTCGGAATCGCTTGGAACGAGACCGGATGTATCCAAATACACCTTTTTAAAGCCGGTTTAGTAATCAAATTTCGTAAAAAAAAAAAAAAACGGTTATAAATGTAGACGGTTTTTCGGTAAAATGTTGAAAAGTTATTTGTGTTGGCAGTGCTTTCAATTCGTATCTCATCGCACTTTACGTTTATCGCAATTATCGTTATCGTAGTGTAACGCCTAATTACACTCAAGCAATATGAAGTAAAAGTAAAATGTGTGAAATGAAAATAGCGAAATAAAGATAAATATTTGTTTTCCCGTTTCTTTCCTTACTTCGACTATGAGGTTCATTGGGTTATGAGACCCACTTTGTGCTGGTCCCAAAAGTGAGTCGTATAAACGACGTCCATTGTCTATATAATATAGTAAATTTGCACAGAATAGTCAAAATCTAGAAGAAGAAAAAAAGCGATAAACCAAAGTGATTTCAAACTACGGCGGTCGGTGTCTCTTTTAAAAATAATTAGGGTCGGGCTCGAAATCCAAATATCCGAATTTCAATCGAATTCCTATCCGGATTTGCCCGATTATCCGAATAATCCGGATTTATGGATTTGCTTTGTTAGTAATTAATTAGTTTTGATTGGTAGTCGAAACGCGTCGGAAATAAGATACAAATTTTAAAATGTTATAGAATATAAAATGGATTATTGAACCATTTGAAAAGCGAAATTAAGTCGGATAACCCGTGAAATCCGGATATGGATAAATCCTTAAAATTCGAATATGCCCATCACTAATTTTAATAGGGCCGGTTTTTTTCTTCTTCTATTTTTATCGAGGACCATTCGAATTTCAGTGACACGTCCGAAGAGACTATAACAGCGCGTTCTACGGGCGATAAATTTTGTCCTTTTCAAAATCGTGTATTGTAGCGATAAAAGAATTTTTTTTCGTTTGTATGTTTATTTTTTTTATTTATTATTTATTTATTTTTTTCTTCTTCTTCTACTACTACTACACGCACATCGTTTTGCCGAGAACGTGTCCCGGCGACGTTGCACAGTATTTATGTGTATATACGGCCGCTGCAGAACAGGTTGCCCTGTGCAGCAGGAATCTCGGTGCCGCCGTCTCGGGTCGGGTCACGTCCACACAACTTTACGATAATTTTTTTTTTTTTTTTTTTTCAACGCACGCCGCGAGAGATTTTTTTTTTTAATGTATTTTTTCTACATTTTACGACGGTACAAAAGTTAATAATATTATTATATTTTTTTTTTTTAAACGGGACGTTAATTTTATACGGGCGTTTGTAATACTATACCGTATTACCGGTTTCGCGTTCGATTAATTAATAAGATAAAATATAATATGGCCGCGACGCGAAGAAACGCTCGTAATTTCGGGAGGGCAATATTATTAACTCGTACGTTTCGTAATCTCCGGTCCGCTTTCCGTACGATATTATTAAACCGAACGTTTTATAATATAGAACGGTACATTGGCGTAGTGTATTATATTAAATGTTTGCTCTGGTTTTTTTTTTATTTTTTTTTATTATTAAATTCACACCGTTCGCACAACGGTACCGTGCGTACAAGATAGATTATTATTATTTATTTGTTCGGTTTTTTTTTCTCTCATTTTTCCCTCCGCCCTGCCCTCCCCCCTCGATATCTGTTTACATTCGTCACGATCTATAAAACAAAATAAATATTTTACGTAGAGTTTAACCGTACGGAAAACTACTAGACGGCGACCGACTCGTTATTATCAATGAAGTTCTCTGTCATGTTTACAGTGTCATTTTGATTTGACAACGCGAATAGCGTTCGAAAAAATTGTTTTATTTCATTTACGGTCCGGGCACCAATCGATTTTTTTTTTTTTTTTTTGGGCTGTTGAAGAAAACAGAGAAACAGTTTCCAACCGAAACTACGGTAGAAAATGGCCATTGATGGCCACTATATTTTCTAGTGAAAGAATATAATTGTTTACTAATTGTTTACTTTACTGGTCAATTGAGAGAATAAAACAAACAAAAACAAAATGTACCTTGATTGTCGTTTTCCTATATTATATAAAAATCACGAAAACCCGATGAAAAGTTAATTCTTGGATGTCTTTGATGCAGATCTACTTCCAACCAAAATAGAAAGTCCAGATTTTTTCACGAAACGACACCGCGGGTATGTTTAAAAAAAAAATCCAGGAGGGCGCGCCCCGTCATTTAGAATAAGTTTTATTTAGTTTCAAAACGATTTCATTTCATATCGTATTTCATATCGTACTAATACCTAAGACCCGGGTTGGGATTTTATAGCATTTGCATATTTTCATCATAGATTCCAGTGCTATTTTTGGAGTTTTCGAGATATTTGTGCATTCTTACGTGTGGTCAATCAAAACTAGTCATGTTTTAGCTAATGCAATAATACATTTATATCAAAATTAATAATTTAACGATTTGTCCACCGGTATAAAAACAGTAACATTATGACTATTGTCAATGGAATTAAACAAATCGATAAATTTATTAAATTAATCGTCAATCATTTTCTGTTCGGTATTATTTATTTATTTATTTTATTGCATATTTTGTTATTTAAACGATTTTAAATAAGTGCTATAAAATGCCAACCCGGGCACCTTGTTCTGCACTTTATACAAGTGTGTGTGTGTGTGTGTGTGTGTGCAGGAAGCGATAATAATATGATAATATTAGGGTGAATCACCGACGGTATCTATTTAAGCACTTCACTATCGTGTATATTGAAAATAATACTATGAAAATAATACTATTATAATAATAACGTTATGTATAAGCGAACGCCGCCGCCGGTGAGAGAAGCGGCCACGAAGGTTATCCCGTCGCCTCCGCCGCAGCCGCCCGTGCGGTGCAGTTATTTTTTTATTTTTATTTTTTTGTTGTTGTTTTTTGTTTCGCGTGTCTCCCCGGTCTCACGGCGACAATATTAATACAGGTATGACTCGTCGTGAGTCACGCGGCCGGCGACGGCGATACGATACTATACGGTTATATTCGTTTATTTTTTTTTTTTTTTTATTTTCCACAACGACGATAATGGACTCGATGCGTGTCGTTTTATGGATATTTCGTATTATTATTGTTATTGCGGTCGGTCTTCCTCAAACGCGCGAAAATCGTATCCTTGACGTTCGTTTCGAACGTATCCGCGTCGTATATTTTTTTTAATAATCCGTACCCGCCCTGGCCGGATTCGTATATAATAGGTACAACCACGCTCCTTAAAAGTGTGTACACCCGACACTATTACTATTATTATTTATATTACAACGACGTACACGGCGACTTTTTTTCTTTTTTTTTTTTTCCTACCGAAAAAGCCTCCGCCAATATCCCCCGCGCACAACTCTCGTTTTACACGTATTTACTTTTCTTTTATGTTTTTCTTCAACGTTTCAGTACGTCCGATATGTTTTCAAACCATCTCAAATGCAATACTGTTTATACATTTACGGCGGTATAGACCATGCGCGAGATCGAACGGACTATATAAGAAGTTTTCTCATGGAAGAGTTAACAAAAATGTTTCTTTTTCCAGTTGTATTGTATTTTACGCAGTAAATTGTACATGGACTTAAGTATTTTACAATACATATATATATATATAGTATATTCAATATGTAAAAGTTGAAAAAGAACAAAAGAAAAAAACAATTATTTTTTAGAAAATATTAAATATGCGCGTTTCAAATGTTCAATTTATAAACTCCCGTCCATCGTATAGCGCGGATTTCTAACTCGATCCGCGAATCCTACAACTTATTCCGAGCCCTAAACATATGCGAGAATAACCTAAAAAAATTAAATCGCGTGATGAATGCCCCTATTGTACCCCCGGTTCTAAGTTCGAAACGATAAACGGCGAGTTGTTTCTCCGCGGCTTTATGTATAAATATATTATTATAAAATCCCTACCATAATATTATAATATTTCGTAAATGAATACCTAAATACTAATTGCAAAGATTGTTTCGAAACGATTTATTATTTATTTTTTTTCCTCTCGTAACAATACCTTTACTTATATACGCTTCGGATCTTCTAGACGGACATGTTAAAAAAAAAAAAAAAAAACCTATAATGGTATATATTTTTTTTTTTTTTATGATACTAATTTTCTTATAATTAAAAAAGAAATAGTATACAGTCTTCAATTGCGCGTAACTGTTACTTACAGGTACAAATAGCATTAGCGTTAGAGATTTCCTACGGTGGGCAACGCATTTTTTGTTAATTTTAAGTATCTATTGTCTAATTAGAAAAAAAAACTAATAATATAAATCTTAAGAGGGGCCCTTCGTGAGACCGGTTTTTCGCTAAAAAAAAAACAAAAAAACAACGTATTGTTATACACGAAAAACTATCATGCCATCGTTAGTTCGTCGGAAAGAGGAAGACTTCTTACGGCTAGGGCGCATCGGGCTTGGATTTGGAAAATTACGTTTCTAAACGATATAGTAATAAATATTAATAAATATGATTTATTTTTACCATTTTTTGTGCTTTTTGGTCAAGAAACCTATCGATATCGGATCACCTCTACGGGGCGGCGTACTCAGTTTTCCCGGGCTTCGAAATACAAATAATAACTAATTAAGCAGCTACAGGCGGGACCCTTGACTATATTTTAATATGCCGCACAATTATGAGCTGTTCGTTTTTATGATAATAATACGTATTTAACGATTACGAAAACAAAATTAGGCCACTGAAGGTTAAATACATATGACGATCGAATCACGAACACAAGAGATATCGTCGGACGACTCATGCGAACTGTACAGTATAAATATATAGCCCACTGTGCGTATTAATATGAATGGACTGCAACGGAATGCCTATGAGATAACCGGGGTATTTGTTATTATTATTTTTTTTTTTTATCCGTTAATATTATTTTACCGAATAATAATGATAATAATTGTATAGTCTGTAGTGTATAGAAAATGATAATATCATTAAGTAGGTGCGGTTTGAAATTTGAAAGACGAAAAACAAAAACGTTGCGTTTTAAATAATTGATTTTCATTTATATTCTGAACGTTTTAAAATTCCTAAACACCCCGCACAAATGTGCAATATCATACTAATAATAAATGGGAAGAAAACGAAATACTACGCGCATGCTCGTGCATGTATTTAAATAATGCGTCCATTAAGCGAAATATTTTGACGGGAGTTTTATGAAATTCCACCGTCTTACCCTAGTTTTTTAGTTTCCGTCCGGTATTATCTGCGAATCGCATTTTCTATTTATTTGTTACGTTTTGTATTTTTTAATTTTATTATATGTCATTTAGATTACGTCTAACGCGCACCGTGTAAATATAGGAATAATCATTTTTTGTTTTTTTAAATAAACCGAAGAAAATATTTTGCCGAATAAAAAGTATTGTGTATTTAATACGACATTGCCCCCGACCTCTCATTTTTTTTTTCTTTACATTCCTGCGATTGGGTTAAAATTGAATACATAACATGCCTCTAATGTTTGTAAACGTGAATAATAAAATATACACAGAAGGCGATTTTTATTGATTTGTTTTTTTAACAGTTTTAGTTGAATTACGGTCGAAATAATTCAAATGTTTCGCTGGCTACGTCGAATATATTTATTTATACGCGACGGCCGACAATAATAATTTTTATTTATCGGTTATCGGTTATTGTAGAATATTGCACTTTCGACGTTTCATTTTTTTATCGTACAACATTGTCCTGTAGTCGAAATGGATTTTACTAAACGACGTTAAGCTGGATTTCGGGAAATAATTCCATACACCATATTGGTGTACGTAAATTATAATTATGTAAGATGGATTTAAACAAATATCGTATTGATCGTCGGCGAATCGAAAGTTTCGTAAACCCGATAGAATCTATAGACGACGATATAACATTTTTTTTTTCTGCTGAATTACCTGTCGGTTACGAGTAGAAAAAAAAAATACATAATATTTCATACAACTGCAATTAAACCGAGTAGACGACGATTTGTCAATATTACATCGAAAACGAAAACTAAGCTAATCGACCATTTAAATACGGTTTGAAATAAATAAATATTTATATGGACGTTTAAAAAAAATAATAATAAAAATTTTAATCGGTAGAACATGGACGTGTTTAGAGTGAATAACTTCAGGAATAATTTTGTTTTTTTTTTTATCGATTTATTAAATATACGATTAAAAAAAAATTCTGATATTATTTTTTGTATTGTCACGGGAAAAATAATAAACTTGAATGAAAATTTATCTTAAGTAAATATCCGGAAATTAATCATTTACTTGTTTGTTTTTACATTATTATTGATATAAATGTAGTTATACTATGACGATAGTGCGATTACTAGCGATGTTAGTTTAACGATTAGTTTGATTTATAGGCACAATAAAATTATTACTCATATTTTATAGATTTCTAAATACCACAGTAGGTAAAAAAAAAAAAACAAGGAAAAACTCTTTACAGCGGGTGCTTATATTCGAATAATATTAAGTACGCGACACAAAATTTCAATTTTAACGTATAAGGTTTATACGTTAGGTTCTATTAAAACGTTTAATGCTTTTTAATAGAATATTAATTTTTGAAATCGTCGTATGTAATATAAAAACAGTTGGTAAAATGCGTATAATATATTATATTTTATATCTCCAAACAAGTTACACCTACTGTCAACGTAAAAACATTGATTTACGATTTAATCGAGTTTTAGAACGGTTTTGTCAAAGAAGGAGAAAACAAAGAGATTACGTTTTAACGTATATTTTAATTGATCTGCTATTTGTTAACGCGGGCATATAGAATAAGAATACGTTTTCAGGGTTTTCCGGCGGTTTTTTTTTTTTTATTATTTCTTTCAGGATCATGAATATTATTTTTAAAATAAATTTAAAAAATATAACTTGGTCCTGAAATACAATACTAACAATATGAAATACTATATTACGATTATATAATTTTTTTTTTTTTTTTTTTAAACCAACATACTCAATATTATGTCAAATATTCGAATAGTCATATAAGTCTTACCTGATTGATGAATCCAAACACTTTGAAATAAACTCGTTATGAAAAACACGCTCGATGATTGATGACAAAAAACAAAAAAAAACACACACACACAAAAACAAAATAATAAACGAAAAATTGCCGGGAAAAAATCGGAACAAGACGACGCCCGCGAATTGTTCGTGATTAAATAATAATATAATATATGTTCTATGCGAATGAAACCGGAGATGTATATAACGAATGAAATGTAAATATTATCGATAGAAAAAAAAAAATAAAAAAATGTTAGATTTAACGCAATACAACGTACGCACGCACGAAACGAGGTACGAGGAAGTTTCAGACTCGTGAGTGCCGTTTACGAATTCAAACTGCCCGCCGTGCGGCTGTGTTCATCGCCGACGAGACGGTGTCGAGCACGCGTACCCTACCGCCGCCGCCGCCCCGCGCCACCGCCGATAACGCCACCGACGACAGCGCCATCTGTGAGAGCAGAGTCCATATTCGGACGCGCATTATAACTATGGGCGCGCGTGTGCGTTGCATTTCGGTGAAAGTCAATTAAAAACGTCGGTAAAAATAATAATAAAAAATACTCGTAACCGCTCGTCGTATATAACCCGGTTACCCGGGTGTCCAGGCCATTGACATTTTGCATTCTGGTTGTTATTTTATTTATTTATTTTTTGGTCATTAATCGCGCACGGTACCTATATCTATCTATCTAGATATATATATATAATATTGTTAAATCTGCGCGAATTGCACACGCATAGAGTCAAGAAATGTCTATTGAAACGACAAACGGTTGTCTGTGCGTCTTAATTTACTCGGTTTCGTGTGAACTCTGCTACAACCGTAATATAGGTAGGCAACCCGCTCGTATACGCCGGGCGTACGTATAGATTTTAAAGGTTACGCGCACAACAATTTTATATTACTGGTCTCTAACGGAAAAAAAAAAATTACATATATATATATATAAATAAATATTAATAAAAAAAAACAACGAGATTATAATCTGTCCGCCGTGAAAGTCGCGTTGGGTGTCTGTTTGGTATGGTTTTTTTTTTTCTTGTAGATATATAAATGCAGAGGTATGCGAACAAAAATTGCACATATCTCGTGTACGTGTGTACACGCGTTTGGGATTTCGACGATTCAAGGACAATAACTTCCATACGTATATACGAACACTCAACAGTTATACTGTTATTTATAGGGGTTAGTGAAGCCGCGTTCCCCGACGAGGTATGGTTATTTAAAAACGGCATAATTGGCCGATAACTTCTTGAGATAAGATTAGGTTGTTTGCAACGAGACAGATAAAGATTATAAAGATTTCGAAATGCGCCAGCGCAAAACGCATTCTCCGTTAAGCGATTTTTGGCGATTTTTTAACCCATCCCAATACTCGGACACCCCCCCCCCCCCACCGTATTTACCAGATCGAGCCCCGTGCGACTGTTATTTATCCCAAAAACTGAAAACTGCTTTGAAGAGAACACTCGATACCTCATAAGAGGCGAAGAAAAAAACGGCGGACCAACTCATAGGTCTGGCAATCTGATCACTTACGGCATTGCTTTGAACAGTAAGACGCGTGTGCAGCGATGTGTAGATAGACGAGGATAGTATATAGAAGGGAATCGTTGTTGAATTGTTAATTTTTTTTAAATAAAGTATATTTTTATCACGAAATCCGCTTTTAAATAGCCATATCTCGTAGATCCCCTCTTGTTCGTATCGAGACATACCCTGGCTGATTTCGCCCAAAAACACACTGATCGCCGATTTAACTAATCGCCATTATATATGTAAACGTGTGATTAATGTCGTTTGGATTTCAATTTTTCCTTAGCACTGTTCCAGTAGCGCCGGAACAACGAGAGCAATGGAGGTTGTTGCCCGCGCGGGTAAAATTCCCTAGGGGCTAAGCCCCCACTGATCAAATGTACAGGTTTAAGTAAGTCCCTATAATTTTTATATTGAATATCGAAGCGAAACAATCGAATAGAGGAGAATCGCTGACAATATGGAGAAAAAAAAACGGATTTAAGGTAAATGGGTTTTCCAAATTTTCTCCGATTTTGTAATAATTGAATATTAGTTTTTTACAATTTAATGGTCGTCTAATGCCCATTTAAGGGGAAGGGCTACGATCGATTTGACGTTGTTTATGAACGTAAGGTAAGTAGCTATAGGACCGACAAAAATGTAGGTACTTACAGAAGTCTGATTTAAAAAATGAAAATATGTTTGAATTCATAAAAAAAAAAACATTTACTTTTCAATTTTATCAAATTATTTACGAAGATAATACGTTTGAAAATTCGTATAGATTGGTCAATTTTCAATAGTAAATAATTAAAATGTTAATACGAAAAATACATACGCTTCAACCGATGCAAAATAAACTTGTTTATATAATCTTGCGTCTTGACATTTTTAAAATCGAATAACAGTAAGCAGTACCTCGAGTTTTGTCAGGCGTCATTTAAGTTTTTTTGGTGACAATTTCACGGAGTTTTCCGGGACCTTTAAGCAAAAATACGATTAAAAGAAACTTTTGCGACAGACTGACAAATAAAATTGGAATAAAAAAAAGTTACGCTATTTTATTAGAACCGTATTTTATTATATGTTTAGTTTAATGTAGGTATTTATTTCAGAATTACACGCCGAAGAAACAAAAAAAAAAAAAAAAGTATTTTTGAAATAGTATTTAGATTATTACGGTTCAAAAACCGTTCCAGCTACACTGACCGCACTTCCACTAACCCACGGTTACGTTAACCGTGATGGACCTCGTTATCAATCACGATTGAGTTCCTTATAGTTGATACGATATTGTGATAACAGTGATAACAGTGATAATATTACAATATCAATGATCGAATATTATTGTAGTCGGTAGATATAATCATATAATCCCTTTTGAATATAATTTTCAATTAGTTTACGTGGAGTAAAAAAATATAATAAAAAAATTGACGACGTACATATATCGTTTACATTTCAAAACTATTTTGTTTTTTTTTTTATTAAACCCACATATTCGTTAAAAATACATAATATTTAATCGCCATAAAATTGTACAATTTTATTAATACCTACGCATGGGGATAAATTACGAACATACCATATTATAATGTTAAATAATATACCTACATATTTTATACAAATATGCTAAACAGATAATAATATTAGTTTTTTTTAATTTTTTTTTTTTTTTTATCGCGTGCATAATAATTTTCCGTTGCGAACGATTATTTACAAAACCAGAAAAAGAATTATATTTAAAACCGCCTATAGTACTATTTCATTACTGTAACAAGAACAACAATAATAATATAACATTATCTTTGAATATTTGTATTGATAACGAAGTGCTTTTAAATAATTTTATCGTGTTTATGGAAAAAACCGTACGATTTACAATCGTGACATTATACATTTTTACCTAAATGTTTTAAACGCATTGTTTCGGTTCGTAACAAAGATAAAAAAAAAAAAAAAAAAATCGTAATACGTAATGCGACGGAGTGTCTATAAGGTAAAAATTAAAAAATACAATAATTATTATTGCGCCTGAATGGAAATTTTGTTTTTAATCCATTGTCTCGTACTGGGCCTGCTCTTATGGGGTGGTTGCAAATGTCTACCTTAAAAAAAAAAAAAAAAAAAATGCAGCCTTATTCATGCTGAAATTAAATGTACACTATGAATAGACATTATTACTAGCGAACGCGTTTAAAATATCCTCTACGGAACGAGTAAAGTGCCTTTGAAAAATACAAAGTAACAGGGCATTTTCAGTACTACGGTTAAAACAAAATGCCATCAAAAATCATGTTTTTTTACATGAAACAAAATACGCCGCCAAAATTGTCCGTTACCTAATTAAAAAAAAAAATAAAACGCCCGGGACATACTTTGCACCGTGGATAAGACAACGAATACACGTTATAATAAATTTAAACTGAAAATCATATTAATTTTGTAGTTACGAAATAAATTACAGTTGTCCGGATTCGTTTCACGAATTTTCACGAAAATTTTAAACGTTAAAAAACGCTGATAAAAATAAACTACAACATTTTTATGTTCACGTAAAACCAAAAAACCAAATAGATGGCCGGAGGGGATGACGAATAACATCTAACGTGGTGTGGAAATGTATACGATTCCGTTATAATAATCAGTATCGTACATATCAGTAATAGTAATTCGCGTTTCCTCTCATTGTTCACATCATCGCGTTCGTCGATCGTACAATAAAAATATTAAAACAACGACTCGACAGACAAAACGGAAACTAAAAAACTATAAAACTACCTTTTTATGCATATGTTCAACCCTCATGCGGCGTGGGAGACGAGGGGGCCAGTCATCATCACCGAATTTAACCTAAATTACATTTTTATTGTAATGACAAAAAATTCAGGCGGGTTGTGCCTGAATCGTAAATAAGATTTTGCATTTTTTTCTCTTATAACCAAGGATCGGCTAATTACCTAGACCAGAGGTGGCCAACTCTTATAGACTTGCGAAGTTTTTCTAGGTTGTCGCGATTGATAAAAAAAAAAAAATAAATAAAAATAACGCTTTATTTTACAGTTTTACACAACAAACATTTTAATATACTCGATTACAAATTAATACTTTTAGAAGGAGATAATTCAAGGATTATATTTACTACAATTATGTTTTGTTTTTTTTTTTTTCATTGAAGCTCATTTAATTATTTAACGGGATGTTTGTAATTGTATTTGATTTTTCTTTCTCGCCGAGCTATTGAGCGGATAATCAGATTTGTACTCGCCATGCATTGTGTTAAAATGCCTCTCGGATCTCCCGTCGGATAACGTACTGGTGTGTCCACCTATATAGCTAATCGTTCTCGATGGATAACTTCGTTTTGCGTAGTTATTTATTGCCTTTATTAATCGTAATTTATTTAATTATTATGTTTGTGGGTTAAACGTTGATGAAACAATTTACGAACAAAATGTTTTATTATATACAGTAGAATCCGCTTATAACGATCTTCAAGGGACCTAGAGGATCGGATCGTTGTATCCGAACTTTGTTATATCCGGATGACAAAAAAACCTAAAATTGATTAATTAAACCACAGAGTACATACTGTTTTAGACATTTTACTTTTCATGCCTTGATGATAATACCTTGATCCATAGGCTGAAGTACAGAGGTCGCGTTTGGTGGGGGGAAAAACCAACTTTATGAAGTCGAGATTTTATACAGAAGCCGGACAATTGTCTACAGTCAATAGGATATGCCGGTTTTCCTTTACCAGATTTTTATTCCATTCTTTCAATCAATTTGAAAATAGTCACCCATGTTTTTTTTTATTTATTGCTTCTGCAGTCAACAGTAAAGTTGTTGACATATTTAAAACATCTCGGCGTCTTAGCCTTACCAGGGACGTGTCTTACCGGATAGAAATCAAAACAGTGACTGAAATAGTGAGACACATATTGTGACGCATACTACGGATACATGTATTACAGATTATATAACGAGTTATCGCACCGGACGTAATCCGTTTTATTATTATAGGCGAATGAAAAAACCAATTTTAATATCGAAATAACACCGTCATATCCGGATCATCGTCGTAACCGATATCGATATATCCGACCAAAATTACCGCACGTCAGATACAAAACCAACCGAGTACGTGGCTGGGAATCGTTTTATCCGGAATATCGTATTATACGGCATCGTGATCGACTATACGGTATGATATAAATGGCGAAATGGAGTCGTGATCGACTCGAACTCGCGACGACCCGTGTTGGCCATCCCTCAGACCCGACTTAGACGGTCCGTCGTTTTTTTTTTTTTTTTATTTGTTTCCCCTATTAATTCTTTTATTTATGAGATCTGCCCTCCAGAAGGAAATCGCAAATACGCCCCACCACTGACGATGATTGGCGGATCCTGGCCGAACCGTACAAAGCCGAGCCATATATTTATATCGCGAAGAGCGTTCTGGAAACGAAGACGACGACGGTTATTAACGTCCGATACGATCGGCAATCGTCTCTGGGACACACGCGGCTTCGCGACAGACGTTCGGCAACGTAATTATCCGTAGTACTACAATGGAATAATAATAATAATAAAAACAATATCAGTAATAACAATTAGTCTATACGACAACAAAAACAATAATAATTGCATAATAACGATAATAGTACTACGCAATGTAATCGCGTACGCCTGTATATTTGGCGCGCGAAAAACATAAAATAAAAAATGTGAAAGAAAAAAAAAAAATAAATAAAAAATGGCCGTACCCGTCGGTTAATTATATTGTTACGTCGTCGTCGTCGTCGCTCGGCACGGCCAATGCTAACGGTTTAACGACGGGTGTGAAATAAAAATAATCGGCGGCGTCGTGTCGTCTCGGTAATATTTTTTGTATTCAAATACGCTTTTTATGCGTCACTCGTGCGGCGAATCGACGAATTGATTCGAGTTAATTTACGGGGAGGATAGAAAAGAAATAACCAACTAATCGATGCATGCCGTTTTACCGCATATATTACCGGAGATTTCGTTGCATTACGCTCGAATTTTATTTTATTTTTTCTTCTTCTTTTTCACCGTTAATCGCAACGCACGACGAACCTTGTATCGGATGGCCGAGCATTTTTTGAGAAGCCAAATTAATGAAAACCGCGTGGAAAGTCAAAAATAATAATAATAATAACTATCCCGATGTTCACATACTATTGGATCGGGAATTCTATACGGATATGTTTCTCTTATTGAATTTCGATACGATTTCTGGTAGGAATATTGTTAACCGACACAGAGACGAAAAAACCACAAATTTATTACAATGAGATTTTATTTTTGGATAGTATGCAGAGAGTAGAAATACTTTTAGAATAGGCCTGATTTGAGTAGACCAAGGATGGTGAACCATTTGATATCTGCGTGCCAAATAAAACATTTCGGTTTGATTTTATTTTCCCGGTGTGTTCAGGGACTTTAGCAACTTTAGAGACTTTTTTTTTTGTTTTACTTGTTGTTTAAATAATTAATTAAACATTTAAACAGGACTTTATTTATTGTTATACTTAGCTTTACATTACTTACTATTACATATTAATAAAAAAAATCATAAATTAGTGATTAAGAAAATATGAAACTGTACAAATGGTTCGCATTAGGTTTAGTTTAGAAAAAGTAAGGAATATTAATAATTTCCTGCATAGGATCGGCAAGCGCGACGCCCCCCACTGCACCCATTGCACATCGGAGGTGGACGATGCGGCCCACACCCTTCTAGACTGCCCGGCTTGGAATACCGAACGTGCAGCGCTGGTCGCGGTGTTGGGCAGCATCTCTCCGGAAGGGCTTGGACCGGCCATGCTCAGCAGTACCGAAGCATGGTCAGCCGTCAGGGCCTTTGCAATCTCCGTCATGGGGGCAAAGGGGGAGGAGGAGCGTCGGTGGGAGGTGGCCAGAGCGGCGGCGGCAGCGGCAGCAGCAGCAGCAGCAGCAGAGGCAGCAGCAGGAGCACCGCCGGAGCGTCGGCGACAGCGTCGACGGCAGTAGTCAGTGTATATAGATAGATGAATGCATATATATTTTTTTAGTAGTTTAAGATTTAATAGTTTGTTTTTTATTTTTTTAAAATTAAAAAAAAAAAAAGAATGTATATTTTTAGTTTATAAGGTGTTTTGTAAATACTTATTTCATAAGTTAAATAATGTGAGCCCGCCCCGCGAAGGGGAAAAGGGGATTTTATGGTGTGTATGTAATTATTTCGTGTTTTTCATTTTATTTAATAAATGATGGTGGCGGGCCGGTAGCATTTCCGCAAGGCCAGTCCCCGGCCCGTCATCGATGCCACAAAAAAAAAAAAAAAAAAAAAAAAGGAATATTAATAATAGAAAATCGTTTTTCGTCATCAACTGAAAACTTCTCTATAGGATCAGCATGTTCCACAAATTTATTATCAAATTCCCTGCACCTGTGATGGTTGTATATTAGTAGCATAGATGCAGGGAATGTTGTGGTAATACGATCGACGCATGTATGTAGTGAATCAGAATTGCGGTATTTTTTTTCCGATTTACCGACTACATTTTTCGGAAACAACTGTTAATACGTCGGATTCTTTAGTTTGGATTTCTCGGTGTATGTGAAGATTTAACAGTCCATTTAAACGTCCCATTGTGTTTCGGAGGTAGGTTTTGATTCGCCGCAGTGCGGAAAACTATCTCTCAGCCGGCACTCACCGGTAACGTTGCAAATATTTTCAATAAAATATATAAAAATATCCCCTTACTGGGAGGATCTGCCCACGAAGTTAGCTTCGAGATATAGACTTATTACGCCTTAAAACAAAAAAACTGGGTTCAACAACTTGTACTTGCATAGACCCCTTATTGTCCAGTTTAATCGGCTTCGCGTGGGACATAACCTATTACCTAGTCACTCATTTAAACTTGGATTAAATGATTCCCCCTTTTTGTACACTCCATCTGAATAAAGCTATTTGTGATCTCCCCCATATTCTATTTGTTTGTCCTGCCCTTGAATTTGGCCTTATTACAATTAATTCCCTCAAGCCTCTCAATGTTTCTTCCAATCATCATTCTATTGTTGATACTAAATCCGAAACCGCTATAAAATTTATTATCATTTTTATTTTGGAAGCCGGCTTAACTATTTAATATACCTGTATCTATTTATGTTTGTCTTTTTTTAAGATAATTGTTGAGCTATCATCGTTTCTAACTAGTAGCTAAATAATAAAAAAAAATAAAAAAATATAAATATTTGTTTGTGGGGGGGCTTCAACCTAAAAGCCCCTCCCCCCATGTGTGCTCCACTGCATGGAGTAGACGAAGAATATGGAGTGGGAGGAGTAGAGATATGCGTCGGACGATAATATGAGTGTAGCCGTAACTTGTGCGTGGGATTTCCAAAGGCGGACAGAGAAAGAACACGGGGGAAAATTTAAAATTGACTTTCACTGAAACGCGCGTACGCTAACTGACGAGCACGTCGGTGTCTTTGGTCCGTATCCCGGAGGGCGACGTCCTACGCTACACTATTAAACGACGTATTATTTTTGCTGAAATTGTTTTCACTGTACAAGAACAGAGGCGTAGCCAAGGGGAGCACGGTGGCCTTGCCCCCCTCCCGCAATTGAACGTATTTATGTAAAAAAAATTGGTTTTGTTTTTAGTTATAATCGTATCATATGTATGCAATTTCAGTTTTACCTGTTGATTATTGATAATAAGAGATCGATAATTTTGTTTTTGAATGTGTCGTTTATTTTCTATAACCTAACAAAAATACAAAGTGTATTTTGTACCATATTATTTTATTGAATTTTTTTTATTTAATACCAGACATTGTAAAATTGTCTACATGCCTAGTACCTACGGTACATTACTTTCATGTTTCGTTGACAATTAAACGAATAGTATATATATATACATTTTTTTTTTTTTTAAATGTAATAAGCGTCAATGGACAAACAAGTGGTTTTTTTTTTATGCTTTCCCCCCATACACATTAACAAATCCTGGGTACGCCACCGTACAAGAATATTTGAAATAATGACCTCTCCCCACACCCATGTGATATTGTTTTAAAAACCCGGCGCGTGGTTTCGATAATATTATCCATATTATCGCCACTTGGTGTTTTTCACCGGAAGAACGGACCAAAGTCGTTGTATTTATAAAATGTTATAATTATTACGCGTAATATAAAATTAACCCGTGCCGAACACGATTCTAAAAATACGCACGAGACAAACGCTCGGCGCACGTGCGTCATCATAAACCGTTATAGAGATAGTACCTCTTGAAAACAAACAAAAAATTGGCTTAGAATTTCATTTGTTTTGTCTTTGCACCCCGCTCGGCAGTGATTCACATCATACGTATACGTCTGTATTTCGATACGAACGTGTTATTCAGGCGTCATCGTCGTCATCATCAGTGGCGTAAAACTGGGTACAAAAAATAATTTATCCACCGAAATCAAAACCACGAGGTGTGTGGGCGATATATGTATTTATCCAGAGAATAATCAGATCCCTTCAACCCCCCACTCACCAAATTGTCTTAAATTATAATAATTTATTTAGTACTTGGAAAGCATCGTGTAAGACGTTCCAAAAAAAGATGCAAATGCATTGAAATCCGAGCCCTACTTTTAATAATACCGAAGTGTGCGTTCGCGTCGAGTGGAATCTTTTTCCGCGTCGTCGTCGGAAAGGTCTTCGAGGTTAAAGCGAAAGTTTTCCGACAGTTTTAATATAACATTATAAAAAATGCGCGCACATTCAAACTCGGCGTATATACATTATACAGGGTGCATGGTCAGTGTAATTGATCAAAATTCACTTTGATAAAAATCAATGAAATATGTTTAAATATGACTTTTTGCGGGTCGAATTGAAGCCCGAATTTTCATTTGATTATAAGCGGTGCTAGTGAAAAAATACATAAATATTTGACATTAATTCAAATGCATATTTTAGCTTCTATAATTAGTATTTTAAAATTCGGGCTACGATTCGACCCGCTAAATGTTCTCTTCTCCTTAATCAAAAAAAAAAATAATAATAAAAAAATGAACTAAATTCGACTGACAGTTTTTCCTGTAAGACATGTTTTTGTACTAAAAATGCATCGGTTTCCCGACACCCTTAAGAGGGCGTGCTACTTCGGGTATTTTAGGGATTGCGGTATAGGCAAATTTTACTCGAAATTTTTGAGAAACAAAAATTAAAAATTATCTACTGTAATCAACAGTCGCGTGTATTTATCAAAATTATTTATTGTGTAATTTTGAGATAAACAAAAATGTCTACTAGAGTTACACAATAACCTAATTAATACATCAAATTTTCACCATAAAAAAAATTCAGTAAATTTGAAAACCGGGTTATTTAGTGGACCATATTTCTCAATTCAAGAAACCGGAACCTTTTAAATAAAATACAAATATTTTCGATGCTTTTAGGTTCTTATCGGTTCTAAGTAATACCTGAACACACAGACACGTACAAGTAACCATGTTATTTATTTTTTACAATGTTTAATTTTTAGTACATTATTTTGTTTATAGTTTTATTATAAAATCCTATTAAGCAAATTGAATTTTGTAAACCGGAATTGGAACCGGAACCGAAAAACCACTAAGGTGCCAGTCCCTGATACTAATACAATATTTCAGAGAATAAAATTGAAAAAAATAATTATTTTCTCGGTTTAAATCGACGGGTTTATTCGATGTTTCACTGTGACGATGTCTGATTGAACGCAGCTAAAGAGGAGGCGATTCGAGTGAACGCAATAACCTAACCCTTGGGGGCTACTCGAGAATTGCCTCCGAATTACCACCGATTCGTGTAAAAAAAAAAAAAACAAAAAAACCAAAAGACGTAGCACCCGGATTTGCGAGATGATTCGAGGGGGGGCGGGGCGAAAAAAAAAAATCTTTCGACGGTACACCCTGTGTATCCGTGTACCGTTACGGCGGTGACAAGATTCGGGGTCGTCGGGGCGAATGCGGCGGTTGAACCGCACCGGCCGACCTCCCGGCGGCGGCGGCTAGTGAATAATTGCCGCGCGACAATAGAAAGCCAATTAAATCGTGAATATGAATTATCCGATCGCGAATACGATAAACGTACAGACGACAACGTCGTTAACGCTTCCCGTCGCAATACATAACGACGGTTGACTTTTCGCAGTTACAGCGGTCGGACGATTCGTTATTTTACTCGTATTTACGTTCCGGGCGTATATAACGGGGGGGGGGGGATATATTACAGTTTATGCGCGTTGTTTTATTTTTTTTTTTTTTTTCTGTCTGTAATAAACTATTTTTTTCCCGCCGTCAGAAATCTTGCTCCAATCGGATAACCGACAGTAGAAACGGAGAGAGCTATTTTCGTTTCATTTCGGACCTAGTTGGCGGTGCATCGGGGAGGCCGGGTTTTGGATGTTTGAAAACGCCCCAATGATTAAGAAGCGAACGCACCGAAATTTCGTTCACGGTATTTGGGAATATTTTCGAAATTCTCAACGGAGAGAACGGCGGGAATTTTAATCGTCGACGACCGGGGTTACAGCCCCTCGTCTTTCCCTTTGATCTTTCCCGTCCCATTTCAAATATCGTGCGTACTACGCCACTGAATATATCTCCGATTAATATAAGCGTATTATGAGTTGTCGTGTCTCCCGAAAACGGCTTTTTGTTTTAGTTTTATTTATTATTATTACGCTCGTCGGGAACCGCGAAATACGGACGCGAACGATATTTTTAAACGTCGGAGTCACGGTTTTTTTTTTTTTTTTTTTTTTTTTTCAATTATTAATATTTTCTAAACGTAACCGTCCGGCTGCCGGAAATTGCGTTCGCAGGGGGAGGGGACGGTGAATTTCGCCTTGACGGCTATACGACCGATGGATTAAAAATGTTTATTACATTAATGATTTGTGGCACAATTTTGGCGAGTGTTTTTCGCACGGATTATGTCGGGGCCCCGATGATAAAGACCTTGGAACTCACGGCAATAAACGAATATCGCGGCCGAAACGACCTCGAGCGGAGCGCTAGAAATTTTACCCATAATAATAATAATTATTGGTAACATTGGCGATAAACGATTATGTTACTAACGAGTAATCGGCGTCGTTCGTTCGTAATAGAAAAAAATAATCCGCCGTTTAGAATTCACTTCCTAAAGTTCTTTTCGATTGCCACGCCGTTTATCGCGGTGCCATTGTATTGCATATTGTACATGCATATTATTCCATTATCGACGTCGTCGATTTAGATGGTTTTCCCGTAAATAATTTTGTCGGTTCGATACGCGGCAAATTTGTAGATATGTTTTAAGGATTTTTTTTTTATTCCTGCGGGTATATAGATATAATCGAAAACGATTTATTTCCGTTGCTCCTCAGAATTGTCACGTTTAATCCTAAACTATTTTTTGTTTTTTTTTTTTTGTTGTTTTACATCACACGTGTATATAAATATCAAATATCAATAGAACAAATTCTATTCGTCCGGGTTGTTTTTTGCGTTTTCGTCTATATTGTCTCCTCCGCATTTATAGTCGTATGTTTTGACGAATTGATAACATATACAGAGTCCATTCAATACGCGCTGAAATTTACGTTACATCAATCTATAATTTTTTTTTTTTTATTGAGTCTAAATATACAATCTATATCAGTAGACATAATAAGTATATGTGATATGTGGAATAGATAACATGAAAAAAATAAAACAAAATATCGAGTAAAGAAGCCGCCCAATGATGACACTTTAATTGTTAATTTTTAATAGTTGTAAAGGGAGTTTATTAAGACATGTTTTATATGTGTTAACTATTGTAAAAGGACTCTGCACCATTGGCGTTTTAAACGTCTAGGTGGGCTACCTTGATACGAGAGGGAGGAGAGGTTTTTAATTAAAGGATTTGAGTGGGAGGAAGGCGTGTGTGGAAAGTATGGTTTGAAATATATGGGGAGCATTTATTAATTTTCTTAAAGCACTGTTTTGGAATGATAGAATTTTATTTAAGTTTGATTTGTTTACACTTCCCCCATAGCTGGAGTCCATATGCCCATAATGGTTTCAGTAATGTTTTCTTGACGAAGAGTTTGATATTAAGGAGGTGTGTTTATTAGAGATTAGAGATTTGAAGACACGTAAACGATTGTTCAGTGATAATCTTTTATCTCTAATAAAATGGGCTCCTGTTAGGCGTTTATTTAATGTAAGACCCGGGTATTTGACTGGAGGGAAGGACGGAATGATATTGAAGCAGTTTTCCATAGTAATGAATTAATTAACCAATATCCATAATTGTAATATACTCCTTGATGTACTAAATGTAATTTAAAAAAATAATTCAATTAGAAGATTTATACCCCAATATATGGATTTCGTTGAGGATTATGTTGACCATGCCGGTAACTTTTGCAAGCAGAGAAAAAAATTTCTCTAAACTCAAGTTAATACAAACTTACTTAAGGTCAACCATATCACAAGACACAATGAAATCCCTACCTACATTAAGTATCAAAAATGTCATTGCTTAATATTTGGACTTTTCGGAACTAATTAAAATATTTGCGGACAAAACAGCAAGAAAAGTGAATTTTTAAGTGAATTAGTTGCTTTTTTTTAAAAAAAATTTAGTACTTCTGTAACGAAGTATTTTATGGATAATGAAGAAAATTTTATTAATTATTAACAGAAAAATGATTGTGGACATTTTTTATTGTTAATGGGGCTTAGGTCCTCCAATTACTCTAATTTTGCCTGTTTATATTAAATGTTTAAGTCATTTAAGAGGGAGGGGCGCCAAAACAATTCTTGCACTGGACGCTGAAAGAGCTAAACCCGGTCCTGATTATAATAAACCGAGACGATTTATCGAGAACCAACAATATGGGTCGTCAATGATGAATTTTTTTCAGCTTTAAATAAAACCGAACGATCCGCAGCAAATGCTGCGATCAACAATTGAAAAACGCCAAACAAAAATTAAAAACATATAGTTTTTTTTTGAGCACCTCGAATTGTTGGATAACTCGGACTTTTCCGTCTGTGCCTTCAACGTCGAGTTAACCAAATCCGAATGTATATTATAAGCTCTTTGCCCGTGCGACGATAGGTCAGGGCCTTATTGTTGTACGGCCAGAGGAGACCAAATTGGTTAATATTCGCGGTCGCACGCACGATATAATAATAATCGATTTGTGCGTTTATTATCGCCGATCTCAATAAATGTCGTGCCATCATTTTTTCATTAGTATTATTATATTATGCTATTATTATTACTATTGTTATAGTATACGCCGGACGCACGCGACGGAAAGCGAAAATAGTGAAACCGCGAGAAATTCGCGATTAAACACGTCCGCCCGTCGCCGTCTACGCCGTATTCGTATTGTTCGCGGTAATCTTATATACGCTCGCACAATATTATTGTTATTATTATTATTATTATTATTATTATGAATTGTCTGTTCGATATCATGTCGCTAAATTAATAGCTTAAGAGTGGGCGATGGAATATATTTTTTCATTGGCGACGACCCGCGCAAAAACAAACACTGTATTATTATTACGCGACTGCCCGGGAGACCGGAACGACACCGACGACGCCCTCGTTAACCGCGACTACGACGGCTCTACGTTAACCTATAAATTATAATTTAATAGCCCCGTCTGACCGTTTGAACCGAAAGTGTACCTACGCTTTTTCACAGCTGGTCAGAGGGTTGGACAATAACCCGGCCGCGATAAGAACGGAATAAAAACTAATAGGGTGTAAGTGAGTAGTACCAATACACGGGCTATGGCCTGCACGGAATAAGTCCCCAAGGGACTCAGCCTAGCCCCCTCATTCCCCGTTAAAACATTTATGATCGTACAGTTATCGCCTAGAATTTAGGTTAGGTTAGGTTTGGTTAGGAATTTATGTTGAACATTGCAGCGCAAAACTTGAAACCATCGAATAGAGGAGAATCGTTGACACTGTGGACAATACGGACAAACGATTTCCAACGAAAACATGATTCAAATACATTGAAAGGCTGACAAATAAAATTGAAACAATAACAAAATAGTTGTATTATTTTACTAGAACCGTTTTAACGTATTTACTTCGTATGTTATCCGCTAAAAAAAAAAAATTTTGAAATAATTTTCAGATGATAATTAAATTACGACGTTTTCATTAAGCATTTAACAATTATTTTGTTTTGCCCCCACGGTTTAACAATTATTACGGCAACCCACTGATACAATACCAATATAATATGATTGGTGCCGTTTTTATTTTACATTTCCCCTAAATTTTTTTTAAAGCTTTTTTCCGTGCTAATCTACTGCCCAATATCCATTTAAGGGGAAGGTGCAGGGTCGTTTTTGTGACGTTTTGTAGACCGAAAAGCCAGACATAACTGTACGGCAATCGCGTTTGATGGATTTAAATTTTGAAAACATAATAATAACTTGTTAGGTTCTTTACTAGGGGATACGTTGGAATTATTTTCCTCTCCTTGTCATAAATAAAAGACGATTAAAAAAAAAAAAAAATACAATTGAATGTTTAATTCCAACGCACGTGCCGGTATAGAGAACCGCGAAGATACAATTAATGGCGTAAATTTCTCGGTTTTCCTACGTTTTTGAAAATTACAACGAAATCGTAATAAAAAAAAAAATAACTTCCCCTCACGAGATCCAAAACGCTTTCAGAGCGATGACGCGCTACAGTCGTAAATCGGACTAAGATTTCCGGTATGAAGGAGTTGTTCGCAGACGGGGGAAAAAAATAAAAAAATAAAATCACACGTCGTCGTATGGAAAACCCAACGCGTTTTCCTCGGTTCGCCCGGAATCTAAAACGCGACGCGGCAAGTGCGGCGGGGCGCGCAGCTCTTCGTCCGCTCACTTGTTGCACAATATTATATTTCTTTATTGTCCGTCGTCGCCGGAACTCCCACGTGCGTCTGCAACAGGTTACCCGCCGCCGCAATTTATAATAATATAAATTTTAATATAATATTTGTCCCGGTGTTTTTTTTTTTTTTTTTTTTTTACCGGCCAGTAAAACTCGTCTCGTGATATTATTTAAACTCGCAGACTGTCGCACGCACAAAACGCCCGAGGCCAGAACCATTGGTGTCGAACTCTCGAGCAGCCACAATAATATCATTATTATAATAATATATGTCATCTCATCATCACGAATCCGAAAAGAAATACTTACGGCATAATGTATTCCCGATACGATAATGTAGAAATATTATTATTGTTGTTTTGTCGACGTTTTTTTTATTTTCTTGTTGTTTTGTTTTGTGTCCCGTTTCACAATGGCTCTTTGTTTATACACGACGATAACGTCGGGAATTATTATTATTATTAATAATTTTTTTGTTTTAATCGCAACGCCGATTATAGATTTTTTTTAAATTTTTTTTTTTTGTCCCCGTTCGTGAGACCCGACGATAACGACGTAGGTTTTATTATACAATTCGCGTTGATCCCGGGGCTTAAATACGCACTTTTTGTATCGTATAAACCAGGGGTCACCAACCTACGGGTCCGTCGAGCATTTCGAATCGGTCCGCCCAAGTCGACCGATGTTTAGACGATTCATTTTGTGCGCATTCGAATTCCCGAAAATCCGTTCGCCGTAGAATTTGAAACGTTGAAGTTATCGACCTCACGTCGAACAACCGGCTCAAAAATCGTCCAAAGGAAACCAGAACGCAAACGTTTTGCGCCACGTTGCCGGCAGACTTTTCACCAAATCTTAAAACATGCGCAAGTAAAGTTATTTCAATGTTTAGCTCTACCCGTGCGAGCAAACTTTTTCAAAAATGAAACACGTCAAATCAATGTATAGGACCAACTCAAGTGACGAACATTTACGAGCGACGCTGCTAGTTGGAACAAATTACCGCGAAATTTTAAAAGACAAGCAATTCCAAACTTCCTCGTTGAGTAACGGTAACTCATCACAAGAAAACAATGTGTTTCTTTCCTTTGTAAAATTGTATAATAATTAAATAAAAAAAAAAAATTAATTTTTTTGTTTCATTACATGTCTATCACTCTCTAAAAAAAATTTGGCCCTCGATCCCGAAGCGCCATAAAAAAAAAAAAAAATGATTGGAGACCCCTGGTACAAACGGTTTTTCGATTATAATTATTGAACACTAACGTTGAATTCGTTCGTGCTCGTCGAGTGTATTATCGAACTCACGCGAATCCCGACGATGACTATAAAAAAATTATAATATTTTACGCGCCTGCGGTTTGCGGTTTACGATGTAACGATATTATAACGACGACACGTTTTGTATTATTGTCCGCCGCCCCTCACTCTCCTCGTCTAGTTTAGTCTATTTTTTTTTTTATTACATAATCAAAATTCAAAATATATATATGTTTATACTTTTGTTCTTACGATATTTTTTTATTTTCATTTTAGACTGCGAGTGTAGCAAAGACGCTTGTTTTAGTTTTGCTATTATGTGTGTGTGTGTGTGTGTCTTTTACTCTCTTTCTCAGAAAACACTTTTTCAATTTGTAAAAATGTTCCGATTTAAAAATGAAAAACTTATTTATTATTATCATTTTTTTTTTCTTATTAATCTTAATAAATTATTGTAGGGCGAATGAAAAAATCCCTTCGCTAAAGCTTAGTAAACGACGTTGTCGTCATTGATATTGTTTTAAGCCTATATTAAGGCCCCCATACACGGTCAGTCATGGAATGACAATCAACGCGATTGACATTCAAGATTGACGATTGATAATTACCATATACGGTTAATCAAGACTGACAATCTTCAGCCGTTCGATTATTTTATTTTTATAGTCAACACAATTGTTACTGTTGAAAGTGTGGCGTTTCGTGTTGTTGTCATTCAATATTTATAGAAAAATAAAAATATTTTTATATATGTTAAATTTAAAATTAAACTTAGCATTGAAACGAATGAAGAAGGTATTATTGGTATTGGTATTTACCTTGCGTGTAATAAAACAAAAAAAACCAAGAGAAAAAAAAAATTTTGGATGAAAGAATGGTTCAAAAAAAGAAACACATTATCCCATCATAATCTTCTAGATGAACTTCGACTATCTTCTCCTTCTGACTACAGAAATTATCTCCGCATGGAGATTTGCTATTTTTTGACGACGATATAAAATTTGCAAAAGATAAAAAGACACGACTGCTTCACACAATTCGACTTGATTTACTGATAAATTGTACATTCATAGACATATATGGTTAATCATGAATGTCAATCATCTTGATTGATGATAAAAATTCAAACATGTTTGAATTCAATCAGTCATGAAATTTGATTGTCAGTCATTATCATTCATACATACATACACCATCAGTCTTGACTGTGAATCACGTCGATTGTCATTCATTAGTGACCGTGTATGGGGGGGGGGGGCCTGCATGGTACTACTGGAAGTACGAAAACACATTTTTGCAATATTGTCCGTTAGACGGACAGAGACGACGAATGCGACTTCATCTTAAAAATACGATGCGGAATTTTTACAACACAAAAAAGAAAAAAATAAGAAAACAAATGACGATTTGTTTTTATTTCTGTTGATTTCTCGGTTACACCGTCCACAAGGGAGAGAGCGACCAATACTAAAACCTTACATGCAGTTTACCGAGTTGCGCTCAGAGTGGTTTTTTGATTGCAATGGTCGATATCGTTGCTGTCAGTGTACAGAAACAAATCCCACACCGTCCGAATTTCACACCTGCAACAGTGGCCTCTGTCCATCACGGTGCGAAATATGTTCGAGTTTTTTTTTATAAGATTCCAATCATTCGTTTGTTCAAAAGAAATCATTTCGACGCAACGCGGAACAGAACATTTTTTTTTTGTTTTGTAACCATCCGTATTCACACGAATTAAAACATAAACTATTATTATTAACCGCGCGGTATTGTCTATTTTATGTATAATGGGCGGCTTGCTTATACGACGACGGTGAAAATGTTTAAAACAAAAATTACAAATTATTACGCGTTGAAAATGCGCATTAGAAAATTTCTAAAAAACGAAACTTTCTAAAAATCCGTTATTGTATTTTTTTATCTATCTATAATGTTAAGAAAAAAAACAACGACAACAACTATAGGTGTAGGCAATTTATTCTATGGGTGAAATAAAATCCGCATAATGTCGTTTACAGCGTAGTGGTTGTAGCAAAAATGCGCGAATCGTGTTTTAAGATAAAAATATTACGCAATTATTTTTTTTATCGTTAGAGGCCTTCAGGTCGTTTCGGTTTATATTTCTCGAACAATTTTTCGCTGAATCTCTTGTTGGAAAGACGGAGACCACGAATTCCACAGTGACAGTAATCCTGTAATTCAGTACTAAACAGATTAAACAGAGTACGGTTTAATGTTTTTTTTTTTTTTTAAATTTTCCGTATTTACATAGGCAATAATAATTTTCAGTTCGATGAATGCAAATCGTTCGCAAAACTGGCGGACTTTTTAGGAAAAATTATTGCTTAACGGTTTTAGGTTTAACGGTATTTCTTGGAATTTTACTAAAAAGCCAACAGTAAAAAAAATCAATAACAGAACTTGACATAATCCGCACAATGGGTAGGCCGCTCGTTGTAGGTGAAAAGTTTAAAAGGTAGGATAGGTTTAAATTAAACATTTTAACGTATATTTTTATGCCGATGAAAATTAATTACAACATTTTTGTCCGTGATTATGCATTTTCAAATAATTATTAATATTTCAAAAACACAAGAATAATTTGAAAATTGCATCACGTTTATAAAGTGCTAACACATGTAGTTCAATTCGATGAACATTTCGGGTCTACGATTAATTTTTACCGGTTTACAACAAAACAAAGGAAATCCAAATTAACAGATCATTATATACCGTGATTTTTACGATTTTTTTTTTTATCAAAATCTGAAATTCCAAACGCTCCTTAAAAAAATAAAGTCGTGACTACGGATTTTCGATATTTTTATATTGTTATAAGAAAAAACGTTAAATAAAACTTATATTAAATTTTCTAGTATTTTCGAGAAGCCGACAATTTTCGCACCAGATTAGGTTAGGATTTAACGAGCACCCAGTACCCATAGTGAACTATAATTGTTGTTTTAGTTTTTTTTTAAACCTAAACGTACAATTACGTTCTAACGACAAGATAATAATATCGACACCGAGGGTGTCAAAAATCCTGGGGGAGGACAAATCCGTTGCGTATCTGAGGGGGGGGAAATGCCCCTGAATTGGTCGTATTTTTTTCATTGACTTTTTGTTAAACCATTTACGTTTTATACGTATACAATAGTGAGTCAATTTTCCGTACGTCACCGTTGTCAGATACTTTCGATGTCATAAAATGATGGAAATTCAAAAGTTGAAAAACTTCATATTTTTAACGTGCATTTATTTAGAAACATTAATATTTTTTTTTTTTTTTTTAAACATACAGTATATATATATATATATATGTGTATATATAAGATTTATATATACATCAAGTGTATATAAAAAAAAAAAAATGTCTGGAAAAATGACGGCAATCGCGGGAGTCTACGTGCAAAACAACATAAATATTTTGAATGCATTACAATAATCACTACGTCATTTTGTTGTAACTGTCGTAGAATAGTCAATAAACGTACTGTTTTATAATTCGAGTATTTCGTATTTCAATTGTTCGCCGTTCCAAGTACGATAATACAATTTTCAAAACGTACGCGTGCAATACGAATATCATTGCGTATGGGGGGTTACATAGCGATTTGTATTCATTCGTGTCTATTCGTTTTGATCACGATAATATAATATACGAAATTATATAACGGCACGAAGCAATCGAAGCCCCTATCATCCGATCCCGTTGTTCGATTGTATCGCGTCACGTTATCATCGCTTTATCACGTTGAACCGCCAAATGTCGTGTTACCAACGTAAATCGCGGTCGTAACGCACCGCGGTTATTACTCACGGTTTTAGAAATAAAAAAGTAAAAAAACAAAGCGAATAATTACCGTACGTTGAAGAGCGTACAACCGAATTATAAACCGGGTGTAATGTAATTTTACGTGCGTTAGGCACGGAAAAGCCGGGCGCGGGCGGGTACACGCTCGCCAACGTGATCGACACCCTCCCTGTTGTGTTTGTAGAAAAAAATAAATAAATAAAACGCCGCCGAGTAATTCAATAATATCGCGGAAGATTAATAACGTACGCAATACGATAATATTACACATATTGGTTTCACGATGCGTTGGCGTTATACGAAACGCGCCCGTAGCCGATAGTATTGCGAAACGGGCCGTCGTCGTCGACTGGCATTGAGAAAACAATATGTAATAAATATATTAACAATATTATTATTATTATTATTATTATTTAGTACAGCAATAAAAATAGTAGATATAATATAATAACAAAGTTTACACCATAGACAAATACTACCGTAGCCGCGAATATAAAAAGAAACTTTTAAGCCATGATGCGTGTGAGAGAGAGAAAGTCCTATATGAGAGATTTTCTCATGGAAGAGTCAATTAAAATGTTTGTTTTTCCAGTAGGAATTATATTTTACGGGGGACAATTTGTACCAATAGACTTATATATTATAATAATACGTAGTACACAGTGTAAACAACTGTATATGTACTGTAGAAATATTTTTTTTTTTTTTTTTTAAACACGCGTAAATACGACTTGGTTAATCGATAAAAATGGCTGGTGCTTACGCGGGTTATCATCACCACAGTATACGGTATACAAGGTAACCAATGACCAATTATCAAGTATATTTGATATATAGTAATATAATAACTTCAATTCGCATGGTAAATAATAATATCAATTATGAAATATTATCGTCTAACTACAGATATTGTAAAAATTCCGAAACATTATTTAGCATACACCTAATTTATTTCTGGGTAGGATATAGAGGAGATATTTAATTTATATATCCGTACGCAACGATAAATCATTACTAACCAATAACGATTCTGAGCAAATTTTCGTTAAAAATGTAATGATAAACTAAGGATTCCACACACACATTATTGAGTAAAACAACACAATTTATTATACTTATATAGTGGTAACAATTCAAATGCGTATGGATTGTACATATTTAATATTGGGTTAAAATTAAAAGAAATTTGACCGTTACGCAACAACTTTATTTTATAAGCGTTTAAAATGCACATTTTGATGGGAAAAACGTAGAAATAACGGCATTTTAAAACATGATTTATATGAACTTCGTCCAGAATCGTTTTTCGTTGCCGATGATTTATCGTTGCGTACATATATAAATTGAATTCGTCTCTATATCCCTACATTCAACAGTGGTCTTTAAAGGTGGCGCAAAATATGTACTGTCGTTTCCGTAGTGATTTTCATCTACAAATTGTATAATAATAAATGAAAATGATCTCTAAAACCGATTTTAAAGACCATTTTTTTTTTTACTATATTATCGCTATAAAGACAGACGGGAAATGCCGATGCGATGGCCTATTAAAAAAGCGCGGTTGCCCGCAGTTCATTTCATTTAACCCCTCGTCGAATAATAACCGAGTGCATGATATGCATATTATCCGCTTACATATAATCACACGTACTGCGCGTGATTGCAAACGGGAAAAAAAAAAAAAACGCTCGGCAAAATTATCAGTAAAACCAGTAATAAAACGCATATTTTTAATAATAAATCGTTCTCGCGGGTATTTTTTTTTTTTTTTTTTAGACCATTCGAAGCCTCTTCGGTGAGTAATATTTGTTATTGTTATGGTGTTAGTGGCCTTCGACTGAACAAATTTCACGATCACTACACATATATACAATGTAATCGTATGCGTTATATGTTATTGTTGAGGTACCAACAATTATGTATTGTCCCGAGAAGAGCACTGCGATTGTAATGCAATTGCGCCGCGCAATAATATCGAGAAACACTTACGGTGACGTAACTGGGTAAAAAACCTGGGGAGCTCCCCAGGGAGGGGGCAGTATAATTTATTCGCCAAAATTGAAACCGCGATGGCCGACGGTGTAAATATATTTCCATTCTGTGTGTGCGAAATAATCAATGACCGATTTAACGACTTAATAACTCAGTATCTCACGTTTTTTTTTTTTAATCTATACAATTAAGCGCAATAAGTATATGTGAGAAGGGAAGAAAAACCAAAAACAATAATAACGTTATTGGGGTTGCGTGAAGAACGAGCCACCCGTTAGTGTAGCATTTGACTTGAAATTTACGTTATTATTGGATTAAGTCAAAATATCTCTACACCGTTTTCTTTTGAGTCTGCGACGGGGCTTGCCAGGAAGTGACGGGATATGTAGGCCTTCTATCAGAGGATTTTCGTGGTTTTCTAATCGAATATAAAAACGTTTATAGAAAATGGCAGTTTATTCTCCTACTGTTTTGGTCTTTGTCAAGGATCAGGTTAGTCATAAAGGGTGAAACATTTGTAATTTTTCGAAGTGTAATATTTTGGAATGCCTGTATTTCATTTAAATTTGTCTTTTTCGCCGATCCTCATTAGTAATTCGGCTTTTAAAGTTGGGAATTTATTTTTTGAAAATAACTCAGTATCTTAAAAAATAAATCGTTAATTATTTCGTTTTTGTAGCGAAGATAATGCGATAACGTTGACAATTCGTTAACATATTATAAAACAGTTGAAACGTAAAATATTTATAAAACAATTTGAAGAGAAATATATTTTTATCTCATGAATACGAAAAATATTGCATTCTTTCGAATTTTAGAAGATTCAGAGATTTGTACTGCTATCATACTGGGGAGGGGGGAATATACAATAGCTCCTTCACGCAAAAATTTCAAGGAGGGCAAGTGCTACCCTTGCCAATCCTCAATTGCACCACTGAACACTTACATACAACGCAGAAATGATATTTTTCTCAATTTTTGCTAGTTTAACAACTATAATGAAGTGTGTTTCTTTTTTTTGTCTGACTGTGAACAAATTTTCTATAAGAAATCTTGGTTCGATCGAAAAACAGTTCGGTTTCTAACGGGTTTCTGTTATATTGAATTTTGATTTTTTTTATTGTAGTTTAGATGAAAAATGTTCAACATATTCTAAAATGTTTGAAATGTACGAGTTTTTTTGTGTTTATATTTAGTTTTATTATGTGGATTATGTTTTTCTGGCTAGATAAAAACGCTCAAATACTTGACACAAGCTAGGTTCTACATATCAGTTGTATTTAATGATAAAAAAAAAAAAAATTGAGCGTTAAATTAATTTTAAATTAAATATAATTATTTTCTTTTTTTTAAAAAAATATATAAATCTGTTCGTTTATTTGGTTTTTTTTTATTATAAATTTATTATTTTCAATTTTCGAATTTTTTTTTAGTTTGTATTTGGTTTTATCAGTGTAAATGTAGATTAATTTTTTTTTTTTTTTTTGATTTCTCGTAAACGCTCAATATTTAACACAAGGTTCACCATAAGTAGCTATATAAAATGATTTTTATTAGCTGAACTACAATCACATTTTGACGGAAATCGTAAAAACCACGAAACACCGCGTATTGTTTTCAGATTAATATGAATACAATTTTTATGGCCCAGCAGAAATATATATACAAAAATTTGACACATGGTTCACCATAAGTTGTAGTTAATAATAAAGAAAAAAGTTATTTTTCGTATAATCTTTTAAAGTTGAAATTTGATTGAAAATTGTATACATTTTCTGATTTCTGTGGATAAAACTCGTTGTTTTAGCTCTATAGAAATGATCGACAGTTCGAAACGAAAAAACACGCACGTTTGTGTAATTTATTTTGTAGTAATAAATTAATATAATTTATTCAATTTTTAATAATCGTAACATTTTTAACCGACCTTCGGCTAAGAATCGTTCTTTGTTTGCGACGATTAATCGTTGCGTACAGGTATATAAAGGGAAATACGTTTAAACTTTTCACGTACAATAGTGGCCCACCCAAAGCGCGAAGTATGTCTTGTGTTTTTTTTTTTTTTTTGGTTATCATATTGCAGGACGTGATATTTTTATATTTTCGATAGAAAAAAAAAAATATATTATGCGCAATTTTATACGTATACTTACGAGCAGCTATCACTATCACAAAATTATCGTACACACGCCAAACCTCAACGAAAACTGCAGTGTCCCGGCGGCGGCGACTGTATCAAATTTCACTAACACAGCGTTGTTTTTTCTGTCGGTGAATTTTTTTTTTCTATACTCTTCATAGGTATTTTTAATGAGATAATAAGACCTCGATTGGACACGGTCTACTGAGATTATCTAGTCGCTGCTACACAGTGAATTATGCTCGCGTTTATTGTCGTCGTCGTCTCCCATAGTTATTATTACAAAAAAAAAAAAAAAAAAAAAAAAAAAACAATAAAAAAATGGGCCAAACGTTCGCCGCGCCTTCCGATGACCCGAATCCTTCGAGAAAAGTCCATTAGTTAGATCGTATTACTGTCGTCCCATACATTATGAATTAAAAAAACTCAAGAGAGAGAGAGAGAGAGAGAGAGAGAGAGAAAACGTTATTTTTTTTTTATATTTTTTTTTTTTTTTATAGAAAAAGCACGTAAAAGTCATCGCTACCGAACTAAATAATATACTCGCGTTAAACCCGTATTATATTATAAATCGTTTCTGGTTTATATTATTTTGATCTGTTATAATGGTGACGGACGACCGAGAAAAAAACCGACGACAATGGGTGGTGGTCAATAATGATTGTCGGACGATGAAATAGAAACCGCCATCGACCGCATATCTCGGCGTATATTTTACTCTCGGCACATAAGAGAGATGTTTTTTGATTGTTATAAAAAAAAATAATATTTCCGAAATAATTTGTAGGTCGTTAAACGCCGTAACACGGTGCGTCCAATACGTTTGGAGATTACAGCCACAGAGGTTACAAATACATTTTAAAAATTTGTTAAGCAAATTTTTTATTCAAAGTAATCGCCATTACAAACGATACAACTTCTTACGCGGTCCTCCGGTTTTTCCACGGCACGTGAAAAGTCAGTTTTAGGAATGTTCTTGAGCTTCTCGATCACAGCTGTTTGAATTGTTTTCACAATTGGCAAAATGATTCCATCTTTCGAATAAAAACATGGCCAAAACATGAAAACATGAAACAGTCTGGAAGACGTAAATCTGGTGAATATGGGGGGTAGTGGAGTATTGGTGTCATTTTTTTGGTCAAAAATTGAGTGACAATCGCCGCGGTGCGCGGTTGTCGTGCAGCAAGAAGAATGACCGATTTTTTTTTCTTACAGAGCAGGCCTAGCGCGTCTAATTCTTTTACAGAGGCAATTCAAAACGTTTTTACAGAATCGACAGTACTTCCCGGGGGCACAAGTTCTTTGTGCACAACCTCTTAGTAGTAAAAAAAAAAAAAAAAAATAAACCAACAAACACGATATTGGATTTTTAAAACCGCGATTTTTTTGGTCGCGGCTAAGAACTATCACCAACCCACGGGGCACTTTGTTGTTTTGTTTCCGGTTCATAGGCAAAACACTAGCTCTGGTCACCCGTAATTATTGTTTTAAAAAATATTTGGTGTGTTTTTGATTTGTGTAATTCGTTGTTCGAGATTTTTGTCCATATTTAAATTATAACCGCGGTGGAAACGAACATATCCACTTATATTGCGATTATACTGCCTAATATGATCCGATACACATGAAATGTTCATATTATATTTCAAAATAATTTCGATAATGGTGTTTTAGAATGGTTGCCTTGTAAAAACTTATGGGACGCACTGTGTAATTTTCGAGAAGCGTTTTAATGTTCAAACTCCGCGGTGAATGAAAAATTCCGGTGCCACCATAAACCATAATCTCTGCGGACGTCGGTGATCGGAGCAAGATTTCTGGTCGAAAAGTTACTTATGGTAGAGAAAAAAAAAATATTGCTAGCTTCTCAATAAAACATATTTCTCGCTTCGCTCGGAATCTGATTAAAAAACCTAATGAAATAATAAAACAGATATGTATTAGTATCCCGAAATACCGAAAAAAAAAAAAAAAAAAAAAACCGCGTTAACCGAAGAGTGGAAGATGCGGGCGAAATACAAATTAGAAATAATTCAATAAAAACTCGAGAATAATTCACGGTCCTAATATTATCATAACTAGGGCTCGGATTTTGTAGCAAAATAAATCCTCAAAAAATAATTTTAAGTAACTATTAATTCTAAAAAAAAACAAATTTAAATTACACGTTAAATTAAATACGAGTATTAAAAAAGGAATTTACGACCATATATTTATTGTCAAGTTAATTTCGTTAAAACTCGTTTTGGACTCTATTGGATGCTAATGTATTTGTATACATAGAAAATGACCTTTACACATCAACTGAAGTAATTGATGCATATTTCATATAAACTGAATCATTTAAATCATACTGTTCCGCATAGATGTATAGTGCAGTGCCATTATAAATTCTATTGATTTTTTGAAGCTATCCATTATTCTTTTTTTAAAAAAAAAAAAAAAACACGATTGCACTATTCTAAAATCAATTTCGCTACTTCGCCATTAGTTTACTCTAACTTGTGTTTTGCTTCTAACACAGTAGCTATATTTTTTTGCCAAAGGTTCGCCTATTTTTATATTAAAATTTATTTGCGTCGATATTTAATATATTAATGCAAATACTTGAAACAAAAATAAAAAAAAAAACACCTCTTGTTTTCTAATTTTGTAATTGCATGTGGTATAAATCCAAAATTTGTTGTGATGTAGACGGAATTTGAATGTAGAGATTGATATTTTACAACATTCACACACTGGGCATTCTTGGTTTAATTATTTCTGGCAATAATAATATTGTCAAAGTATAATATACGTATAAATATGTTAAATTTTCACGAAATCGATGTAAAAATTACGAAAAAAAGAACCAAATGGGGGGGGGAAGCAAAATAAAGTTTACTCCATTGAAATCAGAACGATTCGAAACGTATTTATATAAAAGAATTTTATCTTTTTATCGCACTCCCATTGAAATAAGAATTTGCTACAAAATCCGAGGCCTGCGATCACATACATCGCAGTATATAATCGATAAGAATAATATTTTAATATTATAATCTTCCGGATGTTGTAATACGATAATCCGCATATCACAATCGTGCGATTAAACTGTATCCGCGGAGTTAATAATATTTTGCGTTTATCGTCGTTCCGAACGGACGAATAATATTCGGTTTACATTCCGTACGCATTTATTACGAAAAAAAAAAAAAAAAAAATGATATTATTTGAACAGCTATGCAAATAATATTGTAAACGTTAGCCAATACGCGCACGCATAATACGTGCCACATGGCCGTGCGGCGACGTTGACGGTTGACGACAAATTGGTTTCTATAAAACGTATAAATTAGAAAACATTATCGTAGGCAGGTATATATTTTTTGAACATCACGACGAATTTCTAAAATATCGTTTGCATTTTATAATGTTGTGGTTTTGTTTTCTTCTTTTTAAATTCATTTATTATTGTCGTTTTAATTCGGTATACGATCTTCTTTCTACTAAACAATTAGATGCTTTCATTTTTCTCCCATCAACGGACAATTCGCTTTGCGATATTCGTATTGAATATAAATATTTCTCAAGAAAAACATTAAAAAAAAAAAAAATCATTATTATTCGGTTGTCAATAACTCCGTATTACTTATTATGCATTCCAATCATGTTCCGGGCAATTAGTCCGGTTTACGAGGCTGTCTCGAAATTAAATAGACTTCCACGTCTTCGCCGAGTGTGACACTATCAATGCAACATAATAGCCAAAAACGTTCAACTGAAGAACTTGCACCGTGCAATATTGGTATTCGTATTTCGACATCAATGGTGTACGGAAAATGTGTTATTTGAATTTGAAAAAAAACTCAAAACTGTTTGATTTCAGGATAAGTATAACTCTCTTTTTTTGTATTTTGAAAATTTGGTGGTCTAATTATGTCAGAAGTTATTTAGCACATATTCACGTCTTATTGAGAAATCAAATTTTCACGATAAAAATTTAAAAACTGGAAATCACGTTAATTTAAATTATTATTATTATTTTTTATCATTACCTATGTTTACACGTATAATCAAGTGTTTGTATTTTTTTGTTTAAGGGACAGTATCCCAGACAGTTATTTTTCAATGTCATTGTTTAATTGAGACTATCGGGGGGTGTCCGTTGATAAATTAATACTGCCAATTTAAGTTTAGCCCATGGTCATTGTATCGCCATTTCGATTTCAAATTGAAAATGTACACTAGTGATAACAATATTATCTATTGTCTTCGTATTGATTGTTAAACGTTGGATTATAACCATGTATGGGTTCACCTATTCATTGTCGAATACGCAATACGAATCCCAATTTCCTTTGTACAATATTGCGCATACATTGATTTCCGTCAAAGAATTCAAATATTATTATTTATTTATTTATTTTTTTTTTTTAGGGCATAAAAGTATTTTTTATGGTTTTATCCGGGCGTTATTTACATTCCTCCCAGTCTTGTATATATATATATAACGATCGGGAATTATTATTATTATTTTTTTTTTTTTTTTTTACGCGTAACAATAATGATGTACTATTGCGGCCGGACGGGTATCCATTACACCGATAGCCTTCGACAAATGTCCATATTAAAATATATAATAAATAATTATATACCATTTACGAGGTTATTGTTTTTTTTTCCTTTTTTTTTTCTTCTAACCAACGAATGCCTTGTCGGTTAAATGATAAATAATAAATCATAGAGCGCGACCGCGGTAGTTAGGTTATGTTATTATTATAATAATAACTAGGTTTTCCTAGTTCCATTTCCCCGGTCACATTTAAAAAAAGGAATGTTTTTCCTTTTTTTTTGGTCATCATTTTGTGCTACTAAGTTCTATGTTTGTACTAGGTCCCCGACTGGAGATATTTACATCTAACCATCGGCGAAGCTCCAGTAATGGTTGCTGCATTAAACAAATTCATTTTTTTTTTTTCCTATACGTTTATGCACACGTTAGTGCTGATTCTTAGACGCGATTCCCGTTTAAATTACCGATTTCAAATTTTTTTTTTTTTTTTGCTAGATCATTATGTATTATTAATAAAAAAGACAATATATACGAAATTTGCATGATTATCTATCTCTAGGCTATAGCTTGTGTTGAGGTAGAGTATAGTAGTATAGATTTATACATAGATAAGAATAAAAACAACAAAAAAAAAAACACGGATGTGATTAATACAACAAAAAAAAAAAGAAAAATTCAATAATTTATGTAGACAATTTCTAGTATGGAATTTAGACTTAAACAATAGTAAGAGAAAAAGTATAATGAAGTCAAATGAAAACAATATTAAAGACAAATTAGACTAATTGAGAAAACAACCAACGAAAGTACTTATATACAGAGGTATTTTTAGATTCTAAGTTCTTTTTTATATATATATATATATATAAATAATAATATACACATTTAAACGAAAAAATTTTTAATTTTATTTATGGATATTCCAATTTCAATGATATTAATTCACATTGTAGCACTAATACCAATACGATTCAGGAACTTGAACTCAATGAATAAATCAGTGCCGGTTTCAATTCCGGTTCTTAAATTCATAAAATAAAGATTCCGGTTGACGTCGGTTTTAAAAAATGCATAATTTCAAATAGCATTACTTAGCATTACTTATTAGGAATTATTATTATTTTTTTTTTTAGTATTAAACTATTAGCAAAATAAATATTAAACCCGCTGAAACTGTACATAAAAATATTCAAATATAGCGGTTATTTAAACGTTTATGTAATGTTAAAATGTAAACATTAAAAACTTAATCGAACATAAAAAATACAATGGGATCCTAACCGTTGCACAATATTTAACGTTACGAAACACTATTGCAGGATTATTTCATAGTGTTGATCAAAACCGAGGTAATATTAAAATATGTAATTAAAACCAAATAATTCTAATACGAAAATTATAAATTCAAGTCGTTAAATAATAATAATAATACACCTAGCGAATAATAATTGTAAGTTGACGGATTTCGTCGGCGAAAATTTAATCGTTTATTGCTTGTTGTTAATGCGCATTGCCATTCTGCTTGGCCAACGACAATAATTGTTTGAATTTTAGATCCACCATGGTCCAGTTACAAGAATACATTTCACGGTTGACAGAATTCACGCGTCAACACAACAGCATGAGTAATTAAATGTTGTTTTTTTTATTTTTTTTTTTAAATAAAACAATTATTGGGCGTATTTTTACCTCGTTGTTTGTATGCTCAGACGTCGCGCAGAAAATATAACACAACGGGTGCAATGAGCGACGGCTGTGGATACAAATTTTACCGCCAAAATTGAAATCGATTTCGTTATCAAGTAAACTTAGTATTTGGAGAAAGTAGTGGGGGGGAGTGTATCATGTTGCTCGTGTCGGGAATTTTTTTAGCCCATTAATGGAGCGATAAGTTTGTATTCGGTAATCTTGTTGGACGGCTCGTATGACGGTGACTGATACCAGGACAGAATTTGAAAACTAAAATTATTGCCAGGAACATTATTATTATTCATTACGTCGATAAATATTTAATTGCGGATACCGAAAATCGACTATATCAAATCGGTGCCGTATGATTACAATGATCGTATTCGCTTTCCGATATAATATTATATATTTAACCGTATTTGTGACACGAAAAAATGGTAAATATATTTAATATACGGTTATTATAGCAGAGCCCCGCGGCAGTGCGATTTCGTTAAATATTAAAATATGAATCATTTACGGTCAAACTATACGTTCAATCCGAATTATTTTATCAATTCTCTTGGCCTTTCCTCCCCCTACATTTCTCAATGATCTCGTTGTATGCGCAATTGCCGAGTAATAAAATAACAATAATACAATTGTTTCTATTCCTACGATGTATACATTTGTAATCTCGACTGTTGATATTATACAGGGACGAAAACAATGTTATAACAAGACGACCTGATATCAAAATCAAATTCGTTAAAACGGAAATTCACTAGGTTGGGTAACTCGACCCCGACTGATATCAACAAGTATACTGCGGGTATTTCATTTTTTTTCTACTACGATATTCATAAGAACAACTAGGTTAGAAAAACTCCGAATTTTCGAGCATTTTTGAGATGCCAACACGATTTTATCCACATGAGACCAAATTAAAACTAAAAATTCAAAATAGATATAAATAGTTGAAAAAAAGGCAAAATATTACCACGCCTGGAAAATGATAATAATTATTTGTATTTAAATTAAATTGATCATAGGGACTTTCTAACCAGTCAGCGTTGCCACCAGTGATAGGTTTAGGGTGGCCAGGGGGTACTATCTCCCCGGGAAACAGCGTAACCATTGTTCGTCATTATTCGAGAATATTTTTTTTTTATCTTCACGTCATTTTATGTAATATCAAGATTTTTTTATGACATGTATCTCGTATAATAAATAATAATTTAATTATCTAAGCAAAGTATTATCTATTGTACGGAAAATAGTTAAATATTATTTATTTGTCGACCGTCTAAAGTACGTTTAAGGCATATTGAACGATATAGCAGCTTAGAGAGAACATTTTCATTTCGACGGTTGGAGTTCGGTCGGTTTTCGATATCATATAATTCGCATTTCGTGCGACGGTAAAGAGCAGATCGACCGGTACTACAGTCGTATCATATAAATAATGTCTGACATAAGAAAAACGTAAGCAAAAATAATAACCACAACGAAATTTAAACAATATCAACTGCGACGAGCAAGTACTATCACGGATTAGCGAATATCTTCAAATCAAAACAAGTTTCACGTAAATCAACAGTTACATAGTACAAAGTGGTCATTAGACCAGTACAGCTGCGTGCGTGCAAGTCGTGGCCGACAACCAAAGGAGATGAAGAAAATATAACAATCCTGGAAAAAAAATACTTAGGAGAATATACGTGCCAAAGAAGAACACCATCACCCGACAATATGAAATAAGAAATTATATTGAATCGCCACGGTTATACGAAGGGCCTGACGTAGTAGCAGTTTTACGACACAGACGAATGTCAAGGGGTTGGTAACGTATGGCGAGATCCAATGGCCTAATTGGAAAAGAGCGGTCCAAAACTGGAGGAATTTCCCAAATGGAAAAGACCACTCGGACGGACAAAACCGTAAAGATTCTAGCGGAAATTCGAGTGCACAGGACGGGGGGGAGGCATTAGCTCAGGACAGACGGATAGATGGGAGCAGACGTGTGTCGCGACGGTTGGCCGGTACAACGGCCACCGAGAAGCCGAAAAAGAAGTGAAACGTATTATTTTTAATAGAAAAGAATAAAAAAAAAAAAAAAAATGAAAAAAATATACCGTTGTGTGGTGCGGTAATTTCATCACGACGACGGACGCGCGCGCGCACGTGATCCTACAAATATATAAAACCTAGTAATAATTTTTTCTAAAAATCCGTTCATACGGCGGCCAATAAGTCGAAGGCTGCGCGTGCCCATAATAATAATAATAATAATAATAATATTATAACAATTACAATAGGCTAAATTGTGTTTCATATAATATTATTTTCAAATTGGCAATTCGTTTCGCCACATGCTGCGAGTGTTGTGCGCGGTCCATTAACATAATATAAATAGTAATAATATTATTATATTATCGCGAATCACGTGTCCTTGGACCGGACGCGGTATAAATCTCCGTATCTCAACAGTGCGTGGTGTTTTTTAAACAATTTTTTATTTTTTTTTTTTTAATTTAATTTTTTGTTTATTTCCATCCGAACGGACGGATAGTCCAAGACGTTCGCGTACGGATAACTTCGCGCACAAACGCTCGCTTTATTATACAGTTATAATAATAATAATACCAATAATTAGAACCTAACCGCAACAGATATCGGCGAACAAGACTTATAATATCCCCGTCAAGGTCCCCGATGACGAATGCGCATTACATAAGTCCGCGCCCGCCGTTATTATTTATTTTAAATATTTGTATAGTTACACTCTAGTGGCCTATATACGTATAATTCGATTACCGCTTGCCAGGCATTTAATGCGATATTATTATTAAAAAACGTGTATAGATAATTTCCATCAAATTTTGCCACTTTCGTATACGGTCAGAAACATGTTTTAGGCACGTTTTTAACCGGTCAAATACATAATAACAATAGTAACAACGTAGACGTACAATAATTTAAGGGATAGTCCCTTAAATGTGGTTCTTGTTATTTGTTCTTTTTTTTTTTTTTTTTTTTTCTATGGTTTTGCACCCCGATACTCGACGCGTAAAGGCCCCCTCCCACACACACACGGTTAGTCATGAATGACAATCAACGTGATTGACAGTCAAGATCGACGATTGATAATTACCATGCACGGTCAATCAACACTGACAATCTTCAGTCGTTCGATTATTTTATTTTTATAGTCAACACAATTGTTACTATTTTTAAGAATAAAATAATTTATACATTTTTAGTTATCGACATTCTATTAAGTATAAAAAAAAAAAACAAAAAAAAAAATCGAGTTTTAAAGGAATAAACGCGAACGCCTCGTAGACTATGGATAAATAAATGTTTAATCTGCGATAGCATGTTCTTTTTTGTGATAGCAGATTAATACTTTTTTTCAACTGAAATCAACTCAATAAAATTTTATATTACACCAGTTAATACTAAATCAGTAAAATCATTATTACACACAAAGTGTACACCGGTGTAGATAAATGGAAAACGCCACACGATTGTATTGTAAACTATTGCCCAATAACTCATAAGCGTCAACAATAAGACGTCTAGCACCCCGAAATTCAAAACGCTTGACTCGTCGATGCTACGCGATAAATATTTTACTATATATATTTTATCTAAAATAGCCATAGACATTTTAATTTAATAAAAATAAATACAGCGCATAATGGCGCATTGGCGTTCCAAGTTATGATCCGCAGTGTTTATTTATTTTTCTTCTGACTTTGGTTATTTGACTATGATCGGTTACTTTCACACCTATCTAGTCTAGATATGACACTTACTAAAGACATGGTAATGTTAGTTAAGGCAGATGAGATTACCGTTAAAGCGGAATCATTTTCTTTGGACTGTTGTTGCGGCTTGCCCGTTTTAGGTGTTGCGTTATTATCAGAACTAGTCATCTGTGCGTGAAAAGATGGACACTGTAAGGACACCGTTTCGATAGTGTCTACCGTTCATCCGTTAAAGGTTAAAAGAAACAGAAAATAGTATTATTATCTAGATAAGACACTGGGCACAACTGTTCGCCGTGACTATACGAGTGAACTGAACTATGCTTTACCCTATTACGTCCGGTTTATAGCTGTCGTTCGGGGTTGCGCCCGCCGGTCCCGGACGGGCTAAGTGCGCAAACACCTAAAACCCGCCGCACCAAACCACCCCACGAATGCTATCCCGAAAGGTTTCTCTTTCATTTAACATTCGTGGCCGGCGTCGCGTGTTTTCTCGTAGGAAAAACATATCGGTGCAAGACAATGGGCCCAGTCTATGTGCCCAGTTGCCCAGCTGCCATATAGCTGTCAGCGTTAACTGGAAACGGCATGTGCTCAGTCAATGTCTAAATGTCGGGGTCAAGCGTACTCTGCACTTGTCTTGGTTTGCAGCACTGTTGCCGTCGTTCACGCTCCTCGAGCATATCCTTAGCGTATACCTCGAGAGCCGCAAGAGACCGTTGACACGTGACCAAGTCGGCCACGGACCACGGCCCTGAGACCCCCGCGATATACAAGGCCTCAGTTAATTCCGCACGCTGATCAGCGTGCAGAGGACAATGTAAAAGAGTATGCCACGAATCCTCCGGGAAGGACTCGCCACATGTACATGACGCGACGCCACTTATCCCGAATCGGTACAAGTGGGCCTCGAAGGCACCACGAACAGTGAGGGACTGCGCAGCAAAGTGGGTTGGTGAAAACCAACTCTTTGCGAGCGGCCACTGGATATCAGGTATAAATTGGATACGTAACCCGACCGGTGACGGCCGAGTTCCATATCTCTTGCCACTCGGCGACTAAGCTCGATTCGACGTCGCCGAGGGACCGATTCGGGCGGTGCTCAGCCAGCTCAGCCGTACGGCGATCATATAGACCGGACCTCTTGCGGACTTCCGAGTCTAGCGGTAGTGACCTCGCTAAGACTTGTAGTGCGTTCGTAGGGGCTGTACGGTACGCGCCAATTGTTGAAATCAGTGTCGGCCTCTGTTTAGCGTAGTCGCTAAGCCGACTGATTGAACAAGACGGTGAGCCCACACGCTCGCCGCATACGACGCTGTGGGCACCACCGCTCCTTTATATAGGAGTCTCAGTGCGGGTGCTCGTAAGCCCTGTCGTGTAGCTGCAAGTCCACGAATTCGCAAGGTTTCCGGTGTATAGCTGTAAGTTTTCAATTTTCACCGGTCGATTGCCATCGGTTTCCGAAAACGATCGCTCGTTCACACGTCGTCGTCGTCGTCGTCATTGGCCAAGTCGATCGATAAATAATAATTAACACGACAATCGTATACAATCGGTCTTGTAAAAATTCAAACGGTTTATGTATTCCTACGCGTATTTTAATCCGCCCAGTGAAAGTGATCGAACATTCAGGTCACGTCCGCTGCGCCCCGTCTCCCCGGCCCCAGCCACCTACACCGACCCTTGACATTTGCGAGTTTCCCGTCGTAGGTCGGCGTCTCGTACACAATACTATTATAACAATTGGGGCTCGGAGATTACATTCGAGTTTCGGTGCTATTTTATTTATTTTATTTAGCTAATATGCATATAGTGATTTATTTTGTATTTTTCAATAAGTCTCGTTTATATCGAACGTAAAAATAGTTGAAAAAATGTGTCATTCACGAGACACCCATAAGGAAAATACCCACATTTTCATTTCGTGTTATAATCCATTTTTAAGTAGCCCGGCGTATTGGCCCATCGGACATTATTCAAATCAACGAATCGAAACAAAAAAAAAAAACAAATAAATACATTTTATAAAATACCGGGTGGAAATTCATGAATCATTTATATGGTACCGTATGGTAAAATCGGAGTACATTTACGAACCGAAAAATTATTTTCCAAGAGAAAAGAAAACTCATCTTACTAAAACCAATCACGTACCAAGTCACGGTACGGTAAAATGTAATCGCCCCGTGTACCATTTATTACCAGGGTTCGGTTTTTATAGCATTCCCTAGTTGTTACAGGGTACAGATAAAAATAGCAGATTGAGCTATAAATTTGTTCTATGCACCATAAATTTTCTATTGCTATTTTTTTTTTTTTTTTGCATATTTGAAATATTTTAGATTTTTAGCGCTATTTATCGAGTTTTCTAGCTAATATGCATAATATATAATGTGATTTATTTTGTATTTTTCAATAAATCTCGTTTAATCGAACGTAAAAATTGTTGAAAAAATGTGTCATTCACGTGACACCCATAAGGAAAATACCCACATTTTCGGTTTTTTTTAAAAAAAAATTGTTAACAGTAGAAAACAAATTCTAATAAATTTTCTTCTTTATTTTCTTTCACGTTTTTTCTGACACATTATAGCGCTTATATCAGTGATTATTAGTGCTATAAAACCCGATCCGTTTTAATGCCAAACAATATTATTAAAACTGTCGTCCTCCCACGACCTACGTGTAATGGATTACAAGTTTTTAGCGACGTTTTTCACGGTCGAGCACTTTCACTGCGGGTCGGCGTCATCGAAAGTTAATATCGCATTGTCCGATCGCATATCATTATTATTTTTTACAATATTATTTTTTTAATGCGAACCGTACATAGAAAGTAGTTGCCGTTTGTCGAACGTCTGCAAGACAAGACCCGTTGGCGGCCCGACTGCCCGAGTAGACGGGCGACGACGAACAAGAGTAAAAGCGATTGCCCCGCGGTATCCCTTCCGCAGGCAATGTTTAATAATCTAATAATTATTTCAAAAATACTTGTTATTTTTTTTTTTTTTTTAGTGAATAACCGAAGTAAATACGTGGTATATTAAACGGTTCTAATAAAACAGTACAATTTTTTTTTGTTATTGTGTCCAATTTCATTTGCCGGTCTTTCGCGAATACCTAGTGTAATCGTATTTTCGGTTCAAATAATTTGTCCACATTATTATTGTTCAACGGATTATTCAACGGTTTTACTTCCATATTCAATATACAAATTATAGGCGATTACTCTGAAATGAATACATTTTTTTTTTTTTTTTTGGGGGGGGAAGGGCTAAACCTCGAAAAAACAAAGTAAACTGTTGTAATGTTCTACACTCGTCGTTAAATAACTTATAAAAGTTATTATATGGGCTCGTAAAAGTTCGTTTGCGTTTAAGTGTTTTCATTTTGTTGCCACATAGAAAACATGCTAACTGAGGTACAAATCCGTCTCGTAACAATTGTAATAAAAATTTTAAAATTTAATAACAGTGCACGTTTTTGCTTATTTTTGGCGTATTCGGCGTATAGTAGATTTTTCGGAGTTATTTTTCGTATAATTCGTACACGTTGAATATTATTATTTCTCGTTTACCTTGTAGAACGGATATACACAATCTCAGTGTTTGTTTCGGTTTATTTTTATTCGTGTACGACTGTAAACTATGGGTTTTATGAGATTTACAGTTTGAAAAAAAAAAAAAATCAACATTGGTAAAAAAGACAAGAAAGCTTCGAAGACAAACGATATAATAATAATACTTATTAAAATACGAACGAAAAGAAACAAAAATATAACTTTTAAAAACTTTAATATCACTTCAATAAACTGAATTTTTCGTAAGATAAAAATGATTATTATTTTTTGCACATATATTTGGTATTTTAATGCGTATATAAATGCATGTTTCCGAACTTTTAAGTGTATATTTTACCAGTTTTTAGTGCACAAGTGTACGTTTATTTATGCGTGTTTTAGCGCACGAACTTACGAGCGCCGGTCGTTACCATTTGCATAGGATATACGCTACTGAATTTCAATATTGTAAAATATTTATAAACCAACGGTTTTTAAAAATGATTTCGCGTAGAACTCGGAATTGATATGTTACACTTGTTTAAATTATTGTTGCCCACTATGTTTCAGCTTTGCAGTATTTTCAAGGCTGGACAATTGAAGTGGAAAAGAAAGAAAAATTGTGAGTTGTGGTATGTGCCGGCAAAATGCATAGGTATAGCGAATCTTTTTTTTGGGGTCAATCGCCAAATTTTTCCAATCAAGATTATACAAATTGTTCACGTGCCCGAAAAAAAAAATTCAATTTTCTGAGGACAAAAATTATGTTACAGGATATATTATTATGTACACGTTTGTTTTTATTTTATAAATTATGCGTAATACAATATCCTTAAAGTAGGTGTTATATATTTTGATTTTTTTGTAGTAAATATGATGATTACACACTAGTGTGTAATTTGAGTTGCTATATCATAGCAAATATTCGTAATTATTTTAGTGAAACACAAGCAATCGCGGTTTCGTCGGTTACAAAGCGTTTCTCTCTTTCGGTTTGATTAAATCCAATGCGAAGAATGGACTTTCTTTCACGAGCGCAAGTTGAAGAAAAAAAAAATCATTATTAAAATGTATACAATTTGTTTCTTCTAATTATTTATAAAAAACAACTCATAAATTCTATTTTGTTTCGTGTGCCATAGGTTCGCCACCTCTGGAATAAGACGATATCGTTAAATGGGCTGATGTTGAGCATATCGAAATATCAAAATATATAGAACCGTTTAAAATGCAATTATTATTATTTTTTTATGCTTGTTTATGCGTGTTTTAGTGCGCGAGGTTTTTTATCTTACAAAATATTCAGTTTATTAAAGTGAAATTGAAGTTTTTAAAAGTTATATTTTAATTCTTTTCGTTCGTATTTTAATAAGTATTATTATTATATCGTTTGTCTTCGAAGCCTTCTCGTCTTTACTAAGTTTATTTTTTTTTTTTTTCCAAACTGTAAAACTCATAAAACCCATAGTTTACAGTCGTGCACGAATACAAATAAACCGAAACAAACACTAAGATTGTGTATATCCGTTCTACTGAACGAACTGACGAGCCCCGGTTATTATCTAATCGCTCCAATCGTTTAGTAATTCGTTTCACGCGTAGTACGAAATGACAAGAACCAAAAACCAAAAGGGTTTTTATTTTTTCACCAATGGGGACGCGTAAAAAATACTGCGAACAGATTTTCGTCCCTGGCCGGATCATCAATCCCGTGCACCGGGACGACGGGGAGGACAACGGGGTCGGGAGAAAGCGTGTGTAGTTTAGGAGGTATACAGGCACAAGAGTGGTTCCATTGTCCGGCAAAAAATTCCCAACGAATCATTAAAAAATATTATAATTTCGTCGACGACAGTTGACCCGGAGCACGCAATTGGGTACGCGATACGAAACCCGCTGTACGCGATGTGAAATTAAATAATAAACGAGAAACCGACCGGCGGTATAGTATTCGTTTTCAAAAAAAAAAAAAAATATATACACAAAAAACTATCGCGTGCCCGTGGAAAAATTAAAACGAAATACGGACGTGTACGCCGCCGGATAGACGGACGTTTATTGTAATATGGACGCCCGCCCGCACAATGGGAAAATGACTACCGTCAATTAGTGAATTAAACGCGGGTAATAATGCATTTTTTAATCTGACCTAAAAATTGGCATAAATAAATGTAGAAATCGTCGTTTGCGGGCCGAGCTTAATAGCGAATGACCGGGAAAAAAAAAAAAAAAAAAAAACAACGCAGGAAGAACGCTTGAAAATGTACGCTAATGGTTTTTTTGGTATTGTCGACTTTTTTTTTTTTCTTTCTTTCTATTGGGTGTTACTCGGTTAAACATAATCGTAGACACGTGACATTTGTACAGATTATTAAAATTGCCTCTATCTAGGTAAAAAGGATTTTTCAAACCAGTTTAGCTCTATTTTTTCAACTATTTATCGGTATTTTCATTTTTTTTTTTTTTTTAAATTAATTGAACACAATTGAGCGTCCGGTTGTAGTTCACAATGCTATTGATTTACGAAACAATGAAAAACAATGATAATATAATTTCGGGTGCGCGGTGCGTAGATTACGAAAAAACAATACACTTTCGAGAAATTATCTCCAATGTATTGTAATGTATGTTTTAATTTTGTATTACAGCACCGACGACAACGGTATAGCTCGACAATAGTGTGAATTAAAAAAGTGGTTTTTTTCTCCTGACATTCCTTGTAGTTTTCTTAATTAATGATATAAATTCAATCTAAAACAACAGCAGAGACCCGGGAATTTTCACTGATTGCTTTTAAATTAGCTAATTCTAGACGAAAATTCGACCGTGAAATAATATCGTTGTAAAATAATGTTTTTCATTTACACCGTTCACATTTACGGTGAAATTCATTGGGAACACAAATTGTCGACGATTACGCGTAACCAACCCACTTAAAATGGTCCGCGCTGTACCGGATCGCCCACCCGCCGAATAAAATCTCCGGGGTACTTCGTAACTGGGATCGTCGCCACCGTTTGCGATGTTGTCAATAAACAAATTAATAAAAACTATAACTCTGATTTTATTATTTACAGGGTACAGCAGAACCGACAGACGAGTTTTGATGGGCTATAAATAACAAACAGTAAAACTTAGAGAAAAGGTTTTTTTTTTATTTAAATCAGTATTCAATTTCATTTTTAAAAATTATTTTTTGAAAATTATATCTCCAAGATGGCGGCCGTCAGCATTGAGTTGTAGACGGTCTCTGAAGCTCTCCTATGATTTTCGGCACAATTCGACTAGTATGACCTCGACTTCCACGTAGAGTGGTCTTTCATGGAGCTGCCGTGGGTTATTTATAGCCCAGTATCGAAAATTTTGTTTATTTACAGTTCCAGTAAGATGAAAATGGGCCTCATCGCTACAGAAAAAAGTTGATATCGGAGGAATTTGCAGAAGAATTTGCTGACAGAGATTTTTACAGTCGCCGTAGTCAGTAGCATTTAACTCTTAGACAAGCATTAAATTATAGGGATGGAATGATAAATCTTCGTGAAGAAATCTCCTCAAAGAACGGTCTGAGATTCCCAAAGCTATAGCGTATTTTTGGGCTGAGCATCTTGGTGACTGCTCAATTGACTCTCTAACCAACTGCACATTTTCGGGGGTTCTTACCGTTCTGGGTGCTCCGTGTCCAAGCCTACTTAGGTTACTTCCAATTTCTTCCGAATGCCGTATCCACAATTTGATAGTGTTAGCAGACGGAACAGATTCAACACGTGGAATGCCGAAGTGTATACGAAAAGCCCTTTGTGTAGCGATCACAGAATGATTATTTTCGTAATACGCACGCACGACGAACCACAATGTACACCTGTCCAGACCACGATTACGAATAAAAACGGCATTACCGTACAATTCAAATAATACCACTTATTAGGGCCTGCTCTTATCAGGATAAAGATAAACCTGGATCTTATCACAGGCTAATGACCTTATTAAACTCGTCAGTCGGCTCCGCCGCACCCTGTACTTGTAAATTATAAACTATAAAAGTATAAAGAAACAAATGGTATATGAGGGTGATAATGACCAAGTCGTGGTCCGTGACGGTGGACAATTTTAAAAAGCGGCCCGTGCCTAGTGTTGAGTTGGGAACCACTCGGCTAAAGGATGAATTGTAGGGGTCTCGCTAATTTCCCTAAGACCGGCCCCGACTACATATATTATAGCGATATTTTAGTAAAAAGTCTGCGGTTAAATCCATAAATCTATTATAACACTCTTTTTTTTTATCTATTATAACACTTAAAAAAAAAAATTAAAAATTAAAAATTAAAAAAAATAAGATTTACGTTTATAAATACGATTTATTAGAAGTACGTTCGTATATTAAGTATAATAGACTATAATAAAATAAAATATATGAACACATGGTTTTTAACGATATGCATCAGCACATTTTATAGATAAACGACGAACTTTGAATAAAAAGAAAACAAACATTCAGCTTTAACAAACACAATATTATAAAAGCGGATATATATATATATATATATATATATACGTACAGCGGCGGTAGGTTTGGTACCTATTCGAATAACAATAAATAAATAAAATAAAATTCGAGTTTTACAATTTTATTACGACCGATGGATTACACGAAACGACAAAATCCGAAATCGCATAAAAACATACTTACGCGGACTGAGTAGAACTCGGTTGTTGTTGTTTTAAAGTAAAAACATCCGTAATAAAACTAAAAGAGAACAACAATTCGGAGGGCACGAACATGCGGATTTTATTTAAAATTAATTTTTCGAACAGTTACAGTCATTGGAAAATGTCTAAGTAGTTTTTATTTCTAAACGGTGTATATCGCATTAAACGTTATGATTTGGAATATTGCCCTCCGGAATATATCGTTCTCTTTCTAAGATTCACACTGAGTGTTTCATTTACTCTAAACCAAAATTAAGCGAGTTTTACTCGGTTAACTGATACGGTAAAAGCGTCGTCTTATTATATATAATCAACCTCTGCTCGTCTAACAACAATATTACTGGGGCTGAGAACCTGGCCATTATCAGGAGTGTACCGATTTTCGACGACAGATAAAATATTATATTAATATTAAATATTTGTGTTACTTATGGCGGAAGAAACGTTCGGTTGGAAATAATTATACACAAGAATAATACGTTCACAATAATAATGTACCGCAGGGTAGGGGGCACAACACAATTTGCACGTGGTTTACCGAAATAATCATTTGTGTAACAATTCTGGGCGTTTAATGAAACGAACAAATCGTTTCGTGAATGCTATCTATACGACATAAAGTATTTCAATGGCGCAAACGGATAATATTTGAATGAAAATGTTTAATGCAATGCTATACATTATAGTCAAATTTATAAAATCCATTAGGTATGTGCGAAAATCGCACGGGAAACGTGATTTTTTCGATAGGGACACTGGAGACGACTAGCAAATGCGGACGTTTACTCGGCTGGTGGGGCCTTTAAGAGAACGCCAAACACAGGCATTTCCCGTCACTGTCTAACTATTCTAACGGGAGACAAAACCGAGTAGAACTTGCTTGATTTCGGGTTTAGAATAATACAGCACGTACAGATCGTATACTAAAAAGCGGACTATAATTCGGAGGGCACCTCGATGGAAAAAACAAAAATTAAGTCTTGGAAAAGTTAAAATCGTATCAAAATAAACGTCGGACGGATAGTCGTTATATTTCTAAACGGTGTACCGAGCGTCATACTGCGGAATAATGGGGAAAAAAGCATCGAAATCCGTTGCAATTTATTATTTTTAAATATCAAGCGTTTGGTTTTTTTTTGTTTTACTCTTAAACCGAAATTCCGACCGAGCTCTACTCGGGCATGCGTACGCACGTTTTTGCCATCGCATCGCCCGTTATAGCAATGGGCCGAGACGACAAATGCCGGTACGCGGCGTCCTATCGGCGGGCTGTCGGGGTTCAGGTCTTTCTCGACATCCGCTTGTTGTACACGTTGTTGAGGATTTCGAAATCGTCGACCGTCGTCGGGTCCGAAGACTCGGAGAGCGGTGGCACGTAGTGCGTATGCGCGGCCGGCAGCGGGTCGTCGTACCTCCTGGACAATATCGAAAATTCCCGGTGGGCCGTCACCAGTTTGGTGATCCTGGACGTGATCTCGTAGTCCGTGCACGAAGAGTCCAGCGCCAGCAGTCCGATCATCGTCCGGCGGAGGTCTTCGAGCTTCGCGGCGCAAACGGAAACACAAAGAAATAGAATAGAAAAAAAAGCAACAATAATATAATTTTCGCTCGGGTGGACGTGAATTTGTCGTTGATGTCTACGAGGTCTATTCATAAAGTACCAGGACAAATTTTATTACGGCTAATCTACGCACGATAACGTTTCAAATCGTAAACAGATGTACTCGTCGCGCATAAGTGGATATTTTAAATAAAACCCGAAGTCGCTATCATATCTCAGTTTAATATTGCACGTGGTTAAATCCAGTCAGTTTTTTTTGTTTGCCGTTTTCGGCATGTCCGAAATTAATGAACAAACAACGCGTGTGCATCAAGTTTTACTTAAAACTTGGTAAAAACGATGCAACGGAAATGATTAAAACCGCTTTTGGGGACGATTCATTAAGTGGTTCCGTGACTTTCGAGTGTTTTAAACGTTTCAAGGACAGTCAACTGAAGACGATCCACGTTCTAGAAGACCGTCGTCGTCATCCAGAAACGATGGTATGGCGGCAATTTGTGAAAAAAAATGCGAAATGGCCGCCGATTAACCGTTCGTGAGTTAACAAAGCAAATTCAATTGAGTCTTTTCATGCAATTTTACAGGAAAATGTACAGATAAGAAGGGTCGCGCTGCCGACCTGCAATTCGTTCCGAGATTGTTCACCACGATAATGCACCGGCATATTTAGCGCTGTCGATTCGTAGATTTTTGACTGATAAAAAAATGTCTGTGGTCTCGCCGGATTTTCCTATTCTCCAGATCAGGCCCCATGTGCTTTTTTCTTTTCCCAAGATTAAAATCTGCGCTTAAAGGACAACGATTTGAAGACGCAGAGGAAATTAAAGCGAACGCGGCAACAGAACTCATAGCTTCAACTTTGGAACAGTTCCAAAGGACTTTTGAATAAAATAGCAAGATCGCCGGGATCACTGCATATCGTCCGGAAGAGAGTATTTTCAAGGAGATATCTTTAAATAATATGTAACTTCATTTTTGTAATTATTAAATATAAAATCCTGGTACTTTTTGAACAGACCTCGTATATGGTGGTTTGTCCAGGAGCGGAGTGAAAATCAAATTCAGTTCGGGAGATTGTCCTACTCAATATTCTCTCTCCCCCCTCCTACCAAACAATTGTACTCGATGGATTTTAGTATATTATTTAAAGCTTACAAAACCACATAAAATTGTTCAATAATAATTTATTCCATTTTATTATATACAAAAAAATATCAAATATTTTAAAACGATTTGAAATTGTATGGAGATAGTAAACATGGGTCGATAGACGAAATGTCATTATTTGAAAACTGTTGACCACCAAGAAAATTCTCATTTCCGAACCTGCCACTATGCCCCTGAGTCTATCTATCATAATATTACAGGGGGCCCGCCACGTGAATTTTTAGTCGAAACGAGAGATAACTGAAATTCTTGTTGTAGGCGAAAAGAAAAGTCCAATCTTGCCCCAAGGCGCAACGAGATTCGTATAAGTATAATGTATTATTTAGACTACATAATATTTTTAATGCAGAAGTCCCCTTATGTTTTTTTCATTATTATGTCAGATGTTTTTACGATAACTCACACGCTAAACATTAAAAAGAGCTACCAAAAAGTTGTATATCATTTTATGATCGATGCTGTTTTAGTTGTTTAATTGAGTACGAATAACAAACAATGAAACTATTCTATTTTATCGTTTTTCAACCCTCTCGTAGAGCGGTAATGGGAGTGAGTTATCATAATAAAATTTGGTCTTGCATTCAAAAAAATTAGTGTTCAAAAATAAGGACCAGCCTCATATACGTATATATGTTTCAATTCATATAAATTTGATCGTGTGGTAACAAAATATAAAATCGATCGACTTACGGAACATTCTCGGCGTTTCACTTCGCTCAGCTGGAATTTTAGCGAAGATATGTCGTCCTGTAGCACTCGCGCGGTGTGCTCGTTTAAAGTTTTGTCCTGGTTATGGCAGTCCGAGGTCGATTTCAACTGCGATTTTATACAACGGTTAATCATATTATTTATACCCGCGCACGACAAACATTTGAGTTTTTATTATAATAATAATTATTCGTAAACCGATAGCGCATATCGGCCGGTATCGAGGATATCGGAATATCCGGATATCAAAATCTATACTCTTTGGAGGAAATCGTCAATAACGTCTTTGGAATATGAAAAAAAATTGATTGTATTTCAAATATCGGATAGGATATCGATAGAAAATATCGGAAAAAAAAATCATATCGCGGATCACCACTGATAACAATAATTATATACCGTTTTCGAACGACTACAAAACTATTATTGGACAAAGCTGGGCGAGTTGACGGATCTTTTTAACTAGTGTCAACTATTCGAGTTATCCTAGAAAATTAAAAAAATAACCAATCTTATGTTAAAGTTAATTATAATATAGAAATGAATTCGAGTGACTGAACCAAATGACAAACTTTCAGTAAAGCAATAACTCGAGTAAAGTTAAAAATTACATTTTAAAGTGTCTACACTAATATTTAGATTTTAATAGATTTATGAGCGTCGTTTTGTCATGCACTAATGATATTCAAGTAAAAATACATTATTTTCGTCGAGAAATTAACGCAAAATTATAACTTAAATCTGTACATAACAACTAAATTATAAGTTAAAATTATCTATTAAAAAAAGAAAAATAATAACTATATGATTTATTAGTTTAATTTTTTGTTTTTTTTTTTTTTTTTTTTTTTTTTTAGAACTAGTTATTGACCAGCTTTGTTGTTGCAGAATAATCTGCACACGCAAATATTCCCGACTAATTTCGATTGAAACATAATAATATATTATTATACGCTAAACAAATGTTTGACAGAATTTATGGTTTTTTTTTTTTTTTTTTTATATGTTTTACTTGTTCTTTGAGCACAGTGACTTTTCGCGCGAAACGCATCCGTAACATTTCCGATTCGACGAGGCGCTTCTCGAGATCGTCGATTTTCTTCGCCCTTTCCAACGAAGTCAACTACACAACGCAAACGACGTAAATTTTCAATGAAATGAACAAGCCAAACAAAAGAAAAACGGCCGTTACTAACTTTACAGTCTCCGGCGTCGGAGAGTTGAAGTTTTAAATCGCGGATTTGCGCCCTGCATTCGGTCAACTGTAGCTGCGTCTTGTCCAATTGCTTTTGCAACTTCTTGGCCCTAAAAATAACACGGCACCAGCAGTGGGCATCATTTGGATTTCGCTCTGGGGCGGATATACGTAGATCTTTTTTTAGTAAAACGCAAATTGTTCATAGATCATAGTAACATATACGGTTATAAAACTACAGATCCGATATGCTGGGCCTTTTGAAAATACATACACCGTTACTAGAGTTAGAGCCTTTTAGTTTTTGCGTATTTTTGTTTTCTTTCGAAAGATGAAAAAAATAGCTTACTTAAATATAAAATACTGTTCACGGTGTAAGGAACCAAATTCCTGAATTTTATTTTCGCGTATTTTGATTATTACACCGTATTCTAGAATTATATTGCTCTATAGAGGCGTATTACAGTGCATTTATTTGGTTATTATTTAGAGCTAGAAGTGCCTAAGCCCCCAATCATTACTAACATCGTACCAAACTCTAATTTAAGTGAGTAGGCAATATACATATTTTTTTTTGTTATGTATATACGATTTTAATTATCATTACGATTATTTTATAATGATCGAAACTTCGTGAGCCAAAAAAAAAAGGACTTTGGGGCCTGATTACGCCCTTAATTACGGCCCTGGCACGCGGATATAATAAATTGCGACGGCGTTTATTATTTGCGTGTATTGCAATGTGGACACGCATACGTATAGGTTATGGGTACCGTAAGTTGGCTTCATCTCTTTCGGTCTCCAACAGCGAACGCATTTTCGTACTCTCGTCTTGGACGCTGATTTTGCGACGCAACAAATCCAAATGGAGGTCGCGCCTCTGCAGTTGATCCCTGAGCGTGCGAACCCGTCTTTGGAGCTGATACACCAGAGCGCTCTACAATACAATTTAATTTCAACAATACTATAAACGATGAAATATTTCAAACCCCCCCCCCCCTACAATATAAAGCAATAATATGCAATAATAATAATAACATTAACAATAATAATAATAGTAACAATAATAATAATTATAATAGCGATACATATCTTAAAAATTAACGATCAAGACCTACGAAATTAAATCGTTCCGCAATTATTTACTTATCTTCATCTTCTTCTTCTGGGTGGTTAGAGGTTCATCTCGAGGACACGGGAATGAAGATTTGTAGTATGGAGAGTGCAAGGGTATTTTGAGTTTTGACAGAGAAACACGAAAGAAAAGCTGTGTAGCCTCCCCCCCCCCCACTAATACCGCTAAGCTAACGCCGCTGAGACCAGAAGAAGAAGACGAAGATAATATTTATGTATTATTACAAATTATAATTTTACTGTGAAGAACAATATCTATATTAAACGCAAATTATATAATAACTATACTATATAATAAATAATATTTATATATATATATATATTGTATTTTAATACGACGAATATGGGCAGATTGCTTACCTAAGTACAATGTATATTTTATACCTAAATTACCAATATTTAGCTACAAGTATAAATGTAGATCAGTGGCGGATTTGGGGGGGCGCGGTGATCATTTCCTCCCTAGGACTTTGTTTAATTGTTGTCTACTGGAATTCGTTTTTTATAGATATAATGCAAAAAAAAATACTTATTATTCAAATTTATATCCCTCCATTCCATTTCGAGGAATAAAGAATCCTTGAATCACATTATAGGTTACGTTATTTGGACGAGGAATGTCCTCCAGCGATTCGAATCCTCCTCCACTTCTCCGAAATTATTTAAAAAATAAGAAAAACGTCGTGCATATTAGACGTCATTAAAGGGATATCGTTTTTATACCCCCCCCCCCCTCAAAAAATACTCGAGTTTTGAAAATGTATTAATTCGATATGTTTGTTAGTCTGTATGTAGTATAAAATATGAAAATATCATGGTCAAAAAACAATTTTTGGTTGTTGATGTACACGAATATAATATATTCTGTGATTACGTTAAATGTTATTTGTTAACAGTATAATACTGTGACGTCATGAAATTAGCCGTATTTTTTTAATATATAATATAAAGTGTCCGGTATAAGATTACGGTTATTAGCGAACGACAAACCGTTTCACTTTCGACAAACAAACGCAACGCAAACAGTTAGTAGACGATTTTTTTTATTCTTGCTACCCCCTGAATTTTCACTCTGGTGACGACCTCGTATAATTGTTTTTTCGCAGATTATACCCCCCTCCCCCCTATATCCGCCACCGACGTAGGTACACGTTTTCAAAGCGTTATTGGTTTAACACCACGTGTGTCAACATTGTATAACAATAATATATAAAACGCCAACGACTACGGATATTAGTATGGATAATAATGAGTAATAATACTGTATGTATTGTAATAATCAAATAAACGTGTATACGACGAATTATAATAATAATAATACAAATAACGGGGTGGGGGAAAATCAAATAACAAACAATATACGAAAATATTATATAGAGATATATAAAAAAAAAAAAAAAAAACGACTCGTCAATAAAATATACTTCTCTGTAGGGGATATCGCAATATAAACCGCGATGCCTGGAGAACGGCGACGACGTGTGAGTATAACCGAGCAGTAGCTAACCGTATAAAATCATCGAGGCAAAAATAAAACATAATAATAATCGTGACGTTAAAGTCAAAGTTCGATAAAGTTTTTAAAATCAGGGGCGCCATAGTGGTGGTGGTGGTGGGGGGGGGTGCAGGGTGTACACTCTTGCCCTATTTCAGACTTATATATTCAATTTTTTTTATTGAAATTTTGTTCGACCAAATTCACATTGAATTTTTACAAATATTTATTATTTTTAAAGATCAAAAAATATACATTTTAACCCACGTTGGGTTTAATTATATTTTTGATAAATTGTTCGGATTTATAATGGTAAAATAATATAAAACCTCGCGATTGAAACTTCCATTGCATTGTGTTCAAGGAGAGATACTCTAGGGTCGTCCACGTATGTGACGGGAAGATGTGGTGGTGACGGGAGATGTGGAACAGTCGAAACCGGGAACCGTATACGGCATGATTTGGCGGCGAAGGTAGGAGACAGGAAATGACAGGGAATATATTTGACAATTTGAACTAAATGGACGCATACTATTACTACGAGGAGCAGTACATTTTATTGGGTATTAATGTAATATATTTATAGCCCGAGTCGGTCAATTTTTAGCAATATTTTAGACATTAAACACAGTTTCCCGTCTCGTTTTTATAATAATATAGGCAGACGCTTATTCTACGCATTAGTAAATAAATGGGCATTTCTCTTTTTTCATTAACGATAATTAATTATTAGCCCGGTGCCTGGCGAGGAGACGTGGGAACGGAGGATTGGTGTCGTGTGAAAAGTTTGCACCCCCCTCGAGAGAGAGAGAGAAACCGAAATGGCGCCTCCGTTCGAAATATATTCTCGTGTGTACATTATTACCTTGTCGATGTTCTTGTCATATTCTAATTTAGCGAGCTGCTCGGCGCGCAACAGCAGCGATTCCGTGTGCAAGTCCACGCCGACGTCCTTCGCTATTTGGTCCATGTGCATGGCTCTCGACAGTTTATCGAGAAACGTGACAAACTGCGGAAACGCGTAATACGTATAATTACGAATTTAACGGTCGGAAATAACAATATATACCTGTCGTTTATACAAGAAAAATCAAACTTGCTATACTACAGCTATATTATATTATAGCGATCGAATAATCAATTCAACCGCGATAATAGTCGCTATTAAATTGTTTCAAAAATCAAATCGAATATGATTCCAAAACTAATCATCGTGCAAATACTCAAACTCGAAATAATTAGATTAAAACATTTATACGTAAAATAAAATAAATATGTGCTTATAAGCTTATTATAGTTCGGTGGTTACGTGTTATGTATATTTACCGAAAATCATCATCAGTGCAACCGAATACTGGTGTTTGTATAATGTATTCACTTTGTATATTTCGATGGTAACAATTTTATGAAATATTTATAATATAGACTAATAAAGTATTTCACAATACAAGGTGTACTCTACTCGGTAGACTTTCCAGAACTGTATCGCTATACGAAATACAATTTACAAATGTCAATAAAACCAAATACAATACTGTCCGACCCTACACACAACCCCGATTATAATACTCCAGGCTAATAATAAGTTTTGTTTCCATATTTATTTATTATAAATATTTAACTTTTATATAACAGGGGCTGCAAACCTTTTTCTGGGTTAAGTGCCAAATTTTTCCACTCAAAACTATGAAAATTATACAAGTGCTCCCTCCCCCCCAAAAAAAATTCTAATTTCTAAACACAAAAATTAAGTTATAGACATATTGTATATATTCTTATTAAGTACGTACACGTTTGTTTGTATTTTATAAATTATGTATTATCCTTAAATTAAATGTTATATATTCTGAATTTTATGTATTAAAAATGATGATTATACTTTAGTGTAATTATTGTTGCTGTTTTTAGGGGTGTAATTTGTAATTTTTAGTGAAACACAAGCAGCACTGGTTTCATCGGTCACAAAGCGTTTCTTTCTTTCAATTTGATTAAATTCATTATGATGAATAAACTGTCAGGAGCGTAAGTTGACGAAAAAATCATTACTAAAATGTAATCAATTTGTTTCTTCGTGTTCCTTATAACTAAAAACTGATAAATTCTATTTTGTTTCGCGTGCCATTGAAATTTGGCCAATGTGCCGTTTTTGGCAAGCGTGCCATAGCGTTCACCGCCTCTGTAATCGTAATATATTTAGCGTAAATATTTTGAAACAAAAAAAAGAAAAAGAAATAATCGATTTTCAGAATAAATAAATCCGGATTTTCTGATTTATGGCTGTTCTAATAACGGTCTAGATTTTCGATCGTGGCATGCAATAGGAATATGTTCTTTTGTGTTGTTGTCGTGTAATAATATATAATCAATTTACAAAGCACATATTCCAAAAACGCGAGAATATGAACCTACAATAGTTTTGTCGTTGCGCAAATGTTCTTTGGTCATCTCGCAGACGTTGAGTTCGGTCTCGACGTGATTCAGCCGCGTCTCCAAGTTGCGTTTTTCGTCGGCCAACAGTCGGTTTTCCGACATTGTCCGGTCCTGGTCGTTTTGCAAGCGCTCGACCCGGTCGGTCAAACAAATTATCCGGTCATTTGATTCCTCGTGATGCTAAACATAATAATATAAAGAAGAAGAAGAAAAAAAAAATGATTTTTTTACAGGCGCTTTTCGACCCAGTGGCGATTATTATTTTAAGTTCAACGAGGGAAGGGGGACGGGGAATTAAATACATTTTCGGAAGTTATCCTCCCCCCCCCCCGACACCAAATAAAAAACTTAAACGAACGTCATAGTACCTAATAAACATTACGGAATAAACGTATTCCATATCGCGTACGATAAACAATAACGGTTGTATAGTAATTAATAGGGCTCGGATTTTGTAGGAAAATAAATCCTTAAAAAATAATTTTAAGTAATTAAAAAAAAGCGAAAAAAAGCATTTATTAAATTTAATTCTAAAAAAATTAATTTAAGTTACACATTAAATTAAATATTTAAAAAGGAATTTACGACCATATATTTGGTCAAGTTACTTTCGTTAAAACTCATACTATTGGGTGCTAATATATTTCTATACATAGAAAATGACATTTACAGATGTGCACCTAACTGAAGTAATTGGTGCATATTTCATATAAACTGAATCATTTAAATCATACTGTTCCGCATAGATGTATAGTGCAGTGCCATTATAAATTCTATTGATTTTTTAAAGTCTACCCATTCATTATTCTTTAAAAAAAACACAATGGCACTTTTCTAAAATCAATTTCGCTACTTCGCCATTAGCTTGCTCTAACTTGTGTTTTGCTTCTAACACAGTAGCTATATTTTTTTGCCAAAGGTTCGCCTAAAAAAAATTAACTATTTTTATATTAAAATTTATTTGCATTGATATTTAATATATTAATACAAATACTTGAAACATAAATAAAATAATACCGCTTTTTTCTAATTTTGTAATTCTATGTGGTATAAATCCAAAATTTGTGGTGATTTAGACGAGATTTTAATAATTTAGATAATTTTCCATTTCCTTAAATCGTGAATAAAATTTTGAAAAAACTAAAATTTCGCCACAATGACGATAGTTATTTTATAAATCATCCATTTATTACTGGTTTTATAATTTCTGGTAATAATAATATAGTCGAAGTATAATATACATATAAATATGTTAAATTTCCATGAAAATTATGTAAAAATTAAAAAAAAACGCAAAATAATGTTTACTTCATTGAAATCAAAACGATTAAAACGTATTTATAAATAAGAGTTATCTATCACACTCTTATCAAAAGAAGCATTTGCTAGAAAATCCGAGCCCGAGTAATTAATAAACTGAAATTAAATTAAGAACAGTTGTTGCTCTATCACATACCTCAAGCATAACAAATATTCATGTTTTTATCAACGTTTTTACTAAAAATAAAATTGTAAAAAGCCACGGCCGTACACTTATCCCTCACTTAACCCCCCCCAAATAAAACCATCATCACTGCTTCGATCACGACTACTGCCCTCGATTTATAATCACTACCGTGTTTTTATTCGCCAACTCGTTGACGAGTCTCTTCGTCGCGTCCTTGACGCCGTTCTCGGTGGACTGGACGTACCCGTCCGCCGAAGACAGGCACACGGCCAACGACTCCAAAAAATGGTGCGCTTCACTTTGCATCTTTTGACACCTATCGGCGTGATCCCTCAAATCATCTACGGCGGCACATACAAACGATTTTTAATAATTAGTATTAAGTACAACCGTGGGCGTATTAAGAACCCCATAGACGACCGTGGCGAATTAGGCATAGGTATATGATAACGACACTCGTAGTTCGTCAAATATCATTAGACGTGATATTTTGCCGCCAAAATACAAATTACCAATCGCCAACTAAATAATTTAAATTCGACTTTATTGTATAGTAAATTACTGTTGCAAAAATAAAAATATTCTCTAGTAGTAAAAAAACAAAATTATTGTATTCGTTATTTTATCATGATAAACAATTACTACAGACACGCCCAATATTGTCGTGGACCAATGAGAGACGGCGAACTACAAATTTTGGACAGGGGCCGTGCGGCGTTACCTGTCTAATTTGTCATTCTACCAGAGGCCCGTTTCTCTATACCGCTTTCTATACCGTTAATCCAGTCCAAATTTCCCAGTTTCTGATTGGCTGGTTTCATCAAGTTAGCGTTAGTTATTCATTAAATTCTCCCCTTAAATACGTGCCCGCCGTTCATCGCTGGTTTCTCGAGCTCATGTCGGAACTTAATCGAAAATAACTGTCGATTTGTTATGCGAAACCACGTCGTGTCATACGACACCGACGCTTTTTAGCTCGTACGGTAAGCCGTATGTCGTATATACATATCGATATAAAGTGGTAAAAGTCCTCTCGTACACGTTCATTTGCTGCGTATACGACCTATGAGAACACAGTATAGAGAAGGCGCTCTACAGAGTCTAAGGATTCTTGTAACGCCAACCCGGATGACTACTGTAGTTCCGATATTCAGTTATTTACTACGGAGAGTGGATATGGTGGCTTCCTGGCTGGCTATGTTGCTGGACGCCAGGCCCAAACTCCTGTTGGTGGCCGTCAGCTTGTCCCTGAGCTCGGACAACTCGCGTTCCGTCACTCTCTGGTGCATCTCCAAGTGTTCTTTTTCCTATAACATGATACGGCCAAACATAATCAATTCTATCGGTATCGACAAAGTACTGTATGCGAAATAACAACTCGTTACTCGGACCATTACGCGTAACAAGTGTTATCGTACTTGTTTCAACTTGTCTATTTCGAGAATATGGCTGGCGGCCTGTCTTTGGAGATTTTCTTTATCGCTCAACGCCCTTTCTAATTGTTCCTGGCAGCCTCTCAACTCGATTTCTATCGAGGATAAATTTTCGTTGGCGGAAATGTTTTTCCGACGAAGTCTATTCAATTCCTATTAAATGCGAACAAAGACGAGTAAAACACCAATACGAATGTGCATATAATAGTCGATAGAAATAACGTATAATATTTTTGGACAACATTACTAGAAATAGATTCCCACGACGTTAAAAACAAAAAAAAAGAATTAATGCTATTCCAAAAGAGACCAACCATCCTTACTAAAGCCTTTAACGGCAAATTTGACTTTGGTCCGTCTCTACCCAAGGTCCAGAGATATTAAAATGCTATATTTAATAATTATAATAATAAATTGTATTCGATATTCACCTGATTCATTTCCGACGCTTTAGACAAGACCACGTCAACTGCGGCGGGAGAGTCCGAATTCAACGATTCGTAACCCAACGCCAACGAAGTCCTACTCACAAATTCGGCCATTGATCTTTTCGCCTGGTCCCTTGCGTTTTCGGCTTTGGTACAGTTCAATTCCAACAGATCGATTCTACGTTCCAGCTCAGCGCATTTCTCCGCCTGATGGCGATTTTCTCTTACTAGCGATTCCGACGACATGTCCGCCCGCCCCAACGAAGTAGTCAATGATCTCTCTTGGTCCTCCAATTCCTATTAAATGAAAAAAAAAAAAAACCTGTAATAATTACTAAATTAATAATAATTGTTAAACCAACAAAACTGTCTAATAATCTCTCAAAATTATATATGACGCATATTGATATAGTGATGTATACAAAAAAAAAATCCAACCCGATAGTTTCTTTGACCAATTGTATGCCCATTTGTTGTTGATTGTACCGATTATGTGATGAGATGATAACATTTAAAAATAAAAAATGTAGGAAAAGTCGAACCAAAGTAGTAATCACAATGACAATGACAAATTTAAATGTACGACGGGACATTAAGTTTCGCTGATCTCATTAACTCTTTCTAGTCACACTTAAACATATAAAAAAAAAAAAATTGTCCGTTAATTTGTACGATCTTGTAAATGTTTTAATTTTGTTTTATCAAAACGATGTCGATAAAACAAATCTCTTCGATGTTTGTCGTATACGAACTCGTACAAATTAATTGTCGATTTTTCTTTGAACATTTTGAATTGAAAGGTTGGCGAAAAATACCTCTGATCGACGTGCGCGACGGACTGTTGGAGACATGTGCGCGCGTGTACGATTATAACAAAACCCATTTAATATTTGTATTTACTACGCCCATTGAATTTGCAAGCACGCACTTGAGGTGTATTTCTAGAGTTCGACTGCTTAAAAACCATAGGTAACAGAATATTTTGTATAATACAACTATTGGGGCAATGGAAGGGATCAACGGTGAGAATAGAACGGTAAAAAAAAAGTCACAGATAATATTACCAGAATACTATAAGATTTCATCTCGGGAAAGACGACGACGTTTGTAATGAACGGGACTGTGATTTATATGCAATATAAAACCAAAAATAATTACATAAATATGTAATTAAAATTGCCATAATAAGTAATAAAAAAAAAAAAATTAAAAATATGTAAACATGTTTAATGAAAATGAATTTTTTTTTTTTATATTTGAACGAAATACATTAATTTTTTTAAAACGATATTATTGTCTATTGACATGGAAATAATATAATTAATAATTATTGATTACTTAATATGATTGCATTAAATTAACTTTTTAGTTTTTTTTAAGTTTTGACAAAATACAATTTATTGTATTTAATTTATTATTTTTACGAGTACTAAACCACCAATTTCGATGATGATAATTGACAAATGATTTTACTACTTTTTAGTATTATAAATTAAATTTTTTGAAATATGTAAAAAGAAAAACCGAAAATTTTACAAATAACGTAAAAATATGTATTTATGATTATATATATGTCTTATTTTATTGCAAATCACGTGAAACGAATTTATCATTTCCTACAATTAATTTATCGTGTTTTATTAAAAATATATATCTCAGCCATAGTAATAAATTAATCGAAAAACACTAAAAAAAAAACAATATTGAAATCTTTGGAAATTCTGGCAATGAATGGCTGCTACTCAGATTCTCCGGAAGTCAATAGCCGTTTGTTAAACATTATAAAAATTTATTATCATTTATTACGCCTTTTATAACGATACAAAGTTTTAAACGGACATAATAGAATCATATCGTACTTTTATTCTGTTTCTGAGACTGGCGATGATCGAATTTTGTCGTACCTGCTGCTCTTTTAACATTTCCGTCTCCGACTCGAGTTCCGCCGCCCGTTGGTCTCTAGACCGCAGCTGTCCTTTGGTGTCTTGCAGCTATACAATTTAAATATTACAACGGGTTTACATATAATATACAAAGCCAAACAACTAAAAAACGGCGTTAATAAAAACTACGAAAATTAGCTATAACAATTAACGGTGAGTATCGGCCGATATCGAGTTTTTTTCTTCAAAACAGAACGTTTGACTCGATAATTTTGGATTTATCGGGAAAAAAAATCATATCGGCTCACCGTTAATAGTAATAATATATTCTTTATTTTTAAACGTATTGTTTTCGTTGTTAAAACATATTGCGATTTTTATTTTTCGATATGTTTACATTATCATCCCGCGGCTAGTGATGTGACAATTCCAGGCAATATTTCCAACACGCGGAATTCATCGGGGACATAATATAATTCGTATACCTATTTTTCATGTTTAAAAATATTTAATAAAGTTAAATTCTAGTCATAAATTATTCGAATAACTATAAATATCGGTTGGTATCAATGTTAAAATTATATTTTAAATAATTGCATTGTTATTATTATAATAACTATTAAACGTTTTTAATTTGAATTTCAAATTTTTAATAAATCGATTGGTATTTAGAATAAAAGATTGGAAAATGAAAAAACATATATACATTATAATATATGTGGAAACATTTAATATGAACATCTGAAATTCCTTTTTTACTAAATAATTCTAAACAAATTACCAAAACAAAAAAACCATTAAAATTAATTTTTTTTCGAAGGAATATTCCCGGGAAGCAGGGGAATACAGGCCGTATTTTTTTAGTGAACCCCGATACAAAATGTGCTGTACGGAATTGAGAAATGTGTATTAATAAATGTGTACTTGTATGTAAGAATTTTAAATGCAGTTATTAATTACAATTATCAAAAACTACAAAGAATAAATTGACAAAATGTTATCATATGCTAAATATTTGATACAGTAAATTTCACTATTTTTATTATTAAAAAAATTTAGGCAATAGCTTTTTATTTTTTTATTTGAATGGTATAGGAATATTCTAAAGGGGGAAAGGGGACAGAAGCGTGCACAAAATAATTTTTTTGGGGAGGGAGTGGTGGTTTAAGTACATTTTCATATTTATATAACAAAAAATTTACATGGTTTCAACTGTAGGATTATTTATTTTTCATAAAAAAATGTCAATATTTTAAATCATTAATTTTAGTCGTATCAGTTTCAATTTTCTAAAAGCAAGACAAATAATAAAGATATACCTAGTAATAAAATAATAACAAAACCAAAATTGTATTTATCTACTTAATAATATTCATAAAATTTCCCCCCCGTACACACGCCTGAAAGCGTCTTTGTATTATCTCAATAGAGACCCAACAAAAACAAAAACAAAAATGTGTAGTACCAATTTCTATAACAAAAAAATTGAAGGTATATTCTTATTAGTATGGGGCACATCACTACCACGGAACAATACCGGCACCACCAACCTCGGACATAAGACGATCCCGTTTGAATTGCAACGCTGCCAACTCGCTTTTCAGCGTGGATATCATTTCGTGGTTGCTCATCGTAGTCACTCCGGCGTCTTCGGCGTCCATCGCCGTCTGCGAAAATCCGAATCAGACAACGGCGACACGGGGAAACTCCCGCGGAATTTCCCGCGGACGCGACGCGAAAATAATATTAAATAAAATGTAAAACGGTAGGAAAAAATCGGGGAAAAATACGATTTTCGACGGTGCCACGGTACGAAAAATAGTTGGAAAAACTTGCCGTATATTATTATGCGCGGATTGACCGGAGTCACGCACGCCGGAAAAATAGTCCGGTACCCCGCGCGACGGTTACCTTCTTGTTTTCCGACACCGCGAAATGATATTAACTATATATATATATATTTTTTTTTTCCGGTCCCGCTGGCGCGCCCACCTGTATTTTTTTTAAGATTTTGTTTTTTTTTTTTGTTTTTTACGTTTAAAAGACCCGCGCACAGACGATAACACGCTGTCGGCGCTGCTGGTCGGTTTACCGTTTTTGCAGACCGCGCGCGCAAGTACAACACAAACTGACGACGACTCGGCTGGTCGACCGGCAAAGGCCGAATACCATTATAACAATCATATATATGAAAAAATAAAAAAATGCTTATACAAGACCGCCGCCGCCGAGGAATGCGTTTTCTTTTGTAGTCGGGGGGAAAAAAAATATATTATATAGTGCGTGTGTGTCGAGAATACCCGAAACGCAATTTATCGATTCGCGTGTCACTCGTCATGGGGCCGCGGCGGCGTAGGGTACCGGCAACCGCGGCGCTTTATACAAATGTAGGTTAAATAACTATCGCGTATACCAGTGGTTCTCAAACTTTTTTTGAATTCCTGTCGGCCTTATCCACAAGAATTCCACACTACGCCTCGCTAACATCAACATATTAAATAATTTACGCTGTATATTTTATAAGAAATATATATACGCCCTTTAAAAAAAAAATTATAATAGTCGTATAGAATCCGAACAATTCTTTTTACAAAAGTTGGGGGAATTCGAGGGATGATGGTGGAAAAAAGCGAGTCGTTGCCGCACGTCAAACCAACGTGTATTTATCGGGTCTAAAACATAAATAGACTTAATATAAAGATAATAATTTTGCGGTACCTATGCCGTTTAGTGTAAATAATTATCACGTTGTTCTGACGGTGGTGGCAATTGCACCGACGGGCAGCTGCATTAATACGGTTTTATTCGAAAAACTCTCAAATTTGTAATCTTTTCTCCGAGGATTTCGTGCCATCCCTACACTGGATCCGTGTCACCCAAAGGTTGAGAACCACTGGCGTATACCGTACGTTTCCAGCCAATTTTTATTATTATTAGTATTCGTTTTTCGTTGTTTTTTTTTTTTTTTTAGCCCCTGAAGCCCGCTGGAAAACGCGCGTGCCGGCTCCCGGGAGTCACGAACCGCGTGCTGGCGGCGTACACGTATAATATAATATCGCGTATATGCCTAAGGATTTTTTTAAACGCAGATTTATACTCGAAACCGGAAAAATGTTCTATACGCGTTTTTTCTATTATTATCGTTGTTATGTGTATGTCAGAGTTACCCGGTAACCTGGTACACCCCACCAACCCCCCGAGCCGTGTTTGTCGTATTGCGGCCCCGTCGGGTTTTACGATTTGGCGAAAAACGTCCACGGCACGCACGAGCCGACGACGTCGACGTCCACGAGGGAGGGCAAACAACCAGGTTAGGGTCCCCGATTCTTTAGCTCTTCCAGCGTCCAGTGCAAGAATTGTTTTGCCGCCCTTCCCTCTTGAACGACTTAAACATTACATTATAAACAGGCGAAACAGCGTTTAAAAAAATTTAGGAAAAATATAATAAAATACCCAAATTTATTTTAAATCGCATTGTGAAAATTATTATTATTTTGTTTTTTTTTGTTTTTCCACCTAGTAGATAATTAGAGTTAGATAAAATACGTTCGATCAGATTTAATTCTTAATTTGGCGCCCCCTGTACCGTCGCACGCGTCGATCGTATCTAAACCCGGCACTGGAAATAACGAATAAAAATCTAACCGCGAATAGACAAAAATCAATCGATCAATTACTATCCCGACGACATACGGTACGATATTATTATAATTTTTTTGATTCTATATTTCCCCGTGGCGAAATAGTGTCAAAAACGACATTGCAAAATGATGCCGTAACACCGATCTATTGTTGTTAATATTCGAATTGTACGTCTTTTATTATTACCATACGGAAGGGACAGGGGGGGAGGAAAAAAAGAAGAAAAAAATACGGTAATTTAGTATATAGAGGTACGTCGAAAATCGATTTTAAAATATTCAATTACGCGTTATTGTGTTAGCGTCCAGACATTACTAGAACAAATCGCAGTATAACTGACAAAAACCGCATACCGAAATGCAGCAAGTTGATATTGTTCACTGCGATTATTACTGGTAACCGAATTAAATGCAATCGGTGTCATTGGTTTAAAGTGGTGTTTTTGGCGTCCGGACACCACCCACCTTCATAATCCTAAATATTTCTTTTTAAAGCTCAAATTTTACTAATTATACCACAGCATTTGATAATTGCAAACATTTTATGGAATTTGTATGACATGTATGCGGTATGCGTTTTTCAGTTTATCGAGTGTCGGACATCTAGTGGCGTATTCAGAAATAGTTAACGGGTGGAAGGGTTGTGTTAGGCGGACACCCCCACACCACTCTTCTTGAATAAAAATCCTAGTCGACCAACCGATATGAATATATAATTACTTTGGATAAAAATGCAGTTAAAACCTATCAAGTTTACTGTATACGAAATCAATTATAATCGTCTGTGAACGTATATTCGAGATTTACGTGTATACAACGGCCGTAAAACCTAACGCTATAGTAAATTTTATTATCCGATATCTCAGAAAAAAAATAAAAAAAAATTTACGTGACATTCTACGAGGGGGCGGTATACGGTGTTTTTTCTTTCTTTTCTTTACGATGTAAACAAATGGCCGGAACGTCGTCGTCGTCGTCGTGGAAACGGGAAGGGAATAGAATACAATTTGGCTAATATTATCGTTTTGTATCCGTGCGACGACGATACAATATACTGCGCGTAGGGGTGGATAGTGGGCGGGTAGGATACCACAACAACGACGAATATTATATTATTTATATGAATATTTACGAGTTTAATAATATATTTATTTATACTTTCCGGCCGCAAAGAATGTCGAACACTCTCCAATCCTCGTCGTCGGCGCACGGTCGTCCCGCCATCGCCTTTTTCGTCGTCGTAGTCGTCGCCGTGGCCCCGGCCGCCGTACGGTCGTACGGAAAACTGCCGCGCGCGAACGTTTGGGCGCCGCACGGCCGCCGTCTATCGATTCCCCGGGGAGACTTTCCAACTAAAATAAAAAATAATAAAACAATTAAAAAAAAAAAAAAAAGGTGCCTCGGCGGTTTGTTCGCGGGCGATGACGCCACGGCGGTGTTGATCCAACAACGGCGCAACAACGGGGGTGCATAGGGGGTACTGGAGCGCCCCCAACTTTACTTTAGGCATCGCCAAGTTTCACGTCTTTGTAATTTCAAATATCTATAGTTTTAATAATGTAATTTTATTTTTTAAGATTTTATTATCAGCTTTTTTTTTCTTATCTTGCCTACAGTTTATAATTTGTATTATATTATATTATATTATTGCTATTATAGTGAATAAGTAACATAATATCGTCATGGATTACTGGAAGCCGAATAATTTGAGAAATTGAAGAAACATGAAGAAATGAAAAACATGAAGAACAAGAAGTGTCAGAACCAGTTAAAGCCTATTGGAGGCGTATTATTTATTTTCCAATTATTGATACAATTATTAATAATTTAAAGTTTAGGTTTTCAAATGAAAATCTTCATATGGCCAATTGACCATTTTATTAATATAAATGATGAAAAAAGTCAACATTTTATTCAGCATAATAAGGTGCATGTTAAATAAGTTATTGAAGAGAAATTCTATATTATTCTATGATTGCAGGACATAATAAATTCAAACACAGAGTGCTTAAAAGCAGAAATGCCTGTAGAAAAAAACTGTTTACAAAACAGTACAAATGACATAAGAAAAAATGCTAAATAAAGAAGTATTTCCAAACTTGTATAAGTTAATGCAGGTTGCATTAACTATACCTGTCAGTTCTGCGACATGTGAACGAAGTTTTCCCTCCATGAGGAGGTTGAAAAATTGACTGCGTTACAAAAGCGCTTTACTAATTTAAGTGTCATACTTATTGAGAAAGACCTAGCTATTAGCATTGTTCCAGGAGAAATATTAAACACATTAGCAAATATCTATAGAAAATTATGTTTGACACTTTAAAATGTGTTAAATTTGTTTTTCAAAAATGATTTTGTGAATATATTAATAGCATAATCTAAATACTGACAATATGTAATGTTGCGATCTGGGGGGGTGGGGGGTTGTAACCATGACTATGTAAGCGATTTATAATTGTAGCGCGCCCATGATTTGAACTCTTGTTGCACCACTGGCGTTGACCCGTCGACAAGCCTCGGGTTTTGCTTTTTGCATTTTCTTATCGTGACGCTACTTGGGACCGCTCCCCACTATGGAATCGACCCGAAGACGCCACCACCGAGACGCGGTGTTAGATTAATGAGGAACGTTCCTTTTTTTTTTTTTTTTTTTAGACCGGTGAAAATCCTAGAACTCGGTCGACCGATACACATTCCCTATTCAACGCTGTCCTCGGCCGTCCAAATTCAGTGGCGTAGCCGGGAAAATATTTCGGATTATAACCCCCACCCCCTCTGGATACGCCACTGTCCAGATCCTTTGTGACATAATGACCGGATTCCGTTGTCCAAACTTCAACCTATTAAATAATAAGAAATCTCCTAAAAAGTCTCATCACCACAATTGTACTGCCTATTTTGTTCACGAATTAAGATATTGTTGTGTCGCGTTAAAATTTTTTTTTTTTTTTCGGATATATAAAGTATTTAATTGTTTTCTAATCGATACCAATTAAACGGCCAAATTGTTAATTAATTACTAAAAACCTACGAGCTGTCGAGTTTGTTTCATAATCAAAATCAACTACAGATAAATTATAAAAAAAACAATATATATATACCTCATTATTGCTATCACTAATATAGTTTGAGTTTTTTGTCTTACAGATTTAAAAATGTTCAAACCATATTTTAATAAAATAAATTGAATACATGAAATCTTTAATTAAAAAAAAAATAGAATGCCTGTAAAGTGTTAAAATATTATTTCGTTAAACAATTATATTATCGCATATATTACATATAACCAAATTCGTATCGTTTTCAAACATCACCGCGGGGATCTAAACGATCGGAGGGGAATCTAAACGACCATAGGACCTGGGGGGATCTATAATGTTCACAAAAAGCGGCTATCTAATATTGATCGGTGACGTATTTAGAATTTTGCTGCTCCGGGTACACATTTTCTTCGTGCCCCTCAAACCCGCAGGTTTATGTTTCTAACTATACACGCTATAAAGCAGTACAAGGAGTGCCCAAATTAAGTCGATTCGATAAGTTCATCTTAAAAAATAAAGATAAGGAACATTTTTTTTTTTTTTAATGGTGTGCAATATGGCTGAAATGCTGCCATCAATATATTGCTTGCCAGAGTTTATTGCCTCTAAAAAAGTAAATTATCCCCCCCCACCATAAATACACCACTGATATTGATAAGATCTACGCAGGGGCGAAATGGAAATAAAATTCAGGAATTCGAGAGATTGATCCAGGCCGCCTTTTAATTCCTCCCATTGAAAAAGAAGTACCCGTAATTGTATATTTTTTTTCTCTCGCTGTACTCAATATCAGCACCCGCCGGTACTTTATTTAACGGTTTTTTTAAAGAAATTACGGCGTAAAATAATTTCTAATTATTCAAAATCAATATTAATAAAGAGGAATGTTATACTAGGAAATATAGCGGTTTAATGATTTAGTCATAGATAATAAATCTATAGAGTCCGAAAAATCATCAAGCCACTGGGCCACAATATTATTCGAAAAAAATATAATTCCCATTTCCATTCCGGTTTGACATTCCTTAGGAAGTCAAAAAAAAAAAAAGAAAAGAATGACATACTCAAACGGTGGTGGTATTGGTTAAATCTAAAACATGGTGACCAATGTAACGGGGGGGGGGGGCATTTTATATGTCGACGTTTCGAGCGAGATTTCGGTAACAAATACGACAACGGTTACCACGGTTACGGTAAAATATAATTATTTTGAAATAATTTTAGGAATGTCGCGTGTACTCGACGTAAGTACTTTGAAACTTCGTTTACGTTTTATTAACAAAACACTCGTATTGTTAAATATTCTCGGGTTTGAAATTAGATATAAAATAGTTTCGTAATTGGCTCGACGCTTTTAAATCGGTCGTTGGGAAAGGCGGTCAGAATTTCGCGTACAAAACGCTCTTGTATACAACTAATATAAAACTGCATACAGGTCATTGAATCTTCTTCTAAAGTTTTATCCTTTGGTTAAATATAAATATATTTATTATTCACGATCTATTATTGAAATATCAATTTTCAAAATAATATTATCGCCGCGAAATCCCAAACGATTTGTTGTTTTTTTTTTCTCGTTCGACATTATGAAATTACGAGGCCGTAAGGAGCTTGAATCGAATTCGGTTAGAAAAAAAAAAAAAAAGAATAATTTAAAACAAAATATTACATAAAATTTAACACATTACCGTGTACAGAATCCAAAGTACGGTTTTTTGGTCATTGCGATTATTCACAATTTATTAATTAACTTGCCACCATTTCCACATTTCTTTAAGTTGAAGGTCGACTAGCACGCGAGTAATCGTTAATGGCTTCACGACCCCAAATAAACCATTTGTGCCATTCAAAAGTTTTAGATCTGCGCATTGCTTCATCTCCAAATGCTTTTTTTTAATTCTTTCAATAGTTTCAGTTTCTGATTTACCGAGTTTAACGCAACATTTAATGCAAACACGCTGCTCGGGTTTATTGGACATGACAAAACAGCAGACACAACAAAAGTATATGAGTTCAACAAACTGTCGTTCAATACTAAAACATAATATTAACTCGTGGCTTGAATAACGTAACTGAGTGTTATCTCTACACTGATATGATGTGTACATTTCCGATGTCTATTTTCTAGCGCAGATATAATTTTAGTCCTGGTATTTCTTTGTCACGCCTCGCATTTTGTATTCTGCGATTAGAAATGAATAACTGACAGGAAGACAGAAAAGTAATATTATAATAATGCTGGCGTGTGCCCATAATGCACACGGACACGCGTTCTGTTATAATAGCCATTACAATAGTATTCTCATCACTGATATTTTTAAATAATCATTTATCGCTATCAATAATCCGGCTACCCACGATAAAATACATTTCCAACAACTACGACGATCCTATCTCAGTAATTACGAATGATTAGTTTGGGAAACTTGACTCTAGCTAAAATAATAATAATAAAAAAATAAAAACCTCAAATGACTTGTGTTTTTATAGATTCCTAAATTTGATAAATGATCAACATTTTTTTTTGAAATTAAGAATGTTGATTTTTTTTTTTTGTTAAATCAAATACTAAAGACACCGGACAGACACTTATTGCCCGACCATATTTATATTGTCGTTGGAAATTCTAGAATATGTCATAATTCTCAATTTTCTCATTTTGTGGGTCAGATGAATTATGACTTTAAGTTCTGCATTATCAATCTAGAGGGTATTTTTGATTAATGTAAAAGCTAATAAATTGCTTAAAAAATATTTTTATATAGTCTTAAGGCTATTTTACATAAACTAATTAAACAATCTATTAAAAATAATATAAAGAATGCATTATTAATAAAAGTATTAGGAGCTTTTTTGCTCTGTAACAAACAAATACCAATAATAAGTACATATAAAAATGCATTGGCATTTGCTAACTAAAAAAAAAAAAAAAATAAAAAAAAAAAACTTTAATGGTGTTGTTTCACACATAAACAAATACTTTCTGGTATTTATTATATTGAAAAACATAAAACTAAAAGTAATAATGTAAATGATTAGATTTTGAAAAAAAAAAAATGCATTCCTTCAATCTTTATAGTCTATGTATAAATATCATCATCGGTGACATATGAATTATCACTAAGTTGGTCATCACTAGATTCTGCACCTTCGTTATATGGAACTTGACTCGGCAACCACCTAAAAGGTAAACGACTTAATCTAGACCGCAATTCATGACGATCTGGAAAAATGTAAAAATAGATTATTTACATTGAATATCTTACAATACCGAGAGTAACATTTTTTTAAGATGACTGTAGAAAAGTACATGTCATGCAAACGCAGAACATTATGTTTATTTAAGTGTTTCTCAAACATTTATATTCAATCTTCTCTAAAAAAAAACAAAATAGAAAATTTATCCTAAATTTCCCACGAATAATATAAAACAAAATTGATTAAAAATCAATAGGCACTGAATGAACTTTCAAGACTTTGTATACTTGTATTTAAAAATAAATATAAAATATAATTTAATGTAACATATAAAAAATATGGTTAGATGTCTTAAGTGCTAATTCCAAGGTTATCAAGAAAGGAAGTTAAGTTATGTAAGTATATAAAACTTCTTTATATTTTTTAGGGCACAACACTTATTAAGTTGCATGTGGGTTTCAAAAATAAAAAAAATATTATTACTATTTTATAGATTCTCAACATTTACATGAAACATTTTTAGCAAAATTATTAATGTATTTTTAAAAACATACACAAGTTAATTAATGAATATTTATTTATTAATATTAATCCATGCCAATGTTTTCATTATTCAATTAGATAATCAACAATATTAATAAACAATTACAAAGTCATTCAGTCAAAAACCTATACACATTTAAAAAGGTATTAATGTTTGTGTTAATTTGATTTTTATAAAAAAAAATTCTAAAGTGTTTCCAGAATGGAAAAAATGTCTGAAATTTTATTAAGTATATAAAGTTGGTAAATTTAAAAACTAGATTCAAACATATATAGATTATTAAGTTTTGTTCAACTGTCTTGAAAATATTGTTGTTGCAAGATGGTATCCTTAACTATAATTTTAACGAAAACAAACTTTTATTAGTTAATTTTGTTAAATTTTTTTAAAAGACAAAGACAAATAATAAAAAAAAAAAGAAGAAAACCATTTATGGACAAAACTTAATTTGAAGACGGCTATTGAAGAAAAGTTATAGTCAGACATTAATCTAGACATAATTGGTATAGGTATGACAAAAATTATGTACTTGGGAAAAATAAAAATAGTTGTTTTTTTTTTTTAATATTAATAATTCTGTGATAAAAAAAAAAAAAACAACTGATCATGTAAATAAAATATAAGTTTATTTTTAAATGATCTTGTTTATTATTTTTAGATTTGCTTTTAATTTAAAAAAACTATGAACATGTTATATAGGTAAATTTACAAACCTCGTCTAATTTGATTGAAATAAGCAAGCATACGCACTATTAATGACGGCGACACAGTAACAGTATCTCTTGACTCTTCCATCATTAATTTATTTCGTTTAACTAACTGAAAAAAAATATCAACTTTATTGGTGAAACATAGTTTTAAGTAAGGAACATCACACTATGAGATCACTAATTTCCTGGTTTCTTAAACTCATTTGTAAGTCCTATTTTGTAATTTAGCGCTAATTATTCAAGAATAAAATATTTAAATAATATATATATTTTTCAAACATTTTACCTCATCTACTTCAAGCAGAGAAAACTTTTTATCTTCACAAAGTGGACTCCAAAGTTTAACATTATGATCTATGCCGGATGTAGCAAGTAAAGGTCTAGTAGGATGCGGTTGAACACAATTAACAACATGAGAATCAGCCGTCAACAACATGACTATTTCACAGGTATAACGATCCCATATAAACACATGTCCACAATCGCTACCAGACATAACAAAATTATTGCCCCAGAATACTGCTTCTTTGATTAAAGTCCTATATACACAAATATACAAAAAAAAAAAAAAATTAGTAAGACATCATAATGATAAATGTTTTGTAATAATGAATCTAAATTGAAATAGGTACATTTTTCTCTTCTAATACCTAGCATTTCGATGTCCTTTATATTGTCCTTTTATTGGCAAAAGTGGGATATAATCATTAAATCCCGGAGACTTTTTAACAGTTTTCTTTAGTTTTAATTTTATTGCACCAAATTGACTGTTGCTATTTGAAGTTGACTGCTGGGTGTTATTCGAAGATAAACTATAATTTTAGACAAATAAATAATGTGAGTATTTCTTCAATAAAACCAAAATATTCCAAGTGATTTATTATTTTATTTATTCATAATACAAAATACAATTGTATATTATTTGTAAGCAAAACAATACAATGCTATATTGTCACCTTTTAATCTGAACCCGTGCTAAAATAAAATTTTCAGTTTTTGGTATAAGGCTCAACAATTAGTACAGGGATACTTTACAAGTAGGTATTATGGTAATATATATAATTTTTTTTTTTCTTTTTTAATATTATTATTTGATAAAATGTATTAAAAAAATAAAAATAAAAAAAAACTATAAATTATTAAATTATTATTGTAAATTACAAAATTAAAATTTAAAACTAATAAAGTGTTTAAATAAAATTTAGAAAAAATATATATACTGCTCTGATCAGAATTAGTAGTTTTTTAATTATTTTTTGTAGTTTGAAATTAATATATACTATAAAGACTTATAAACTCACACTTCATTAATTACTGGTTGAACATCAACATCCATAGGAATATCATTTTCCAACGAAGTCCGTGGTCCTATTGTGTTTGAAGTACGTTCAATAAATCCTGGTAATGCCAATGCAACTGCAGAACTATTCGGTCTCCCTAAAATATTAAGATCTTATTAAAAACATTGTTATTTTATGAATGAATATACGTATATATATAAAATAATTGTTCATTTACAGTTATGCATAACACCAGTACGCAATGATGGTGTGTTAAATACATGAACTAACATGTCGCTCATCCGTGCCATTACTGCAGATTGCATATTTGATGTTGTTGAAGAATCTACATCAATATTAAATAATTTTATATAAACATAACATAATAGGCATATTATTAGAGGTGAGCTGTACTAAGAACATAAATGCTAAAAACTCAATCCCGAACCTTAATTTAAGCGCACAAACTAATATCACCATTTTGGTAATAACTTTCTTCAATCTAGTTTTGAAATGTATACAAATTACTAGAACTCGAGATAAATGGCATGTGTTTAATAAATTTTAAAAGAGAATGTACCATTTATGGTATAAAGATTTGGACATTTTAAATGCTTTCAGATACAAGAGTAGGGATGGACATTTACATAAAACAAAACGATTAGAAAGTGTTAAATATAAAGAAAAAAGATGGAAATGGTATTTCAAACCATTTTGAAAAAATAATGACCCCAAAATAAATAGAGGTTAGTACTTATACCTATAAATAAATGTAAAAACAATTAGATTCCATATATCTACCCAATACAGGCCAAGTAAACCAAATTAATGTGTTATTAAAATTGATCACAAATATTTTGGAAACTGTTTTCTTCCCATTACATTTGAACATAAAATATGCTCAAATGCATCATAGTTCTCATACAAAAAAATTTGGGTTTTATTTATTCTTCGTATATATCAATCGTATTATTTAATATTACTAAATCTCGTTTGATTTTATAAAAAAAAAAATTCATACCAGATGGCCGAGATAAGGGTCCAGTGTCTGCCCAGTCACCTCTCAATCGTATTCGTCTGTATGGAGGTGGAGTTGGTGCGTTTTCTAAAAAGTCATTTGCAACAGCAGTGATATTAGGATCTTTATTGAGGCTAAACAAATATACTTCTTCGTTGGAATAGTTGGCTAACATATCTCTACCATCCGGCGAATATGAAAGTGATGTTATACGATAGGAACGGTGATTTAAATGAGGAACAGTAAAGGAACACTCTGGAGTAATTTTTTGAGTGGGATCTGACAACAAAACAAAATAAATATATTTATATATTAATACAATTCAGAGAAATTTATTTCAATACCTATTTAACATAATCAACAATACATTACTAAATACTTTTTAAATATTTATAATTGAAAAAAAAAAAAATGGTTTCTTATTGCAATTGTCTTTTTATTTTCAATAATTTTTAATATATTTGTTTAAATTAGTATATGAAAAATATTTTTAATTTGATCAAAATATATAGTTTAAATTAATAATATAAAACATTGTATATGTACATTTCTCAAAATTTGTCAGCAAAAGAGAATATTTTTAAAACACCAAATGAAATAAAGTGAATCATATTATACGTATAATAATTAATATAAAAATTAATCAAAATATCATTATTTATTCGACATAAAAATTATAAAAAAAATTAGCAGTTATAATTATTATAAGCAAATATTAATTACCATGAATAATTATTTTTCTTCTATCAACTATTCTGACAGTACTATCTACGGTGGCAATTGCAAGTTGATAGGGTTGTATTGGATTTATTGCAATTGTAGAAACTGGTTTACCGCAATTAAGCAATATATTCTATATGGATTTGAAGAATAAGAAATCAATATTAAAAATATAATTAAATAAAATTGTTTAGTTTATTACTTCAACACAATTCATTTTAGTACACTTGACACTACTTCTGAGATCATATTGTCGAACAGTACAGTCTTCACTGCAGCTTAGAAACGTGTTTGGTTCACCTGGTATTACTTCTAGTTCGTAGCATGGGCTGCAGTGACAAGTAAAAAAATTACACTCCGTTTCTTTAATTCTTTTCAAATCTTGAATAAAGATAATGTAAAATTAAAACATAATTATATTATAGGTAGGCGTAGATGGGAAAGTGAAATATTTAACTAAAACTTTTTGATTAACAATAATATTTATCTTAATCCAGTCAGCGTACATCCATTCCTGTTAATTTATGTTAAGAATATACATTAAGAATTAGTGATATCTAGTGTATTTGTTGTTTTCGAATAATAGTTTTATTTTAAATACCAAAAGCCATATGTTTTAGATTCTGAACGTGTTGTATATTTACTATGAAATGCGCTATTTTTTATTTGTCTGTTAACAACTTTATCGCTAGAAATTAAACTTGACCAATCAACTTGGTGGGTGAATTCTGGTAGAAAATTTTATCTAATTGGTGCATTGGTGAGATCATTTTTTTTCTTTTTCTTTTGGTTTTCTTAATAATAGAGGAATACCAGAATATTTACTCAATAACATCAGTTTCTTTTAATATCAATTTTTATTTTTTATACAAAAATTCCATTAAAAATAATCGTAGAAACCTGGCATTTTTACCAAATATTTATTTTATCATTTTCTAGACATGGTGTAATTGTTAAAATATTCTGGCGTTGTTTTCAATTAAATTTGAAATTTTGTTTTATTATTTTCTGGTTCTATGATGATAGAAATGTTACATTTAATTTTTATCGGTGTTTTAAACGCTAATTAAGATTAAAATCACAAATATAATTTAATATGTAATTACAAATGAATACAATTTTCAATTAAAATGTATGAATATATGTTTAACTGAACTCTGCTCAGAATCGTTTTTTGTTTTGTAATGATTTATCATAAATTTATTATTCTATATCCTACCTTTTTTTTTTATTTTTTACATGAATTGTTTCTTTTATTAAAATAATTGCATTTCTTTTTAGTGGATATATAATAAATATATTACAATTTACCAAGATTGAGAATAGATCCATCTCCACCACACGAAATAATACGATTTTCTGTAGTAGGTAGAAATTTTGCACACAAAATGTTGGTTTTATGTCTCGTTTTGTAATCAACAATAAGTTTGTATGTATGCGGATTTGTTACAATAATATTTTTATCATCACCGGCCGAAAGTAACAAACTTCCAGTCTCGTTCCAATGTAAAGAGTTTACACAGCCTTTATGATAGTCCAACACTTTTTCTAAGGTCAATCGTTGTATTAAATCTTTGGTATCTGTAAATAAAAAAATGAAAATAAACATACAAACAAACTTTGAGATTAGTAAAGTGATGTAATAAAATTAAACGATTTAGATTACTAAACCGTTTTATAATTAAGTTGCACTCGATATTACGACGGTTGATAGCACTAAACACTTACGAGATTATTTTTTTTAAAAAAAAGGTAGGAACAAACAGAGCGATTAGTTTAGATTCCAAACTTATTTTTAATAGATAAAATCGGTTGTCCGCGTAGAAAGTATAATGACGGGACGTGAGTAACCTCGGGCACGACTAACCAAACGGATAATTAGGGACACGTTAAGGGGTACCGGCTAAGACATGCCCAGAAAAAGCAGTTGAAGGTGAACAATGACAAATACCTATTAAAAGTATAAAACAGAGTGGTAGGCGTACAATTCTTAACACAATCGCGCGTCTATTACATATCGTCCGTGTAATTTTTTATACTCATATGGGTCGTTTAAAATAAATAACTGGTAGCCACACGTACGTCTGCGTATACTCGTCCGTTCTAAATGTAAATTGAAATCTACTCGTTAGACAGTAACGAAACAATATCACCGCAAGAACTGGCCGGAGGGTGCCACCGGACAAAGGTACGCTTACCTTTCACGGCGTTTTTCAACCGCACGTTGTTCTTGTCGTTGTACGGTAGGAAGAACACGCTGCGGAACATTCCGTTGGTTTGAAACATGGCGAGCGCGGTTGAGGTGGTTAGGTTGATCGGACAGCACCGATTGACAGTATTTTCGCGTACGATGCCGATGGTCAACGGCGGCAAAACAACAATCGGTTATAAAGGATGGCCGGTTGCCAACGTCGGACGCATCGCGTTGTTGACGTCGGCCGCTTTAAATAACTTTTGCGCGGCCCGAAATCCGATAAATCCCCGGTCGGTCCGCCGGTGTCGTGGCCCGTGTGTATTATTATAAAATTATCGCGCGGTCGGACGGGTTCGGATTTTCGATTTTCATTGGACCCGGCACAAGAACGACAATAATATTATTGTAATTAACGGGAAACGATTAATTTGGCGGGCGCGACGGCATGCAGAGCCGGTCGGATAACCAACGGATGACAACTATCAAAATATTATGATAAATTGTTTTGAAAAAAAAAAAAAAAACTACATAATATCGACCGTTTGTTATCTACTGTGCGTTAATGTAGTCCGATAAAACGATTGTTTTGTCAGATTACGGGATGTGACGTTAAATCGACACCAACGAATGGCATCCAACGAGAACACTATAATAATATATTTTCATAAATTTAGGAATTATATTATCTTAATCCGTGGTTTTGCATAAAAATTCGATTGTTTTTTTCGATCGAATTTCCAACGCGAGATAGCGTACGGCCCAATGACCGGCGGGGCCCGTGTGGGACTTTCGCGTACGAGGGGGTAATTTCGATGGCAACGATCGGCAGCGCCATCTCTCGTTTACGGACCGTTATCGGTTGCGTGCGAGTACGTAAGGCTCCAACCCGATATGAAAACATTCCGTGATAACGTAGACGGGAGCGGGCGGGCGGACTAAAGCCGCGAAATTTCGCCGACGAGTGTAATATAATCAATCAGCGAACAGGATCGGAACAGGGATATCCCGAACAGCACGCGCCTACCGTTGCGTTCGCCCTGCAATAGTACGCTGCCGACCGTAGCGGTGCACTTCGACGGTGTTTGTCAGCTGTTGCGCTGCACCGGCAGTCCCGCTGCCGACGACTGCTCTCAAGGTCAACACTACTGACAAAAGCGAACAGATCACCCCCACCACGACCGCCGCCGCCACTACTACGCCGTTGTTTCCGCCACGTTCAATCGGTTTTGCCCGTCCGTCGATTCCGTGTTCAGTCGTCAGTTGGGTTTTTCTTTCCGCGAGGCCGGTTATCGCGCAGTCGTTAGCCGCACACGATAATTGTCGACCACCGCGCCACAGTATTTCCGCCAGCAGACGATAAAAAAAAAATCGTGTTGGGCGGTAGACCGTGTCCAGCGTGTTGTACGTACGTCGTATTTTATTAAAAATATAATTTTTTTTTTCCATTTTGTACCCGCACGGTGTTCATAGGCTAATTCCGCCGAACGGTCGCTGTATTCGTGTCTCGAACGATTTCACGCCGTTACGCCGCGGTAGTAGTCTACCTAGTGGGATTTTCGAATTTCGTTTACGCGTCGTCGCTGTAGCCCGCCCTCCCGTCCAGTGTGTGGTGCGCGCGATTGATTAAAAAGAAGACGACGGCGGCGTTTGCCGTGATCGTACACTACGCGTTATCCCGACAAACGTAAACACGGATTTCCGGGCGCGTGCCTCGCGGCTGTTGACGACATGCCATCGCGTTAGGTCGGAAGACAGCGGGTGTAACATGAACGATATCGTGACGATTGCGGCTTCGGTGTTTTACTCCGCCAGGGACGGACGGCTAAAACGATTACAGGTGAGCGATGTCTAAACGCACACATTTTCTTACGTTTTCCACTATTTTGTTATTGCGCGACAATCCGCCCGCCCGGCGTTTTCTATTGCGGGTTCACTCTTTGGGAAACTCGTAGCTCAAGCTGTGTTGGCGTTACTGAAACTTGTGCTCGTCGGTTACTACGGGTCTGCTAGAGTTTGCTACCGTTACCCTCCCCCCTCCCATCCCGCAGTAATTTGTTGTTAAGGCAAAAATCGCCGACCGCCCCACGGTTTTTCCGGTTACGCTGGCGGCAATTGCACTCTCGGGCGGCGGGTACTGTCGGTAGCGTCGGTTCGTCCCGGGGTCACTGTACTCAGAGGTCATTGATTGACCCGATCGTTTTGTGTTCTGTCTGGCCTTTGTTTCCGTTTTATTTTTGTCGGGTTATCATTTGCAATTACTATTTTTCACTAGAGCACGATATATTTGATAATGTTACTACGATAGCAAATTACTATTTGTTATTATTTCTCGACTGATATGTTATTTCATTGTTATCGTTTCCTTTTCCCACTTTATTGCTCTCCACCGCTCTACATTACTAATTTAATCTTGCCCTATCGTGTCCATTGTCTTTATTTTCATAGAATATTTTATATTAATTATGAGAATTGTTCAAATATGTTTTTGACCATTGGGATCAAATCTATAAACTCGTGCGTATAGGTACCTATAAGTAAACGAGCCTTGAATACCAATAAATAAATTAAAGGCTCGCTGCATCGGTACATTTTCGTTTGTATTCTGCAACACGAACAGTGATAATCACTTTCTCATATTATACTGTTTATTTCAAACTAAAATATTTTCCCCGGACTAGAAAGTCAAAATAAAATTACTATTTTGTCTATTTTAACCAACAAAATGTTGATTTAACATAGACATTTGGCATTTCGATACACGGTTAAGTACTTCATTAAATTAATCCGACTAGAACATGTAAATGTCATTCTTACATTATTTTATTACCTATTATAATTTTTTATAACCTTGTCACTTGTTATTTTAATTTAGCCATAAGTTGTTATGTGTTTATGTAAGAATAACATATTTAATGAATTTATTATATATTTTAAGTATTCAAATTTCATAAATGCATACCTACGAAAAATGTTTATCATAAACTAAAAATCTGTTTTAATGTTAATTGTTAATTTGTTTACTACTTTGAGAATATCATGTCTGTGTATAAATCATTATTTTATAAATACAAAAACCTAAACATACTCAAACTACAAGCTTAACCATAATTCCACTCGGAGAGTTATAGGTACCTCTATAAATATAAATATAGAGCACAACATCATAACACCGTACCATATATCTGTCCGCCTATAAATGTTAAACTACACGCGAGACTATAGGTGAGATGGGTTACTTCTATTTTTCCCAGTACCTATTTATTGTTTTGTCATTCAAAAATTAATTTTTTCTTCTATTTTTTGAAAGGAAACAACGGATACATACTGTGTTTTATTATTTATATTTATCGCAATTAAGTATCGAGCTAAATATATTCGGTATGATATATTCTCCGTTAAATAACCAAAGAACACAAAGTGCTATTGTCTGTAGGTAACTAGCTAATTTTGTATAGGTACATTGTTAGATAGTACAAATTAAAATATAGGCACACACACACTAGATATTATTTCACCTTGCTACACCCGCTGCTACATTTACCTATACCAATAATTATATTTACTTTATGTTATTTCGGTATACCTTATTAATATATTTTTTTCCCTATTATTATTATCTAATTTACTTTGCCTAATGATATATCTATTTACAATAATTATTATTATTTATCTATCTACTGTTCTTCACGGTTTTCTTAAACGCTACCCGTCAGCCTACCTACCCGGTGTAGTATGTACAAAGTCAAGCCTGTGTTTAAGTACCCGTAAGTAGGTTAGACAATCAAAACATTACTTGCCCTAGTAAAATTATTTATTTAGCTATAAATAAGTATAGTTTTTTTTTTTTTTTTAATTAGCGACAAATACGTTTACTCAATTGATTTTCGATTTTATTTACCGGGTAGATAAACAATTAAATATTTTTTTTGTAATACATCTATATACATCTATGTCTATTATACATAGATGAAGACACACAATATAATGGCTATAATAGTTACTTTCCAAATATTGTGTTACAGTAGTAATATCGTGAATCGGTGAAAACCACTGTGAAAACGTTGCAATATTTTCACACGCATTTTGCCAACAAATTATTATTCTAATTAGTTGGCCTCACATTGTTGGATATTTCGTATGAATGTATTACAGATTTTCTAGGTTATAGAATTAAATATCAATCCTAATGACATTGACAATTCTATTGAGAATAATAATATTAATATTAATACTCTGCGCGCATTTACAAATTTCCATTTGCGAAAACTGCGATACATTAACACTGCTGTTTACAATGGCCAAACAGCGGCGACCTTAGTTCTATTTTATTAATACATAGTTCATGTTTTTTTTTTTTTCTATATATTTCAATATTGATAAAAATTAAAATATTATTGGGACCGTCGTAATCTGTTTTTATATAATATTATTGCTCGGAGTTCGTAGGAGAGTGTAACAACAAATTGAAACAATTTCGTTTTCCTTCGCGGTTTACCAGAGCTTGTTGATTTCGAATTTCCGAGAAAAGAAATGATAAAAAAAAAAAAATTAAATTGGACTATCGTTACGGATTGAAAATAAAAACGCTATTTGAATGTAATAGGCGTATTATTACGAGAATTAAATCGAATTAAATAATTGAATCTAGTAGAGGCAGGCCCCCTGTCCCTTTATCCAATTCGTAATGGCTGAGTTAATTTTATCCTTGTATTTATTTAAACCAGCGGTTGGGGGGACTTTGGAGCTGATGTTTACCCTTCATAATAATAAAAAAAAAATATATATATGGAACATTAAATTATTGTAGCATATTGTCACAAATATAGTATTGCAGTGATGAATAATGTCTTTTTTTTTCTTCTAAATTTTATTACTACGTTAGATACACATTACTAATAGTATGTTACCAGGTTTATGGACCCAGAAAACTTAAATTCTAAATAGATTTGTCGTAATATTTAGTTATTAATTATAATTATAAATATTAAACGCATAATATAACATATTAAGTACTATGTGGTAATAATAATAATAAAAAAAAAAAAAAAAAAAAGATTATTTAAAAATTACTGTTAATTGTTTACTTTTGTGTAAGGAAAATATTTGAGCCCCTCCCCCCCCAAAAAAACAAAAATCCTGGGTGCGCGCCTGATTTAAAGAAATATTTTTTTTTGAATATTTACTTACTCGAATTTTGGACGTTTTTTTTTTTTCTAATAAAACTAACGATTCTCGACCAGCAATGTAGTTTCTGATATGATTAATAAAAAAAATTGTTGTTGATAAAGGGTATTGAATAATAATAATAATAATAATATAGAGTTGGGTACTCGAGAGTTCGTGAATAATGTATAAATATTATTATTATTGTACGATGTATACAGAACGTGAAAAAAAAAATAAGTCTTTACTCAAAACACTGCGGCGTACCCATATATATTTATTTATTCTGATTTTATATTCGCGGTATTAATCCGCGCGTAGATAATATAATAATTTATTTATGCGCGCATTACCTATGAGGGGTTTTTTTTTCTAATTACATAAAACAACACCAAATCATATTGAACAAATAATTAGTAAAGAGAAATAAAAAAACTATGCCCGTATACAATAAACGCGTCATAAATTCTATTCGTAATTAATAATAAAGGAAATAAAATATAAATAACCGGTCACGATATAGCAGGAAAAACAGAGCGGACGGGTGGGCCAGCTGTGGGAAATAATAATTTTCGGCGGTCAGACTTTACTGCGCGGTCCTAATAATAATAATATTGCGCGTCGGCGAATAAAAATTGCGCACCGGATTAAATAAAAACAAATCCGCCGGACGGGATTTTTTTTTTTTTCTTTCTTTCTCTAAAATATTATTTTGTTTTTTTTTCTCGTATTTATGACCACGTGACGCTCGTCCGTCCGCCGCGTGTATTTATATATTCCACAAAATAAAAAAACCGAGTCGTGTGTTGCGCAATTATCGTTCGGAAACTTGTCGCGGCGCGTGTAATATTTTTACGTTTCTAACGCCGCCGCTGCTGCCACTGACGACGTGGCGTCGGCGATGACTGCGCGCGTTTACCCCGGCCTCATTTTCGAAAACGGGTCGACACTCGTTTTATTAAATAAAACTATACTCACGGTCAACGCTAGGCCACCAAGTAAGCATAGTTACTTTTTTCGATAACTTTTAACTTGACTATAGTTTTAATTTCAAACAAAAAAAAAAAGGGAAATAGAATGTTTCGTCGTTTATTAAATTTCATATCGATTTGGTTATCTCCAAAAGAAAACTGTATAACCTACCTATATGTGTTTTGCATTTATTGTCCGACGAAAATTACTTATTAGATTCTGAGCGAAGGTTTTACTATATGTGTTGTTTTTTTTTTGATTTACAAATTTTCAAGTGTAGTGCCTTTTCTGAAAGCATTTTCGATCTAGTTAGTGTTTTGGATGATGGTCATTTTTTGATTTTCTTTGTAGTTTTCTTAATAGTTGTGAAAAAAATGGGGAAATGTACAGCCAATAGTGGTTTCATTATTTTCGATTTTTTTTCTTTTTGTTGTAACTTGGTTAAAAATAACAGACCTGCAATTTTCACAGAATGTTAATATTAGCCCTTTCTAAAGGCGGACAAATTTCCAAAACATTTTGGCCATTTTTGAACCATTTAAAAGCATTTTTAGTTTTCATTTGGTTTAAAATTCTTAACAATTTTACACGAAGTTCATCTTACGTTGTACTTGGTATTTTTTTTTATTTATACGCGTTTGAAGTTAAAATTTCAATGGATATCGTACAGATCACAACATTCCGCGTATTATTTTTCGAATTAATTGAATAAAACTGTTTTGGCCGAACAGAAACGTACGAAAACTCGACACATGGTTTATCAGAAATTCCCGGGGTAGGAGGATGGGGTATAACCTTGTATTATAGATACAATGTATCGTAAAATGTTGAATTGGAAAATGTAAAGGATGAAAAGAAGAAAAGAAGAAAAAGGCGACATAAGTAAATTTGCACACGTATATTATAGATTTCAAAGCTCGAAAAGTCTCGCGGCGAAATGATTGGGTACATAGTGTACACCAAAATGCCATTTTGCGTCTTGTCTCTGCAAGTATAAACAGGTCCAGCTATGAAATGAACTGTGATAACCTAACCTGAACTGACGATGAAATAAATAGCGGTCAGGCAGAGGCCAGGTGGTTTCGACTAATAATAATATATAAGCTATGAGTACTAATATTAAAATTGTTGATTGTGCCATAAGCACGTTCACGATAAACAATCTCATAATATTATTTATTGGCTCTCTTTGGATTTTTTTAAAATAAATAATTGTAATTATATTTACGTACAAATCCAACACAGTGATCCAAGATATAAAATACACTATCAGAGTTTATAAGGTGCAAACAGGATCAATAACTATGTACGATAGTTATCGCTTGTCAACATTATAAGTACCTAGGTAACAGAGTTAAGTCATCTAATATAATGTAATGTATGTTTGGTGATAAATATGTTGATACAAGAAAAGAAAAAAAAATACTCATAAGTTCAAATATCTAGCGAAATATAAATGATTATTTGTACTCGAACAGTGAAAAGAAACACTTCACGAGCAGTGGCGGCGCCTAGGTTACCAACAGATTCCATGGAAAGTTAAAACAATCGATTGCGTAACTAACAAAATATAATGTATAAGTAACTAGGTACTTTATTTTTATTAAAAATAAATGCAAATTTAATTATTGTAATTTTTTGGAAAGATCCCAATACAATATAATTCCAAGTTACCTAGGTAATTGATAACCTCGCCAATATAATGAATTCAAAATGTCAACACTATTATAACCGAGACAAAAAATTCTAATATATAATAATAAGAAGAAATTTCAATGTTTTTTTGTTTTTTTTAATAGTGACGTTACAAGTATTCTAGTTTTTTCTATATGTTTAAATTTACACACGAAAGGAATTCTGAGCTATAACCTTATCTAACTGATACTTCTGTTACCTATTAATAATAATTACTAATATCATACGAATAATTAAATTTTGAAAGAAAAAAAATAAATAAGATAATAATAAACAATAGGAGGTAATTCGAGTAGGACCACTATTATTCGCTGCTCGAATAATCATTAGAGAATTATAGTAAAAAATATATATGTATAAATATAAGGTCAGATGTCTATAATAGATCCGAGAAGTGATTTTCTTGACGGTTATTCTATCCTAGTTTTGCCCCGTGAACCTTTTTTCATACCAATTCTGTCGAAGATAAAAAATAGGTCAACTAAAATTCCTATGTATTCTATAGGTACGCCTTGAACCCGTCTTGGTTCATATTATAATCTCATATTATTCATATTATAAAGCTCATACAGCTACAGCTAGCCGATTTAATTATAATACATTCGAAATATAAATTTAGATCTTAGTTATTTGTATACTTTATACTTACGCTTGTTCATAAAATCGTTAAAAAATAATGTATAAAACATGAAATGCCATGAACTACAATTCGATTTTTGTACTTGGAACGGATCTCAGATCGTGCAGCCCTCCTAACTCAATGGCGTATTTGGGGGGGGCGAAGAGGCGATTGCCCCTCCCTCAACGCTATCCTTAAAACGAATGCAATACGATCAACAATAAAAAAATATAAGCAGCACAACAAAATATGAGTAATCGGTAGATTTTCATTTGGTTCACTTTAAAATGGTTAACAAGTGGACATAATTTGTTCTATATAACAAATCAGACGTGGCCGTGACGAAAATTATTCGCCGGCAGACGTTACGCCGCGACCGGATTCTTCCCCGCCGGACATTCCGCCGCCAAACGAATATTCGAAAATATTATATTTTACGACTCGTTAATATTATGTTCTACAGGTACCGATATGTTTTCAAGAATAGATGTAAAATCAAAACAATCGAAAATCGTCCGTTCACGTATTGATTATTGCGAGGCTATTGTACCCGAACAAATGTTTATAGCATAAATAAGACGTTTTTCAATATTTCAAAATGGGGTATCTATTAAAAATGTTTTAAATACTACTCGACAAATATACACGTTAATCATAATATTTGGAATTTGCCAATTATTTCAATAGAGGCGAAACGTAACGTTTCGATATGTATTACGGTAAACGGACGTTTCTTTCGTCCCCGGCGATTATTAGGATAGGAATTTCGGCGGTTCTCCGGTTTTTTTTTTAAACCATTATTTTTATAAATTTCTTCGGGTCCATTCGAGTTCGTTATGTAATCAATAGAATAACGGGCATTTTTACAACATTTTAGTAATTTACCTCTGAATGATTTGTAGCCATATATAATATTGTATTGTACTTGATAATGTTACCGAAGACATTAAGTACCCATACATTAGAGGATTTTTTTAACAGATTAAATCCTTAAGTCCTTGATGAAATCGGTCCGTCGGACTAGGTCTTTAGTTGTGCCCACTAACGTAAAAATAAAAGTCCGCTAATTTTCGCGGAGCGTATCCTCCTGAAGAAATCCGTTGATTTTCATGCTGTTGGCCGAGTCCTTTGGTCTTTCAAGACGTTTTGAAAGATCTGCGGATTTATACGACGGATTATATCAATAAATAAAAGTGTATTATCAAGGTCTGCCGGACCCGGTATCTTTGATTAGTTGAGAATCGAGAGACTCTCGATCCGTCAGAGTAAATCTGCCGAATTTTTCTATTACAAAGAGGATTGTGTCCTTAGAACACCACGCACACGATAGGACTATTTGTAGGATAAAATCCTCTCGTCTACGGATGAATACCTATTGATAAAACGTTTGAAATTAATTAAAAGGCCCCGGCGAACACGTCGCCTATGCCTATCGTATCTATGGTCCCGGGGACGAAAATATGTTAGGTTCTATTTTAATGATTATTGGCCGTCAGGGACAAAAAGTGCTGCTGCGTTAACTGGCAATTTTTTTTTTTCCCCCTTTTTATGTCGACGAACGCCCTAGAACCGTACAGTGCACTCGTATACGTAGCCGGCGTAAACGCGCGCGAATGTGCCGTAACGATGGCGGAGAAACGACGATCGCAGGTATGGGTGGAGGGGGGGGGAGTCGCACGGGAACGTGGCGTGCAAGCAGGGCCGCCGCGGTAAATTGTCTGTCGTAGTTCTTTTCGCCGAGAGTTTTTTTTTTTTTTTTTTTTTTCGCTGCGGTTGCCAACAACAGGCCGTCGCGTATCCGACGCAGAAAACGAGTTTCTTTGTGTACGCGAGTTATTTTCATATATTATTATTATGCCGGATGTAGTCGATTTGCCGGCGGTCGCCGCCCGTTTTTCAATAAAATCTCGGCGAGAGAGGACAAAATAATATCGTCGGACGTCATCGTTCTACGCATTTATACGCACGCACACTTTCCATCCCAATAAATATTTTTGTTCTTATCGTTAAAATACTGCTGCGGTGTAACGGACTTTACTGGCGGCCGTTTAACGTTTTACAAAATATATTACAATATTCTCGCGTGTTTTACATTTACGATTATATATGTTGCGTAGGTGGAATATGGAAAAAGTTTGGCATTAAAAAAAAAAAAAAAAAAATCGTGACATTACGCTATCGAATTGTCTATAAGATAAATATTTACCTTGTATATCAAATCGTCGAGCGTTTTATCGTTAGTAGTATTTATATGCCACACAAAACGAGTAAAAATATTTTATAAATTGTACCACGTCTAAATAAAAAAAAACTCTAATATCTGGTGAAAATCACGAACGTAGATCCGTACGGTTATTTCTCGTTGAGGTACAAAACGAATCTGTTGTGACGAAAACCGATGTTGCGTAAACAAATAGACTAACAACTATTCCACTTTTTCAGACATTCTTTTTTTTAATTATTATTATTTCGGTTTTCGTTCTTGACAAAAGTACAAGAAAGAAAAAAATTACTTCGCGACGTACTAACAACTGTTATTAATTAGGCGTTTGGAGCAAGTCTTCCGGGGCCGTAGATACTCCCATCCCCTTGCCCCTAAATATTCCGCTGAGTCTGTGTAATTATAGTGTTATAGTATTATTATTGTCTGTACTTATATATAATATACTCGAACAAACTTTCAGTCAGACCTTATTGTATTTAGTAACGGAACTTATTCTCGACCGAATTGTCTAAACTGCAGTAAAAGTTCACTTTCAACCAAATTACGTTTTTTTTTTTTAAATCTATTCCACACCCATTAGTTATTGTCTGTGTACACTCGTACAGTAAGAATATACGAATTGAGTAAATAATAAATATATTTATTGGAAGGATTACGAATAGACACGGAAGTAGTAGGTAGGTATATAATAACATTGACCTTCGCGTATTTAGGTATTTTACACATTTCATCCACGACTATCCGATAAATTGGTATACCTATGAAATATTTCCGGTTAGTTTGAAATATTGCATAGAGTAAGAAGAGTTTCAAAATAGAATAATAATGGTCATCAGAGCTAATGGAGTTGAATTACTTATTAAGTTATTAACAACAAATCCTGCGAACAAAACAAATCTTAGAAATTGTAATCTATATAATTATAAACGGTTTGTACATAAACGCATTCTACGTCGCAGATAGATATTATATTATAATAGTATTCGCATTTCTAATTTTTTTTTTTTTTATTATTATTATTCATAAACTTAATAATAGTTTTTCACAATTTCATTATAATATTTAATACGTCACAAACACTGCGTGCATCTACAGTCCGTGCCAAATGGCGAATATCTGAAATAGCATAGTGACCAATTGCTGATAAAACTAGCTAGTTGAGCTAAAACTAGAGCTGCTTGTCCGAACGCTCTGCCAACTTATTTGGTGCGTGCTGTATATATTATTAGACACCGTAGGTTTTAAATTTCTATACACCGTCACTAGTTTTGTGGTCAAAACAGTGGCGGATGATCCGAGAATGGTGGGAGGGATAGAGCTCTCGATCCTGCCCCAGATGACATCTTTACCTTGCCTTAAGATTAAAATTATGATAATAACGCTCGTACGGTAGGTGTGTACCTTAACTAATTTTTTTCGTTGTCTAGATGACCCCCCTCCCTCAGAATTCAGTTCTGAATCAAGATTACCTATCATGTCTTATTTAATTTTGAAATAGGTACTATAAACGTAATAAAAAAAAAAAAAAAAAAATGATATTTTTCGTTTAGTTTTTTTGAATTAACATTAATTTTTTTGTTATCTTATACACCAAGCGTTTTATACTGTGTCTTCTATTTTTTTTTTATCCGTCTGTGAAACATTTTTTGATCAGAAATCTTGCTTTTATCAAAAACTTAATGGAAACCTTCTTGTAGCATTTTGGATTTAATTTGGGACACCATTTATTGATTTCCCTTGCAGTTTTAGAAAACGAATATATTTACGTAATAATAAAGATTTCTCATCGTTTACCTTTTTTTTTTTTTTTTTTAATACGTTTTATACAGTTTGAGAGGGAAATAAAGAAAAACGGAATTTAATGCGATCTGTAAGAAAGTCTACAGTCTCTTTCCAACAAAAAAATAATCATCATTGATCATTTTACGAGACACCAACGATTTTCCCGTAAGTGGCATATTTCTAATCCGAATAACACGTCGACACCCGAGCTCCTTAAAAAAAACTCGTTCAAAATCGATAAAATGTTTTATTTTTACACCGGCGATTCGTTATATCCTTTTATTTCCGCAATATAAACGCGCGCCGAACGTGGACGTATCTTTGTTTAATTGGTTTTTTTTTTTTTTTGTAACGATTTCTTTGAGAATATGTACGTTATTTATTTTTACTACACGTGCGTTGTTCCCGAAACCAATATAGATACGATTTTATACGCGACGAGAACACAAAGCGGAAAAGAAAAAGAATGAAAATAATGATATAAAAAGGACGTATACCCGTATTTTTGTATTATAAGTCTATACCGTTTTCGGTAGTGCTCGTGGGGTTATTGAGTAGTAAAAATAATTTATTTTCCAAAAATAAATATATAGACAACAATATTATTATTATGCTAAAAAGATACAACAAACACGTGATGGCTGTGGCTACGCGTGTGTTATAAATTCGCACGTGTTCCTGGCTTCTTGGCATAAAATACTGTCCTGATAATAGTAATTATTGTGCTCTCGGTGGTTGTTGGCAAGGTTGTTGCCGACAATGCCGCGGCGACGGCTGTCTGTTTTGCTTCCTTGTTTCGTTTGGTTTTTATTATTTTTATTTATATATATATATATATATATACTTGTTGATGAATCACGATTGAAATAATATATTATATTATATTATATAAATTATTATTATGGCCGTCGCCGTCAATTTAAAATAAAACGCAAAATAACAAGTAACCGGGGGGACGGTTGATAACACGCGGTGACGTATACAAATATTTATATACATATAATAATAATTCCAACGAATCAAATTCGTATTCGTCTATATCGTCGTAGACGTTTATTCGTTTATAGAACGATTATTATTATAGTCGTTACGCTTATAAATATTTATACGAGAAAAAAAAAAAAGTTGGTTTTTTTTTTTTTGTTTTTATCAACTGCGCCGCCTCCAATTAAACGAAAATAATATTATTTTATTACATTTTACCGATCTACAAATATTTGATGTACAATTGGTGCGCATTTTCGCGTAAATACTATTATCCTAGTATTAAATGCATATTATTGTTATTATTTCGCGTAGTACTTATGTATTTACCGGTAAAACGTTCAATTTTCATATAATATTGTAATATTTTACGTTTGTGATTTTATTACAAATATATATATATATATATATATATATATATATATATATATATATATATATATATTATTTAACAACGCTAAATAAATCGCCGTAACTTGTAATCTGCAGTTATTTCGCTAATTTAACACTCAGTGCGATAAATGCGATTCCGCGTGATATTTTGATACGGTTTTAGAGCTGTTCACACGACCGCTAGGTGTAATACATAATACGAACACGCGGTTACATCGGTGAGACAGAATAATAAAAATCCCATTTTAATACGAGTAAAGTATAAAAGTTTGTACGTATTATTATTATTGTTAATATCAATATAATGTGTTTCATATTTAAACCGCCGTTTCTACAGTTCGTGCGCGCGGCGTTTGCCGGATTTATACCGGATTAACATTTTATAATTATTATTTTTTATTGTCGTTCGTATCGAGAAACCACGGGAACCATCCCGTATTGCTGATATCGTTGATACGACAAACGACATTAGATGATTGCCATGACGGCTATTTCGATTTTTCACAGCGAACACCTGCCTGGTCAAATCTCAAAACTAATAACACGACCCACGAACAGCGTCTTTACCGTTACAAACCATTTTTTTTTTTTTTAAATTTACAATCTGTTTTATCAAAACACAATAAGCAAATGTGAAAAAAACAATAATGAAGACAAACAGAAAGACATGATAAGAGAGACCATCCAGTGATAGAACCCTTAAAACCATTAAAATCGTAAACGTAATTAAACATTTTTTGAGATTGGCCGTGACGGTTATTGTATAGGTGACGGTAGTGTATCGTTACATTTGTTCGCTTGGTAATTCGAAGTTTAATTGTTGTATTTAACTTGTTTTGATTTGTATTGCAATCGATTAATAATTGTCATATATATATAATAGTATATTATGCTCGGTTATGATAATCGTATACAATGTTTCAAAATTAAGGCATATTAGAAAAAAACAAATAATGGAGTTAAATATAAACACTGTTCGTAATTCGCAAATGTATATGTTTTTTTTAGACCTAAATGTCCCTAAGCCTTGATAATAATGGTCTTGGTGAGTATATTATTACGATTATAACGATTTAAGATCGTTAACTTTTTACCATAAAGTATTATGTATAAGTACCTATAACTATTACATAATAATAAAATTAATACCATGTGAATAACACATAATGCATAAAATTATTATAAAAGTCGATATATATGTGTGAGAAAGACAGACTCTGAAGAGTCATAGTTTTTTCATAGCAGTAGAAATAAAAAAAACTATTTATTCTGTTGTAAAATTATAGTGATAGTGATAATTTATCATTTACCATAATTAATTTCATTTAAACCGCGAATTATTTTTACTGACGCTACAAAATACAGATTTTAATATTTGATTCGCGAATAAACTGTGTTTAAGTTTTTCAAATTTAGTTTGATAGATCTGATTAGATTGGTTAAAATAATGTTATTGTTGTTGTTCAGCTAGAACAGACAATATCAAACTTCACGGATAAATATGATCGTATTCATATGGTATACATTTGAATTATTTCAAGCATTTATTCGTGTTTTTAAAAAAATAAATAAAATATTTTTATATTATTTACTAGTATTGTGAAATATGAGTCTTATGTACAATAAATATCCCGCGTAAAATATAATTTGACTGGAAAAACGAACATTTTAATTAACTCTTCCATGAGAAAACCTCTTATAGTCTTTTCTCTCCCACACACGAATTATGGTTTAATAGTTCTCTTTATATTCGCAGCCCATAGTATTTTATATCTATGATAAAATATCCGCCTATATAATCGGCCAACGCTATAAAATAAAAATCTTTCATGTCTGTGAACGTTTAAAACGTCTGAAAAGACGTATTGGTCGACGCGCCTTTTATTCGTTACACTTTGCACGTGATATTTTATGTACGTAACTATGTGTTTGCTTCGACTCGACAATATTATATAGCTAAAGATAACGAGTATAGGTACCTATGTAGTTATGTTTTTATTTTTTTTAATGGAATAAAAACCGCTAATATAATTATTTTGATTTAATTGCACGCATTAAAATACCAACGATTTGCTCTCAGTGACTTTTAATACGGTAATAATTATTACCGAGTATATTTTACAAAATAGTATTATTAAATACAAGCAAAAAAAAAAAAAAAAAAAATGTTAATCTTAAGTTGTTCGTACGTTTTGTGTTAATCGATGTTCGAAAAGGTTATTATGTATTTGTATCGTAAAATTAAGTTAATAATATTACAATACAAATATATATTTTATTTTTACCTTTGCTTTATACTGATAACAAGAAGATTAACAAGTCAATAATTGTAATAATAATTAAAAAAAAAACCAATTAATTATGCACGGTATTTATACTTAGGTACTTATTATAATTTAAATATAGTTTACGTAAAAAAAAGTATTTTTATATCTCAGAATCCCAAAACTATACTACGTATTATTTCTTTAAAGTACATACTGTTAATTTAATTTTGAAACGTATTAAATAAATTACGTATCAAAATGCAACGTAAGTAAGTAATTAAAAACCGATTTATTAAACATAATGTACAATATTAAATTATATTACATTTTTTTTTCACTCTATAAAACTTGAAAATAAAACGAATTTGAACAAATCATTGGCAGTATTATGTACGTAGATAACAATATCGAAATATATATTTCAACGTAATACTTGATCAATTCTATAGTATTACAACATCGGTATACAAATTGAATTTATTCCATGTTTACTATCTTACTACCTTTATAGAAAGAAAATAAAAATATGAAGAAATCTCCCGGTACACCTGGTTAAACACTGATATCATGTCACGAATTACGTTGTTCTTTGTCCGTATTTATTTATTTATTATTATAGAATTATTATTATTATTTTTTATTTCTTTTAGTCGCTATTTTAAATAAATTTTAAATGTTATCAGATTTAAATTGAATATTGTATGCGAGATTTACTCGTAAATATAACATTGCGTGTGTATAGATGATCGGAATTAGGTACAAGTTAATTATTTTAAATAATAATAATAAAAAAAAAAAAAACCTCTATGATGATTATATTATATCGTGTACGCGCAGATTCCAGATTACCGTGTTTTCCCAGAGATTTCCTGTATGATCGCCAAAGATTTCCTCATGTAAAGGTCGCCCCAAACGTCGTTTGTACGCCGATTTCCGTCAGTAAAGCTCTGTACCAATAACGTGTTAACGTTTTAATAATAATAATAATAATAAAAATCCGTTTCTATTAAATGCAATTCACACGGAACCAACGCTATGCCCGGCGGGCATACTGTAGGTGTTTATTAGGCGTACGAATACTATTATAACAGTTTTAAATGCTTTCTATGGGCATCCCGACTAGGAAGTGAAAGGAGGAGGCGGTAGGCAGGCAGGCAGCGGTGTAGGATAGCGATTGTAGTGTGACATTAGATTAAGTGATTTTGCGGGTATACCGCCGCCACAAAAACACACCGCGTGTGCCAGTAGACACGGTTCAATACCAAGGTTAATATTTTACTACCTAATACGATCGCGCGGTCATTATAATGTTTGTTATACTCACGTGTTTTACGCCTTTTTTATTTTAAATAATAAAACAATGGAGCCCGTGTCAATCGATCTTTCGATCACCCCCCCCCATCCCCCTTACCGATGTATTATTGTGTTTCGCGTGGCGTTTTTTTTTTTTCTTTCTACATTCCTCGTGGTTTTCTTAATAACGGGAAAATGTTTAAATATTTAAACAATAACGGTTATTTTCGTAATTTTTTTTTTTCTAATTCAGTTTCAAAACTAACGCTTTCGAAACGTTCTAGGCGGGGGATTTTTTTTTTTTTTTCCCTGTTTGCTAGTTGATATTTTCACGTTTTTGTTCAGTTTTTACGCGGATACAATTATTATTTTTTTTTCGGCCTTTCAACAACAGTTTCGACTCTGATATTAAACAAATATTATTTTTCGGCATCTGCGCATTACGACGGGGCAATTATTGCGATAGGATTTTTGATGATAACAACATTTTTGTTTGTTGCTCGCGTGTGGTTAATTAAATTTAAATATTTAAAAAAAAAAAATAAATAATTTATTCCATATAATAATATGCGTGCCTGACCTTTAAACGTATTAACATATTTTATACATTATTGACTTATTGCAGCTCGTGTATAAAATTTATTTTTGTTAAATGTAATTGTATAGTAATAATAATTAATAATATGTATATGTATATATATACTCGTGTTTGATTCAATACTATAAAATAAAATCGGTATAATCGATTAAAAATATTTCAGTCTAAATAATCTTTGTATATTTTGACTGTTGATTTCCATAAACCGCTATACCACAATAAACCAAGTATAAGTGATAATAAATATATTATAGTATTATTTTAATATATATATATATATATTTTATTATGATTTTTAAGGTCAAACCGTTGTATAATATGCTTGTTAAATTTGTAAAAAAAAAAAAAATAACTATAGTAGCAACTCAAAGTTGTTTGGAATATATTTTATACAATTCTGCGCGACCCGTAGTTAAAAAATATTTATACGTATAAATAATCATATTATATTAACTCTCGTTACGTAATTTAAAACTGTCATATAATATTCGATATTTCCCGTTTATCATCGCTATAGATCTCGGGTAAAAACTCATATATATATATATTTATTTATATGAATATAATAAAACCGATGGTAGCTTATTGCTCGAGTCCGATTAATAATATAATATAATCAATTATTATATTACGATCTGAGTTTTTATACGTAAATTCGATTTGTATTCACGTAAATACAAACGTTGTCATAATAATAATATATATATATATTTTAAAAGTATATAGTAAAACACGGTTATACTCACTCAATGCAGCATTATCGATATCCGTTTTTTACAACTTTGCGAGAAAATAAGTGTGCTGCTTCTTTGTCTTGTCGGAATCATCAAACATGTTCAATTATCATCGTAAACGTGTTTTTTTCTTTTTTCTTTTTTTTTTCAAATAAATAAGATATTTTTTCATCGAATTCATCTCCGGTAATTTATTTGGATCAACCTTGAACTGTATAAAATGACCACAACGTACCATGTATGGTAGTATATTTATTTATCGACGGTGTCTCTAGTTGCTCGGTAGCTCGTTCCCTTGACCCTTCCATATACGACAAGTGTAGTACATGTTTATGGAACCTAAAAACGTGACCGAACTCGTAGCTTCCTGGTGGTGACGAGCGTGTTCGATAATTTTTTTAGGGTTAGAAAAAAAAAAATGTACAACAACCAACCGTCGTCGTCCAATGTCGCCGCCGTTAATTGCCAAAGGAAATCATTCAGTTGCACCATAAAAAAACGACCTTAATAATAAAAATATATCACGATGTTTGTTGTTCACAGTTGCTGTTGGAAGGCAAATCCGCAATGGAAAATGCCAAGTTGTTGAACACCACGACAAATGGCGCTACGCCGTTGCTGGTGGCCTGCAGACACGGCCACTACGACATAGCCATGTACTTGATCAAAAGACACAAAGTCAATATCGAACAGACGGGCTCAGGTATGATATAAACTGTTTATCCATTTATAAATATATATATATATATATTAAGGTATCAGTGGCGTATCCGTGATTTCTTAATGAATGGGGGGGGGGTGCAAAAAACCACATGTTGTTTGTCCATTAACGTTTATAACCTTTATTACGTTTAAAAAATATACTCTATTCGTTTAATCATCAACAAAACATGAGAATAAATGTACTGTAATTACTATTAGGTATTATACTACCCTAGAGAATTTAGAAAAAAAATGTAATGTCTGGTATTAAAATTAAAAAAAACCAATAAAATATTATGTGGTTGTATCTTATTCCGTGTTTATTATCTATGGTTATCACAACAAAATTATTGATCTAATTCATCAATATCCAATAGGTACTAAAATTACATACGATTATGACTAAAAATTGAACCGATTTTTTTTTTATACATAAATACGGCCAACGGTCATACGTTGTAACCGGTCACTGGCTACGTCACTGATACTAGGTACTATTATTTGCCTATATTTTGTACTTTTGTAGTCTTATGTAAACCTGTAGTGCTTAAGCACGCGTTTGTAATTTATTTTAGTATCGTTTTATTAAACTACAATAAATTTTACGGCAATGAATATGTTTAAAATCGAGTTTTCAAACATATTTTCTTGGATTTTTTGCAATCCCGAACGAGGAGATGAATGCAATTTTTAATTTGTTTATTTGTATATCGATTTGTCGGAAATTTTTATCTATATAATTCTACTTCATAATGGTCCTATTCGTCTGCTTTTCGGATTTTTAAATGGCATATACCGTAGACAAAAATATGTGTTTCGGCGTGTATAACTTTTTATAATAAAACCAGTCATACCGTGACTAGTTGTAGTAAAACTAGTACTTCAAGTAGGTATATTTTAATATTTATATACCTGCATAAAATGACCGATTTGTATTATTGTCTGTAAGGAATTTTGAAACGGCTGCGTATTCAATGGGGGCAAATATTGATTTGATAACTCGATAGGCACTACACGCTACTTTCTAATTTAAATTATTCTACGTTTTAAAGTTTATGAACAATTATATTACGTTTTGGGAAATGTCGTCACATGTTTGCGTACGGATATTGAAAACTTATATAACATTGGTGGTTTACAGTCGTTCATATCTAAATAAATACGAGTACCAAGACGATTTTCGATGATCCATTTTTTATTTGATAAAAAATTGTTGTTTTTTTTTTAAATTTATAATTATCACGCAATTGTATTGACAGGTATTTTCTGTGTCCAAACCGTTTTATAAATGTAAAATTATTATTACTTTTTTTTACAGATTCCGAGCGTAACTAGGAATGTAGGTATTGGTTTTACTATGACATGATTTTATTTCTTCTATGGCATTTTTCTACCAGAATATTGCCCCAATCAAAAAGTTTATCGTAGTTGCCACAATTCCGTAAAACCTGGGAATGTCGGGGTTTTGTGATTTTTACCGGAATTTCTAAAATATATAATTGAATTTCTATAAAAATGTCGAAAAAACATTTCACGAGCATGCACTGTAGCGGCTCCTGAGTCGGCGACAGATTTCACAAATAGTTCTACTGTTCACAATCTATTGTGCAACTAAAAAAAAATCTTTAAAAGTTACTATTAGGTACATTTGTTTTATTAAAAATTAAATGCAAATCGAATTATTATAATTTTTTGGAATGTTCCCAATACGATATAGTTACGAATACTTATATAGTAGCTAGAATTAATTTAAATTGATCAAAACGCGTCTTGACCAAACTTTACTCAGAATCGTTTTTCGTATGCAATAATTTATCATTTATCATTTTATATTAAAGTGGCTCATCCACGGTGTAAAGTATCTTTTTTTTTTAATTCCTACGTATTATTATTTTATTGTACATAACAATTCTCGATGACATAAAATTTTCAAATCATAGTTTACATTATCAACGTACATATTAAACGTCACATATTCAAAAATCAAAATAATTATTTGTCCTTCAAATTATTTCAATGCGCAAACAAATTTACTTTATTGACACCTGTGTTTAAAGTATTGTATTACATGTATATTGTTTATGATGAACGAAATCCATTCAGATTTTTACACAAGATGATTTTTTTTCCTTTTATCAATTTTGAAGCAATTATTATGTATAATAATACTTGTACTATTTAACAAACAAAAAAAAAAAAAAAATCAATGGTTTTTGAGTTTCTATATTGTTTAAACAACATCTTAATATAATAAAGCTTCAACTTAAATAATTTAAAACTAAAATATTAGACTTTTTTTCTGAAAATTTTGTGTTAGAATACAATTTATCGACTATAATACCTAGTAAATACCTAGGATAGAACTGAGAAAAGAAACTTGACGTTTTGATTACTGAATTTTGATTATATTATGAAGACTTTTATTATTCAGTGATGTAACATAATAACTGCTTAAATAATTTCTACAATAATTTACTTGTAATTTTGTGTTGAGTACTATTTTATTCGAAACCGTTTATGTACCGACTATTTTTAATGTACAACCGATTACTAATTACTTGCCTAATATAGGTAGATAGTTAGTATAATTATTTTGTTTTACGAATAAGATTATATATTTATTCTACTTAGGACTATTTGTTACGAATTATTTTTTTTTTTAATATTTCTTTATCATTATTTCCTTTATTCTACATGCTATGATTTTAACATTTTAATAGAATATCCACGTTTTATTTTTCTATTGTCAAAAAGAAGAAAAAAAATCAAATCGATTATATTTTATATTTTAAATAATTGATCTGTTATAACAAGGTTATCTATTCTTATACAATAATTAACCAAACTGTTTTGTACTGCCCGTTTGTATAATAACTTCGTTTGATTATATAATATGTGTTTTTTTTTTTTTTTTTAAATTAACTCCATTAAAGTAAAAACGAATAAGTTTAACGGCGATTCGTCATGTAAAAAATTTAGTTTTACCGCCTCTTTTTTGACGTTGTATACAGTCACTACGTGTTTAAAATTTCATGAAATATTTCACTGACATACATTTTCTTTATTTTATAATATTTTATATTATATAAAATATTTTATTTAGCAATATCGAAAATATATATTTATTTATTTTTATTCTTTTGTTACAATCGGTCAAAATTCGTTGTGTTATATTATGTAAATATTAGAAAAAAAAAAAGAAAAAAAAAGCGATCGCACTTTGAGAAATGATTATACCGTTATCTAATTATTTCCTAATGTGGCGGGGGATGCTTATGTTTGTAAGGCAGTATGGTCAAACTGTGAAATATTTCAGACTTCAAACATTACGCACGTGTAGTCGGGCAATTTATATAAATACATTATCGATTAAATATATTCAAACGCATTTTCTCGTTATTGATTTTCGTTTTTATATTTTGTTTTTTTGCAGTTATTTTTGACGGTGAAACAATAGAAGGAGCGCCACCGTTATGGTGCGCGGCCGCTGCTGGACACCTTAACATAGTTAAACTTTTGGTAAAAGAACGGGCCGTCGTGAACTCTACGACCAAAACCAATTCGACACCTTTGCGCGCGGCGTGCTTCGACGGACACTACGAAATCGTCAAATACCTAGTCGAACACGGGGCAGGTATGTGTTGTTTTGGTACATTTTGCTGTCGGTTTTTATGTTCCCGACTATCGGAGGACTGTAGAATCCGTGAGAATAAAAACACACGAGAGGTATTGTAATAAGGAACGGTGGAAACGTGCAATATTCTACCCAGAAAGCACATTTTTAAGGGGAAAATTATGCACAGCAGATGAAAGTTCCGGAGAGATTCCATAGGCTTTGCCCGTTTAAAATGGTTTGTTTTACCGCGCTTTATATGCCGCCGATAGTTTTGATAACGAAACTCATTAATTGTACATCTGTCAGCATTTTTCTCTCTCTATTTTCATGTTCACTGTGCTTTATTTTCCCGAGTATAATTAATTTTTTCTAGTAGAAAAACATATTCGCGGTTTTTTTTTTCTCAATTATTGCGCGGTAGACCAAAAGAAATTCATGAGTTGCGCTCTCAACACCCATAGATATTATAATGCTAAACTACTAGGAGAAACTTGGACCCAAAGTAATTTATAAAATTAAATTTTACGGAGAAAAAAAACAGTACCGTTTTGAAAATATTGAATTTTCCGATTTTACGTGTGCTGTGCTCGTGTCTTCAAATATTATTATTATAACTAGAAAACAACGGCAATATTAATAAACTAGTTGGTTTTCCGTCGTCTAATTACCCATCGTCAAGTCGTTCAAAAGTAAATGTAATATCATCATTTTTTGGTGTGTTAAAAGCGTTTTCTTTCTGTTACCCAGACGGAAATTATTTAATTTGTAAAAGCCACAAATATTACTAGTTAGTTTAATATATAGTTGTTTATAGTGTGTTTTTTTTCTCCAGACATCGAAGTATCAAACCGCCATGGGCACACGTGCTTGATGATCGCTTGCTACAAGGGCCACTACAAAATCGCCAACTACCTGTTATTGTTGAAGGCGGATATCAACAAAAAAAGCGTGAAAGGGAACACGGCGTTGCACGATTGCGCCGAATCGGGCAGTCTGGACATATTCAAAATGCTCATACAAAACGGAGCCAATATGGAAGTCGACTCTTACGGTCAGTGATTTGAAAAAAAAAATCCGTCGTTTGTTTTTATTGTCTATATTTTTTTATATAGGCATGACACCTCTTTTGGCCGCGTGCGTAACTGGCCACGCTGACATAGTCGACTATCTGGTGAAGAGTAATAACTTGGTGTCGCGCAAAGAAAAAATTGAAGCGCTGGAATTGCTGGGCGCCACATACATCGACAAGAGGAGAGACTTGATCGGCGGGTTCGACCTTTGGAAACAGGCCATGGACCTCAGGTTCAGCGTAGACGACGAACAAGATATTCCGAAAACTGACAACGCCTTGCCGATCGAAGCGTACGAATGGGTACAAGAAGTAAAAAACCATGAAGAACTCAATGAACTGTTATCCGAACCCGACGAAATGAGGATGCAGGTTAGTTTTACATTCCACCGCCGTATTACCTATACAACTTACTAGAAAACAGTTTTAGAGTAGTTATAAGAGAACCGAGAAAAAAAAAAATGCCAATTGTCATTTAATGAATTTCTACTAGACATTTTATAATTTACTGTTGTACGTATGTTATTTACATTTAAATTGTATGTTCTATGGTAAAATATTATAGTGGCCTAGTCTTTCTTAAAGATATATGAATAGACAAATTACATACCCATACTCTTATACTCTTATTTAAATTAAGATTCTAAACAAAAAAATGTTAATGTACAAGGTAATAAGTGCACACATAGAATGTATGTAAAATCATTATTATTTTAAATGTTATTCTACTTTATAACTGTTATATTTTTCAACACAACTGTAGTTATTTACAAAATTGTTTTGATAATACATAAATGGACTTTTATTTACTTAAAACTTTATGTGAGCTACAATAATAACATGTTTTTATCTAGTGATATTGTTATATTATCTTTTTCAGGCTCTGCTGGTTAGAGAAAGAATTCTGGGTCCTACGCATCCAGATACTAGTTATTATGTACGCTACCGAGGTGCCGTGTATGCTGACGCCGGAAAATTTACCAGGTGCATATCTTTGTGGAACCATGCTTTGGACATTCAAAGAGGTTCTCTTGAATCTTGTCACCAAATGACCGTCTCTTCGTTTTTCTCCTTTGCCGAACTGTTCTCTTTTATGTCGGACGCATGTGCTACCAATGATGATAACGGCTACCGACAAGTACCGGGATTGTTGACATTTGAAGATGTGATCAAAGTTCTGGTCAAGGCTGTTAACGAATTATGTGAACCCAGAAAAGTACCATTGGCGTTCGACCTATCTCCTAGATTATTGCTCATTTCCTTGGATTTCTTCAACATGGCTCTTAAGTATGATTTTATTTTAATATTTGAATCAGCTTAATTGATGATTATACCTTAAATATTAATTTTATGTGTATGTTTAACATTTTAGATTGATCAGAAACGACGAACAATGTCACCTGACTCACCTTCTACTGTACCGCATAAACAAATGTAAAATTTTAGGGCATCTTGGTCAGACTGCTCTTCATTTAGCAAGTGCACGCAAAACTGCTCTGGCTGTTTCCCGGCATCCACAAACCAGTTTTGAATCCTCGTCTATGTTGTTACGAGCTTTGCTCAAAATAGGTGCAAATCCCAATGCTCGCGATGATGAGGGTAACACACCTCTACACCTTGTGGCCGCCAAAGATTCGACGACTATTCAATTGTTGTTGGGTGGTGGAGCGCATTACGACGTTGTTAACGCAGCCGGTCGTACATTTTGTGATATGCGCAAAGCCACCCCGCACAATCCGTTGTATCACACGTCCTTGGCATGCCACGCCGCCCGCGCCATACGCAAACACCGTATACCGTTTATTGGACACATACCTGTTACGTTATACGAGTTTGTGGAGCAACACTAGTGTAAAATAAGCATATTAGAAAGCGTAAATAATGTATTTGTATCGATGGTTTGATGTTTCTGTAATTTATTTGCACGCAAAAAAAAAAAAATATTAATAAGTAACTATTTTATCTAATAAATCGTTTAAATTTAATAAAATCTTCTATTATTATAATAAAAATAATAATCAATAATCCAATACCTTTATCAACTGTCTTATTTAAAAGTATGCAGTCTTGTGCAAACAATCGTTCGTAGTATATTTTTGCTCTGTGTAAAATTGCTTTCCTTATAAGTTATAATATATTATATAGTAAACGAGCATTTATCTACACTATCGAATACTATTAATATTTTTCAGTTGAAGATATTTACTCTTTTTATATATTATATATATATAAATAGTGAGAGTAGACATTTTGATGCTACTTTAGTTTTAATGTACATTTAGTAATATAAAACTTTATTTACATAGATGAAGTGAAATAATTCTATTTTATAATAAATACATTTAAAAAATATAATTATGTGTTTTGTTGAATAAATTTCCCATATATTAGTCATGTAATGTAGGTATATCAAAAACTACAGTATAATTTTGGTACAATTGTTGTTCTTTTCAGTTAGAGTAACCTTTTAAATATTGTACTAATTTGTTTTTATTATTTATGTTAATCACCCAACCACAAAGTTATAGTTTTTAAAATTAATAAAACTATACAAACATATATATATGTTTGTTTAACAAGCTATGTTGCCTTTTTAAGGCAATAATATTTTTCCCAATCTATAAAGTTCCTCAAAGTATACAATTCTTAATGTGTGTCACTGAATTAATTGATAATTAAATTTAAATTCTACATATGAGATTCAAAAAACAAAATTGAAACATAAGAATTAATAATTTGATAAAGTTTGTAAACCAAACAAGCTAACCTTCAGATAGTGTGGAATTTAATGGGAAACATCAAATTATTACGAAACATGGAATGAACATGCAATGAAATTTACTAGACATATAGACCAGGGATAGTTAACTTAATCACTAAAGGCTCAATTTTTAGAACTTTAAAGTCTAGCGAGCCAGAGCATAAAAGGCCAAAAAGTCTTTAAAAATAACTATTTATAATTAGCATTTATTTTGTATAATTTTTACAAGTTGTTTAATGTGAGTTTTGAGGATGTGTGAGACTACAGTTGATAACACGGCAAAATCAACTTAAATTTTGGTAGTCGTAACAAGAAGTAGGTGACCTACTGTTTCATTTGTAAAATGATTTCTTTATTTCAATTTGATATGCTACATATTAGAAAATGTACATTCACAAATGTAAGTCATTCCAACCACAGATAACATTTGATATGCACAAGTGGATATTTTTTAAATATCCAAAATGAAACATAGGCCAGATACAGAAAAGGTACATGAGCTAGATGCAGCCCGCGGGCTTCCTGTTGCTTACCACTGATATAGACTAGGAAATAGCATAACCCATCCAAAAGAGAAACAAAAGTATTTAAAATACTGAAAGAAACTGTAAATAGAATGTAATTAAAACCATTTATTTATACAAATTAAGTATACAAACTATGAATGTAAAATTAAAAATATTTTTTTAGAAAACTTCAGACATAAAATTAATTGTAAGGTAAGCAAATATCTTCACTTTCTTTGTTATCACTGCTACTCAGAGATGCATAGTCAATATGTTCTTGTGAAAGGAAATCCCCATGATTTACGGCGAGACTTTATTCTTGAATATAGCCATTGTATAAATGTCGTTGATTCTGGTTGCTCATCAACAATTTACTTGGCAATGACTTTGTTATCACATTTTCTTACATGTGATTAGATATTTAAAGATCACTCATAAATTGTACAATAAATAAAATATACTATGATTTGTGTTATTTTTACAAATAATTCTATTATATCTAATATATATTTACATTTTATGGAAATAATTAAATTAATCATTCGCTATCAGAAGATGATTGATTCATATTTTTCATATTGAAACTTTTCCTGAAAACTTCAGATATACGTTTCATTGAGGACAGATTTTTACATCGTTCATCAAGTTCTTCATCACTACTCAGAGATATATTCTCAATATGTTCTTGTGCAAACAAATCTCCATGATTTATGGTAGTAGTTGTTTCTTGAGTACAATTCTGCAATGAAGTTGATTGTAGTTGCTCGTTAACAACTTCTATGGTGTTGACATCATTGTCAACAGTTTCAAAAGATGGTTTCTGTAAAATTGAACCAAATTTTTGTTTAATCTTTTTCAAATATCTGTTACTGTTTGACGGTTTTTTTTGTTTGAAATGTTTGATCACACGCTTTACTTTAGGAGTAAGCATATTAAGCCACTCATTATCATATTCAAAATCGATTTTTAACTTGTGCAGGGTATCTACTAACATTGTTGTATATGGCTGGTCTTCCAATAAATAATCCAATATATAACCTGCCAGTTCACAGTGAGCATTAATAGCCATTTTTTCATCTCTGAATATAATTCCCTGACTAAGGTTTATTAAAGTCATATTCATCTCGTTTAAATCGATAATTAATTTGTCGGTTAATTTGTTTTCTGCTAACTGTTTTAATACCGGAACATAACACTTGGCTATTGTACTACTACTTGAATTAATGTGAAACATATAAGTTGTAAAATATTTCATAAGAGTATGATAGATATTAAATGTTTCATTTGTTAAACGTCTGAACCATAATATTAAAAATTTGGATATTAAATTTATGGATTCAATTCTTTTGAAAACCAGTAGGTTGCAAAAACCTTCAATTATTACAGACTTGAAACTATTGTCATCAACTTCATAATCAATAGAGTCAGCTAGTAATGGTAAAATATTCTCAACAGTGAAGTCATCACCATAATTTTGTTTTGTATCCATGTCACCATTGATGTCAAAAGTTTTGAGACCATAAGTCAATAACAACTCGAATAATAACTGAAACAACAAATGTTTATTGGTCATAGGACTTGATATTTCATTAAATAGAGTGAATATGTGAACTTTAGCAGCATCTAAGTTATTGAGTAAAAGATATGGAGAAAGAGAGCGAATTGCATTCATCCGTATAGTAACCATTGGACAATCCAAGTAATCAACAATAAAGTTCTGAATAATATCTGCTACTAAAGAACGTTTTTTACAAACATTAATTGATTGTTGTATTTGAAAAACTAGTTCAAAGCTTTTAAGTAAAATATTGACCCCCACTTCTACTTGTGTTATTTCATCATCTGTCAATATACTTATATCATTGTACTCCTTTATCATGTTTTTCACTTTTATTATTAACATCCTTAATTCTTCTGAATCAGAATCAATTAATAAAATGTCCTTAATCTGCGTTTCTTTCACTTTTATTTGATTTTCCAAAATCTTTTTAGTACCTACTTTATTGATTGAGGGTAGTATATCAACTGTCCGTATTTGAATTTCATTTAAGATTTGTTTAGTGTAGTTTAAAATATCGGATCCATTTTTAAAAGTTAAATTTAACAATGCTGTTAAAGGTGGTATTATTTTCACAGATGTCTTGTTATCAAGTATTAAATCACAACAAAGTTTGTTTAAACTTGTTGCACCAACATCATCCATAACAAATATACTTGCTAAATCCAACAATTGTACCAGTATAAATTCTTTTTCATTATTAACATCATAACTAAAGTAATATTCACGTATATAATCAGAAAATTTGACCAAATCTGGTAATAAAATTTCAATATAGTCGTTATCAGCAGATTCTTCAGAGTTTACTAATATAATTTTTTTTTCAAAAGTTAAATATTTACCTGTACATTTCCATAGGAAAATCTTTTCTATGGTTAGTTGATCAAAATCAATGAGTCGAGTCTTGGAATCTAAATACTTATTTATCAAATCAAAAACTTGAGTGTCATAAAGGGCCTCAAACAGTGTTACCACAATTTGTTCACACACCGACACATTTTCTACATTCATAGACTTTAAAAGTATTTCAAAATCATTGTTACACATATCCAACCATTTCACCAATAACTTGTCTTTTACTAATGACCTAATATGTTTACTGGAGTCTTTCAATCCAATTTCTACTATAGTTTGTCTTTGTTTGTACGATAAATGACTAAATGGATATTCTAAAAAACGATTGTAAGTTTCTTTCCGAACAGTTTCGCTAATATCAGATATGGTGTATTTTAACATTTCATCAACAACAATGTTGAACATTGCAATTTCTTTGGTGATTGTTGCTCTGACATCAACACACGGATCAGACGTCATATGAAACATAAACTGTTTAACAATTTTACACCTATGATTATCAGGTAATTGTAACCGATGTAAAGCGTGTATGGCTTGTACTCGAATATCTGATTTTTTATCCTTCAAGCGATCCAATAAAATTGTTGTCGCGACATCACATAGTTCGACAGACAATACCGTTCCGCTGGACATGAAATTCAACATATGATTAAGGAACAGACAAAACCGCCATCTGATTGTTTTGTTGCTGGAATGTATTCGACGGAAGCATATACGAATAAAATCAGTCAACAAATACATACCACTACGACCATCCTTAGTGTTGTGTTCGGTTAGGTCGGACATAGTATGGGCGGCAAACTTAATCATATTCCCGACGACTGTACAGTTTATGGGCCTTTCCGCAACAATAACTGACAACAACGCTTCCATGAACAATTTGTGAAAATCTTCCCAACTCATCGTATTGAACTTGAGCCTAATCATTTTAATTATTTTCGGTTGTGGTCCAACTATGCCCGCTTTCTCAAAGAATTTGATAAGCACCTTTTTGTCACTAATCATGTTTGATTTACCTCAAAAATTCGTTTAGTACTAGCTTGCCAATCTTTAGTTTTCACCTAGATAAAACAGAAAATATTTTGTTTTCTACATTAAATATTGTTAATAACGTTCGGGTTGTCTCAATTGACAATAATATCATACGGTTATTACTTACCGACTGTGGTACGCAAAACGTAGACCCCGTACAACAAACAAACAAACAACGTAATTCTAAACAATAATTGATTTATGAGTGTATGTAATACGAAAACTGGCGGGTGACCACAACGATCCTAACGGATTTTTCGTGATAGCAATCATTAAACAATTTGCCGCGCTTTTTCAAATATTTCGTATTCATATACATTTTTTTTTATTATTATTTGTTAATAATGCAATCAATATTCTAGAATTAATAAAAATATTAATATCGCGTATCGTTCTTATAATGTTCAGCCTAATATACAAAAACAAACACATATTTTACTTACATTAAAATACAAAGTAATAAATTATTAGTAAAATGAGAACCACTGACTACCGGCTGGATGAGGTCCGGGGTACGACGGCGGCCATTCGCCAGTTTTCATGTCGTCGACTATAGTGTATACTATACTGCGGTTACTGCAGTTGTTACCATAACAAATTCTATAAACAACAATACTACCACAATGTCTTGTTTAAAAAAAAAAAAATATTGTGTTGGGAATACGCCCGATATTTTATCAATGCCACGTTCATAAACATAACCTATGCTCATTGTACTTGTATAAATTCTATAGATTATATAATTTTCTAAATAAAAAAATGCAGAAATTTACAGAAGAAAACTAGAATCATTTTAGACAGTAATTGTATATAATATTAAATATAATTATATAAGATACCAATTTATATTTATTTTTTTCAAGAATTTCAAGAAAGTTATAAACATTGTTGATAAAAATGCATGTCATTTTAGTATGTGGGTGAGTCACCAAAATGAAAAAAAAAATATTCGAAAATGGATCGTATCGTGAATATTTTAGGAACTTATGCTCCAATTATTATAATATATTAATAGCTGACCCGGCGGCAAACGTTGTTTTTACTCATAAAAATACCTAAATTTCGTATTTTTCGAATTTCCAGATTTATTCCATTTTCGGATAATCACTTATTCGAGTGGGTCGGAAAATAGGATATGACGAATACCATAAGAATCATCTTCCGTTCCTATACCAATTATATGCGACGCACCCAGCACGGTGGAGGCTGTTCTAAAATTATAGGTGTAGCAGAAATATAAAATTCCCATACTCACCAATATTCATCCCATTTACCCGATTTAAAATTGGGTAAAATTAACACGTCTTATTACAATCGGTATCATTTACGTACGGACCAATCGCAGTCTACGGTGTCTAGGATAGCAAATGGGAGGTTTTTTTTTTTCTATCTAGTTTTCCTTTAATTGGGCAATTGTTTAAAAAAATATGGTTTTCACGATCAGGTCAACAACGAATTAAAAGTAATAAATTTAATATTATAACATATGTGAAGTAGACGCCCGCTAGGTGAACTACGAGTAGCTCGTGTGAACGTCTGTTTACGTACGAGACACATTTTGTGACTTGTCCGCGATTCTAGTGGCTAACCACAAAAAGGGTCTGAAAGCGTCCTTAAAGTATTTGGCGATATGTTTATTAGACAAAATAGGAAAAAACAATTTTTTTTAGAAATTAATACTCCATAAAATATCAGAATTTAATTTAAATTATTATCAAAAAATAAATAAATTAACAAAACAAATCCCGGAGTATTATATAAGTTGTATGTAAGTAGGACCGGTTTGATTTAAAAAATAATAATCAGATTTAATTTTTATTAAAAATAACCAATACAAAACAAAAAAATAATTCAAGACCAAATATAAAATCAGAATGAGGAACAAAAAGAAAAAAAATTTTTACACAGGAAGAAATTAATTTTTATTAAGAGATGTGATGACATAGATTTAAGATTTATTTAATATCTAAAAAATATTAGTATAGAATATTATTTTTAAAATCTGTCTGTACATTTAAGATGTTTTTAAACTTATTTTTCTAACTTAAAATTTAAGTGTTTACAACTCTTCCAATACAGAACTAATGTAAATGTTATCTTGGCTATTCAATATCTGTAAGTCATTATTGACATCAAAATCAACAGTATGATTATTTACTAAAACTGACCTTGCAAAATCAGAATAAAGTTTCTCTAATCTTATTTTAAAGTTATGCTCTTTGTATCTAATTGCAAAGTTGCTATTAATTTTACCAATTTAAAATTCATTACAATTACATTTAAATTTATATTTATTACAAAAGGAAATATTTCTGTGTAATCTTTGGCACTATAAAGAAGAGCACTGAAAGATTACCTAATTTAATTAAAATTATCTAAAATAATTTGTTAAATAATGGTTGCTTCAATATAATTACAGATTATGATAGTTAACAATGGGCATATGTAAACTCTCCTTAAAACACCAATTGACAGCTCGGGTCAATTTAAAGCATTGATGACGCATGCCTAGGTTCAAAACATTACTCAAATTATTTTTATTTTTTATTATAACATTTGTTAAGAATATCTTTATATGACAAAACATAAGTTATAAAAACTTGATTGTGTCAATACACAAATTATTTCACAATAATATACTTTTGTTCATTAATGTGCCAACTGCAATTGTATCCATGATATGCAAATCTAATGAAGTAATCTCAATTTCCATATCTCAGTTATTACAAAACGAAAAAAAAAAGTATTAAAATTAAGATAAAAAAATTTAATATACTTTCATTTTCTATGATAAAATCAACAAAGCAGATTTATTAAAACAGTTAATAAAAATTATATTTAAATGTCCTACTCTGTTGATGCTGATTATTTATAGAATCTGTTTAGGAGAATTTACAATTGCCCATTACAACCCCTTAGGTGAGATAACACTGGTTAAATGGACAAATAAATATCAATAGGTTCTTTCTTTTTCGGAATTCTGGACTTTTGGGTACACTGTGATACCATCTCAGAAGTCAAAAAGAAAAAAAACTCGTCCCACTATTCCTGGTTTTTCAATAGTAGTATTGATATTTTCATTATGTGATCCAGATTTATGTTTAGAATAGATACAATGTGATATATGTAGTTAGCGTGCCCAGCTAATAATACCACAATTGGAAAATTCATATTTTTAAGTTATGAAATATAATTAAGAATACAATTACTTTACTTAAGATATTTTTGATACAGAAATCTCTTAAATTATAAGTAGTTCATATTTTTAACTTTTGAAATATAATTATAAATCAAATCAACTATACTAGAAAAATTTATTAAAACAACTTTAAAATAATCAGTAGTTAATATAAAAAAAATTATCATAATAGAAAAACCATAAAACTGATTTCAAATATTATAAAATATAGATAGATTACTAGATACACTAATTCTAATCATAAAATACAAAAAAAAAAAAATTGTTTATTCAATATATAGGAGTTTCTTAATATAATCAATAAAAAAGAAAGATAAATAAACTATATTAATATGAGAAAAAATTTATAAATTAATAATACAAGAATTTTTGTATTATCAATGTATCGGTTGATCGCCTAGTCATACACATTACGTAGTAAAACTAGGACCTACGTAAATAAGAAAAAGTTTGGTAGTCAGGTATTTAGTTGTCATAAGAGGTATTTCTTTCAAATATTTTTAACATTTGGGCGAGTGTAATTTCAGACCAATGAATCAACTGGTTATTTTCTGAAAAAAGATTTGTTATGCTTTCTTCAATAGAATCCCGAATAACGAAGTGGTGTACATAGGTAGGTCTAAAAAAAAAAAAAAAACATAAAATGTTAAGTTCTAATATTTTTAGACAGCATCAAAACATTAATATCTCTTATGAATTAAATTACTTTGTTTGTCCCATTCTATGAACTCGGCCAATGGCTTGCAGTTTATCATTGTTATTAATTAATGGCTCCACAAAAAAAACTCTTGTGGCTTCAATTAAATTTAATCCTTTTGAACCCACACTCAACTTCATTAATAATGCATTAATTTTATCACTTGTCTATAAATATAAAATAAAATAATATAAAAATCTAAATTTAAATGTGGTTTACAATAAATGAGATTCGACAGAGGACAATAATTTGTATTTTAGTACATATCCAATTTGTCATAATCTATCAAACTTTACATGATCTGGCATACTACCAACTCTTAATTTAGAGTCCTATAGATAACATCAGAGGGTTAATAACTGTACAAATGTGTTGAAAATTGTATAGAAAATCATTGGTAGCCTTATAGTAAATCTTAGTAATTGTTGAGAAATCATATTCTGTAATCGGGTGTACAAAACATTGATTAGTGGTTTACCCTATGTATAGTATGTTATGTCTTTAATGATTTCCTTCAATTGAAGGGTAAAACAACACAATAAATGTACAAGTTACAGACTTGTAAACATTGTATTATGCTGCCCCTAAAATTTATCATAAAATTATTTAACTGAATGATTTTCCAACCTTAAAATCACTTAATGTCTTGTTGTATTTACTTCCACGTTTCAATATTCTGAAATTTACAGAATTGTGTTCTAAAGCTTCTCCCAATAAAGCCAATATTTTGTCCCACTGAAAATATTATTTAATTTCGAAACAAAACATTTAAGTAATGATGTATTCGATTTAAAAATAACATTAGGGAAAAAACTTACAGATGAAAATATCAAAACCTTTACTATTGGATCTTCCTTAATCAATTCCATCAGTTTAGAAGTGATACTTCCTATTTTAGTAGAAAAGGATCCTTTAATTATAATGGTAGACATTTCATTAGCATTTCTGGTTTTTACATAGGATACAGTCTTAGTATCGGAACTATTCCTACACATAGGACATGTTATTTCCTTTGTTTCTGAATGATGACACAAAGTCGCTAAACATTGACTGCATACACTATGACCGCAATCTAATACTGCCCACTATTAAACAAAACATACAATTTTATAATACCAAACTTGTATACAGTTTTATTAACATACAACATCATCAATATCAAGATGACAAATAGGACACAGTTCATGTTCATTGTCAGGAGAGTTTTTTTTTTCTTTTTTTAAATTATCCAAGTAAAGTAAAGTTCCAATTTTATTTTCCAACAGGGATCTGATGTTTGGAATTTCAGCATTTAAATTGAATAAATTATAATCCACCTATAATAAACAACAAATCCAAATTATTGTGTACCAAATATCAATATGTTACGAATAACTAACATATTCTGCAAAGACTACATCATTTTCAATTATCTTTTTTAATTTTTTCTTTGGTGGCCCAGTGTCATCATTTATATTATTTCCAAGCCTTAACCTTGATTTAGCCATTACAATCTCGTCATGAGCATACAGACTATCACTAAGATTTGTCCACAGCAGTCTTAAATATCTGAATTCTTTTCGAACCAACTCCAAAATCTTCATGTGTTCAGCTGCATCTTTTAAACAATTTGCATTTATAATTTTTGCCTGCCCATATTGAAATAACTCTGCAATTATAATTAATATAAAGAAAAATATGAGTCTGAATAAAAATCTCGACAACAAACTTACTCGTGAGTAAAAATTCTTTTTGTGACATTTTCCACAAACCTTTACTAGTACTTTGATATGTGGTTTCTTCATCTTCCTCAGATATATTCTCAGAGGCATTTTTTTGTTTATTAGATACACTAAATAATAATGTTTCGTATACTTTAAGTTGATTCTCAACTCTGCATATTAAGCATCTAAACAAAACCATATAATATCATACATTTAATTATAAAAAAATAATAATAATAGTAATAATAACAATAAATCCATATGTTACGGACTTTGTCCTAACCTCACGTACAATTGAGCGATAATAATTAAATGCTGGACTTGTTAAAAGGATGTTGAATGCATCATAGGATAGGTGCGCGTGTGCGTAACTCCACGTATAAATTTTAAGTCAGGGCGAGGCCAAGCCGTTAAAAACTTAACACTTGACACGTGCACAAATTGTACGTGTAATTAGCAAACGGAGCATGAATGGCAAGCGGACATCATATTCAATTAAATAAAGGGTTATGCAACCAGGATGTGACAAGAGCCGAATACCACCACCACCACCAGCAGACTAGTCAAGACCAACGATATAAGAGCTCCGGCCGAGAGCAGGAGAGCCCTTCGAGTCAGGTCCAGTCAGTCTATCAGAAAGTCCAGAAAGAGACATCGTCGTCGAGCAAACCAGTCAAGTCTTTCCGAACAACATATAAAGCTATTCGAAATGACCCGGGTTTGGTAGCTCATTCCATAAGAATTGCACAATGATTTAGTTTCATACAGTGTAAAATAAATAGTAAAAACTGAGTTGTTTCTCAATTGCATATTTTTACCTATTCCTGAACTGTGTTCCACAGGCACCCAACACATAATTAGTAATAACTAGAAATTGTAGAATAAGAGAGTGGCAACCGGACCAGTCCTCTAACATATCTGTTTGGTTCCCGTTATCAGTGATACAATTTTGTCCAATATTATCCATTATTTTTAATTTTTTGAGTCAATATTCTGAACTTTTTAAATTTAATTATTGCTCTTTAAATCTTTTTATTAAATAAATATTTAAATACATAAGCTGGGATGTCTATTAATTACTGATAACAGGGGAATAGTAATGCTGATAATAATGTTTAGAGGAAATTTACACAATATGGCGTCGTCCATATCCATTAATAAATAGTAACTAATAAGTAATTACCTATTAGATAGACCTTTTTTGGACTTTACACGTAAATGGCATAATAATGCCTTTTCAACTAAGTCTTTCATGGATGATTTTTCTAAAGTGTTTAATGTAGCTAAAGTGTCAGTTCTTGCTGCATTTAGATCTGTTAGCCAAATGGTCAGAATAGTAAAAACATCATGCATAGTCTTCAACCTAAACAAAACAGTAATTTAAAAAATATATATATAATAAATTAGGTCAGATTTGGTTAATAATATTATAGGTAATCAATCACATACTTATTAGCAATGTTTGGTACACCGGGTACATGATAATCGTCCAAATCAATTTTTACTTTGGCTAAAAATTCTAATGGTGAAAAAATCCAATCTAATATGTCAGACCACCAGTCAGAATAAGCTAGTGTTTTACCCTGAATGAGCTTGCCTATTTTAACTGAATAAAATTTAACTGACTTTTGAGTTGTTTCAATCTATAAAGATAATAATACAATACACTATTAAGGTTGCCACAAGTTTGAATTTTTTTAATTCCCTGACATTTCAGTCATCCAGACAGATAAATGTTTAAAAAAATGTTTATATCGTCATAATCATGATAAAAAATGTAAAATGACATTTCTAAAAAAAAATGAAAAGGTCAACAATCCACATCAAAAAATAGTTAACAAAAATTTGCTTATGGCAAAGATCATATGAAATACACAAATCCCTCACATTTTCCGGTTTTTCTAATTTATGGCAACCATGGCTATACTTAGGTAGGTGAGATGTTTGAAAAGTATAAGATAATTAAATTTAAATACTGAAAGTAACAATAAATCATTGCAATTAAAAACAATTCCGAGCGGATCTTGGCGAACTAACAAGATTACAGTATTAAATAAACAAATATAAACCCGATTTATCAACATTCTGAAGTATGTTTAGACTCTAGAAAAATTATTCTAACTACAGACTGAAAAATTCCCATTTTTTTATAAGGTTCAATGTAAATAATTTAAAGCATATTTATAAACCAGTCATCAGAGAAAAAAAAAATTAATACAAGGATTTTGAGTTAGGTTTAAGAATGTTAACTTAAAAAAAAACATGTTTAAGTACCACTAAGGCTAATGTATATATTTTGTTACTGTATGAAAAAATTGAAGCGTTATAAAAATCCTCATTTGATAACAAAATTAATAATAATTATTGATTTAAAATAAATTTTTGTTTAACTTTATTGTATCTGGCAGATTACATTAAACTGATATCTAATACTTAATAAGTAATATATATCAGAAGATTCAATTTTCTATGATTCCTAAAAAAATGTATTTTAAAGAATTAAATTGTTTAGTATTATAATGTATGTACTATACTTACGTTTTGTTTAGTAGCATCAAGATATTCTTTTTCTAATTGTTCCATATCCTGTTTCAAGTTTGGGTCATACAAACTATAATTAACTGTGATGTTATTATTTTTACATTCACTGAGTACAGAGTCCAAATTGTACATTACATGAATTTTCTATTTAAAAATTAAACTAATTATAATTTTAAATATATATAATAACATTAAATATTGTATGTTAATTTAACAGAAGATATGAATGAAGAACAAGTGAGTCAAGAGTATGTGTGAAAAAATTGACGTTATAAGTATTAGAGAAGGTTTGCATCAGCTACATTAAACTAGTGGCAGCTTGTGCTTAAGTTTGTAGATGTGATCGTATCACATAACAATTACTCTACTGTCAGATTATTTTTTTATTCAGTGTATATTAACTATAGATAGTGTGGAAGATAGTTATGTGGAGATTTAGGACCAAGGTAGCTGATCTAAAATAGTTGGTAAAAGAAACAAATGAGACAATGTAGTTTCTAACATTGAATATATAATATATCCTACCTGGGAAGTGTCTACTTTAAGATTTCTATCTTTATATATTTCCATGAATTCTAACACATTCCTATAATGCTGAACAGCAGAAATATATTCTTTACGAATAATATATAATCCTGCAACTGCATTATGCTGAGCTATAAGAATACGTAATATATCATTACATTCAATGCGGCATTTTTTTATCATAACATCCATTAATTTCTCCATTGTCATAGTCATTGTTCTTTTTTTTGACAAAAATTCTCCATTTATAGCCTAGAAAAATAAAAATATTGTTAAAAACCAAATCTACAACTGAATTTGGTTTAATAAAATAAGTTTGTTAATTTACTTGTGGATGTAAACATGCTTGACGAAGTTTAAATAATGGTGCAATGATATTGTATACATTTTTTCTATCAATATACTTTATTGGTATATTTAGATCAGGAAATAACCTAAAGAAAACAAAAAAAAATACATAATAAATATAAATTGTACACCTCAATTACAATATAAATTAAATTATTATTATTTAAATATAAGATAGTATAATTTTATCAAACATTTAAATTTATCATACACATCTATTGTACATATAATTAAAATATTATCTTGTAATTTAAAATTATATAGTCCAATAGTTTTACTAATCTGATAGAATCAAAAAAAAAATTTATATTTAAAAAATCTCTTAGGGCTGTTGCTATAATACTAAACCAAAGGCTTGCTTAGTGAATGCATTTAGCGGCCAAATTTTAAAATTGTGTTACTACAATGTCCAGATTTACTAGTGGTAGTATGTTATGTTCCAGTCAACTTATTTAGCAATAGCGATATAGACCTTAGAAGATTGTTGATATGGGTTATGTATAAGTTAAATTATTTTCATTATTGGTTAATATATAACAGGTAATTTCAGTATAAGGCAATGAGAATTGTTATACTATGTTTATTTGTTAACTGGTGGTTAGTGCTAGTAGTAGTACATTACAATAATGATTTGTTTTAAACTTGCTGCTAAAATTATCGCTACCATAAACTGTACGCTTAGTTGGTTATTATTATAATCAATGGTAAAATTAAGCTTTCTTTCTCTTGGGACTTATTTTTTAAATGAACCAAATGTAAACATAAAAACTTGTGTACAAAATATTAGTTACATTTGCTCATCTAGATTCAGTATATCATATTTTCGAATGGCACACGAGCAATGAATGTGAATCATTCGTACAATTATATATTTGTATATTTGTACATATAAATTATTAAAAATGTAGTGGGAACGCCGTAATAAGTCTTATCAGTTTCGGCTGGTTTTTGAAAAATATTTTGTAAGTTATTGCAACTGATCAGTGTAGTAATGGCTTTTATTTCCGTATGTTTTCTATAAATAGAAAGCCGATCATAACAGAAAAACAAAAATAAATTACATATGAAGTGGTAATATTACAACCTGAATTAGTGTCAAGAAAAAATACAGAGATTTCAAAAGTAAAAGGCCGACAAACTACGCAGGGAAATATTTCCAAATATCAAATTATTAAGTTGAACCTAAGAAATCTTACTACAAAATAAAAATACTTTAAACTGAATTATGTTAAACAATAATGGAAAAACAAAAACATTCAAGCCATTAAGGAATATGTTAATTCTTCAAATTTTAAGATGGTAAGTACAATTAAAATCTAAAATTACTAATATTGATAATAAAACCAGTTACAGCAACTACAAGAAAATTATGTAAATATTTGTGTATTACATGTACTTATTGCTTGATAACAGCTCAAAAATACACTTTTTGAATATACCATGTAAAAATTGCAATTTTACACTTTGGTCATTCAGTCTTCTTACATAGTTAGAAAACAAGCCCCTGATCAATCTACTCAATACCTAAGATTTCAAGACAATTACTAAAAATTGTATTACCTGGTTACAATTTTAGAAAAAATTGTTGCACAACTATCATGTTGACCGGAGTAAAAATGTTTCTCAATCGGAGAAAATGTAAGCCAATGGTATTCATTAATTTGAGGTGGTATATTTAACTCATGCTGCACATCTGTTACTGTATTACGCCATATCAATTTTGAAAACCATTTAATTGCATCACAATGATCCAGTTCTTCCAGATTATAGTGTAGCTTTACTTTGAGGAACTTACAAATACCAGTAAGATCTAAAATTTTTTTTTTTTAAGTTTGAAATGAAAAGTGAACCCACAACAATATAATAGTTATTTTTCATTAACAATTATGTAATTTATATATTATAATAATGTACATTTGATTAAGAAAAAAAATATGAAAGTATTTTGCTTACCACTTATTGAATCATGTATAGGTGTACCAGTCATTGCCCATCTATGTACAGAATGTAAACATGAAGTAATTTCAGATGCTTTACAGGATATACTTTCAACAGTTTGAGCTTCATCCAAACAAATTCGCCACCATTTTATAGAAGTTAGTGGAGACCGAGGATAATTGTATTTTTTGGAATGTCGCAGACGGGTAGTTATAGTTTCATGTTCTGGATCCTTTAAGAAATATAGTTATGTATGTAATTGTATTAATTTATGGAATAATTTTGAAATATTCTAAAACAATTTGTAAATTAGCACTGGGTATAATCAAGTTTATTTAGCAAAATATGTTTTTCTTTTTTTTAATGTAAAGATTTTTTAATATTTTCAAATTGATAAAAAAAATAAATAATTATAATAATTTACACCAAAGTATGATATAGGATTATGTTCAGTTTATATATTGAAAGCCACCTTAAAAAATTGCAGACAAAACACCATTATGAATGATGCTATACTATTATATTAACACTATACTTACAAAATAATTTAAATCTTTCGACAGATTAGTATATGACGTAATAACAACATCATAATCATTGAAAGTAAAGGGTTGAACATAACCATCAGAATGCACACCATTGTAAACAAGACATTTCAAACTAGGCTTTGTAATATGCTTTTCAATCTGAAATTAAATTAAATTAGGCAATGGAAATAAATACACGACAAAGAATGTAATAATGAAAAAACCTTACCTCATTAATCCATTGATCCACAATAGATACTGGTACTACAACCAATGTGGCCTTACATTGAAGTTTTTCTTCATTCAAATTCCAACAACTGGAACAAAGGTATGGAACTTCTTGAAAAGGTTTTGGTTTAAAATGTACACACTCTGCATGTTGGCTTTTATTGCACTTAGCACAAATTACTAAGGTGCTGTTGCGCATCGGTTTAACACAATAACACTCAATATGATCAATTTCATCAGAAGTGCTTTTAACACTTTTCTTTGTTACAGTACTCATGTCACTTAGCACAGAATTATACCAATTTTCTAACATAGGCCGTGTAGTGTTTTTTGTTATTTTCTTTTCAACTTCCTTATCATTGTTGTATACTACATATTTGGTTGTTGGTTTTGTAACATATGACTGTGAAATTGAGATATTCGTAAGAGGAATTTTAACCGCGTCAAGTATACTTTTATTATAGAACTAAATAAAATTGTAACATAATTAGCAATATTAATCAATAGATATAAAAATATAAAATTAAAATACTTCTAAAGGTGCTGGATTTGCCACAAGGCAACATAACATTTCAATAGTTTTACCTAAGCCCATCTCATCTGCTAAAATGCCTCCAGTAAATGGTAAATCATCAATTTTAATTACTGAAAAAAGCCATATTCAAATATTAGCATCGTTTTTATATACAATATATAAAGCTTATTAACTCACATTCATTATTTGTCTCTCTATTTATCATCCATTTTACAGCTCTAAGTTGGCAAGGTCTAAGTTTGGGTATAATAACTGATGGTTGTTTAAAATCATCATCAATGTGTTTGTTATAAGTTTGGACAATTTTTAAAAACTCAAAAGGATCAAAGTTATCCATTTTTAACAGATCTAAAAATATTTAAGAATATTATAATAACTATAAATTCAAATACAATTACACGGATATAGGTACTATAGGTTAAGCAAGTAATTTAAATTATTTCAACAACCACATAAATTTTATTCTCCGCACGACGTTATCTTCATGTCTTATTGATATTATATCTGATAAGACATTCATTTTGTTTTGTTTTTAAATTTGAAAACTTATTTTTTTTTAATTATACATATATACACAGTTATGTTTTGTACAGTCAGAAATAAATTCTAATACTAGAAAACATGAAACCTAAATTGAAATAATATTACAAACACATTCAATATTTTTTCTATAGATAATATATATTTATCTTATTTATTTTACATTGCCGATTTCATGTAATCTAGTTTCAAGAATTTGGTGTAACATTTATAAGCAATGTTGAAAACTATTCTATGAACATAAATCATTAGTGCAAAGACAGAGGGTAAATCATTGACGGAGATCAGATGGTAATTGTTGAGAAACCGTAGTATTCCGGAATCCGGTGTATACAACATCCAACAATGATTAACCTCAGGAAAAAATATTACTTTATTCGGGGATAATATGTAATAAACAATAATATTTTTCCTCAAAATGCTACTGGAATTTAGTAATTTCTTTGAGACAATATTTTTGGAACGCGGAATATTAAAAAACGAAATGATGATTAGTATCAAGTTATGACGAAACGCTTCCAGTTTGCCATCATATGATTTATACGTATCATATAAGTGCAAGTCGGAATATAAGCATTTAGAACGGGAAATATAATAAAATAATCGAACCGATATTGAATGGACTGGATAGGAGGCTACATATTTTATTCGAACGATCATAACGTGTACGACGTTAATACATAACAGAAAAAAAAAAATAATGGTCTTAAAACACATACAATTTCATCCGACTCGATCAGACGAATTAACTTGGATGCCGCCGGAGAGTTCGAACTGGTACGAAATCCAGCGAAGCAACTATTAAAATCTATCGACGAACGACATCGGGGATAACCGGCCGTGAAACAACTTTGAAACAAAATCAATTCAAAGGCATTGCGCGTATCGAAGAGCAGTGAACACAAAAAAGACGAAAGTTATTAATCGTTTGCGGTTACTAACTACATCAATAATTTAACACAAGACAGAGCAAAGAACTAACAACAACACTCACAAGCTGTAATCGCGCAGGTGCAGCTCTTCTGCAACGCCAACCCTAAAACGCATTTACAAATTCAACGTATCATCGTTTCCTCCATGATTCCGGCACAACCTATATCACACAAATCGTAATACCACAGATTTTACGGCAAATGTACTCCCATATATATTTAAGGTTTATATATTTTAAATGGCAATTTTACTCCGGACAAGCCCACAACAATAATATATCACGACATTATTACAGAAGGTAGTACGAAAACCGATATATCAAAGACAATAAGTCCGTTCGCCTTCCGATATTACAATTTTTTTGATCACAGTAAACGGTATCACTGCAAAACCAGCCTCCATCCATACAGTATACAAAGAAATGGATTGAACCGTGATTCATCACTTTGTTTTGTTTAGGTCACCCTACACACGTTTTTCGGTGTATATTATTTACTAAATTCTTAGAGTTAGCACATTCACAGCTCACCACCGAATAAAAATGGAACTTTTGTAAGTAATATTCAAACGCACCAATTGCCAATGTTTAAATTGTTAACATAATTAATTAATGATCACACATCTCATGAAACACTATAATTGTGTCTGTCCCTCTATCTCGCATAACATTCAAAAGACAGAAGCCGAATGAAATAATTATTTGTTGTTACACAAACAACACAAGAAATTTGATTTTTAAATTGTAAAGAAATATAATGACCAAATTTCTACTAATGTTTCAATTCGAAAGATGTATCAGTATGATCTTAATTTAAAAAAGCATCTTTCCTACTTTTTTATTAAAGGAGAATAATATTCCGCATTTTTGTCTTTATGACACTGATTCCGAAAATCTCAATGAAAATTACAGAAGGGTTATTATCTATCTATTATTATTATAATAATAAATGACTCAAAATCTGGATTGGTCAGGACGTATCTAAATACACCACACTGTCCTTTTTTGTTAACATGACTGCAATGTATGTAAATATGTAGAATTAAAATAGCAAAGTAAAAGATATGTAAAATATGTACATTAAAATTGCAAAATAAGGTTAATTCTTTGTGCTGGTCCTATAGTCTTATTAGTGTTATCTACAGTATATAACTGTTGAAATTTATTTTTTTTTCATATTTATTATAGGTATGATCTGTCGAAGAATACATCAAGTATTGTACACTGCCCGTACAATAATTATCATTCTATGAAACGAAAAACTCTTGAACTTCATTTATTAAAGTGCCCAGACAAACCTCATAATTTCAAACATTGTTTTTACAATAAAATGCATGTCATGATTGATACTGATTTGGAAGTAAAATATAAATATGAATCAATATTTATTTGTATAGTACTATAGATATATAGTATATAGATACTACTTTATAAACTTTTATTTTAGAAACACGAAGAAAATTGTCCAAATAGAAAATTAATGGATGAGTATTTATACCAATCTGAAGATGTTGTGCGACCAAATGTTACTGTATCTAAAGAACCAGTTATTGAACAAACAGAGGAGTTGTGGGATGTAGTATGTATTTAATAAATATTATAGCTTATATTATTCTAGAACTAATTACTCATTTTTCAATACTAAATTTTACATAAAATTTCAACATTGAACTCTATTTCATTTGTAGCCAGATGGAAATGAAAAGGAACCAATCAAATATATTGACATAATACGAAATTCAATAAAACCTGTCTCAGGACTTACTAAAAACCAGCGTAAAAAAAATCGTGATAAAGTTCAAAAAGAATTTCCTAATTTAGATCTTTCTTATAATCCAAATTTAAGTATTTCTGAAGTAAGCATACACACACAAATATTTAAATAATTTTAACAACTATTGGGACCGATCTAAATTTCCCAGTAGGCAGTGCTGATGTATATTGTACATGGGATCCTTAATATATCTTTACATCATTTGCCATGTGTTTTATCTTTCAAATTGTTTGTACGTCATCTGGAAAGATTGAGCATGCATGGTACGTCACAAAATATAATTGTGTACAGTTTAGATATTGTAGACCTGGAACCCTTATTTAGTACAATTAACAGCCACAAAAATGAAGATCCTTTGATATTAGATTTCAATACCCTATTTAGTTTGGATGGTCAGTGTATTGCTCTAGTTAAATATATTGAAATTATTATTATTATTATTATTATTATAATTATAATAATTATGTCATTTTTTAGAGACTAGATGCTGCTGCTTCACGCAGTAAATCAATGGTATGTATTAAAACATATTAAAATTATTATTATTATGATAATTATTTCATTTTTTAGAGTCTAGATGCTGCTGCTTCAAGCAGTAAATCATATAAATCAATACTAATTGTTATAGTACTACTTTATACATTTTTGTTTTAGAAACCCGAAGAAAATTATCCAAATAGAAAATTAATGGATGAGTATTTATACCAATCTGAAGATGTTGTGCGACCAAATATTACTGTATCTAAAGAACCAGTTATTGAACAAACAGAGAAGTTGTGGGATGAAGTATGTATTTAATAAATATTATAGCTTATATTATTCTAGAACTAATTAGTCATTTTTCAATTCTAAATTTTATATAAAATTTCAAAATTAAACTATATTTTATTTTTAGCCAGATGAAAATGAAACGACAACAATTAAACATATTGACACAATACAAAATTCAATGAAACCTTTCTCAGGTCTTACTAAGAACCAGCGTAAAAAAAATCGTCGTAAAGCTCATAAAGAATTTCCTAATTTAGATCTTTCTCATAATCCAGATTTATGTATTTCTAAAGTAAGTATACACATACAAATATTATACTAATATTTAAATAATTTGAACACCTATTGGGACCAATCTAAATTTTCCTGTAGGCAATGCTGATTTTTATTGTACATGGGTACTTTAATATGTCTTTACATCATTTGTCATGTGTTTTATCTTTTAAAATGTTTGTACGTCTTCTGGAAAAATTGTGCATGCCCGGTACGCCACAATATAATTGTGTACGTTCCAGATATCGCAGAGCTGTAACTCTTATTTAGTACAATTAATAGCCACCAAGATCCTTTCAGATTAAATTTCAATACCCTATTTAGCTTGTGTGTAAATGTTTGCTTTAGTTAAATATATTGTTATTATTATTATTATTATTATTATTATAATAATTATGTCATTTTTTAGATACTAGATGCTGCTGCTTCACGCAGTAAATCAATGGTATGTATTAAAACATATTAAAATTATTATTATTATGATAATTATTTCATTTTTTAGAGTCTAGATGCTGCTGCTTTAAGCAGTAAATCATATAAATCAATACTAATTATTATAGTACTATTTTATACTTTTTTGTTTTAGAAACCCGAAGAAAATTATCCAAATAGAAAATTAATGGATGAGTATTTATACCAATCTGAAGATGTTGTGCGACCAAATGTTACTGTATCTAAAGAACCAGTTATTGAACAAACAGAGAAGTTGTGGGATGAAGTATGTATTTAATAAATATTATAGCTTATATTATTCTAGAACTAATTAGTCATTTTTCAATACTAAATTTTATATAAAATTTCAAAATTAAACTATATTTTATTTTTAGCCAGATGAAAATGAAACGATAACAATTAAACATATTGACACAATACAAAATTCAATGAAACCTTTCTCAGGTCTTACTAAGAACCAGCGTAAAAAAAATCGTCGTAAAGCTCATAAAGAATTTCCTAATTTAGATCTTTCTCATAATCCAGATTTAAGTATTTCTGATGTAAGTATAAACACACAAATATTTAAATAATTTGAACACCTATTGGGACCAATCTATATTTTCCTGTAGGCAGTGCTGATGTTTATTGTACATGGGTACTTTAATATGTCTTTACATCATTTGTTATGTGTTTTATCTTTTAAAATGTTTGTATAGTATATCTTCTGGAAAAATTGGTCATGCCCGGTACGTCACATTATAATTGTGTACATTCCAGATATCACATAACTGTCACTTATATAGTACAATGACCACCAGATTGAAGATCCTTTGAGATTAGATTTCAATACCCTATTTAGCATGGGTGTAAATGTTTTGCTTTAGTTAAATATATTAAAATTATTATTTTTGTAACAATTATTTCATTTTTTAGAGACTAGATGCTACTGCTTCAAGCAGTAAATCAATGGTATGTATTAAAACTGTTATATTTAGGTATTCATCTAATATGTTACCTACAAGTTAATAATATATCCTTAAAATTTATTGTTCTGTAGGTATCATATTAGACAATTCCTTATTTTTATTTCCAAAGTAATACAAAAGGTTTAATTATAATTTCTTTTTGTTTTCATTTAAATTAAAATCAAATTTGAATACGAAGTATTCAAGTATAAATAAATAGCTAACTAAAAATAAAATAAAGTATATACAATTTAAAACTAAATGTGTGGTACACAAATATTTTAAGTCCTCACTTAAGTTATAGTTCTCATCAATATAACTACAAGTAGTTTTTTCTTCTACATAATATGCACGTTTAATTGTTCACAATGATATCTTATTCTTTACTCTTTTTACAATTATTTGCGGTTCAATCACTTTGTTATTAAATCTACTTGATGTGGTCTCTCACATTATCTATATATTCCAGCAGTCCTTCATATTAGTTTTAAATTAGTATTACTTTGAATTTTAATTTATCAAATATTTAACTGAATTCAGCACAATATGGTTTTTCATATGTTATGATATATAATTGTGTTAGATATTAATTAAATTACTTTATTAATTCTACCTTTCCATATCCAACCTACTGCAGTGGGTACCCAACAGAGTATTTTTTTTTTTTAATTTTGTATACTATTATATTATATTGTATATAATCAATGTTCATATCTTTTTATAAATAGCATCTTAATAAATTTAAGAAATTCTATTGTTGGTAATATGATATGGATTTCAATAAATATAGTTTTGGGTATCTACATATGTTATATTATAAATTAGGCAAATGATAAATATTGTTTTTTTGTTTTGTGATTAGCCCTAACCAACAAGAACAGAAAAATCAAAAAACAAGAATGGGAAAAAGAAACCCCATTTATAATTATTTGTTTGAACTCCCATACTAATGGTTACTTATAATTGCGGTTAAAAATAATTATTAACTATATTTTTTTGATCATTTAACACGTAATTTCAATATATCAAATTAAATTAATTTATTCATTATTATCTTATTCATTATTTTGATTGAATAAAATAATCATATTTAAAGCTTGGATTATACAATTTATGTAAATCATATTTTGCATATTTTTGTTTTTATGTTGCCATTTTGTAAAATTAAATAAAATATAAAATATACACAACAATAATCGTGTATTATGTGCATATAATACATCTTTTTTACATATTGTATACACCATATAATAATTAGTTAACTATAATTTTTAATTGTATTTATAATTTTACCATTTTTGTAATATGTAAACTCAATTATCAACTATAGTCAGTACCAAATAAGAGTGCACCATGTTGGCGTATACTAATGAATAGCGGAGCTATATCTGTTCCCCCTGGCTGAGTGTATTTGCCACTGCAGACGATGTTGTTGCTGCTGTGAATACGGATATTTGAATTAACGACTAACCACCTACTAAAATTAAAATGGTGTGATAATTCAAAACGTCCACTCTTATTTGGTACAAACCTTAATTAGTTTTATTTGTGTGATATTTATATCTTTGAATTTTAATACATCAATTTATATTATTTATTTAAATATTTTAATGATTATTATTAAACACTTTTATATGTAATTATGTTTTTTTCATCATTTTTACCCATTTACAACTATTTTAAATTTACCCAATTCATTGTTTTATGTATTAATAACTGGACAGTCACATTAGGTTCCCAAATGTGTATAATTAAAATGATTATGAGAATAAATTATTTTGAAATCTCAATAAAAAATATTTATTATTATTAAAATATAAATTGGAGAAATTGTTATTTAATATTTTACAATTATTAGGCAGTTTATTCATATATTGTTTTGAGTATGTCACAAAATATTTTTAATTAGGTTAAATATTTAATATTTTAAGAGAAAACTACCTAATCTTTAAACATATAAAATGTTGCTTATATGCAAGATCATTACTTTCTCACTCTCAGAACGGTTCAATTGATTTTTTGTTGTTGTGTTTGTAATTGTTAGTATAATGTTTAAAGAAAATAATTAGAAAAATACCGGAAATTTGAAATGCCTATTTTGAAAAACACTTGCTGATTTACCATGGAAAACAAAAATAGCATAATGTAATAAAATAGCAAGTGTGGTTACTGTGATAACCAATTGGCCCCGGGGAACTGATATATTATTTGATTCTGTAGAAAGTTAATTTATGTGATAGTGTAATTTTGTTTAAAAAAGCACTGTCTCTAAGCATTCATATTAATTTGTTTCCCAAATTTTTATTTGTATCCAGTTCCTCTAATAAGAAATTTTAAAATTGTAAATTATCATGGAATTGTATGTAGAATTACTATTTAAAATTCATTTAAACTATAAGTTGGTTTTCACTGGTTTATTCGATTAATATAATAAAATATAATCATTTAAATCCAATTCACACTAATTGTACGTTAAGTACAGTCGGAATCAAAGTTTATGATATAGGAATTTTAGGATGGATGTATTTAATGTACTGAAAAATTGCCAAAAATTGGACCATCCAATTATTCTGACTAAACTGAGTTCACTAGTTTTCATTGGGCTTTATTTTTATGTATGTATTATAGACAATTGTTGGTTTAATTTGCAAAAATGAGTTGTATAATATATGTATATAAATATTCTATGGCCGATAATATATATATTGTAAATTTGATAATATAGAATTCAGGCGGATATTAATCTGTGTTAAATTGAAACAATCAATTTGATCAATAATTGTTACACTGAAATGCTTATAAGACTTAAGGTATATTATTTATAACAAATTTTGATACTGAACCAAATTATTGTTCTATAAAATAATTTATCAAAACCTAATAGGTACTTTCAAATTTGAATAACAAATGTTCTAACTCAAAGTCAATCAATAAGTCTATTTATGTTTTGTTTTTTAATTTTATATATATTGATTATTCCAGACTCTTGTCATCTAATGCACAAGACCTTCATTGTCCATATAATCTCTCCCACGTTATGTCACGTAAGACATTAAGCATTTAATAAAATTTACATATCATACATAATCAAATAATTGATTTTGATTGGGTTCAAATACAGTATAATAAACATTTCTTTAAACATTTTACTAAAATATATAATTATGTTAATGTTTAAGACAAATAAACAATACAAAACCAACTACAATTTTAGAAAACGACAAGTTATGGATGTGGACTGCCTCCTTCACCCCTAGAAGAAACATACCTCTATTTCCTAAGCACTATAAAATGCATCGCCACTGAGTTTAAAAAACAAATAAAGATTAAGATTTGATTTAAATTCAATAATTTACTTACTTAAATGTATTTATGCAATTTTAATTTTTCAAATTTGAATGAATATTCTAATTTGTTCAACTTAAAAAAATTTAAAAAATAAAATTACAATAATAAATGTTTAATACAATTAATAAATTTTGGTTAGGTAAATATAACTAGTGTGCTCTATATATATTTTATTTTAGGCCAAACATGATGAAACAAATAATAAAAATGGCCCGCCAAGAAATTGAATAGCTTTTTTATTTTATGGGAAGAGACAGAAGACTCCTTAAGATTAATTAGATTTTACTCTAGACCTTATAATTATAACCCGAGTATCCAGTTAAGACCAAAAAACTTATTCCACGGTCGTCACAATGTATGGTTTTGCCGAAACTACTGCACATGTGTTCGTCGACTCTCAGAATCATCACATTGTGGTAAGACTACTGGAACTCTGGAACTATATACCTACATGCTCCGTCTATTATATGACAGTCGTTCAATCACTTTTTTCTTTATACGTACAATTTGTATAAATACTCAAAATTATATTTAAACAATAATTAAACCTTTATATATATTTAAACTCTGCTAAATATTTAACTTCATATTTTTTATTTTATTTGTATTACCTATACATAGTATACAATTGTTACATATTATTTTATTTTATATGACTGGTTGAATTTTGTACGGACCTATCTATTCTAGTACAAGAATTTCCATTAACTCGTACCTTATATCAACTAGAAATGCATGTGCAGAATATAACAATGATGTCAATGTATATAAGTCTATGATATTCACATCATTATCTAAGCAAATTTAAAGCGTTGATTAATCTGTTATCTCTCCTCACCATAATCCTCGATCGTCTTCTCGCTCAAATTGTTAATTAACACAATTACCTTCCAGTCTCTTGCCACCCTACTATGGATTATTAACAGCCTAGACAGTCACAAAAACAAATTAATTATGACACTAAACTAAAAAAGAATTGATATTGCTCTGATCTCAGACACATTTTGCGCCTAATACAAAATGTTCTTTTCCTGCAAGTATTAAAAAAGAAATATTTTATGATATTCTCACAGCAATATATTAATAAACTATCCAATACTTATAAAATATTAAATAGCAGTTACACCAGTTTAATTTTAATAAAATGATTGAAAAAAAAAACTAATTTAAATAATATGTAATCATTTTTATTTTTAAAATATTCAAAACATAAACAATACATCAATCATTTCAATTTTGAATAATTAAACTACATTTGGATATAACAACAAATTGCATGTTAGGAACCTAATGTGCCGGTCCAGTTTTTTCTGCAATAAATTTCATTACGTAAAACCATGAAAAAAAAAACTATGTATTTAAATTCAAAGATAAAAACAAATATCGCACAAGTAATACTAATTAGCTATTGGTCAAACTTATATATTTAATACAACTAAACATATGTTATGAATGCAATTCAAAATAACAGTTAATTATTATTATTTTTTTTTTTGTAATTGTTTATGCAGTTAAATGTCTCAAAATGATTTACATAAATTGTATAATCCAAGTGAACATCTAAATATTATTATATTCTTTATTCTAATAGTAATAATATGATGTATTGATTTACGTGTTAAATGTTTTTGAAAATATAGATAATTATTTTTAACTTAATTGACAAGTAACCATTAGTAGTATTAGAGTATAAACATATAATTATAATTAGGGTGTGTTTTACCATTTGTTATTTGATTGAGGTTATTTATCTTGAACAATGAGCTTTATTGATTTTTCTGTTCTTCCTGGTTAGGCTAATCAAAAAAAAAAAAAAAAATTAACAATAAAAACACTTTTTATCGATTAATTAATTTCAAAATATTAAAAATTAGATATTTAAGTAAACATCCAAAACTATATTTATTATAATCCATATCAAATTTTTTAATTATATCAAAATGCTTTTTACAACAAGATACAATTAAATGAACATTGATTATATACAATATATTATAATAATACACAAAATTTAAAAAAAAAAATCTACTACTCTGTTGGGTATCCACTGTTTTAGGTTGAATTTGAAAAGGTAGGATAAATAAAGTAATTTAATTTATATTTAACACAATGACAAATCATTATAAATGAAAAACCTTATTAAACTGAATTCAGTTAAAAGTTTTGATAAATCTAAATTCAAAGTTATACTAATTTACAACTACAAAATAAATAACAATTATTTATGTATTTTTGACAAATTGGAATATAATATGAAGTGAGGACTGCTGGGATATGTGTAGATAATGTGAGACCAAATAATATAGACATTTAACAACAAGGTGATTGAATCCAAAACAAATGTAAAAATAGTAAAGTTAAGAAATTATTCTGTACAAATACAATGTGCATATTAAGTAGAAGAAAAAAACTACATGCAGTCATATTTATGAGAAATATTTCCCTTCAAATTATAAATGTATCATACATTCTGTTTAAACTTAATTCTATAGCTAATTAACTATTTATTTAGTTGAGGAAACATTATTATTTTCTAAGAATACTTTGTATTAAAATGAGAACAAGAATAAATTATAATTAAATCTTTTGTATAACTTTTAAAATTAAAATAATAAAATATATTTTTGAAAAACCATACATAACTCAAATTCTATTTCTTTTTAAATAAATATAGGGAATTGTCTAACATGATACCTTTAGAACAATAATTTATAATGATATATTATTACCTTATAGGTATCACATTAGAAGAGTGCCTAAATATAAAAATAACAGTTTTAATACATACCTTAATCCCAAATATGTTCCATGTAAAATTTAGTTTCGAAAAATGACTAATTGGTTATAGAATAATTTAAGCTATAATTTTTATATAATACATACACGATCCCACAACTCCTCTGTTTGATCAATAACTGGTTCTTCAGATAAAGTATCATTTGGTCGCACAACATCTTCTGATGGGTATAGATACTCATCTATTAATACTTTATTTGGACAAGTTTCTTCGTGTTTCTAAAATAAAGGTTTATAAAGTAGTACTATAGCAATTAGTATTGATTTATATTTTACTTCCAACTCGGTATCAATCATGACATGCAAGTAATTGAAAAAACAATGTTTGAAATTATGAGGTCTGTCTGGACACTTTAATAAATGAATCTGAAGAGTTTTTCGTAGCATAGAATGAGAATTATTGAAGGGGCAGTGTACAAAATTTGATGTATTCTTCGACAGATCACACCTATAATAAATATGAAAAAAAAATAAATTTCAACAGTTATATACTGTAGATAACACTAATAAGACTATAGGACCAGCACAAAGAATTAACCTTATTTTGCAATTTTAATGTACATATTTTACATATCTTTTACTTAGCTATTTTAATTCTACATATTTACATACATTGCAGTCATGTTAACAAAAAATAACAGTGTGGTGTATTTAGATACGTCCTGACCAATCCAGGAGATTTTGAGTCATTTATTATTATAATAATAATAGATAGATAATAACCCTTCTGTAATTTTCATTGAGATTTTCGGAATCAGTGTCATAAAGACAAAAAAACATATAACACAAAAATGACCGAATAGCTCAATAATTCAATAAATTAATTTTTTACAATTAATACATTACGCTGGAAATAAATGCCTCCGTTACAAATTGTTTGTATTTCCAATGAATAATATGCAAAATATATTGAATATAACTTCCTATAAGCTTCATAGATTTCATTGTATTTAAAAAAGTTTTTGACATTTTAAGTATAAGCCATAATAATTTTAGATATAAATATTCATGAACATAACAATTACTTTAGATCTAATGATTTCTCCTGCAAATGAATATACGTAGACTGCGACTTTAAAACATAACAGCCTGATTATTATTCTCCTTTAATAAAAAAAAGTAGGAAATTGGTCACTATATTTCTATACAATTTAAAAAACAAATTTCTTGCGTCGTTTGTGCAACAACAAATAATTATGTCATTCGGTTTCTGTCCTGTGAATGTTATGCGAGATAGAGGGACAGACACAATTATAGTGTTTCATGAGATGTGTGATCATTAATTAAATATTTCTACAATTTAAACATAGAGAATTTGCGCGTTTGTATATTACTTACAAAAGTTCTATGTTTACTCGGTGGAGAGCTGTGAACGTGTAAACTTGTATGAAAATAGTAAATACCAAACATTAAAACACAGATGTACAATCAATTGAACTAAGCAAAATCATGAACCACATGTCAATACAGGACTTCTCCAGTCTTAATCTGTGAACGGTTGAGCAGCGGGCGGTTTAAACTGCAGTAATACCGTTACCCGCGACAAAAAAATTGTACTATTGGTACGCACACGGACATATTGATTCTGATATATAGGTATGCATACCACCTACCATAATAACGTCTTAAAATATTGTCATTGGCTTGTCCGATGCATTAATAACACACGTAATTTTTTTTTTAATGATTATAATTTATTAAGGATTGTTATGACATAATATTTTTTTTTTTTTTGTAAGAAATATACAATTTATATAAAAAGAACAATAAGTATGTGTGAAGTAAGAAATGTAGCAGGTAGATTTCAGTATATGATGACACCCAACATTGTCACTCGTTGTGTAGAATGTTGGTAAAATATATTTAATCTGCGATTTCAATGAGAGAAAAGAACAAAAAAAAGGAGAAAAAAAAAATCGAATTGCTTAACAAATAAGATGTCGGTAAACATATGGAGCGTAATAGTTTCTCTGTCAACTAAATCTCCTTAGGGTTTTCTAGGTCTTTGTGAACGTCCACCAAGATCCCCGGTCAACTAGATTCCCGAAAATTAAATGACAAAGGATTTTGTAGACAGGGTGACCAATTGGCATATGCGGAACTATACTCCGTTCCAAAAGAATATACATCAGTTCTGCACGTTGAAAATGGAAAACAACTGGTGACCTTGTGTAACTGTATTAGTAAATGGTGGGGGGGTTCGCAAACCGATTTGCCGCCTAGTGTCTTCTCTTTTGAACAGAGTATAGTAAACCACATAGTATCTGCATGACATATCACAAATATTCTTAATTTTATTCTATCTATTTCCCAAATTCTTATTTGTGTTCAGTTCAGATTTTTAGAAATTTTAAATTGTAAAACATCATAGAATTTTTGTAGCATAAAAGTGCTTTTTGTAATTCATGATAGAATCTAATCTTTTAAGCCCTAGTCACACTAACTGGACTCGATATGGATGTATCTGATGTAATGAAAAATTTTCAAAAATAAAAAATTCACTATCAACTAATTCTGACTAAAACGAATACACTAGTTTTCTTCGGGCTTTATTGTATTTGTAAGTGTAATAGACAATTGTTTATTTAATTTGCAAAAATAGGTTCTATAATATATGTATGTAGATATCCTATAACAGACAATATATTTTGTAAATTTGATGATCAAGAATTAAGGTGGATTTGACCCAGCTGGATAGGATTAAGAATAATTAATGTATTACCGTATAAAAATTTAAAAAAAAATATATATATATATATAATTAAAATTAAATTAAATTACAGTGGAACTTCTACATATATTGTTTTACTCAATTGGTTATATTTCAAATTATTTCCTCATCTATAATTTAAGAGTTATGACTTAAAATACATATAATTAATTTCCATATCATAATCAAATAATTAATTTTGTTGTGTTCAGATATAATATAAAAAACATTACTTTAAATATTTCACTAAAATATACAATTATGCTAAAGTTTAAGACAAATAAACAATACAAAACCAACTAAAATTTTAGAAAGCTAAAAGTTTTGGGGATGGGACTGCCTACTTCGCCCCTAGAAGAAACAAACCTCCCCTCCTGAGCTCTATAACATGCATCACCACTGAGTATTAATAAAAAATAAAGATTAACATTTGATGTTGAACTCAGTGGTTGAATTTTCAGACGACAAAATCATGTATATTTCTAAAGACAGGCTTTTAATCGCAGGCCAAAATATGCAAAGTCATCGTAACAACGTTAACCTCGCCCATATCGTTGGCAGACACCGTATTTACGATTATCGCTTAAGTTTACATTAGATAAAATTAAATTTTCCATTCAATAATCAGGTGAACATAAATTAAATAAGTCCATCGTTTATATAATAACAATTATTTTTTTTTTTTCAATAATCGAAAAAAAACGTTTAGGTGAAAGAAATATTGGTTCGACTGAAAAGAATATTATAGAAACACCGTCAACATTGTCCGGTCCTCTCGTCACTGTTGGTGTCCAGGCCGTTGACACCGCTATAACGATCACCTGACCGACTAGACCAGTGTTTCCCAACCTTTTTACTACCACGGACCACTTCGACAATATTTTATAGGTCGCGGACTACCTCAATTTTACGAAAACTAGGATTACCTTTTGTTAGCTCATTAACAAGAATACTCAAAATTTATCGAAAAATGTTAATTTGTCTTATTTTACTTTACATTTTATTACTATACTTCACTAATATATAATTATAATTTACTATACTAAATAATTTACTTAATATGATTATTGTAACTGATACCTACACACTTATAAAAGTGGAAAATACTTATCGGTCTACAGCAGCAACAACGATAAGATAATCGTATAATATTATACGGTTCCTCAATAAGTCGAAATTTTTTTCGCTATTTAAAAAAAAATAATAATTAATTTCTAATAGAAATCGAAGAAAAAATCTATGGGACCGTGGACCACCGGTTGGGAAACACTGGACTAGACTCATTAAACCGAACGGCCTACACATTCGGTATCGGCCAACGACGGCCGCTACGTTCAGGACGGCCACGCTGACGATCATGCACACAGTATTGAAGAACATACTGTAGGTGTCCAATTTCACGGGCCCGCCATCCATGGTGGGGGCAGAAGACATTTGATGAACCACGGTAGGCCCAAGCACAGGAGTATGTCCATCGTGTTCGAACCCAACGCGCTGCTGATGCTCATTGATCCTTCTCCTGCGGTAAGCATAAATTTTTAATTTTGAGACACACTCAAAATCTGACCGAATGCCCTTATTGTGGGTCAAAGGTAGTGTTGGTCCGGCTTACGTTTGGGCACTGGAAGTCGAGGGAAGAACCCTATGATTGTTACAGTTACCGTTGTTATTCTTACCGTTTTGGGCGTTTGTTATACCGAAAACGGCTTCTGGTACCCGGCTGTTCATAAATTTAACACCGGTATTACGATGTGTCGTTCATATTTTAAATGCTTTAAGGAACAAAACTACTCAACTGATAGATAGTTAGGCCTTTTTTTTTTTTAAACCGGCAATACCCCCGCCTCCCGGAAACGCCGTGAGGCACTACTTCGGGAGGCGGGTCGCTATCATTTATAAAAAATGAAACATACAACTATTAATATACTTAAAAATCCCGTTTTCCTCTAAGGCAGGCGGGCTTACGTAAAGAAAATTACAGAAAACATTTTTTGCCCTACCGTAGGATGGGCAGTAGCCGGGCCGAAATCCACTTGCTGCCCTCACAAGCTGTAGGGAGGACTCTTCCTGCTAGCCTCCTGGCCGGCGGTCCAGCGACTACGGGGCCGCTGTCAATGACGGTGGCGATGCGCTTGAAGAAGGCGACGTCAAGGGCTTGGCGCTGCCGTTCTGCCGTTCTGCCGACTCCTTGTCCGCGATGACGACTTCAGTGAAGTCAACCACTGCTTCCCCGTGGTCTGGGGACGTCCTGCACCTGCGAGAGGCCAACAGATCGACGGGAGGCAGTCCCGCTACAATTAGCGACGCCTCGTGCGAGACGGTCCTGTAGGCGCACACGCTCCAAAGAGCTGCACGCCGCTGGACGGCCACCATATCAGCGAGGCCCCGGGGGCATAAAGGCAGAGAGAAGGCCCACGTAGGAGTGCCGTACAGCAGCACGCTGTGCACGGCGCTCACCATTAGCCGCCTCCTGCGCTCCCGTGGGCCGCCGATGTTGAGCAAGAGCCGGCCGAGCGACGACATCACGCGATGGGCCTTATCGGCCACAGCGCGGAAGTGCGCGCCGTGTCCTCTTGTTCTCCAGCACAAGGCCGAGGTACTTTAGGGATTCGCTGGGCGTGATAAGTTCGCCGTTGAGTCGAATCCGCGGTGCCGTCGTCCAGCGCCGGTTACTGAAGGCCACAACCGTCGTCTTTTGGACGACCAGCCGTAGTCCCAGGTCCCCGATGCCTTTCGAGACGGTTGCTAGTACGGCGTTGGCCCGATTCTGTGCGCCTTCCACCGTGTCGCCCTCCGCCACGATCAGCGTATCGTCCGCGTAGCCGATAGTGATCGTGCCCCTCGGGAAGGGTAAGCGGAAGACGGCGTCGTACGCGATGTTCCAGATGAGCGGTCCGAGAACGGATTACCTCCCATCCGACCGTATTGAACGCATTTTCAATGTCCAAGCTCACGGCGACGGCCATCTTCCGGGCATTGCAAGCCTCCACCAGCTTGCGGTCGAGGGTCCTGAGCGCGTCGTCGGTTGGCCGTCCGCGACGGAAACCGAACTGTCGCTCAAACAGTCCGATCCCCGTCGCAACCATGTGCTCTTCCATCCTGCGGGCCAGGAGAAACTCGAAGAGTTTCCCGACGTCGTCGAGCAGACACAGCGGCTTGTACGAAGACGGCAATCCCGCCGGTTTGTTCGGCTTCGGGATGAGCGCTAGGCACGCAACCTTCCACCGCCCGGGGAACGTGTCGCTCCCGAGGCTGGAGTTGAACGTCGTGACCACACTAGTCGGTCTCGTGGCGTGGATGACGCCCCAGACGTGGCTTGGAATACCGTCCGGGCCGGGGGCTCGGTTTCTGCGTCTGAAGCGATCCACCGCGACCGTCACCTCCTCCTCAGAAAGATAGTTAGGCCTGTTTGAGTATATTTTCGGGTCTGAGTTAACTCGGGCCTGTTTTGTTTCTCATTTAGGCATTGCTGTAGTTACCGCATATCATTAACATCCAAGACAGAACGTACGTGACGACGCTCACCCATACAATGGACACGACGAAAGTGAATGAATACAGCCCTGGAATAAATTGTCGGAAGTTTTACTGGAGACTTTAATATTTACCCACCTAATAAGGCCCGTACGTTTAATACAAGTGTTTATAATCGTATCAACGTGAAAAAAAACCTAAATTAGGGCCCTTTCGTGTAAGGTGACACTAGGGCCAGTGGTGGTTTTTTAGGGAAGAGAAAGTGTAATCGGGAGAACGCCTTTTTTTTTTTTTTTTTTTTTTGGCACCGGCAATACCCCCGCCTCCCGGAATGGCCGTGAAGCTCTAGTTCGGGAGACGGATTGCCATCGTTTATTCACAAACGAACACATACAAATAAATACAAAATTTAAAAACCCGTTTTCCCCTACGACGGAGCGGGCTCATATAAAATGTGTACATTCCCTACCGGGGAATGGGCAGTAGCCAGGCTGATGCCCACTTGCTGCCCTTACACTAGTAGGAGGGACACTTCCTACTGGCCACGCGGCCGGCGGTTTGGCGTCTGATACAAGATGTATATATATATATATATATATATAGGTTAGGTTAGGTTAGGTTATTGAAAACCTATTGAAAATTGACGAATATTTAGCTTTAGGAAAGTTTTAGTACCTACCTGTATTATAATTCTGTTATAACATATGAGAAAACGAATCGAGGTTTAGTAAGTTGTTTAACAAATTATATATTAGGTTAGGTATTTGTTAATTTTTAACAAATTATATATTAAAATAACCTTAGACCAAAAAATGAAAAAATGTGAAAAATGGACTGCTTGAAAATTTAATGGTGATTTTGGTGCACTGCGCCCGTATGTCGTGTCTCTTGTTCATGTTGTATTTACCCGTCTTTTATACGGTAAACACGTACAGACAAATTTACCTATTCCTTATAGAATAACCGAGTAATCGATATATTACCAATGAATTTATCGTCCAGATAAAATAATGTATTATTCAGTTACTAGCGATTATTGTAATTGTATTGTATATTATAAAAGAAATTATTCCTTTTATAAAGATCATTTTACATCTATTGTTATAGTCCTCACATGAATTAAAATCACAAAAGTACTAAATATTAAAAGTACGGAGTCTTTGTATTTGCCGCGATTTTACTCCGGACAAGCATTCAACAATAATATATTACCATGTTATTATGGTATGTAGTACGCATACCGATATATCAAAGTTCATGTGCCTACCGATATTACAATCATTTTGGTCACGGGGAACGGTTACACTGTCGAACCAACCCGCATACATGCCGTATTCAAGGTCTTGGATTTAACCGTGTTTGGACACTTTGATTTTTTTGGTTGACCCTAAAACCACGTTTTTGTGTTTAGAATTTACTATTCTTTTTGAGTTTAAACGTTCACAGCCCACAACGAATAAACATGGAATATTTGTAAGTATTATTCAAACGCGCGAATTGCTAATGTTTCAATTGTTAACATAATTAATTGCAGTGTTCTATCACTGGATAGCCTCCCTCATCAAGCAACCACGTTATTGTCATTTTATTTTTTTCTCTATGTACAAAGTTGTTCTATTTGCTTATTGTGTTTTTTTTTGTAAATACAGATTTTAAGTTTTTATAAAAAAAAAAAAAAATACAAAACATAATTAATTAATGATCACACATCTAATGAAAAACTCTGTGTGTGTCCCTCTATTTCGCATAATATTTACAAGACAGAAGACGAATGATATAATTATTTGTTGCACAAACAACGCAAGAAATTTGATTTTTAGATTGTATAGAAATTTAATGAACAATTTTCTTCCAAAGTTTTAATTCGAAATATGTAAAAGTATGATCTTAATTTAAAAAAGCTTTTTTCCTACTTTTTTTATTAAAGGAGAATAATAATACGGCTATTATGTTGTACAGTCGCAGTTATATTCGCACGTATATTCAGTTGAAGGAGAAAATATTATCGTTAGATCTAAAATAAATGTTAGGTTCATGAATACTTACTTCTTAAATTAATATTACTTATCTTAAACTGTCAAAGACGTTTTTCAATAAAATGTAATCTATGAAGCTTACAGAAAGTTATATTTAATATATTTTCCATAATATCCATTGGAAATACAAAGAATTTATGACGGAGGCATTTATTGCCATCGTAGTGTATTGTAAAAAATTAATTTATTGAATTATTGAGCTATTTAGTCATTTTTGTGTTTTATGTTTTCTTGTCTTTGTAACACTGATATACTCCAAAAATTTAAACAAAAACACATATTATATTTCTATTATTATCATAATAATGAATAGTTACTTATCTATTCAGTTTATGTATAGATAACGTGACCATACTTCCAGCTTTGGGCGAGACAGTCCCGCTTTCGAACTTTGTGTCCCACTGTCCCCAAAGAAAACAAAAATGTCCCGCTTTGAAAAAAAAGGGGATCATGGCATTTTATTCCACTAAAAAAGAGCTAACAAAAACATTATGTTGGTAAGTGTAACACTGGGAATATAGCCACTGAAAAGCGTTGGGTGGAAGTATTTACACACTTCCATGCTAAAGATCTCTCGCACGTGAATTTTCGTATAATTGTCTAGTACATTGTATGTCTGCCAAACAGTAACGCTCCTCCTGTCGAAAGAGTGTTTTCTCATATGAATAAAATACGGAGCAGTTAAAAATCTAAATTGGGAGTTCCTATATTATAAGCCATTCTGATAATTAACAGTAATATAAACAAGTCGTGTCAACAGTTTCATTCGTTTATAAAAACCAAACTGGATATTCTAAAGCAGATTCGCGGACCTGATGAATATAAAAAAGCAGTCGAATAATTTAATCAACTATAATATTTGTCTGTTGTCATTTTTATATAAAAAATTTTATTTCTAATAAAAACACATTGTGTTTTACTATATTTCTAGTTTTATCATTTTACGTAAAAATTATGGTTTTCCTATTAAAATTTATTGGTGTCCCGCTTTGAGTATAAACAAATATGGTCACGTTATGTATAAAGCATTCAAATTATATATGTTTTAATATTATTTAATATTTTTATATACATTGAATGCTGCTTGTAAGACTCAAAATCTTCTTGATCAGTCAGGATATATCCAAAAACACCACACTGTCCTTTTTTGTTAACATGAATGAAGCGAATGGAAATATGAAAAATTTAAATAGCATAGTAAAAGATATGTAAAATATGAATATTCAAATTACAAAACAAGGTTAATTCTTTGTGTGCTGGTCCTATAGTGGGTTCTATAAGCATCATCTATACCATATAACCGAAGGAATTTTTTTTTTTTCATATTTTTTATAGGTGTGATTTGTCGAAGAATTTATCAAATAAGGTACACTGCCCGTTCAATTTGGCTCATGCTATGCCAAGAAAAACTTTTGAAAAGCATATATTAAAGTGCCCAGACAAACCTCGTAATTACAAACATTGTTTTTACAATAATTTGCATGTCATGATTGATACTGAGTTGGAGGTAAAATATAAATCAATACTAATTGCTATAGTACTATATAAATTTTTATTTTAGAAACACGAAGAAACTTGTCCAAATAGAGTATTAATGGATGAGTATCTATACCCATCAGAAGATGTTGTGCGACCAAATGTTACTGTATCTAAAGAACCAGTTATTGAACAAACAGAAGAGTTGTGGGATGAAGTATGTGTTTAATAAACATTATAGCTTATATTATTTTAGAACTAATTAGTCATTTTTCGAAACTAAAATTTTATTATATAAAATTTCAACATTAAACTCTATTTAATTTTTAGCCAAGTGGAAATGAAAAGATGACAATTAAACATATTGACACAATACGAAATTCAATGAAACCTATCTCAGGTCTTACTAAGAACCAGCGTAAAAAAAATCGACGTTTAGCTCATAAAGAATTCCCTAATTTAGATCTTTCTTATAATCCAGATTTAAGTATTTCTGATGTAAGTATAAACACACAAATATTTAAATAATTTGAACACCTATTGGGACCAATCTATATTTTCCTGTAGGCAGTGCTGATGTTTATTGTACATAGGTACTTTTATATGTCTTTACATCATTTATCATGTGTTTTATCTTTTAAAACATTTGTATGTCTTCTGGAAAAATTGTGCATACCCGGTACGCCACAATATAATTGTGTACATTCCAGATATCGCAGAGTTGTAACTCTTATTTAGTACAATTAATAGCCACAAAGATCCTTTGAGATTAGATTTCAATACCCTATTTGGCTTGGGTGATAAATGTTTTGCTTTAGTTAAATATATTTAAATTATTATTTTTGTAACAATTATTTCTTTTTTTAGAGACTAGATGCTGCTGCTTCAAGCAGTAAATCAACGGTATGTATTAAAACTTATTATAATTATTATTATTATAATAATTATTTCATTTTTTAGGGACTAGATGCTGGTGCTTCAAGCAGTAAATCAATGGTATGTATTAAAACTTATTAAAATTATTATTATTATTATAATAATTATTTCATTTTTTAGGGACTAGATGCTGGTGCTTCAAGCAGTAAATCAATGGTATGTATTAAAACTTATTAAAATTATTATTATTATTATAATAATTATTTCATTTTCTAGGGACTATATGCTGGTGCTTCAAGCAGTAAATCAATGGTATGTATTAAAACTTATTAAAATTATTAATATTATTATATTAATTATTTCATTTATAGGGACTATATGCTGGTGCTTCAAGCAGTAAATCAATGGTATGTATTGAAACTTATTAAAATTATTAATATTATTATAATAATTATTTCATTTTTTAGGGACTAGATGATGTTGCTGCTTCAAGCAGTAAATCAATGGTATGTATTAAAACTTATTAAAATTATTAATATTATTATAATAATTATTTCATTTTTTAGGGACTAGATGATGTTGCTGCTTCAAGCAGTAAATCAATGGTATGTATTAAAACTGTTATATTTAGGTATTCATCTAATATGTTACCTACAAGTTAATAATATATCCTTAAAAATTATTGTTCTGTAGGTATCATATTAGACAATTCCTTATTTTTATTTCCTAAGTAATACAAAAGATTTAATTATAATTTCTTTTTGTTTTCATTTAAATTAAAATCAAATTTGAATACGAAGTATTCAAGTATAAATAAATAGCTAACTAGAAATAGAATAAAGTATATACAATTTAAAACTAAATGTGTGATACACAAATATTTTAAGTCCTCACTTAAGTTATAGTTCTCATCAATATAACTACAAGTAGTTTTTTCTTCGACATAATATGCACATTTAATTGTTCACAATGATATCTTATTCTTTACTCTTTTTACAATTATTTGCGATTCAATCACTTTGTTATTAAATCTACTTGATGTGGTCTCTCACATTATCTATATATTCCAGCAGTCCTTCATATTACTTTCAAATTCTTTAAAAAAATACGCAAAGAATTGTATTTTATTTTGTAGTTTTAAATTAGTATTACTTTGAATTTTAATTTATCAAATATTTAACTGAATTTAGCACAATATGGTTTTTCATATGTTATGATATATAATTGTGTTAGATATTAATTAAATTACTTTATTAATTCTACCTTTCCATATCCAACCTACTGCAGTGGGTACCCAACAGAGTATTTTTTTTTTTAATTTTGTATACTATAATATTTTATTGTATATAATCAATGTTCATATAATTTTATCTTGTTATAAAAAGCATTTTGATAAATTTAAGAAATTATATTGATGGTAATTCGATATGGATTTTAATAAATACAGTTTTGTGTATCTACATATGTTATATTATAATAAAATAGGTATATGTTAAATATTTTTTTTTGTTTTGTGATTAGCCTAGCCAACAAGAACAGAAAGATCAAAAAACAAAAAAATCAAAAAACAAGAAAGGGAAAAAGAAACCCCAATTATAATTATTTGTTTTAACTCCCATACTAACAATTTTTTAAATCATTTAACACATAATACAATACATCAAATTAAATTAGTTTATTCATTATTATCTTATTCATTAATTTGATTGAATAAGATAATAATATTTAAATATTGACTTGAATTATACAATGTATGTAAATCATTTTTAGCTAATTTTTGTTTTTATTTTGCCATTTTGTAAAATAAAATAAAATATAAAACACACACAACAATAATCGTGTAATATGTACATATATTACATCTTTTACATATGTTGTATATCTTTTACATATGTTATACACCATATAATAATTAGTTAACTATAATTTTTAATTGTATTTATAATTTTACCATTTTTGTAATATGTAAACTCGATTATCAACTATAGTCAGTACCAAATAAGAGCGCACCATGTTGGCTAATGAATAGTGGAGCGATATCAGGTCCCCCTGGCTGAGTGTATTTGCCACTGCAGACAATTTTGCTGCCATGAATACGGACAATTGAATTGAATTGAATTAACGACTAACCACATACTACAGTTAAAATGGTGTGATAATACAAAATGTGCACTCTTATTTGGTACAAACCTTAATTAGTTTTATTTGTGTGATATTTGTATCTTTGAATTTTAATACATTGATTTATATTATTTATTTAAATATTTTAATGATTATTATTAAACACTTTTATATGTAATTATGTTTTTTTCATCATGTGTACCCATTTACAATTATTTTAAATTTACCAAATTTATTGTTTTATGTATTAAAAACTGGGCCGTCACATTAGGTTCCTAACATGCAATTTGTTCTTAAATGTGTATTATTAAAATGATTATAAGCATAATTTATTTTGAAATCTTAATAAAAAAGATTTATGTTTTTATTTATGTAAATTAACTAAACACTATTTATAATTGTATTTTTGTTATTTATTATTATTAAAATTAAACTGAAGAAATTGTTATTTAATGTTTTATAATTATTAGGCAGCTGCTTATTTATATATTGTTATGAGTATGTCACAAAATATTTTTAATTAGGTTAAATATTAAATATTTTAGGAGAAAATTATACCTACTCTTTATACATATAAAATGTCGCATATATGTAAGATCATCACTTTCAGAACAGTTTGATTGATTTTGCTGTTTTTTTGTTGTTATGTTTGTAATTGTCAGTATAAGGTTTAAAGAAAATAATTAGAAATATACCGGAAATTTGAAATGCATATTTTGAAAAATATTTGTTGATTTATCATGAAAAAACAAATATAGCATACTGTAATAAAACACTAAGTGTGGTTACTCTGGTAATCTATTGGCCCGGGGAAATGTGATATGATTCTGTGATATTGTAATTTAGTTCAAATAAGTTTATAAGAGTAGAGACAAAGCCTCTCGTATTAATTTTTATTTGTGTTCAGTTCCTCTATTTAGAAATTTTAAAATTGTACATTATGTAGTTGTAAGTATAATTGCTATTTAAATTTCGTTTAAATTATAAGTTGGTTTTCATTGGTTTATTAGTTTCATAATAAAATTAATCATTTAACCCCAATTCACACTAACTGGACTCTGTTCATTAAGTACAGTCGAGATCAAACTTTATGATATAGGGATTTTAAGATGGTTGTATTTTAATGTACTGAATAATTGCCAAAAAAAAAAATAATGCAATATTTAGCTAATACACTTGGAGTTTTAGTACCAACTTGAATTATAATTCTGTTATAACCTATGATAAAATGAATCTAGGTTAAGTAAGTGGTCTATCAAATTATGTATGACAATAACCTTAGATCAAAAACATATAAAAAATGTGCAAAATGGACTGCTTGATAATGAATGGTGATTTTGGTTGCACTGCGCCTGTTTGTCATGTCATCTGTCCACGTTGTATTCACCTGTTTTTTTCACAGTAGACAGACAAATTTACCTATCCGGTGAATTGACCGTGAGTGAATTAAGGATGCCCAATTATTTTTTTTCTTACAATAATCGATTATTTAATTACTATCGATTATAATCGATTTATCGAATTATATTTTTAAGTGGACGATTTTTCATCGATTAATCGAATAACTGAGTAATCGATATATTGCCAATGAATTTAATGTCCAAAAAAAATAATGTATTATTCAGTTACTAGCAATGCCTACCGATTTTACAATATTTTTAGTCACGGTGAACGGTTACACTGCCGAACCAGTCTGCATCCAACCCGTATACAAGATCTTGGATTTAACCATATTTTGTCATTTTGTTTTGTTTGGTTGACTTGACAACCACGTTTTTGTCTTTAGTATTTATTATTTTTTTTGGAGTTTACACGTGCACAGCAAACCCCCGATTTAACATGGAATATTTGTAAGTATTATTCAAACGCGCGAATTGCTAATGTTTCAATTGTTAACATAATTAATTGCAGTGTTCTATCACTGGATAGCCTCCCTCATCAAGCAACCACGTTATTGTCATTTTATTTTTTTCTCTATGTACAAAGTTGTTCTATTTGCTTATTGTGTTTTTTTTTGTAAATACAGATTTTAAGTTTTTATAAAAAAAAAAAAAAAATACAAAACATAATTAATTAATGATCACACATCTAATGAAAAACTCTGTGTGTGTCCCTCTATTTCGCATAATATTTACAAGACAGAAGACGAATGATATAATTATTTGTTGCACAAACAACGCAAGAAATTTGATTTTTAGATTGTATAGAAATTTAATGAACAATTTTCTTCCAAAGTTTTAATTCGAAATATGTAAAAGTATGATCTTAATTTAAAAAAGCTTTTTTCCTACTTTTTTTATTAAAGGAGAATAATAATACGGCTATTATGTTGTACAGTCGCAGTTATATTCGCACGTATATTCAGTTGAAGGAGAAAATATTATCGTTAGATCTAAAATAAATGTTAGGTTCATGAATACTTACTTCTTAAATTAATATTACTTATCTTAAACTGTCAAAGACGTTTTTCAATAAAATGTAATCTATGAAGCTTACAGAAAGTTATATTTAATATATTTTCCATAATATCTTTGAAGTACAAAGAATTTATGACTGAGGCATTTATTGCCATCGTAATGTATTAATTGTAAAAAATTTATTGAATTATTCAGCTATTCGGTCATTTTTGTGTTTTATGTTTTCTTGTTTTTATTATACTGATTCTTGACTCCAAAATTCTGAAAATCTAAACAAAAACACTAAATAGACTATTATATATATTTATTATTATCATAATAAAGAATAGTTACTAATCTATTAAGTTTATGTATAGAGCATAGAAATTTTATAGGTTTTCATATTATGTACTTTCAAATTTTAATACAGAATATATTAACCCAAAGTCAATCAATAAGTCTATTTATATTTTGTTTTTTAATTTTATATATATTGATTATTCTAGACAATTGTCATCTATTGCACAAGAAGTTCATTGTCCATTTAATCTCGCCCACGTTATGGCGCGTAAGACATTTATTAAGCATTTAATAAAATGCCCCGACAGACCAAAAGACTACGTGAATTGTTCATTCAATATGTTACATGTCATGCCTAAAGATGAATTGCAGGTGATTTTAATGTATTATAACTATGTGCATGATTTATATATACCTATCTATTGTGGGGTTATTGTTTATAATACAAAATATTATTTATGTATTTTTTTTTTAGAAACACGAAGAGAACTGCCCAAGTAGAATAGTTATTGATTCATTTATTTATTCATCTAATGATTCAATTCGTCCAGTGCCAGTTTTCCAAAGTGAACCAACTGCACAATTTACCGATGAAGAATCTTGGGATAATGTAAAAGTTTATTATACACGATTATCTTACTATTTAGTCTTATTAACTTAACAAGATAATTTTACATTAAAATATTTTTTTTTTAATCAATTCAACCCAACTTTATGAAAGAGATAAAATAAATATAGTAGTGGCAGAAATCATGTGACCCGGCTGGATAGGATTAAGAATAATTAATGTACTAGAGGTAGTCTGGGAGTAGTGAGTATGACAGGAATAATAAGGGTGGATAGATTACGACAGAATGGGCATGTCAAGAGTACGATAAGCAACCTAAACTAAGGTAAAATTGCTCAAAATGACTGAATGAAACTGATATTAAAATGGTCCTAATTCCTAAAATTTAATTTCAGAAAATACTAAACTTATTGTAAGTATGGTAATAGATTATATTGAAATCTAAACACTTAAACATAAAAAGTACCTATTAATTATATTTGGGATAAATAATTAATTGTTATACACAGAATTTGTTGCTAGGGGAGATTTAGTCCATATAAGCTGAAAAAAATAGGATATGAAATATACTGCTTTTTAACATAATATACCTTGTCTCTTAAAATAATATTTGTATCATAAACTGACTGCATGTGCAATATTTGCCTAGAATTTTAAACTGAGATAGAGTACATATTTTATTTATTTGAATATATATCAATATTTTATAGCATGCATTGCATTTTTGATAAAGTTGTATAGGAGTAAAATTCAATATAATTAAAACAATGACATTTTTATTAATTTGAAGATTGAATGTTCATCTGATGTGCTTAATACGATCAATAATGCAACAGCTTTAATGAAACCAAAACTTGGAATAACTAAATCGGAACGCAAAAAATATCGCACTAAGTTACATTCGGCAAAGATGGCTACAGATAACGTAAGTATTTACCTAAAATTAATAAACATTGTAAATAAATATGAAAACTTGTAATAATATAAATCAAACAACATTATAAAATTTAGTATTTATATAGTGACATTAATATATTTCGATATTAATCCTTTAAATTTATTCATTATATCAAATAGTTGCTATAAGACACCATATTTACAGCAGTAAAGAAGGAGACATTTGCTTAAACGTATATTTTGATTTAAGTACTTATCATATTTTCAATTAGTATATTTCTCAATAAAAGGTCATTGAAGTTTATTAAAATCAAATTTATTTAACTTGTTTTGAAAGTGGCGACTCCCAGCTTAATTTCTTTTCTTCTATAAACCATTTATTTATTTTTTTTACCTTATATAATCAAAATGCAATTTCATTTATATATCAAACAAGTAAATTATTAAGTAGTGCACATGCTTGTGAGCAGAGGTTCCCTATAACAATTTGTAAAAAAACAAAAAAAAAAAAAGTGGAAACTTAAGATCTTGATTTATTATTCAAAATAAAACTTATTCTAAAATATATAATTACACCTTTATAATAAATATATTTAAAGAAATCGGGCAATTATCCCCAAATTATAAAACAAAAAAAATGTATTAAAATGCAACCATTATTTTATTTTACATATGTTATTACTCATTATTAATAAATATGTAATCTAGTAATAGTTACAAAACTGGTACATGTATAACATGGGATATAAGTTAGTAAATTAATTTATGAAGTCTATTTCTCTTTTGTTTTTGCACTGTACATTAACACCAGTACTGTTTAATGAGTTATGACTAAAAATACATTTAATTTATTTACATATCATACATAATCAAATAATTGATTTTGATTGGGTTCAAATACAATATAATAAACATTACTTTTAACATTTTACTAAAATATATAATTATGTTAAAGTTTAAGACAAATAAACAATACAAAATCAACTTCAATTTTAGCCACAAGTTTTTTTTTGGGGGGGGGGGACTGCCCCCTTTACCCCTGGAAGAAACAAACCTCTACACTATAACACTATAACATGCTTCGCCACAGAGTATTTATATCACATAAAGATTAATATTTGATTTAAATTCAATAATTTACTTATTTAAATGTAGTTATGCAATTTTAATTTTTCAAATGCGAATAAATATTCTAATTTGATTAACTTAAAATAAAATAAAAAATAAAATTACAATAATAAATGTTTGATACTTTTAATAATTTTTTTATTAGATTTGTGTTTTGTAAATAATTTACATTTATAGGCTTTGCTTATATATATTTGCTATGTGCTTCATATTTATTTTATTTTAGATCAAACCTGATGAAACCAATAATAAAAGTGGCCCGCCAAGCAATTCAAAAGGTGTTTTATTTTATGGGAAGACACCGAAGACACCGAAGACTAAAGATTAATTAATTTGATTTAACCCTAGACCTTATAATTATAGCCGGAGTATCCAGTTAAGTCCAATAAATCTATTCCACGGTCGTCACAATGTATGGATTCCCCGAAACTTCTGCACATGCGTTGAGTTCGTCAACTCCCAGAATCATCACATTGTAAGACCACTTGGAAATCTGGAACTATATGCCTACATGCTCCGTCTATTATATGAGGTCTATGGATTTTACACTTAAAAGTTTTTTTTATCATTATTTTTCTTTAATATAACAATAGTTCAATGATTTTTTTTCTTTATGCGTACAATTTTTATAAATACTCAAAATTATATTTAAACAATAATTAAACCTTTATATATATTAAAACTGCTAAATATTTAACTTCATATTTTTCATTTTATTTGTATTACCTATACAATTGTTACATATTATTTTATTTTATATGACTGGTTGAATTTTGTACGGACCTATCCTAGTACAAGAATTTTTATTAACTCGTACCTTATATCAACTAGAAATGCATGTGCAGAATATAACAGCGATGTCAATGTATATAAGTCTCATATTCACATCGTTATCTAAGCAAATTTAAAGCGTTGATTAATCTGTTTTTATTTTTCCTCACCATAGTCCTCAGTCGTCTTCTTGCTCAAATTGTTAATTATCACAATTACCTTCCAGTTTCTTGCCACCCTACTATGGATTGTTAACGGCCTAGACAGTCACAAAAACGAACTAATTATGACGCTAAACTAAAAAAGAATTGATATTGCTCTGATCTCCGAGACATATTTTGCATCTAATACAATATGTTCTTTTTATGGTCACAACATTCCTCGTTCCATCCTGACAATCCTGGTGCTGTCAATATTATTAAATCCTCGCTCCATCAGTGACTTGCTACAAGCGGCGGTAGTTAACATTAACTTGAACCACGTACCAATCACTGTTGTAACTTTGTCTGCCCTAAACATACAATTATGTGTCCACAATTCGACTACTTTTTTAATTCTCTTGGTCACTATTTCATTGTAGGTGTTTGTCTAAATGTCAAAAACTAAAATTGTTGCTGCCACACAACATACCTAAATGCACACTTCTTTGTGACCAAAAATTAAAACTAAAATACATAATTAGTTATACCCAAGTTTCCCAGTATTTCTTTTCATGGATATTGTTCCCTTTTCGGCTAGTGCATTTCTTAATAATAATTATATGAACTGGTCTAAGTTTTGCAAAATATCGTTCAAAAGTGAATTCAAATGTATCTCCATGATAATTTTTGAGCCTTATCCAATATGCCACATTCTTTATATTAGATAAAGATGTTAGTGAAATACTTTATATATAATAATAGTTGTCGTCGCCCGTCTTTGGGCTTATCGTTTGTTGGTTATCCAGATTCGTCTTTAGTTATCTCGTACGGCTTTGCCTGTGCACAGTAATGAACGAAAATATTTTTAAAACCCAGAGCGAAATGTGGAATGTATGGTTTTACTATGACTTGTTTTTTTTTTTAATAGTTTCGTTTTCTGTCTAAATCTAATTCAATTTTTTTTTTAATTACATAGAATAAAATTAAGAATATTTGTGATATGTCATGCAGGTACTGTGTGGTTTACTATACTCTGTTCAAAAGAGAAGACACTAGGCGGCAAATCGGTTTGCGAACCCTCCCACCATTTACTAATTCAGTTACACAAGGTCACCAGTTTTCCATTTTCAACGTGCAGAACTGATGTATATTCTTTTGGAATGGAGTATAGTTCCGCATATGCCAATTGGTCACCCTGTCTACAAAATCCTTTGTCATTTAATTTTCGGGAATCTAGTTGACCGGGGATCTTTGTGGACGTTCACAAAGACCTAGAAAACCCTAAGGAGATTTAGTTGACAGAGAAACTATTACGCTCCATATGTTTACCGTCATCTTATTTGTTAAGCAATTCGATTTTTTTTTCTCACTGAAATCGCAGATTGAATATATTTTATTATACATTTTACACGCTGAGTGACAATGTTGGGTGTCATCATATACTGAATCTACCTACTAAATTTCTTACTTCACGTATACTTATGGTGCTTTTTTTATACATTGTATATTTCTTACAAAAAAAAAAAAAAAGAAATATATTATGTGATAACAATCCTTACCAAGTATGTGATCGGAACAAAATAAATAAAAATGTACTAAAATAATTATTTTATTGCTAAAAACCTCATTTAAGTATATCTTGTTTAAATAATAATCAAATCTCAGTTTGCAAGAACTTAAATTTTAATAAAATATAATCATTAAAAAAAAAGTTACGTGTGTTATTAATGCTAATATTAAATTGCTTGGATCCAAATGATTAAATTATTACTGTTAATAGACTGATAAGAAGAGCAAGTGTCTACATCAAACATAATACCATGGGTTTAGATACATCCATGTCTAAATATGTAATACCAATGGGGATTTAATTGTGTATGCATAAAATATACGAAAATATTTCGTCGGAACAATGAATTAGACGAAAAATATATTACCAGAAACTGTCATTAAACCATAAATTATCAACGACATTATTAACGCGTTTCACTGTGAATTGCTTAGCAAATAATATGACGGCCAACATATGGAGCGTTATAGTTTCTAGGTTAACTAAGGCGGGCTGAACACTGAAGAAATTGGTTTAAGAAACCAATTTCACGGTTTCATTTTTGCGTACACTGGTAAAACAAAAAAATGTATAGTTTCGACAATGTCGTCTGATGATGAGGATGTGTTAATGTTGTATTGGTGGCTTCGTATCGAAAAAAGGAAACGTAGATATTGGATTCATCCATTTTTAAAAGATAAACAGCATAGTAGCTATGTAGTTGCAAAGGAATTAACCGCTGATGAGGATAAATTCCAAAGTTTCTACAGAATGTCTCAAGTTGCTTTTCATCATTTAGTGCATTTAGTTGGTCTACATATAACAAAGAAAAATACTAACTGGTGAAAATTTTGTACAAAATAAAAAAAACAATGACAATATTGGTCAAAACGTCGATAACGTTTCCATTTGTGGGATTTTATTATGGGGATTATTATGTCGTATATAAACACTATTAAATTAGTACGATAGTATTTACTATTGTTACTATGCTGTATATACTACAGTGTATAGTGTATATATATAATACTAAAATATGATAAATATAACATAAATAACATGAACATACAAAATTTATAATAATTATATATTAATTATATTATTATTATTTATTTATAATTTATACGAAACTTTATTGTTGAAACCAAAGTTAAAAGTTTCATGAAACCGGGGTTGCGCAACTATGAGAAATTTTTGTTTCATGAAACTCAGTGTGCGTATTTTCAATTGAATGGTTTCATGAAACTAAAGTTTCACATTTCATGAAATTAGTTTCTTCAGTGTGCAGCCCGCCTTATTCTCCTTGGGTTTTCTAGGTCTTTGTGAACGTCCACCTCGATCTCCGGTTAACTAGATTCCCGAAAACTAAATGACAAAGGATTTTTGTTGACAGGGTGACCAATTGGCTTATGGGGAACAATACTCCGTTCCAAAAGAATATACATCAGTTCTGCACATTGAAATGGAAAACAACTGGTGACCTTGTGTAACTGAATTAGTAAATGGTGGGAGGGTTCGCAAACCGATTTGCCGCCTAGTGTCTTCTCTTTTGAACAGAGTATGGTGAACGTGTGGTTCAGGCGGATATTAATCCGAGTTCAGTTGTAACAATTAATTTTGTCGATAATTGTTTCAATAATTGTTGCACTGTAATGCTTAATAAGTCTTCAGGCATGTATTATAAAATCATATTCCAATTACAAACAGGTGTTTATAAATTGAGGTATAATATTTATAACAAATTTTCATAACTAAACCAAATCGATGTTTCATGAAATAATTTATCAAGAGCCGATAGGTACTTTTAAATTGTAATGCCAAGAAGTCAATCAATAAGTCTATTTATATTTTGTTTTTTAATTTTACCTATATTGATTATTCCAGATACTTAATATCTAAAATACTAGTTAGTACTAATTAGTAGTATTAATTATTTTTATGATAAATAATTAATTGATAAGCACAGAATTTGTTGCTTGGGGTGATTTGGTGCATATTAAGTGAAAAAAAAAAAATAAATAAATAGGATATGAAATAAAATGCGTATATTATACTACATCCGATATAAATCTTGTCAACATGTCAACACCATGTCTCTTAAAATCATTTTTCAATTATAATTTTACCGCGTATGCAATATTTTAATAATTCGATGAAAAGTGTATAGGATTTAAAATCGATAAAATTAAAACAATGTAAATGTTATCAATTTGTGGATTAAATATTTTTATCTGATGTGCTCAATACAATCAATAAATCAACACTCTAATGAAAGTAAAACATGCAATTACTAAATCAGGACGCAAAACATTTCGAAATATGTTACATTCGTTAGATATTGCTACAGCTATTGTAAGTATATACCTAAAACAATAAATATAAGAACGTGTAAAAATATAAATTAAACAACATTATAAATTTAATATTTATATAGTGACATTAATATATTTCGATATTAATCCTATAATTTATTCATTATATCGAATAGTTGCTATAAGACACCATATTTACAACAGTAAAGTAGGAGACATTTGCATAAACGTATATTTTGATTTAAGTACTTATCATATTTTCAATTAGTATATTTCTCAAAAAAAGGTAATTGAAGTTTATTAAAATCGAATTTATTTAACTTGTTGTTTTGAAAGTGGCGACTCCCAGCTTGATTTCTTTTCTTCTATAAACCATTTATTTATTTTTTTTACCTCATATAATCAAAATGCAATTTCAGTTATATACCAAACAAGTAAATTATTAAGTAGTGCACATGCTTGTGAGCAGAAGTCCCCTATACCAATTTGTAAAAAAAAAAAAGTGTGTGGAGACTTAAGATCTTGATTTATTATTCAAAATAAAACTTATTCTAAAATATATAATTACCTTTATAATAAATATATTTAAAGAAATCGGGCAATTATCCCCAAATTATAAAACAACAATATGTAATAAAATGCAACAATTATGTGTATGTTATTACTCATTATTAATAAGTATGTAATCTAGTAATAGGTACAAAACGGGTACATATATAATATGGGATATAAGTTAGTAAATTAATTTATGAAGTCTATTTTTCTTTTGTTTTTGCACTGTACATCAACACCAGTACTGTTTTAAACAAGGGCCTCATTTGACCTTTCACTCAAGTTTTCAATCTAATAAGCATACTGTAAATACCAAGAAATTAATCTTAAATTAAAAATTCAGTAATTTTAGTGCATTATTACCATATAATAATAATAAGAACAATATATAATTAAAATGAAATTAAATTACAGTGAAACTTCTACATATATTGTTTTATTCAATTTTTGATATTTCAAATTATTTTCTCATCAATAATTTAAAAATTATGAATAAAAATAAATTTAAATCATTTACATATCATACATAATTAAATAATTGATTTGAACTACAATTTTAGAAAGCCACAAGTTATGGGGGGGAGACTGCTTCTTTCACCTCTAGAAGATACAAACATCTACACTATAACACTATAACATGCATCGTCACTGAGAACTAATATTAAATAAAGATTACCATTTTATTAAAATTCAATCATTCACATTTTAAATGTAGTGTTGCAATTATAATGTATCAAATACAAAAAATTAACTAAAAAAAATATAAAATATAAAATGACAATAATAAATGTTTAATATTTATAAAAATTCTCTCATTAGATTTTGGTTTTGTAAATTTAATTAATGTGATTTATAAATATTTTATTTTAGTTCAAACATGATAAACCAATTATAAAAATGTATACCAAGAAATTAAAAAACCTTTTTATTTTATGTGTAGAGATTGACGACTCCCTAAGATTATTTAATTAATTATATTCTTTTCTAGACCTTATAATTATAGCCCGTATATCCAGCCCATGCTACGGTCGGCACAACGTATGCATTTGCATATTTGTTATTTCATCTCATATTCTCTATAAAATATACGCGGATGACCACCAATCACTTTCTCTTTACACTTCAGTGGTTGAATTTTCAGACGACAAAATCATGTATATTTCTAAAGACAGGCCTTGTATCACCAGCCAAAATATGCAAAGCCATCGTAACGACATGTTAACCTCGCCCGTATCATTGGCAGACACCGTATTTACGATTATGTTATTATCGCTTATGTAATAACATTCAATATTTATTGAATGTTTACATTAGATAAAATTAAATTTTCCATTCAATAATCAGGTGAACATAAATTAAATAATTCCATCGTTTATATAATTACAATTATTTTTTTTTTCAATAATCGAAAAAAAAAAAAACCGTTTAGGTGAAAGAAATATTGGTTCGACTGAAAATAATATTATAGAAACACCGTCAACAATGTCCGGTCCTCTCGTCACTGTTGGCGTCCAGGCCGTTGACAATAAGCACCGCTATAACGATCACCTGACCGACTAGACACATTAAACCGAACGGCCTGTACATTCGGTATCGGCCAACGACGGCCGCTACGTTCAGGACGGCCACGCTGACGATCATGCACACAGTATTGAAGAACATACTGTTGGTGTCCAATTCCACAGGCCCGCCATCCATGGTGGCCGGCAGAAGACATTTGACGAACCACGGTAGGCCCAAGCACAGGAGTATGTCCATCGTGTTCGAACCCAACGCGCTGCTGATGCTCATTGATCCTTCTCCTGCGGTAAGCATAAATTTTTAGTTTTGAGACACACTCAAAATCTGACCGAATGCCCTTATTGTGGGTCAAAGGTAGTGTTGGTCTGGCTTACGATTGGGCCCAAGGAGTCGAGGGAGTCATAGAAGAAGCCTATGATTGTTACAGTTACCGTTGTTATTCTTACCGTTTTGGGCGTTTATTATACCGGAAACGGCTTCGGGAATGCTGTTGCCGACCGCTAAAACCCCTATGCCCATGACAATGTCGTTAATCCGGAATGTGTCACCTGCGGGTGGAGCAAAAAACGCCGTTAATTATAATCGGTGACGGCAGTACAAGGGTGCACTTTTTTTTTTAGGGGAGGTGTGGGCTGCTGCCAACGTTCAAGTTATTACAAATTTTAAGAGCATTCGAAAGAGTGTTTAAACTTGTTCCGTCTGCTTTATGAACCGTTTATCTCCGTAGCCACAACCTTTATTTTAGCAGTAGATATGTAAGTGGCTAGTAGTCATAATAACTTTGTGTATAACTTTACTTTAATACGGTTCAATCTGTGTTGTTCACCTTTGTTTTTACTAGTGCAAATATGTTATTTAAAATCATTTCTCACATAATAATAAATCAACTAAATTCGAAGGGTCTTATCAATCGATTTAGTTATTTTTTATTATTATAATTATTATTGTAATTTAGTGAAATCTACTCGGATGTTCATAAATTTAACACCGGTATAACGAAGTGTTGTTCATATTTTAAATGCTTTAAGGAACAAAACTACTCAACTGATAGATAGTTAGGCCCGTTTGAGTATATTTTCGGGTCTGAGTTAACTCGGGCCTATTTTGTTTCTCATTTAGGCACTGCTATACTTACCGCATATCGTTAACATCCAAGACAAAACGTACGTGACGACGCTCACCCATACGATGGACACGGCGAATGTGAACGGATACAGTTCGCGTTTCGCGCGGCAGTCTGGTATTGTCGCCCACAGCACGACGGACACAGGCAGGCGGAACGTCCACCAAACAACCGACCAAAAACCGACTTTATCACTGTATCTACTGGCTACTGATTCTGACGAATGGAAAACTGCATAAAAGGTGTGTGCATATTATTTTCATTGGTTCAGTAAAAATGAAAAAAAAAAAATCATTTATTAATGATTTTCTTTATGATTTCGGCATGTTCGTCGATTCGAAATTCATCGGTTTGTACAGGCGGAGACGAAATCAACTAGGTTCGTAGATCTCGACCGCCCTGGTACAATTTGTAAAATTTTACTGGATAATTTAATATTTTAGGTTTTTTAGGGAAGAGAAAGTGTAGTCGGGAGAACACCTGACCCACAGTTAATTTTTGCTGGTAAAATCGACCTCTTCTAAAGCTCTGGAAATCGGATGCATTTGTTTGGACGTTATCTTTAGTATTCTATAAATATTTGTTATTGAATTTATACAGTGTTTTCGAAAATAATTACAAATAACTATTTAAAATTACCGACCCACAGTTCCTTAATACTAGTCATATCGGACACTGGCCGGGGCCCAATTAGGCCACGTTGTGCCACTGCGTGCTCATAAGCACGTGAAGAAAAAACTTACTAGGTTCGTTGATCTCAGTCGTTTGGTGCGATTCGCTGATTGTTGCCGCAGTCGATATTGTTGATGGCGTTGTGCCGTACACATCTGTTTATAGAATAATAGTATACATTTTAAAATATTAGCACAGAGAACAAACTTATGTGATTTTATGCCGATATACACTATCTTATTATATACTTGTCACCTTATACAAGATGTATACAGACATAGAAATTATTGTAATTGTTTTTTAAAAATTGACGAATATTTAGCTTATATACGGGGAGTTTTAGTACCTAACCTGTATTATAATTCTGTTATAACATACGAGAAAATGAATCGAGGTTAAGTTAGTGGTTTGTTTAGCCAATATAATTTGTTAAATTATATATTATAATGACCTTAGACCAACAAAAAAAAAAAAATATGTGAAAAATGGACTGCTTGAAAATAAATGGTCCCGGGCCCGTAATAAATCTACTCTACGAGTATCGTAAAACGACTAAAATGTAACATTTAATTGATTCAAGTACGGTACGGGCATCAAATAATTTATGTTGTAGACATAAATTTAGCCGTCTGTCAGTAAAAGAAATATTAAACTAGTATATTCTATGTTTATATTTATTCAGAACTTCGCTTAGGGCGATTTTAAAAATTCTCTTTTCCACCGTTAATCAAATATAATTTTAATATAAATAAAAAATTAATCCAATTTAAGTATTTAATATTATGACATAGTAAATATACTGCTTGATTGTTAAAAAATAACAAATGAACATAAGATGAAAATACAATCAACTAGGGGAGTTTATAATTTGCATTTGCATGCTATTATAGTAGTCGATTCAAACGTTACCAATAGTTATATAAAATAACTTTTAACTCGATTATTGACTTGTGTACCTAGTCAAAATGTCAGAACTAGCGAGCAAATAGAGCCGTATAATTTTTATATTAGTTGCGACGAGAAGATTTAGTATTTATTGTTTTTAAAACGCATTTTCAAATAGCCCGTTTTAGATCAATATTTTTGTGTGCCGCTTTTCAGCGCCATAATAATATTTTGATATTCATTCGAAATGGGTCAAATTATTAAATCTAATGTGACTAATTGTTTAAATTGATCTATATCGACTGTTCCTTTTCTATACTACAACTGGAACTGGCCTTTGTAAATAAAACTACTATAACTAACTAACTTAACCTCGATTTCAACTTACTCCTTTTGTTTTTAACTTGAACGGTGTTATACTGTAGTGATGGTGGGGGTGGTCCCAGATCTTAAGAGATAAGACTTAGTCATAAAATATGACTTAACAAATATAAATACAATAATATTTCATTAAATTTTAGTAAAGTTTAACCCCCTCTCCCTATTCTGAGAAAAAATATTTAAATATACCACTGATAGGGGGCGGGTTTCAAAAAATATAACTGCATGGGCTCTTAAAGCCTTTATTTAATTTATAAAAAATATGTATAGTCGATATCTAAAACGTATTTCCCAAATTATTATCGAATTAGTTTTCTGTGACACCAAAATATCACACTGTATATACATATACTTACGGGTTCGACACGAATATTCTCCTTTAATCAATTTGTTTGCGACCGTCACGAGTTCACCTTGTGTGAACAAAAATAAAAAATATCCTACGTACATGATCAACATGATCAGCGCCTCGTACCACACGATCACGTTGTCAATGGAAATTACCGCCAACACGGTCAGAGCCGTCACGTATACGCCGCTATCCCTGTATAGCGGCCACCTGTGCATCGGGATGGCCTGGCTGGCGGCCAGACCGGCGCATGCCGACACACCCAGTGTGTTGTAGACGCCGCTGCCCACCACCGTACCCACACCTAGATCCGATTTCGTCAAGAATGTTCCGATGATAGACACTATCAGCTCGGACGTGCACGTCGCAGTCGCCATGAAAGTCGCCCCGGCCACGTCCGGGGAAATGCCTAGGTCTGAGAAAACCGACAGGAACACAATATTAAAATATTAAAATTGTACAATACATCAGCTACAAGGATCACTGGGGCCATAAATTCGTGTATATTTCTACGGACCCCACTCATATATAAGACTACATATTATAATAGGTATGGTTCGATGCCGGGAACGTCGAATCTCGAGTCCGTTGAACGCTCTAATCCGGTCGGATAGTTTCCAGCACCGGATCCGGAATCAGTTGGCCACTGACCGGATAAATTGGCATTTCAAATTTCTTTCGTCATCTACTAAATGGCTGATATTGCGAATTCATAGACCCACAAACAGACACACGTTACTAACTCAAATTAATGCAATGCTGAACTTAAGGCCGCCAAGCGCTCTGAGTAACGGCCCAGCTAACCTTGAGGCATTGACATAAAGTAATTTCTTAACGCCGGAATTGTTGACGTCATTCCCAGATTTGGACTTGACTTCCGTTCCGTTGTCGGAACATCCGCGATGGACAATAGACGGGATATAATAATTGTGCGACTGAGATTTAATTCTGATCAGAGGAGCTATGCATTCCCTAGTCCGGTGTCGTCTCGGCCGAGTCCATATGCTTCATACAGTACATGCACGTACGGAAACTCAGGGATTGCTCCCGTGGATAGTACAACTGGTAGATGTATTCCGTTGATTTGTAAAACTATTCTTTATTCCAACTTGTTGAAAGGCCCCATCAAAGTGGATGGTGATGTTGGTGCACTGCGCCCGTACTTTGTGTCACTCGTTTACGTTGTATTCACCCGTATTTTTCACGGTAAACACGTAACTATCCGGTGAATTGACCGTGAGTGAATTAGAGATGCGCGATTATTTTTTTCTTCCAATAATCGATTATTTTAATTATTTTCGATTATAATCGATTAATCGATTTATCTTGGTAATTGGACGATTTTTTATCGATTAATTGAATAACCGAGTAATCGATAAATTATCAATGAATTTATCGTCCAAATAAAATAATATATTATTCAGTTACTAGCGATTATTATAATTGTATTGTATATTATAAAAGAAAATATTCCTTTCAAAAAGCTAACTTTACTTCTATTGTTATAGTCGTCGTATGTATTAAAAATACAAAAGTACAAAATATTAATAGTCTTTGTATTCGCCGCGAACAGTTGTTCTGTCTGCAAATGTATCAGACTCTTGTCCTCCCAAAATGCGTAACTATACACACGTCCGTATTGTCGGACGAGATGATCTTAAAGTAGATATAAAGTCATTATACCATCCTTTCACATAATTGTCGGTCCGGGGAATATTTTCAGAAATATACTTGAAGCGATTCCACGGCATTACTGGAAATATTGCTGGTTTCCTTCGAATTCTTTGATCAAGGCGCCTTATCCGAGTATTCTCGAAATAATCTGTTAATGAGGTTAAAATGTCTTCGTTTTGCGAATTAAACTTTCAAACTATAATAAATTTAATGTAATAATATAACTTATAAGATTAATAATAAACAGACCCACGTATATTGAAAGAAAGGGTATTAATAATTATAAAGAGGTCCAATTATTACGAGATTTATTATATTTTATTATTATTATGGCTACGGATAAATTATATAGTTGATTATTAGATAAAACACTTAAAGTTTTTTAATGACATAGTTTTCGTACAATGTGTTACAATATTAAATTTCTGCTCGAGTCGTTAATAAATACTAAAACTTATTAATACTTAACAAATAAGTACGGATGTATAATTATAGTTCAGGTGTTTGGTAGGTTTTGCTTATTTTTTTCCTATTTGTCCAATATGACGCTTTAAATTTGTTTCATGTAGGTTTAAAATACACAATTTTTATTTTGTTTTTATAGCTATAAAAAGTATAAAAAATTTTTTTGGGTTTTGTTTTATTAAATTATTTTTAGTTTAAACTAAAAAATAATCAAATAACAGCTGTGCAATTTAAATTTTTAGTCAAATATATATATATATAAATATTTAAAAACTAAAAGTGCAATTCTATTATATATTATAAGCACTTTACTTTGAAAAGTGTCATTTCAATGGCTAGTATTTTGGTCCCTAGGTGACAAATTATCAGAGGGCAATCACTTAAAAGAGCCGAGAGCCAAAAGGTTCAATTTATGCTCCAACAAAAAAAAAGAGAGAAAAAAAATATACGTGCCACTTAAGAAATAGAGTTTTATCGATGAGGGCTACTCTTGCGCGTACTCGTATATATGGGTCCCAAAGCCTCTATGGTTTATAATACGTTATTGATAGGGTGAATCGATCTGTCATGTCTAAGTAGTTTTACAAGTGCATAGGTATTGTATTGTATATCTTTTTTTAAAAAAATGTTAAGGTTAATATATATTTTTTATATTTCTAATATAAATGCTGATATTTGATTAATAGTTTAATTCACGGGTCGATCTATATTTTATTTACTTAGGCGTTTCGTGGTAGGAAAAAAATAATTGTTACATAACCACTGATCTGGATGACCGTTTTGTTCATCCGTCCGTGATGCTTTTCATATTTACAACGTCACTTGTTTACATTTTTTTATAATTATTTGCGAACTGTCGTTATTTTCAGTTTATACAGTTTTCCATAGTTGTTAACGCACCCACGCCTTAATTAAACCCATCTCAAATTATTATGTAAAATATTCAATAAATTTAATAAAATAATCACGACTTTATAATTTGAAGTTTGTTAGTTTAAATGGTAATATTAAATTTGATATTTGTCGTTAATTTATTGTAAAGATAAATTGTTACGCTGAAATATGATGCGTAACTTGCTCGGTAATTTGATTACTAATAATTTCAGGTTCACTCGGGTCGGGCCCCTTAAAAATAAATTTCAAACAAATTTTATTGTATCATATCATACCTGAACAAATGCAAAATACCGACGGTAGGAAATAGTCGTTGCAAACGATTGTTATTAAAATAAATCCGTAAATGGCCACAGATAAATGAAAGATTATAGCCCCGTGACGCCTCTGCTCTTCGGTGAAGTAATCCGGAGGGAATTCATCGATTGAACGGCGGACTGTTCCGCATGAAATTGAGCTGCTGTTACCAAAAGTAGTGATATTAGTAGTGACACTACTATTGGTTCCTTTAAATAACGTTTTTAAATAAATTCAATAAAGTATTTAAACAGCCTTTGTTTGATTTTTAGTTAAATGCATAAAATAATGTACAAGGCAAATTTCATTAAAACACATATTACAACGCCGGAAGGGTATTAATATTATTTCTATGGCCTACTAGATTAATAGTAAAATTTGATTTATTTTTCTCTTGTAAAACCAATGAGCGTTACCCGAAACGTTTAAAATACTAATGTACGTTTACAGGGACCCGGACGGCCCGGAAGACACTCGGCAGTAACAACGACTATAATGAGTGTATGAAGTCTAATTTACAGAGTATTAATGTCTTAAGTCCTAAGTATAATTAGTATTGCTATTAGTGTACATGAGTCATACGGTTGTAATTGATAAATTTCGTAACTATCGTACTTGCCCGGTGCCCACTGCTACCAAGGGTCCCTGCTCAAAAGGGCGTCGAAAGCCACTGTTGAATCCGGAAAACTGGCCCTAGAGTTAAGGTTCTCACGTGACATTATTATATATATATATATATATAAAAAATAGTTTTTATTATCCATTTTGATTTACGTTTTATAGAGATGCGTAGCTAGAAATTTGTAATTAAATTTTAATGCCATTCCAGCTTCTAAAGGTGTTAGGGTTAATAAAATGTGGTGGCCAGGGGGGTTGTGTGTAACTCCTAAAACCTACGCAACTATGGTTACTTGTGTAATTAATAAAAGTTTGCTAGCAAGTATCGAGTAAACAACTTTTCGTAATTAAAAGCGTATTGGCTCTTTTATTCGGGGGTATAAAATATTTCTGTTTACGAATAAAAAAACTTTTTTGGTAACTCTCAGACCCTCTCACACCGTACCATACCTAAAATCAACTTGCTCTTTTTTTGATATTTTCTCGCTAAGCCGGATATTATCTAAAAACAAATTTAAATATTAAATATTTTTGTTTTGTAATTAAATACCATAATACTTTATAAAATTGATACGGCTAAAAAACTAACGCAAAGATAAAAAAAAAAAAAAAAAAAAAAAAACGACTACCAATTAATAATATAATTTTTGTTTAATTAATATAGAAAAACTAAATGACCTGGCAATGCTTTGCTATTACTAGATTTGTCCGTGGAAAGAATTCACGGACGCATTATAGTTCACTGTTGTCCATAAATTATTAACATTCGAAATATTATATTATTATAATCAGAAAAAAATAAAACAATAATAACTAATCATTTTATTAAATCGAAGGCGAGTTCATACCTAGTTCATTTTGTGTATTATATGTTTTAAAAATATGTTCCACTTCAATTTTATTTGCTATTTGATTTTACCTTTCGATTAAAATAATAAATTCCATTTTAGGGGTAATGCCATCAACAATTTACTACATTATTGCATATTCTATAGAATTATTACATATTCTATGCAATAATGTAATAACGCAACTTCTGTTCAATATATATATACATACTTTTGAGAAATGCGATTAATATTGTGGTTTTATGTTAAAGGATAAATGTCAATTATACCAAGATATGACAGTATAATTTAAAATCAATTATATCTATTCGAATCATAATATAGACTATAGCATCGTAGGTAGTAGGAATTTTTATCGGAATATTATACATTCAAGTGTATAGGCTTTGACAAGGGATAAAAAGATTAATTATTGTAAAACATAACACTTAAATACAATTTATTTGCAAGCGATTAAAAAAATAAAATATATCATATCTATAATAAACATGCAATTTTACATAATACGTCTATCTTCCTCGGATATTTTACATTTTTAATCAATCGATTTTATAGAACTTTAATTATTTTTTAAGTTTTCTCTACGATACAAAATAATATTTTTGAATTTGTATAAATGTTGAATGTTTATTTTTTAGGTTACGTTTTCTTTTCTTTGGTTTTATCATATTCACAAATAATTAATAATACACATGTTCAATAAGTAATTTGGCGACATCCTTGAATTTTTCATTTTTTTCCTCCAATTGCAGTTACATAATGCCTTTTAAAATATTCATTATTTTTTTCATGGAAAATTGAAAAACGATTTCACATTATGTATCAATATTAAATTCCAACGAAATATGATTTTAATATATTTACGAAATTGGTAAACACTTCATAACTTTATACATTTTTTTCGCAGAAATCTAAAATGGAAAGCAGTAATATTTTTTATATTTACTACAATATAAGTATGAACAACCTTCCCGGATTTAATAAAATGTTGTTTATTTATTATAATTACAAAGACAAAAAAAAATTAAATCGGGTTTTATTACTTTTAATATACTCGAAATGATTTAGATATATCTGTCATAGAAAAACTATTTTACTCTCTTATTCACTATGCAATATATGTTATTTTGTCTTTTTAAAAAAAAAAAACCTTAAATTCGAAACACGTTTTTGTAATATAAATTAGAACTAGTGAACAAGGGGTTTGTTGTACATGACATTTTTTTTGCACGTAGGGAATAAACGCTTTAAATGGAAGTGTATATTATAGTGACACTGGTAGATTCAATAATTCGGGTCAAGTTATTATTTTTAGGTGATTTTTACCAATTATTCAATCCAAAAATGCGGGGTGTTTTTTTTACCCTATACCTTGCAACTCCTAGTGTATACCTTTACCTTTGTAAACAGTATACAAAATATATTATAATACAACAACAACAACGACCATTGTACGTCATATTGTTTTGTCATTTAGTATTAATATGACTGTATTGGTCTTTGTTAATATCTATATATTTATTTAACAAAACAACCGAGAGCCTCTAAAGGGCAGAAACGAGTAGAAATAATATTATTTTTGTTTATCGGTGAATACAGTTGAGTGGCGTATATTGTGTAGATAGTGTAATTCGATAAATAACACTTATATGATTGCTTTTTGGTAGTCAGTTACACACGGGAAAAACGATAAAAAAACAAATTTGTTTTAAAAAAAAACACAAAATATAGGTATAATATTATATAAGCAGAGCGAATACGAATTCGGAAATGAAAATATTATATTACGATGTACTTACTAAATTGAAAAACAAACCCGACTTACTCTAATCCATTTACAACACATTTTAATCCCAGTTTACGTACCTATACCGGGCGATTAATTTTACATACATGATTTATGTGAAATATCTACTCGGAATTCTATAATTTTCATATAAAAATAAAAAATATGTTTGTTAAACCATATAAATAACGATATTTCAAAATAATATTTATGTAGTAATTACAAGAAAAAAAAAAAACCAGCCAAGTGTCATAATGAAAAAAACTGCCACAATTTAATGGGTTGACCGGTACGCCTGACTTTTTTAATTTACCCGAAAAAAAAAAATGTTTATTCATTATTTACACAAAAACGATCATTATTGGTAGTATTATTTGTTTTAGAAGTTTTCTATGAACGGAAAATGCGTTTCGAAAATTGCACTTTTTTAATATTAAATCAGTATAAGATGAAAATCAAATTAGCGCTAATGGCCATATCGATTCTAAAAAAAAAAAAATACCGGAATGTAATATGTGCAGTCTAATCGACCCGAGTACGGAATTGGTATATGAAAAAGTCATTTGACCGTAATTGGTAAACTTCCATGCGAATAAACATCCCTTATTTTTCTATAAGAGTAACATGTTGCAAGTGTATAAGTATGAAAATAGTTCAAAAAGTAGATAAATGCGTAAATTACTAATACAACGTTGTTGTTTCGCTCAAATAAATACATATCATTTTTTTTTTTTTTTTGGTATTAACTATAGTCAACAAGTTAAAGCGTATGGTGTTTTTATTTTATCTACAAAATACAATAATGTATTAACAAAAACTACACAAAACTAACCGTACCCTATTGTGTGATTATCCTTAATGGCCCACATGCTGCCAAGGGTTATCCTAATAATCATACAACATACAAATATTTAGTATTATCGTATAAAAATAATACGTAATAATCGTATAAAAATAATATTAAAAGGTATTAGTGGAGCTATTACTAAATATTTAATATTTTTAGGGAAAAAAATTAATTTTTTTAACCAAATTAAGGTAATATTTAATTTACCACTCGTAATTCGACTGTAAAAATTGTTTTACGCGTACAATATTTTAAGTAAAATTACAAAAATTGTCCAAAACACAAAGAAAAACTATACTTGTGCCGTAGTGTTTCTATTTTTTTTTTTTTTAAGGGGGTTCGGAATGAATATTTCCTGACTTTGTCTAACACATACACGGTATAGTAATTAAGACAGATTTTCTTTTTATCGATGTTAGTAAAGCGATCAGAATTCCGAAATTTTATTTTTAAATGTTCAAATCAAATCATGAGAAATTAAGGGATTAAATTCGAAAAAAATGAGGTGATTTTTTTGCTGGTCGATCATGTGCACATTGAATTAAAATCTGTTTTCAGAATTATTATCGCTTAAATACACTGATGGACAGAAAAATAGTCTAAAATTGATTTTTATCAATACAAAAATATTCAAATTCACTTTCGAATACATTTACAAGTATATATTTATAGAGTAATGATGAAATCGACTATAATTTTTATGATAAAACCGTTTCGTGCGGTACGATTGACTATTTACTATTTACTCTTTCTATAATTATAGTAAAGTTACCGATGTTTTATGATGTATAAATAACAAGCGCTACGGCACGGATAAAGTTCTCCTTTATGTGTTATGCAATTTTAAGAACTTTACTACAATACAACATAATATGGGTCGAGAAAAGTTATATCACGTAAAACAGTTTTCACCATCGAATTACAGACGGTATGGACTACGTATTTTTAACGAGTAAAATTTACGAGTTGTGTTAACTTTTAACTGAAGGCTTTTTAGTTTAGTTTTTAACTTTACTTAATCATGTTATATATTCTTATTGGATTGCCTACTTTTGGTAAAAGTTGGGTCAATTTTCAACATTTATTCGTGTCTTTGTGTTTATACTCGTATATAATATATATGTTTCGGAAGTATCTGCAGAGCGTATTATAAAATACTAGCTGTATTATTCGCGGAGACCCGTCATTTCAGAGCTCTACGCGTATTACTTTGGCTTTCATGGCCGAAAACTTATTAATTAAAAAAAAAAAAAAAAAAATAAAATAAAATAAACTAATTAAAATTTATTTTAAAATTCTGTTTTCAAGACCGGATATTAAACTATAATCTCTACGCCTCTGGGAAGTCACTTTTTATAGATCAGCAAACAGACTTTGTTTTATCAGTTTAAATTAGGTGGTCGCCACATCGGAATAAATTACCGTCTCTGATGTCTATCTAACGGACAGTATAGCATAAATGTTTTTTCGTACTTCTAATTACTATTGGACTATCAGGTTCTAATATACTTAAAACGATAATTATTCCACCAAAATAAAGACGACATTTACTATGTTTTCAATGAGTGATTTTTTTGATATCTATTTTTAAATTAAAAAAAAAAAAAAATGTATTGTAGAATGATAACAATGAAGAAAATTAAAAAAAAAGTATAATAATTGTCGTCATCTTTAGTTTAGTGAAATAATTTTTGTTTCAAGTTTAATAATCCCGAGTACTATTCGAAGTACGTAAACACATTTTCGCTATATTGTCTGCGAGTCAGACGGAGACGGAAAACGCTTGTTTGTCGTCATCTTGGAAACTGTGTTCAGAGATAACTGAATTACGAATAAAATTAAAGAACGAGCCACCGCGGTGTATATTAAAATGTCTGTCGACGGTATTGTCGGAATACGATCGTCACGGTTTTTATAGAGTGTCCCATCGACGTGTTTTTGTGCCTACTTACCATGGCCACGGAGACGAGTGCCGTCAGGAGACGGGACATCCGCAGTAGTAGCAGCGGCGGCGGTCCTTAACGTGTCGACGGCATTTATCGACGAGACAAGGCGCAAGTAAATGATGGCAACGATTGTAGCAGAATACGATCCGAGCCGGTACGACGTCATCGCGTCTAATTTTCGCACGTGCGCGGGGGTGGGGTGGGGGAGAAAATGTCAATATTAAAAACTCAAACTGTACGTTTAGTAAATAAATACGAATAAATGATTATCAACTAAAATGCGCCGAGAAAAAGAAAAAATAGTTTAATAAAAAGCCGGAACACGTCTTTTTTTGCACGCGTTAAAAATCATAACACAATACCGTATTTTTTCAGTATATCCTATTCACGCGAAATTTGTCGAACACGGATTATCCGCTATACCGCGGTCGTCATCATACACTGTTATCAATCGTGTTTCAGACCACTCGAGATTCACCAGAATGTATTACGTTCGATAAATAATACAATTATGTCGACACCGTTGTGAGTCTTCGTGGGTCACCCCGTCGATTACAATAGTATTTTTCTATTATGTTTGCTTATCGGCAATCGCTCTCCTGTAAGTACGCCTATGCTTATCTAATAGGGTATTTACACTATTTGAAATTTTGTTCCGCACCGTGTGCCCGGAGGTACTTGGTCGTCACAGTTACGTACTGGCGATGGCTTACGCGATTATCGCGGTACTCGATGATCAGATATACAGAGTGACTGCTTTATGAACCCGCCGGCGATTTTCTCAAACGGATGTACTTGAGTGAATTCGATTTAGTTTTTTTTTTTTTTCTTTTTATCATATTTACAATTTCTCAAAGCGGTGCCATTATTCCGGTAAGCGGCGAACGACCATATCCTAATGCAATTGCTTAGCCCTAAAAATGTTGCGAAACGGCACGAGGAGGAATGCGATGGTAATTTTGTGTTATTTTTTAATACTCTGCTTAGGGGTTGAAATATATTCACGACGCGACTGATTCCGTATGTACGATTTGCACACTTTATAACACATAACTGTTCTAAAACCAATTCGATATGTACACCTAACACTAATTTACAACACTCATACATCGGTAATACCGATTTTGAGTTATATGAATTTAATTTAATCCAATGGAGTAGTTTATCGAAACCGTGAATATAAAATGTGTAACTCATAATTCCAATATTGCTCCGGTTGAAATTTCGAATTGGTATAGACGGTATAAACCGATTTTACTGTTACCCGTATTTATATTTTTTTTTAAGAAATATGATGGGTGAAAATTAAAGGCGCGTATTTACGGTATACGGAATAATGGTCGAAAAATCGTTGTTCTACGACAGTCGTCCGACAATATAATAATTATATTAGACACCCGCATTCGTATAGATTTTTTTTCCCTTTTACAATAATTAAATTGAACCATTATATGGGACCCCGGCTTACCGTGACCCTTATTATTGTCTCGACACAAATAGTATTTACAACGAGGTAAATATAATATATATTACGGTAAAATAATGTAATGTTATTAAACTTGCGGAGAGCAGTGTTTAATTAAGAGTTTATCGAGCTGGCACCTAAATAAGTAAATAACGAGCGTATTTGAAAACAAAACTGTAAAATGTGTCCACTGCAGTCGAAGTTATCCCTGTTGAAACCCTGTTTCAATTTTTATTATTTTTCGTCAAAGATATCTGATGAGCAAATTACACTATAATACACTCAATAACCATTTAGTTTTATTTTATTTTTTTTGTCGAGGATAGGTAGTATACGTCTATATCGAATTCGGAGCAAAAACGGTACAAAATTCACCTTTGGGTCGGATCGTCATATAATTTTAATGAATCATGTTTTATTCATATGCTATATGATAAATAAATATTAGTTATTCCCATCTCGTCGTATTTCCTAGTAGTAGAAATATACGCAAATAACGTTATTTTTTATTATCAAAACCACTCTTGAACGTTGAACATGTTCGTCATTTAAATTTGTGCACTTTTTACAGAGAATTGGACGAGGCGTATTTGGACGGTTTATTTAAACATAACGTTAATGTGTTTAATTTAAAAATTCCATCAGTCGGACTGGGAATTTTTTCATATTAGTCGTATATATTCATTTTGTAATTGACACTATAATTTCATTACACGACCGTAATAACATTTTTATAGATACCTCCTAATAAATATTTAACTATAATAATTATTATAGTTAGATACCATATTAAAAATGAACTAAAATACATTAATTCGATTAATGTGCCTATAATATTAACCTACGAGCGTAGGTATTATAGGTGTATATTATTTCAATAGGGAAAACAAATGCAGGTATAAGTATGAGGTGAGAAAAAAAAAAAAAATGAATATCGGTCGATGTTTGTATTTATAATATTCTAATTATTCACTATAAATATATATTATATAATTGTATACAGAACTACTTAATTGTATTTTTTTTATAACAATTATGTATAACACGCAACACCAACAAAAACTAAGATAAATAATATAATATTATGTATTAGGTATATAAACCGTTATGATAATATAGATAATAAGTTAATAAATTAATCTAATATGCGACAATTGGATATCGGTAAATAACTGGCTTATTATTACTATTTATGAAGAATTTATCATTACCAACATGAGACGTAATAATATAATAATATACACACAGTTAGTTATAAGCTAGGTTATAGCTAGTATAGAAAAAACAACTAAACATTACATACACAATCGCAACAAATAAAACATTTTTCTTACACGTGTTTGAGAATTGTTTTTAGTAGTTGTTTTTTTAATGCAGATTCGGTATCGTGATGTGTAATAAATTCAACCGTGTCATTCAACAGCTTCTTGAACTCGGCTTGTACTTGCAGTTGCTTTATTATTTTCTTCCCGTATTTATTCTGTAATAATATTGGTTTAATTTTTTTACAATATGTTTAAAAGTTATTGCGTTTTACATTGGATATTATTATTGTTTGTTCGATAAGAACCCGAATATATATTCGCGGAAATACAACAGTATGCTTAATTATTTTTATATTTGATCGCGTTGTTCAGTTTGTCTGATGTATTTCTTTTTAAAAAATTATTATTTGGACGACTCGCGGTCTGTATATATTGTATTAGGCATTTATTAATATATACTTATTATCGTGTAGTCGTCGTTTCAAAGAATTGAGTTCGCGTTTTATAGACTTGTAATAATATTCGGGTGTTCAGCGTGGTATTTTTCGGGGGGGGGGGGGAGATGGATAAGGCTTATTATACTTACGCCCTAATTCGAACAATTGACGTACACACTCCCTCCCCTCCCACATTGCCAAAATCCCAATTGGTCAATAATAAATAATAAAACATATAGGTGAATTTTAACGAATACTACTCTGATTAAAGATAGAACATGTATATTCTTGTGATACAATTTTAAGGTGCGATCCCACGGGAACACTAGAAGCGTTGACCGGATAAAACATTACTGATAAAATTGCATCGGCTAATGTAATTTCTATAGAGGAAGAAAGCGAAGAGTATTATTTAAACTAAGCAATACACAAAAAGTACAACCAACGTCCGAACTCTGAAAACAGAAGGAACACCATAGTGATATCATAATCAATGTTCACCAGAATTCAAACGAAAAAATGTAAGCTGCTAGAGCGGCAATTTGCCGCGCGTGAGTCACGTGCCGTGAGTTTATGTTACGCGCCAAGCCACGCCACGTGGAATCGCACAACAATGCGTTTGGTATGAACAATTCTTTAGAATTTAAATTGATACCTCCTAATGGGCAATAACTATTCATCTGATTATCTCATAGTATCTCATCTTATAATCTCTTCAAATACCGCATACCAGCCATACCGCTAATAATTTTTTATAAACAACATCATTTATCGTTATGTTCGACATTACGATTTATTGACACACGTCATTTTTTTGTCGGAATCCGACCAGACAGTATTAGTATATTTCACTTCCGGTATCCAAAGCAAGTGCAGAACGATCCTTTACAATGTTGAAGCGTCTAAAAGACATACCTAAAGAACATAATCGCCTACGGGCCAAATGTGTGTAATTGGGTTAGCCCTTTTATTCATAGGGTCACGTCATTATTGATCGGGTACAAATTGTCAACAAACATAACACAACGTAGACAAAGATTTAATTTACTTCTATAATAATTAAAAAAAAAAAAAAAAAAAAAAAAAAACAAATAATAATATTTAAAAATAATAATAACAAGTATTTAATAAAATTAAAAATATTTAATTGTTAATATATTTGTATGTGGCTGCGCAATATTCATTCAACATTTTTTTTTCAATTCCCGACTCAATCTTAATTGCAATTTTTCTTTTGCTGCTGTCAGCCTATAAAAATTGTTGCAAGTTCAATCTAACCTAACCTCTCATAAATAATCTATACTTACCCCCCCCCTGAGTCGGCAGCTATATAGTACTGCAATATTTCAGTAAAAATCGTAATATAATTTGTTCGTACAAGTTTATAGGTACTTACCAATGACCGCAAACTGGTCTTCCGTTTATTTAGTTTTGATCTGAGAATAATAATTTATATTAGTAAAATATTTAAACTATGTAAATATTTTAAGTAACAATCTTAAATTATTACGTTATTGTAGTTATAATAATTTATAACCATGTTGTTTGTACATTAGAGTGGACCAAGATTTTTTAAAATTTTTTTCAGTGTTCTCTAGTAAATATCTATCTTTATAGGTCCAAAGATATTACCTTACTTTTTTTGAGACTTTGAAAAGAATGGTTAGGTTACCTAACCTAACCTAACCTAACCGAGCATCAGTTTTTTTTTATACCAAATACTGTTTTTAAATATATAAATATTAGTAGGCAATGCGTGTTGTATGTATTAGATATTTTCAATAGAAAAAAAGGAATAAAGTTATTTATTTTTATTTTTATTAAAAATAATAATAACACTAATTTACCCTTTTCAAAGTAAAATTATTGAACTCCTTAATTGTAGTTTTGAGTGTTGATCCATCAAAGTATTCAAAAATTAAATACATTTAAAACAAATATCTTGCTCTACCTTATTGTACATTCAAGTAAAAATTTACTCTATAAGTGATTTACCTATAATCGGTTTTTTTTTTCCGCTTGGTGGAGGTTTGTTCATTATCGATCGGATCATCGGTCGGATCATCGGTCGGATCATCGATCGGATCATCGGTCGGATCATCGATCGGATCATAGATCGGATCATCGGTCGGATCATAGATCGGATCATCGATTGGATCATCGATCGGATCATCGATTGGATCATCGATTGGATCATCGATCGGATCATCGATTGGATCATCGATCGGATCATAGATCGGATCATAGATCGGATCATCGATTGGATCATCGATCGGATAATCGATTGGATCATCGATCGGGTCATAGATCGGATCATTGAATGGCTCAATAGTCGGAAGATTAATCTGTTCTATAAACTCCAGTACATCCGTAAGAGATTCATCGTTGCTTTCGTTAGGTTCATTGAGGACATTAGCATGAGGATCATCGATCGGACTATCGATAGGCGCAATAATCGGAAGACTAATCTGTTCTATAAACTTCTGTAAATCCGTAAGAGATTCTTCGTTGATATCGATAGGGTCTTCGAGGACATTAATATGATGTTCAAACAATTCTGGATCCAATATATTTGTGTAAACATGTCTACAACTAAATACGATAATAAATTATTAAACCATCATCTCAAAATTAGGAGACTTACTAACGCATTAAATCACTTTTTATTTATTTTAAATAATAATTATTTCGCTTCCTGCTCGCCTTTCTTCCCAAGGATTTACAGGGGTCTGTAATCCTATTCCCCTTAAGACTAGTATATTATAAAAAGCAAAATTATGTCATATATATTTCCACTAAAAATTTACCGAGAGAATGAGATATTTTTTCGAGATGAAAAGTAGCATGCGACACATAGAGGTGTGCGCAAAACATTTTCACTGGGGATGCAGAACCCCCAAACCATATGTAACCAGAGCAGTAGCTAAAAGGGGGCAAACGGACAAATTCCCTTTAAAAAATGTATTTATAAATCGCTATGTGAAAGCATAATAAATGTTGTCGTCATTAATTTGGTGAATTCATTTATATTTTAAATCTATTAGAGTCTGAGTACTATTAGATGTACGAAAATACATTTTTGCCACATTGTTCGTTAGACAGACAGAGACGGTAAATATTACTGGGAAATTCCCCTTGAAAAAAAAAAAAAACAGTCCTGTAATATAATTAGCCATGGAGATAGATTTAGGTCGAAAACGGCCTTTTAAGGGTTCGTGTATATATAATATTGCGCGTTCTCGGCCGAACCTGGTTCGGCGCTTAGGTAATTTATATAGCTGCTCTTTATACATTATAAATATAAATATTAGTGTATAGAGTGAAACTAATGTATTTCATTTTGTTAAGTAATTATTAGAATAAGGCTAATGATTTGTTTGATCGTGAGTTGTATGATAAAACACTTGAAACAGATTAATTTAGTCTACGATATTATTTCCCGACGATGGATTTTTGTTAACATCGGTTATATTAAAATTGAAATAAAATAATACTCACCAATTTTGATAGACCAAGCAAAGGGGCATATAAAAGGATTGTCCGAAAATAACAGGGTACCAAACTTGTATACTTGAAACAAACATAATAATAATTAGTAATATCTCCCTCACAGAGAATAATTTATTTACTTTACTCTCTATTTCATTGTTTATTGTCTGGCAGGGATAAGTAATTTCGTTTTTCTATTCAGCTAGGTATAAATTGAGTTACGAATGAAAGTTAATATTATTTAATTTAACGGGATATTTTAACAAAAAGGGTTCGAAAATCAGGCGATTTGTGTGAATATGCTAATTTAATCTTAATAATATTAGTATGTGCATTGTTTGCAAGGACTTTAAAACCAGGATCGCGGTTTAAGTATAATATTATAATTGTCTCACGTGTTTCTTTCATTGAAGAAGTATTACATAACAGTCTGTTACATATGTTTTATTATTTAGAAAAATAAGAATTTAAACTTTTCCTTTACAACGATATTGTGTATAGTACTTTCTAAGTATCTTTATTTTATTATATTGGTTATATTAAATATGCAAAAATATGTTTCATTTTTAAATTTCAATGTATAGGTTCTCATACAAATAACAACTATGTTAGGAATACTTACACGGCATCTGCATCATTTGGTGATTCGTTGGTTACCTCACTTTCGTATTGGTTGTTCTCCTCCATTTTAGATCTGCAATGAAACCGAAATACCGACAAATCAAATTAATAACAATTTTTAAACGCATTTGAAGTATAAATAACAATAATAATATTATTATTAATATTATAAACATCACCCGGTCTTGAATCGTCTAGTTGTCCCGTTCATCATAATTTTAAAATTCAGAGCAATGTGTGGAATGTATTGATTTTATTATGAAGTGCGCTTTAAAAAAAATTGTTTTCTGTCTAAATCGAATTAAATTTATTTTGTTTTAAATTTTATATTAAGATAATTTTTTACAACTTAATCAAAAAATGTTTAACCTAGCTCCATTCAAAATTGATTTTTGATTGCAATCACTTCCTTAATACCCATGACCAGTCCACCACCGTGACTATAATAAAATAATGTTCTTAAAATTACCACTTGTAAGTCATAATCGCGTTATAGTTTAATGTTCGGATTATGTTCAATGATGTTTGACAGTGTTATACGCGATAATGGGCGTCCGGTAACTTACAGTTGATTTGATTTTTGCCTTTGGCGGGCATGATATTTGGACATGCCAAATCAGTTAAAAATATTGTATTTATTAATACAACGATATTTTTAATATTTGTTTTGGAATTCCATTCCTACTCGGTATTGTCGGTTCTTTTTACCGAAAACTTGATACTATGTACCTACGTAATATTTATTTATTATTTTTTTTTTTTATCAGAGTTTTGAGTAAATTTCAATGTTTATTTCTCTCGAAATTAGTTTTTTTCCTACAACATTTATTATAGGACAACACACGCCTTCCACAACGGCGCACATATCTCATGTTAAAATCGTCGTCGACGTTATTATGTTTTTGTTCTAGGCAACGTCGTGGATGTTCACCGAAAATTGGTTATCGTTTTAATAATTACCACACACTCCTTCCAATAACACTAAAATACACAAACCAGTGAAACTATATAAAAAAATATTACAATTATTGTTTTTTTTTTTTTTTTTTTATCGCGTCGTATATGCTTGAATTTGTGTATTGCTCGACGCCCATGGCACACTACAGCCAGGTATCTTGTGACAACTTACCGCCGACAATACGTCCACGACCGCTGTTTATTGCGATAAAACCCTACCGGCGGGTTGCCGCCAAACCACATTAAAGTCTAAACCACATTGGACGGGGGTCCCGGCAATTAGTATGGACATTAAAAGAAACAAAAAAAAACTATTACCTACCTTACCCGTAATGTAAATTATATGTAGTCTGACATTCCGACCAAATTATTCTTTTTCCCCTACTTGTCGCTATACCCGATAACAATATATATATATATATATATATATATGTATGTATTTTTTATTTGTTTATACTACGCGTACCTTCCGCGTCACAAAAGTGATGACATATTCCGTATTATTGTGGATGTATAGGCTACAACGACTTCGGGGATATATATTAAAGTATCGATAACAATAAAATAAATGTAAAATATACGAGCTGTCAGTGGCCGGCGTTGTCTGGGTCAGACGAGAAGTCATCCAAAAACAATGCCTGTCTGGAATGTACATAAGTATAATTGGTATAGTATATATATTTTTTATGATAATTATTTTGAGACCGAAATTTCCATTCCGTGAACTCCTATTATTGACAATTATCAGGGAAAATTCTACCGACGCATATCATTACCAAAATTGTGCACTATCTGTGACTATCTGTAACAACAGTAACCGTGGTCCGTTTTAATAAAATAAATATTTTACATTTTTTTTCTTCTTCTATTTACAATCAAATTAACTAAGGGAACAAATAACAAAAAAAAAAAAAAATAATAATGCTACATTCGAATTTTAAGGCAAATGTTTTTTTTTATTCATCCGTATCGCCAAAATAGAAGCTAAGCTGAAATACCCGATGATTCTCGGGTTTTTATTCTGGACATAAATAAATGAAACAATAAGGACCAAAGAGACAACGAAATTTTAAATAATCAATCGGATTTCCGTTTCGTGTTTCGTTTCAGTAGATATCTTCCCAATTCCCGTTTTTCTGGGAGGGATAATCTTGAATAGTCCCACTGTCTGCCAAAAACGAAAAGGAAATGATAAATTTAAAAATGAAAGCAATCATGGAAATATTCTAACTACTACAGTTAACCTTTGTTGCCCGGTAATTATTCCTATTGGCATGGGTACCCATGCCAATACGATTAAATAGTAATAACTGTTTCATCCGTGTCACCAAAGTAACCCAGAAATCAACAAAACAGAATATTCAATTTTTATATTAAAATATCAAAAGTCAAATGCCGCCCTATAGGGGTTTATTTCGCGATGAAAACTGTGTGTAGGGTTTATTTCACTTTTGCGAAATTGCACTTGTTTTGAAGATCAAAGTGTACCAAATTTCATTAAGATCAAAGTGGTTTTGTATAGTAGACTAGACCTACATATATTTAATATAGCTATAAGTCATTATGTATATTAGGGTGGATATATTTACTTTTTGCGCCAACAGCAATTTTAGAGTAATAACGCAATTTTTCTCATTTCTTTTACAATTTTTTTTTTTTACGGTTTACATGATTATTTTATTGAGTGTTTATCTCTAAAGAAAAAAATTTTTGATTTTTAAAATGTCGATATTTTTAGATATTCTGAAATGTCAACATCGTAAGGGGTTGAGTTAAATGATAAAGCTACGCTGTAAAAGTATTTTTAAATCATATTTACGTTTGACCCCATTAAATTCGTTAACGACTGAACGATTTTGATATTGTTAGGAATGTTAGTCGGATAGCATTTCCGCCGAAATAGTAATTCGAGCAAAACGCATCTGAACTATTTATCATTAGCAAACCAATGTAATTATTTCGGTGTAGTACTAACTAGTATATTAAAATGAATGCTATCTAAATGTAATATTCGATTATTTGAATACCGAATGAAAACTGTTTAATGATGGTTATTATTTTTTTTTTTTTTAATTATATTTAAAAAAAATAAAAATTTAATCGTTTTATCGCGATGGTTCGAATTAATCGAAAAGTATTAAATTATCAATATTTAATTTGTTGATGTATACAAATTATACATATTTGTAATAACGTAACGAAATAATAGCTTCTTTGTGCCACTCGGAATCTAAAATGGTTCATATTTATTATATTGATAATTTATTAATATTTGCAAGTTCAATGAACCTGCATTGCATTTCGTAAATAAAATATCATAATTATTAGAATTAGTTATCGAAAATTCTCCTTTCATCTATAATTAAATTCCTACTACAACTATTCGTTATTGGTTTTTCATATAATTTTGTCATAATATTTCACAATTGTAAAAAAGCTCGGAGAAAGTTATTAAAGAACGAAAATCTCATTAATTGTTCAGAAGACGCCGATACCAAAAAAAAAAAAAAAATACTTTATCGTGTATGTGTACTTATACTATAAGTTTATTATATATTTTTGGAATGGTGTGCTGTTTTTGGATTGTACACCCTTAAAACAGTGCGCGGTTTCGCCCTGTGTTTTATCTGATGAGTACAATTTCCCTCGTTTCTAAGAAGCGATGTGTATCCAACTGTACATCTGTTCGAACCTGCGAAATCAGTGAAATCCAGATTGAAAATACCTACGCGTGTTTAACGATTGGGAAAATTGAAAATTCGCAACGCGATTTGAGCAGTCTTGTCGTATTGATTAGCTTCTGCGCTCCAACAACTAAAATTGAAATTTTCGCTTGGCAATAAAGGATATTCTATTTGAAACATATCCCGGGATAGAAGACACACATTGATAATAGACAATTTATTTTAAATTGTTCCAATCTTATTGACATCAGTACTTCTAGAGTCTAGTTATAAACAATTAATTTTAATTAATAATAGTTTATTAATTTCCAAGCACTTGCGTATTACAAAAACTGATGACATATGTTTTCGTTAAGGCAAGTAAACTACTGGTCGAATTTCGACCACTGGGCCAAACTAGTAATTGTTAACGTCACTGGTATATACAAGTTTTTCAATGTATTAAAATTATGTTGAAAACTGACATTTTTAATATGGTACATATTTGGTAATATACCAAAAACAATATAAATCGCTATAGCGTTGCTCATTTTTGTATTCATCTATTTGTTTAAATATCAAGTATAAAATACATTTCGTAACGATAAATGTTTGTTTTTTAACGTTTGTTTTTCTAACGGCCGAGCATGGCCGTTTTTGTATGGAAAATATTTTCAAGGATATTTTTATTTTTAATCAAAAACAGTTTTGCTGCTGTTAAGCATTTTACAAGAAGTGTACATAAACATTTTTGTTTGTCCGTAATTTACGTATGTAATATATTTCCGACAGGGGTAAGAATTAGGGCGTAATTGCTTTCCACACTCATATTTCAGTGTCACTATTATTTAACACAATATTTTTCGTTAATAGACCAACATATCTACATACGTCGAATATCAAAATGTTTTTTTTTTTTTTTTAACGTATTTAAAAAACTGCGCTTTTCACCTTAGGAGTCACTCGTTTATAAAACGCCTTTTTTTTTTTTTTTTTTTTTTCTAGATTTGATTTATTATTTATTTTTCGAATACGAACGTATTTTGTCAATTTTCTATTCAGTCTTCTCGACGGGTTGTGATTGTGTTGACACAGGCACACGATGGATTAGGGAATTATTATCGGAACGAAGCCACGAATGGCCATGTTGACCCGATATTTACATTTTCGGGTCACCATATATATAAATACGTAGATTATATATTATTTTAAAAAAACGATTTAAACATTTTTCGAGTGATCGGGCGGTTACCGGAAAGCTGGTCCGAAACTAACTCTCATATTATTTTTGTTTATCTTTATACGGACAAATGCAATCTATATGTCACGTAAAATGCAAAAAAAAAAAAAAAACGCCTTAAAAGTCAAGTGTGTGTACAGGGTCTTTAAAATTGTATATGTCAGTGCGTGGCAAAATTATAAATAAACTTTAGTTTTATCAACACCTTGTTTTAACAAGGATAAACAACCTTTAGTTTTATCAACATTTAATGTTAAATTAAATTAACATTTAATTGGTTAAATTTTGAACACAAAATTTAACCAATACTTTATGTAAAACTCGGTAAATTAGCAATAGTAAGCAAAAAAAAAAAAAAAAAATAACCGCACTTGACAAGACTAGGATCGATTTATTTATTTCGTACCGCATCATTCAGCGATCAATGTCAGTGCAAATAAAGAATTAACAATTTAGTACAGTTGGCCCAATTTTTGGTATTATTTGAAACTTGAATGCAATCAATCAGTGTTGCGATCAAAAAACGAATCTTAGCGCAACGCGATACAATAGAATATAATTTTAAGTTTTTATACAGAGTGATTTTTTTCCTATCATAAACCAGCGGATTGCATCGACGAAGATTTTGAGTAAATATGATTTTGATTTTTTTTATAATTCATTATAGAATCGTTAAACTGTCTTAAAAATAATATTTTTCAACATTTCAATCCTAATCTAAGTTTACCACAAACACATACAACCTAATTATTGAATAGTAATCCACCGTATTACCGTTTTTAAACTCAGATTCAAAAAAAAAAATTATTTAAACATTTTAATATACATCACACGCAAATAACGGATATACTGTTTATGAGTTATAATTAAAGTTTGAAATTTAAACCGGAGGAGTAGAGTTGTCTAAATGTTAATATGCTTTTCATTACCCTATTATACTCCTTAAATCTAAATTTTAAACTTTTATAATTCGTAAATGGTATATTTGATATTAGTTATGTTATTCATATTAAAATTGAAAGTAAAATATTATCTTTTCCACTTTGAGTTTAAATCAGTAGTTTCAATTAGAAAATCAATAATTGATCAAATTATGTATTTTATGGTAAATGGAATAAGGGTAACATTTTGAATATATTGTAAATATGATCACACAATATTATAGGTAGGCCTGAAATTTTGATGCAATTGCATCTTTTGTTCCGGTGTTCCAAAAGGTTTGTAAATAGAAAATGTGCACTTTTTGACAAAAATTTAAGGTAAATGCATTTTTAGGGCATTATTGATGATTTTACGGAATTTTCTTAGTTTTCAGGTCACTTTTTACAATTGTTTAATACAGTGAACGTAAATTTATGATTATAGGTGGATTCACATCAAACGTGCCCCTGCGCGAAGAGCGATCAGGCAAGAAGAAAAAGTAAAATATTAAAATGTATTTTTTAAATTATTATTTTAAATTGAATGATTAAGAAGATATATCCACCAAATGGCGTAAAACACTATTAAAAAATCAAACAAACAAAAAAAAAAAAACACTTGTCATACATTTTTTTTTAATCGTTTATGCTATTATAAATAAACTAATAGGCATTTTTGTAGTCCATTTGTTGAGGTTTTTAAAGCATTTTTGCATATTTTTGCGATATTTTAGGGCATTAAAATCTCAGTCTTTATAATAGGTATATAAAAATAATTATTAAGTACTTTTATCAATTAAGCAAGAATATATATTTCATATCAGTTGATGCATCCAGGAAATTGATTAACAAATAATAAAAATAGAGGACCTAGTACTTGTATCGTGTATACAAATATATATAAAAGAGGACGAAGAAGAATAGTGGAGGAGGACTGCAAAGCAATCTACAGATTGTTAATTATTGAAAGAGCTAGATTTATATAGTTTTTATTAAAATCCCTCTTCAATACATTACACATTGTTACATTAACAAACAAAAACTTATTTTTTTATTTTTTGAATTTATTGATCTGGGTAAATAAATTATTCAACAAACATAATATAACGAATACGATAATTTAAATTTTTAAAAACGAATTATATTATCATACGTAAATAATACATTGACCCATTTATTCCATTTTATGTTGGGATTACTGAGTTTACTCGTATCAGGGCACAAGAGTTTTAATCTAAATGTATACAACAACTATTGTATAATCGGCTGTGCAGACAGATATTAAAAATGTTATAGGAACATTGTGCATAAAATTAATATTCATTTAATTGTTAAACTATTGTAATAATAATAAATATTTATATACTATAATCTAATACAAAAAATTATTGTAGTGTTGATGTGCTATCATACATCGATTGAAGATAAAAACTCAATATGTTTATAGTTCATTATATAGTTTTATAAAATCTATGATTAAATGTCTCTATTGTCGTAAATTTAAATCTATTTTTCGGATACACAGAAAAAAAAAATAAAAAATTTTTGAATTGAACAAAAAAATTATTTAAAATATATACTCGCTCATTTTTTTCCTCGAAAGTATTTAAACTAGTATTCAAATGTGAACAAATCTATTAAAATATTAGTTCTTTAATTAGATTAATTTGGATAATTTACGAAACTGCCATTAAAAGATTTAACGTGAAAAAACTATTGAAAAACCCTGAATCTAATTTTTCTAAAAATGTTCTTCGATAATCGCAGTTTTGTGATAAAATATTCGCACAGTAAACATATTTTCGTGTCGAGCAACAACAAATAGTATTGTTACTTGTTTTATTTAATAAAATACAATATTGCGATATTCAATTTTTGCGGCCGATCGCATCCGTAATGTAGTATGAGAACTCTAATACGCGGGGATGATAATATAGTGAAACATTTTCGCTGTTAGAGATTTCAGAGAAGACACATTTTCAATATAGCTAAACGAATAACAATAATGAATACATTCGTATTCGTCAAACGCCCAGATCACCAAACCGAAAAAAACGACTTCTAACACTTGTAAAGAAAATATTAAATCATACATTTAAATGGAAATTTGATAGATTCTAGTATAATATTTTGTTTTTTCCATTACAGCTTTACTATAAAAAAAAAAAAAAAAGATAAGCCATAATTCGTATTTTGTTAGGCCAATTTTGTGGGCGGGTGTTCGGGAAAGTATAATATATATATATATATATATATATAGGGTTATTCAATTTATATACGGTATCTGACGTAAACCTTCTCTGAACGGCTTAGTATTAGTCATATTTTTTTTTTTAATTTGCAAAAACAATTTTGTTCACATAAATCGAAATGTAGTACGTGATATACCGTGATTTTTACTATGTCTATTAAAATTTGAACTTATAAACGATTATATAAAAAAAAAAAATGACTTCATTATACTTTTTTTTATATTTTACCATTAAGTACAACTGCACAACTGTGTTTTACCATTAAGTGTCAACAATGGTAAACATTGTATAAAATTGTTGTGCATTTCTATAGTTTGCAAGACATTCTGTATTCACATAAAAACGAATAGCATTGAAAATTGTTCGACGTTTAGAAAGAGCTAATATTAGTGTTTTGTAAAAATTTCAGGTTTGTACGATTATTTTCGACTGAATAACAACAAAACAAATTCCCCTTATATCCGACGTTTATTCCCCGTTTTCCCCAAATATTAAGTAAACTGCAGCGAAAATCAATAAATTACCGTTTCATTTCACCCACTGGATTCAAATTATTTTCAGGAAAGACGCCTATACATGAAAACGGGAGTGAGATTTCTGATAAAAAAGTTGTATACCGTCATGAAAAAAAACCCACAAATCATAGTAAGAACAATAAATTTTTTCTTCTACGCCGAGAGTCTAAAAGCATATATTGTAAAACCAAAATCAATTGGTAATAAATATGTATTGCGTTGTAATAAATACAACCTTTCAACGGATCCGTGTTTTTGCTCATACATTTTTATTAGGTATCTATCTAATTTTCCGATCCGGCAGACACCGAAAACTTAAATTCCGACGTGATATGTTTCATTAAATCCGCCCCGGGTCGTAAAACAATGTTTCGGATAAAGCCAGTTGAAATTAAAGGCGTATATTTTCGAGTATTTTAATTTTATATTAAAGCAGTTGATAAACTGACAGCAACATTACATCGATTAAAATAGGCTTTATGTCGTATTTTCCCATGAGGCGAAAAATTAACTTTTTATTATTAGTTATATTTTACAGTACATTATAATTAATTTTTTCGGGGGGAAATTGGAAATTAAACTATTTTTTTCGCTTTTATTATTTTCGCTCGAATATTCTCTTCGAGTCTGAGATACAATTAATAGATACCATGCTATTAAACTCGTAACATAATAAATTGAATAATTTACATCTAGATTTAAGACAAATGAATTAAATGGCAATTAAACCCAAAAATTACAATAACCGGATTGTCTTTAGTCTTTTTCTTCTTCTGTTATGTCTACATAAGAAAACCATTTGAAAACCCAATAGTATTTTCTTGAGAAAATATTTTCATTTTGTTTCTTCAGTGCAAAAGTTTTAGTTTTAATACGTGTTGCTAAATATATGAATTATTTCTGAAGTTTCCGTTGGGTTTATTTCTAACATTTCCGGGCCATATAGTAAAACTCCACTATGATAAGTTTAATTATATGATTTTATCAATCTTTTATGAATACTATTTTAATAATAATTTCTAAATCTTTAAATTAATAATAATACAAATTACAAAAAAAAAAAAAACATAAAAATACTTTGTGAAAATCGTTGTCGAGTCAGGAATATACAATATATATATATATTATATTATATTATATTATAGATTATATATAAGAAGGTATAATATTATTATAACTATGCATTTTAACTCGACGAGTTGTATTTATTTTTTTGTTACATTATAACTTAATGGTTTTTTGTCTGTAAATACTTATGTAACACGACCGAGTTAATGCTATTATTATATTATTACTTAACATATCCGTTAATAATTAAAATTTATGTTTAATACGCACCTTTGCGGTTTTTGGTATTATGATTATTTTTGTATGTTATTCCAGTGACACAGTTTTCGATCGGATCCCGGCGCTGGCTACGATGACGACGGCGGTGGCGGTCGGAAACTGCAAAAATATTATACACCAACAGTATATAATGCTATTAAGCCGTACGGAAATATACGGATTGAAAATTCCGTCGTAGCAACACGTGAAATGCGGGCAATCGGTAATTTCCGGAGGTCGGTGTGTAGGCAGAGACTTCCGCGGCGGTAGACAGACAGTCGTCCAATGAGCCTGCAGCAGGTCGACGCGCGCCCGGGTCGTAGTCGTCGCCCTCCCCGTCGTCATACCCTCGTTTGTCGACGTGCAGCGCTGGCATATTGGGGCAAATGACGTCATATTATTTTAGGGCCGCCGCATACTGTGTGCTTTAACGATTTCGTTCGTTTTAACGCGATTTACCGCGTTTTCGAGGTGCGATACGTTTGTTTAGGACGCCAATACTGTACAAAACAACCGAATAATATTAAATTATAATTACAAAGTGCGAATTTCCCATTTTATTCGTCCGCAATGGTAACAATATTAGTTTTCCGGTAAACCAACAGACAGATGAAATAATTATTAAAGTTCAAATATTTTATAGTTTGTTGAAGCGGAAAAAAAAACACAACAGAACAGCAACGGAAATCCTAAAAAAAAAAAAACTATTGAAAACTTATTGCAAATAAATTAAATATTCCGAGAAATCGCAAAAGAAAATTTCATTAAAAACGTACATTTAAAAAAAAAAAAATATATTTAACGTTTCGTTTTTATAAGTAAAATTTAATTTGTTTTAAATAATAAAAAATCCTATTTAAACATCACTCAAAGAAATGCGTGTGACACTCTCAAATAAAACAACTTTGATAAATTCAATTATTTTGTATACAATTTTACATTGTATAAAAAACAGTTAGGTTTGCCACCCCACGCTTTTTTTTTTTATTCACGCATACAATATAAAATAAATATAAAATCTATTTCACTTAATTAGTTTATTTTATTTTATTAATATAGTTTTGTTTTAATTGAAAAGCTAGAAATAATTAAATGTTAATAATAATAAAATATATGGTTTTCTTTATTTGAAGGGAGGCATTTGCTGCCATCCCCACTTACGATGATGTGAACAATTTTATGACATCATAATGTGAGTTTAAACCAGGTTTGCAATAATGTTTGAAGAAAACACGACCGATGATTTATTGATTTTATCCATATATGCCCTGACTTTGTGATTATAATATATATAAACTTTTCATACATTTTATGCCGTGAAAGGAAGTTTCATTATGCGTCGATATAACGCATTTTATTAAAAAAAAAAAAAAAAATATATATATATATATATATTATTAAAGAAAAAATGTAAATGAAAGGCCAGTAAAATGGGTTTAAAGGTAAAAAGGCCTTAAAAAGGGTTAAAAAAAAAATATGTGTTATTTAAGCAAAAAATAATTTGTCCTACATACAATATATAAATATATATGTGTATATATATAAAAAAAATCAATTATAGCTACAAACGTATAAATTATTTGCTATACTTATTTGCTGTAAGCAAATATATACTAAACACAGTAAATATCTGAATATTATATAATTTTATAGTGTAAAAGAATATTTAATTATTTCATCATATTCTCTACTGGAAATTAATTTTAAAAAAAAAACTGTCAAGTATAATCATAATACAAAAAAGGACAAGATTAAAAATAATTATTAAACTAACTTACGGAATAAATAATTATTATTAGTTAGGCAAATAATAGTTTATTATTAACCGTTGGTTAGAGAAATTCGATTAAAAGTTTAGCAACTCTGTTACTACTTGGTCTCTCATTTGTAAACTTTATAGAATGATTTATTTTAACACCAAATTGGGAGATTTATATATATATCAATATTATATAATATTATAGTAGCCCAATATAATAATTAATGTATTTTTTTAATGACGTTTCGTAAGGCTTTGTAAATATGTCGTAGACCAGTGTTTCCCAACCTTTTTACTACCACGGACCATTTCGACATTATTTTATAGGTCGCGGACCACCTCAATTTTACGAAAACTAGGAATAACTTTTGTTTGCTCATTAACAAGAATACACACAATTTATCGAAAAATGTTAATTTTTATTATTTTAGTTTACATTTTATTACTATACTTCACAAATATATAATTATACTTTACTATACTAAATAATTTACTTAGTGTGATTTTTGTGTCTGATACCTACACACTTATAAAAGTGGAAAATACTTATCGGTCTACAGTAACAACAACGATAAGATAACCGTATAATATTATACGGTTCCTTACTAAGTTGTAACTTTTTTCGCTATTTAAAAAAAAATAATAATTCATTTGTAATAGAAATCGAAGAAAAAATTTATGGCACACGGACCACCGGTTGGGAAACACTGTTGTAGACAAACTAGAATGTCCGCAATCGCTATATGTCATTAACCAATTGATTTCGGCACATTTATGATTTACGCGGGTATATGCAATTTAGTTTATTCGATTTATATATCCGGAATCCCGTGCAATCAAAAATCACATTATTGTTCTCAAACTCTGAATGGAAGACGTATCGTTTCGATTGCCCTATAAAATAATATTAATTATTTAGTGGCACGAGGGCCTTCTGTTTAAACTTCGGAAAGTTTTACCTACACCGCTCTTTTTTTAAAATAAATCTTACCTTACGGATCGCCACTTTCAAATACGTTGCGGACCATCAACGTCTGGTATAACATCAATTAACGCCGGTTTACCTCAAGGAGCTATCCTCTCACCCTTACTGTTTAACATATATGCCTCTGATCAGCCCACAACTCCAAATACCACAATTGCAGACTATGCCGATGATAAAGTAATTTTTTTCCAATTCTTAACGACCCAATTATAGTCTCTGCTAATTTACAATCTCATCTAGATCTGCAATCTGAATGGTATGGAAAATGGCGCGTTAAAGTTAATCATAGTAAATCTGCCCATACAACTTTTACCCTTAGACACGGTCTTTGCCCAAGTCAATAGTATACCTATCGCACCCCTCGATGCCGTTAAATATTTAGGTTTAATTCTTGACCAAAAATTAACCTGGAACAAACATATTAAAACTAAACGATTGATCTTGAACGCCCGATCTAGATCACTAAAAACGTTATTATCAAAAAATAAATATACTAGTTTAAAAACCAAACTATTAATATACAAAACTCTCCTAAAGCCTATATGGACATATGGAATACAACTCTGGGGATCGGCAAAAAAATCTAAATAAAATAAAATCCTAGTCTTTCAGAATATTACTTTAAGAAAAATCACTAACGCTCCCTTCTTTGTTTCTAGTTTAACTCTCCACGGAGATCTAGGTATCACACCGGATATAGCGGAAGCGGAATTATTTCACAATCGGTTTTTTGTCAAACTAGAAAATCACCCCAACCCACTAATTAGGGAGTTACATACCTTCACACTTCCTGAAAATCCACAACGCAGACTCTAAAGAAAATGGTGTCGTGACCATTTAAAATAAAAATATCTCAATAAATATATCAATATATATCAAGAAATAATATTTATGCCTAGCTAAGTGTCATTGCTGAAATGGGTGGCTTCTTATTCAAACAAATTCATGTTATATAGTCTATTATCTTATACACTTATTATGCATTTATTTGTATAGATTGTGTGTTTAATTGTGAAAAAAAAAAGAAATTATTTAGTTATATGACAATTGTGCAATGTTATATTGCGCATGCCTAACATCAGCTGGCAGACGAGAAACTTGTTTTTTTTTTTTTAAAGACATTATTCATACACATAAATGTAACAAAAAGATTGATGACGGCCGAATATTTGGTGTTGAATTCGACCAATGAATTACGGACATACGTAATACGGTATTCGAGAGGGATCTATATAAATTACAATCGGATTGGATCGTTTACTTTTGAGATGCCGTCGGTCGGTATCTAACGAAATTACCGTTGTTTTAATTGCAATTGTATTCTACAGATTCGGGCCTTTTTAACGCAATCGCTCGCAGTGGACCCAACGCACAAAAGGGGCCGGGGGCGTCGATAAGAAAAATGGTTTTTTCCCGGCGCCTTGTGATGCGTTCGGGAATGGACCGGCCCTTTGAATATACCGCCGGTCGAAGGATTTCAATGTCCGACACTCGGCCGTAAACACTCTGTCGAGACCACTCTGTCTAATCGCATACCAATTGCGGACGTAACGGTCGTTTAATCGGGAAATTCCGTTCTGTGGCACCATCTAAATTATATTGTTAATTTTTTACAATTTCTACCACAAAAACAAAAAAAAAAAAAAAAAAAATACATTCTGTATTGCAAACTGCAATACATCATTTACCGCAGTGTTTATACATTTTGTACAGGGCCCGATACATTTTGTACGGATTTGTCTAATTTATTCGAACCCTTAAAACCGCCACTGGCACGTACCACTATTTTTTTTCTTCAAAATCTCTCTCCAGCAGATAGGTCAATTACTCGCGTTAAATCATTTATTAAATTATTATTTACTTATTTACCAACCCGGGTTTGTCTCAGTTAAACGATTAAATTAAGATATTTCACCATCGTTTGTCATCCCAGGAGCACGTGAGGACACATAGCATTCCGACACCGTGGGCAGATAATATAATTAATAATTGTTTTATACTAATTAATTACTAAAAAAAACGTCACCGTTCTCGGATTCATGACTCTGATACCCTCCGGACATCACGAGGAAAGTAATAACACGAGATAATTCACTATAACTCCACAATATCTCCCTATCTAGCGCTTTACCATTTTCATCTTTCCTACTTTAATTTCCCTTTTCCCTATGTTTTTTCTTTTATTTTTTATATTTTTTGTGTTAACACCAATAACGCTTTTATTTTATTATTTTATTACAATTGTGTTAAATGAATCTATTTATTCAAGTTTCTGGTATTGCCATAAATACAGTTTGTTATCCAAAAAAAAAAAAATATGTTTAAAATTGTTGAGTAGTTCATCCAAATTATTGTACAGACAGCATCGGGAAGGTTGGAATACGTAAAAAAAAAAAAAACAACATTAAAATATATAGAAAATGTTAAATAATAATATAAAATGTTGCAGAATTGTACGTCGAATTACAGAACCCTATAAACCGAATGACAAAAGTTTATACTTATTTGTTCGTATCCCGCGGACTATTGGGCTTACTAAGTCGTCTATAATCTTTCGATTTGGAAAAGCAAATAGGCTTCGTTGTTCTTTGGGGCGGTTTTATCTCGGTGATTTCGGCTTGTCCGGTTCAATTATGGTACACCATCCATCGTTGCTGAAAAACACTAATCGTTTCCCGTGTACGGGGAAAACTATTTTTATCGTCTTGTCGAGATAGTCGCTTCAATTTGTGTTATACAATTACCCGAAGGCCCACGGCCCTAACGTGTATTTATGTGGAATGAATCCGGGACGGCAGGATACTTGGATTCGAAATTGATTAGTACCTCCGAATCCTATAATGTAACATAATATATAAAATGGGATCAAGATAATATTAGATCCCGAACTTGTTAAAACCGAATGCGAACTACAAGGCACGCAATGGAACAACATAGTGGAAAAGTAATTATTGATGACTTGCTAGAATTATCTCTAATCCCCAGTAAGTATGGTTTTATTTTATTGGTGGATTTGTACGATATTTAGTACGCTTTGTCACAACATGTTACATACTTTTTCGAGATTTGGTCTCGCGATATTATAAATTATACAATAAAAGTGCTTATTTTATAAACATTTTTGTTTCGGGTTCTGAGCATAGCGAGGAATGTATTGGTCAAGGAAGCACCAAGATTTTTTTTTTTTTTTTTTAAAGGCTCCCTAGAAATTTTCATTCAAAACGGAAATACCGGGTTCAAAAAAAAAAATAAAAATTGATTATTATTAAATATGTATAGAAGTCCTATTTGATGAAGATAGCTCACTCGTTTGTAAAATAATATAAATTATAATATCATATTTTAATACTATATTATTATCGTTATTAATTTGGACATTAGGTTCATTTGATTTAACTGTGTTATTTTAGTTGACGAAGATGAATTTTCTGAATTTTTTTCTAAATGTTTAACATAGGGTTTCTGATAGTTTTAAAATTTGGTGTAGTGTTTGATTGAATTATTTAATAATTTAACAACGAACCAGAACGACTACGTTTCTGACTTATTATAATCTACACGATTATTGAACAATAAACGAAAACGTGTCTGCACATTCGTATTATAAATCAACGATATCTCTAAGAAAGTGATATAGGAGCGTCATTTCGGTTATTCTGAGGGCTGGGAAAAATTTTCGTCGGCCCAATTTGTTCATTTGTTTAACAAAATAGGTATATTAGAAAACCGCCAGCGGACATTATAACAAAAATTAATAATTTTTCAAAACGCTAAAATACGAAACAGTAACAAAACAAATGTAATATACTTATAAGTAAAGGTTATTTTAAGCTTATTGTACTCGGTAGTTGGTTTAGTATTAGTAGTTGTATAAAAAAAACTAAGCAACGCTTTAGTAAGTTTAATAGTACAAAATACAATAAGGTAAAATAAGTGAAATGTAATTAAATATAATAGCAAAACAATTACTATGCCATCAGGTTCTTAGAGGATATCTACGAGATTTCACGTTTGCATATACGTCTCTAGATCGACTTCTGGAAGTTAGAAGTATTTTAGTAACATTCGGGTTGAATCATCACTAACCAGTCAAAAACCGCACAATAAAAATTATATTTTGAGGTGACAATTCGAATGGCTAGTATACCCCATCAGTTAGTATTATAAACTAACAGTTATATAATATAATTAAGCTATTATTCTTCTACAATCCTCCGCGGGTCTGCTTTTGAGAGCGAATCGGTGGGTGGGTGGGTATTAATAATAAGTTTCATCCACATACAACCAAATAAAAATTCGAACATTTCAAATGGCTACATGAATAGCTCATTAATTGAAATTTTGGTTGTTTCGTTAATCTTAAGTAAGAGAAAGTTAAACAAAATCGAAAATAACAGAAAACCGATATTACGTAAATATTTCTGTTCGTCCCAATTTTTAAGTGAAATAAAATTTTACAAAATAATCTTTCTTGTCGGTAATTTATTGGGGTAAGATTTCCAGTAGAAATGTTGTGTACAAGCGATAACACATCGTTGTAAAACCAATACACTTCTCGCTTCATTCAGAATCTAAAATTGGAACTGTTGAGTAATTAAAAAAAAAAAAAAACATTTTATTATAACCATGCCCTCGTCCAAGTGGGTTAGGTTAAGGAATATTAATTACCGAAATAATTTAATAGATTTTACAAGGTAAAATAACAATATTTTTTTTTAGATAAATAACACTATCAAATAAATGTTTTAAACGTTTTAATGCAGAATGATACACCCCAATTTGAATATAAAAATAGTTTCATAATATATTATATGATTGATCGCTCTTTCTGTTGTTCCGTATAATTATATTACGAAGTTATTAACGGCAATTACTTTTTAAATTTCATTTTTCGAAAATTAATATCGTAGCTACTATAATATTATTAGGGTTGTAAATAAGGTCGCTGTAATGTTCAAGAATATTAAAAAAAAAATATGTCAAATATTAAAATAAAGTTAATATAATTTTCGACAAATAACGAGTGGTAATAATTCTCGATGCTTTGTATTTTTAAATAAACGCTAAAAAAAAAAAAACCAATTTTTAGTGTTTTATATATATATATATATATATAAAAAAAAAAAAATACACAGAAAAATGAATTACGTAATAATTTCCGGATAATAATCAAATGTATATTTTTTTTTTGTACGGTAATTTAATTTACTTATTCAGTTGTATTGTAAAAACACATTTTTATTTTATATTTACTGTACTATCTAATAATATCGTATTACAATAATATAACTAACTACTAAAATTGATCAAATATAGCATATTTAGTAAATAGTTTGTAAATTAATTTTACAATAACAATACACGTGCTATGATATACTTGACACGAGTTATTTGATAAAATGAGACACCCAGCGGCTACACTTTTTACTGATTAATCAATACCTAATATCTACCAAATTATATTATAAGCGTAATAATATTGTCGACCGTATTGTGTGGTAAAAACAATAAAATATAACGGTGCACGCAAATTAATTCTGTTATTTAATACTTTTAATACATTAGATTTATGTTATAGTATTTTGTAAAACGATCACGGTAAAGTTTAATTACGTATTTATGGGAAATAATTAAACGTGGTTTACGATTAAAAGAAAAAAAAAGAAAAAAACGTAGAGGTAGAGGGTAATAGTAACACAATAGTCTGCGTTTATACGTATTAAGGAACCATTTTATGTTTTCAATTAGATAGTTTACAATAAAATGAGATTAAATTTGTCGTAATTGTTTTGGCGCAGTTTTAAATCTAATATTTTTAATTGTGTTAAAACTGTGGGCCTTTCGAGCCGGAACGTTCGGTAGGCTTTGTAGGTTTTTTGTGAGATCCGACTTGAGTACGGGAGAAGTTTTCAACTATTGATAAGTATAATTTTATTTGCCGACGTTAGAATATGATACAAGGCACAAGTACATTGGTTTTCCCAATTATAATATTTAAAACATAATATCGAAGAATAAAATAAAAAATAAAAAATATTACTACGCGTAAATTGTACACATTTATGGGCAATTATAACTATTAACTACTTTAGAAATACTTTTAAAAAAACTAACTAAAGATATAGCATTAGATATAAGTATACGGCCAAGGGATAGAGAAGTTCAAGTGTTTATAGGTTCAGCGGTGCGAGAGAAAACTCGAGGAATTATGGAAGAAATTAAATGAGGGCATTAGTTTCACTAAGTGTACAATCTCCATGTTCCATAAAAGTTGAGATAGACATCGTTGCATATTTATAATTGTCAGCGCTGAATTCGAATAACTCACTATATTTGAGCAAAAGGGTCTATCTCCAGTGTATTTTAAGATTGAAAATTGCATTTAGTTTCAAAAAGTACAATCTCCTTTGACAAGTTTGTTTCAAAACGTACAATCTCACTATTGTCGAGCAAAATGGTCAATCTCCAGTGTATTTAAAAATAACATTTCGTTTCAAAACGTACAATCTCTAATCAAATAATATTTTTCATGAGTTATACTATAAAAATAGATTTATAAGCAAATTAAATCCCAATACAGACACCTCTTTCTGTTGGACTGAAAATGAATACGACAAATGTTCAAATGAGATTTCTTCCTGTATTCATCACGTTTTGAATTCATCAACTTTTACTGATATTCATACTATTAAGCTTATGTGTGATGGTTGCGTGGGCTAGAACAAAAACACAACACTAATTTCAATGTGTTGCAACTGGCTCGCCAAACAAAAAGTAATTTCAAAAATTGAAATTTTATTCGCAGTAAGAGGGCACTCTTTTATTCCTCCTGATCGTGTCTTTGGTCACAATGAAGTGGAGTGCAAAAAGTTGGAAATAATTTTAGAACCTCAGGAATATTTGGATATTTTTTCAAAATATGGGACTGTTCTGAAAGTTGGAAAGGATGTTGAAATTTATGACTGGAAAGCTGAAACCAGCAACTTTATTAAGCCTCCAGGACAGTGGCATTTTGCTTTTTCAAAAATGAAAAGAATGATTATTACAAAGAAGTCAAAAGGCGTAGTGTAAAAAAACGGATGTAAATAACCTACTAACTACTCATTACGGAAATGAGTGGAAAAATTATCAGCGTTTAATTTTTTACAAATTTGTCATAGAGGGAGATGCAATACCAGGTTATGTTGAGGAAGACATATTATGTGAACGTCATGCGATAGAAGATGAAATCAATGTTGCAATCTAATAAATAAATTGATTAACTTATTAATCTTAAGTATTTTTTTATTTTTAACGATTTTTATTATTAAATTAAATTGTTTTGTAAACTTCTAAACTAAATAAAAAAAAAATAAAGACTTCTAATTTTTAGCTTCTCAATATTTATTTATTATTTACTAAAGTTATTTTCAAAACGAGCAATCTCCTACTGTTAGTGTTATACTGTACAATCTCTAAACAAAATGTTGTCAGAACTAAGACAAAATCTTGTCTTTTTAAGCAAAAAACTGGTAAATCATCTCTGCATAACTATATGAAAAGGTTAAAAAAATCCGAATGGAAAAAAAAAACATTTTTTGATTAAGTTATTGGTTTTTTTTTTGGTTTTCTGAAAATTTAGTGAACATGGAGATTGTACACTTTGAAACTAGTGATGAAGTTTTCCGAACGAATAGTGCCGAAATCACAACAGGATTTGTTTTTCTCACACGCGTTCAAAAACGATTTTCGATAATTATCGCATAGGTATCTTTTGTATTTGACTAGCGACAAATAAGTACGGGAACTCGACGCGATAAACGTATAATATTGTTTCGCACGAAAAAACGGCGATAATACTATAGCTAATTAAAGGACGGCGAACATTTTTTTTTTTCATTTTAAATTATCGGCGTGTATTACACACGAGTCGTTTTTAATCGGCGGAGCCGGTTAAATATTTGATTAGACCGAAGATGTCGTGACTGTTTCCATTATCTCATTAAATATTGAATAATATTGTGCCACTCGTTTACAGCCGACGGCACCGAAACGAAACGTAAAAGTATTGTTTCGAGTTCCGTAAATTCGCAGCCAGCAGCCGTATTTTTAGTATTCGAGTCGGCGACGGCGGTACTGTTTGTTTGCCCGTAGAAAGCAAATAATATCATATTTTGATCGGCTTTTCGAAAAACTATTATTGTTCTACCGAATAAACACTGCCACATCCTACGCGTTCCGGGCGCTCGCACACGATTAATACGGTAACGTACAATAACAATGCCCGTTTAGAAATAATAGTTCTATACAATGATTTTTTTTTTTTATATATATATAATAACTAAAACGATTATTATACCGGGATGGTAGACGATCATCGCGCGTAGTCCAATAATAATACTACGCGACCCCTCGAGGTTTCACGAATAAAACGACCGGGATGAAAAACTACGTTATTCGATTTCCGACATGGATATTATTTTTGTTCGGCGGCGTTTGTTGGAATATTCGTTATTTTACGGTCTACCGTGGACATTATCGGCGACCGAAGAAAAGTTTAAAACCGGAACCTTTACTGGAGCCCATATTTCTCAATTCAAGAAACCGGGGACCTTTTAAATAAAATACAAATGTTCGCGGTCCTTATCGGTTTCACGAAATAACCGAACATTTTATTTAAATTGGATTTTGTTTGAATCGGAGAAAATACAAAGTGCCTACCGAAGCCGGGGAAAAAAGCCGCCGGAAATATTAAAATGAAACGTAATTGGAGGAGAACGACAAACGTTACGAAAATTACCTCGTATTGGTTTTTTTCGCATGCGTTTTTTTTCTGCAAGTGATGTGTTTGGGCCAACAACATCTCGTTGGCAGTTCATTTTTTTTTTTATCTACTTTTTAGAACGTTCGAATCTGAGCCGTTATTAATTATTGTGATTTCCGGGATTCGTTAAAAAAACAAAAAAAAAAAATAACAATAACAAAGTATGAACGAATCAATTAAAAACTGTACAATTCCACGGGGGCTCGTATTTTCATCGGAGAATAATAATATCTTCGTTTTATGTGCAAGGGTATCTAAGTATTGAAATTAAAATTAAAATTGCAAAAGTGTCATTATTAAAACGTCGAAATTCGGAACGACACAACCAAAAAGCTATTGCTTTAGTAAAATGCAACTATTGTTGATTTCCTCGTTTTTAGATCGATTTAGAAATTTCCGTCAAAATTGAACTTCTAAAACGTGTAAACAAATAGGCTAATGGATTTTTTATATTATTATATAGCAAAAAAAAAAACTTTCGCTGAACTTTGTGTCAAATGTTCGAACATTTCTAATGGCTATAGAGATAGCTAAAAAATTGACAGAATGTTTTGAAAATTTTACCGCGTCTAGAAAGGGGTAATGTATTCAGTGAGAGTTTAAAATCTCGACGATTATTTTTAACGGAATTGCAATAAAATCGAAAAGGACCTTTTCCGTTAAATTTCGTAAATGTTTCGGTTTTTTTCCCCATTATTGAGGAAACTACAGGGGAATTCGAAAAAATGACCTCCACCTCGGTTGCACCAAATAAATCCGAAATACAACGGAAAAGCACTCTTGTCGTTATTTTTTTTTTTTCATTGAAACGTTGATTCCTGGTAGACAAATTGTTCACAGACGGGGGGGGGAAACACGTATCATGGTTAAACATTGGTTTTCCACCAACACGCAACACACATTCCCGGCTATATACACTCGGAACATAAAACAACCGAACGCATAGCCAGAACACAATTTACCGTTTAATCGCATTTGATATTAGCGCCGGAATGAAATAAATTTCCCGTATAGTTTCAGAATTGAGTTTGCGAGCGGTCGAAATGAGTTTGCGGGAAACGGACGTCGAGGTGACCACCAACATAGCGCTGCTGAGGCGTTTGGGATTTTTCGTGTTGTTCAACCCGAACAGCCGGAAAATATTCGACTGCAACGTTTACCGGGCGTTGTGCGTTTTGGTGACCGTCGTCATCGAGTGCCTGACCGCGTACGGGGTGATCGGTCTGTTCAGCGTCACGGACGGCCCGCTGGACAACATCAACCTGTCGAACCTGTTGGTGTTCTATCAGATAAACGTCCTGTGCCTGGTGGAAATGTTCACGTTCATGTACAAGGCGGACGACATTTGGCGTCTGTACGACGTGACGCGCGTCGACTTCCTGACCGGCGGCCGGGGCCGCCGGCACGCGCGCGTCCTATACGAATACCGCGACACGTCCGTGAGGATCACAAACTATCTGTACGTGTTTCTGGTCTCGTCCGTGTTCACGTGGATACTGTACCCGCAACTGTTGAACATCATCACGTTCGTGGGCGGTACGCAGCGCGGCCACGGCGCGGCGAACAAACGGTTCTACAACGTGTTCGACATACGGTACCCGGTGACCACGCAGACGTACAACGACTACTACTATCTGTTCTACCTGATGGAAGTGTCCGTGATATTGGCCATGGGTTACACGCTCATCATGTTCAACACGCTGTTCATTTCGTTCTCGTTCGTGCTGATGGCCCAGTACGAGATCGTCGCCAAATCGTTCGAAGTCATCGGCCACGGACAGACGCACGCCGCCGACGACCGCCGGGAAACACCCGCAATAGGTATAGAAAATCCGCCCTACCCTCCCGGTCACAGGCCGCTGCGGCTGACCGGAGCAAAGGAATCCCGACCCCCGGTTGCTTTTGCTTTTCAAGCCAAACTCCGGCTCTATTAAAATTGTTTAATATTTTTTGCACGTTTTCAGGAAACGAAAACAGTCGAATCGATGACGAGGCGTGTATTGCCGACTTTAAATCGATTGTTTCCGATCACGTACGTCTTTATCGGTAAGTACTTTAAATACAAAAAAAAAAAAACAAAATAAATCTAAAATTACATATTATAATTATTATAATTAAAATACAGTCATTTGATTTTTTTTTTTATATTCAAACGTGATACACATTGTATACATAATATTTGTATGCATGGTTTTTTTTTTTATAGGATGCTGAAATTGTATTATTCTATTTTATGGAATATTCTCATACCGTCAGTTGTCATAACTTCGAGCGGAGTTATAGTGCTAACGTATTCTTTGGTTTTGGTAAAGTTCAAGAACAATATTAATAGGACTCGGAATTTGAAGCGTAATAAATAATATAAAAAACACACAATTGTTTGGAAAAAGCAAAAAAAAAAAAAAAAGAAGCCTAAACGAAAATTCAGTTTTATTGAAAATACCTTATTGTTACGGACCGTCGTCTTTAATAATTTATCGTATTTACATGTAAAAATGGCCACTTTAATGGAATTATTTAAATTTAAAATGTGGCTAACATAAATTATAAAAAAGTAGTAAAAGAATTAATACATTTTAAATTAAAAAAAAACGAATTAACCACGGTAATTGTTTTAAAGGTAAAGATTATTTGCAGATGACCATTTTTTTTTTTATAGTAAAATTATATAAAAAAAAAAAAATAAAAAAATATTGTAATTATCGAAATAATTGTTATCAAAGCAATAAAATAAGCCATTTATATATGAAAAAGCAAAATAATTTCGATTTAATTACATTTGAAATTGCTCGAAACGAATTTATGAGTAGAAATTGTGTTTCTATCAACAAATAGAAAACATAGAAACGTTCGCTATAAAATCCAAGCCCTAATATGTTTTAAATAAAATTATACGATTCGTAATAATTTCTTCTTCGCCTGAGATTTTCACATCTTGTTATGTCGTCACATTTCGTATTAGCCGAAACCGCGGTCGTAATTGATGGAATTGCATTACCCATTATTATTATTATTTTAAATCGTTTATTAATGTTAGTTATTTTTTCTATAATAACTTTGCATTAAATTTTAAATTTTACGACATTATATTACCCCCAGATTTTGTCGAATAGATTTTCACATCGTCCGGATCGACGACCATCGTGGACATATTGAAGTTTAACTTGGCCGTTTTTTACGTTTTGGTCGACTTGTTCATCCTCTGCTATCTAGTGGATATGATTAACACCAACGTATGTCGTCTATTTTTTACGCCCAATATCCAAACCAACTCGCGTGTATCGATCCTAACCTATTGAATCTTTTGTTGTTCCGCAGAAAGAGTCCGTCAAGTTCAGAATGTACAGTTGCAACTGGACCTCGTTGAATGTGAAATTCAGAAAACTGTTGTTGTTGTCGATGCAAATGTACGACAATCACAAATCGACCGTGAAAATTACACCAAAAATCATCGTCAACATGCAATTTTACGCCAACGTACCCACTTTAATTTATTTATTATTTTTTTTTTACTATAAGAACAGAAAAATCAACGAATAATTATTGTTATTTTTCATAGGTGATGATTAGGTCGTTCAATGTTCTTTCCGTCTTGATGAAATCGTATTCCAGGGACAAATATCAAACGTAACGATTTCCGTGTTGTATCGACTATTGCATTACACTCTTTTATATTTACTTTATTCGTTGTCAGCGTGAGTCGTAGATTTTTTTTCAATCATATTATATAAATATGAATACATCATTCGTGTATAGGTACCCGTATACGTATATGCCTACTATACTCGAGTAGAGTTTTTTATTTTTACTATACGTAAGTTTTGCAAAATGTTTGTGGCTTTTTATATGTTAGTTATAATGCAACAATAAATTATTGCAATCGAAAACCAAGTATGGTTAAACGTGTTTTGATACATTTAAATATATAAATGTAGTTTTAAAATACAATATCAATTACAGTTATTCGTGTTTTAATGAATTCTAAAATAAATTCAAACTAAACCGCCGATAAAAATAAATTTCAACGTTTTTATTCACAAAAAAAAAAAAAAAAAAAATTGAAAACTATAACCTAACCACATCTAAAGAAAACGTTAACCTCAAGTGTTTGGTGAAAATGTTACAAGTTTGTACGATTATTTTTGACCGTATAACAACAAAACGAATTCCCGTATGTTATTCCCGGTTTCTTCATATAATTTAGGTAAAACTACAATTGAAATAAAAAAAAATACCGCCCCCAGCGCGTCGGCTTTACAAACTTTGCTACCAGAGAGCATCCCTGAAGTCGGTAGAAAAGTCGTTTACAGGGAGAAAAAAAAACATAACTCATAATAAAACTCGTTATGTTAATAATCTAAGAGTTGAAAAAAAAAAATTATTCTCACTTCTAGGGCCCGGAACTTAATGATCTAAACAATTTGAAAAAAATGCATAAAATGGCATTAAATTTTTTTTTTCTAATGGATTATTCAAATAAATTAGTGGACATTTATTGAAAAAAAATAAAAAAATATTTTAATAAATTGCAGTTAAAAGGTGACTTTTTAGAGATGGGTAAGTAATTAAACGTTGAATCTTACTTGCATTCTGTTCTTGATTTGTCCTTTTTTTCCATTAAATATATTTGACAATAATTTTAAATAGCTTAGGTGCAACGACGTGCATTTAAGAGACAAAAGAATATTATTAATATTTTGATTTTTCTAAAATATATAACGACAATACAATATATTCCCTCCAGAAGTATAAAAATGCATTAAATAACCAAAAAATAATCGTATGGCAAAAATTTCGTATACCAAAAATGGTACCATCGGCTTCTACGTTACACGAAAGACATTTCTATATATATGTGCAACGTAGGTTAGCTTAGAGCCTGGGGGAAAAAAAAAATGCATTGAGTTCTGGGCCTAACTCATTACCTATTTTTTGCGAGATTAGATTATTGTTATAAATGATTAACTATAATGCGGGACGAGTTTCTACGATCGGGTATTTTAATTGATTTTTGGTTATAGAGGCGAGGTTAGGTTAGGATGTGATTTCCTAACACTTTATAATAGTAAATTCATCATTTAGTTTCGTTCTTCATGCTTCGGCGGGCCAACATTGATCGATGACTTTTTTTCTTTTTTTTTTTGCCCAAACTTATAAGATCCCTCGGCCATTTCTTGTACTACGCATAATCATTTGGTTGTTGTTCGATATTCCACCGAACAACAGAAACGTCGCCAGTGTTCGATCGTATTTTCGTGTACCAATATTGGTACTCTACTCTACTTACGTATTTATTTAAATCGATAATTTCGGAACACGCGGTTTCTATTGAATTGCACCACGTCGGCGAAGATTGCTAAAGGTTTTAAACGAATATCGAAATACATTTTTTTCTCTTTCGATATTGCGGATGTCACTAAAACAATATGACAATATTGCACGGTTTGTATTTATTTTTATAAGGTAATTAATACGTAATAATAATAACGAGGAAGTGATAATTTATATTTTACAGTGTACACACACACATACATTTTAAAGGTTTTCAAAACGTATAAATCCGTGTTTCGATCGTTAACGATTTTTAATCGATATACATATATTTATTTGTAACAATAAACGCCGATCGGATCTTTTTTTTTTTTTACACGGATATCGATAGAGTGAGTACAGACGATTAATAAAAGATTTATACAATATTTGGTAGGTAATGAATTTACAACCGTGCTACAACAAATAAAATAAAACAAGTAATTTAAATTTTGAGTATATACTAATGGGTACGTACACTGTTTACGACGACGTGTGTAAATTACCTATACGCGTACATCTATTCTATTGTTTCAAAGCGTTTTAATTTAAACATTTAACAAAGTATGTGCCTAGTTGTAAAAAAAAAAAAAAAAAACCCAATAATACAAAGGAAACAGAACGGGCTTTACGATTCGTGACCGATTAGATCGACAAGACGTATTTGTATCGTCCCTTTGAAATCCTGGTTCGCGCAGGCCGAGTAAATTTAAGCGGATCCGGATTCGCATCCATAATTGCGTAGTAGGTATTGTTCACGCCCCGGGCTGACTTTTGATTATATTCACATTACGACATCGAGTAACTCGCCTGTGAAATTTGTCGCGGTAGATAAAGGGTCGACAAGTGGCGACCCGAATAAATCTAACGCGGACCGACAGATTCGTTTTGTTCCGGTTCGTTCGGCTCGCTTTGAATATAAAAAGTCCCGGAGAATATTTCTGCCGTGAACGCGAAACGACGCCAGAAACGGGAATTTTCGAAAGTCGAAAATAACGTACAGAGGGGGCTAGGGGATGCGTTAAAACGGAAAGCTGATGGTAGAAGACCGCCGGGAAGGCACCGCGTACACGATCGGAGAACGAAAAACCCATCTCGGCGGGTGTCCCGATAATCCGGGACAAGTGACCGAGAACCGTTGAGAACAGAGGGCGGTGTGTATACAGCAGTCAGTCGTGCGCCTTGATGGTTTCTGATAACCTCAAGAAGAATATTAACAGAGACGAGAAATACAAATGCTACGAATTCGGCTGGAAATGACGGAACAAAATGATCTATGTGCATGAGGCGATTTTCGAAATGCATTCGCGTCACTCGCCGTCGGACTCGCGGAAGAGTGGTGGTCATTTTATGAACAATCGTCGTTTGAAAATGCACTTTATACACGTAAAATACGAAAACGATAGAATCCGATTTGGGTACAATTACGCGTCGACTGCCGTGCGGCGTATAATTTATCGAAGCGGGAACGGGGCTTAATAATTTATTATAATAATAATAATAATAATAATATTATTTACAATGTAGAATCTTAAATATAATATTTTATAAATTTTATTACAAACGTTATTATACTTAATGTAAAACGGTTAACCGATTTAAAAATACAATTGGTGTTGTGTGTGTTGGGCTAACGTCGTGTAAGCGTAACGTTTACTTGACATTCATTCTTTGAATTGTTCGAATCGCTTAAATTATCGGTGAAGTAGACGTACCACAAGAACATTGGATGGATTTTGCGGCAAGGTGACGTTTCGATAAGGTTTTTTTTTCCGGGGGACATTTCGATTGTTACATCACCGGGCGATGACGAAACATTCATTTCAAAACAGATTAAAATATTCCTCATCCTTACAAAAAAAAACCGGATCAAAATGTCTCGGTGCCGATTTTGCTCGATTTTGAACGAGCGGGACAAATAAAACATAAGTATACGGTACTTATTATAAAAGCGCGCGCGAAAAAGTATAATAAATGTAAGTATATGACAGTACAATTGAAATTTAAGCCGTTATAAAACAGCAGTTTATCGGGAAAATTAAAGAATTTTTATTGTTTTCGGTTTAACGGCAGATTTATAATAATACAATTATACAGATTAGGTTTAAACTAGCGGTAGGCAAATACCATCGATGATTTTGTTAAATATATCGATGTTTAGTGTTCGGTATACCGACGAAAACATCGAGGTTTTATTTCGATGTTTTTACATTTTTGTATTAGTATTTTTTTAAATTATTTGTATAACAATTTTATAAATTTATATATTTATTCTGTTCGAGCCGGAAATGGGTAATTTGTTTTTACAGTTCTTATCGTCTGTTCCTAGTGAACGTTTATTTTTTAAAGCGGGATTGACTTTGAATAAACATAGAAATCGATTAACATCTAAGCATTTAACCTTAATTTCTATTTTTCAATCCTTAGATGATAAATCTATCATACACTATGGTAATGTATTCAGCATATTTTTAAGAATAACTTGTATTTATATATAATAAAATTCAATTTACCTACGCCTTGAATTAAATTGTTTTTTTATTTGGTAATATAGTAGGTAATCTAGTATTCACCTATTTTTTTTTTTTCAAAAATAAAAAGATTTGAAAACTCGACCCCCTAGGCTTATAAAAATGAGTGATTGCCTATCATCATCGGATCACTTTTTTTCTACTTGTTTATGCTATGCAAATATTTTATGTTAAAACATCGAAATACATAAATGTTTTCCTTGAAATTCCGATGTATCGATACTATCAATGTTTAAAATTTCAATCAATCGATACATAGAAACATCGATGTTTAACAAATTTTGCCCATCTCTAGTTCAAACGCAACGTAAAATTGTCTCTAGGAGAGCGTTTTGAATGTTTTTCTCGGGCGGAACAATAAAATATGATGTGATTAAGAACAAAAAAAAAAAAAAAAAACGATTCCCGTTATCGCGAAATGGCAATCGTTTTCGGCCGCAGCTGATGATGGGTTTATACAGGAGGACTCTGCTCAGAGGACGATGCAGTCTCTGCTGCGTTTGCAGCCGGCCACCTCGTTGTTGTTGGCCCTGGCGGCCGCATGCCGTCAGGTCTGGATTAGCGTTACGTGACTGGTGACCACCGAGTTGTGGCGCCGGTACGACGCGCTGTTGACGTGCGTCAGGTTCATGTCCTGCAGGACGGTGGACTCGACGGCCGTCTGGCCGGCCCGGGCGAACGGACAGCAGCAGAACAGGTACCGGTTGAAGTGTTTGCGGAACACGCCGCTGATAAAGTACAGGGCCACCGGGTTCACGCACGAGTTGATGAAGCTCAAGCAGAATCCGACGATGCGGAACGCGTGCCAGTAGTCGTCGTACACGTCCCGGGAGTACGGATAAAAGTGGAACCACACCATGAATACGTGATACGGCAGGAAGCTGACCATGAATATGATGACGAACGACAGCACCATCTTGGCCACCTTCTTCCGGGCCCGGATCTGGCCCGACTGGCCGGTGTGCTGCAGCTCGCCCGGCATGTTCCGGGTGGACACCATCAAGTGGTGGGCCATCAGAAAGTAAAAGCACCCGATTATGCACAGCGGCACCACGTAGTACACGAGCAACTTGAACAGGACCATGCCCTTGGCGTAACCGTCGCCAAACGAATCGGGAAACGGGTAACAGTATTCGATGGTCCGGTTGCTGTTGGGTATCGCCTCGGAGGCCAGGTACGAGAACGTGGCCGACGGCGTGGCCAGCACCACGGCCAGAATCCATATGGCCACGGCAGTCATCAACGTGAACGGCTTGGACGAAACGTGGCGCCGGATCGGGTTAACGATGGCGCAGTACCTGCCAACGGATAATTTCGATTATTAACAAACAAATAATATCCCGACACAGTATCAGATTTTGGATTATTTTCACCGAATCAAAACAGTCGGGTTTCAGACCGAAATAGCGTTAAACAAAGTTCGAAATCCAGTTAAAAACGCGTTATATACTTAAGTTAATCATTTGTAAAGAACGTTATGCCAATAAAAAAAAAAAAAAAAAAAAAATGCAATACCGCAATAGGAAATCCGGCGCGTTTAATTTTAGGGAATGATCGTAACGATTGAAAGAGGAAGATTATAGGAAAAAATCCGATTTCCGGTACTAACGATTAATTGAACTTATTGTTATATCAACGCAACGAATGTCCAAACCGACGATTTATTACTTTTACGGTTAAATTCCAGAGATTGTTATGTCATTTAAGAGGATTGGGGGATATCTCTACTGATAATTGTTTCTCTTTTTGTCCAACACGCGTACACAGTAATTAATACAGCAATTATTCTTCAATCGGTTTGATCTACGTGGCGAAGCGACTATAGTACTGAAAACCCATTTGAATTTTTGCGAGACGTGCCACTTTTTTTTCGAATATCGATTTGAAAATTTATTTGGGTGGGGGGGAAATAAACTGAAATTATATTGTAAAAAGTGGTTCGACCGATTTCACAGACATTTCACTCTGAATTCAAATCGGTTTTAGGGAATTCTTATGGCATCACTAATTCACAGACTTATCGAAGGGAAATTGATTTAAATTGCTATGCTGTTTATACGAAGAAAGAAATTATCGGTATCCAATCCCCTCAATACCGTCTACTACAATAGAAAATTGTCAAAATAAATTATAATATCCTGAGTTACGCCTGTTGCACTTTCAAAGATTATTATTTTTCGAATATATATCAAGAGTTTGAATCGCGATGACAGAAAAGTAAATTTCCCGTCAAAAGTATTCCTGGTGACATACGAGTCATTTGAGGTATTTTTTTTTATAAATGTCTAAGTACATTTTTACGTTTTTTTTTTTTCGTACCTATTCATCAAAAAAATTGCATTTTAAAAGTCAACATTTTTTAACGTTTTAATTGATTCATTTGCTTAAAACCACAACGCAAATTCGATTCGTTTAGTATTTTTAAAACACGGGAGATAAAAAAAAAAAAAAATAACTTATTTTTTTGACTTTTTTCGGACTGGTGACCGTCGAATTGATCACAGCGGTAAAGTTTCTTTTTCAAAATGGTTTTCCGTTTTTACCAGACAATTTGTTAGTTTCGAATGATGACACTAAACAAATAAACTGTGGTGATGTCTTTAATATTATTACATTTAAATATTTTCACTTATTCGGCCATCGTTACAATGAACAAATACGAAAAAATTACGTACAAATATTGTAAAAAAAAAAAATATTAATCGGACCCGAGATCCGAAAACGAATAATAAGTACTTTCAGCCGTTGCCGACGAAATTACCTTCATGCGGATGTACAAAAGTAATAATTGATTGATAAAAGATGAGAAATATTGATGGAAAAATTAATCTCTTTTGTTAACGACGTTCCCGAAATCACCACGTGCGTGTTATGTCACCAATCCAACACTACTACACGCTATTTTAAACGATAATTATATAAAAAAAAAAAAAACTATGTTTTCATAAAATATTTAGAAAACGTCATGTTGGACGCCACCGGTGTTTTCGCGTCATTTTCGGTTCTTGGACGATTTCCGGACAACCGACCACGACACCGGGCTGATTAACACTCGACCGGCGTCTCAGACGTGATGATATTTTATTTGGCCGATTCGACTTTTCACTACTATTTACCTCTCGGCGCTCAGGGCGGTGAGCGTGAACACGGACACACCGATGGACACGTCCTTGGTGGCTTCGCTGAGTTTGCATATGAGTTCGCCGTACGGCCACGACTCGACCGTGTACATGGTGGACGTGAACGGCACGCACGTGATGATCACCAGCAGGTCGCCGAGGGCCAGGCTGAGTATGTACGTGTTCGGCACGTTCCGCATGCTCCGGTGCCGGATGAACACCAGCACCAGCGTTCCGTTGCCCAGCACTCCGACTACGAATATCATGGCGAACACCACGGGCACGATATAAGTCTCGGGTCGGCTCGAGTACGGCACGTACATGTTGTCGTCCGAAACCGGCTCCGTGATGGACGCGTTCATCGTCACCGCGATCGGTAATCACCACGGCCGCGATTCGGGGCAGACTCTGCAGTCACCGCCAATCCTAAGAACGAAAATATAAAAAAAAAACATTGATCAATATTTCCCAAGGTGATACGCACCAGAAGAGGGCGAAGAGGCCCTACTATTTTTTTTTTTTTTACAAAATTCTATAGTTTTAATTACAAAAAAAAAAAAAAATAAAATTTAACGCCTAATAATACCACCTTCTTATATATTGAATCCAGCAAATGACTTAATCAGCTAATAACCACGAATCGTGATAATAAATCAGCCGAGCAACGCTATGACGCGGTAACCAACATTCTTATCAATTTACACTTTTTGATACCAAAATCAGGGACTGGAATCAGGAACCGAAAGTACCGGTTCCTGAAGAAAATTTTAAAACCGGAACCTTTACTGGAGCTCGTATTTCTCAAGTCAAAATACTGGAACCTTTTAAATAAAATACAAATCGAATCCCCTAATCGATACCGATTGAGTTTTCTATAAAAATAGACCATTATTATTATGCCAATCGTCGAGACTGTACTGGCAATCGGATAAAATTTCTGAAAACACGTTTGGATTCGCCATAAAAGTTACTGAAAAATTAATTTCTCACTTTTTTTAAAGCTATTTTGTTGGTAGTTTTATCATTAAAAAAAAAAAAAAAATTCCTCCTAACAATAGATAATGCTATTTGAATCTGAATGTTTATGAATTGATATTAACCGGAACCGAAACCCTTATTTTATAATTTTAAGAACTGAAACTATTTAAATTTTTAAGAACCGTACCGGAACTAGAAGCAAAAAAATCATTAAGTTCCCGGCTAATATACTCACGATTAAAATGCATAGATTTTCCGCTGTATACCCTCTAAAACATCACCGAATGCTGGCACGCTCTGTGTCCGCGTATTGTAGAGGTACTCTCTACAGAAATAATCGACGATACGATCATAAGATGATAGGCGATTGGAGTGTTGCCGAAGAAGAGGCAGGTCTAAGAAAGTGTGGCTAGAGATTAAATTGGATGGATTTTAGTAGAAGGGGCCCAAGTCCAAAAACTTTGGAGTCCAGCAACTTTACAGAGAGGAAAGATAAAAAACTTTTCGTAACTTTTCATTTTTTTTTTTTTTGTTAAAAATTAATTTTACGACTTTGATATTATATTTATGTTTCATATTTTATGTTTTTTACAATTTATGTATTAATAATATTCAATTAAATCTTAATAAGCCCGTTTGGATAAATCCTTTTATATCCGTAATGTGACCTAAATATTTCCTCTCTAAATATGAATCAATAGGTGAATAGAAAATGGGCGGGCCACTGTTGAAGATTGCAATTTGAGATGGTCGGATCGATATCTCTCTAATTTATTTTACATCTGTACGCAACAATGAATCATCGCAAACGGAAAACGAATCTTAGCAAAGTTCGTTAATAATGTTTTGATAAATTAAAATTGAAAATCCTATTCATTCGCAACTACGATATAAATTACAACTGTCCGTCTTTTTTCGTCCGAAATTGTTGAGCATTTTTAAGGAGCCAAGAAAGTTTTATTCGCATAAACTGGCAAATGGCGAAAGGCCATAATTATCAAAATTTGCACTTTAAACATTTATATACATAAAAAAAAAAAATGATAACATTGATTTTTTTCTTCTATTTTACAATTAAGTTCAACTTATGTAATTTATTAAAGCCAGAAAATGATGTCATTTGGACATTTAAAAAATATAATATGCACAAAAAGGAAAAACGACAATAACGTTAAATGCGAGAAAATGACTCCTTTAAGCGTTTTATCATTATGCAAATGAAAAACAACCAGATAATGTGACCAAACTCATTTCCTAATATCTTGATAATAAACTTAAATTTGTAAATCGCAGTGGTACCATTTTTTACGCGGCTTAAAATTTCACACAGCATCAATGTATAAACCGAAAATAAAAACCGTCCGATTGCGGCGGGAGATGCGGAGAGGACACGTGGAAGGCGAAAATACGACTAGTCGACTCCGGACTTTCGCGGGATAAAGACTGAGAAGAAGTTGGGGAATTTACACGTTTTAAAAAAAAATTTAAATTGAAAAAAGAGATTGCCTACCTCCCAAACGAATAAAAAAACCTATTGAAATATACCGTCGCATAATACAGTACCGGTTTATTTTTCCTTTACAAAGGATACTAAAATTTATGAGAAAAATATTGGCACGAGAACAATATTCGAAAGACATCTTTTGTCTCTTTATCTCTCGTTTTGTCTTTTTATATTTAAGATAAATATCTTAACGACGAGTCAACGATAATATTTTCACACACCCCACCACCCCTTCCCGGTAATACACCATTTCTGAAATGTCGGCCTTTGGGATTTCGGTACCATCGACGGTGCTTATAGAACAGCAACGTCAAATCCAACAAATAATGGAAAACTCCCGCGATTACAGTGTCTGTTCATTTATTATCCGTAAAAAACGTCGGATCGAACACAGATATCCGTATTCATAAAAATTTATATTGCGTAAATTTGGTCTTTGTGATGAAACAGAATCGTGATGGTCGCACGTATGCTTTTGGTTTATGTGTTTTCATTGTTTTTCAATTCAGCACGAAAACTCGGTCCAAATACTATTGCATACAAGTTTTTCTATAAATAAGAAATTGTCAAAGATTATATACTTGCAGGAACGCCATATTTCAAATATTTTTATATAGACGAGAAATATACAGTTTTCGAAATACTGTGATGTCGTATATTTAAAAAAAAAAACGTAATCTACTAAATAATATACGAAATACTAGTTTTTTTTTAGTTTTTTATATAAAATATTGATTAGGTACATAACTTCGTAAACTGTGTTTAAAAAATCATATTTCAAAAAATAATAATTTATCGTTTCCACCGTAAATATAAAAAAAATAGAGTAATACGATTGGTTTGCACTGAACGGAGTATAATTTACTTACTTTAAATTCGTATTTTTAAACAACACGAATAACAGTGATTCAAGCATAATTATAAGACCGAAATATCAATTAAAAAAGATACACGTTTTAATAATTATGAACAAAATAAATAATAATCAAGTACAATAACATTATAAATGTTAGCGGTGAATTGCCGAAGTGACATGTTGTAAAAGAAAGTTCAAATTCTAAAGACGATTGCAAATATATCACCGAATATGACTAAATAAAAAGCATTAAAACCCGCGTTTATTTCGCTTAATATTTCGAAAAGTATACCTTCGGTGTCATTTCAGTTCACTTATTATGTCGTACAAAATTATTATTATTTTTTTTTCTTTAAAATAACCGATATTTGTCCTTTATAAGAATGTATGGGTATTGTCTACTAAATCTGAAATTCCACAATAAAGCATTTTCGAAGTTTTTCGGTTGGAACATGCATGTTCCGGTCGAAAACTTGTTCGCAGACAGAATGCACAGCGCCAATCATAGTGAAACCGTTCGAAATTTAAAAAAAAAAAAAAAAAAAAAAACCGGTAAATAGCTTATATCAATACTTTTTACTAACCGATTCGGAAATATTCCGGAATCCTATGCTAATGGAGTTAATTCGAATAGTTATTATAGGGTACACGCGTGTTTGATGCATACGAGGTATGACAATAAAATAACGAGACTTTTTGAATAAAAGTTGTTTATTTTAAAAATGTTATAATTTAATGATTATCACCTTCAAAGTACCTTCCCTCAGCATCAATACACTGTTGCATACGTCGCTGCCATTCTTGAAAACAATGTTGCCAATTGCTTTCATTCAGCCCTTTTAGAAGTTCTGCCGTTTTCATTTTTACGTCATCAACTGTTTGAAAATGGGAAAAGAAATAAGAAGGAAATAAGAAGAAGTCACAAGGAGCAAGGTCTGGCGAGTACGGGGGATGTTGAAGTACAGAAATTTTTTTTTCAGTTAAAAAACGTTGAATTGAAAATGCACTGTGAGCTGGAGCATTGTCTTGGTGAAGAACCCAGCCATTTTTCCATAGATCTGGTCGCTTCTTTCTGACACGTTCTCTTAATTTAATTAATACCTCTTTATAATAATATTGATTAATTAATTTTGTCGATTTTTTCAACGTTTTCGTTTGTTGAAGACGTAGTAGGACGTCCAGAACGATCGTCGTCTTCGACGTCCTCCCTTCCACTACAAAACCGTTTGTGCCATTCAAAAACACGAGCTCTTGATAAACATTCTTCACCATAAACTTCACATAACATACGAAACGATTCCGCGGCAGTTTTTTTTAATTTAACAAGAAATTTAATGTTAACACATGTTGTTCGATTTTTATATCTAACATTTTTCGGCAGTATAGTCGAACTCGCACTAATAACAAGGCTACTAACGTATAAGAAAATGAATCGATGCCATCAGTGTTCATAGTACTTTTAGATAAGTGTTTTCTAATCATATTTCAATAATCGTTTTATAGATAACGTTAATAGTTTAGGTCATGTTTAGAAAGTCTCGTTATTTTATTGTCATACCTCGTATTGCCGCGTTATTAGAAATTACCGTAGTTTTGACTGTCGCGACGGTCGTTCCGACTTTTGATAATAAACGAAAAACCGTATTTTATATTCTCATTAATAAATATAAATATTGAGACGCCTTGGCGACTTTGGAAAATATTATGCGTACATCTATCATTTTAAACGCGTCGAAAAAACGAAAAATGTCGTGCCCCTGCCCCCGAGCCGGCCTAAAAATACAATATTCGAGAGTATTTATTCAGTTAGTTTAATCTCGAAATGTACTTACAGATTTCAGCCGAGTAACAAGGAATAGATTTAACGTATTGAGTAGAAATTGCCATTTGTGTATCCGGTTTTAAAATACACATTGCCGGTTTAGGACACTGGGGGATTCTACGATTTTTTCACGATTATTATTTAGGTATATATCGGGTACCGCATCCTCTCATGTTGGAAATTCTCGTGCACATCACCGGTAGTAAACCATAGTCATTACCAGTGTTGAGACGCACATGTGTAAAACGTATATCCTGATTAAGATAAAAGATAATCGCTCCGAAATCGTCAGGATACGGATAAAGATAACAAATACTTGAATTATCTCAGATTAGATATATTAGACGGATGGACATTTTTTTTATTGTATTATATTGTTGACGCGGCAACTATTCGATCGGCTCACAAAACGGCTCTCCCCGAGTCAGCAGAGTTCCCGCCTCTTCCTGCGCCTCCCGAGTGGACCGTGGTCAAGCGGAAGGTGAAAGTCACGCCAAAGGCCGCAAAGCCACGCTCCAGGAAGGAGGCGTTGGAGGAGCTGAAGAAGCGGGTCCGAAAACGGCGGCGGTAACTGTCCGGGTCGCCCCAGACTCGGCAGTGACGCTGCCCGCCACGATGAAGAGGATCACCTCGGGAGTTGATCTTAAGGCCTTGAAAATCGTGGTCTTGAACGCTCGCGCGAGCCGTGCGGGCGGTATCACTCTCGAGGTGAGGAAGGAGGTGGAGGAGGCCGCCATTTTGGCGGAAAAGCTGCAGGCGGTGGTCGGCGTCAACGGCAGGGTTAACCGGCCGACGGCAACGTCCTCCGTCCTACTCTTCGACGTGCCGCCATGGATCGCGGTTAAGGTTGTGCAGGACTCACTCATAGTGGCGGGCGTGGTGTCCGCGGGGGCAACCCCAACGCCCGTCCTCTTACGGCCCACACTGGGAGTTCGGAGCGGCAACATCGTTGCCAGCTTCGTACTCCCGGCGGCGGGCGCGGTAAAGATCGGCGAGGCCGGCCGAATTCAGGTCGGATGGAAAAGTACTCGGCAAAAGGCCTCCGGTCTGTTATCGGTGCCAGGACCGCGGACATCACGCTGCCGAGTGTAAAAACTCGGCACGGCAACGGCGTTGCTACCGGTGTAACGGCGAGGGCCACCTTGCCGCGAACTGTGGCCGCGTCGGTAAGAGGATGCGGCGGCCTCAAAAAAGGGATGCCCCCGCCAACCAGAATAGCGGGGAGCCGGAAGCTCCTGAAAAAGACGCGGCAAACCCTCCCTTTACTCTCGAGAATGTAAGGGCAGCAAGCGGGTCTCAGCCCGACTGCTGCCCATAACGCGTCTGTGTAATTAAATGTGAGTCTGCCCCGCCCGCAGGGGAAAACGGGTTTTTAAAAGTATGTGTTTATAAATTTATAAATTGTTTTTCATTTTAATAAATGATGGCGATCCGCCCTTGGGCGCAATGCCTTACGGCGGCTCCGGGGGGGCGGATGTATAGCCGGTAAGGAAACCAAAAAAAAAAAAATAAATAAAAAGGCTTTGGTCGGGACATGTTAACCCATCAACCTCGGACTTGGCGCCTTCTGACTACCGCCTTTTTACCGAACTTAAGGAAGTTTTAGGAGGGGAACGTCATTGAAACGACGACGATTCAAAGTTGGTTGTGTTGGATTGGTGAAAGGACGTGGAGCGAATGTTCTCCGTGGGGGGAATACACTAGCTGGTAGTCTCGGTGCGAAAAGTGTATTGAACGCACTGGCGACTACGTCAACGAATAATTAAATTTTTATGCAAAATACCCGTTTGTTTTTTTTTTGGAAAATAAAACAATATTTAATATTTAATAATGTGAAAACAATTCAATAACCCCGATTGACGCACCTAAATATATGTATCTTATATCGTATACATAAGCATATACTTAATTTTTTTTGTTATTATATAAAGAGACAGGGTGTTTTTTGTTGTTATTACTAACCGTAGAAACGAATGAACCGATTTTCAACATTATTATTTCTATAGATTCCTCGTGTAGGTTACGGGCTAATCGGTTTTTCATTTTTTACATTTTAAAACGACAAAAATAAAAAAATAATCAACTCAACATGGAATATAGGTTGCCATGACAACAACGTTTTCAATAGTATTATATGTATATAATATTTAGGTACATCAACCGGGATTATCGAATCGGTAGTCCATATTTTTTGCCTATTGATTTGGCTCCATCGATATTTAATTCGTAAATACATTAGAACAAAAACGACAATATCTATTTAACCGGGTTTGTTATTTTCTTTCGGCAGCAGGTGTAGTTTAGTTTGAAAAAAAAAAAAAATGATTTATAACGTTGTGTTTTATTTTTTTCACGTGGAATTTATTAAAAGCCCGTCGTCTGTTCAGTCGGTTTGCTGCGCTGCGGCGGCGGGGCAGCCTAACGAGTACATCAAACAAAAATTATACCCCGTGATTCGATGGAAATTACCAATTCAAAATAAATATTGTAATTTTTTGCTTTACTATTAAGACGTCAAAGAGAAATAAATGTTTTGTACGGTATGTAATTATTATTAATTATATTGTATTTTTATTTTATTATTTTGTGTGATGTAGACATAAAAAAACAAAAAAAAAAAAAAAAAATAAAAAAAACCGAAATACTTTTACAATAATCTGTGCGAACACGAACGTTGAACATAATATTATTACTATTTGATGTTTTTTACGCACGTTCGAAACGAATTGACAATATAATTATCACTGCAATACGGAAAATGTACTGAATTATAAAATCGCTGTATTCGTCTATATTGAAAACCGAACGACTATAGTACAAAAAACAATTGTACACTACTTTGACACGGCCTATTGTATCATATTGGCGCAGAGACTCGGCGAATCAGAAAACCCGACAAAAACAGATGTCCCGTTTTTGTTAAGAAAATCTCGAGAAAAATGTTTGCAGCTGTGCAGGAGACACTGAAACTAATGGGTCGGGGGACAAGAAGGTACGAGAAACTCGAGTCACTATACCGGAAACCGAACATCGTAAAAGCCATTGGAAATAAGAGACAACAATGGGCTGGCCACGCCCGAAGAAGCCAATATCATTACTCTGTACTGTAAAAAAAAAAAAAAAAAAACCCCTCGGAAGACCGATGCGGACAGGAGGTGGGAAGATTTAGTTAAGAAAGATGTGGAAGTACTAAGAGGAGGTTCGGATTGAGTGGGATGGATGGCTGGATGTACGACGGAATGGTTCTAAAAGCCGCTGTTTTGTACCAAGAAGAAGAAGATATTGAAAACCGAATTTTTAAAAAATATTATTTTACACTTGAGAAGTAAATATAAACGATAACGTGGTAATGTCGTTTTTATTTTTTTTGTACAACAACAAGAAACATTCCCGTAATAATAATAATATTATGTAAATAGCTTTCAACGGAACGGTTTATGGAGACAAGCGATTCAAGTCCAAGGCCTACAGCTTGAAAGTATGTAAATACGTTATTTTTTTTTTATTATTTTAATTTTAATGAACCACTGTTTATCGTGTTTTGTAGAAACAGTATAGAAATATTTGTTTGGTTTTTTATAATAGGTAAAGCGACAAAAAAATGTAAAAAATATCTCTATTATACACCAGGCGCGTAATAAAATCCGTAGTATTTTCTTTTTTTTTTTTTTTTTTTTTGGTGGGGGGGCTTTGTTTTAAGAGGTTTTTTTTAAAATGCTCTACAGAGCATTAATTATTATTATTATATCACCGCAGTACCACTGCGCATCCTGGTAATTTTATTTTCCGAGTCGGCCGACTTCCCTTTGCCGTTTACGACGGCCTGCCCAATTACTGTAAGTGGCAAACCCGGCCGGAAGTAAAACGTCCGAGATGAATATTATAATACTATTACACTTGTATATATATATTTATTATATTAAAATGTGTACCGATGCAGTCACATTGGCAGTCTAGTGTCGTTCCCGGGAGACGTATTTCCGTTTATTATCGCACAAAGTCCGTATAGCTCGTCGTCGTCGTCGGCCCGAGTCGGCAATATTCTCGGGCCCGAGGAAAACGGAATAAATTTTTTTTTTTTTTTTTTATTTCAAATCATCAGGTTCCGGTATATACGCTCTTATACGGTTGTCCGTGTTGAATGCTTAACCAGAGCTCGAAAAACAATCGAATAATAATTGTTTTTACATCCGCAATCAATGTGGGTAAACGATTTTTTTTTTTTTTTTTAAAAACTCCATTAAAATAAACTTTTGTCGACAATACATTTTATAGTATGTATTACTGTTTTTTTTTTTTTTTTTTTTTTTTTTTGACACATGTGGTAATTCAATTGATTATTATATTAAACCAGTTGCCATCGCCCGGCCTTGCTCGGGTCGAGTTAGATGATTATCCAGAAACGTCTGGCTATCCCGCATCTTCATAGTTTTAAAATTCAGAGCCATGTGCGAAATGTGTTGGTTTTATTATGGTGTGTGTTTTTTTTTTTTTGGTATTAAAATGGAAACCCCTTGAGAAAAGATCACTAGGCAGACCAAAACAAAGATGGATAGACAAAGTAAAAAAGACTTTGGAAGAATTTGGAATACAAGATATGGAAGTAGTAGCTCAGGATAGAGACAGGTAGAAGCAAATTTGTGTTACGGTTATGGGTCTCAATGGCCTTTAAAACCCGCGGAAGAAGAAGAAGTGTGCTTTTTTTTCAATTTCATTTTCTGTTTAAATGTAATTAAATGTTTTTTTTTTTTTTTTTTTTTTTTTTTTTTTTTTTTTTTTTTTTAAATTCCTTATTACTTTTAAATTTTGCTTAATTTTAAATTTTAAGTATCGATCGGTCTACGCATTAAATATTTCCGGAACTAGCACGAATAGATTTTGTTTGCATGAGATTGAATATGGGAAAAACATTGGACGGTTAAGTCTAAACCGGCAACGTTTAATGCATGGCCCCGTGCCTTATTTATAGTCATTAAAAAGCATACATTTTACGGGAAGTCGGAGCCGTCTAAACTAAAATAATAGATTTGTTGGTATCATTGGCATTCTAGGGATCAAGACCGTTTCCCTAGCTCCACAGCCATTAAGGACCGTACACTCAAGCAGGCAGTTTTTGAATGATTTTATTTCTCGATTCCTTGCAAAGGAATACGGACCGTTGTTCACGGGGAGCATCGTTCTAAAGTAAAAACATTCACTGTGATTCGGACGAACTACATATATCCTATCCATATAAGGACATCAATTTTTTTTTTACTCCGGGAGAACCTTCGACGGTGGTCCCTCGTTTTCTTTGTTGGTATATTTCGGTCGATTGTCCGGTCTACATATCTCGGTCATCCGGCTTCACTTCATTTCGACAATCTAGACTAGATGTAACTCGATTTAAACTATTCGGTTTTCACGGTGATCGACAAATGTAACCGGTTTTTTTTTTTAAATTTCATCCGTATCACCAAGGTAACCCATAGATCAACAAAAAAAATTTGATCGCTGTACTAAAATTACCGAAAACCCCGTGTCAGCCACCCTTGCAACGCCAGCTATCCGGTTCAATTGTGAATCTAAATCATCCAGGGAACTATTCAAACACACACAAGAAATCCATCAAAATCAGTTCAGCCATTTAGGTTGGAGTTCAATAACATACACACGGACAGAAGTACAAGTAAAATCAAAATTATTAATTAATACACACTATTATATATCTATTATATATCTCATAATTGAGATATGAACTATTCTATATTTTAAGCTTGACCAAATCACACACATGAGCATAATTTTATCAAAATTGGTTGTGTAGTTTTAAAGATTAACGAAAATAGTATAAAATAATTTTTTTCAGCAATTTACTGAAAAAACAAAAAAAAAAAAAAAAAAGCTTATTAAATTACGTCGTGTTTGGTAGGCATTAAAAAATATATTGTGTTCAGTGTCTACGGTTCAAAAATCGTTCCGACGACGTCGGTATACTGTCCCCGTAGTGGCAAGTGCAATCACTACCAAATCGTCAAAAATGAAATTAAAATGCAGTATTGGTAGTTTTAGAGGAAAAAAAGTAGTAAACACGTTACCTAGTACCTCAAAAATCCATTTGAAAATGTCGTAACTGCACGTTTTTGGTTTATTGTTTTTTAAGTATTCAAACATTACTATTTTAAAAATCGCACTCATCAATAAAACCTATACTAAAACGAAGTAAGTTAATATTATTCGATAACAATAATAATTATTTATAAATAAAATGTAATAACCGAAAAAAAAAAAATCCAATAATTGCTAACGACACGATACTATTTTTAAATTGGTTTCGAATATTTTTGAGTTGCTAAATTTTATTAATTTTTTTATTTAAATTGTCGCAGAAATTTAAATTTTATTCGCGGTGAGAAAATCGGAGGGGTACGCGACGTTGGCGACCGGAGAAACGGTTTTTTTTTTTTTTTTCATTTTGAGACTGAACGTAAAAAGGAACGTATTTGTTTCACTATGATATGTGATTTTTCTTTTTTTTTTTTCTATCCCGTACTTTTTTTATCGTAAATCTCGGTCTAATTGTCGATTTTAAAGGGTGGCTTATAGAAAACGTTGTCGCGTTCGTGCACCGAGGGAGTAATATTTCGATTTTCCTTTTACTATAGTCGCGATAATATGGGAAAATCGGGGAAAAAAAAACGCCGCGGAATATTTACGGGAATGTTTAGTCTAAAAATGTCCATGGAACTTATAAATGATTTTTCGCAGCGATTCGACTTTGCACGTACGTATTTTCCGTTGCCAAATGCAATACAAACACCGAGAACTCGGCATGTACGTTCGAGTATATATTATTATTATTATAATAATTATTATGGAGACTCCGTTGGTCGGTGAAATATTGAAAAACTCGATCGGTCTTTGATGTAACTGCCAAAGAACTTTTTCCACGTAGTCGGTTTCATCCTGTCGGGCTGCACAGCATCCAATGACCGGCTGTCGCCGTCAGTCTGATTTTATATTATAACATAACTGCAGCTTTAATTATAGTATTTGTTTTTTTTTTTTTACATCCTTTGGTTGTCAAATTTCGAGCGAATGTTTTACGAATCGGTGTTGTCTCCCCTCCCCACCAACATTCACGTCTGCAATCACTTTGTACAGTTTTGGGAAATTCGATTTTTACCCGAATAATATTAATCCGTTTGTCGACATAATGATAATAATACGTTCATTGATTATACGAAAATCATCAATCAGTTGTAAAGATATTATTATTATTTATTTATTTTTTTTTCAAAATTTCTATATACAGTAAAACTCGCTGAAGACGCTTTCCTGCATAAGACACTGTCGACCTATACGAGGTGCGACAATAAAATAACGAGACTTTTTGAATAAAAGTTGTTTATTTTAAAAATGTTATAATTTAATGATTATCACCTTCAAAGTACCTTCCCTCAGCATCAATACACTGTTGCATACGTCGCTGCCATTCTTGAAAACAGTGTTGCCAATTGCTTTCATTCAGCCCTTTTAGAAGTTCTGCCGTTTTCATTTTTACGTCATCAACTGTTTGAAAATGGGAAAAGAAATAAGAAGGAAATAAGAAGAAGTCACAAGGAGCAAGGTCTGGCGAGTACGGGGGACGTTGAAGTACAGACATTTTTTTTTCAGTTAAAAAACGTTGAATTGAAAATGCACTGTGAGCTGGAGCATTGTCTTGGTGAAGAACCCAGCCATTTTTCCATAGATCAGGTCGCTTCTTTCTGACACGTTCTCTTAATTTAATTAATACCTCTTTATAATAATATTGATTAATTAATTTTGTCGATTTTTTCAACGTTTTCGTTTGTTGAAGACGTAGTAGGACGTCCAGAACGATCGTCGTCTTCGACGTCCTCCCTTCCACTACAAAACCGTTTGTGCCATTCAAAAACACGAGCTCTTGATAAACATTCTTCACCATAAACTTCACATAACATACGAAACGATTCCGCGGCAGTTTTTTTTAATTTAACAAGAAATTTAATGTAAACACATGTTGTTCGATTTTTATATCTAACATTTTTCGGCAGTATAGTCGAACTCGCACTAATAACAAGGCTACCTACGTATAAGAAAATGAATCAATGCCATCAGTGTTCATAGTACTTTTAGATAAGTGTTTTCTAATCATATTTCAATAATCGTTTTATAGATTACGTTAATAGTTTAGGTTTTATTCAAAAAGTCTCGTTATTTTATTGTCGCACCTCGTATAATAGTCAACGTAAAAACCACCTGATAATACGCTCTTTTGTACAGCAGATGACGATAAATTTGAGTAATTGTGTGATAATAAAAATAGAAATTTTACTCGTTTACGTGTACTTATCGACTTTAAATGAAATTATCGCTGATACGAACTTAGTGGAGAATGGGAAAGAAGATGACAATCGAGAAGAATAAGACGATCCGGTATCGACTCCTACAATTACTGCTGGTTCGCAACACCTATCGGAAATATGAAAAAGAACTATCCTTTGTAGAACGTGCTGAAGAAATGTTGGGTCATGTTTACGAAATAGAAAATCTTCTTGTCGAAACGCATTCTCGAAATCTCAAGCAAACAAAAGTAGATGCTTTTATTAATATACATTTAAAATAATAGTAACAATTTAAATATGTATCTATAAATGTATTTGTATTTTTTTACTGTACATGTATTTAATTTTTAATTAAATTCAATAGAAAAAATAAGTATGTAATTATTATGAATTTATAAATGTATTTTACCTGTTAAATTATGTTCAATAATAAAAATAATAATAAATAAATAAATTCGATATTTTAACCGCCTAATTTTTTTCTAATTTCCGCGTAAGACGCTTTCCTGCTTAAGACGCTCTAGAGAGCTGGCCCCTTAAAGGGCGTCTTAAGCGAGTTTTACTGTATTGCATAATATTGTCATTTATCAATAAGACATCACTTTGTGTCATCTTTCGCTTTGTTGGGTGCAGATGATAAAAAACAATCACGAGGGTCCTTTTTTCGAAATATACTTTAATTTTGTTAAATAAATATCGTTTTGAAATATTTCAGTTTTGTACCGAGATAATTGACGTGATAACATTTTTTTTTTTTTTTTCAAGAAGTTATTGCACGACTATTCTGTATTTGGCTTTAGCATCTAAACGAAAAAGAATTTTAATTTTTGCAATCAATTCCACAATACCGGAGCCTAAGAGTCAAGTTCGAAGACGAGTTCGGTAAATCGTTTTAAGAGGTATTTTTCGTTTTTTAATATTTTATTTATTTATTTATCGATTCATTGGTATAAGTACCAATATTACGTTTTATGTGCAAGCAGGCAATTGCATTTATGATGCACTAGTTTTATCTGATAATCGTTTCTACGTTACGGATTTCTTATATAGTTGTAAAGAACACATTGCTCAATAAATTTTCGCAAAGTTATCGCAAGTTGTTTTAACGAAAAATTGTCATTATTTATAACAGTTTCAACGATTTAATAGAATCACTTCGGACGGATCAAATCCGTGTCCGTGTTTCATCGATTTAACGCGGTTTTTTCATAAACCGAAAGGCCGTTTTTTCTTAGGGTTGAAACTAAAAAACTAGTTTTTTTTCTTCTTCTACACCTTCGGTTATAAGGAGGGGGGGGAAATTACATAAATTATTTCAATAAAATCGTAATGTTATATTGTGTAATTTAATATCGTCACTACTAGCAACACCGTTTTAACAAGCAGCGGATTAATAACAAAATAAACATAAAATTTACCGGGGAAAATTTACATCGTCACAAGAGTTAAGGATAACACGTGGAGCATCGTGGTATTTTATTATTATTATTATTATTTTTTTTTAAACGAAATATCAATATCTATACAATTATCAAATGGTTTGAATGGTTCGAAATGTTCGCCGTTCCGCGTTGTACGATTCGGCGGGGAGTATAGTATCTCGGTTTAGATCCGGTAGCATAACGGCATGTCGCGCGAACAACAGATTGCGCGAGTTGTTTGTCACAGACTATTGTTTAACCCACAAATATAATAATTTAAAAAAGTAACAATTAATAAAGGCAATCAGGAAAACGATGAAAAACGAAATTACACACTGACAGCGATTAGCTGTGCACGTATGTAAGTATGTAGTACGTAATCCGATTGATAAATTTGAGCCCTTATCGCGTTTGGATAATTCGATAAATCGAAGAGATATGTATACCGCGAAGATAGCTCGAGAGCTCTATCTTTGTCGTCATACGCCCCGGATTTCGCGATACGGTCAAATCAAATGCAAGTGCGAACATCTCGTTAAATAATTAAATAAGCACCAATGGCGAGGAAAATAATTGTATTAAATATAATCTATAAACTGTTTCGTTTTAAACGTAATAATATACGAATTAAAATATTTGTTGGGTAAAACTGTAAAAATAGAGCGTTATTTAAAATTAGCGTTATTCATTGACAACCTTTTTGTTTTTTTTTTTGGTCGATCGCGACAACCTAGAAAAATTTAGAGGTCGATCATGAGTCTATGAAAGTTGGCCACCCCAGCTATAGATGACCACGGTAAGATCTTATGCGATATTGCCGCCGCCGAATTGAATGCCGTCTAGTCGACGTGATAATATGTTTTGTAAAATCGGCCGACACCCCGACAAAGTTACGCATTTTAATGGTTTTAAGGATTCGATAACATTACAAGGACTCAATAATTTCATCTAACCTAACCACGGGTGAGACCACCGTTGTAGGTGGAAAGTTTAGAAGGTAGAATATAAAGGGATATGTCTATAGATTTTATCTGTACGCAACGACAAATACAATTGCATATCAAAAAAAAAAAAAAACGATTCTGTGCGAAGTTCGGTTATATATGTTTTTTGAAATGCCGTAAAAATGAAATTACAGAATTTATACGATTATCATTAAAATTTGAACTTCTAACTATTATAAAAAAAAAAAAAACGAATTGTTGCATTACACTTAACTTTTCCCTTTTTGGGCCGAAAAAAATCGTAAGATATCAAAAATTGCTAGAATATTTTGAAAATTTTACCACGTCAAGAAAAGGATAATATATTGTAGAAGTATTCGGTGACCATCACGGTGATCTTCTCTACGATTATTTTTAACTGAATTACAACACAAAAAACAACAGAAAACCGTTATTGCGTAAATATTCCCGCATTCCCGGTTATTCTTCATTATTAAGAAAACTTCAATGATAATAATAATATAACCTCCAAGAGTTAGAACGAATTTGATTATATTTACATAGAGTGCGCTCGCGTTATCGCAAATTCGTTGATAAATACTATAATCACTTGTATTTTTATTTATCTCTTTTATAAAAAGGAACTTTGTTGCGCGTGGTTACAATAATTGCATTAATAATAATAAACTGGTTTTTTTTTTTTTTTTAGTCACCGAGGGAACCCAGAAATAAAGAATAAAAATCAATTTTAATATTAAAAATCAAGACAGGGATAAAACACAAATTAGCCTAAATTACGGCTGATAAAAACGCTCTATATTGCAGTGATGTCCCATCAAAATCTGTTCGGATGTTTCCGAGATTGTCGAGGGCAAATAAATAATAAGACATTTCAGTTTTCCCAAAACTCCCCGGTAAGCTGGAATTTATGATGATTACGAGGAGGGGCTGTCGTAACTAAATTGTCGAGTCTGCCATTTATAAAAATATGAAAAACCGTTATCATATTCATGTACAATATGATTGTTATAATAGAAACAAATACCTATACGATTTAAATAAGGACTAAACATATGCTAATCGGGATACGATTATAATAGTAAAGTTTTTTGGTTTTAATAGGCGCTGACACTCCTAGGGGAGCTAGGCAGCACTCTTACAGTTCCTTTAGATCCGGGAGGTAACTTGTATATACGAAAGTATTATCTGTCTTATTTCAGATGGCAACTTACGGCTGGATACTAACTAGTGAGAAGGTTAGTATTAAGTTAAGAAATATTAACTTACCGCATTGCAATTGGAAACCGAAAATATTCTATTCGAACGCGTTAAAATGAGAATGTTGGTCAGGTAAGATAAGAAAATACGATGCAAAAAACATAAAAAAGATATTGCTCGTGGGTGAGCCACTTGTTGTAGGCGGGAAGAAGTTGGGACGGTAGGATACAGAAAATAATTTAATTTATATATTATACGCAACGGCAAATCATTGCTATCGAAAAACGATTTTAAATGAAATTTATGTTTTAAAACAGCGAGATTTTTGTAATTTCGTCAACATTTTGCGCTTTAAACGCTTAAAAAAAAAATTATATATATATATTTCTACGAAGTTTTGATATTAAGCTCTCTTCCTCTCTCTCTCTCTCTCTCTCTCTCTCTCTCTCTCTCTCTCTCTCTCTCTCTCTTTTATTGTTTTTTTTATCGGAACAACATCTCTAGTAGACAAATTGTTCACAGACCGACAAAAACACACATCGTAGTAAAACCAATACATCACCTCACAATACAAGCAGAATCTAAAAAAAGAAAAAAGAAAAAAAGTTTTTAGAAGCAACCAGTGTTGTTACGTACGTTGGCAATTCGATTAAATTTCAATAATTTAGTTTAACTTTTGAATGGACCGGGTTTTATGTTAGCAACTATAAAAACAAAAACAAAAAAAACCAAATTTAATTATCTTCCAATCTAATTTTACTGGCTTTTTTTACGTAACATAAAATAGATTGCAATTTTGAGCGACTTGCTCAGTTTTCGAAGCAATTGTAAAGTCTGCGTTCCTACGTTGCTGATAGGTTGCTTTATTACTACCAGCGTGCGTGTTCAAAGGCGAACATTACTTGTTTTTAACGTGCCAAAAAGTTAACTAAACGGTGAAAACACAGTTGTATAATACCCGGGGCATGTTGTTGCACGTTCATTTGTTAATAATTATAATTATAAGACGGCTTCCTAGAGAGCGTAAGCCCACGAATGTTTATCGCGTGAACTCGGCGCTCTCAAAGTTCGCGGTGGTGTGTTCGAACGGGTAAACTTTGTAAAGTATTCGACGGGCAGCCGTTTAGGAAGTGACCTGACTTGTATCTATCTACTTATCTGTACAAATTAAAAATAACCAAAAAAAAAAAAAACCCTAATTTCGTCGTTCAAAAACAACGGGTTTTACAGATTTCGACTGACGCGGATACGGGGTAAGTTGGTACGTAGCTAGTCAATTAACGTACCCATTTCAAATGCGTGTAAAACACAAAAAAAAAAAATTTAAAAACCCTACGATTGGGGGGGGGGAGGGGCACCGCGTTCGTTATTTCCGACGCATTAACATGATACCGTCACAATACGAATAAATCAAATGCCGGAATTCAAAAGTATTGGTCATATATATTGGGAATTTTTTTTCTCGAATATTCGGATATCCGGACCCTGATATCTGGATAATTGGAACGGTAAAATCCGAATATACTTGAATATTTTCTAATATCCGTAATATTCGGGGTATTTATTGTATTCGGATTTTGGATACACTGGTTTTAAAATATTTATTATTATTGTGACCCGCGAGATAAATTTCACGAGACTCTGATTTTTACGTCTGGCTAAGTAGTTATAAAGTAGTTACAATAATAGTCATAAACGAGATATCCTAATCGCAGTGTCCGTAGTAGTCAACGTTTAACCCTAGAATAGTAAATATTACGTATACGATTTATTCAATAAGTGGTAATACTGCATTTATTGTCAATAACAATTTGAAATTCTTGGTATGCTATTATTAGTTAGTTGACATCAATAGCAGATAATAATATTTTCATATCTATTTCATTTCATTTCGTTCACAACTTCCTCATCGAAAACACTACACGTAAGTTTTACGTATTGTTCCTATTAAACGTAAAATATTGTAAGTAAAGTAATCGTATAGTTACCGATACACGTGACATTTTATTCACATATTAATTTTTTAATTAATTGTTCGAGGTTTGACGACAGAAAAACTCGTTCACAGCGTAAAGAAGAAACAAAGCTTGCACTTATTTCTATCATTTGGGATATTCTGACGAATAATTGTATACCCTATTCCACGAGAGAACCGGACCGTCTTCCGACCGAAATTGGTCGCCGCCGCGCATCCCCCACTCAAAAACATAAAATTTATACATCGTTCTGGCGGCAGAGGTCGCTCACCGTTGGCCGTCGGCAACGTGCTGTTGTTTATACGTAGCGACTGAAGAGTCTGCTTTTAACGTGTTCCGCTCCACTGTATTTTGCATTAAATTAATTTGAAATTTATCGTTTTTTTTTTTTTACTATTTCGTTCTGTATTTAATTACAAAAAAAAAATCAAATACGAACTAATTTACGTAGCTCATTATTTTCGCCGACCGCGACACTTCAATTCAATTATCAATTGTAAATTACTACGTGCACGACGTATGCCGGAGCCCGACAAAGAGGTCGTTAATTGTCGGTAACTGTCGATAATTTTCGACTGCGTGGAGGGGATTTCACAGGCGGTTGGAGCTCATTCTACATGCGCGAAACGGTCTCGTTCTCTCGTGGAATAGGGTATAGAAACAATTACAAGCCTGATAGTTATGTAACCATTGACGAACAATTAGTAGGATTTAGAGGAAGATGTCCATTTAGGATGTATATCCCATCTAAACCTACGAGGTATGGAATCAAAATAGTGATGATGTGTGATTCGATAATTCATCGAAGTATGTTATTGATGCTGAACCATATTTAGGAAAAGGGACAGTACCCAATGGCTTAGTTGCTGCTGACTTTTTTGTCAAAAAATTAGTGACTAGTATAAAAGGATCCAATCGTAATGTGACTATAGATAATTGGTTTTGTAATATACCATTAGTGATATCACTTTTAAAGAATGAAAAGCTAACGGTGATAGGAACAATCAAAAAAAAATAAAAGAGAGTTTCCTACTGAGTTCACAGACCTCAAGTTTCAAAAAAGAAAACCACAGACCTCATTTTTCCTCTTCCATGAAGATATAACTGTTGTATCTTATAAACCTAAGCAAAATAAACTTGTAACTTTAATATCATCTGTTCATCAAGATTCGTCTTCAGATCAAAACACCAAAAAACCCGGAAATAATTACGAATTATATTTCCACAAAAGGCGGTGTAGATTCCTTTGATAAAATAGTCTATAATATGAATTGCAATCGAATGGCCATTAATGTTTTTTTACAACATGTTGAATATTGCTAACGTTAACGCTTACGTAATTTATTTGCATAATTTTTATAAAAAAAATAAAGATAACCAAAAGCCACTATCTAGACTACACTTTATGTTACATTTGCACAAGAAATTATCAGAAGAATGGCAACGTCAAAGGTTGACAATTCCAAGTATCAGTAAAGAACTTAGGAGCGCTATACAAGAGGTGATTGGTGAAAAACAAGGTACAACTGGTACAAGTAATCATAATACTCAATCAGTCCAAGAAGATATTGCACTTTCTGTTCATATAAAAAAAAAAGATTAACAACTACATATTGCATCGAATGTCAAAGACCTGTTTGTGGAGAACATCAGAAAAAGAAATGTGTTGAATGTTAAGGAAATTTTCATATTTATAAAATTTTGTTTTTTTTTTTAAATTTATTGTAAGACTAAAAATTGTATAAATATGGTCTATTATGTTATGTTATGAAGTCTATAATGTTGATATTTTGTTATATTTAAAATGAGACATTTATTTTAAACGACAAATTTATTTAAAGTATAAAAATATATAATTTATATTATAATTTTAGCATGTTTATTTCGTTTGTTATAATTAAAAAAAAAATGAATACTACATTGTACAACATATTTTGTTTGAGTATAAAACAAATAAATATAAAAAAGTACGGTTAAATTACAGATTATTAAAAAAAAAAAAAAATGTACGTATCATTACCTATACTGTAGTATAGTATAACGTTACTATTCTAGGGTTAAGTCCAATCGGTTTCGCGTTTGCATATATTTATTGTTTCGCGTTTTATCTTAGTTATAAGTATACTTAATAATGTATTTCGTTAGTACTTGGCATGATTTTCGTGCTTCATTTAACACGCTAGCGACCGTTTATAATCCAAATATTCTCGATTACATTTTTGAATTATCGATTAATTGAGTAGTAAATACATAGGTACGTATATTACGTTTAACACCCGAACAGTAGTATACTTACAGATATCCGAACAATCACGGATAACTGGGGATATATTCGGATTACGGATATTCGAAATCGTTTTTATCCGGATTTTATAATAACCGAGTATCTATCCGGATAGTTACAACACATGTTACAACAACGTGTATACATGGCACACCAGTTATTGTGTTGCCGGCCAACAATATGTCTCCGAACCGGCAGTTTTCAACTATAGTGTCGGGTCCAGATAATTACGGGTATTTTTTTTTCTTATAGATGAATATTTACAGCAACAAAAAAAAAAAAAAAAAAAAAATGTAAACTACATGGTAAATATTTATCGGGCAATACAAAGATGAACGACGACAACAATTATAAGTTGAAAATATGTATATTTACATAAAGATAACGTCATTATATTATTTTTTGTACGGATACAAACGTATACAAAAGGCAAATGTATTATGACAAAGTTTTAAATGATAAGATAAATTTGATGTTACGTAGACCACGATAATATCTTGTATAATTTAACTGCAGTAGTCGTAAAAAATAAGTAGGTACTGATATAATAATCATTTTTCGAGATTTGCTTGAAAATATATAATTTTTTTGTTGAGAACATAAATGGGATTTTGAAAGTACATATATATATATATATATATATATATATATATATATATATATATATATATATATATATATATATATGCACATTTTTTTATTACGTATGATAACAAATTACACTATATAGTATTATGTAGCCGTAAGGTAGTTAGTTGGTTACAAATAAATGGATATTTTCTTATAATTATATTTTCGAAAAATTATTCTTAGTGTTGAGTCACCGGCTCTGTTCGTGGTTAATAAGAGATTTTTGTTTCGAAATGCTCTTTTCCTTCGTGTAACCTAACATAATCATGTCGAACTTACTAGTCCTACCATCCGCCGCCAAGCAGACGCATATAATTTATATTTGTTATTGCAAATATATTACTAGTATAAATTATTTACCACTGCCACAAACTGTAATTATTTCCTGCTATTTTTTTTTCCTCTTCATTTTTTCACCGTTTTCGTATTATTATAATATATGCTGAGAAATTATTGAAACGTACGATCTCTGGGGTACTGTGTTCTCGTCGTTGCTTATATATTACGTTATATTATCAATCCGGAAAGTTTTACAGACATTTTTTAAGCATTTTCACAGTTCAAAAGTGTCAAAGAATAAAAAGAAAAACAATTAATCGTAAAACTTATAGTATCACCCAACTATACTTTTTTCAGAATGGTATAGTCTTTTGTCAAATTAATAATAATGTAAATATTATGGTAAATAATGTGATTAACGGTTTTAAAAAAAATCCACACAATACTGCAGAGTTTTTATTCAAAAAAAAAAAAAAATACCCGTATATATAAGAAATAATAATAGGTATGATTTAATCTTCTGTATGTATTTTTATATATTAATTTTTTTTAATTACATGCGTCCCTTTAGTATTTTTTTTTTCGGAAACAATAGATTATAATAATATACCTGCCCGCGTAAAAAAAACTTTTTTTTAAATCTGCTTTTTTGCTTTCATTTATTAAAATATTTTAACGTGAGCTAGGCAAACGTTCATTTAAGCATTGTTTTTTTTATTCTATTGTAGACTTTTTACTGGCCATTTGGACAATCATTGCCACGCAACCTCCTGGAGGCTCCGTATTTGTCGATTTAGTTTATTTAATTTTATATAACTTACGAGATAATATGTTTAGACTCTAAGCAAAACGTGACAAACTGTTGTTATACGTTCGTATTACATCATACGATGATGTAATATTTTTTTCTGTCTGCCTACACGTGAGAACAACATTTCGACCAAGATCTTGCGAGCAAGAGTAGTTCCCGGTAGAAAATTGTTGATAAGTCGGTTAATTGGTTGAGGTAATTTTGCTCGTATTTTATATAATAATGGTGAAAAACTAGAAAAAAAAAAAAAAAAAAAAACTTCGGTAAAACGGAATATATTTACGCAATAATAGTTTAGATGAAACGTTTGTATCCTAAGCAGAGTTGATTTTTTTTCCATTATGGAAATACGTTAATAATTATAAAAAGATAAATCGTATTATAATATATCCAGTAGAAAATTGCAAACAGCACATTTTGTATCACATTTTCAAATCTGAAATAATTACTTTCCTAAAAATATATTTTATATATATAATTTTTTTTTTACGCGTTATTATTTATTAGTAATGTTTCAACCACTGTTAGTCTGTTATTTTACAAATGTCGCGTTATTATTTTAAAAATTGCGATTAACATTGTTTTAAATCCGATCGCTCGGTCTGTACTCGTTCCAAAAAGAGAAGCGATCGCCAATTATGGTTTTGTGTAGCGTGGAGCGAGAGGCGTTGGGCTATCGATATTTATTTATTTTTTTTTTTTTCGTATTTCGTCGTCTATTCGACATCTGACGGATATCCGCGATAAGATCAAAGACCGTTAAGTCCACAGATTTATCGAAACGCAAATTAAGCTCGACGTAAGCTGAATAACTGTAATATTCTTATGTCGAGAAGTTACAAGTCGTTAAAAAGAAACCATCTCCTTTTTAAGGTAACGGTATGTTTTTGTATCGAGAACGCACGATGGTAAGCACTTTACCGGGGACCGCTCGGATAAATTCAAATTGAATTAAAAACATATTCAAATTAACGAACCCGAACCAAACCAAACGCACGGTGTTTCACTCGAACCCGATTTTAAACAAAAAAAAAAAAAACCACGAAAATGTCCGATAGACTTCGGGTGAACATCATAAACCGAATTCTACGATTTTGAGATCGGGCCTAACCTAACCTATTCTGTGCATTTTTATTTTGGAAAATCTATTATTTAATACGTTTAGTTATTACTTATTACCGACATCGATTGTTATTTTGCAATCATTGATCATACCACAGAATTTTTGGTTAGTGATTATACCTTGTGGTATATATTCGACAATGAAATTTAACATTATAAATCGTAACCGCAATTCTATAAGATACATACAATTTTAAAATAATTCGTAAACACAAGTTTATCCGCCGAATGTGGATACAGCCTGAGCCTTCCGGCTGTCGCCACCTGTCCAGCTTTGGAATACTATCGTTCATTTCACATAATTATGTTCCCAGGAATACTCGAATTAAGTTTTCGTGTCATTTTCGAAATGATTTTCTCCGGTATTTATTAGTATAGAGATATATAGGATCTTAATGTATTTGTATTTTTTTTTTTTTTTTTTTACTCTAATACGTTGATCGTACATATACATGGAAATTTGTCTATTGGAATATAGAAGCTAATGGTAAATTTTCATCTCTTTTTGTTTTTTTTTTTTTACATTTTTTGGCAATTGTGTAATATACGGTTATATTTTTTTTTTATTATATGGTCGTTTCATAAGTTTGCATACTTTCTGGGGGAATATATTTGCATTTTTGCTTAAATATTTTGGACAATTCTGTACGTTACGGCGTGCATTTAATTTTATAGTTCTTCCGCTTCGAATATTTATCGTTTCTTCTTCGATATTCCTTTATTATCACTTATCTTATCTTTACTAAACTATTAAAATTCTACTAAAAAAAAAAAAAAAAACCGTAAAAGAAATAATCGTTTTTTCGGACTATTATTGATTATTATATAAAAGGCAGTCATAATAAACAACGAAAAAAACGAAACAATGGTGCGTACGCAGTGATTAAAATTGTCGTTTTAAATTTTTATATCTGTGTACATAATATACATTAGTATAATTATAATTATTATTATTATTTATTATTTTTTTTTAAATGCACGGAAATATTGACTGAACTGCAGTTTTTAATTAATATGTAAGTACTAAGTATGCAACACGATATTAAAAACGTACCGAATATATAAAATATTTGTATTTTATTAAAATAATAAACGAATACGACGCGAAATACTTCCCGAAATCGAGAGAATCGTTAAATTTATTACGTAAGTATGTCGACGTATTATGTAGATATAATATCTTGAGGGTTGTGCACTATACCCTGTGGCGTGGCTTGGGTTTCAGAAACTCCAGAAGCGAAAAGCTTCATTAAATCATCAGCCACCCAGCTATTGAACATACAAGGGTCACAGCACTTGTCGATGTTACTCATAGCATTATTACTTACATGTTACCCAATTACAAGTATACGCGATAACGAATATCGTTACGTTGCGAACTAATTTCCATACACGTTTTCGCTTATCACCCTATACCTGTATAGTAGGTACACACCCATTACACTTTTACAGACCAGTAGAGCAGTTACTCCTGGTGTGAATAGTCTGACACAGTGTTTCCCAACCATATCACCACCGTGGACCACTCGAAGAATTTTCCAATAGGTCCACTTCAATTTTATGAAAACTAGAAAGACCTTTTAATTTTTTATATTATTGGCATATAAACAAGAATACACAAAAAAAAAAAAATAAAAGATGTGTATTAATGGCTTCACGTTTTATTTTATTAAATATTATATAATATTTGCTTAATGCGATTTTTGTGACCCGTTTTTGAATCCCAGGACGCTGGATACTGTTGCCCACGTACCTATCCTATTTGCTCGCTAAATATATATTATAAAAAAAAAAAAAAAATGAAAATGGCTCATGGTAAACACTGGTCTAACTACGTGCAGTGAGGCGATTTGAATTTTTGGAACCCTGGGACCCGGGCAATGACCGATACCGCCGAGACCCTGTAACAGCACACTATTATTTGAAGCACGATAACAGAGTATCCCACGTAGGTATACACATCGCGATATCTTCTAGGATAAATTCTAGTCTTTTATACGGCTCGCAGGGATATGGACTACAAACGTATTCATATTTAAATTCAGTTTGTATGTTTACGTAAAAAATTTAAAAACGAAATTGCTTTTATATTATTAGTTTTTCAATAAAGCTGAATATAGCCGACATTTTTTTTTTTTTTTTTTTTGAGTTTATTCTTCCAAACATTTCGACTTTAATAGTTTAATAATATTGTTTTTTTTTTTTTTTTTAGTTTACAGGAAAACCGTATATAATAATATAGTAATGTTTTGAAATTATCTCATCTCGGTTTCCGAAAAGTTCCGTTTGTCAAAATACTATAATATAATAATTTTCTGTAAATTAAAAAAAATAAATATAAAAAGTCACGAGGTCAACGAAAGTAATTATGATAAAAAGGATTTTCTTGACTTTAAAAAATTCGCAATCGAGTAATTTCCATTTCGCCACTGAGTGACATTGATTACGTTTTTTTATTATTATTATTAGGTAATTTAAAAAAAAAAAAAATAAAAATATTTTTAGGTTATAAAGTTTCGGACCCCTAACTATTACAAGTGACAATCAGTTCGGTTCGGTTCGAATGTCGAACAGTTCGTAACGCAATTTAATTGTTTGTAGAGTGTAACAATCGAAATTCGATACTGAAACATCGAATGTTTTTTTTTTTTTTTTTTTTTCTGGTGTATCGTTGCCCGTCACAGCGTGATACGGTTAGCTGCGGTTAAGTGGCTATTCAAAACGCATACGGCCGAGAGAAGATACTTTATGATATTGTTTTAAATCGCACACGAATCCTCCGGACTAGATTAACTTTTTATATACAGAACTGTTGTGTTTGTCGCGAGTGCCTACTATAAGTTTAAAACAATACGCGTACTTGTATTGTATGTATATAAATTACGACACTTTGTTTTCGCAAAAGTCGCAGTGATAACGGTTTGTTTTATATAGGTCGGCGCTGAATTTTTATTTCTTGAATTTTTAATTGTATACGGTGGCGTATTTACGGTTCCCTTCAGGGGGTGATGGAAAAAAATAAATGAAAAAAAAAGAAGAAAAAAAAAGCGCATCAGTTGAACTCTGCCCATTTTATTCATCCATACTGTTTATTATATTTACTGTGCAGCAGACTTATTTCGGTAATTATCATTTTATTTTCTATTACCGAATAGAATTTATTTAACAATTGTTACGAAATTGTTACAATCACTCTGCGGTGTTTTACGAGTCATTTCGTTCAACTTCTTCTATACCAATTCGAACATCCGCGATGATGGATGCTTAGCATTTCCTCGGCTTATTCTAAATTGACAAATAATATCATTTTAAATGATTGTATTTATAATCACGAACAATATAATACTCGACTTACTACTAACAACACATCGATTACGAATATGGTAGCTGGTTCTAGATTTCTAAAAAAAAACTGTAAACGGTTGTAGGAAAAATAGATTCTTGGCGATAATATATCAACCGCATTTCCCCTCGTAAATACGCCACTGATTGTGAATGTTTTTTTTATTATAAAACACAATAGATAAATATGCTGCGTAATATGATTATGCCACTTTTGTAGGTGGGAATTTGGCGGGTACGGGCTTTAAACACTGGGAGCAACCGTAAATCATTGCCATCCATAAAAAATGATTTCGAGTGGAGCTCAGTAAAATGGCAAGGTGATAAGTATAAGTCGTGTTTTTCCACGTGTAATCCAAAAATCGAAAAAAGAAAATAATACAAATAAAACCAACGCATTTGTTGTCATTTTTTTTTTTTTTTTTTTTAAGAAAAACGATCGGGAAGTTTGTACCATTTTTCAAATAAAGTGCCGTCGGACGAAAAACATCCGCCTATTTTGAGGCCTGAACATTTTTAGAATTTTGTATAAACCGAAAATGTATTTTCCGGCGAAAAGAGAATCTTCACTAAAAATTAACAATTTCTCTGTAACATTTAAAAAAAAAAATCGAGTACACAGTGAATGTAAATCCTTTTCTCGATATTAAATAAACCGGTGCGCGGAATTATCCACACACACACACACACCCATTATTGTTATTGTCATTCCTTTATTGCTTTCTTTAAAAAAAAACAAAAAAAAAAACACCCAGATTCGTTAAAATAATACGTTGCTTGTTCCGTACGGTTCATTGGAATCTATCAAATAAATTAAAATTTAAACATTCGTTTTCAGTAGTGTTTTTGATAAAACATTACGGGTAGATTTCTTTTTGTGTCCCCAAAGTCGTTTCGAGTCGTTTTTATTGCCGGAGCAATTAATTAGTATGATTTTTATCGGAAACCGAAAACGTGCATGTTTAAAGGCTGTCCCAATTGCCTCGTCACTCCCGGGTTTTCCGTTAAGTTTACGACGGTTTAGGCGCGTTATATCGAACATTTTATGTCTCGGACTTTATATCACGTATTCGCGTCGGCGTTTAATGTGACAAGTTGTGTTCGGGTAACTGTTCGGGTTTGTTTGAATTGACACTATGATGAGTTTTTTTTTTTTTTTTTTTGTAATTTTCGAAATATCTATTGATTGAGCACGAATCCTGATTGTCCAAGACGAAGACGCATAAAATGCAATTTTAACCATTGTAACAATCATACGGAAAGGTGATTATTTATTACCTTACCTAACCTAACATAAAAACAGGTAACTATAACCTGCGCATAGATTATTTCTGTTTTAATGATTTATTTCGGAAAAAAACCAAATAAAAAAAAAAAAAATCTATTTAACACTTAAACATACAATGCATTAAATTATACTTATATTTTAATACTGCACTCGAAATAAGCGCAGTTATTAAATTCCATTGTACCAGCACGGTGTTTATTCTACGGTTATCGGTACATATCTAAACCAACCGAAAAAAAAAAGAAGATTTTTCGTCTTTTTTTTTAAAAACTTTAATATTTAAAAAAAAAAAAAGTGTCCATGTAGCCCTTTTTGATTAAAAATACGATTATTTTACCAAATATTTTTAAATATTCAAAGTAAAAACATAATACATAGGGTTCTATAGAAATGTCAAATTAAAATGTGAAAAAATAAATAAAAAATGAGTTTTAAAACTATTTAAAAAAAAAAAAAAATTCATATTTCTTTATATTTCATGTGAAAAAAAAAATGATATCAGTAGGTAATCATTTCTATGCGTTTGAAACAAATTTCAATACAAAAGTCGTTCCAAGTATTTAAAAACATTTTTTTTTTTGGTTTTTTTTTTTTTTATGATACATAACATAATAAAAACAAAGTACTATCTAAATTTAAACTAAATATTTATAACTGTAAATGTATGTACAAATTTTCTATTGGTATATTCATGGTTGTGTGGGACCAACATAATACTAGGTTGACAGTAAACAGTTTTAATTAAAATTCACCAGGAAACTTACTGCTAATGTAATAGCGAACTTGCTACTATCGTGGGAGTTCTGAGCCAGTACCTCGTCAGTCTTCCCGTATACGAGAATAAGAATGAAAAAAATAAAAAGAAGAAAATTCGCATATACAAACAAGTAGTTTAATTTTAGAAAAACTTGGTCGAAATTCGTAAATATTATGTTATAAACGATAAAAGTTCAATAGGTGTACGCACTAATAGTAGAATTCGGACTAGGTTAATTTACGAAAAAAAACGACCGGGGACGTTTAAAAATCGGCTATTCGAATTATATAGACGAGGTGTTCCGGTGCCCTACTGGGTACTCAAAGTTCATGCGGACGGGCCGAGTACAGTTTTAAAGTCGTGTTTCGCAGTAGGTACTTCGAATTGAAACTCACGTCTAACCGAATGTTTAAAAAATTCTTTCGGCCGTTAAAAAAAAAACATTGAAGTCTAAGTAAATCCACGGTACACAATACTTCTACTGTTATGTTATAAGATTTCTTTTAAAATGCTGTTATTTTTTTTTTTTAACTTATGGTACTACGTATATTGTACCGTGTGTAAGCGACAGGTCGAGTAAATATAATAATTGTCGTTTAGATAATTTACTGGTGTTACTGCGAATGTCATTTTCGACATCGGACGGTAACGAGATTTCGGGCCTTTAACGATCGGGCGTTTTACTTGATTTGGAACAATCCGTTACGTTTTTTTTTTTTTTATTATCGATTTTACTATGTTGTTGTACGTTTATTTTCATTATTTTTAAATATTTTTTTTTTTTATGTTTGTTCTTTTCTACTAGAAATATTGCTCCGATTATCCGCTTCGGGGATAGACAACTCTTGTCTAATCGTTCCACCGAAGAGGTGATTTTTCGATAATCCTCGCGCAGTTTTCCCGGCACATTTCCACTATCCCAATCTAGCCTTGGTACATTTTTTTTTTTTTCATATAAGCATGCGAATTTCAAATTTTTACACGACCCGGACATTTTTTAAATAATATTTTGTTGCGCTTACAAAATTAGAAAGCGGTATGTTTTACCGAGCTATATTAAAATATTATGTACTCCTTATTACACGAGTAAATGTAATAATTATTATTTATTTCTACTTTCATAATTAGAATTATTATTTTGTCAATTTAAAATACGAGTAATGCGATCACTTATACACAGACAGTCGTCGAAATAAAATAACGAATTCGTAATAGTTATTATAGCGCAAAGAAGATAATCAATAAAAAAAAAAAAAAAAAAAAACCATTAACAGTAGTATAAAAACAGTTTTTGAATGTAATATTATAGAACGCCTTAAAAATACCAAATATAATATTATAACTTTACGAGTTTTTATTATAAATAATAAAGTTTTTTTTTTTGACAACGACTTTTATACAACGCGTAAGTTACTGGAGGATTTTCTTAAAAAAAACCTGACCCAATTCCATCGGTATGTTAAGAAGACCGTTCGAAAATTAACGAAAAAAATAAAATAAATAATAAAAATGGCTTTTCAATTACACAATCGTTTTATACCATATAGACCAGTGTTTCCCAACCGGTGGTCCGCGGTCCCATAGATTTTTTCTTCGATTTCTATTACAAATTAATTATTATATTTTTTTTAAATAGCCACGAAAAAATTACGACTTATTGAGGAACCGTATAATATTATACGGTTATCTTATCGTTGTTGCTGTTGTAGACCAATAAGCATTTTCCACTTTTATAAGTGTCTAGGTATCAGAGTAATAGATTGAAATATAATTATTTATTAGCGAAGTATAGTAATAAAATCTAAAGTAAAATAATAAAAGTTAACATTTTTCGATAAATTTTGTGTATTGTTGTTAATGAGCAAAAAAAAAAAACAAAAGGTATTCTTAGTTTTCGTAAAATTGAGGCGGTCCGCGACCTATAAAATATTGTCGAAGTGGTCCGTGGTAGTAAAAAGGTTGGGCAACACTGATATAGACAATGTCAATGTAGGGGTTTTAACATTTAATGAAAAACAATTTTTTTTTTTTTTTTTTGAAGATGAGACCAAATGTAATAATTCCCGGCCTTTCGAATATTACCGAATGCCGGGCGTGTTGTGACACGCGAATCGCCCACAAGATAAAAGTATATTTAAGATTTTCATTGTTAATAATTTTTAGTAATATTTATTTTTAGCTAAATACCCGCAATAAACGTGTTTTTTTTTTTTTTTTTTGTCCTGATGTGAAAGATAATAAACGGTGTGGGCAGATTATTATTTTTAATTCTGTAAGTAGGTATTTTATTCAGAATTCTGTGTTTGTACAAAAATTATACATCTCCGATTTCAATCTTAGAATAAAAATAGAACACCGACTACTCTATACCACTTGGGTATGAAATTTTGACCCGCCAAAAAAACAGTTACCCGCCCGATATATTATATGCGAAATGTGCGCCTTCCCATATTCCCTTCGTCGATTGATAATAATGAAGAATAAAAAAAAAAAAAAAACCCAATGATTGTGATCGATGCTTTGTTTATCGTCGAAGACTTGGACTGGGGATCTTTAACGATTTTTTTTTTTTTTTTTTTACGGTGAGCCATATCCGAGACACGCTTCGGCATCGCGGGCCGGATTTTTTTAGAGAGCAATAGAGTGGTAATGAACTAGAAGACAAATAAGTATTATTTTATTTAACTATATAACTTTACAAAGGAAAGAATTGTTTTATTGCGATAAGTTATTGTTACTTAATGAGAAGTTTGGAATTGCTTGTATTTTAAACATTCGTGGTGGCCATTTGCTTTTAAAATTGAAAACTTATTCCGAATGTAACCGCCAGCGTTAAGCATTGTCTTTAGATAAGTAACTAATCATCATTTATCTTGTCTAGATCATTGACATAGTTGTCTATCAGATGAATTAATCTTAGACGAACAATTGTACTATCGAAACTATCTAGATAAATTTTTTCGAAAAAATAATATATGAAAGTAGGAAGACGTCGTGCGATGGCGAATTCAAGCGGTCGACGGTTAAATTGATATTTTTAAATATTAAATTATAACGATCCAATTAATATAACTATAAACAACCAGATCATACAATGGAACAGAAAAGATGACTCAGTGAAATACCTTGGAGTTTTTCTCGATGAAAAACTGACATGGAATATCCACATAAACAAAAAACTTACACAGGGATATGCCAGGATGAGAATTCTCTACCCCTTAGTGAATTACAAATCAACTCTCCAAATAAAATCTTCTCTCCTTCTCTATACCGCAATAATCAGGCCTCTAATAACTTATGCCTGTCCTGTATGGTCCGCTGCCTCTATAACTAAAATAAATAAAATACAAATTTTACAAAATAATTTCTTAAGGATATGTCTCAAAGCACCGTGGTTCATGAGAAATCGCCAGATCCATAATGATACGAAAATACCTCTGATAAATACATGGATTAAAACCCAATTCAAAAATTTTCACGCCAAACTAAAAAACTTGGACAGTGCTCGTCACTACAATATAGGAAAAAAAAACACTCAATAGACGTCTGCGGCCTCGACTTCCCCAGGACATCCTTTTAACAGACACGGAAGACTCATCATCAGAAAATGAAGATCATTATTAGCATACTAGACCTCATCGTTATTATTATTATATTCATATATGTAATACATTATTATATCATTCTCACTATTAATAATTATGTCATTAATAGATTTATAATCATCTAAATTTGTAACAAATAAAACTGTAAAAATTAAAAAGTTGTAATAGCACTAGGTGTGCTGAAACATTTTATAATTATAATAAATAAAAAAAAAAAAATATTAAATTAAATTTATAAAAATTGCGCGTAAGTAAATGATTAAAATAACAATTTCTATCTCTGTTTTTTGTCGTCTGGATAAATAGTGTTTTGTTTTTTGTCTATATCAAAATAATTTGATTATTGACTATTTTTTATCTGTATATTTAGATAAATTGTACATTTTCAGTTATCTTTGCGCAACACTGGTTAACACCGTGCCGAATGAAAACCATACATATTATTAAACATACATTTATACCGTACTGTGTCGAACGCCGTTTCAATCGAATCATTTCGTTTCATTTTTTTTTTTTTTTATCAACCCCATAGTATACAAATAAATTTAAGACGTAAATTCATAATACAGTACCGTTGATTTGTAAATAATACACGCGTTCTTTTTTCGTTCGGCATCGTATTCTTATTTAAATTCTGTAAATATATTTCCATATACGTAGGTATCCGTGTAAATTATACTCCTTACACTATTCTAGACATACGCGTGCTATTCATTGGGTAATGCATAGGTATACTTATTTCCGAAAAAAAAAAAAAAAAATCGATTTTTATAAACTCAAAAACACATGCTCGTTTCGAAAAAACGCTTTCAGCTCGAACGAAAACATAAAAACACAATTCTATTAAGCCGGAGAAGATATTTGTATAACGTTTCTATATTATTTGCATGCGTTTCTGCTAGTAAAATATTTACTCGTATATTTTTCATTTCCCGTCGAAATATCGAAATAATCGGGTGTTCATTTTTTTCTCCTACTAATACCGGAGTAGTCGGTCGTTTAATAAAACGATTATACATTAAATATTGACAAGTATATGCGTGTAAAAAAAAATAAAAAAAAAATGTTAAAGCATCGCGCAGCATTAAAATAATATCGGAGTATTTTTAAAAAATAAATTCGCATGTTGTGCCGTATAAGCCGTTACGATAATAATTGCTTTTAATTAAGGGTACGTATCTATTTGGAAATTTGAAATGTAAAAAATGCATTAATAACAATATCGCGAATGGTTTGACCGCAGGATTATTGTTGAAAAACAAATTAGTAGTTGGAAAAAAAAAAAACGTAAACGAGCACCGTATTTTTTAAATCGTATGTGAAAAAAAAAAAATACGATAAACTGCAGACACTGCCCAATTGGTAGGTATTTAGGTTAGGAATTATTAAAAAAAAAAAAATAGGCAGTGTTATCGTGTCGTTTGAGGGAATTACTTCGGATACAGCTGTTTCGTAGTAAAATTATGCAAATTCTTTGTTCAGTACTTTTTCCCGTGACAATTCGCTGCAGTGAACAGCGTTTTGATATGTTTTATTACCATAAGTCGAGCCGGTGGTGCTCAACGGAAATTCATCGACTGGTGTGTTCAAAAGTTTACCGAATCCAAATAACAAATTGGCCGACTTTAAAAAAAAAAAAAAAAAAAAAAATCGCGATTTTCGATAAATGATAATAAACTATACGTTTTACGGCGGGCAATCGTGTTGATCAACAAAATAACAAAAACCCGAAAAAATCAGTAGTTTTTACAAAAATTTAAAATTAAATTATCGTTGAATATCCGATCCGGTAGTCTGGATATCAAAGTCCGGGGGTGTCACGGGCCCGCCATTTCCTATTCACTCGCTCATCTACGGCCCCGACTATTAAGTACCTATAGTTTTTTTTTTTTAGTTTTTATAATTAATGGACATTATTGTTTGTAGCATTGGTAACCAAAACCAACAAACAATTGCCTATGAATATTAGGTCTGTTGACTAGAATACTGTGTACGACCGCCAATAATAATTCATCGAAACTTTTTTATACTTTTAAGCTTTATTTTTTTTTTTTTTTTAAGCGATCGCGGGAATAATTCAATACCTACTTTCGATTTCAAACTGCACGCGAATACATTTGTTTTGTTGTTTTTTTTTTTATTATTATTGTTTATCGTATTATACTATAGTATTTCAATGGTCGCATTAGAAAAAAAACCAAAAACGAAATGACTAATACAGTTATTTGTGTATTATAAATGTACAACTTGTGTTTTGTCAAGTGCTGTTCTACCTCGTACACGGACTTAAATTGTTCGTATCATTTTACCGGAAATTTTAATTTGCGCGAAATTTCTCGGCCAGTATACACGAAAACGTTAAATAAACGTACTGCAATCGGAATATGGCTTGCAACGACGTCTAATGTTTAGAGTACTCCGGCCTCGTACGACTATTCTTATATCACGTTTTGTCAAAATAATATTATACTACTTTGATAGCTGTAGTTTTCTTTTTGGCTCGACTGCAAGGTAACCTAACCTAACCTACCCCGATTGACGGGGATTAGTCGAATGGCGAAAACTGACCAAGTCAGTCGCATAATTCGCGTTAAAAAAAAAAAAAAAAAAAAACAATAATTTTAATATTATAGTGTGAAATGATACGTCTTTTCGATCGAAGTGTGCCGCAAAAGTCTAATATTTGTACTTTTTAATCGACGATAGTTATATAATACTAGCTGACCCTACATGGCTTTTCTATTGCTAGATCATTATGTATCATTGTCCCGTCCATGTCATCATTTAAAAAAAACTTTCGGCAGACTAAAAAGCGTTGTTCCACTTTTGTGTTCACTTATTACCATAGATACCCGCACAGCACAGGGATAGCGCTACAATAATTATTAATAATGGTTTTTTTTTTTTTTTTTATCCGTGTTACCCGGGTAATAAACCATAAATCAACAAAAATAACGAAATTTTTGACTAAAAATACCTAAATACCTAATTTTCGGGTATAGTATTCAATAGACTCCCGACAACACGGGACATTTTGCGAAAAACCGTTCCAGTAGTTTATGAGTCCATTATTCTTACAGACAGATAAAAATTGTTTGTATTTTTTTCCGGATGAAAACCGGTGATTCGGACGTGCGTTTTTAGTCGAAATGAGATATGAGATGTATTGGGCATTCTCGTAAGAGAGTATCCAATGTCGTCCTCCGCGCAACGAGATCCGTCGTGTAGTGCTACTGACGCAATACGGCGACATTATTCCGATAAAAACCTCTGGACCTCTGCAATCGGTATAGGTATACCACCGAGGTTCCGGGCGATGTGTCCACGCCGGTCCGTCCGTTCCACCGTTCCGTTCTAAGCGGAGTGTATAACAGTGATAATTATTACAACCGTCGAATCCATTATCCTTAAAAACGGAAAACGAACCCGTCGGGGTCGAAAACGGAAAAAAAAAAAAATAATAATAATCTCCCAACTGATTTATTGCTCGTATCAGCGCCGTATTATTATTATTATTATACATTGCACGTTATCCGGCGGATTTTAAATCTTCTCCTCGGCTAATGTCTCCGCCGCGCTATTTAATAATATACAGGCGGTACGCTATACCGTTTCCTTTCCTTCTTTTCGGCGATTACGTACGGATAATTAACCTTTTACAGGGCGAGACGACGACAGCGACGGGCACGTTCATCACTACTACTACTACTACTATATTATTATTATTATTATTATTATTATTATTGCGGAGTTGCCGGGCAAATGTTTAGTGACCCTTAAATTAACTCGCTTGTCAATTGGTTTTTTTTTTTTTTTTCATCCCGTCTCTTTGCGCGTTTTCTTTTTTTTCCCCACCCACTCGCCCCGACACCGTTGTGCCGCCTCCCACCCCCGGCGTCGTCGTCGAGTCGTGCGCGCCTTCATTAATCACGCGCCGCGCCCGAAACTCGGACGAGACCGCGCGACCGTGGTCCGACTCGCTCCTCCGATAAGTGCCGTCGGTCCCGCGCGCGCCACACCGGGGAAAACGTATTATATATTACTCGTAGTAGTAAACCGCGTGCGGCGCCGTCGGTGAGAATTTTTATAAAATATGGAACATTTGAAATCCCTCCCGGTTTATTAGTAGCTCACCAATAAAACCGCGGTTAATATATCGAATCGAATCGTAGCGAATGGCACCGCGGAACAGAGCAATACGGTCCGGATAATAAAAATGAAAAAAATAAAAAATACGCGCGTCGTAGGAAAACCAATATATATATACATTGCTCGCTACATTACGCTCAGAATGTAAAATACCTAATAATCGCACGTTTTTTTTTTTTTTTTTTTATGAAATAGGATAGGATTGACACGTTATCCGCGTCCTCGTGCGCCATAATACGGCCATACTGGAAAAATGTATTATAGTAAACCGCGTACGCCGTTTGTGTTAATTTATATGTTTTATAGAATAAAAAAAAAAAAAAAAAACGTTTAAAATCCCTCCCCGAAAAAATTGCTCAAAGTGCGATCAAAACTCCACAAAAAATTAGGACATTAATAAAGCCGTGATTAATAATAATATATCGGAACGAATCGTAGTGAATTGCATCGTGAACAGAGCAATACGTTCCGAATAATAAAAATGAAAAAAAATGAAAAATACGCGCGTCGTAGGAAAACCAATATATATACATTGCTCGCTACATTACGCTCAGAATGTAAAATACCTAATAATCGCACGTTTTTTTTTTTTTTTTATGAAATACGATAGGATTGACACGTTATCCGCGTCCTCGTGCGCCATAATACGGCCATACTGGAAAAATGTATTATAGTAAACCGCGTACGCCGTTTGTGTTAATTTAATATGCTTTATAGAATAAAAAAAAATAAAACGTTTAAAATCCCTCCCCGTAAAAATTGCTCAAAGTGCGATCAAAACTCCACAAAAAATGAGTACACTAATAAAGCCGTGATTAATAATAATATATCGAATCGAATCGTAGCGAATTGCACCGTGAACAGAGCAATACGGTCCGGATAACAAAAATGAAAAAAAAAAAAAATACACGCATCGTAGGAAATATATATACATTGTCCGCTACACTACGTTCTGAATGTAAAATACCTAATAATCGCACGTTTTTTTTTTGTTTTTTTTTGTTGTGAAATACGATCGACGCGTCCTCGTGCGCCATAAGACATTCCTTGTCTTCCTTGTCGAAGAATACGTATTATTATTACACGGTTATATAGTATGTCCCGCGGGAAATTGTGTGCTCGTATAACAGGCGTAGTGCAGTGTAGTGATTAATCGCTGATCTCGTTAAAAACGACACCGAAGATGGCAAAGGATTACGTCCGGTCCGGCGGTCAACATGTCCCGATTGTTCTACGGACCCGAACCGCAAAATATAATAATTGTTATAATGTAACAAGACGCACAAGACCGTATTTTAAAGAGCGAAGGGGCACTGCTACCCCCGGCCCGGCCTGTCTCGGGGTCGTGCAAAATATATAAGCGAATTTAATTTCGATAATGTAACGAAAAAAAATGTAATATATAAACTCGTTTTATTATATGAGATTTTCGTGGTTTGTAATTTAGAAAAACGCCAACTTAGCAGTTGGTTAACTGATTTTACTCGATAAATGATAACCGATATCGACCCCCTCCCCACCAATATCAATTTAGATAAAAGATTTCAATTTAGCAGCTCTAAAGTTCGATTTCGAATAGTTTAAACTGTTCAATGAAATGTATTGACGTTTTATTTAATTTCTCCGGTGACGACCAGTAATTATTAAAAATACCATTGATTATAACGGCATTTCTAGCCACACTGTTTGACTCAATCGACAGGTCGTAAATATCTTAGAACAGTGTTCGGATCCCAAATGTTTTTTACGCATGGTTCCCAAACGTTGTAAACATTTTTCAAGCTTCCCGTGTATAATAGAAAACAGAATGCACAGGTTAAAAGTGATTGTTTTAGCATTTGGCGTAACGAAATTCGAAAGCAACGCTGTAAATGCCGCACACATTTTATTTCTTCTGCGATAAGTTTGGACCGATATTTGGATACGGTCAGCACAAAAAATTCAAAGTCGCAAATGGTTTATTAATATACGTAAAGTTTTGTTTCTTATTACGGGGTATTTGTGGTTTCTGCGGTTTCAAAGTCCTAAAAGTTTAATGGTCTAAAAACGAATAGACACAATTTGTACGCCGTGCCACACATTTTAAGTGCTTAGATCATTTACTAGTATAATACTATTTAAAGTCATTATACCACACGGAAATGCTCTTTTGAATAGGTTTTTCGATAGCAGTACTATCGAAAATCACATAAATCAACGGAATAAATTAATAATTCATCACCGGTATCTGGAAAAATTACAGAATATCTTTATTCGTGGCGCGCGGCCGTAAGAATAATAATGATATAATTATTATAATATTATTTTTTATTTTTTTTTGTTTTTTATTTTTATTATACACAATCTGTAAGTGTTGTTTTACAAAAAGTGCATGTGATGGAGGAAACATGGCTTGAGAGGCTGGAGATAAAAAGTCGCCCATTAGAGGCACTTAAGGTCAGGATTTTAGGCTAAGGTTTTAGTGTGCTAGCAAGAGAGAGTGGTATTACAAATTATGGGTAGGTAGAGGTATATACAATTTTAGATTAGAAGGTCACGACACCAGGTACGTTTAAGACGCCTTCTGGGGTCACCAGGAATAGCGTTGGAGGATAGCTCAGAAATCAAGGGATTACGGTGACTGTGGAATTTAGAGTGTGTGCGTTTGTAGAAATTTTCTGCGACGTTTTGGACTGTTGGGACGGCTAGGTCTCTATGTAGAGTGTCGTTAGATACATAGTAGGGAGCTTTGGTTATTTGGCGGAGACACTTTGATTGGAAGATTTGAAATATAATATTATTCTTATCGGAATGCCATTTCCGGTTGTTCTGCGGGATGGTAAATGATAATCGTATTGGCATTGTATTTGAATATTATTATTATATTCCAGAAGAAATATACCTGTGTTTCGGGTCGAGAAGTACTCAGTATATAAACGCGAGTATTATTGAAAACTAATAAATGTTACTCACTTTTTTTATTTCTATGTTGGCCAGCACAAGTGGTGACGAAATTATTGTTCCGGGCCGCTTGTCATTTCCAACGCCGTGTGATTGTTACCAGTGACAATTACAATCAATGACCTAAAATAAAAACAACAAAACAGGTGACAAATTAATATTTGTTTTCCACTGTCTGCTATCCGAGTTCCGTTAGCAATATAAACGGTCGCAAGATTTCAACGATCGGAATCGGAATCGGCTAATTTTATGCGTGTCGATAAATCAAAAAAACGTTCGATAATAATCGAAACTCTCGGCAATCCGTAGACAAATAAAATACATTATGGTACACTTGGTAACTCAATCAAGTCCCTTCTACTCGACTTGGATTTTAATGCGGTATTTCAACGAGATTGTGACGTTCGACGGTAAGCTATCATTTAGTATTCATTTCCATATGTCTCGATAATTCGAAATTTTTGTTTTGCCCTCGTTGTTTCGTTTCTCTTGTAGGGACCATTTGTAGGTTTTTCGTGGATTTCGCTAGTTTTTTTTATAAGCGATATTATTAAGAGTTGACCGAAAACGATGATATATTTAGTCGTTTTACAACCAGAGGTTCTCAAACTATGGTCCGCGGACCACCGGTGGTCCGCAAGACAATGTATGGTGGTCCGCCAGCCATACCTACAAATTTTAATAATAATTCATTTTTTCTCTAGGGCGTGACATAAATATCGACAATCGTGCATAGCACGTCGTTTATTTAAAAATTTAAATTAAATAATGCCACTTATGTTATTATTTTAACTGATAATCAAATCTTGTTTGTACAGCACGATTAGATTATCGGTAGAATACAATGCGTTATGTTTTCGACAAGGATTTTCCGGGCTCCCCTACATGCAAAATAAACAAAGAAATCAGTTGGACGCCATTAAAAAAATGCGTGTAGATTCGAGCAGTATTCCCCCCAAGAACATCTTTGTTAGTAAAGGAAATGCAAGCCCAAAAATCACATTGAATTGTTTTTATAATTGTAATTTACCTTTAATAAATATAATATAATATGGTGTACATTTTTTTATAATAGTAATTTGCGTTAAATTGTAAATAAATAATAAAACTTTTACTTGAAATGCATCAATTATAAACAATATTATAAGCCTGCTATAAGGAATTTCATTGGTTTTTATTTATTCATAATCTAAATTCTTCTATGAACGGTGAGAAAAATTGATTCTTGTTTATAAGAAATATAAGGTCTAAAGTTGTTGTGGTGGTCCGTGACGTATCTAAAGTTCTCTAAGTGATCCGTAGTGTCAAAAAGGTGGGGAACCACTGGTATACACACTGGATGGTCAGCTCTACATCGCCGGTCCGCGCCAGATAGAATAGGCGGCGTGCTTAAGACATATTGCGAAGGCCGCGCTGCCTCGACCAAAGTGGGTGGGTCGTGGGTTGTCGGGTTGCCAAAGACCGCAGGACAGCAGAACAGCGAGTATGAAGACCAATGGATTTCACCGATTCGTCCACAGTCGAGGGCTGTGTCGGGAGACTTTTTACCGGGTGACTAGCGAGTGTAGAACATTTTGCTGGGCCTCTCACACACGCACGCACAATAATAAAATAAAATCGTTCTAAACGTTACTGTCCGATAGTACACATTTAGAAGCTCACGCGGTATACTATTTATATATATATATAATACCGAAGGGATCCATACTGATATATACTATACATGTCGCAAAACACTCATACCGAGTAAACAAACATAATATTTCGGTGTTTTATGATCATGCGATATTATTATACGCGCAGAACCGACTTGTTTGTGTCACTATATAATAGTACGTTTTTGCGTACTACGCGAAAAACAAAATGGGATATTATTACCATTTTACGAGAAATTTTATTTCGTATTGTTTGATTTTCCGTGAAAAAACGTTGTGTATGTCTAATATCGTTGCTTTTAAGAAACAACCTTACAGCCAAAAATATGACCGCAGACAAGTACTGCAGTCCTCTCACGAATATTTCTTTTTTTTTTTTTTTCACTACAGGAATACAAATAAATAAATAAAAGTTAGTGTCTTGCTGCTGTATTTGAAACATTTAACGAACAATAAAAACATATACGAGTAGTTTATGGTCATAGACTTATTTATATAAATGGAACATTAGGCCTGAATATTTGTGAATAATATATTTATTTAAAAGTAAAACAAATAAATACCAAAGGTGTACTACACGATGTATACAAGATAAATTGTTATATGGTGTACACAGTACACTCGTTTATTACTGTTACGATAACAAATTGATTTTGATAAAATAGATTCTCGATTTGATAGGCCCATCTTAACAAATATGATAAGGAGAATTTTCTTTTTTTAAAGTGTGCTGAAATAGCTAAAATTCTTGCCAAAGTTTACTGCCCCCTCCCAAAAAAGTGTTGTCCCGCGGCAATTGTCCGCATTGGCTCGCTATAAATACGCCACAGGGACAGAAATTTTCAACGGGGCCGGTTAGGTTAGATTAGATTTTCAATCGCTTCCGTCACCCTGCAATTATAATTATTTGGAATTAATCTAAGCGTTTTGTAATATCGTATTCAATAGTCGCAGGTCTTATGACGGGTAAATCGTTGCACTTTTAGAAAATCTCCCATTTTTCGTACAGGGAAATTATGTGGTCACACTATAGAATCGCTGTAAAATAAATGAATAGACATTTGACACAGACGTGTATTTCAAATCCACAACGTTTTCCGAATAAATTGGTAATAGTCCTGTATAATTATTATTGTTTGTCGCATGAGTATCTCTACGTATTTTCAAAAATTGAAATCACTTTAATACCCAAATGAGTTATATTTTTATTTTTTGTTGTAATGACAAAACAAAAAAAATCAAAAATAAAAGAATTGATAACACAATTATTTATGCGTGTCGAATAAATGCCGATTTCGATATACGTCGGATAATAATATTATTTTTGGTCTTTTTAAAGGGTTCGGCAAACGGATTGATATATAGGTATAGAAAGAAAAAAAGAAAAAAAAGGAATAAAAAACCGCCGAAATGAACCCCGGAAATAAATCACGTTTCTACGTAAAATAATTTTAAAAGTTTACAAAGAAAAAAAAAAAAGTGGCATTAAAATGTCTTTTGGCAATATATTTTTAATACGGACGAATAAATTATCGTATCGTAAAACGTGTGTTCGTATTCCTATTTGTATTGATGGGAAGTTGGAATGGCAGGACGATTTAGTTTATATACTCTGAATGCAACACGATAAATCATCACAAACGACATACGATTCTAAGCGGATGTGTGGCGTTCCGAGTAACATAATAATACGTAATATCGTAATATCGAAGACCTCAAAGCAACAACCGTACTTTATTGCATTTTATGATATTGTTCAGCATCAACGATAAACCGCCGGTGAACTTTTTTTTTTTTTTTTTTTTTGCCTCTTCGGACTTATCCGATTGCTGCACTGAACTATGAATGTTCAAGTAAAACAAGATAATTTTCCGGGTCGTCGCACCCGCGGCAATTGGTTTTGTCTTTAGACGGTTCAGATCGGGGTGCCGTTGCACCGAAGTCCTATCGATATTGTTCATTCGTATTGTACGCGGCAAATTAAACCGTCTCGGGTGTAGATAACGTGTCGTAGACTGTACGATAGTACGTTTCGAGTGTTCGCGAATTACGGTTTGTTTTACGCTAGCTGATTAGTACGCCGGCATATATTATTACACGACGATAGTTATTTTGCACTTTGCAGAGCAATCGCGGAAATAATTGCGTTCTAGACTAATTTTTAACGACACCGACACGAATAATAATCGAGGACGTCGGCACGACGCCCGGTATATTTAATAGGGCGTGCCGTATAATCAACTTTAACTCGACTATATTCAAATTCACTTTGAAACAAAATGTGTACCGTCATACGAATTATCAACAAAAAAAAAAAAATAAAACATTGATATCACGTAACCGCGAAATTTTGTCCGAAAGCGGATTGCACATTTTTTCACATAAGTGTTTGATGTTCAAATATCGACCAAACTCTTTTGTTTGATGTGTGAGAACCACGGGAAATTGTAAATTATTCTGTAGTTAAAACTAATAAAATTATCAATTTGAATTTAGCGAACAATTACGTTTAACTGAATAAAATTTAATTTAGATTTTTTTTTTTTATCTCGTTATATTTTTATATACGACGTTTTAACTATTATAAATAATTACAACTCTTTTTTTTACAATAAATGTGTTTTACTAAATCAAATTATCCGATATCTACAAAATATTATGGAAAATGTGTATTTTAGATTCTTAGCGTACGTATTTGTGTTACTATCGTCAGTGTAGCATTTTTTTTCTGTTTTTTAACAACTTTAACGAGACATTTTGCTCCGATAACATGCATTTTGGATTTAGTGGGTGCAATTATGCACTGGGAAACTCGTACTTTACAGGAAAATTCTGAAAAACCGGGAATATTTACGTAACAACAGTTTTACGTCGTTTAAAATTTTTTTTTTTTTTTTGTCGGTAATTTAGCTAAAAATTATCATAGAGGAAATTGTTCACAAATACTTACATTTCTCTTTATAGACGTGGTACAATTTTCAACAAATTCTGGAAATTGTCGAGCTATTAATAACCAATTGAATTTAAGAGTTTGTTTTGGCACTGTAAAATTGTACGAGAATTTGAGATATAGTTCATTATATGGCAAGTTATACTTGCCGGCAAAAGAAAAAAAAAAATTAAGCTTAGTCAATAGTTTTTTTTTCATATTCGTTTAAAATTCATGTTTTGATAAAAATTGTATAAATCAACCGGCGTTTTGCGTACTTTATGCCCGTTATTGTCGTCTTTTGGCTACGAAAAAAAAAAATGCTCAATAAATTGAATCGGAAAACTACCTACAATTGTAGTGTATTTCGTTTAATTATATAAATGAATGACAATTTTTTAATTTAAATTTATCATGACAAAATATGTTTGTAACGAACTGTGCTCAGAATCGTTTATCGTTACCGGCGGATATATCGTTGCGTACGGATATAAATTAAATGCCCCTCTATATATTCAACCCTTGTAATTTTCCATCATACAGCTGTGGCCCGCAAATGTTGCAAATTATGTTAGTATTTTTTTTTTTTTTTTTTTACGAAAAAAAAGCGAATTCTACGCAATAAATAAACGAAATAAATTTAAAACGTGTAGAAATATCGATACCGCAAAAAAAAAAAAAAAAAAAAAACATATTGTTTTTGGATAGGATGACGGAAGTAATCCATTTGCAAAACGTTTATTTTAAATTGATTAATGATGACAATGACGATGATGATGATGATGATGACGACGATGTAAAACAGGACGCGCACGTGACCGATTTATGCATTAAGTCGACTATTTCGGTTTTGGAAATTCGTTATATTCGTTACACCGAAATACGCCCTGCAGTTCAACTGCAATAACAATACGATACTCGCATATTAAGTAATATTGAAATTATTGTTACGGTATTGGCAAACTGCATTATAATTATATATTTTATGTTGTCGAACAAAACAGTACTGAAACGTACAAATTGTTACACAGCGCGAATTAGTATAAAAAATTTATTATTAAATATAATAAATACAATTTACAAAAAAAAAAAAAAAAATTACAAATTAATGTAAAACATCGAACAAATATAATATTATCGACGTTGTATTTATATAGATTCCGTTTAGACTCCGAGCAAAGCTAAGATTGTATTGGTTTTCTATAGATGACTTTTTTTTTTTTAGTCTTTCCGTCCGCTCGGGTTCGCTACGATTTTCAAGTGTAAGTTTATCGTTGTAGTTTTCTTAATAATTGGGGAAAAAAAAAAAAAAATTCATTCATTATGTTCGATTTATTTTTAATAATAATAACTCGGTGAAAAATAATCGCAGGGACCTGCAAACTGGACAGAATACGGATATTAGTACTTTTAGAATGTGTACATAGTTTCAAAATATTTTAACGATTTGTTGATCTATTTGTTGGCGTTGGAATTTTCCGAGTTTTTTTTTTTTTTTAGGTTTTTATTTGGTTTTCTGTGGATAAAATTGGTTTGGCCGACCAGAATTGCTTGAACATTAAACACGAGGTTGTATATAGTAGTGAAAAAAAAAAAAAATAATAAAAAAATAAGTGTAATGCAACAGGTTGTTTTTATTAGCGTTTTGAGTGTACAAAACATGATTAACCGAACTTCTCTAAGAATCGTTTTTTGTTAACAATGCTTTATTGTTGCGTACAGATATGAATTAAATTCCCCGTTATATCCTACCTTTTCGACTTCCCCTTACAACAGTGGTCGGTTCATCCGTAGTGCGACGCATGTCCGTATTTATTTTTTTTTATTGGATACATTATCGTTTCAATTGGACATCGACAAAATCTACTAAATTTGTTAATATGTCCTGATTATGTATTTATTTCGTTTTGTCATATCGTGTTAATTGTTTTGTATTTAAATACAAATTCCGGATATTATTCCGATAGTAGTTATTCGTCGAATATCGACACAAGTTTTTTCTGTTTTCATACAGATAAGACATTTAAAACAATACATAAATAATAGTAAAAATTTGAAAATTAATTTACTTATTGTGTATACTTTTTATTTTAAGTACGGCTGTGTTCAGTTGTGCCACGAGTCTTATGCAAAACCGCAACAAATATAATTGCATTTAAACTTGTATTAATATGTAGGTGTAATCTAGTGGTCGTTATTACACGTGTACACGTGTAATTAAAAAAATTCGAGCTGGAGACAGTATAATCAGGAATTCACGTAACTCACGAATACCTACGCGTAAAATGATAAATGCACGCGAATATAAATTTTAAAATGATCAAATAAAAGTTTCGTTGTTTTAAATTTGTTCGATTTTTGTATTCTACGTGAAGTCTTGCACCGAAATTCCAGTATAGCATCTTTTCCGAAAGCAAAATCGTTTGTTTTTTTTTTTTTTTGCGATTTTCCGTGTGGTTTTTCTAAGAGAAAAACGCAATGAAAACGGGAGAGTTTCCGGCATTGACACTGACAATTCACCATTATATTCGATTATGTTTTTTTTTTGTAAATCAAATATTTTCAATGTTATTTTTATTGTGTAATTAAGACCGGCGAACAAAATCGGAAATAACGAAACTTACCGATTACAGGTTCACACGAATCACGGAATTCACGTAATTCGTAAATTCACGAGTGTGTGTCGCCACGAAATGCACGTATCATGCGGAATACGTGAGCATGCAACGTAAATATCCGTGACCCCGTGACACGGATACACGTGTGAAATAAAACACGTGTTCAATAGAGACTTCCGGTGTAAACTGTTTAATTGTCTTGTATCCAACATAAAAAAATCACCATATACGAGGTGCGACAATAAAATAACGAGACTTTTTGAATAAAAGTTGTTTATTTTAAAAATATTATAATTTAATGATTATCACCTTCAAAGTACCTTCCCTCAGCATCAATACACTGTTGCATACGTCGCTGCCATTCTTGAAAACAGTGTTGCCAATTGCTTTCATTCAGCCCTTTTAGATGTTCTGCCGTTTTCATTTTTACGTCATCAACTGTTTGAAAATGGGAAAAGAAATAAGAAGGAAATAAGAAGAAGTCACAAGGAGCAAGGTCTGACGAGTACGGGGGATGTTGAAGTACAGAAATTTTTTTTTCAGTTAAAAAACGTTGAATTGAAAATGCACTGTGAGCTGGAGCATTGTCTTGGTGAAGAACCCAGCCATTTTTCCATAGATCTGGTCGCTTCTTTCTGACACGTTCTCTTAATTTAATTAATACCTCTTTATAATAATATTGATTAATTAATTTTGTCGATTTTTTCAACGTTTTCGTTTGTTGAAGACGTGGTAGGACGTCCAGAACGATCATCGTCTTCGACGTCCTCCCTTCCACTACAAAACCGTTTGTGCCATTCAAAAACACGAGTTCTTGATAAACATTCTTCACCATAAACTCCACATAACATACGAAACGATTCCGCGGCAGTTTTTTTTAATTTAACAAGAAATTGAATGTTAACACATGTTGTTCGATTTTTATATCTAACATTTTTTGGCAGTATAGTCGAACTCGCACTAATAACAAGGCTACTAACGTATAAGAAAATGAATCGATGCCATCAGTGTTTATAGTACTTTTAGATAAGTGTTTTCTAATCATATTTCAATAATCGTTTTATAGATAACGTTAATAGTTTAGGTTATATTTAGAAAGTCTCGTTATTTTATTGTCGCACCTCGTAAGTAACACTACAACATAACTAGAAATGTTGATGGATAAAAATTTATGTTCGGATAGGGGAGGGGGGCCCATCACCCAGTGAGTAAAGCCCTTGGCTGTACAGCTAAATTGGTATGTGGCGGTATGATGGCCACCACCAGGGACTGGAACTTTTATCATGCCGATTGCACAGACTGGCCTGGTAATCGGATAAAATTTTACAAAAAACCGCTCGAATTCGTCACGCAGTTTACTTGAAAATTACTTTCCCCCCCACCACCGTTTTCTTAAAATTGAACATAATATAGAGCGAATAAATAATATCGTCGTCGAATATTTTGTTGGTAGTTTTAATATTAAAAAAAAAAAAAAAAATTCCTAACAAGCAATAGGTAATGCTATATCGAAACTGAGTATTTTTGAGAACCGGAACCGTTTTTTTTTTTTTTTGTTAAACCGAACCGGGACTAGAACCGATAAAATCCAAAAGCTTCCATTGTCTGGCTACGACCATTTCAAAACTGACCCTTGTGTCACTGAAGCATATCTTTGTTCACTAGGTGTACCCAATTGCACTTTACTGTGTGTCCGTTAGACCACAAAAATACCTGCTTAAAAAAAAAAAAAAAAACATACCCCGGCGGTGTACATATATTTATACGTAACTGTTGTATTATAACTACTCGCCGTTTAGGATACATTTTATATTTCCGATAGACCGGTGTAAGGAAGCAATAATAATTCGTTTTACTGAGAATGCTAGGAGTTTTTTTTTTTTTTTTTTCGTTTTTATTCGTTGTCGTGGGGTATGGATTTGCTCGCCCCGCGGAATACTTAAATAATTGTAACGTCAATAAAAAAAACCATTCGAATATGTTTGGCGGTAAGCGGCTAAATAAACCATATCCGATGATATGATATGCCCATCGGTAAATTATATTTTATATCACTCACCGACAGTCGTCGTGTATTTGTATTCCGTGAGGTTTCTCGTGTGATCTCCGCCGAAAGACGATCGGTCCTCGGATCCGGGATAATCGCCCGAACACCTAACACACGGTTTAGAATGTTGTTGATTTTTTTTAATTTTTTTTTTTTTTTTTGGCAACGCGAACACGACGGGCTACGGACACGGCTAGGACTTCATTAAACGGGGACAAGTTTCCCGGGAGTGCTACACACGTACGTACGTGCGGCAACGAAACGAAATCCCGGCGATCGGATTACGAATTATTCGGAGGACCGGAGCCGGCGAAAACGCCGGGTAGAACACGAGGTGGGAACACGGCGGCGACGACGATAGCGGATCATATTTTAAAGGACGAGAAATCGGTTTACCGACGGGACAAAATGCGATGCGAATAGGCGGTAACGGTAAAATAATATTAACGGGAAAAACTACACGGAAAGCATAAATCGTTATATAGAAAACAACGGTCTGTTCGATGTGATTCACATGACGCGTACTACTACTATGTTATTTTTAGGTTTTTTTCTTTTCTATTCCCGACCACGGTTCCGAATCTAAAACGACGGCGAGGTTGAAATCCGAGCATATTTATTAAATTGCGAATTTATCTCTAAAATCGATTTCTAGAGGCGTTTTAGTTTTGTATTACGCGAACACGTGTTCGGTACATTTCCGAAACACAAAGGCCGCGTACCGTGTAACGAGTGCTTTTTTTTTTAAAGGGTATTGGACACTGATAATTTCTTCATTTGTTCTAACGCATAAGCAGCTAAGAAACATTTGTATTCAATCAGTCGACGGTAAAGGAGTTCTGATTCGAATTCCACGGCAAGTGTCCACCGGTCAGACGGTCGTATTTGTCGGGTTACAGTGGTTCAATTTTATTTTATTTTCTAAATTGCCAAATCAATTTTTTTGTAATTAATCGAGGGAATAGTTTCGAAAAAGCGATTTGACCGATCTCGTGTACGCTTTGCTCTGAATTCCAATCTGCACACAGTTTTCATATCGTTTCACTACGATAAGCTAAGGGAAATTCGTCTAAATTTATATGCCGAGTAATGTGTGTTAGACAAAGACGGCAAATAACGATATCCGATCAACTCGAAAACGCTTAAATAATAAAACGTGGAATTATTATTTTAGAAATTACTCGATAAAAATACTCAATAGAATTGTTTCAGCGTTTGTATTGAATTAAAAAAAATAAAAATTAAAAAATACAACTTTGTCCGTTTACGTTGTCAGATTATCCGATGATGATTTTCGAAATTGAAACCCGGTCGCACATACACTTTACTTGTGTAACACTCCGGGCTTTGTTTTATTCTTTTTATTCTACGTTTTCTTTTTATTTATTTTTGTTACTATTTTTTTAATTTAGTACAAATTTTGATATTTTGTTGTTTGTTATATACCGTACATTTCATACTAAACACTAATTTTTAACTAAACTAAAAATTTGATTCATTTCTTCTATAAAAAAAATTGTAAAAAATGTTGAAATAATTAATTTTGCCATATACAGCGTGGGGCGTGGTTACTTCTTTATCTGAAACTCTCGCAACTGAGCGGATATTAATAGTAGAGCGTTGGTTAATGGCTTGTTCGAAAGCACGTTTTCTAAGGTTTTTTTTATAACTAGTCCAGTGTTAACAATGCAGCGGGCAAAGCAAGAGCGCGCGTTCGCCGTGGAGGCCTACTTTTCTTTCAGCCGTTCCATTATCGCAACTCGGCGTGCTTTCAGAAACCATTTCAATATCGCACCTGCAGGTCGTGCGCCTGATCGGAAATCGATTTGCTTGTGGGTAGACACGTTCAGGGATACCGGTAGTGTGCAGAAGAAACATAATGGACCTTCCAGAACCGTCAGAATTGGCCCATGGTTCTTTGAAGAGAACGAAAGAGCGGTTACGGTCAATTCTGAACGTTATGTCAGCATGATTGTGGATTTTATTCTGCTCAAACTAAAAGAAATTAATGTAGGGGAAGTGTGGTTTCAACAGGACGGCACCACGGCTCACACGGCAAGAAGGTCAATGAATATCTTGCGTGAACACTTCCCCGAACGGGGCTTATCACTCTTAGAGGCGATCTTCAGTGGCCAGCACCAACACCAGATTTAGCCCCATGTGATTTTTTCCTGTGGAGCTACCCTAAATCGTTGGTATACACCAGAGGTTTCCAACCAATGGTCCGCAAGACAATGTATGGTGTTCCGCCAGCCATACCTACAAAATTTAATAATATTTCATTTTTCCTCTAGGGCGTGACACAAATATCGACAATCGTGTATAGGACGTCGTTTATTTATAAGTTTAAATTAAATAATGTCACTTATGTTATTATTTTAACCGATAATCAAATCTTGTTTGTACAGCACGATTAGATTATCGGTAGAATACAATGCGTTATGTTTTCGACAAGGATTTTCCGGGCTCCCCTACATGCAAAATAAACAAAGAAATCAGTTGGACGCCATTAAAGACATGCGTGTAGATTCGAGCAGTATTCCCCCCAAGAACATCTTTGTTAGTAAAGGAAATGCAAGCCCAAAAATCACATTAAATTGTTTTTATAATTGTAATTTACCTTTAATAAATATAATAATATGTCGTACATTTTTTTTAGAATAGTAATTTGCGTTAAATTGTAAATAAATATAAAACTTTTATTTAAAATGCATCAATTATAAACAATATTATAAGCCTGCTATAAGGAATTTCATTGGTTTTTATTTATTCATAATCTAAATTCTTCTATGAACGGTGAGAAAAATTGATTCTTGTTTATAAGAAATATAAGGTCTAAAGTTGTTGTGGTGGTCCGTGACGTATCTAAAGTTCTCTAAGTGGTCCGTGGTGTCAAAAAGGTTGGGAACCACTGGTATACACGGATCGTCCAAAGATCCTTCGTCATGTCAAAAACCATATTTGTACTGCTATTGCCGACATAAGCACGCATACTCTGGAAAAAGTGGACAGAAAATTCAAATTCCGACTATTTCGGTGCATTGACGAGAACGGCGGTCGCCTTCGAGATGTAGTATTTTAAAACCAAATAAAATAAAACTTTAAATGTACCCCTATACACATAAAAATCAATTAAATCAATATTGTCAATATTTTTTGTGTTATGATTTTTTAAAATATGGAAGTAACCACGCCCCACCCTGTATACATATATATATATATATATATTTTAGACAATTTTCATAGAAAATTAATTTCCGAGTTTACTCTATTATAATTATTCGAAAAATGGTTTTATTTTATTTTATAAATACGCCAGTTAATATCACAAATGCAGTAAAATTATAGCAAGTGTAATAATAATAATAACAATAAAAATAAAAGAGTTATGTATAGTTAACAGCAGTTCCTGTAACGAGTCGGTTAGTTTTCCGCTCGTTTTAGAGGCACAACTATTTGTTCGAATTAAATAAATTTTAGCGAATTAATTATTAACGAGTTTAAATTTATATTGTTTTAATAATAATTTTGTGTGACGTTTTAATTTCATTTTTTTTTTTTTTTTTTTTTTCGTGTCCCGCGTAATGAATTCCTCGTTTTTGTTAAAAAAAAAAAAAAATTGTAGAAATTAAAGAATTTATATACGGAAAAATTATAAACGATCGAACGATTATTTTCAAACAGCTCGTTAATTCCATAAACTCGCGGTCGGCGCTATCGTCCGACCGATTTGGATTTACGGCGTCCGGTCGTGGGTCTGTGCCGACAAATCCAACATCCAAATTAATCGACCTCGTCGGAGTATCGGTCTTCGCACAATTGTAGCAGCGCATCGGATCGACAGACTACGGATACCGTCGTACCGATCTGAACATGTCCAGGGACGCGTCCGGGACGCAATCGAATTAATTTGCCACTAGACACGTGAACAGATTAGAGCTGCACGCCAATGTAACTGCTAAACAATTTCCTGACAACTCGGAAGACGACATTAGGCGTTTTGAACGCTTAAAGCCGTACGATTACTTAAACTTAATCGTAAGTTACATAAACTATACTTAGGCTAAGAATCGGAGCCTACCTCATTGTTGATACGACCCCCCGAACATGTTCACGTATTCATATATATATATATATATATACATAGACTTACTACACTTTGTACTATTTAATATTTATAAAGCCATTATGCGCTGTATTTATAAAGACTATTGGACGTCTGAATAATAATGCCTATGGTTATTTAAAAAAAAAAAAAAAAAACTTGCGGTCGGGTTGTACGATCAAATTAGATATGCATACGAATTCGTTGGTATTCCTATAACAATATGGTTTTTTTTTTTAATTTTTTTTTTTTTTTTTATCATCCTTGTTTGATATTTTGCATTTATCGATCGTGCCCCGGAATAAACGCGACCTTTATTCCAAACATAATCGATCACTTAAATGTAAGTATTTTTGATTTTATCATATACATATTAAAAAAAAAAAAAAAAACACATCGAGTCTACAGTTTTCAATTGACTATAACATTTTACGTTTGACTGTATACCGATTTTTTGTATTATTATTATTAAAAAACCTTTTCGTGTTTTTACTGAATAATCGAGTATCGTTAAGTAATTTTTGGATTTTGAGCACAGTTACGCCCAGTAGGTTACATTCATAACTAGGGCTCGGATTTTAAAACATATTTTTCTTTTTTTTCTATACGAGATAGAAATGTAATTTTTATACATAAATTCGTTTACGTGCCCATATACCGGTTCTAAATAAATCAATTTTTTATTTATTTTTGCTTTTCTTCGGCTATTTTTAATGCGAATGATTTTTAAATTTAAGTTAATTTTTGGTCGTGTTTTTTTCAAGCAGTCGTAAGCTTTTTTTTGTTTTGTTATTTATTGTGCTCTAAAATCCGAGCGCCATTTATTGTGGGCACGTGATTATTCGCATTGTCGCGTTCTTTTCGTTATGCTCGTCAATATTTTCTCGGCAATCCAGTCCGATCAAAAACTACGACCGGAGCTTCACAGTTGGGCGACAATAAAATAAAGTATTATTTATATTAAAAAAAAAAAAAAAAAAAGTAGCTTTAAAATGTCAGACGAGTTTATCCGCAATAGTCGTTAAGTAATTGTAAAATCATTTTAAATGGGAATCGAAGGATTATTTTTTACCGGAGTACTGGCTGCACACAAATTATAATACGCGTTACACGGTAGTCGAGTCCGGGACGTTTTTTAATCATTTAAACGACAGAAGACAACGGTTTAATATTATATTATTATCATTCCTAGTAATATCGGGCAATTAAAAATTATATTTATGCACGTTTTATCTTAAAATTATTTTATACTCGCCCCGTCCGTGCACACAGTATTATAATTTATTGAAACATTTACAATGTTTGAGTCGTTTAATTTTTAATTAAAAAAAAAAAAAAAACAACAACAACGAAATATACGCGGACTGGATGTTTGGAAATAGTAAAACACATAAAACACGATCTATATTCGAATTTAAATACTGCCGCGCCAGTTACAACATATTATATCGTACATGTTTGTTATTTAAATATTTAAATGGATAGTAATAATTTAAAAAAAAAAAAAAAATAATGTATATAGATAGGTGCGTACCTATGGTTTGACTGAATTTTATTAGTTTGTCCCTTATCTACACGAACATTTACGTTGGCGTGTGTTTAATCCATTAAAAAAACGCAATGTTTGTTTTCTTTTTAAATATTCACGCGGACGTCTAGTGTATTAATAATAATCACATTTTTTTTTTTTTTTTTTTAATAATAATGTTGACACGATATTGTAAAATATTTCCGTTGTACTAAACGAATATTACGGTACGTCTGCTCTGTAAATGTTTTTATGGCGATACAGCCAGTGCCCCAGACTTGAGGGGGACAAAAAGTAGTAGAGGTACTCAAGCTACTTTTTTTTTTTTTTTTAAAAGTCCCTAGCATTTTAATGTGCATCACATAAACGCGGGGAGGCTTTGCCCCCCCCCACAACGCTTTTTTACAGCAAAGCAGTGGCGAAGCGAAAAGGCGAGAGAAATGAACAAATCGCGCCGTCCCCGGATCCAAACCATTGTTTCACCTGGGGTACCCAAATGGTATAGGTTCGCAAAACTATTATCAAAACGAATTGTTAAGAAAGTAATTTTATTTTTTAATTGAATTTTAATACTTCCGCGAGTCGTTCGCTCGCCGAGTGCGAACGTAAATGTTACGGCATATTTATTAGCAGTCGTTCCCATTGACGAGTTAAGTTTTTTGTTGTCAAACTCCAATAGTTGGATTGAAAAAAAAAAAAAAAAAAATAATAAAAAATCCAATGTATTTTATCGCTATATTTTAAACGGGAAAGCAGGACACACGGGGTAATTTATATTTATACATATTTATATTTGTATTTGCGATTCATGGCAGGTATTATCATAAAGTGCTTGGTTTTATTTTTACACGCATCTATCAGTGGGACAAAAAATTGTAAAAAAAAAATCACATCGCGTACATTTTTTTTTTTTTTTTTTTTAGACTATTACATCTAGACGAATAACATACATTATCGCGTAATAGAGCATATTATTATTATTTTTTGTTTTTTGGTTTGACCACTTAGACTAATATATTAGCGTGAAAAATCTTCTTTTTTTTTCTTTTTTTAAACTACACTACAGACATACCGAGTTGTTACAATTAATTGCAAGTATATTTTTTCAAGCTGGATGTCGGAAGTGTCGTGTTTTAATGAAACGAAACGGAACAGCATTACACACTAAAACGTATATACATAGTCAACTTATAATGGACTAAATAACTAATTTTAGACAATTTAATAAGCGTTCTTTAAGTTCATGTTACACAAATGCATGCAAACGAAATTAATAAATAAAATGAACAATGAACACCGAATTTGTGTAAATGGAGTAGCTATATTAAAAAAAAAAAAAAAAGTAAAAAAAAAATAAATTAAACAGAAAACCCATAGACTTATGAATGCCATTCGTGATCACTTCAGGGATAGTTAATACGTATCTGTTTGTCTTATTGTGTCGTGTATTACGACGCGCTTATAGAGTAAGTTTAACGAAACTTAGAGAGTAGATGGTTTAGAGAAATCAAATGAAATAATTAGAAAATTACGAATTTTAGATAATCGACAAATACCATTGAAAAATGTCGTTAAAAATATATTTTATTCGGTATATATTGCGTTCGAACGCGATTTATTTCATTTTTTTTTTTTTTCAATGAATATATTGCTTACAAATAATTTATATATGGACGAAACGGCCCTGTATATAGGTTTAGGAGAACAGTTTAATTACATTAAATTTATTCGTAATGCCATACGACTTTTTGACAATGGGGAGAAATTTTATAGCTGAAAGAAGTAACTATAAAACAAGAATCCTAGAAAGTCATAGATCCGGCCCTGCCCCTCCCCCCACAATAAAATGATCTTATATCCATTGCTATTGTTTTACAGGCAAATTTATAGAATAAATAATTATAAATTGCCGAGCGTACAGTTAGCGATGTGACATAAATCCGGATTTCGAATTTCGGATTTTGAAATTTAATAATACGTATTTAGGATTTTAAAATCCGAAAATTTAATGTTTTGAATTCCAAAATATGAAATAGTGTATTTTTACGAGTAAAACAACGTTCGCCGTTGTATATTATATAAAATTAAATATGTATGAATATTTTTGTTGTACTTGTTTTTTAAATAAATTTCTATTTGTGATATTTGTCGAATTGTAAAAAACGTATTTAACGTATTACACATTTAATGATAGATAATATTAATATTATATTATACAGTCGAACTTGGTTAATTCGACTAGTTGAAGGGACCGACAAAAAAAGTTTGAGTTATCTAAGATTTCGAGTAATCCGAAACACCAAAAAATAATAAATTAGGTTAGATAATTTTTTTTAAAAAAAGTATGTATTTATTATGATAAAAATGTATTTACTATTTATATATGTAAGTAGAATTAAAAAAAAAAAAAAATGTATAAACCAAAATTAGAATTTATTTTTTGTTTGAGTTTTGCTGATGATTTCCCAGCATTTGCAGGTCAATTATATTTTAAGCGACAAAAAGTTCATCACTGGTTTGTTTTTACGATAAATCGCCTCAATTCGTTATAATGCATCTGTGCTTGTGTAATCGTGGGGATGAGGGGTTCAGTAGTGCATGCTTGTTTCGCTTCTTCGTCCGGTGATTGAGTACTTGTTACCGGTCTCCTTACAGATGACAAAAATGTCTGAATCTGATAAAAAAAACCGCATACTTCCAAGTCCGTTGTCCATATTGATATAGACATCGAAAATAATATTTACATCATCGTCCCAATTATTTATTGTAACCGTCTGTACTGTAATCTCTGCATCGCCCATATTTTCTTTAGAAAAAAATCGAAACTTCGACTTATTGGACGAAAATATTCGAGATAAACAAGATTTTTTTTTTTTTTGTATTGCTTGTACAGGAAATGCTAGGGACCGGGGGAAAAGTTCGATGTATCGGCGATTTCGAGTTATCCACGTTCGACGGTAATATTAAAAATTTGATGAGAAACAAATTAGAGAATGCAAAATCCGGATTTCCAATAAATGTCGAATTTCGAATTTCGGAATCCGAAAATGTTATTGTAGAAAACAAGACAAAAAAAAAAAAAAAAGTCATATTTTGTAGTTGTGCGCAGAGGTTTTTGGGTTAGACGCGATTTGATTTCCGCGAGTCGTGACTCGACAAAGCCCCGAGGCGATTTTTGATGGTAAAACAACTATGACGGTTATTTAAGATTTCTTGGCTTACGAGATTTTAATGTGAAGGCTGTTTTATAACTGAAACTGCACATGCTGCCACTGCGTACGGACCGTTTTCATCTCGCATACATTCGGCGTATACATCTCGCACGCCGAACCGCGACACCTAAGCCCTAACCGTTATTTGCGACGGTTTTAAAACGGCAACGAGACCATATTACATTTTCGTAGATACGTCTCAAAAAATAATACGACATAATCACACTCGAGTTATTCGGGAAAGTTAATTTATATTAACGATACGGCAATTACAACGGTTGACCGCAGATTACAGAAACGTTTGTCGTCGAATAATGTATTATTGACTCTACGACACGAATAAGAATACTGATACTGACAAAAAAAAAAAAAAAACAACCCCATTAACAAAACCAGTCTGAATCGATTTCTGATTATTATAATCTCTTCGCAATATTACAAGTCGTCCAAACTACGAGCGTCTGTGAGCTGGAAAACTCGAAAAAAAAAAAAATTGGTCAGAGGCCGGTGCTCTAAAATAATAGTAAAATATTTAATTTGATAACAAACTGGCCGCGGCCGGTGGGATTGTACTGATAATTATTATTAGAATTATTAGATAATATCAAAATAATATTATTACGTACGGTTTACGTCGCCGACAACAATGTGATGCAGCAATAATTATAGTAAAAACAGGAATTCAAAAATACAACTGAAAAGTATAGGTTCTAATATTCAATAATGCCATACAAAAATTTCGTAAGAACGAACTTCAAAAGTTTCAAATTAACAGTAGGCAAGGCAAAAACGAGATTAGTACCGGACAGACTTTAAAATACAGGACAAAATGCGTCCTGAAAGAAGTTTGTCAGGACAACAGGGCACAAAGCTGAAATAAACGACAATCCTGTATAAAACTAGACGTATGGCCACCCTAGTATAAAATATGAATAGGTTACTTAATACTGAATGCCAACATTTATTTTCAAAATTACCCTCTTATATTGGTAACATTTAATATTTAACCGATTTATCATTTATTAGTCAAGAAAAGATACTTTAGTCAAATTACGAGGCTGGGCTGATAAATAATATCTCATAACTATTTCTGAATTTCCGATAAGATTGTCGTTTGTGGAGCATTTGATAGCTAATGTTATTAGTTTAGTGTGTGACTAAGCCACAATAGTGTAACGTTTTTTTTAGTTAATTCGTACGTAATTTTTAATAATGGCCTTCCCAGATGTGTGGTTCAAACAGCGTGCTGTAATTGAATCTCTTGTCGCAGAAAATGTTAAACCTGTCGATATTCATAAGTAAGAGAAAACAATTAAAATTAATTCTGTTCGCCCATATAGAGACCTTAGGAAGACTTAAAAAAAATAATAATAAAACGTGTCTGACCAAATGTCAGTCAATTCTGCTTCAGCACGACAATGCAGAGCCTCTTTGTAGTCGTGCTACAATTTAAGCCATTGAATCACTGGCATTTCAAGTCATTTTGCATCCACCCTACTGTTATTTTTTTTTTGTTTCCCAAACATAAATAACATCTTAAAGCTACATTGTTCGATTCTGATAAAAAAAAAAAAAAACAAAGCTTAAGTCATGCAATAGTTTTCTGCTCAAGACGAACAATTCTATTTGGACGGCATTACCAAACTCGTTAAGTGTTGACAAAAATACATTTTGTCGCAGAAAATGTTAAATCTATCGATATTCAAAGACATATTCATTGCTCTCGGTCTATGGTTACGAAACTCTAGATATTAGTTCAGTTTGTCGTTGGGTATTACTGATTAAAGGTAGTGAAGACGGGAAAACCATTCTTTCCGATCAGAATCATTGTGAATGGCTCCAGTAATGATGCCAGACGAGGTTCAAAAATGAAAATCCGATGATTTGGTTTAAGGAAATCGGAGGAATTAAGCAAAAAGAAATGTCTTGAGAACCTTATCTTTATACTTGGGCACCGAACAATTTGCGCGAGATGGGTTTGTATGGATGCTGACAGAAGAAACGAAACAAGTAAGCCATTGAATCGCTGGGATTTCGAGTCGATCCGCCGCATCCACCCTACAGTTTAGATTTAGCACCGTGTGATTTTCTGTTTTCCAAACTTAAATAACTTCTTAAAGGCACAAATTGTCCGATTGCGAGGATAAATTTTCAGCTGAAGTCAAGCGGTAGTTTGTTGCACAAGACGAACGGTTTTATTGCGACGGCATTATAAAATTCGCGTTAAAGCGTTAAAAGACGACGTACATTGACTTGCAAGAGAGTTATGTTGATAAATAATAATACGTAAAAAAAAAAGGCAATTTAATTTGTTGCACGTGCGGTTTTCGTCTTATTAATTTATAATTATAAAGTTACACGCAAAGAGGCGTTACTCGTCAGTCCGTCTTCGTATCATTTTTTAAAATTTTTTCTTCTTAAGTCGGGCAGGTGTATGGCAGACATGGAGGACATCCTGCCCCCCTCAAATACGCCACTGGATACGATTTTGATCACTACATACCGATAACGTATTTCCCGTTGTTTAACAATCAATGCCCGTTTTATTCGTACCCTCCCATACCGGAAGTTTATGGACACGATCCGGAAATTGAACGGCGTACATTAATTACGAATTCGTAAACCGTACCCGCACGGCGCCAAGTCCAGCGGTGGCGCGGATTTTACCGATAAAAATTAAAAACAAACAACTTTGCCCCGAACTTTAGCAATCTCCCAGTACAACTTTAATAAATACGCCGGCCAATAATTGCAAATTTCTCGAGTTCGCGGTTCGTACGCGTGCTGATTATTTATCTACGAGTTTGTTTATTATTTATTTATCGGAAAAAAAAAAAAAAAAAAAAATCCAAGTACCAGGCCCCGTTTTATACATTTAAACGTCCGTCTTCGAGTTGTTTTCGGCATCTTTTTTTGTTCACCTATGTTCGACATACCGATGTGCCCGTACAGAGTTCGTCCATTTTATCGGTTTGTTGCTGTCAAATTTTGTTGTGGTTTTTTTTTTTTTTCATTTTAGAAAAACCTGTTGGGAATCTAGAAGAGAATTTCGTAAAACGGATGGGAAATCTGCAAATTTTCTAACGTTTTTATTTTTACAAACTTATGATGAAGTTTGTATCGTAATGTTCGTGTATATCTGCTTAGCTGAACAATTTTTATTCATATAAATTGGAAAATTGTACGCGAAATTTTGAACTTCAAATGCGTATAAAAAAATGTACCGGCGGTTTTCGATATTTTTACACGAACAAAAGACCAACCTAAGACAAACCCTGTGTCAAAGTTTTAAGCATTTTCGAGAAACCAGACAAGGTTAATCCACATAAAACCGAAGTAAAAAGGAATATTTCAAATCGTTGAAAAAATGTATTTTCAAGTGTTATAATAGAGGAAAAATTGAACAAAAAAAAAAAAAAATTATATTTAAGGATGAAATTTAATATAAAATAATTTTGTGTGTAAGCGATATTATTGTATCATGAATTCTTGAATCGTTCGACTGGTATGACGAATAAAAAAAAAAAAATAAAAATACCATTTTGCCGGATTCTATGAACATCTACGAATTGTTCACTTACGGTTAGGTCAATGTAACTATGTGGGCCATTAATAATTTTATAACATGATTTTTTTAAATTTCCATAAAATTTTCTATTCGATTGTTGTTGTTAAATGTGTTTTTTCAGTTGAAAAAAAAAAAAATAAAAGTTTTTTGTAAAGAATTACTCAAGTACTCGATTTGATTTTCCCTATTATTAACGGCACTACAAATATATTTAAGTGTGTAGTATTTTTATTATAAATGTATGATTTTTTTTTTTTTTTTGTGGCATTATTAATCCGTGTAACCCGTGCGACGGTATACGGTTTTTTCTGGAATAAATAACATAATATGTCGTCGCCTCGTTTTGAAAACACTAGGCACGCACGCTTTCCTTTCCATTTAAGTTTAATACATTTATTGTAATGGTTCCGAATTGACGAAAATACTGATTGGACCATAACAAATGCACAGGCTGCGAATCGTTTCACTCCGGATTTAACGGGTGAATTGACAATCGCCCGTTTAGCGAATAAACCTCGGTTAGCGTATGACAGGAACGCCGAGTTTTCCAGGCACGTCCTTACATTGTTAATATTGTAATGCGCCGTTATTGTGTCCTCGGCAAAAGACGAAATTATTATTATTTTTTTTTTTTTTACATTATTCCGGGACGACAATACGAGACGCATTTCGTCAAAACACACCAGAGTAAATATTGCTTATGGGAACGCCAATGTAAACTCGAAAATAATCGTCGAGACGCGGCGATATCCGCGTGGAAAAATGATTACATTTCGAGTTTTAACAAAACCTATATTACAAATATTAGTAGTAGTTTTTGAATTGATTGCTATTAGATATGCGAATTTGGTTTGTTTTTTTTTTCCCCCCCATCTATCTAACTTATTAAAATTGGACATAATTCGTCTCTTGCCGTGCAAACGCGATGCGAAAAATAAAAACACAATTAAATAATGAACTTTTAAACATAAATTCACGTTTTATAAACACGGCGCTTTGATAAAAAAATGAAATAATACAACAATTAGAGAGTAAGCTATACATTTTCGCCGAGTTAAAAATAACATTTTAAACAGACTTTTTGTATACGGTTTTACCGCATAAACTGTTAATGGCCGTCGGTTATAATGTAAACTAAAAAAGTTTTCTGAAAATTAGATAGAATTTAATCGCGTGGCCGCGTTAAATTGCCGATGTTGAGTTAATCGACCTACCTACCACTATACGTCTTTCACGACGAAAAGATGTCGTCATCAATGTTAATAGCTGTTAATAGTTGTAATCAATTGCAATATACTAAATTTACGTCTCTATTAAAATCGTTATACCGACCGGGTTATTAAAACGTACGTAAAAACGCAAAGAGATTTTTTTAGAGAGAGAGAGAGAGAGAGAGAGAGTGAGAGATTTAAACTCGAATGATGATTTTCCTGCGTCGCAGATAACTCATCGCCGTCCTATACAATATTATATACGATATCCTATTATTGTTTAATCCTATTACAGCGGATGTCGCTTTTTATACTAAACACAAAGCGAGTCTTAAAACCGACCGAACCTTTTAGGCGAAGTGGTGTGAAAAAAAAAAAAAAAAAACGAAAAGAAAACGCAATTTTATTTTGCTATTTTACGTTGACATATGACATATTATTGTTTATTAAAAACTCAATTGTTTTGACAAGTTTTCTTTTGACTTTTGACCATTTCGGCAATTTCACCGTACGCACTCGTAATCGCTTGTTAAAATTAATGTGTTTCGATGGCGCACAGCTCTCCGCAACACTTCTGGAGCGTTTATTTTTTTTTTTTTTTTTTTTTTATTCGAAAGTGTTTAAACATCGAAACCGTTTTAGTTTATCTAAACCAGTGTTGCCCAACCTTTTTACTACCACGGACCACTTCGACATTATTTTATAGGTCGCGGACCACTACGATTTTACGAAAACCAGGAATACATTTTTTTTTTTTTTTTTGCTCATTAACAACAATACACAAAATTTATCGAAAAATGTTAACTTTTATTACTATACTTCGCCAATATATAATTATACTTTAATCTATTACTCTGACACCTAGACGCTTATAAACGTGGAAAATGCTTATCGGTCTACAGCTGCAACAACGATAAGATAACCGTATAATATTATACGGTTCCTCAATAAGTCGTAATTTTTTCGTGGCTATTTAAAAAAATATAATAATTAATTTGTAATAGAAATCGAAGAAAGAATCTATGGGACCGCGGACCACCGGTTGGGAAACACTGATCTAAACCGTTAGAAAACCAATTTATTACGGCATTTTACCATAAAGGTCTACATTTTCTACCAATTTTTTTTAACCGGAATGGTCCCCGAGCAAAACTGTCGTCTTCATATGATTATAGAGATTTGATATAAAATAACATAAGATGATTTTATGGTAAATTTAAAAGCGGTCTTTAAAAAAAAAAAAAAAAAATTATAATTGGATGGCCAACTCATTCAGTTGTTTTTAAATGTTTTCCATACCGACTCGTTGCCGTTTTTCATTATAGTTAATGATTGCATCAGTAATAATAATTAGGGCCCGGAATTATATGCAAAAAAAAATAATCCATAAAATATGCAGATTCGTATCGTAAATATGCAAAATCAAAAAAAAAAAAAAAAAACCACTTACTAATCTAAAAACATTACTTATTATTATTTTTTTTTTTTATTACAAATTAATACGGTATTTATAGTAAAAATATTAGACAATCAAAATAAATGGGTAAAAATGTTTGTTAAAAAAAAAAAAAAAAAAAAATCAGAACCACATTGTTTTTTACGTCGTTGAGTTTTGAAAGTAATTATATTATTTATTTTACACAGTTATGAGCCGAAGTAATAAAAATTGATTTCAAATTTTCGAATTAAAAACAGCCGCGGTTATCCCGTAGCATAGTTTTGTATTTGGAAAAAAATTCTTTCGACGGTGTCACACACACACACACACACACACGATACAATCGACGGATTTTTTTAAACGTGATAAATCTTTAGCAGATAGTTTGTCACCGTCGTCACGTTCGTTTATCTCGCAGTCGATTATACTAACGGTTTTTATAACTTTTTCGGTAATATTATTATTTAACGTGAAATGTATCACGTCCAATAATAATCTTGGACGGACGGTTTTTTTTCTTCTTTTTCTTTCATCAATTAAATAACACGAATTAAATAATAATATAATTGACAAAAAAAAAAAAAATGTTCATTAACCGATGAACACGGCTGACGGCCGAATGATTTATCGCGTGCGTAATTATACACTTTCGTCGGTGCGTGTGTACGATAACATAATAATTCTGACAAAAAAAAAAAAAAAAAAAAAAAATATATATATATATAAACGAGTATTTTGTCGCGTTTGTTCTTTTTGCCGTTTCGACGTATTAATGGATTTCACACGACAACCGGAGTGTTAAGAAAGATACCGAGGCACGGCCGGAGAAGACGCGACGGTACACTCGATTAAACAATCTAGAATTCCAGAAAATTCTCATTTTCCAAATGCGCGTGTATCGTCTTGTACGGATACAATCAGGGACGTATAGAGAAATCGAGGACCCCAGGGACAAACCGATCCGGCCATCATCCCAATGTCACCTTACCACTAGCACCATCCAGCGTCGTCCGTTTAGAATGCGTACGGCCGAAAATCTTTTGACGGTTTATAAGGTATTATGTGAATTTTAACGACAGATTATTTTTATATTTAAGTAAAAACTAGGTGAAATATAGGACCGGGTTGCTTCGGCCGGGCCCGTGCCCCAGACCTACAGCCCCGACTGCCACCTCCACTTCACTCGTCGGGCCTAAATATAAAAATTATACCGTGTACAAAGGCCGTGTCTGATGGGTAGTCCAGGGCGTCCGGACCCCCTCGGAAATGTCTTCAATATTTTATTTTAAACATTTATGTATTTTATTTATTTTCGCAATAATCTAAATATTGTTTTATACCGTACCAAATGCCGGAACTTAGATTTGATATTGACTAAAACTACAATATAAATGTTTTAGACCCCCTCGCCGTCACCCCCGAATAAAATGTCTAAATACGGACTTGACGGCACAGTTTCTACGCGAAAATTTCCCACGGTATTAAAGTTTTAATGTTAAACTCTTTAGATGGTTCGTGTTTTGTGGACGGTAAAGGTCTGGGCAGCAATTATTACGGGAACGGCGAAATTTCAGCGGGTAAATGGCTAGAATATTTGTCGTTTTCGATTCCGAGCGCGTATCCCGGCAGGTCGGCCCTCGGAATGTGTCGGTTTCGCTACGAAGTGTGTGCGTGTGGTTTTTTTCTCTCTCTCTTTATGAACAAGTTTTCTTCCGGAAATCGTTTGCCGATAAGAACATTGCATCGCGAATAAAGTCGGCAAATCCATTGGAGGGAAGCGGAGGAACCTCGTACAAAGCGCACCAGTAGCATACTAAAACCCATTTTTTTAAAAAAGCCACCCCGCTTTTCCGGCGATATTTACCCCACACCCTCCTCCTTAAACAACATTTCCCTTAACCAGTGCCGGTTTTCGCATATAATTCCGACCGAGGCGAATAAAAATATTCAATGTACCAGTACAGTAAATCGGACGTGGCAAATTTACAAACAAACAACTAACCTAACTTACAAAGTTTAATGGAAATATTTCTAATTCACGCAATTATTTCGTTATAAAAAAAAAAAAAAAAACCAAAGGTCAACGATATTGCGGTTTGGAATTTTTTATATGCGTTTATTTTCTATAATTATATAATTTTGACGGGGCCCGGTACGCAATTTAGGGGAGAGGCCACGTCGGTGTTTTTCGACCGAACTGCCGTTAAATCCGCCACTGCACGTGTCGCGTTTGTACTTTGGTGTATATATTTTAATTCCAAAACGAGATCGACTAAAAGCGTTTTTAAATCGCGATGTCCTACCCGTATACTCGTGTGTCGTTTTAAAAATGAAATTATCAAAAAAAAAATAAATAAATTTTAAATAAAAACCAATATAACAAGCGCAGGCTATTTTTAGTGAATATCCAATGCGTGTCCATTTCTTTATTCATAAAAAAAAAAGCTCCACTTGTAGAAAAAGCCAATCTTCCGCGTTTATCGTTCACTATTACCCTGTTATCCCGCTCCCGGCCACGATAAGCGAAACCGTTCCATACATAAAATATTATATTACATAAAAAAATGCATTTCAATTCGTCCAATTAACTCCCCGGAATCTTGCACGAGCACAACCACCTAGTACCAATAAAAAAAAAAAAAAAAAAAAATCACCATTGATATTTAAGCACACACTTTTAAAATAAAATATTGCTCTGATCATATTGTATTGTAACCATGCGCACCGATTACAATAATTTGTTTTTAATTTAAACGGTTTGATTTTTAATGTGTACAATACAATAAACGAAAACGGAATAATAGCGAACATTATAAATGCACGTTTAGTACCTCAAATTCTAAATTTTACCGTTTATTCATATTAGACGCACGGCAAGTCAAATCCTTTTTCGATTGACGAAGACAATACGTCCTCTTTTACCGTACTTTTTTGCATACCCACGCGTTAAAAATAAAAAAAATTAAAAAAAAAAACACAGAGAGAATAATCGTCCAGCACCGTCGACGGTAGTACGATTTAAATAATATTGTTACGCGTTCTATTGGAAACCGCATTTTTTTTTTTCGTCTATTTGCATACGACTACCCACTGAATAATATTTAACGCGCGAAATTGGTCGATAATTGAGCGCTTTGATCGGGTATATCGTTTATTATTTATTATTATTATTTTTTATATTATTACGATTTAATGCTCGTTATTATTGTAACACTATCCGTCCGTGTGTATTGTGTGCAGTAACTATCGAATATAATAATGGAAACGTCAAAACGTGTGTACGTCTATTTATATTCCGTCGTCTTTTCACTACTTCAATAACACCGCGAAATGTGTTGTTTCGGTCTTATGGTATGGAACAATACTTGTCTTGTCAGCGACGTGCCCAGATGTGTGGTGTCGGGTGGCGGCTAAGAGGTGGCGGGCTTCGACCTTCATCCTCAATTGGCCGCATTAAAATACAAACAATAAAAATCATTTATAATAGCGTTTCTCAACCGGGGAGTCCGGCAGAAGGTATTTAGGGGGTTCGCGAAAAAGCAAAACAAATAATTCCGTTAGTGCCGGAAAAAGTGAAATTTTTTGTATTTGATTGAAATGTTCTTTGAAGACCGGCCTCTTCGACTGTCATCAAAATGATGACGACCGCGAATCGTTTCAAAAACTACCATACTTATCAGATGTTTTTTTTTTTTGAAATTAAACCATCCTAAATTCGACTATTCAAAACAGTGCAGTGACAATATTCCATGTTACTGACAAAATAGGATCTTTTGTTAAAAATTAAGAGTTCCGGAAGTCGTGCACTGAGAAGAACCAACCAGAAGTTTTTGTAGCACTGCGTGATTTCTCTGTAAAACTGATGCGAATTTGCCACAAGACATCGGAGACCAAATTGTTCGACGTATAAATGTGCTCGAAGCAGCTTTTGAAAAATACTTCCATACGCGCGGAAGAGAAGATCACTGGATTGCGTTCTCTTTCAGTGAAAAGAAAAAAAAAAAATGAATGTACTGAAAACAGATTTGTCACTTGAGGCGGCATTTCTTAAAAAGAAATTCCTCGTCGTCTTTTGGGCTGACGTTAAAGTCGAAAAACCTGAGGTTTCCTATAAAGCATTCGATGTCCTGCTACCTGTTCACGAACACTGTATTAGCGGAGAGGGTATTTTCATCAGACACGTCCATTAAAAATATGTACCGTTATTATGTAATAGTAAGTGTATCGTAGGAAATACGACGTATATGAGAATTACCAAAATATGAAATAAAAATTTCAATCGGGGTTTCGCCTATCACGACAAAAAAAAAAAAAAAAAAAAAAAACGAATTTCGCACCGGCGTATTGTTGTTCAGAGGTGCAGGCAAATGAGATTGACGCACTCGTGTTTAAATCGTCGCTGTGTTGGCAGTTTAGCAAGTACCAAGTACCTAATGACAGCACATTCTCTTCGTTATAAAAAATGTTATCGCGCAGTGGTACCGAAATGATATTGAAAATGTTCTTCTTGCGCCTGTAGGGTAGGAAACTTTCCAGACGTATCTGGTACATTGTAATGCGGCGGCGGCGGCGGCGGCGTAGCGAAAATACGAACAAAAACGAAATAAATATATATAAAAAAAAAAAAAAAAACGTGTAGGTAACGAAATATTAATGTACGATAAACAATAACGATCGTATCGTGACCGAAGCGTACGGATACAACAGCGGCCACACTGTTTACGCTCAGACGACATCAATCCGGGCGACGATATTTTGTAAAATTTAATATAACGTCCCCGTTATGAATATTATTTTATCGATTTTTTTTCGGATACGAGACGTCGTTCTTTACATAATACGTATCCGAGCCGTTTGTAGTCGTCCGTGTCTGTTGATGGCATTCGGCCTTTTGACTTCGGCTAAAGTACAATGTACCCGATCAATTCAATAAATACTTTATCAGGTTACCCGTGTTTTTGTTTTGTTTGTTTGTTATTATCGTTTATAAATGCATACAGTGACGAATCTTCACAACGAAACATAGTAAAATTAATAATATACATTGCTCGTTTCGTTTAGAATCTAAAAAAAAAAGGGTATATGTGTTCGGAACTTGTTGTCCATAGTATCGGACCCAGGATAATAATTTATCTAGATTATAGACGAGTAACGATTTATTGGTGACAACGGACAATTACGTTAATCGGCAGTTACTACAAGCGGCAGACAGTGTTTAAACGGTATAGACGTGTATAAACTCAGAAGATTCGCCGATCTAAACATGCCCCGTTCTAAGGGACGATTGCGACTGTAGCCAGTAGAAGAACGACGGGGCAATAAATATAATATACAGAGTTGAGATAAACGACAGGCTAATATACCGGAGGATTAAATAATATTATGTCCCCGGGTAAGATAAACGCACGCGACGTCTAACCGCGTATTATTCCCGACTGTGTTTTCCGCAGTTTATTTTACATTAATCCCCCGTACATGTGCAAACTTGCACGCTGCCGTAATAGTATTCGCAATTTTAAGTGTTTGCCGCATCTTAACGCGGACACATCGCCAAGTTTAAATAATTCGGCAAGCTGTGTTGAAATGAACAACAGTATACGGGTCGGTCCATTTAAATAATGCACTCGGCATTTCGAAACGCGTTGACTTTTCTCGTAAACTATATTAACAAATACCGGCAACCGCTCAGCACCAATCGAATTTCATCTGATATATAGTTGGCATTTCTAATATGGGTTGCCGTTTGAAAATCAAAAGTTCAATCGTGGTCTCACGCCCGATAATAAGGGCGACAAAAAGAAATGGCAGCGTAACTGCTTTCTGACCGTGTGTGTCTTAAATTGTCGACAAAAAAAAAAAATAAATAAAAATAAAAATATCCAATGCAAGCCAATACTGTGCATAATTTCGAGTGTAGATACTTAAACGGATCGTAACTGTAGGAGGGTGTTTACAAAAGGACGCTCATTTTAAAAATGCCAAAATAACACTTTAATTTAATCAAAAAACAAAACAAAATGACGTCATTGAAATCAGGAGAATCTCCGGTTTAGGTATGAAATATTATATCATTCATGTGATCCCCCCTGGCCTGTTGGCACACTGTCACACGGTTAAGGAAATTGGCGATTACAGCCCTACAGTTCTCCTCGGTGAGATCCTGGATGACTCTCTGAATTTCTTCCTTTAAATCCGCGATCGTGTGAGGTTTCCTCTCGTACACTTGAGACTCCCACAAACCATCTTCAGATCTTTCACAAGGATATTGCGAACAGTACCGACTCGTAACCGCAGCTCCTGTGAACGTCGACGAAGTGATTTTGCTCGGCTCGTCGTAATGACGTGGTCTCGCACTGTTGCTACGTTTTGACCTGAACGTTGTGAACGAGGGCGGCCCGGACTTTTTATGTTACCTGTTGAACCTGTTCTTTCAAACTTCTGCATAAGCCGACGAATTGTTGAAACTGCAGGAGCCGCATTCCGGCCGAGTTGAGTACGGATCTCCACGGTTAGCTGTTCCATGGTGATCGATCAAAAAAAAACTAAGCAGGGAAGAATAAACCGGAGTGATACTAGATAACAGATATCATAACAACAGTGTGACCAACTGAACCACAAAAAAAATGACGGGCAATTCAAAAAGAGCGTCTTTTTGTAAACACACTGTACACCTAGTCACTTTGTTCGATACGAATCCTCCTCGGTTTGTTTGATGTATCCGCAAGAGTGACGGCACATACTTAATAACCATTATTTCCATTTTTTTTCCATTGTATACTTCAGTCTACAGCGGGGATTGGATCCTTAATGATTTTTTTCGCTCCTGGTTCCAATTCTAATTCGGATTCTCAAAATTATAAAACACGTGTAACCGGTTCAGGTTTCAAATTACCATTACCTTATTATATGGATTTTTTTTTTTTTTAATAATAAATCCACCAATAAAAAAAACTTTATAAAACATAATAGGCTCATGTATGATAAGCATTACCTTTTGTTTGTTAGGTCATTTTTTCCAAGTAACTTTCATGAAGGTAGGTAACTTTCATAACTTTCAAATTACATCCGATTACTAGAACAGTTGGTACAATTGGCATAATAAAGGTCTATTTTGATAGAAATCGCGACCGAATCTCCTCATAGCTATAAACAACTAAATATTATTATTCATAGGTATTCTCGCTGTAAAATCCCATAATCTTTGTTCGACCCGAATGTTCGTACTATTTGGAGATAAAAATCGCTCGTATAATAAAAAAAAAAAAAAAAAACGGTCGTATATAATATGATTGTTTCGAGTTAAAAATACCATAAATATATAAATAAATAATACCATAAATTGTAAATATAAAATAAAAATATTTCAATGGACCGGTAGACATTTGTATTTATTTGATTAAAATAGAATCCGATTTAAATAAATTGTTCAGTACCCGCGTGAACCTAAACGAACCGAAAATATTTGCATTTTATTAGATTCGGTTTCTAGAATAGAGAAATATGAGTTCCGGTAAAGGTTTCGGTTCTCAAATTTTCTTCGGGAACCTTTTCTTACCGGTTCCGGTCCCAGCCCCCCGCGGTCTACAGTTAAACCTGTTTAATACGGAAACGGTCGGGACCGGAATTTCTTCTGCATTTTTTTTTTTTTTTTTTTACAGGTTTCCATTTTAAGTAGGTAGTAAAAAAAAAAGTTTAAAATTTAAAATTTAAGGATGACGTAACCAGAAGACGAAAAAAAAATCGCATTTCGATATTGTTTTTTAACTGGCCCGGTTCCGTTACGCGGCCATCGATGTTCGTGTTTTTAAGCGTTCGCCGATTTATAGGGAATTTCGATCGAAATCGTTGAGACATCTTGACGGTTATTGATTTTGGCTTTACCGATTACATGAGAGGTTTTTCAAATTCGGCTCCCACAAATCGGAAAGCTCGCCGTCGTTTTACAATTTTCATTTCAACACAGCATTTACCCGTAGTATTGTTTCGGTTATTTCAGCCCGATTCGGTTTGATATTACCATTCATAAACATACGGTTATTTCCCGTCCGTATATAAGTGTTATTATTACGCATTGTGCGGTTTTTTTTTTAAATTATTATTATTAAATGTTTTAGTAGGTATAATAAAAAAAAAAAAAAATTTAAAAAAAAAATAACAATAACCAAAGTGTAAATTGCAATTTTAATAATTTCAGTTTGCGTCGTTATTAAACAACGAATTGATTTATCTGCAGTCTGCATTATAATAGGTAGGCATTCATAAAATTAAAAAAAAAAAAAAGAAAACACTGCGCATGTTGTGACGTGCGAGTTTTTTAATAGAACAATTTATTATTATTTTTTAATTTTTTTAAAATGGTTTTTTTTCCTACTATTGCACGTTCTAATCACTATATTAGTGTATTAGGGTGTATATTAAGGGCGTTAACGTATAACGAAAAAAAAAAAAAAGGAAAAAAAAAAAAAGAGAAACTATTAATTTCGACCTAATTATTATTATATTATTACCTAAAAAAAAGCACACATTAAGCAAACACTGTGAAAATTCTTTCCCCGCCTCCCCCCGTTTTTGTTTTTTAAGATTCTTAGCCAGGAATGACGCGTGTGTGTTTTTTTCCCGCCTGCTAAGAACTTTTCCACCGGAAAAACCGTAGAAGAAACGGGAAAATGTATGGTTTCATTATTATCGATTTTGCAGTTTCGTCTAAAATAATCATAAAGACATGTCATTTTTACAGAATATTAATTCCAGCCCTTTTTAGACGTGGGCAAATTTCCAAACATATTGGTGAATTTTTTTTTTTTAGCTATTTATAGGAATTCGGAATTCGTTTAGTTTTTATTTGATTTTATGCGGATAATACGGGCGATTTCGGCAAAGCATAAATTCTTGGAAATTTGACACAAGGTTCACTATAAAGTGTACTCGGCAGTAAAAAATAAAAAAAAAAAAAATGTGAGCTGTGTTTTTTTATGCGATCGTATACATTTTAATGAAAATCGTATAAATTGTATTGCTATTTTCCGATTTAAGTGAATACAACTTTTTTGGCTTTATGAAAATACGCAACAACGGGGTGGGAGAGGGGGGAAACACGAACAATTGCAATTTATTTCGTAGTTACAAATTTATAACATTGCCGATTTTACTTTATCAAACCATTTTTAACAGAAGTCCAGAATTGTTTTCTGTTAGTAATTTATCAGTTGCGCACAGATATAAATGGAATTCCGCTCTATGACAACGACACGGAATGACGTATAACAGATCAAAATAAATCGCCCAGCAATTGCTGTCAATTTGAATTTTGTTTACTTTTACAAAACAAATATAAATTGGTGTGCCCAACAATAGGCTACATAAAACATAGGTTTTGTTCTTAAAAAATTCAACGTAATCGCATTGAACCACGCGTATTTTTACACAGATATATTTAATATAATTTCATTCACGACACGTAGTCGAACCGTAAACGATTTAAAAATTTCTTCATAGGTTTTTTTTTGTTGTTGTTTACAATGTCGTCTATGATTTAACACCTACGGTGCAACCAGAATTTATTCGCGGGGAGTCCCGGAAAGTTGCTTAATTCCGAAACCATTAAGTGCTTCCCAGCCATCAGATTCCTGATGAAATAAACAATTTGTATGCATACAGTTTTCTTCAGGGTTCAGACCCGGGGACGCCGCCACTGTTCAACGCCTAATATTATATTTATCTTTACTTTTAAAACCCAATAAAAACCTAAACCTAACTATAAAACTCTTCTTCAACCAATACGGACATATGGTATCCGTAATACGGGGCTCTACCGAGACCTCAAATAAAAGAACCATACGAGCATTTCCGTAAAACATCTGGCAACGATTAATCACCGGGTGCACCCGGGTTCGTATCAAATTCCGACCGCAAATTCCTACCTCAAATTACCTTCCATCAATGAAACTGCTGTTATCTACTACAAACGCTTCCACGCCAAACTTCAATATATTCCCAACAAACTAATCAACGAGTTAGCCTCACTAACACTTCCTGGATGCCTCAAAAGGAACCGGTCACGTGATTTGAAAACTTAATAACCAACAAATTATTAATAATATTATTATGAGGTATTACAACTGCGTGAGTCCTCTTCATGTGTATACAATTGTCTGTAAATTATTATTATTATTATCACTTATTATACACACTGTACAGATTGTAATTCTTCAAATAAAGTCAAATTTAAAAAAAAAAAAAAAAACTTTTCAAGAAAGCAATAAATCTCGTTTGTTAGTAATTCGGTCACGGAAAACCCCGATAATACACGTATTAATTGTGGGCAAATCGAGTTTTATTCAAATAGACGGTGTTCGTACTGCGAGATACACTCGGTAGGTATTCAAAGTAGATAAAACAATGATTAAATAATTTCTATTGTTTTATACGAGTTTTAAATGTTTACGTGGGTGTATTGGTTTTACTGTGATGTATGTTATTGTATTCATTTTTTTGTACGTTATATTTTAGTTTTATTTTTTTTTTCTCGAATTATTTCATTTAAAACGCTCGCTACGTGAACGCTGTAGTAAATTTAAAATTATTCAACATTTCCGCATATAAATAATTTGCATAGTTACCATAATATTATGAATTTCCAGCTCGCTTGTAAACCCCTCGTGTTTACAGCTTAATGACGTAATATTACTGTAGAGCTTAAACAGTAATATACGAGGTATGAAATTAATACCGGAAATAATAAATTGTTAGAAGTATGATCTTAAAATATAGTCCGGGGAACGATTTGAACGTAGTTGTGTGGAGTCCTGAACTTTAGCGTTTCAAATATAAATAAAAGTCACCGATGTCATAATGTTTAATTCAATATTGTTTTAGCGATGGTCTCTTTTTATTGCTGTTGTTGTTGTTTTGTTGTTTTCCAACAAATCGGAAACATTTCCATTTGAGTAACAAGTCCTAATGATCGGTACAATCAGATTTATTTATTCTTAGCACATGAGAGTTTGTCCGGTATTCCATGATTTCGAGCAAAATAATAGATCGGACGCCAATTAATAACCTACAGTTTAAATATATTATTCAATATATTCGTTATGTATTTAAACATTTCTATTTAGAGAGATATTTTCTTGTTGACGTATTTTCATCAAATTGATACAACTATATATACTCGAGTACCATAAAACCATGGTCATTTATGCAATCAAATTTTCACGGTTGTTCGAGTTTTGAGTTAAAAAAAAAAAAAATCTCATTGCCTACATACGATTTTTAGCAGATAAACCATCACGGTGACTGAAAACGCGTATTGGCAGTGTTGTTGTCTTTGGGGGAAAAAAAAAATATATATATATATATATAGAAAGCTGTTGTATACAAGTTAAGAGAAATCGTCAAAAGTTAAAACAATTACATAGTTTTTGTTTTTAAATAGTAAAAGTAATACAAAAAAAATAAAAGACCAAGGGGGGAGGATCTAGGTGAGATGGTAGTGTATAGATATGAATTTAATTTTTTTCTGTGTGCAACGAAAAACGATTCTCAGCCAAGTATAACTATAGGTCGTGTTTTGTTGCCGTTGTAGCCGGCGGTAACCCAGAAACCAACGCAAACAAAACAAAAAAGAAATAATAAAACTCGACGAAATCGTGTTTTTTTGCCGTTGTTTAAAATAATACACCTTTTTTTTTTGTCTAATATTGTTCCGATTTAATTGTCTCGGCATTTGTCATATGCAAAAGTTTATTAACAATCGTTTTTATTCAAATAATACATTAACGTTTATCGACGAATTCACACAACGTTCGACGGTTATTATTCGGACAAGTTACGGAGTACCGTTTCGACAATCAACGCGCCCGACCAGGACCGAACACCCCGGATCGGGGCTGGAAGGGGGGGGGGTGGGGCGGGTGAGGAAACGATGACGACACCGAAATACACTCGTACGGACGGAATACGGACACGCGGAATATAATTATTTCCTGGCGCGGGGACGTCTCCGGAATGCCGCGGAATTCCGAAGAGCGGACTATCCGCAGAATGCGGGTAACCCGGGGCTATACAAACACACGACCGGCAACATTAAAATAATACCGTGCGCATAATATTATACGTGGCGATAATATTATTATTACGTACGTAATAATGGTAAAATAATATTATACGGCGCACACGCGGTTAAGACCGTATTAGTTTTGCCCGTCTAACGTGCGGCAATTTAGCCGCGTCCGTACGAATAATTTGCACCGGTGCCCGGTAACACATTTCGGCAACCGTTTCCGGACGATCGCCGAACCGAACAACAGGCGCGACGAACGCAACGATTTCCCCGTTTGTGGCCGGTGGTTCGGTCGATTTCTCTTACAAATGCAGTCTGACCGGGCCTTCCAAAAGACGAAAAATAAGAAAACAATACCAATCGGGGGGTTTTTTTTTATATAAAAGCGCATGTAGGGCATTGTCGAATAGTTTTTGAAATAATTATTACAACAAATACGAACGATATACGAGGCCTGTTAAAAAGTTCCCGAATTTTTCAATTTTTTATTTATAGTGCTTACCTACAAGCTATCGAGACTTATCATCCACGAAATATTCTCCCTCTTGTTTTATACACTTTTGCCAACGACGTTTCCATTGTTGAAAGCAATCCTGGAAAGCAGTTTCTGGAATTGGTCGTAGCTCCGTTAGCGAATTTTTTCGTCTTTCGTAGAAAATCGTTGTCCTTTTAACGGAAATTTTAGCTTTGGAAGTAAAAAAAGAGTCTGCTGGTGTCAAGTCGGGAGAATACGGTGGATGAGCAAGCACGGTCATGTGATTTTTCACACAAAAATCGCGAATTAACAAGAAAGTGTGTGCCGGAGCATTGTCGTGATGGAGAAACCATGAGTTTTTCATCCACACTTCGGGCATATTCCTCCGCATTTTTTCTCGAAGACGTTTTAATATTTCTAGATAGTACCATCGGTTAACAGTTTGTCCTGCAGGTAGAAATTCGTGATGAATAACTCCACCAGGTTGTCAAAAAAAAAAACCGTTAGCAGGACTTTGACGTTTGATCTGATTTGACAGCTTTTTTGGTCTTGGAGAAAATTTACCAACCCACTGTGATGATTGGACTTTTGTTTCAATATCATAGCCATAGACACACGTCTCGTGACCCGTTATAATTTGCTCCATTGACATACTCGTATTGCATCATTTGCGCGATCTAACAATTCTCGACACATGGTTACACGGTTGTCTTTTTGATCTTGCAACATCAACCGAGGGACGAATTTCGCTGCAACGCGGTGCATTCCAAGTTTTTCTACCAGGATTTCATGACATGAACCAACCGATATGTTTACAATCTTTCGCAATTTCTCGAACAGTTAAACATCTATTAGACCGCACAATTTCATTGAATTTTGTCACACGAGCATCGCCTGTCGATGTCGACGGACGTCCTGATCGTCATCAACTGATTCCCGACCGTCTTTAAAACGTTTAAACCAGTCGTAACACTGAGTACGTCCTAAACGCTGATCACCATAAGCATTTTGCAATATTTTACGAGTCTCAGTAAAAGATTTACAAAGTTTAACACATAATTTAATATTAATACGTTGTCCGTGAATGTTATTCATCTTAAAAATCGCACAACACACACGACTCGTCTACTTTGAACGCGCACAGTTAACGATTAGATAGCAACAAACATTTGAGATTTAATCGAAAAGATAGCTGCTTATCTCTTTGTTATTTTAATCTATAAACATTTACGATACTATAAATTTTTTATTTTTAGGAATTCTATAGTTCGGGAACTTTTTGAACAGATCTCGTGCATTTTTAATTAGGTACTTATGAAAAATGTACATTTTAAATGTCATTGTTAATGCGCTTGCTGTATTGTTTAACGTTAAATAACTCAAACATTAAAAAGAAGTATATATATATATATATATATATATATATATATATATATATATATATATAAAAATACTACTAAATTTTGACCTATAAGCGGTAATTTTTTTTATTTTTTTATTTTCACAATTAAATACACAATTTATACAAATAAATGCAGAATAAGTGTTTAAGAAAATGACTGTATTACATGAACTTGTTTGAATAAGAAACATAAATATTATTTATTGATATTTTTTTGGAGATATTTTTATTTTAAATGGTCACGACACCATTTCCTTTTGGTAAGCGGTAATTAACAAAATGTTTTTCTGGATAGTTAGAAAATTCGAAATTTTCTTAATTTGGAATGTTGAAAAAAAAAAAAATAATAATACAAGCTGGTCAAATTAAGGCAGAGGTAAAAGTAATCAAGTTAATCAAAACTGCAATCCAGTAAGTTAAAAGCTGACAAGTTGAAATTAACTTAAAACGCGGTTTGCCGTGTCCGCGGCATGTTTCTGCTGTAAAATCGAATCAACTCTTTTCATAATTCACAATGATCGGCGGGAAATTAATGACAATGTTAACCTTAAATGAGAGTTTGGGAGCGGAAAACTAATTATTCAACCACAACACGTTGTTTGTGGCAAAAATGTAATATAATATTCCGGTGCGTGCGGAAACAGGCGAGCTCGCAGAGAGTATCCAATTACCAGTCGTTGATATTAATCGCTCCGACGCCCACCGGATTTATGGACCGAAATTAGCGATGTGAATTTCCATGCACATTTTTCCCTTTCGCGAAAATTGTCATGGAAATTTGTTAATTTTTCATACCGAATGGCTCTTCAGGCGGGGGCGGTTCTTGACAAGCCCCTAAGGGCGGAGGGCGAATATATTTCGCGTATTTAACGTACGTACGCATCCCACTCTAGTGCTTACAGAGTAGTACACCACCTATTAGAATGATTAATTCTGGAATTTCCTAGCTATGGTAAACGTTGGTGGCACTACGGCGGTGTCGGTGGCCCGCCCGGTTAAATTATCGTTTTAGCGATACCAAGAGGGATTTAAGTATTTATTAGGCACCTGCAAACGGTTCGATTGGTCAGACTGGCGGCCGGAAATCTGTTCACGGACAGCCAAAACTTGTAAAGCGCCCAATCATAGTGAAACCGACGGTTTTTTTTTTTTTTTTCAAACAGAAACTAAAATGACGCAATATTTCGTATTGTTATTACCACGACACACGAATTTATCTGTTGAGAACACAGCTAGTTTTTCGACCAGAACAGTCTCCCCTGATATTCGCGCCGTGCTCGCGTCGACCCGGCTGTTGGGCACGGTATTCGCCTTCTCTTGGTCCAGACGTTAAGAAGGTTCGCCCAAAACTGATAAATGCCCCGGCTTGCCCACCGTACGCTTGTCAGGGCGGGAAAATGATGGATCACGAGCCTATCTCTCCGCCCGGACTGTCGGGAGTCTTCGGGCGCTCGAGCAATCGACCATGTCGACAATGGCGATACGGTAGTTCCTTCTACCCGTTCAGATTCGGTTGGATCGGTTTCCGCCAATTCGTGTTCGATTCGGGATTAGTGGAGAGGTAACCCTTTTTTTTTTTTTTTTTTTTAAACCGACAATTATCCCGCCTCTTGGGCACTATTTCGGGAGGCGATGGAGAGGTAACCCTGGAGAGTGGATACACACCTGACAATGGCGGCCCCCGATACAAACGGAGTGATGCAGACGTAATGTGGTGGTGGTTAGGTAACCTAAACTAAACGATCGACAACACGGGCAACGATGATTGTAAGCGATAGCGTTCAAATTAGAATTCGATTCGATTTGAAAAATAAAAATATGTATTACTACTACTCATAACGTCGATTTGAATAAGTATTTTTATTTTTTTCACCCGTTTTTACAGAACTGTACGCAAAGTACGGTGATTATAAAACATTATACTGGAATTATTTCGAGAAGGCTTTTTTGATTCTTACCATTCAGATTCGGTTGAATCGGTTTCCGCCGATTCGTGTTCGATTCGGGTTTGCTGGAGAGGTAACCCGGGAGAGTGGCTACACACCTGAAGCCAATGGCGGCCCCCGATGCAGACGGAGTGATGCAGACGTAATGTGGTGCGCCATGGCCGGGACGCCGGGTGCCTTCGTACGTCGCCAGTAGATCCAAGAGCAAAGTACCGGTGTTCGATTATAGTACCTGACGGTACACCAAACCGCGGGGGTTTCTCTGTTAATACCACGTTATTTAGTATTCTCTGTTATTTAGCCGTACATCGTATTGTTTGATACACTGTTATTACGATACGCTATTGCCAATGAATATTTACGGTTAAAACCATCGTTTTCTGCACCGTTTTACCGTCCGGTGAATAAATAAAACGACATTTTTATCATTGTTCTCCGGCCAAATTTTTGTAACAAGAAAAAAAAAAAACAAAAAAAAAACACGTCATCCACTTATCTGTAATCGAGATTTGAGATTTTTGAAACGCTCGGGTGTCTATTACAAAATGATCGATAACACGGGCAACGATGATGTTTTTTTTTTTTTTTTTTCCATTTTCCACGAGTTAGTATTGTAAGTGATAGCATTCAATTAGAATTAATACAAATTTATTTTATATCAACGACTTCTATATTATTATTGTTACCAGAGAGATACGTTTATAATAACCATAAACACTAATTTGCCAGTCCCGGGAAACTTTGTTTATTTGATTCAAAAGAGTATAGCTCGATGTCAATATTTATATACGTTATTATTTTTACCACTACAATCCAAGATAGAATTTGCTACGGAGAAAAACTATCCTGACGCAATTATAATATTATCATATTTGGGAGTTGATAAATTGTCGTTTTTTTCAACTCTAAAATTTCCGTAAAAACTGCCTATACACAACGACTTAAATACTGGGCGGTTGACGTTCTCCCCGAATTTCTATTATGAAGAGGTAAATTCGATTGTTAAATAATACAATAATTTTTAGTTCTGTCGACACTCCGGTATTGAACATTCCGACGGGAAAGAATACGGAAGTGAAATATTTTTTCTGTTGATGATTGTCATCAGTTTCTGCGGCGGTTTTTAATTTTTCAAATTGTATTGTTTATCGGTATTTAAACAACGAACAAGTCGGTTGATTGATCAAGTGTTTTTCAATATATTTTAAGTTTCCTCCCCCGCAAAAAGGAAATGATTTTTCTACAAGCCCCAACGTGTAAACGCCTGTCGTTAAATTTCATGGGCAAAGGAATAACTGATACGACCAATGTAAACATAAGAAAACGAGTACTAAAAATAATATAAAATCGAGTGAATTTACTAAAAAGAAAAAAAAGAACTTCCGGCGAGACAGTCGTATTTTGTGGTTCCCAGTCAGTTTTTTTTGTTTTTTTTTTTCGACGTCAGGTTCGACGACTAGTCGCAAATCTCCACTATTCAAGACGTCGAGTTGAATCCGTTATCAGAACAGCCACAGTTGCTCGGCGTAGTACGAGTCAACGTTAATTCGGGTAATAATAATTAGATTAGATTTATCCGCAAGAGGAATAGTTCCATTCCATTTACAATTCCATATTTAAGTTTCCTACCCCGCAAAAAGCAAATGATTTTTCTACAAGCCCCAACGTGTAAACCCCTGTCGTTAAATTTCATGGGCAAAGGAATAACTGATACGACCAATGTAAACATAAGAAAACGAGTACTAAAAATAATATAAAATCGAGTGAATTTACTAAAAAGAAAAAAAAGATCTTCCGGCGGGACAGTCGTATTTTGTGGTTCCCAGTCAGTTTTTTTTGTTTTTTTTTTTCGACGTCAGGTTCGACGTTCGGTCGCAAATCTTCTCTATTCTAGACGTCTAGTTGAATCCGTTATCAAAACAGCCACAGTTGCTCGGCGTAGTACGAGTCAACGTTAATTTCGGTTATTATTATTATTATTATTACACTAGATTTATGCGCAAGAGGAATAATTCCATTCCATTCCATTTACAATTCCGTATTGAAACGAATATCCAACCGCGCGCGTGCGTCGTGATTATCCGAAACACCTCTCCACCGTCGTTTATTGCCGCTGCCGGGCTAACGGCGTTCGCAAAGATTAGTTTAGGTTTAACACCCGACGTTAAATATTATTTTAAACAGGTTGTTGTATGTTTAAAAAGCCTTTAATTCAATACGGTATCGCGCTTTGTGCACGCCATTGTCTGCGTTAAATCGAGTCAACGACTCCAGACAGCAATTTCGTTTGAATAATCGAACGCCGCACACTCGACGAGAATAATACGAGATTATAATATTGCACGATATTAAATATTTATACGCGTGCACAACGGAAACATGTGTGCGCAGGACGGTGCGATTATATCAGTACGTAAAAACCGAACGACTTTTATTTCGGGAAAAAAAATACGTAAAAAGAATATTATCTGAATTTCCGTACGAAGTGTATACAAAACGTTTCATTTGCAACATTTCGGCAAGACAAACGCGAATGAATTATCGAGGCACGCGCAATTTTCGAGCGACTTTTGACTAATCGATTATCTCCAAGTTACTTTGTCTTACACGCAATACAATCAAATGTTTTTTTCTATCCGTCAATCTAACGACGAAAAAAAAAAATGCACGAGTTCCGATTTAATTAGAGATTCGCCAATTCACCGATTATATACGTAACTTTTTTTGTTTAAATCATTATATTGTATTATAGCACTTTTTATATTATTTTTAATAATTCGACGGACGTCATCGTTATTTTTATTTTTTTTTTCTACCGTAATAATTTATTGAATCTGAATTTGTTGGTTCACGGCCAGAGTGTCCCGCCTGCACAAACTCAACGGACAAAGGCGATATTTTTTTTTCTTTAAATGTCACTGTTAAGTATTATTTATATCTCGTATACAATAACGGTGAAATATTACGCAGTGGTCACGAGGTCACACAGGGACTCACCACTTTACCGTTCACACGCGAATTTATAAATCGAGAAATTGTCGTTATCAGTGCACAGTATTTTGTTGTATGCAAATAACGTTCGTTAAATATAAGTGTCTATTTGTTTTGAGACACCCGGGCGAAAATGGATAGAATTAAAAATGCGCATTTCATATTATGTGGAAACGTATACGGGGACGCGGATTAATCGTCCGGATTACTGTCGCGTGAGTTACAAATTTGACAAACGGGCACACGTCGGCATTAAAATTGGTGAGCAGCACTGGAACAGTTTCCGAGCGATTTATTAGATATTTATTTATTTAATTAAACATCTTTAGGCTCGAAATGCCAGATGAATTACGAGGTGTCTACAGAAAATTCCGTTTTAGATAACGTAGCCAATGAAATAATAAATATATCAGAATTATATTGTATATAATAATAACGTGGGAAGTAAATGGAGGTCTAGAAACGCGGAGCCAACCACCGCACGTTTTCGAATAAAATACGTAATTCGTTAATTTCCCGATCAATTACAATGCAAAAATAATGTTCGTACTTGAAATAAACACCGATTGTCCGTTATTTTTCATTTAACGTGGATTAAATAAACGTTCTAACCGATAAATATTCCCCATTGAAACGACCTACCTGTAATCTGTATTGTTTTGAAAAATAAAAATACGTATTACTCCCAACATCGATTTCAATAAGTATTTTATTTTATTTTTTTAACAGAACCGTACGCAAAGTACGGTGATTATAAAACATTATACTGGGATTATTTCGAGAAGGCTTTATTGATTCTACCCATTCAGATTCGGTTGGATCGGTTACCGCCGAATCGTGTTCGATTCGGGATTGCTGGAGAGGTAACCCGGGAGAGTGGCTACATACCTGACAACGGCGGCCCCCGATGCAGACGTAATGTGGTGGTGGTTAGGTAACCTAATCTAGACGATCGACAACACGGGCAACGATGATTGTAAGCGATAGCGTTCAAATTAGAATTCGATTCGATTTGAAAAATAAAATTATGTATTACTACTCATAACGTCGATTTGAATAAGTATTTTTATTTTTTTAACCCGTTTTTACAGAACCGTACGCAAAGTAAATAAAACAGTATACTCGAATTATTTCGAGAAGGCTTTATTGATTCTGACCATTCAGATTCGGTTGGATCGGTCTCCGCCGATTCGTGTTCGATTCGGGATTGCTGGAGAGGTAACCCTGGAGAGTGGCTACACACCTGAAGCCAATGGCGGCCTCCGATGCAGACGGAGTGATGCAGACGTAATGCGGTGCGCCCTGGCCGGGACGCCGGGTGCCTTCGTACGTCGCCAGTAGATCCAAGAGCAAAGTACCGGTGTTCGATTATAGTACCTGACGGTGCACCAAACCGCGGGGGTTTCTCTGTTAATACCACGTTATTTAGTATTCTCTGTTATTTAGCCGTACATCGTATTGTTTGATACACTGTTATTACGATACGCTATTGCCAATGAATATTTACGGTTAAAACCTTCGTTTTCTGCACCGTCCGGTGATTAAATAAAACAACATTTTTATCATTGTTCTCCGGCCAAATGTTTGTAACAAGAAAAAAAACACGTCATCCATTTATAATGTAATCGAGATTTGAGATTTTTGAAACGCTCGGATGTCTAGTGATGAAATGTTAAACGATCGACAACACGGGCACCGATGATATTTTTTCCGTTTTCCACGAGTTAGTATTGTAAGCGATAGCGTTCAATTAGAATTCGATTCGATTTGAAAAATAAAAATATGTATTACTACTACTCATAACGTCGATTTGAATAAGTATTTTTATTTTTTTCACCCGTTTTTACAGAACCGTACGCAAAGCGAATAAAACAGTACACTCGAATTATTTCGAGAAGGCTTTTTTGACGAGTGTATCGTTTGAATATAGTTCCGGATAGTTAAATTTTATACTGGCCGCTGGGCCGTGGCGTAAATTGGAGCCGGAATTTTTGTCGGTGCGGAGAAATAATCGAATTTCGAATCCAACAATGTTCCAATTTCCTTTGTCATTCACCGTCCGATAATCAATTTACTTTCCTCTCTGCCAATATTTTGTTGGTCAATTTACTCGGTTGATTATAACGTCTAATATCGTATAATAAATGGAAATTATTACATTCGAATTCAATTGTTGAGTATTTTCAATAATTATTAATTTACCGTCAATGGATTTGTGTTTAAAAGAAAGAAAAAAAAAAAAAATCTTTAATCGTCTTTCGTTTTTGTTTGGTTCGCTCATTTTGATAGAGATAAAAAAAACCGACGGGCAAACAAATGAAAAGCTGAAGCCGGTGAAGCCTAACAAATTAAACACTAAACAGCCGAGTGAACTCGAGCCGTGTAAAATATTTAAAAATAAATTCCAGACAATATGCAGGCTGAAAAATAAATTAACGGCGATTAGGATAACACAGTATTTTGGTGGTAGTGCGGTACAACGTCGGTAAAAATTTAAAATTACTATCACGATTACAATATTGATAATGATTATTTTTTGATTGTAACGATCTAACGTACGTAATTAATTTACATAAAAAAAAAAAAATCAGTAATTAGTAAAAAAAAAAAAAAACCGACAATTGGAATTCCGTACATAGTTGTTTGTTAAAAAAAAAAAAAAAAATACGTTAACTTTTGAAAACTTGCACCAACCAATTTGTGCCATCGCCGTTGGGCATAGATAAATTTAAACTTTTCACAGTAAATAATAATATTATTTTCTAGTAAAAACCGAGGTTCTGTAGAATTTTTAAGTAAAAAACGTCCATATGTACTTTTTCGTTTGAATCACTTTAATGGATGCAATTTTCGTTTGTTTTTAGACTCCTTTTTCAATAATAATAATAAAAAACCAATGTAATTATTCAACACAATATAATTATTCGCATTATTTTGTGTGTTTTAAAATAGTTTATTTTACTATAAATTTAATTTGTACGCATAATACTTGTTACTTTTTCGGTATGTTAATAACATATTATTATAATTTTCAACGGACTTGGATATTTTGCACATGTGGCCGTTTTCGTTTAAAAATGTCAAAATAAGTTCCAGGTTATTAAATGAATAATATATATTTTTTAAGACACGGAATCTGTGCTATGCAGATGTGTGTGCGGAACCGAAACAAAAATTAATTTCTCGTAAAGTTAAGTTTGGCTTGTAAAAAAAAAAAAAAAAAAAAAAAATAAATAATAATAATAAAAAACATAAATTATTAACGGGGATTAAACTAAAACGGAATAATTTCCGGAAATTCGTTACGAGCAATTTCTAAGATAAGAATAAATTCATTAGCTAATAAACGGAAATACGCCGCCGTCCGTCTGCAAGGAGAAAAACACGTACAGCGATTTCGAAAATAAAAATAAAATAATAAATTTTAGCGAGCGGTTTTCACGGTTTATTAGTAGTGAAAGAGCGCAGTGTGGAATTCGTTGTTTTTTCGGTACGTCTATAGGCAGGGATGGCCAAACCGTAAAACGCTAAATATATTTTTTTCTGATATAAAACAATTTTTTTTTTCTTCAAAAAATATGTATTTAAAAATGCTATAATTCTATATATATATATATATAATTGTAATTCTCACAACTAATAGAAAATATAAAGTGGTTTTGAGTGAATATAATATTTAACTACAACGAATTCTCGTTATGCCGACAATGTCAGGGAAACAGGAAAAAGTTCGAGAAATTCGTGACGCCGATTGTTATAAAAAAAAAAAAAAAAAAAATACTAAATTAATGGAATGCGCAAAATACACAATTCGAATACTGCAACATATGTATATATACATCTATGCGCTACAATATTTATTATTTTTAATTTTTTTAATTTTGAGTAATAATACTTTTCGATTTTCTAATTGTATTTTTCGAAAGAAGTCATCGAAACCGTTTCGTTTGACCTATTGTCAATTGGTAATGATTTTTAATTCCTTTAACGCACCTGGGCTCCATTGCGTTACCAACGACGTAGAATTTTAGTTGTTCAGTCCCAGACATATTTGCACCTAACATAATAATCGTAATGCGCTCTTTACCGTGTTTTCTATCCGACCGGTAATGTTTTATCCGGTAAGCATTTTGATCGATAAGCCTGTTTTTATCGCCGTTAAAAAAACCATTGGCAGAAAAGTCCGCAAAAAACCGCACGGAGATTTTTAATCCTATTCGAACGACAATGCGTGTCTACCGGTAAACTTTGCCCGCAGTCTTCTCGAAAAACCACATCATGGTCATTTTTTTACCTTTCGGCCGTTCGCGGATTATTAAAATAGTCAAGAATCTTTTTTTTTTCTTTGTTTTTTTATGCTCTTGGCTCTTACATATTTTTCATTTTATCGTGCGGTTCTTGCGGAGTCCGTTCTAGTTGGCCACACCTCCCGGCGTATGGGGGAAACGGCGTGCTACGGGCCGGCCATAATTTCGTTAGTACGAATGCGTTTTCGAGCGGGTTTAATGGCAAACGTGTCTTTTTGTAAACAAAACAAAAACACAAAAAAAAAAAAAAAAAAAAACTCCCGAACCGTTGAAATTAACTGCGTTAGCGATGTCTTTTAGCCGTATACGGAGTCCGTCAATTAGACGCAATGCTATTACGCTGATGAACTGTCGGCCAACGAGTGTCATACGTGTACATATTATTTAATTTGCGCAGTTACCCAATGTAAAATATAACGAAATCAGTGTTCGTAGGTGCAATTGAGTTAGACAAAAAAGGAAAAAAAAGGAAAAAAGATCTGACGTCCGTACTACTAACGGCTCGGTAAGCCAGGAGGGTGATTGTAAGCGGGAACCTCGGAGTTATTATTTTTTAACGGTTTTCAATTATGTTTAAATCCCGATTCGGAATTCGAATTTATATTAATTTTTCTCTACGAAAATAATCTACAATTTTTCGTTTCGCAATACGAAAAACCGGACAAATATCATTTGGAAAGGCAAAATCGATAGAATTAATACGATTACACACACACACACACACACACACACACTTATAACAATATAATATTAAAAAAAAAAAAAATTCAGTTCAATTATTTTGTAAATTGTATTCATAGCCCAGTCGATGAAGGGGAACAAATCAATCAATGTCGGAAATAATTCTGAAAAAGTTGGATTTTTTTTTTTTTTTTTTTGCACACCTCGCAAGCCTTTCGAAATGTGCAAATACTTCCTAAATCGCTTTATTGAAATCAGACAATTTTTTTTTTTTTTTTTTGATTTACTCTATAAAAGTCACTGAACAAATAAGTTATTTTTCAAATTTACGACAGAGACATATATGTTTAAAAATGTATGATTAAATGCAAAATGTCGGTGTTTAAAATGAAAAAAAAAAATATTTAACTGGGCTATCAGTTAAACCGTCCGTGAGTTTACCCATTGTACCTATACAATAAAAAACATATTAATACATGTTCGCTGCAATTTAGTTGCCTCAACGTTCCGCGCAATTTAATACATACGAAAAGTAATTCAAATATATATATATATACGTTTTATGATTCGATTAAAAAAAAAAAAAAAAATATAATGATTTTTATTTGAAAAGGACCGGGATCATTACAATAAACGCATCGAATTAAAAATAATTCGGTATTACTCGTAAATTCAAAACTACTTACGAATGACTAGCGTGTACAAGTCGAATCGTATATTTTAAACGTGCACATAAACCGCGTCCTACGTTTTGTTAATAAAAAAACATTTCATAAATAATACCAACCGAATGGAATAATCGTCACACATAATATAAATACGGTACAAAAGCGGATATCTGAGAATCGCGCAAAGGGTATTATTAATTTAGTACCTACACTCGAGTAATTTTTTTTTTTTTTTTGGGGGGGAAACACTCTTCAAATTACGTATTTCGCGTTTGTAAATTCCCCTAAAAAAAAATATTGTAATATTACAATTTTTGTAACATTACCCGAGGTGGGTAGCGAAATTTCCACCGATATCAAATTTATCCCGTCAACTGGGGGCATCAATGCACAGTCGTCATATTCAATTACTTTTTATTATCTTAAAAAAATAAACTAAATGACTAACTGACGGTTATAGAATGAGGGCGAAAAACAAAAAAAAAAAAAAATCGTTCGAGTAAATGTACGATTGGGCAAGCGACGAGAAACCATCATGCACGAGCCACCACTAATTTAAATATGTTTACGGCTTATAATTGTGTTGTTGTTTTTTATTTTAATTTCTTTTTTTTTTTTTTAGGTTATATTGGGTATTAAGGAGAGTACGTTTTATACGTGCGATAGAGTAGCGAGTGCCCGATAGTTGCTATTTTGAAAAAAAAAACTCGTTGCGGTCTTTGGACACGAAATAGAACAAATGTTTTCCAACACGATAAATCACATTGACACCGGGGACCGTTGACTTGGAATGTCCCGAGTTCTGAATCCGCTTCAAGTCCATCCATCTCGAGCCAGAGATATCCGGGGGGGGGGTATCATCGGGGGTTCCAGGACTCGGGATATTCACGGTCGACGGTTTCCGCGTTGAGTCAAATACGGGAGGAATTCGTATCTGACCCGGGGGGTCGTTTCGACAATTGTCGGCGTGGACAGCCGGGCCGCGGCCCCCTTTAATCGTCGAAGGCCGAAGCCTCTACCGTCGGCCAAGAACAAACGATGGATAGAAATTAATTTCAAAATCCGTGCGTCCACACAGAGCCACACAGACGGTAAGGTTGACACGGACGGTCAAATTACAACTTTGATGTGAAAACGAACGTGATCCGTACGGTTCCGATGTTTGTACCGATTGCGCTAATTCGATTGACGCGCTCGTAAAACCGTCGCGTAATCCATTTCCGCGACCGTATGCAGATTTTACGTTCTGCGCGTATTATTTTTTTCTTCTTATTTTTTCGGTCGAAATACCACCGAGAAAACATTACGTCCGTCACGGGACACGTTCAAAATTAAAATCGACACCGAAATTCCGCCCCGTCTAACGGTACGTTTCGGTGTTCTACGGGGTGCCGCGGAGCCGACTGACGAGTTTAACGAGGCCATTAGCCTGTGATATGATAGGAGCAGGCCTTAATAAGAGGTATCTTTTGGATAGCACAGCGATGCCGTTTTCAGTCGTAATCATGGTCTGGACAGGCGTACACCGAGGTAACGCGTCGTGCGCAAAAATGTAAAAAAAAAAAAAAAAAACATTCTGTGATTGCCACACCACAAAGGGCTTTACGTCTACGCGTCGCCATTGCACGCACCGAATATTTCCCTTATAGTGGTAACACTATTAAATTTCGAATTCGACAATTACAAAAGACTGGCAGTGTCCTGAGTGGACGCGGCCGCGGGCACCCGAAACGGTAAGAACCGCCGAATGTGCGCTGTTGGTTGGAGTGGCGATTGAGCGATCACCGAGACACTCTGCCCGGAAGCGCGCGGTTGCCTTGGGAATTTTGCGATGTTGAAAATTTGTTTGCAGCACAGGCCGATGGGAATGTCTGAAGACCGTAAATCCGGGAGACGTACGATTTTAACAATACGGGGCTAGAACGCACACAGCTCGAATTTCGCTCGCTGTTTTGTGTCAAACGTTCCCCGGGCGGTTGGTCTTTCTGAGGGGTGACGTAGGCGGCCCGGCACTCATCCCCATTTAAACATGTGCGATTTTTCCCCTGGGGGTTCCTTATGGATACGGTTTTCAAACATCGCCTGCCCTACCATAGACGACCTGGAGGAGAGAATCACTGAAGAAATCGCGGCCGTACCAATCGAAATGTGCCGAAAATCATATTAAAACTTCAAAGATCGCCTACAGCAATGTATTGTTGCCGACGGCCATCATGAAGATATCATTTTCAAAACATAATTTTTTTTTTAAAAAAATGGGATTTCCTAATAATTTTAATAAAACAAACAGGTTTTTTTTTTTTTAAAAGTTTTAATGTTCGTTATTTATAGCTCCAGTCGGCTCCGCCGCACCCTGTATTACGTGTCGCCTGAATCGTAATCGAAACATACTATGCATTTTGCTACGATTAAATTAAGTTGGGACAATTTACGGAAAGAACCGTGTCAACTGCTGCATTTTCTACAAAAAAAAAAAAAAATATAAAAAAAAAAAAAACACAAACAAACGAAAGTGTTAGTAGTTTAAATAGGTATTACGAGTTCGCAAGTTGGAAATTTTTGCTATTAAAATCCGTAAATGTGTTCTCGATATCTTAAACTTTTTGTTGGAATCAAAATTAATGATAAAAAAAAACTTTTTAAGATTCCGCGACATCTAAACATAATGAATTTACGCATTATATGTATAGCGATGCAGCTTTTAGTTTAAAAGAATAATGTATACATTATTTTTTTTTTTTCCACAATTTTATCTAAGCAACACATTGCAAACCGTCTACGTAATAATGTAATATATAGTGATACTTTTTTTGTTTGCAATTTCTCAGTTATTTTTCAAGAAAGTTTTAAAATAATACAATTTATAAATAATTATTGTTTTACGCATTACAATTTCACGTTTTAATACAACAAGATATTCAGGGATAAAAAAAAAAAAAAAAAAAAAAAGAATACTAAAACACTAGGGTAGAAAAATTGTAAAAATCTGTAATTATATTTACTCAAAATTAAAAAAAAAAAAAAATATTTACCTATAACGATAAAGAGTTTTGTTTGAGATTGAGATTCAATGGTCCCGAATTTGTATTCAATAAAGCGTATTGTATTATAATTGAGCAATATTGCGACTTGCTAAACGTGTCAACAAGTGCGGATAAATACAATTCTGTAATCGTGATTTTTATGATTCTGAGGGACCGATTGTGATGTAATTAATGTTTTTTTTTTTTTTTTTTTTATCTATGAACGAAATTTCTACTGGTAATCTTACTGCGATCATTACGGGGAGGTAATCCGACGATTTCCTTTAATAATGGATAGAAACCGCGAATAAACTGCGGTTTTTGCAGTTTTTCGTTGTTAAAAATGTTCCGGCGCCTTTCGAATTACTAACGGCCACTTAAAATCTTTAGAGTTTATTAGTTACTATTTGATATTGCTAAACAAAATATTGCTCAACAATTCGAGATGGAAAAAAATACAAACGGTTAGTTCGATATATATTTGTATGTCTAAACGCGTTTAACCGTACTCGGCTCAGAATCGATTTGGTACACAAAGAGTTACCGTTTAAGTACAGGGATAAAAAATAAAATGCATTTTAATTATTTTATACGTTACTAACACAACTCGTTTACAACAGTAGCCCGTTAAAAAACGCTGAGCGTGTTGGCTTTTTGCAGTCGGTGTTACGAAACCGTATTTTATATGTACTAGGGTGGGCTGATAAGCTCAGTACGTGCAACTTAAAAACTAGCGAACATAAATTATTATGATAGAAACGCACGCGTAGTAAATCGAATTACGTTTATTTCAGTATTATTATTATTTTTTTCGACACGACTCCCGTCCAAGTCAATGTATTTCTGTCGACGTTGAATTGAAGTTTTGTAATGCCGTCCGAATAAAATTGTTCATTATCGAGCGGGTAAACCATCGCGTGGCTTCAGCTTTAATGTTTCCGTCAGAATCGAACAACGTGACTTCAGGACGATCATTAAGTTTGGGAAACAAAAAAAATCGAAAAAAATCACACGGCGCTAAATCCGAACTGTAAGGTGGATGCGGAATGACTCGAAATCCCGTTTGAATTGCACCCAAGCACGACTTGTTTGATATTTGGTCGAAAACGTTTTGTTTTTTGTTTTTTTTTTTTTAACTATTTCTAAGGTCTCTATTTAGCGAACAGTATTAATTGTCGTTCCTTTCTCTGGCCTATGAATACCGACAGGTTTTACATTTTCTGCGACAAGATATACAATTACTACAGCCACGCTGTTCGAACCGCACATCTGGAGAGGCTATTATTAAAAATTGCGTACGGATAAACTAAAAAACGACGTTACACATTAAATGCTCCACAAACGATAATTTTATCGGAAATGAAAACATTAGTTATGAGTTAGGAGGCATTACGTCCGCATCAGTTCGCCATCGAATAATGCACACCTGTTATGTTATATATATCTATATATATATTTTTGAATAATATCGAATTCGCGTAGTGTTCAATTTGATCGCATGTCACTAATGTATTATAGTTTTTAATTGACTGGAAATTGAACTCGGTATTTTTATGTGTAATACGCTTGAAAAAAAAAAAAAATGTATGTTTGATTTATTTGTATAGCAGTCAGTATTATATGGGAAAGAGTTCGTTCGAGTAAATGTGATTTTTTTTCTTTTTTTATAAAATTGTTAGGTTTTAATAAATTAGGTTATAACCAACGGCGGTAAGGAGTAACGATTGAAATAAAATTATTGGGAAAACGCCGAGGGGTGAATTTTCTAATATAGAAATGTAGTTAATGTCCGGGGCTTCGGCAGGTCGGTGCTCGAGTAATAAAAAAAAAAAAAAGTGTATATACATATTATTGTTAACGCGCATAAATAAATTAGGTATTGATAATTTATGTAATTTCATTTCTATTTATATATATATATATATTTCATGACGGTTTTTTATTATAACTATTATAAAACTACCCGGCGGATAAAATTATTAATCAAACATTACCGGGTCGTTCAGCGTATTCACTACCGACAAACTGCGGCTGTGAAGTGTACACGGAATTGAAAAAAAAAATAAAAATTCTGTATCTTTGCACGGCGGAGTTTTGTAATTCAAAAATCGTTTTTTTCCCCCTTTTTTTTTTTTGTTTGTTTTGTTTTTAATTCGTTATTGCAATATAAGTACCGCACGCATATCGTTTAGGCCGAGCGAATAATTTTCGGTTATATTATTTTCGCGCGATATGAAATCATTTTCACTTAAAACGTAATCCCGAATAATTTTACTGCATTTTATTTTTGGATTTGAACGGTCTGGTGATTTTCCCGAGCACGAAATCGGCCGATTTATTTTTCGATTTTCTTCTGCTCGGCTTCGGCCCTTACCGGACCATTAATTGCAAAACCTCGTGTTCTCTGCAGCCTCTCTCCACTGGGTTTCCGGCTCCACTGCATCAATGCCCTTCTCATCACAATCTTTCCACTATAATCTTAGTCTCCCTATAAAATCCTTTACACCATGGTCTTCCTCAATCATCCATTATCTAAACGTTTCTGTTTCGGAACGAGGTCTGTCACAAAAAGTACCAGGATTTTATTTTTAAAAATTTACGAAAAATGATAAATATTATTATTTAAAGATGTTCTCCTTCGGGATTACTCTCCTCCGGACGATATGCAACGATCCCTGCGATCTTGCCGTATTCCGAAAGTCCGTCGAAACTGTACCAAAAGCCATAGCGTGAAGTTCAGCTGCCGTATTCGCTTTAGTTTCCTCTACATCTTGAAATCGTTTTCCTTTGAGATTCATAAACACACGTCTCGTCACCTGTGATAATATTTTTTTTATGAAATTAATATCAACCGAACGATTTCTAAGGCCTTGACTAATTGTTAAACGATTTTCCTTTTGCTCCAAAATTGACAATCGCAGAACCAATTCGGCAGCTACCCTTTTCATCTGTAACTTTTCGGTTAAAATTTCATGACAAGATCCATTTGAGATTTCTGGTTCAATTGCTAACTCACGAACGGTTAATCTGCGGTCATTCCGCACTTTTTCGCTAATTTTTGCCAAAACATCATCGTTGTTAGATGTCGACGGGCTTCCAGAACGTGGATTGTCTTCAGTTGATTTTCGACCATTCTTGAAACGTTTAAACCACACGAAAATTACGGAACTACATAAGGAATTATCGTCAAAAACAGTTTTAATCATTGCGTACGTATCCGCTGCAGTTTTGCCAAGTTTCAAGCAAAACTTGATGCACACACGTTTTTCGTTAATTTCGGACATGTCAAAAACGGCGCACGGAACAAACCGACTGGATTTAACCGCGTGTAATATTAAATTGAGATAAGATAGCGACTTCGGGTTTCATTTAAAATATTCACTTGTACGTGGGGAATAAATCTGTATATACAGGGTGCGGCAACGCCGACTGACGAGTTTTGATGGGCTATAAATAACGAACAGTAAAACTTGGTAAAAGGTTTTATTTTATATAAATCATTATTCAATCTCATTTTTAAAAATTATATCTCTAAGATGGCGGCCGTCAGCATTGATACACTGTTGTAGACGATCTCTGAAGCTCTCATATGATTTTCGGCACATTTCGACTGGTATGGCCTCGATTTCCACGATGATTTTCTGTTTAATTTCTTCTATGGTATGTGGGTGATGTCTGAAAACCTTATCCTTAAGGTAGCCCCAGAGGAAAAAATCACACATGCTTAAATCTGGGGACCGTGCTGGCCAGCCTATGTCTCCTCTCAGAGAGACTAACCGCCCAGGGAACATTTGTCGCAAGACAGCAAGTGAAATTCTAGCTGTGTGCGCTGTAGCTCCGTCTTGCCGAAACCATACATCTCCCAAATCATGTTCTTCAGTCATGATAAATCTTCGTGGTTAGAATTCTCCTCAAAGAACGGTCTGAGATTCCCAAAGCTACAGCGTGTTTCCGGGCTGAGCGTCTCGGTGACTGCTCAATTGACTCTCTAACCAACTGCACATATTCGGGGGTTCTTACCGCTCTGGGTGCTCCGTGTCCAAGTCTACTTAGGGTACTTTCAGTTTCTTCCAAATGCCGTATCCACAATTCGATAGTGTTAGCAGAAGGGACAGGTTCAGCACGTGGAATGCCGCCGAACTGTATACGAATAGCCCTTTGTGTAGCAGAATGATTATTTTCGTAATACGCACGCACGACGAAACCACGGTGTACACCTGTCCAGACCGCGATTACGAATAAAAACGGCATTACCGTACCATTTTAATGTATACCACTTATTAAGGCCTGCTCTTATCTTATCACAGGCTAATGACTTCATTAAACCCGTCAGTCGGCTCTGCCGCACCCTGTATAATTTATAACGTTATCATGTGTAGTCGTAATGACATTTGCCCTGGTACTTTCTGAACAGACCTCGTATCCGCACTAGAACTACACGATGCCCTTTATCAAAATGCTCTAGCTAAGTCTAGTACTTTCGTAATCCTATCAGCAATTGAACTTACAATATTTATATAATATAATTTGCGATTCCGAGGTAACGGAATAACGTATCGGTTTTATTTTTCCCGTCTGTGAACAACTTGTCTACCAGACGTTCTGCTCAATTTGTCCAAGCGTTGCGCGTTCTCTGAAAGCGTTTTGGATCTTTTCGGTGCGTTCTGGGGCGGTCGTTTTTCAATTTTCGTTAAAACTTTTATTAACGGTTTAATATTATTTTTGTTGGTGAAATTAATCGTTAGTCAAGTTTTTGTTTTTTTTTTTTTTTCTGACGTAGAGAGTAACTTTGCAGAACTTTCAAACTACATGATCATTAACGAAACTATAATATATAAAGAAATGGAACAAAAATCCCCGAAATTAATTTGTTTAAAATATCGACAATTTCGGCGGTGCGTCGGTTATTATATCCGCCACGATCCGGCGGGCTAATGGGGTACGATTAAGACGTAGCGCAATAATATATCAAGTTAAACGGCCACGTGCGCGGAAAATACCCACTCGCGCGCATTATAACATGGGCGAATGCGTGTGCCGTGTCTTTCTGAAATATTAAAATGATAATAAGTAGGATATCGCTTTAGTTAAACGCCGCGGCGGGGAGTGTCATTTCCTAAGCGAGATATTTCTCTTCATTACCGTCACGTTCGCCGGCGTACTCGTGCGAGTAGTAGGTATAATATACGCCCGCGTGTTATTTTATTACGTTCGCTTCTAGTGTAAAAAAAACGCGCATAATAAAATGCCGACCCGCCGGAGTTCTGCGCGATACCTTGACGGTTTGGGGGGGTTTTTTTTTTTTTTGTATATTTAACACGTTTTTCTCGGGGCACATACGTGTTGAACGCTGCGTGCGCGCCCCGCAGAAACAATACGCGCGATTCATTTATACGTTCATTTGTATAAATATGACAAAAAAAAAAATACAAAAATTTACCCAGTCCAGTGAAATATAATATTATTATTAGATACGTGTACGCGACGCGGTCGGCATAATATTATCCGGATCGTGAAGGGGGCGAAAAAATATATATATGAAATGAGAGCTACACATACTGCTGATGGGTATACGTTATAACGGCCGCCAAACCGAACTGCGACGATAAATCATCGCGAAACGCAAACGCAATAATATAATTGCCGAATGGTTAAACGTATTAATACGTTTTTTTTTTTTTTTTTTTCCGAAATTAAATTATCGAATATTTTGTTACCGGTAATTTTTAATGTCTCGTGTTTTCAACGAATTATATAAAAATAATATATCATATCATAAGTATTGGTTTTCAAATTAAAACAACAGAACATTATTGATGAACCGTGTAACAAATTGTCTAGACCAAACAAATCCACGCGCATAATTCGAACGGTTCATATAAATTCGATTTGAATTCCTATTTAGAAAACGCCAACGTCGGTATTTGGTGAAAATGCCAGATTCCTACATATTATTATTCATTCTCGTCGCTGAATTACGAGAGAGAAAAAAAAGGATTTTTGACAGTATCTGTAGGCGTCTTTTTCCGTTACCCGCCATTATTAAAAAAAAAAAATAAAGTACAAAGAACATCGAAAAGAGGGTCACGATAACATCCAATAACCTACAAGAATTCTTCGCATGAAGTTTTTGATTCGAGCGAGTTTTCTGGTAGAGATCGTGTTAAAAAAAAAAAAAAAAAAAAAACCGTACACACGTCATATCATAAAATCAATACAATAACTTATTTTACTCCGTTCAGAATCTAACATATTATTATAGATTACCATATCCATGGTCGCATGGCACAGAATCTTTTTAGTATAGGCCGTTGTTGTTGAAGTCGCATTGTCCTGTTTCGAATCCAGACTCTAAGCTCATAGATTTGTATTTCCTTATGCGTTATTAACTATTTTTGCAACGAACGAGTATCGAAATAGAAAAAAAAAAACATTAATATAAAATTGTCGTTGGTTTTCAAAACCATAACTCAAAATCAAAATAATACGTTATGTATATAAATTTTTTTTATTTTTCACAATCGGAGTTTAATAAGTAAAATTATTTTCATTTAATATCGAACAAATATAAACTAAATTTATATATATATATATATATATTTTTTTTTAAACTCGCTATAAATTCGCGTATTCGGTTGCTGAAAACATTACTATCTAAAAAAAAACATACTAAATTAAATATAAAACTCCTAATTTACATGTCCTTAATTACGCCTATATGGACTACAACATTGGGACAATGCCAAACAAAATCTAACCTTAACAAAATACAAACCGTTCAAAACAAAATACTGCGCTCCATCACCAATGCACCATTTTACATTTCTAATTCGACTCTCCGTTCTGATTTAAAAATTAAAACCATTCACGAAGAAGCTAAAACGTACTATAAACGTTTCTTCAAGAAATTGCCTTCTCACCCTAATCCTCTAGCCGCTCACGCGATCCCTGGGAATCCACAACGGCCACTAAAAAGAAACTGGTGGCAGAGATCTTCTTAATAAATAACGAAAAAAAAAAAATATATAATTAACAGCAATTAAATAAAAAAAATATGCAAATATATAAGAAAGTGCGATCACTGGATCTCAGGTTTCTTCCCTCGCCCTATTCATGTTTATAAATTTATTGTACCACATATTCTTATTATGATTTTATGTGTAAATTGTATATTTTCTAATAAAAATTAAAAAAAAAAAAAATATATATTTTCTTTTGACGGTGATAAATACTGAACATTAGGGCATATATATTTGTTTTCACGTTATAATAGTTTCTCTATTATTTGAGACGAGAACAAATATCCGTTTTATTTTTATCGTCACTGTTATACACATTAATGGGAGTACAAATTATAAACTTCATTCGATTATGGATCTCGAAACGCCAATATGTATTTTAAAACGTTTCTAAACGAATATCGGCTCGTTGAGTACACCTATAATCATTTTATCGCACAGTACTCTGAAAAATTGAAAAAACCCCGCTGCACAATAATACGTATAGCGCAGTAGCAATAATTGTGATTTAATTATTGAGTGCTTTAATCTTCGTATAGGTACCGTTCGTATATAATTCGTTTTACTCGCCCCATTGAATACCTACTGTAGAACACGACCGGGATATTATAGTTTATCGCGCCGTGTGTTAAATTGTTTTAAAATACAATCGCGAATCTAATACGAGGTCTGTTCATAAAGTTCCCCGACTATAATTCCTAAAAATAGAAAATGTTTAGTATCGTAAATGTTATTAGATTAAAATAAAATAGAGATAAGCAGCTATCATTTCGATTAAATCTCAAATGTTTATTGCTATCTAACCGTTAACTGTGCGCGTTCAAAGTAGACGAGTCGTGTGTGTTGTGCGATTTTTAAGATGAATAACATTCACGGAAAACGTATTAATATAAAATTTTGTGTTAAACATTGTAAATCTTTTACTGAGACTCATAAAATTTTGCAAAATGCTTATAGAGATCAGTGTTTAGGACGTACTCAGTGTTACGACTGGTTTAAACGTTTTACAGACGGTCGGGAATCAGTTGATGACGACCCACGCGTTCAGGACGTCCGTCGACATCGACAGACGATGCTCGTGTGACAAATGTCAATGAAATTGTGCGGTCTAATAGACGTTTAACTGTTCGAGAAATTGCGGAAGATTGTAACATATCGGTTGGTTCATGTCATGAAATCCTGGTAGAAAAACTTGGAATGCACCGCGTTGCAGCGAAATTCGTCCCTCGGTTGATGTTGCAAGATCAAAAAGACAATCGCGTAACCATCTTTCGAGAATTGTTAAATTTTGGTACGAGTATGTCCATGGAGCAAATTATAACGGGTGACGAGACGTGGGTCTATGGCTATGATATTGAGTCAAAAGTCCAATCATCACAGTGGGTTGGTAAATTTTCTCCAAGACTAAAAAAACCTCGTCATGTCAGATCAAACGTCAAAGTCCTGCTAACGGTTTTTTCTTTTTGACAACCTTGTGGAGTTATTCATCACGAATTTCTACCTGCAGGACAAACTGTTAACCGATGGTACTATCTAGAAATATTAAAACGTCTTCGAGAAAAAGTGCGGAGGAAAATGCCCGAAGTGTGGATGTAAAACTCATGGTTTCTCCATCACGACAATGATCTGGCACACACTTCCCTGTTAATTCGCGATTTTTGCGTTAAAAATCACATCACCGTGCTTGCTATCCACCATATTTTCCCGACTTGGCACCAGCAGACTTTTTTTTTACTTCCAAAACTAAAATATCCGTTAAAAAGACAACGATTTTCAACGATAGAAGAAAAAATTCGCTAACGGAGCAGGTAGTAAGTAAGCACTAAAAATAAAAAATTGAAAAATTTCGGGAATTTTTTCAACAGGCCTCGTATATCGTTCGTATTTGTTCTAATAATTATTTCAAAAATCATTCGACAATGCTCTACATGCGCTTTTATATACAAAAAAAAAAAAAAAACAATCGATTGGTATTATTTTCTTGTTTTTTTTTTTGTTGTCTTTGGAAGGCCCGGTCAGACTGTTGATGTAAAAAATCGACTGAACCGGCCCGCAAACTCAAAACGGGGAAATCGTTGTGATGGTCGCGCCGGTTGTTCGGTTCTGCGACGTACAGTGCGATAGGTTTTCATTCAATGTACCCGGTATTACATAAGTTTAATAGACACACGGCAATCCCGTAAAATGTCTACACCGTGTTCGACAAACTCGCCTAAAACTGTAAGTTATTCGCCATTAGCATCAAATACAAATACAGAACTCGGTGGCTTGTGGGTGCGTCTGTTACCTTTCGATTACAAAGGTCAGGAGGTTTCCTTCGCCCAGCCGTTCGCTATCAGACAATAGTTTCCCCGTGATATCGACAATTTTCCCGGCGTTTTTATTAGGCGAATATTTTTATTGAACGCGTTTTCGGCGTTGACAAATGGAAACAGTACAGTTTAGACAATATCTGACAGAGCAGCGTTCGATTTCCCCCACGTTTTTCTCATAGAGAACCAATAGCATAACTAAATTTTGTCAATTTCCGGATATGTCCGTTTTGCACGGACCGCATACCGAATAATGCAACTGCACGGGCTCTCGAGCAGTTTTCGGGCGAAGACAACCGGTGCACTCGTGTCGTAGGGAAGCTTAAAAATGCTTAAAAAAAAAAAAAAACCCTCGGATCAACACGTTTGTCAATTGTGTGTGTGCTCGTAAAATTTCTCTGTGCGCCACCGATGAATACACGGTGGTTAAGTGCTTGCGCAAGATATCACGGTGCTAAAACCGGACGATTAGAAACGCTATATTTTTGTATATTGTATAGGGAATGATTCGAGGAAGGCAGGAGGAGTCACAGAGCACGACTAGACCGGGGAAGTGGACATACAGTGTATATTCATTAAAAAATAATCGGGACACACATACTATATAATATTTTGAAATGTTTTACTGTGCCAATTCGTATTTGGACTTGAGATTTAATCGCGTGTAAATAATGTGCGCGCTATAATACGCACTATATACAGCTAACTTAAAAAAATAAAAATGTTTTTCAATATTATCATTAATCTTATTCGGATACTAGGGGGAAAAAAAATCAAAAACAACTCAAGCGTTAAATAAAGTCGTTTTCACGCACAATAAAAATACAGAGACGGGACGTTTTGCTACGGAGGCTATTGTTGCTCGGATGTGTTGTGGTAACGATTTTATTGACAATGGAAATTTACAGTCTGAAATATAATTATGTTATTCCGTAAACTATAAACCCTATAAAACAATATATTATCGCGACATTTTTATCGACATAAATCGGATAAATAATACATAGTTTTTATAAAAAATATTATATGTGTTTAAGTGTCAGCTAATTCCTCGTCCAATTACTATTATTATTATTATTATTTTTTTTTTTTTTTTTTTTTTAATATAAAACACGTAAAAAATTATATTCGCATAATAATCGATTGTCCGTCGGGAATAGGTTATTTGTGACAAAAATGTAAAATATACATAAATGTATAATCGTAAATATTTAATAGTAATTTACTACTTATTGTTGGGTCAAACGTTATGTCGTATGATAATTTAAGGAGAATATAGGTAACAGTGCGATTTTTTTAAAGACCATCATAATTGTATTCCGAAGCTATTCAGTTTTATTTATAAACCAATTCGAAATGTCAAATTAACATATTTTTTATGGATCATAAATAATAAACGTAAGTACACGAAAATATTGACTTTTAGCGTACTTGTATAATAATACCAATGGGGCCCGGAACTCGATGACCTCTAACAATTTGAAAAAATGCATAAATGACATAAAAATGCTAAAACATGACATTAACAATTTCTTATCTTAATAGTTATTCAAATAAATGAATAATGTAACGATCTTACTTGCATTCTGTTCTTGATTCATTTTTTTTTCTATTAGTAATATTTGACAGTAATTATTAATAGCTTAGGTACAATGACGTACATTTAGGAGATATTAAAGAATATCGAATGCGAAAAAATAATTTGGGTTTTATACTTACTAGGTTTTCTAAAAATATACAATGCAATGTTTTCCACCCGGGAGTATAGAAATACATTAAAAGACTAGAAGACCACCGTGTATGGCTCGAAATTCCTTTAAAATGCAAAATGCAAAAAAAAGTGATACGTTCCGTGAAACAAATTTCTATATATATATATATATATGCGCAGCGTATTAGAGAAAATTAAATAAAAGATGCAAATGCATCAAGTTCCGGGATCTAATAATAAATAAAATTATATGTACCTTTAGTTTTTTGGCACTTGCGGGGTATCTGAATCGTATTTTTTCGCGACTCCCGCGGTAATTCGGTTTGAGAATTACGAGTTTGACAATTTCCGGCCGTGCGTCTCGTCTGTATACAGGTTGGTGTTTTAAACGTAAAAAAAAAAAAAAAAAAAACGTATACATATAGACGTGTATTATTTATTAACCGGTGATAAAACAACGCGAGATAAATGATTTATTCGAATATTTTTGTGTTATTATAAATTAATTTTCATAGTGGAAATTCACGAAAAAAAAAAAAAAAAAAAAAAAAAAAATAGGTATAGCTACCGGAGACGAAAGTATGCTGCCGTACACTGTAGCCGTACGACGACGGCGCAAATCGGCGTATATAATTTAATCATAGCGATAAACTTTGACGATATTTTTAAGTTTCGAGAAGAGGGCCGGGGAAAAAATCGCCGTGCGGATAGGCGGTGGCATTTGTTAAGTATAAAATATAAGCTTTTATAAAACTTTACGAGATAAATTATTATTATTATAATAATACGAAGAAGAAGAAGAAGAAGAAAAAAATAAGAACTTTATCATATATTTATTATTGAAACGATACAAACATATAACGAGTTTAATTTTTTAGGAAATATTTTAAGATGATATAAAAAGAAATATTACTACGGGCGTGGTGCAGCGGGTAACATTTAAGAATAGGATTTCGTTGGGGAGAGGAAACTGACCAAAGCCGCGGCCGGACCAATAGATTAGCGTATTTTTTTTTTAGGCGGACAAAACGTCTGTAAAAAATACACCGGCAATATAATTCAGAGACATTTGTGTACCCATAAAACACGCGTCCGACGGACATTTTGGTCTCGGACGAAAACGTGGACCCGAGTCCACCGGATCCCGGGCGCCAGACTTTCCCCTGTTGCACTCCGCGTATAATTGACCGATTATATTTTTATAATTTTATTTTCGATTTCTAATTTGTCAATGACATCTCGCCCCGCCGAACTGTTCCTCAAGACCGCTCCGTTGCTTGGTTAGGGTCCAGGCGATACCTACACGACGAATCGTATTTTTAGTATTTTTTTTTTTTTTATAAAAGTATAATCACAAGAGTAAAAAATACGATTGTGAGTTTTAAATTATCGTTTTCTTATTGAAATGCACTTATGTTTTAAAATAAACTTTTACGAGCTTAGTTTTTGTTTTTTCTTTTAGGATATTTCAATTTAAACTAGCCAAACCGGGTAAAATATATAGAGTATCTTGTGTCTAGATACTGAAAATCAACGAGTATCCAGTATCGAGTGTCTAGTATTCAGCGGAGGTCGGGAAGTTCACCCCGGAGACTTGGGGTACGGGCGATGGTGTCGGACAGGACCAACAACTGGGTGAAAATCGAGCAATTCGTCCAGGAGGTCTTAAGGACGAGGGAGCCGGAAGAACGTGCCCGCCAAAGAGCCGCCCAGGACCATTAGTATTGATAAAAAAAAAAAAAAAACCTACTGTAAGGGCAGCATTGGGATCCTAAACGATCCTAATGCCACCCAACCCGCGATTGTAAACTCCTGTGAGCCCGCCCCGCCGAATGGGTAAGCGGGTTTTTGTTTTATCCAAAATTGTAAGATTGTTATAAATAAAAAATGCGCCTACTGGGAAATGATTGCCCTGTCGGGTAAAGTTCTCCCCGTACTTTGCGATACCACCCCAAAAAAAAAAATAAAAAAGATCAGTGCGAATTGTTTTCTCGAATTCCGGAACACTAAACGTTTTATACGATTTTTGCGGAACACAACCGTAAAAAGAAAACATTATTTCTAACATTTGTTTTTTTTTTTTAATGTGCACGAAAATAAACCAAAAAAATGACCTAAAATGTATTTTACGCGGTTACACGCGTATTGTGCACTGTTGTGTTTTAAAATCGATAAAAGTCGAAACGTCAGGACGACGGTACTGAATTTGTTTTCAGGGATTTTTACCGTCCGATTTTTAAATTTGTTGGCGGAACACTTGCACCAAGTCGACGAAACTCCAGTTAAAAAATCACCGAGTTCTAGATACTAATTTCGACTAAATTTTTTTGCCCGTGCCCGCCGACAACCCCGGTAGCTCTTGGTCGACACCGTCCGCGCATTGTCAAACCCTCTAATCCTAATGAACGTCTAATGTGTTATATTGTTTAAAAAAATCATCGCTTAAACCGGACGTGTCTTTTAGACAAAAAAACGTACCCGGGGGGTGCCACCGCACGTCAATGACTATACGTTTTTTAATTTGTTCGAATTCTTATGAACGTATTGGACGCTCTCATATAGACGCATCGAAAATTCGCAGTCACGATTTTTGTTTTCGTATTTTTTTTATTTAACGTTCGAATTTCGGTTTCTAACGAAACACGTGAATATTATTTTATACAAAAATTATATTTTAATACAATATTTTTTTCGTTGATTTTTATGAATATCTACGCAAATTGTATACAATAGAATTAATTGTAGTTTATTCCTACTGTTTTTTTTTTTTTTTTTTTTTAATTTTAAACTAAATCGATTGATTTTACAAATTGTGGCGACAAGACCGAATGAGTACAAGGTTTAAACATAACCATACCGATACATTTTGAAAATTAATTTTTTTTTTATTTTCTAGTATACGCGTTGAACGTAATTCCCAAACGATTGCCCGCGGTGATGGAAGAAAGGCGAACCGCGAACGTTCTATCTAGGAGTAAAACCTCGATAAATTTTAAATTAAATTTATACACTATGAGCATAATAGTAAATGTATCGTAAGTATTTTTTTTTTTACTAAGATGCGTGCTATTACTTTGTGCGTCTGCAAACTGTTATTCTACAAGACATTTTGCTTAGGTTATCTGCATCACGGGCGGTTTAATATAGATAATGATATCTAGTTGGCGTTTTGAAGAGGTTAGATTTCGAGCGTGTTTTTCATTTTTTATTTTTTTTACTTGTGGTTTCTTAATAATGCGGAAAACCGGAAATATTTACGCAATATCGATTTTTTTTTAATTATTATTTTAGCACAATCCATACAGAGCGTAAAATATTCTCTGTAGTCTGGCGGTTCTTCGAGTAATCAACGGCTATCAATTTATATTTTTTAGTTTTTAATTGATTTTTGCGTTGATAGAATTTGTCGCGAAAACGGTTAAAAATTCAATACCATCCTCGTACGGTCGTTTTTTTTACCGTACATAGTTATGATTTGATCCAATGGACGTTTTTTTTTTATTGATGTTTTTTAATTTAATATTTCGAGTACATATTTCGTCCGTTTATTCGGAATTCGTTCGCAGCACACCTACAGCGGCGGCTCACTCGCGGTGCAGTGTAAAAAAAAAAAAAAAAAAAAAATAATAATAAAAATCAAAATACTTTCTTTTTTTTTTAAAATAATGGTACTATCATACCGAACGTTTTAACTGAGTTTTGACGAATTCAATTATTATACCGTTTGGCGTTATAATACTACGCGGCGCAGTAGTCGTGATATGCCGATGACGATTGATCTATTTTACCGGTATGGCGCACAAGGCTTGATCGAATGGCACATTCTGACCAACAAGCATATTGTTACTTGTTTAGACGTAGCCTGCTAATCAAATGTCTTATACGTGACTTTATGTAGAGGTAATCGAATATAGCAGAACGAGGTGGACGACGACGGTCCCCGTACCCTGATGCGCCGCGAGGCGTTTGACGGCGGGGTACAGGGAGCGCCCGTGGTCCGGAGGATCGGTCCTTTCGCGCCGGGCTGTCGCTCGGTGTCGCTCAAGTTGGAATCCCCCAGACCGTCGGAACGCCCGTGGCGGTCGACTTCGCCGAGACGGTCGTCGCGGAAAAGGAGTCGGCCGAACGGCAACGCCGAGCCCTCGACGCCGCCGGCGCGCGCCTTCCAGCGCATCTCGCCGCCGCCGTTGATCGCGGCCGCGCAGACGCCAGACCAAGTGTCCCCCCACCCCCCTTACAAGTGTAAGGGCAGCGAGTGGGCCTCGGCCCGGCTACTGCCCGTTCCCCTGTATGGACGCGAAGTTTTGTGCGAGCCCGCCCCCGTCGAAGGGGAAAACCGATTTCTATATTTTGTACTTATTTCGTTTGTGAATAAACGATGGCGACCCGCCTCTCGAAGTAGTGCCTCACGGCAATTCCGGGGGTATTGCCGGTTTTAAATGAAAAAAAAAGAAAAGAGGTAATCGAATATATTTAACGTTAAACTAAAATGTTATAATAAATAATTTGATGGAATAAACCGAGATGATATTGCCGGCCGAAACGGCCAAACACGATACACGCGCGAATTTTACTTTACATTTATCTAAAAAATGTAAAACATGTATAAAATGAAATATATTCTTCTTTTCGCGTCGTCAATTATTGTGTTATTAGACGTGCAGCGTTTCTCATTCTTGACTGTTGTGCTACTTAAAATATTGAAGGTTGTAGAGGGGTATTTAGAAAAAAAAAAAAAAAAAACCAACTAAAAATTAAATAAACTAATACGGTAATTCGAAAATCGTTTTCAGAACGTTTGAGACAAATGCAAAGCGTGTGAATTTATTTGAAAATCCTTTTGCCGCAGAAGCAGAAATTGTTGAAACTTTTTTACAGTTAAAAAAAATCATTGGACCAATATCGGTCTAATAATAATTTTAAAATTACTAAAACCCCCGGGAACTTTGTTGAATTCGATTAAAATTGAAACAAAGAAGATTTACGACTATTTGTTGCCAAGACTCCGTGTACAACTTCCGTGTTCGACTTATATTTGTGAGCAAGTATTTTCAACTATGAAATTCAATAAAAGTAAAATTAGGTCTTGCATAATAAATGGACATGTTCGTGCTGTTGTCCGTGTGGTTTCTAGCAACTAAGTATCTAATTTCGATGTCCTCTGTGAACAAAACCGATCGCATCGATTTAATTTGTATAGTAATTATTTTTATTTTTTTTTTTTTTTTATTTATTATAATTATAAAATGTTTCAGCACACCTAGTGCCATTACAACTTTTTAATTTTTACAATTTTATTTGTTACAAATTTAAACGATTATAAATGTATTAACGACATAATTATTAATAGTGAGAGTGTGATATAATAATGTATTACATATATGAATATAATAATAACGATGAGGTCTAGTATATTAATAATGATCTTCATTTTCTGATGACGAGTCTTCTGTGTCTGTTAAAAGAATGTCCCGGGGAAGTCGAGGCCGCAGACGTCTATTGAGGGTCTTTTTTTCCTATATTGTAATGACGAGCACTGTCCGAGTTTTTTAGTTTGGCGTGGAAATTTTTAAATTGGGTTTTAATCAATGTATTTATCAGGGGTATTTTCGTGTCATTATGGATCTGGCGATTTCTCATGAACCACGGTGCTTTGAGACATATCCTTAAGGATTTATTTTGTAAGATTTGTATTTTATTTATTTTAGTCATAGAGGCAGCGGGACCATACAGGACAGGCATAAGTTATCAGTGGTCTGATTATTGCGGTGTAGAGAAGGAGAGAAGATTTCATTTGGAGAGTTGATTTGTAGTTCACTAAGGGGTAGAGAATTCTCATCCTGGCATATCCCTGAGTAAGTTTTTTATTTATGTGGATATTCCATGTCAGTTTTTCATCGAGAAAAACTCCGAGGTATTTTACCGATTCATCTTTTCTGTTCTATTGTATGATCTGGTTGTTATGTATGCTTATATTTATTGGATCGTTATATCTTTTTAATGTGAATATTTTAGCCTCGCTTTCAGTCGGATTTAGATTCAGCTTCCATTTTTTGAACCAGGAGGTAATTTCGTTTAATGAAGATTGTAGTTTTTCGATTGATAAGTTTAATACGCTATCTTGCGTGAGTATTGTTGTGTCGTCCGAAAACATTGCCAGTTGAGAGTTAGGGGGATTGGGGATGTCATGGCAGTAAATGTTAAATAGCGTTGGCATAGTAATTATTAAAAATATTAATTCGTATAAAAAATATTCGTACACTTTATAGTTTTTTTTTTTTTTATCAATTTAAATTTTATAATAATCTAAACTTAATAAATAATTCGATTTATTACTGTATATTGAAATGTACAATGAAAAAAAAAAATTATATTTAAAATGCCCATGCCTAATATCGTATCGGTTTTAGGACGAATTTAAAATTCTTGGCCCGCAATGAAATTTTTTTTTTTATATATTTTTTTTTTTAATCGTGAACACGAATTAGGAACTCCAATAGGTCGATATTCGAATCGTAATTGCGGCGGGGGACCAAATCACAAGTAAGGGGGGGAGGGAGAGAAATGAAATTTAAATAAAAATACAATTTTTTTCATTTTCTTTGTTCATTACAAATTATTAATCGTTACACATTAACGTCGTTATCAAAACAATGGTAAAACAATGGGGGACCAAAGGGGATTGAATAAACGTAAACCGTATTGCACAATAATACAATTCTACTGTCTTTAGTGTGCGCGTTGCAGACCATAAATTCAATACGCGCGATAAGTGTGCCGTCGTCATATTATATGATAAAAATCATCATTATCAATTTCGTATTGGATCCGAACGAATAAAAAATGCGCGTATAGGTTTGACGTAAAAAAATCAACATAAAAAATTCGTATATTCTATACATTCGGTGTACTCGGAATATTTCAACACTCCTAAATATTTATGTATCTACTTATTGTTTATATTCTTTAATACACAAGCCTAACCATTCATTTGTGCAATATTTGTAATTTTTAAATCAATTCGTGTTCTACGGGGCCGTGCGGGGGGATAATACACTGGAACTATTGTCTCGGTTAAGAAACAAAACGATCATCATAAAAAAAAAAAATCCGAGAACTTGCACCGTGCAACGTTTTTTTTTTTTATTTTCTTTCGATATCACAAATACATATATATATACAGTTATGTATATGAAAAAAAAAAAAAAAAAAAAATTCGCCATTATTGTTTTAAAATCTAATAATTTCATGTTTCGCCGAGCCGAATAACTTTTATCGTAGAGCAGTGTTCTCGGCAAAATAACAACAACGTCGCCGCGGTACAAGAGGGAGGTTTTTTTTTTTCTTGTCGCAAAAAAATACGTTTATGGTTTCTCATTGAAAATTAAAGCCCTAGCCAAGCCCCGCGAACATTCTGGTTTATTGCGCGATTACATAATAAACGGACACTTACGACACCACGACACCGGACCGCCGGTAAATTTATTCAAAATTGTGAATATGAACAGTTTTTTTGTTTTTTTTTTAACATATTCGAATAATAATAATAGCGATAAATGTACACAATTAACACTTTATACACATTGTTTCCAGCTACGTGTTCAGCGCGCGAAACGCCTGCGATATTTCACGTTTATTTTCCCGGTACACTTGACGCGAAGACTCCGTTTATTTCCGTTTACGATGGCCACTGCGATAGGAGTCTCCGCGCGGTAATCAAACAAAAAACTTGCATTATTAACCCTGACAGTTGTGCCGTATTTCGTATATATATATATATATATATATATACACACACGCGCAATTTATGGGACGCCTGTCTCTCGTTATAAAATATATTTATCCCTAACCGGAAATAACAGATATTATATCAATTACGAAGTTTTATTATTTTTTTTTTATTAGTTTTGGAGATAGCACAAAGATCATCTCTAACGAGTTCAGCTGACAATCAAATAAAAATAATTGCTCGGCGGCTTGTAGCGAATATACGATTTGAAACCAGCACGATAAAAACCGTAAAACGATCCGGTCATTTTATACGAATAGAAATCACGGGATATATTATTATATTTTCGCGTCCTAATGCCCCGCGAAAACCAAATTTTTATTACAAAATTCGTGAAACAAGCGTCGTCGTACACAGCGGCTGGAAGCAAAACCGAAACAACCGGAACCTTTATTGGAACCCATATTTATCAAATTCGTGGTAAACCGGAACCTTTTAAAAAAAAATATATTCTCGGTTCTTTTAGGTTCCTATCGGTCCTAAGGAGCAACTGGAAACCGTATTTTGTTTTAATCAAATAAATACAAGCGTCTATTTTCGGTAGACGTATTTTCATTTTTTTATTTATAATTTATATGTCTACGGTATTTCTAACTCGAAATAAGACCGTCAGAGATTTGTATCTACAAATAGTACGAACATTCCATAGTCGGACAACGATTATGAATTTGTCCAACGAGAATACCTACGAATAACGATATTTTAGTTGCTTGTGTCAATTGTAATTTATACCGACTGCCCTAGTAATCGCATAAAACCTCTGAAAACATGCTTGAATTCGTCATGAGGTTTACTCGACAATGACTTTCTCACTATTTTCAAAGTTGTTTTGTTTGCAGTTTTATTACTAAAAAAAAAAAAAAAAATTCCACATAATACAATAGGTAATGCTATATGAAACTATGCATTTTTAAGAACGGGTATTTACCTTTACCCTTATTTTATAATTTTAAAAACCGATATTAGAACGTGAACGGATTTTTTTTTTTATTTTTTTTTAACTGAACCGTAACTACAACCGGAAAAATCATTCAGGTACCCTGGTTGTACCAGCAACGGTTTGTAACTTATTAAAGTTAGTTGGTCGTATCGTACTGCAATTCTTTTAATTTAAATTATAGCCGCCACTGTTAATAGGTGCCGGGTTTTCGATGTTTTATTAATCGAACAGTTCAACTCAACCCTCAAAAGGGATTTCGGTAATATTTCGCTTCAAGAGTTTTATATTTTTTATACAAATTATATTTAAAGGGCTACTTCAAAGCCCGAACAATGAGGTCGTCGTCACTGATAAAATTGCACAACCGTAAATAATACGGTACGAAAACTTGCCGTAAACCACCGAAAAAAAAAAAAAACAAAACGTTTAGAGATAGGTAAAGTCGTGGTGGGTTTGATACTTGCATTGAGTATTTTTTTTGTCGGAAAACAAAAATAAATATAAACTTATATTTTTTATTGTATGTACTGTGTACTCGGAACGTTAAATTATTTTACCGAAAAATGATAATCAAACAACGATTGTGAATTTTATTATGTTGATCTGTACACTAAGTAGAGTATTATAAATCCGTAGTAATAATCTTACGGATTTTTTTTTTTCTCCCCGACGTTTAAAAACCGTAAGTTTTTCACTGTATAATTCTATTCTATCTTGCGGACCGTAATTTTTTTTTTACCTTGGACGCTAGCCCGTTTCGTATATATTAAAAAAATAACTAAATAAATAAACAAATACATTTTCGTAACGTAGACAAACACCGTGTACAAAGACAGAAAACCGAGCACAGGTGTTATTTCGAAATGGTCGTTACTTCCGGGCGAAATTCCCCAGGAGTCGAACAAATGGTTTCAGGAAAACCGCAGAAAACGGATAAAAGAATCGTTACTAAACGTTTAAATGTACATTGCTCGAATTCTGGTTTCCCGTTAGGGTACGGATCTGTTTTCTCCGACCGGAATCGTTTTTCAAATGCGGTATAAAATTCGAATTCAAAATAATACCGCGGTGTAAGGTACACACAGTAGTGCCCGCGATAAAGGTTTTCTGTATTTTGATTTTTCCGATTTTGAGGTAACCGCGCGGCTGTTGTTGTAGTCCCGCGATAATTGTGTTCCGCCACTCCAGACCGTCACGTTCGAATTTCAAACGCGTACAAATACTTTTACAAATATCACAAGTACGGTTTTTTTTTTTGTTTTTTTTTTATCTCTCCGACATCGGTTCTTGGTTACGCGGTTACGGGGTGTGTTCAAACCAATGCCCACACCGATATTATTATCGGAGAACATTTAACGTTATCGGCTATGTTGTTATACGAAAACATACTGGAACGATGGCCATGAATTACCTGGAGTATATGATCTCCGAACAGTCGTTCAAAGTTGGTCGTTATGTATAAAATCGCGATAATATTATGGAACAACACGCGTGCGTGTTAAATTTTATTGCGAAATCGGTACAAATGTTACGGGAACTTTTAAATTGATTAAATTGGCTTTCGGAGATGTTTCGCCGAGCCGTTGTGTAACTTTTGACTGGTCCGAACGTTTCAAAGATGGTCGAATATCCATTTGATGTGATGACCACCGTCCAGGACGGACGTCCGTCGACATCAAAAACAAACGATACAATTACGTTTGTTCGACAACGGAAATTAGAAATGACCGACGATTATAGACGTTAGAGAAGTATACAATGTGGAGTTGGCATGTAGATTTTCATTTGTCATTCGATTTTATCACATGAATTGGGCATGGAAGGAGTGTCCGCAAAATTAGTGACAAAATTGTCAACCGAGGAACAAATGGAACACCGCATTGGAGTGTGCTGGGAACAAAAATTTCGGGTATCTAATATGACCCAAGTTGTAGAAAATAAATTATTACGTGTGATGGGTACAATGGGACATTAGAGATCCAAGTTCAATCATCGCAATGGATTACCGAAAATTCACATCGTCCAAAAAATGTCAAAACGATTGTTTTTTTTTTTTTTTTATATAGTTAAGTCCATTATGAGTTTGCACTTCCGGGTCAAACAGTAAATCAAGTTATCTATAAATAAGTAATGGAAAGATTAAGAGAGGAAGTACGCCGTAAACGGCCCAGAAGCGTGGAAATCAAAGACGTGGCTTTTGCACCAGCGCATTCAGCACTTTGTATACGTGAATTTTTGGTATCCAAAAATATACCAGTGAAATCTCACCCCCCCACCCAATATACTACCCGACTACGCTTGCTGTGGTTTTCGTTTTTTTTTTTTTTTTTTTGTTTCCGAGACTAAAAACTACTGACCCGACGGTCAGAAATTCGAAGACGTTTATGAAACCGTCCGTCTCAACGCGACGGAAGAGATAAAGGCTCTAACCTTGGAGGAAATTCAAAGGTGTTTTAAAAGGTGGCAAGACCGTTGAAAGAATTGTCAAAATGACACTATTTCGAAGGTGATCCATTTACAGAGTTTGTAAGTATGAAATATTAATTTTAATACATTTCGTCCGGGTGTTTATTGAACACAACTCGTACGCTCGAAAAATTTTACACGGACAATTTATGTGGCCATAGCCGTACGGATAATATACGAGCGGTACATTTTATCGTCATCGGATTTTCTTCATGTTTTTACCGCCACGAGTGTATAAAAAATGTCGGAAAACCGGTGAAATTTAACAAATAAATATAAATACAATTATCCGTATATCAATAATTTCAGCTGTAAAACGAATCTATTAAATTAATATTAATAACACTCGCGTGTACAATTTTTACGCGAAACGAAAAAATGTTTTGAAGTTAAACAGAGAAGGATGTCGGCGTTTGAATAATTCTGTGGGAAGAAAAAAATGTCTAATTATATAGGTAAAGTGAAGTTAATCGAGGTGGTGTACTGCGTCGGTTATAGTCGAACTGCGAGGAGCTATGGAATAAGTCGGATTTTTAAAGTTCACTTAAAAAAAAAAAAAACCTAACAAATCTAAAACAAACGTTTAAATCCGTCTAATTATAATGGAAATTATTTTCAATAAATTATATTTATAAGTATCAGCAGCGGCCGACACAACGGATCGGTTTAAGGAAACGTTAACTATCACTTAAAAACGAATTCGAACACTCCGTGACGTAAAACATTTGTGTATTTAGACTTGGAAATGCAACAGAAGAGGTAATTTACAAAAAGTACATATTGTATTCTATTGTATTCCGTTTGGTTTATGGCATTTTTTTTCATTTATTCGAATGTCGATAAAACGACGTACTTATTTCTGTCGGGTGCATAACGCATAAACATTTTTTTTTTTTTTCTTTTTTAATTTGTACAGTTTTAAAACTTTATTTTTCTTATATTTCTCCTCGGCCGCAGAATCAGTACAAATTCGTTCAATCACGGCATCACGGTGTAACAAATTAACAAAACTGTAAAAAGTTTAAAAGTTCAAACGAGAATATATACGTTTTCATCGGCATTAGGTTGTAATGCATTTTTATTTTTTTATTTTTTTTTTATAAAATAGAAATATTAAATGTTAAAAGCGCGGTAATTCCGGTTTTAAATATTAAACGGTTTACTGTTTTTCTCGGTTCGTGATTTACGCGGCGTGAAAAAAACGTCTGCGGAATAACTTTTTTTTTTTTTTTTTTTTATTCTACACGCCGGTCGTCAAATAAGGAAATATATTTAATAATAAAAAAAATACGTCGTAAACGCGTACGCGACAATACGGAGGCGATATGGTGGTTTTTAATCGTCCGCAAACCGTCGGGGTTATCGTCTACTCCGAAGAAAAAAAAAAAAAAACCGTAAGAAAACGTTGTTTCCGATGATCACGGAATGTCCGCGGAACAACGACGGCCCGTGGAATTTTTTTGTTATACCCCGGGTACCCGGGGCGGGGGCGGGACAGCAAAATCGTATACACGCCACCGGCGAATCCGCGGCCCGTGATGAATTAATCACCCTGTATACCCGGCAGGTGTTCGTTCACGTTTTTTAACCCGTAAAAAACCGCACACATAAACGTTACGTCAAAATATAACATATTACGACATAGGCACGTCGTAGGAGGGCGCGGTATTTGTTAATCCAGCGCGGGTTAAGTAGGCATCGCAGACTATTCCCCACCCCCCCCCCCCACACCCCGGATCGGCGGAAATAAATACAAATTTTTTATTTCGTTTTTTTTTTATTTCGTTTTTCAACCGGGCACGGGGTTAAGGGAGTAACGTCAATTGACAGTGTAATCCCGGGCGTCGGTGGTACGAACAAACCAGAGCCGCGTTACGCCTTAAATTTGACATTTCAATATGAATATAATTTATTGTCCAATAATTTATCGAGCCCGCCCCACTAAATACCTCCGTTCGTATAGACGTTTGAACGGTTTTTTTTTTTTTTTTTTTTGTTTTTAAAAATCGCAAATTCGAATGAAAAGAAGAAGAAAAAAAAATAACAAACATGAAAAATTGTATTTTAGTAGCGTTATCACTTCTGATTCATCTTCCGATATTTTGGATTAATATTATTTGCAATTCGATTATTAGAACTACAGGCCGATTTTTGTCGTTTTTCTGTAATGCACATTTGATTTTTTTTTTTTTTTTTTTTTTCTACGCAAACAGATCCGTGCGAGGCCCCGAAATCCAGTGTACTCCCCCTGACATTTAACTACCACACGAATTTTAAACTTAATTAGGCAGTAGATAAACATTTTTTCTGTTTCTTTAACATCGTCGCATGTCTTGTTGTTTAGCATAAAAAAAAAAAACAAAAAAATATTAAAATAATTGAATGTCAAATATTCACTACAAGCAATATTATCGATTATCGTTAGAGGTATATTGGATTAGTGATAACGGTAATTTTTTTGTTTTTTTTTTTTTTACATTTTGAATTTATCTTTAGTTATAATTTATAATTTTTGGTTGAATGCTTTGGATTTTGTATAACACACGAAATTCGGGACCAGTTAACAAACGATATTATTATTATTTTTTTTTTTTTTTTTTAATTCTGTTTCGTAAATTAAAACATTTTTCGTCGATAGACACGTACGAGATTACAATGTCCCGGCACGAGTGTATTGTATGGACGATAAATAATCTGTTACGCGCCAGACCTCAATCAAGAGGCGATGAGGTTGCCGGTCACGTGAATAATTACCGGGGAACGGGAGGGGAGAGTAACCCGTGGCGGAAAACAACAACAAAAAAAAAAAAAATCAACAAATTGGGAAAAAAAAAAATAAAAAAAAAAATGCAAATCAATTGAACGTGGCGGCTTATAGGCGACTCACACGACCGGATATGTATACGGGACCCGGAACGGGCTGCCCGGACACTGCCGGAACTGCCGGCAAAAGAAATGGCTCTCTTGGCCGAAAACAGAAACCCAGACGATCGGAATATGAGTTTTACCGTTAGCCACAAGTACGGAAAGTTATAAAAAATAAAATTAAAAAAAAAAAAAAAAAAAACGACTTACCCGATCGATTGCGTATGCCGGCCACTCTACGAGACAGGCACGTGTTCAGGATGAATTTTCGGGTGACCGGGACGGAGTTCAAAATATTTTTTACAACACGAACTGAAAATATATATAATTATATAATTATTTTAACGATATTATTACACAGTTACAAAATATAATATAATTATGTATAAAAAACTATAAAATAACGATAAAAACGGTTAAATACAATTCGATATGATAAAACTAAGTCCACTTTGCACGGCGTTCTGGAAAATGTATTGATTATTTACTTCAGTATTTATTGGAATGCTTCGGCGGACTGACAAAACAGGCGTAGGCCAGTTGGGCGGTCATCACTACACACAGCTATCCCTCGAATAGGTTATTAATCGTTTTAAAATGGAAAAAGAACGGTCTGCTGACAAAGTCGACACTGGGAGTATTACGAGTATGGATATTAAACACCGAATGTTTGGAAAAAGGTCCTACGGAATAGCCCCAATACTGCGGAATGCACATTTTGGAAGTTCTTTATCCGGGTACCGATATTTTCCTTTATTCCATCCGCACACCTTTAATTCCGATTCCAAAGTATCATAATATGGTAAAAAGCTTTTGCAGAAATCAATGCATTTTTTAAAGTCGTCGCTACATGAATTCAATTTAATTGGAAACTCCGAGGCGAGTTTTGCAAACCAGAAATAATGTAATTGTGTTATTTTTTTTTTTTTTTTAAATTCAAACGAAACTCACGTTATGCGTTTATATTATTATTCAATACCCGTGGACGGCAGACTGAACTCGTAACTGGCGAACAATTTTAGTTAAAAACCGATCGAGTGGGTCGTCCAAAAAGATTCAATTTCGAAAATTGCGATAACATGTCGTTTTCTAAAATTCATGATGACGTGTAATGACCAGTGCGAAACTGGGAAATGTACAAATACTTAAAACAAACTGTAGTTGTACAGTTATACATAATGCTTGTAGTGGGTCTTTGTTATATTATGCCCACATTGAACATTCCGGGATAGGGAGTGATTTGAGACCCTAAACCTGCTCCCACCCTGTATACGGGCCTGCTACGAGACCCGATTACATATACGAAGTCTGTTCAAAAAGTACCGGGACAAATGTCATAACGGCTAATTTACACATGATACCGTTTTAAATTATTCATACAGATTTAATAGTGATTTATTAGTAATTTATTTACAAATTTATTTTATGTATTAGTGAATATTTTAAACGAAACCCGAAGTCGCAATCTTATATCAATTTAATATTACACGCCGTTATATCCAGTCGGTTTGTTCCGTGCACCGTTTTTGACATGTCCGACATTAACAAACAATGTGTGTGCATCAAGTTTTGCTTGAAACTTGACAAAACTGCAACGGAGACGTAAGCAATGGTTAAAACTGTTTTTGACGATAATTCCTTTAGTAGTTCCGTAATTTTCGTGTGGTTTAAACGTTTCAAGAATGGTCGACAGTCAACTGAAGACGATCCACGTTCTGGAAGACCGTCGACATCTAACAACGATGATGTTGTGGCGAAAATTAGCGAAAAAGTGCGGAATGACCGCAGATTAACCGTTCGTGAGTTTGCAATTGAAGCAGAAATCTCGAATGGATCTTGTCATGTGATTTGAACCGAAAATTTACAGATGAAAAGGGTAGCTGCCAAATTCGTTCCGCGATTGTTAACTTTGGAGCAAAAGGAAAATCGATTAACGATTTGTCAAGACCTTAAAAATCGTTCGGTTGATGTTAATTTCATAAAAAAAATATTATCACAGGTGACGAAACGTGTGTTTATGAATCTCAAAGGAAAACGATTTCAAGATGTAGAGGAAACTAAAGCGAATACGGCAGCTGAACTTCACGCTATGGCTTTTGGTATAGTTCCAACGGACTTTCGGTAAACGGCAAGATCGCTGAAACAGTTGCATATCGTCCGGAAAAGAGTAATTTCGAAGGAGAATATCTTTAAATAATAATAATTATCATTTTTCGTAAATTTTTAAAAATAAAATACTGGTACTTTTTGTGACAGACCTCGTTCCGAAACAGAAACGTTTGGATAACGGGTAATTGAGGAAGCCCATAGGGGGAAGGATTTTATAGTTCAAGTGGAAAGATTGTGATGAGAAGGGCATTGATGCAGTGGAGCCGGAAACCCAATGGATAGAGATTGCAGAGAACATGAGGTTTTGCAATTAATGGCCCGGTAAGGGCCGAAGCCGAGTAGAAGAAAATCGAAAATGTAATCGAGCGATTTCGTGCTCGGGAAAATCACCAGACCGTTCAAATCCAAAAGTAAAAAAGAAGTAAAATTATTCGGGATTACATTTTAAGTGAAAAAGATTTAATATCGCGTGATAATAATAAAACGGAAAATTAGTCTCTCGGCCTAAACATTATGTACAGTTACAAATTGCAGAAACGAATTTAAAAAAAAATACCCCGTTATTGAATTACAAAACTCCGCGGTGCAAAGATCCAGAGTTTTATTTTTTTCAATTACCTTGTACACTGCACAACCGTACGCCTACGCGCCGTTTGTCGGTAGTAAATACGCTGAACGACTCGGTAATATTTGATTAATAATTTTATCCGCCGGGTAAATTGATAATAGTTAAAATAAAATATAAAAAAAAAAAAACGTAAAGAAAACTAAAGTGAATACGGCAGCTGAATTTCAAGCTATGGCTTTTGGTACAGTTCCGACGGACTTTCGGCATGCGGCGAGAACGCCGGGACCGTTGCATATCGTCCGGAGGTGAGTAATTCCGTAGGAGAACGTCTTTAAATAATAATAATTTTTCGTGAATTTTTAACAAATAAAATCCCGGTACTTTTTGTGACAGACCTCGTATATTACCTTGTTCCGAAACAGAAACGTTAGTTAATGGGTGATTGAGGAAGACCATAGGGGGAAGGATTTTATAGTTCAAGTGGACATATTGCGATGAAAAGGGCATTGATGCACTGGAGCCGGAAACCTAATGGATGGAGGTTGCAGAGAACACGAGGTTTCGTTCCGTAGGAGAACGTATTTAAATAATAATAATGTTCATTTTTCGTAAATTTTTAAAAATAAAATCCCGGTACATTTCGTACGTATCGAATCAACATCCGATAGGGGGGGGGTATCCCGATTAATGCGTACGCCCCACGTATTCGTTTCGTAATCGTAAATTATTGTCGACACTCGATCGGTCGGTCTACGCGCCCGTCACTCGGCCGCGCGGCACGACTATTCGCGTAGCCGCTCGTGATATTATTCACTCTACATCAACCGGTGTCGTTATTAACAATTGTTACGTCTTTATTGCGCATTACGTAACATTCTCGGCGGCAATGCGCAATCGATACGGTACGCGAAAACGGCCGACAATACCGAACGCCCCCCGGGGCACGTTCGTTGTCGCGCGCCCCCCCCCCTGAGCTCGCGGACGCCCGAGTATCTTACGAATTTTCATTAAAGCGCCCGGCGCGGTCGCCGGCCGTCCGTGCCGATGAGTTACGGTTTGCCGCGTACGCCCGTACCCCACGGTCCTCTGCGATATTCGTTATTCGACAACGGAGAAATTATTCGCCAACCGAATTACTACGGGGTGCTCATCCGGGTACTTAACACGTTAACAGTGTCCGAAACGGCACCGTGTCTAGAATGTGCTGATAGAACATTTCATGATAATTTTTCACCGAATTAAAACAAAAATACTCGAATAGAATTCATCAAAAACCGCTGTTCCGTACCCTTTTTTTTTTTTTCAGAATTTTTTCCCATTTTAAATATTCTTTAGAACAAACGAAAAAATCGAATTAAACCTTCGTACACTAACTAAACGAAATGTTCAACAGAAACCTTTCGTATAATATTCGTTATTCGATAACTGAGAAATTATTCGCCAACGGAATTACTACGGGGTGCTCCGGATACTTATCATGTTTACAGTGTACGAATCGGCACCGTGTCTAGAATGTGCTGATAGAACATTTCATGATAATTTTTCACCGAATTAAAACAAAAATACTCGAATAGAATTCATCAAAAACCGCTGTTCCGTACCCTTTTTTTTTTTCAGAATTTTTTCCCATTTTAAATATTCTTTAGAACAAACGAAAAAATCGAATTAAACCTTCGTACACTAACTAAACGAAATGTTCAACAGAAACCTATCATATAGTATTCGTTATTCGATAACGGAGAAATTATTCGCCAACCGAATTACTACGGGGTGCTCCGGATACTTATCATGTTTACAGTGTACGAATCGGCACCGTGTCTAGAAAGTGCTGATAGAACATTTCATGATAATTTTTCACCGAAATAAAACAAATATACTTGAATCGAAATCAACAAAAACCGCTGTTTAGTTCACTTTTTTCCCATTTAAAATATTCTTTAAAACAAACGAAAAAATCAAATTAAACCTTCGTACACTAACTAAACGAAATGTTCAACAGAAACCTTTCATATAATATTCGTTATTCGATAACGGAGAAATTATTCGCCAACCGAATTACTACGGGGTGCTCATCCGGGTACTTATCACGTTAACAGTGTACGAATCGGTAACAATACCTGTTAAAAAGTTTCGCACCGAGTAATTTCGGCAAGAATTCACTCGACTATATTATACGAATTCGAGTGCGATTTTGTTTCACGTTTACACACCGCAGATAAGCAGTAAAAACGGCTGTTGTTTAAACCGTTTTTTGGACCATACTGTTGTGTTGCATTTTTACGGTCAGGTTATTAAAACATCTTAAAACCAAACAAATTTGAAAACTTCAAATAGCTACGGACAACGTAAAAACCACCAGTTTTGTTTATCCTCTATTGCACCGCGTCTAGAAAATGCCGATAGAACATTTCATGATTATTTTTTCACCGAATTAAAACAAAAATACCGAATCGAAATCAACAAAAACCGAAACAGCTTTTGTTCACTTTTTTCCGATTTTTCTCCCGATTTTAAATATTCTTTAAAACAAACGAAACAAAATCAAATTAGACATTCATACACTAACTAAACGAAATATTCAACAGAAACCTTCCATATAATATTCGTTATTCGATAACGGTACAAAATATTCGCAAACGGAATTACTACAATGCTTACTCTGGGTACTTATCAAGTTTACAATGTACGAATCGGTAACAATACTTGTTAAAAAATTTTAAACACCGAGTAATTTCGGCATAAATTCACTTGACTATATTATATGGATTCAAGTGTGATTTTGATTATTTTTTTTTTCTCTCGTCTACACCGCTGATTACTGGTAAAAACTGGTAGATTTTTAAACATTTTATATTTTGCGATTAATCGTACACGTGGCCCACGTTTCAGATTTGGATTTTGAACGTTTGCCTTTTGTCTTGCCCGTGCGAATTTCTCGTATTTCGAAAATAATATCTTAAACCCGTTTCGATTCGTCCGAGAAATACCCACCTTAGGTTTAACGTCTACCGGTGGCCCAATTCAGTCAGAATTTCTTTCATATATTTTAAAAAATTCAACGTTAAGACATTTAACGTTGAGATCGCGGTGGGGTGGTGGAGAGATACAATACAAATTTTTTTTTTATGGTACTTTTAATTTTTATTTTAAGTAGAGGTGCCTATGTACCTATGCCGTTAAACGGCATATTAACAATTTTAATTTCTTATAAGTAATTATAATTGAAACACACGTATATCTAAATTTTGAATTTTTATCGATTTTCAACATTTGTGAAAATTTTATTTTTTTTTAATATATATATATATATATATATATATAATGTTTATTAGGAGGACGCTGCTATAGTGGATTTCAAATAACAACACGGATTATCGATTTGAACGGTTGCAAATGTATGTGTCTCGTCGTTAACCATTTTTTTTTTTTTTTTTTTTAAGCTACCGAAATATTAAAAAAATATTACCACATCGTCGGTAATGGCCGTGCCCTGCGCACGGTTAAATTAATAGCTTATTGAGGTATACGAACTGAACCAAAAAAAAAAAAAATCCTTTAGAATCCAATACACGCCCTGACCGTATAGGATTACGGTATTTTTTATTCGATTACAAAGCCGCAAGAACACCGCCAGTAGAAAAATCTACTTTTATAAGAACAAAAAAAAAAATAAAACCTAAACTATATAATAATATTATTGTGTATGCGGGAATAATGCGGGTACAGTAAACCCGGTACTGGTACTGCCGCAGTCCGATCGAAATTCATTTTTCTCCCCGGTCATTTATAATGTTCACGATATTTTAACGTGCCCGTACACTTAAAATAATCGTAATCGAATTAATGGAAAAGCCATGTAAACCTACCGCGTTTGCAGTGCGTCTTTAATCCGACGGTTCCGTTCGACTTCGGTTAGGTTAACGTTCAGACTGTAAACGCCGGGCCGATGGGTAAAACGTGAACTTTCCCGGATATTGTCCGTGGGACACGCATACCGATTAGAAGAAGAAGAAGAAGAAGAAGAAAAAAAAATCACTTATTAGAAGGTGTGCTTTTGGGCGGGCGCGTGCGCCGGATGAAAGCGTCGGCCGGCAAGCCGACAGGCGATAAAGGCAAAGAGCCGATTTTTTTTTTTTTTTTTCTTTATTTCGTAAACGCGTACACTTATTAAATATGTTTACAGAACGCCACGAACAGTGTCAAAAAGTATCTCGTCCGAATGCAAAACAGGAGAAAATCGTAAGTGTCTACGGACACTCCGTATAATAAAATGTAATATAATCTTACTAGAAGATCGCTACTTAGATCTTCAAACGCATTTTATAACTCGCCGAGTACGGTGTTTTTTAATTTTTTTTTTTTTATTAATTTCGCGTGATAAACCAAATTTTAATTTAACTTGCCCCGTCTATAGTCGAAGTCGTAGTTCATTGCTCGGCAAACGGAAATTATTATTAAACATTTATTTTTATTATTATTTTTTTGTTTAACCGCAATACGAGAAGCAAATTTACCGCGCGTGCTCCGACATCGAGGGGCATCGAAATATATTTTCTGACAACGGTTTTTTCGTTGCAATAATAAACTTAATACATTTATTATAACACCCGTGGCTTTGCATAAGATATTATTTTAAATCATACATATTTATATACAATGCACACGCCTAATTGTATTATGTTAATTTTTTTTTTCATAGTCGAGTATTCCCGACGTTAAATTGTATTTCTTACTCGATACAGTGTTAGCGGGATGGGGATAAGTGTGGGCGATGGGGGCAGACTGCGCATTTTTATTAATAAAATCAAATAAAAATAAAACAAATTGGCGAAAAGTGCAGTGTACTGCGAGCGAACGTAACGATATCAAGTCAAGGGACGCGTTTTAATGGCGATTTCGGACGTTGATTAAAGAAGTTAACGTTAACGCCGTTGATTGTTCGACATTAATAACTGTAAAAACGGACGTTTATCACGAATTCGTACCGCTTAAAACAATAATAATAATAATAATAATAAAAAAATAAATATTTCGAGAAATTTGTATAACAGCGTTGTCTCCGGGTGGTTGGGTTGTAAATGGCGATTGCATTGTTGTTGTTTTAGCCATTGTGGGCGAGACGGGGTTGGTTTTTTTTTTTTTCTTCCTTTTACGCCGATTGATTTGGATTCTAAAATAAAATCGTTGCCCGCCCTTCGCAATGTGCACATAAGGAATCGTTTTCATTCGTAAAGGAGTTATGAGCTTATTACAATCGAACAGTAACTCCGTACGATTCAAAATATAACAGATGTATAAGTCAGACAAATAAATAAATATTGACGGAAATATTTTACGTCCCGGTATCGCGTGTACGAACATATCTAAACTTTCCAGATAAACTATAAATAAAATACCAGCCAAATACGACGCTCGAAACCCGTTTGCCTTATTTATATATATATATATATATATATATTTTTTTTTTTTATCAACGGGGACCGTAAAAAAAGTATAATATTGCACACATATTTTTAAACTGCAGCGAGCCCGAAACAGAAATCCAATAAATTAATGTCATTTTTTTTTTTCTTCTGGAAACCCATAGGAAAATGAATGGCCTGGTGCGAGTCCTTATAGTGCCACTATTCATTCAATAATAACGTATTTTCGTAAAATATATATATATAACGTTTTCGGTGTACGTAACATTCTAGTGTTTTATCACATTAAACTAAAAAAAAAAAAAAAAAAAAAAATAACAGTACGAACACGAAAGACGTGTTATTATAACGTAACAAACAGTTAAAAGCTTACAAATCATATGGGCACGTTACGTAGTAGGATCAAAAAGTTCCCGGAATTTATTTATAGAAAAAAAACTATTTTTCTTATCAAATTCTGTTTATTGGAATTAAAAGTAGACATTATTAGCTATCTGTAGGGGGTTGTGGAATTGTAGAAATTTTTTTATCCGTTAAAAATTGCCGAACTGCAAAAGACGAGTGGCACGGTGCATTGCCATGATGCAAAAACCAACCATTTTCCCATTTTCTTTGCCTTTTTCGCCGAATTGAATCTCTTAAACGCTTTAAAACTTCAATATAAAAACTTGAGTTGACTGTTTGTCCATTAGGTACAAATTCCCAGTGAACTAACCTCATTGTCGAAGAACACAATCAACATGACCTTCAATTGTGATTTGACAACACGTGATTTTTTTGATTTTTTATGGACACGATTACGACTCACATGAGACTAATGTAATTTTAACGACAAAACCTACAGATAGCTATCTGTATATGAAATAATGTCTACTTTTAATTCCAATAAACAGATATTTGATAAGAAAAATAGTTTTTTTTCTATAAATAGATTCCGGGAACTTTTTGATCCTACTACGTATGTATCGACGGACCTTTTGGGTTTAATAGCGTTTTTAATATCGTATTTGTTCATCGGAAAAAAAAAACCAACACCAAAAAGATACACCGACACGGGTCGTTTTCGATTGGAACCAGGAGATTTCTGCCGGTCAATATAGCCGGAGAGGATAAAACGAGCACACAACAATATCCGAAACTCACAGACAAAAATTTACAGAATCTCCTATACGTTTTTTATATAAAAAAAAAAAAAAAAAATATGTATCGTTCCCCGCTATTCGAAAAATTATATGACATTTTGTTTTAAAAATATAATCGATACACCGGCACGGGTCGTTTTCGATTGGAACCAGGAGATTTTCTGCCGGTCAATATAGCCGGAGAGGATAAAACGGGCACACAATAATAACCCGAAACTCACAGACTACAGCAGTCGACCGCGTACTTGCCCCGTGGGGAATGCTTGCGCTCCTTGCTTACCGTGGTCACGGTAAACATCGATTTTAGAGACGAGACATACGCCAAAAACGTACGTGGTCGTCGTATTGGCCCCGGTCAAACCAATTGTAATATCGCATCCGCTTGTAAAGGAGTTTTTTTTTTTTTGTTTTGTTATGTCGCGTCCATTGTTGCGTCACGTAACGGGTGCCAAATCACATTTTAACCCCGCGCTATGCAAAATTATTTATAAATTATTTATTATTTTTTTTTTTTTTTTTTTTTTTTTTTACACCCTGTACGGATACGAATGCAATACAGTGGGCGTCCACCGTTTTCCGTCCAAATGAACAATTTCCCTTTTCCGCCCAAATTATTTATGTACAGTGCATATTGCCTAGTTTAAACGTGTAAATATGTATGACGCCCGTAGTAGAGTTCTACCGAGAATAGCCCAACAAGTATTGAAGAGTTACACGGCGCTTTAAACCAAATATGAACAGGAACACACACACAAAAAAAAGATAAACTATTTTTACTAAGTAACGGTAGAGAAAAACGCATAATCGTTTTTTTAAACGGGAAACAAACACGCGATTGTACGCGTTTTAAATAATTTATATACGGATGGAACTTTTGAATATGCGCCCGGATTTGTCGTGCAAATGTTTACAACTCGTGGTATCAAAAACGTGGTAAAAATGTTTCGTTTGTTACCGGATAAAAATATATATATATATTTTTTTTTTTTATTATTATTATTATTATTTATCGGAATGCATACAATCTGTTTTTTTTTTTTTTTTTACATTAAGCACGTACGATATTTTTTAATTTTTGACACGAGTGATTTGATTAATAGGAGTTTCCCAATAGTAACACATTTGGCTTGATATTATTTTTTTTTTATTTTAAGCCAAGTCTCGACACCCGTTTCTCATTGGTCTTCCCGGAGGATTATCTGGAATGATATTTGAATTAAGAGCAAGTATTAGAGGATTTAGATGGTCTACCAGGCGTGCGCGGAATATTTTGTCGGATGAAGTGGTTACTTTGGTGACTGTTGGTATATTTAAATCCATATGTTGGGTATGGTTGGAGACATAGAATTTGTGCATTGGTAATAATGCGTAATGAAATTGATTGAAAAGATTTCATGGATTTTTGATTTTTTTTTTTGCGCCCCATAATTGAACCCCGTAAGACCGAATTGGTTTTAGAAGAGTTTTATATAATAGTAGTTTATTTTTTAGAGTAAGTTCAGAGTGTTTTCCTAGAAGATGGTGAAGAGATTAGCGTCTGCTAAACAGCAAAAGTGTGTTTTGCTCGACATGTTCGGCCCAGATTAGACGTTTGTCTCGTATTAATCCTTAATAACGGACATTGGAGATCGGCGGTATAATTTTGTTGGATAGTGTGATCGGGGGGACAGTACCTTTTTTTTTTTTAACGTAAAAGTAATACGGGAGCACTTTTCATTATTGACTTTGATTTTCCATTCGAGTACCATGCCGCCATATCGTTAAGGTGATCTTGTAGGTACCAGCAGGCAGTAAAAGAGTCTATAACGAAAGTAAATATGACCTTGTCGTCTGCGAACTCGGCTACGGAAATGTGGACGGACACGTTGGTTGGTCTGTTACATATATTTTATACAGCGATGGAGATGAGATGGTGGCACCTTGGGGGACACCAGCTGGGATAGGGTTGGACGGGTTGGAACATTCAGAGCCCATTTTGGTAACGAAATTACGGTTTTCTAGATATGATTTGCATAATAAAAAAATAGGGTGGCGGGCTAAGTGTTTGATCGAGTGCTTGAGCTATGTCTAAAATAACAGCGGAACAGTAAGATTTTTTTTATGTAAGCAGGCTATGGGGCGTCGGTTAGGCGGTGTACTCGGCGGATTGTGGAATGTTTACCCGAATTGAGTAAGGGATTACGTTTTTTTTCGTTGATACTTTTCAATACGTGTTTAAGAATTCATTTTTCGTTAAATTTTGCGAAATACGGAAGGATACTTATTGGTTGAGAGATAAAAATATAAACACGAATATAATAACACATTATTCATGTTCATAGTTGATAAATGTTTATCGATTGGTTTATGTTTTTCGTATTTACACATTTAAACATTGTAATATGCAATGGAAAAAAAAAAAAAATAAAAAAAATTGTACTTTGATTGATTCGCGCGGGACAAACTGCCGGAATAACGTGACTCTGGAAGTCTGACCCCCACAATTTGAGGGGATGCACAAGTCCAAACTTTGTAGTTACAATCAGTCTGTACCAATTACAAATTTTATAACAATTGTAGACGCGATTTTCGGGTCGAATTTCCAATATCTGCAGGCTACCACGGCGTAACGGAACTATTCGAAAAGTTCATTTCAGAGCCCTACCAAAGCGTTTTTTTTTTTTTTTTTTTAATCTAACCGGGGCAGTGGAGTCATGAAAAATGTCTCGAACCTATGCGAAAAGAAAATTACAAAAATCTGTTTGCGTGGTACTGAGGACACGCAGAAAATAAGTCTTTACAATTCGTCGTAATGTCATTGTTTGCAAAATATTAATAAATTGTAACGCGCACGTGTATTTATTTGTTTTAATTGTACATAATATCCCGAACAAGTTATTAAGTCAAACAAAAAACCAGAATAAATATTATCCAATCAGAATAACATTTCAATAAAACGAACGGCGAAAAAATAATAATTGTTTTAAAACCTGTTACTTGAAATTCTATGAGGATTTGAAAAAAAAAAAAAATGTAATTCATATGAACCATGTGTGCAATAAATCGAAAATTAATTTAAATACCGGGCTCGTAAAAAATAAGCTGTACGACGCTTTTTTTTTTATATATATGTTTATAATAGATTAGGTCAGATTAATTTTTTGAAAACCTAATAATAGTTTATTTATTTTAACCGTTTTAATTCAAAAATAACTCAATAATACAATAAAAATAGCTCGTAGCGCGTTATTCGTATCATTGAAAATTGAATTTTCAAAAACAGCCGACTTATTTGTAATACGAATTGTGGGTATTTTCCGGTTGAATTTCTGCTTTCGGCGATTACTTGCGGCGCGGGTGCCTATTTAGCGATTTCGTCGCACAGTGGTCTCGACGCGACTCGACAATATTATAGGTAAGGCGAAAATTCGGTTTTTCAATTATTGCGGCAGGCCGAGAACATGCGTTGTTTGATTAGCGTTTGGACGTGATACAATTTTTTTTTAAAAATTATTTATGCAACTCCTCGGGCCTTATTTATAGTTTTTCGAAACGTATACGTGATTAAAGGGGGGCTTTGATCTTCCCGGCGTTCCGACCCCCCCCCCCCACTAGTCGTTTGTAATATTATTATAAACTTCCATCTAATAGAGCTGCGTGCCAATTTCTCGCGCAAGTTTCTCGAACGAAATATTACTCTTTGCGTTTCTACGTTCGTTCTTAATACGGTAGAAATATTTACAATTTTGTTGTAATGCGGGCCGCCTTGTTTTTATTCGACGCCCGCGGACAAATTGTACGCAAATACTCGCGAGTATAGAGTTTTCAGTATTATAATATTAAAAAAAAAAAAAAAAAAAAATGGATTTTGTGTATAAAATACCCGTTTTTTTTTGCGTACGATTTTTTTTGAAAAACATTAGACGGACCGCCCGTTTTCAATTTGGTGGTTGAAGACCACCGGGTTTTTAAGTATACGATTACAAATTAATGTTAAACACGTAACTAGAGTTTTAATTTCGGTAGTAAAAAAAATATTTTAGAAACGAAACAATATAGATAAATATGCGAGAAAGGGCACTGGGATGGAGGGGGGGGGTCGTCTTCGCTTTATATTTTATACCGATTCGGTGTTATATTCTAAATAAATTGTGATAGTTACAAAAATAACTTAATTTCACCTGAAAACGATACTAAGAGGAGCTCTCGGTTTACTACACTATAAAAACTGCTAATGAGATGTTTTTTTTTTTTTTTTTTTTTTTTTTCTTAGTGTTCTTAAAAAAATAATAATAAAATTAAAACTCGGTAACAAAAACTTTTAAATTCGAATATGATATGATTATGCGATTATGAGTAAACAGGGTAACTCCGAGTAGAAAATCCTATTAAGATCAACACAAATGTTATAATATTATTATTATTATTACGGTTTCCTAGTACTGAAAATTCAACGTGCTTATATTACATTTTTTATTTATTTATTTTTTTTATTTATCAACATATTTTCGATATAATTAAAAAAAAAAAACCATCATGTCGTATTAAAGTCGACATTTTAAATTTTATCCTAGTCGCGAGTTACACGATATTCATCTAAAATGTTCGATTAATTATTGTCTATGTTTCGTATCACTCGTGATAGTGAACACCTCGGATTCCTATCTATGAAATAAAAAATATATTTACCGAACCAAATTGATTATTTGTTGTTGTTTTTTTTTTTTTTTTTTAATGCATTATCGTTAACTAAAATCTGTAGGTATTTAACTATTGCCGGTTTTAATATATCGATATTATAAAAAAAATAAAGAAATAACGGTTTTTATTATATTTTATTTATTTATTTTTTTTTTTTTTTTACAAAATTTTCGTAGTTCAATAATTATTTTGAATATGCAAAATATCGATAATCACACTCAAGTATCGAACAGGCGACGGGCAACCGATGGCCCGCGTAACACTTTTATCTGGCTCGTGGCTTTATTTCGGATATTTGAAAAATATCCACTTTTACGAAATTTCGCATTAAAAATGTAATTTATCTTCGGAACGGATTACACACGTGTGAACGTACATTTTTTAACATAGGGCGACCATAAAAACAAAATAAAAATACGGGACATGGCACTTTTCGTCATCTAATAAATATAATAATATAAACGAACAAATTAAACGTGCGCCGAATTATAGTTTCGAAACACAAATGAAATAATTCGATTTGATGACGATGGTGATGGCTGGTCAATTTCTTCTTGTGCTATTTTCCGTGTACTTTCGCGCTGAATCCAGTAACTCAGTTTCGTTTAATCAGATATTGTAAAACTCATAACAAGAGTAGTGTTGGAAATATGTAGCCGCAATGATAATTGGTTAGGTTGGGTTAGGCCAGTTTCAACCGAAAAACGATTTTTTTTTTTTCTCGTCTGTCCACAGCACATTAACGGTCGAAAAAAATCCGTTCCGTTTCTTTAATCAGCGTATGTACCGGGCATTTCCAGAGGATATTCTACGATCGCTGGATATATTAGTTGGGTTATAAATTGACGGTGAGTGGACAACGGATATAAATACGCGGACAGACTTGAAATAAACGGGACGGAATGCGTCCCGTATAACTTTTGCCGAGACAATTGGATACAAAGTAGGAAATACGGAACGATCCCGTATAATACAGGGACGCGCACGGTCGCCCTAATCCAACACAAAGCGTATCAAATCGAAACAAAGAAATCGTCAAACAGACGAAACATTAGGTCCTCACCTACTCCGTGTTTCCACTGCCGAAATAGAAGGTAATTTTGTCCTCGAAAATCACATCAAACAACTCGTACAAATCATTTCTTTTTCGTTGTTATTTTATTTTTTTTTTTTTTTTTTTTTTTTTAATGACCCTTTTTTCTGTTGCTCCGTTTTCTATGCTCTACAACAGTGGTTCCCAACCTTTTTGACACTACGGACCACTTAGTGAACTTTAGACCTTATATTTCTTATAAACAAGAATCAATTTTTCTCGCCATTCATAGAAGAATTTAGATTATGAATAAATAAAAACCAATGAAATTCCTTATAGCAGGCCTATGGAGTTACTGTTTGTAATTGATAAATTTTAAGTAAAAGTTTTATTATTTATTTACAATTTAACGCAAATTACTATTATAAAAAAAAAATGTACAACATATTATATTAATTAAAGGTAAATTACAATTATAAAAACAATTCAATGTGATTTTTGGGCTTGCATTTCCTTTACTAACAGAGATGTTCTTTGGGGGAATACTGCTCGAATCTACACGCATGTCTTTAATGGCGTCCAACTGATTACTTTGTTTATTTATCCAGAGGAAAAATTAAATTTTTTATGTATGGTTCGCGGACCACCATACATTGTCTTGCGGACCATAGGGTGAGAACCTCTGCTCTAAAAATTCAAGCTATACAAATTATACAAAACAAATGCTAATTACAAATAGTAATTTTTAATGCCCTTTTTTGCTTTCTATGCATTGGTGGTCCGCTAGGTTTTTATGGTCTAAAAATTTTGGGCCCCTAGTGACGTTTAGTTGCCCGTCCCTGGTATAGAATATAATATAAAACAAATAGATTGATAAAAATCCTAAAATATTGTTACTTGTTCGCATCAACTCGGCCGACTATAACCGACGTTTTAAAACGATGCTTGTGTAGTGAACCGGACCTGTACGCAGTGGCGTACGCGAGGGAGTGAACGTGTCGTATCATCTCTATTGAACTATTATTATAATTTTTTTTTTTTTTTTTATGACTCATTTACGCTTTATGGATTTCCTATAGTTATTGTCGGTTTTCACTGATATTTTGGCTTTTTGTCAATAGCTTATCGTTGCTGGCCGCCCGTAAATACGCGAGAAGACTATGAAATATGTCAGAACAACTAATTCGGATTTTTAACTTTTTTTTTTATTATATAAGATTCGTAAAATGTAAACAACTAAGTTAACGTAGTTTAAAAAAAAAACTGCATATTATGTTGTACTGTTTGGAGGCTTTTTTTTTTTTTGGATATTTGAAAAATATCCGCTTTTACGAAATTTCGCGTTAAAAATGTAATTTACTTTTGGAACGAATTACACTTGTGAATGTAAATTCTTTAACATAAGATGGCCATAAAAGTAAAATAAAAATACGAGACACCTTAGTCATCTGACTAAATATATAGGTGCACCAATAGGGCGCTATTTTCGCAAGACTATTATGAGTATTTGTCCAGGGTCCATGCAGATCAGGGGCCCACCTACTGGATATATAATTATTATTTTAAATTTAGTTTATCCTTAAAATTAGAAGAACACCAAAAAAAAAAAGTCAAATGTGAAAGGGGTAAGAAAAATCAGATGCCTTATGGAATCTTATCCGTTGAGAGTGACGTCAGAGTGGCTAGCATTCGTTTCGAGAAAGTTATTGACGGGCTTGCAGAACGAAAGGCTGGGAAAAAGAAAATTTCAAAAATTGTAATACCTAAATGTTCATTGAAATGTTAAGGTTTAATTTACTTTCAAGTATTGACTGGTTATTGTATTTGCTAATTATAGTTTAATTTAAAGTACATAATAATTGCCCAGTCGTTGTTTTGTCTTCGGTCCCGGGCCTCGAAAATTCGAAATCTGACTCTGGGTACCGATTTCGACCGGGAAGTATGGGCGTGTTTAATGATTTTACACGTACAACAACTGGTTAAGATCGGATTTCCGGACGCGGTACAATATGCTGAATTGACGGCGGAGTCACGTTTGGTGGACGACGTCGGTTCGGCGAAGGTGGTAAATTTCGTGTAAACGAAAGGCGAAAATGTCTCAATAGAAAGACAAAAGCAATATAATTTATAGGCCGATACTCAAAAAGCGATTAGATGTAAGGAAGTGACAGCCGGCCGTCTGTCGCAAAGTTTATCGAATCAGAAGTCTACGAGCTCGTACCTATTTGTATAGCCTTTACCCTTTTAGGGCGCGTATTGTTCTCGAGAGTAGTTAAGCACCCCGAGGCTGTGTGTCTGACCACATCATAAACGTCCCTCCCCCCCCAACCGGGGTTATTGCGCGGTTATACACAAGTGCTTAAAAACTAATTATTCACCTAACTTATAACGTCGTAAATTATATTTCCAATACCGTCTGTAACAGCCTAAAGCGCAAACGCGCAGGTGGTCGAATTCTATAGATAAAGTTGTAAACGGAGTGGAAATTGCTTTTTTTTTTATAACAACCGGAAAATGGTAATTATTTTTTTTTTTTTATATATATATTTTCTTCATCAAATACGCACAACCTTATTACAAAATGCCACCGTCGTTATTTACGACATTTGTCCAGGGTCCATGTGGATCAGGAGCCCGCCCAACTGGATATATAATTATTATTTTAAATTTAGTTAATCGTTGAAATTAGAAGAACACCAAAAAAAAAAAAAGTCAATTGTGAAAGGGGTAATAAAAATCAGATGCCTTATGGAATCTTATCCGTTAAGAGTGGACATCAGAGTTACACTAATGAAAATAAATTTATTGAAAATATTTCCAATACCGTCTGTAACAGTCTAAAGCGCAAACGCGCAGGTGGTCGGATTCTATAGGTGACGTTGTAAACGGAGTGGAAATTGCTTTTTTTTATATAACAACCGGAAAATGGCAATTATTTATTTATTTTTTTTTTTTATATTTTCTTCGTCAAATACGCACAACCTTATTACAAAATGCCCCGCCCCCCCTGTCGTTGTTTACGATATTACATTGAAACGCGGGTGTAGTATTTCAAATTGTATCTCTTGTGATTTATACGGTAATATTATTATGATGGTGTATTTATCCTACCGGATAGTATCATCGAATATTACGGGTGTACGCTGTACAACCTAGCAAACTATAATAGTGTGTATTTTTTTATTATTATTTCCGGTGTGTGCGGTATTAGTAATACGCATTTACAATATTAACTGTTTCAATTGTTAACACATAAAACGGTCCAATTGTAACAAACCGACGTTACGACAGTGACAAATAAAAACGTTGGTTGTGAAACAAACCGAATATACAAAATTATTTATCTGTGCCGTACAATTTAGCGATAATAACGTCGGCGATTACAAGTCAGCGGGCACCGCGAACGTTTTTTTCTTCGTTTTTCATAAAATAATACCAAAGTAATTACAATTATTTCCATATTTCGTGTATTATAAATAATATGCGTAATTCAATGTGGCGGTTGGTCGGTTGAAATCAATCATCGTTGTTTTCATAAGAATCGCGTTTGAACGTGCTCTAAAAAAAAAAAAAAAATGAAAACCCAATACGAAATGTATGGATAAATAATTTTTCTTTTTCCTTTTTTTTAAATAAATACATATTATATTCGGATTATGCCGCGTTTCTGGATAGTTTCGAATACCCGCAATAGTATTCGACGGTGACTATAACGATTTAACCGATCAGTAACCATATATATATATATATATATATCGTGTTAATCCAAAAATTTAATTTTGCGCGTTCTGTCTCTAAGATTTTCAAAAAAAAAAAAAATAAATAAATCACGCCGCACGACAATTTATTGCGTTTTATTTTTCTCTCGTTTTCTCCGGCAATTTCATGTTTTTTTTTTATTTATTTACGAAAATATATATTAACTACACATAAAAAATAAAATGAAACGCATTATTATACACACTAATAGTGTATGATTTTTTTTTTTTTATTATTAAAAATGTTTAAATAAAAAACGCGTTGACATTATCGTAAAACGAATAGCTTGTACGTAATCTTACGCAGTACTCGATTTCGAAATCAGTTTTATTATATAATTTCGCACAAAATTAATTTTTTAAAAATCGTTTTATTTCCAGTACAGATAGTACGCACGAAAGCATATTATCAAAAGTATAGTGATTTCAATAATTAACAAATAGTTTAAAAATAGTCGCATAATAATATACGTATACGAGTAGATACCTAAATAAATGAATAATATCGAAATTGAAAAAATGCGATAAGAATTTCGCCTGTTAGGTGAGATAAAAAAAAAAAAAAAAAAAATAGCAATTATTTCTAATGACTATTACTATATACGATTATATACAGGGTGCGGCGGAGCCGACTGATGAGTTTTGAGAAACTATACATAACGAACATTAATACTTAGAGAAAAACGGTTTGTTTTATTCGAATTATTAGGCGATCCCGTTTTTTTTAATTTATGTTTTTAAAATGATAAACGAGATGACGGCCGTCAGCGACAATACATTGCTGTAGGCGATCTCGGCACGATTCGATTGGTATGGTCGCGATTCCTTCGGTGATTCTTTCCTCCGGGTCCATCTATGGTATGGGGGCGGTGTTTAAAAACCTTATCCTTAAGAAACCCCCAGAGAAAAAATCGCACATGCTTAAATCGGGGGAGCGTGCCGGCCAGCTTACGTCACCCCTCAGAGTGACCAACCGCCCAGGGAACGTTTGTCGCAAAACAGCAAACGAAATTCGAACTGTGTGCGCTTTAGCCTCGTATCGTTAAAGCCATACGTCTTCCAAGTCATGTTCTTCAGCCGTTTCCTCCAATCTGTGCTGCAGATAAGTTTCCAATATCACAACATCCCCAAAGCAACCGCGTGCTTCCAGGCAGAACGTCTTGGTGACCGCTCAATCGCCTAATTGCACGTTTTCGGTGGTTCTTACCGTTCTAGGTGCTCCACGTCCACTTAGGGTACTTCCAGTCTTTTACAATTTTCGAATCCAAAATTGAATAGTGTTCACATAAAAGACATATCCGTTGCGTGAAATACCAAGATGTAGCCCTTTGTGTTTCAATCACAGAATGCTTTTTTTTTTTTAAATACGTGCGCACGACGAAACCTCGATGTACACCTGTCCAGACCATGATTACGACTAAAAACGGCATAACTGTATAATTCAAAACAGACCACTAATATAGGCCTGCGCTTATCTTGTCTTAGACTAACGACCCCATTAAACACGTCCAGTTGGCTCTGCCGCACCCTGTATATGTGTAGTTGATGACGAAACCTAACGAAACCTACTCTGTACCTATTGCCAATAGTTTAGATTTTCAAACGATAAACACGATAAAAATAAAACGAAATCCGTATCGATAAAGATTATCGAAAACCGTTTGTTTTGTAGGGGGAAAAGAAAGAAATTCGCTCGTTTAACGAAGCTGTTATGGGGTTTTTTTTTGGGGGGGGAGCAAGTTGTTACGTGTATGTTTTTGATATGACGCGATTACTGTAATTTGGTTTTTGCGTTTCGTCAGAGTACATAAAACGTAATATTTCATTGGAATACTATACGCACGTGTACGGGCTGTTGTAATATACGAGATTCAAAATGGCGCTTGGAAATGTATTATTGACAATAACCGTATTTCTGTAAATTATATTATATGAAATAGTGACGGATATACGTACGCACACACACACCGTAAAAATAATATCCTGCTGGTTATGAGTGATTTTTTACAATATTTGTTTTGATCCATATAAATCAATTTCAATCCCGGACGAAAAGTCGTGCGAATTTGAGTCGAAACAGTATTCCATTGTCGGAAAATATCGAAAACACCGAGACATCATTATAAAACAAACCTGCCATCCTAATATATACCCGTTCGGAGTCTAAAAAAAACTAAACTCATCGCTATCGGAATGAACGGCATCGCACACAACTTGTTATTTTCGTTTTAACGATCCTAATGCTGCACAATTGCTTGACGGTTGACACGAAACACATTATTTTTAAAATGCGTCATCATAGTATAGTCGATAAAAAAAAAAAAAAAAAAAAATAAATAATAAATTCTAACTTCAAAAAAATACTCGATCGGACAACGGTATTATATCTTACGCGACAATCGAAATGCCGAGTGGTTTTTTAGATTTTCGTCCGTAAACTTATTGTGATTTCGTTTTTTTTTTTTTTAAAAACCGTCTTGCTAGTCGTAATAGGTCCGCGTAACGGTATAACGAATTACGGTTATAACGTTTGACAGAACGCTCGATAATGTAATATAATTCAAGACGTCTAAAAATGTATAAAGAGTAAAAAAATGGCCTTCGAAAATATACGGTAAGAGGGGTTCTTCAAAAAACCGCCCTCGCGTAGAACTCAAATAAAAAAATAAAAAAAACAATAAAAGCAGTACTCTAACTTGTGTTTGCAATGTTTTTTTTTTTTTTTTTTTTCATTAAGTGGCAGTATGAAATATTTTATTTTATTGTTGCCTCCGAAGAAAAAAAAAAATTTGTTCAACAAAAAGCACCTGTCGGGATTTCAAAACGAATTGCACTGGGCTTCCCTGTCCGAGTCGATATAAAATGAAAATTACGATACACGGGATCCAGGTGACGGAAATCTCATTCCCCTATAATTGTGATCTATTCTTGTTTGATCGCATTAAAACATCACAAAAAAATCCTAGTCGCGTTCGAAATTCAAACAGTACAATTTTTCATACGGGTTTTTTTTTTATTTTTTTTATTCCATAACATAGAACAGGGGGTCAACAACTCGTTTCTACGGCGGTCCGTGTTAAAACATACCGAATTACACACGGCCCACAACACTTTTTATGATACTTTTTCTCAATATATATTTTTTTTTTTATTTATTTATTATAATTATAAAATGTTTCAGCACACCTAGTGCTATTACAACTTTTTAATTTTTACAATTTTATTTGTTACAAATTTAAATGATTATAAATGTATTAATGACATAATTATTAATAGTGAGAGTGTGATATAATAATGTGTTACATATATGAATATAATAATAACGATGGGGTCTAGTATATTAATAATGATCTTCATTTTCTGATGACGAGTCTTCTGTGTCTGTTAAAAGAATGTCCCGGGGAAGTCGAGGCCGCAGACGTCTATTGAGTATTTTTTTTTTCCTATATTGTAATGACGAGCACTGTCCGAGTATTTTAGTTTGGCGTGGAAATTTTTAAATTGGGTTTTAAACCATGTATTTATCAGGGTTATTTTCGTGTCATTATGGATCTGGCGATTTCTCATGAACCACGGTACTTTGAGACATATCCTAAGGATTTATTTCGTAAGATTTGTATTTTATTTGCTTTAGTTATAGAGGCAGCGGGACCATACAGGACAGGCATAAGTTATCAGTGGTCTGATTATTGCAGTGACAACATATTTAAAATCGATAACGAATGCGCGCATTTTATTCAAATTAAATTATTAGAGCGAGTTGTAATCGCAAAAACGCTATTAAAGAAGAAAATATCCAGTGTGATCTTACCCTTTAACGAGCATATAAATATTTCGAGTTAGGTTAGTGCAACTGATTGAAACCCACAATATGGGAAAATATTTGTATTCGTCGTTATATTACGAAAACGCAAAAACTATATTATATATATATCATAATGGCGCGACAATCGAGGGCCCGTAGAAAACGTGTCAGCGGTACGCCAGTTGGTGGGCCCCTCTGGACGCCGAAAAATAAAATTGATTTGGGAAAATTTAAAAACTATAATTGTATTATTATTAAGATTATCGCTAAATAGGTATCGCATTAAAAATAAAAAAAAAAATACAATCGCCGCGAACGTCCGTCGCACGTCGGTAACGGTAACGAAAACGCGCCGGATTTTAATAATGGCACAAACACGCGTCAACAGGAAGCTGATAAATAAAAGGAAACTGCTTAAACGGACGCGGCGGACACGGGGCACCGGTGTAGCGCCGTAAGGCGGACAGGTTAAAGAAGCGAATGGGCTTAAATAGAACGGCCGAGAAACTATCTACGGACAATCTGGGGGCAATAATAAATCACAGAACGAAAAAGATGCGAATCTCTCGCCGGTGCGTGCGCCGAATCGAAAACACTGTGTGTACTACGCGTATAGGTAGGTGCCCGACCGAACTTTTCGCACGGCCGATTTCTAGATGATTCGACATTTTTTTTTCGTGTACACAAAAAATATATAGATAAACGTTTTGGTTTGAGTGCATTAAATTCATAAATAAATGAAAAAAAAAAAAACACTCCTGTTGAATCGATCGCCCGGCACACTAGCCCGACACATTGTCTTGTTCTCGGGGTCCTCCTAATGTTTGCCAAACGAAATAGCGGAGCTCGAAATATTAGGAAAATCGACGATTCATTTGTTTTCTGTGGTATTTTTTTTTTTTTATTATAGATATAATCTGTATAGAATAAAACATAATTAGTACGTGTAAAATAGACAACACACTAAAAGTAAATAATTTATTAAATATCTGTATGTGCGCGGCGGCGATGGTTTTTTTTTTTTTTTTTTCATTTACCAGTACGGCTCAGTTAGGACAGGGTAGAGGCGAATTCGGACGTATGCTCGGGCGTCTGATTTGTTACAATATTTAGCCTTTGGTTTCAGGTTCACAAAGTCCACAGATAATGAGAGTTGCCATAGAGTTTTCATTGATTATTATAATTTTTTATATAATTCATTTTGCTCTGTGACCTGCCGTTTCAATGCTCTTTTATAGAAAAGTCGCGTCTGGTTTATCTTGGTTTTTTTTTTTTTTTTAAATCTTATTACTATCCGATGAAATGGTGTCCATGTTTCGATTAATATCATAATTATATAAATCACAGAACGAAAAAGATGCGAATCTCTCGCCGGTGCGTGCGCCGAATCGAAAACACTATGTGTACTACGCGTATAGGTAGGGGCCCGACCGAACTTTTCGCACACCCGATTTCTAGATGATTCGACATTTTTTTTTCGTGTACACAAAAAATATATAGATAAACGTTTTGGTTTGAGTGCATTAAATTCATAAATAAATGAAAAAAAAAAAAACACTCCTGTTGAATCGATCGCCCGGCACACTAGCCCGACACATCGTTTTGTTCTTGGGGTCCTCCTAATGTTTGCCAAACGAAATAGCGGAGCTCGAAATATTAGGAAAATCGACGATTCATTTGTTTTCTGTGGTATTTTTTTTTTATTATTATAGATATAATCTATATAGAATAAAATATATTTAATACGTGTAAAATAGTCAACATAATAAAAGTAAATAATTTTTTAAATATCTGTATGTGCGCGGCGGCGGTGGTTTTTTTTTTTTTTTTCATTTACCAGTACGGCTCAGTTAGGACAGGGTAGAGGCGAATTCGGACGTATGCTCGGGCGTCTGATTTGTTGCAATATTTAGCATTTGGTTCCAGGTTCACAAAGTCCACAGATACTGAGAGTTGCCCAAGAGTTTTCATTGATTATTATAATTTTTTATATAATTCATTTTGCTCTGTGACCTGCCGTTTCAATGCTCTTTTATAGAAAAGTCGCGTCTGGTTTATCTTGGTTTTTTTATTTTTTTTTAAATCTTATTACTATCCGATGAAATGGTGTCCATGTTTCGATTAATATCATAATTATATAAATCACAGAACGAAAAAGATGCGAATCTCTCGCCGGTGCGTCGAATCGAAAACACTGTGTGTACTACGCGTATAGGGGCCCGACCGAACTTTTCGCATGCCGATTTCTAGATGATTCGGCATTTTTTTCGTGTATACAAAAAATATATAGATAAACGTTTTGGTTTGAGTGCATTAAATTCATAAATAAATGAAAAAAAAAAAAACACTCCTGTTGAATCGATCGCCCGGCACACTAGCGACAACTATTATAGAGTTTATAGTTTTGAAATTCCGTAGATCAGCGGTTATCGACACATTGTTTTGTTCTCGGGGTCCTCCTAATGTTTTCCAAACGAAATAGCGGAGCTCGAAATATTAGGAAAATCGACGATTCATTTGTTTTCTGTGGTATTTTTTTTTATTATTATAGATATAATCTATATAGAATAAAATATATTTAATACGTGTAAAATAGTCAACATAATAAAAGTAAATAATTTATTAAATATCTGTATGTGCGCGGCGGCGGCGGTGGTTTTTTTTTTTTTTTTGTGTCCGCGGATCACAGTTTGAGAGCCACTGCCGTAGAAAATTCAATACAACTGGACGGAAAATAGGAAAACATCCGGTGGATTTCGGTGTCTTTTAGTCTTTTCGGAAAAATGATTATTTTAACTTTTATACGTTTATTGGCCGAGTGGCCAATTAAACTTTCTGGTTGTCATAACGACAGACAATCGCTTGTATTTCTAACGTGACGAGAAAACCGAAAATTCCTGTCCGGCAAATCCAATCGACTCCTGTGTGTATACTGTAATTTACTCCATCGGTCTTGTAAAAAAATAATTATAATAAATACATATTCGGGCGTTAGGTATCTTTTAATCGGTCTGTATGTGAATATTAGTCTATGAGCGGAGTGATTAATGAAAATTGGCGAGTATACTGCGACGTGCCCTTTTTAAATATTTACTTTTTTTTTTTTTACTTTCTTTACGCGAATAAAGTCTCAACAAGTATTGGTGAGCTTAAGATGTCGATATTTGATAGCCCGTGTACTTTCTTTAACAATGAGGAAAACTGAATGAAAAATAAAACGGCAAACGCCAGTTTTCATGACAATCGACTTTGTGTCTTTGTTGTAAATTCACTAAGGAATAGCACAGTAGAGACCAGATATTTTCGCCAGACACTCATTTTCAGCAACAATTCAAATGGCTATAATATATTTCGAAAATATTTTTATGATTATTATTTTTTTTTTGTATAATTATAATAATCTTAAAACGCTATTGGAAATAACCGAAAAATCGATCGACGTGGAAAACGCGTAAATGTTTTTTAATAATGAATTTGTGTGTGTCGGCGTAATTGTATTTTCTACAGTTACCGCGCCGATAGACGGTGGAGCCTGGGCCACGCGGAAGCCGTTACGCGTTACGGGAAACGTGGTGTTTTTTTTTTTTTTTTTTTTTTTTTTTTTTCTCTCCGAGTTACATATTTTTTTTTAATAGAAACGCTCTTAATATTCGCCGTAGATTCGGCTAGACAACTAAAAAGTTTTCGAAACAACGAAACGCGGATTACCGACATAACCTACGGCGTTCTGTAACTTTGCCGTTCCGGCCCGACGCCCCGACACGAGACGAGGGGGCACACGCGAGAATCGCGGACGCATTTCGATTCTTGATTTTTTTTTCTTTTTTTTTTTTTTTCTCGAAATCTCGGTCCGACGGTTTCTGTTAGATTGTTGTATCCGGTCGGTGGCGCGTAGGGTGGGGTCGATTTTTTTTTTTTCGATTTATTTCCCTTGTAGAATTTTTCAACGAAACGGGAAAAAACGTAAATAATTTATAATTTTTTTCCGAACCGCCCGGAATACTTTTCGCGTTATTAATTTATTTCGGACGCATCGTACTATTTTTTTTTTTTTTTTTTTTTCGTATCATAATGTCCATGTATTATTTATGAAAATGAATCTAGTATTACTGGCGCGGGTGTCTGTATAATATATCGCTTACGTATAGGTACTCGCGACTAAAACGACGGGACACGGCGGTTTCCGAACCACGAATATATTTTATAGCCCGCCGTAATATATTCCGGTAAATCTCGCTGTTATGTGTGTTTTTTTTTTTTTTTTTTTTTTGTCGGTATTTTACGTTATGCGGAAAAACAAAAAACGCCGTGTAAAAACGTTAGTAGAAAACGCTTGCCCGGCCCCGGGGAATTTCACCGCGTCGCAGTTACAATGATTCGCATAACGAATTTGACTGTTTCGGTACGGATAGAAATTCCTGCGACATTCGTACCGTCTGAACAGCCGAGCAGCTCAACCGGGTTGGCACGTCGAATCGAAAACACTGTGCGTATAGGGGCCCGACCGAACTTTTCGCACAGCCGATTTCTAGATGATTCGACATTTTTTTCATGAATACAAAAAATATATAGATAAACGTTTTGGTTTTAGTGCATTAAATTCATAAATAAAAAAAAAAAAAACGCTCCTGTTGAATCGATCGCCCTAGAATCGTTTGTATATTTTTTCATTTACCAGTACGGCTCAGTTAGGACAAGGTAGAGGTGAATTCGGACGTGTGCTCGGGCGTCTGATTTGTTACAATATTTAGCCTTTGGTTTCAGGTTCACAAAGTCCACAGATAATGAGAGTTGCCAAAGAGTTTTCATTGATTATTATAATTTTTTATATAATTCATTTTGCTCTGTGATCTGCCGTTTCAATGATCTTTTATAGAAAAGTCGCGTCTGGTTTATCTCGGATTTTTTTTTTTTTTTTCAAATCTTATTACTGTCCGATGAAATGGTGTCCATGTTTCGATTAATATCATAATTATATAAATCACAGAACGAAAAAGATGCAATTCTTTCCCCGGTGCGTCGAATCGAAAACACTGTGTGTACTACGCGTATAGGTAGGTGCCCGACCGAACTTTTCGCACAGCCGATTTCTAGATGATTCGACATTTTTTTCGTGTATACAAAAAATATATAGATAAACGTTTTGGTTTCAGTGCATTAAATTCATAAATAAAATAAAAAAACGCTCCTGTTGAATCGATCGCCCGGCACTAACTATTATAGAGTTTATAGTTTTGAAATTCCGTAGATCAGCGGTTCGCGACATTTTTTTTGTTCTCGGGGTCCTAAAGTTTGCCAAACGAAATAGCAGAGCTCGTAATATTAGGAAAATCAACGATTCATTTGTTCTCTGTGGTTTATTTTTTTTTTTTTTTTTTATAGATATAATCTGTATAGAATAAAACATAATTAGTACGTGTAAAATAGACAACACACTAAAAGTAAATAATTTATTAAATATCTGTATTTGCGCGGTGGCGGTGGTTTTTTTTTTTTTTTCATTTACCAGTACGGCTCAGTTAGGACAGGGTAGAGGTGAATTCGGACGTATGCTCGGGCGTCTGATTTGTTACAATATTTAGCCTTTGGTTTCAGGTTTACAAAGTCCACAGAAAATGAGAGTTGCCATAGAGTTTTCATTGATTATTATAATTTTTTATATAATTCATTTTGCTCTATGATTGGCCGTTCCAATGCTCTTTTATAGAAAAGTCGCGTCTGGTTTATCTAGGTTTTTTTTTCTGTTCAAAGCTTATTACTATCCGACGGAATGGTGTCCAAATCGCGATTAATATCATAATTTTACGAGTTAAATTTATTTCGCATTGTGTCCGCGGATCACAGTTTGAGAGCCACTGCCGTAGAAAATTCAATACAATTGGACGGCCGATCTCAACCGGGGTGGCGCATCGCCCGTGGGGAGGCGATGTGGATCCGGTGCACGAGTGACACGAAATCCTCGGGGGAAAATGATGAAAATATGAGAATTTTTCGAATAAAGTCGTCGTTAACGCAGCTCTGCCGTCGTGCAATTGCCACCACCGGCGTCAGAATAATGTCATAATTGTTTACGGTAAACGGCACGATTTGACGTGCGACGACTACACGGTTTTCCACCATCGTCTCTCGAATTCTCATCGACTGTGTAAATATCACTCAGGTCGAATTTCTCGTCAATCGTTCAGATTTTATATGATTATTATAATTTTTCAATATTCTTAGTTATTTTTATTTTTTTTTTTTGTCAATTTACAATATCAATATCAATATTCAACACTCGTGTGAAAATTAAATGTGTAATTATTATTTTTATCCCACAGAGCGACTCGGCGAAGTATCTAGGACCTCTCGACCGGAAACGCCATGTTTACCAGTGAAAACCTACAAGTTAAGAAGGAAATGCGGCAAATTTTTTGGCTGGTCGGAAGACATTCCGAACTAGGCCTCACAAGCAAACGTCTATTGTTCGCGATGATAGTTAAACCATTATGGACTTCCGGGTTACAACCGTGGGGTCGTGCCAGCAAGTCTAATCTTGAGACTATTCAACTTTGTCGCAGCTTACCGGTATGACGGCAGAAACGACATTATCCGCCGAGATTTGATGACCACCTCCGTTCAGAACGCGATTACCAAGTTTGCCCGCAAACATTTGACAAGGCTTGATCAACACTAACTCTCCAGAAAACATAAGGCGTCTCACAAGCCGAAGACCATACGACTCCGAATAAGATTCTTAGACTAAGGCCGGAGCCACTCCACTGTGAACGAGACCCCGCACATGTTTTTATTTTGTATATTAATACACTACAAGGTACTAATTTGTGTACGCCTATTGTCAATGATCTTTGGTCGTTATAATAAAATCTTGCGGACGGTAAAAAAAAAAAAATAAATAAAAAAAGATTATATGTCTGCGTACTGTACCTAAAGGACTTCTATATTTCTTCTATACCGTACAGCGTAAATTATTTAATATTTTAACGTTGCCGGATTCTTGTGGATAAGGGCGACGCGAATCCAAAATGGCTGAGAACCACCGCGTTAGAGTAACCGCGATTGCCGGACCGAAAATTTAACCTTATTGTCGGTGCCGGTTAAATGCGCCGAAATGCGGTACGCGCGTACCGTACGTGGCCACGTGTTTTTTTAATTAAAAATGCGAGTACGAAAAAAAATATTAATCGTACCAAAGTGCCGCCGATATTACGCCGTCCGCGGTTAATTCGGTGTACTGTACGCCGGCGATTTATACGGGGAAACGGTGGACGGGTGGTCGATTTTGGACAACGGTGCAATTTACGATTTTCGGCGGTTATTACGGGTTTCGTCCAAATCCGATGGAAAAAATCCCCCTCTCCCCCCAAAAAAAAAAAAAAAAAATAAATAAATACATTTTTTGTTATAAACACTAGCTGCCATCGACCGGCCTTGCTTAGGTCAAGTTTGTTGGTTAATCCAGAAACGTTAGCCGTCCCACACATCTTGGGCCCGTGCACAGTGCCGAACAGAAATCATTTTATAACTCGGACCGAAGTGTAGCCAACGCGTTATTATGATGTGCGATTTTTTCAACATTTTTTTTTATTCCGTATAAATCTACTTGATTTCTATTTTTTTTTTTTTTTTTAATTCCATATTTTAAATTATATGTTTAAATTTTAAGTTTCGATTGACCTTACACGTAAAATACTTGAGACGCGTGGTAGAGTCACGTACAATTTGAACACGGGGAAAGCAATAGACGGTTTTAAACCTGCAGCTTTTAACGTTCGTCCCTGTGCCTTATTTATGGTCAATGGTAACCATAATTGTACGGGAAATCGGAGCCGTCTGAACCGGAATGGTAGATTGGTCGATATAATTTGTAATCTAAGGATCAAGACCAATTTTCCCAGTTCCACGGCCAGTAGTAAGTGGACCGTACACTCGAGCAGACCGTTTTTTTTTTTTTTTGGTATAGATTTTATTCCTCGATACCTCGCAAACGACATAGGACCTTTGATTACGTGACGCGAGGTTCTTCAGTTTTAACATTTACTGTCATTCGGACGAACTACATATATCCTGCCAAGGGCATCCGGTTTTTTTTTTTTTATTCCGCGTTTACCTTCGAAGGGGGTTCCTGGTTTTCTTCGTTGGAATTGTCTGGTTGAAATTGTCCGGTCTACATATACGTACCGACCGGACTGAAATTGCTTCACTTCGTTTCAAGAGTCTAAACTAAATGTAGCTTGATCGCTACTTTTATTTGTCTGATATTTTATGGTGGAGGATTGCCGATTTAGCGTTACGCATTGGTTTTCCATGGTATGGCTAACTCGCCGTTTTATTTCGTATTATTATTATTTATACTATTCGGTTTACATGGCAGTTCAACAAATGTTATTCATTTTTGTCTTTTTTCGGCTCGTCGGTGTTTTTCTTTTAACCTCGTCTCTTTTAATGTTACGTTAAACCGCTCGTTCTTCGATATTATTCGCCCCCCCCAAATGATGATTTCGTTTGGATGGAACAACTGATGGTACGTTTGTACACATTCCGCAAGAAATGCTTCGTTCGAGGTTCTCGGCCAGAGAACAATTATGCCAGTGTCAATTGTGGTAATTTGACATTTCCGCTCGCACGACATAATCCTGGCCGTACGTGTCGAAACCTCCAAGCATTCCAGTGTTGACAAACGGTGTTCATTGTTCAGAAGTCTACCGATACGACCAAGGCATAATCGAACGTGTTCGATCGTATCTGAACGCCAAACGTTAATTTCGATTCGTCTGATTTGTCGACGTACCAAATTATTTCGTACGTAAACTCTAACTGAGATGATTGACCCCAACTGTATCCGTTGTCCTGGAGTCATAATGGATCGGGCTCGAAAAATTCTTATTCGATTCGCCTCCAAACGCTGTCTACGCTCTTAGTCGGTCTCGTTGGCTCGACGATCACGTACTTGACTTATGTTGCGACCGATATTTCGACGACTCGCTGGTAACATTTTTTTTATGATATTATAATATATAATTTGTATATAAAAATGATTGTTTTACTTCAAAAATTAGAAAAAAAATTATATTTCGTCGAATGAAAAATACATTTTGTAATTAGGTAAAAAAAATAAATAAAAAAAAGATGATTAAATTTGCCGCCAGTGCTTAAATGTGCCTCTGTATACCGATTACTTCTTACTGGATTACAACGAAAAGCCAACAATTATGAGAAATATTAAAGAAAATAATATTCTTCTTGTTATTATTCTTCTTCTTCTTCTTCTTCTTCTTTGATGTTATCGGCCCGTAGAGGACCGTCCCATCACAGAACCAATTTAATTATTATCTCTGTCGTCAGTACTCGTTTTCCAGTTCGGACGTCCGTTTAGAGATTTTACGACTGTCTTTGCCACGTCTTCCCGTCTCGACCGGAGTAATCCAAAACGTCTTTTTCCATCCGGAAAACCCTGTCATTACCATGCACAATAGTTTGATTTTGACAAAGCCAAGCGTGATCCTTCCACCGTAATCTCCTACTCTGATTTTACGAAGAAAAAAAAATTAATGTGTAAAAACTATTCTGGAAAAAACCTAACTTGAAGTATTCCTAGTTGTATTTTTTTTTTTTTTAACTCATTTTATCAAAAACCTATTGCCTAATCATAAACCTAACTTGAGAAAATTTAAATCAACGAATAATGCGCCTAAATGTGTTTTTAAAAACCACTTAACCTAACCTAACCGGCAATAAACTAATATGGATATTTTTTTTTTCAAATTTAATAAATAGTTTTGTTCAAATTACTGCAATGTAATGGTACGGATTTTTGTTAATTTTTATCTTTTTAGAAGTACACATCGAAAATTATTTATTAGGTTAAACGAATCGAATTTGTTTATTACCGTCCACGTTGTTTCGTAAATGCACTCGGCTTTGGGTATACACATGCGACGTACCTATAATATGACAAATTAATAAAGTTTCCGAACTTTTTTGGGCTAACGAAAGATATGTCTAAAATGTTTTACTCGTCTTTTAATAATAATATACTAATGGATGTTGCCGAGGTGTTTTTACCCGTGAAATATGTTGTTAACTTTGATATTTACTACGAGATAGCAGGGCATTTATACTGTAGTTCCTCGGGTAAAATATGGGTTTTTTTTTTTTTTTTTTTTTGTAAGGAAATATATTTATTTACATAAATATAAAACGTATTTTTTATTTATTTTTTTTTTTTCGAAAAATATGCGAATTTAAAATGAAGTTTTTTAAATGACTACGAATATTACTTATATTGATATTTTTTTTTTCTCGTTTTCAGTGCTTCAGAAATTAGAATTCCTTTTTATTCGTATGAATATTATTATACAGGGTGCGTCAGTGCCGACTGACGAGTTTAACGAGGTCATTAGCCTGTGATAAGATAAGAGCTGGCCTTAATAAGTGGAATATTTTCTATTGTACGGTAATGCCGATTTTATTCGTAATCATGGTCTGGACAGGTGTACATCGTGGTTTCGTCGTGTTACGAAAATAATCATTCTGTGATCGCTACACAAAGGGCTTTTCGTATACACATCGGCATTCCACGTGCTGAATCTGTTCAGAGACATAGGCTGGCCAGCACGGTCCCCAGATTTGAGCATGTGTGATATTTTCCTCCGGGGCTACCCTATGGATACGGTTCTCAGACATCGCACACATACCATAGAAGAAATTAAACAGAAAATCACCGTGGAAGTCGAGGCCATACCGGTCGAAACGTGCCGAAAATCATATGAGGGCTTCAGAGATCGTCTACAACAGTGTATCAATGCTAACGGCCGCCATCTTGGAGATATAATTTTCGAAAAATAATTTTTAAAAACGGGATTGAATACTGATTTAAATAAAAACAAAAACCTTTTATCTAAGTTTTACTGTTCGTTATTTATAGCCCATCGAAACTCGTCAGTCGGCTCTGCCACACCCTGTACATAAGTTGAACTCATTTGGTTCGTATTAACGTTTATAAAAAAAAAAAAAAAAAAAAAGAACAGTTATATATTTTCAAATGCCAATTATTATATTTGTAATTGTTTCGAATTTATTAATTTCTTATTGAGCGATAATTATGTAAGTTTAAAATTAAATATTAAAATAGTGACGTTTACTATTAAATTCGATTAACGTGGTGTTTTATGTACAACTATTATACTCCGCCTTAGAGTTTTAAATTATTAGAAAATCAATACATTCGATATTGTGTATAATAATCCGCATTATTATAGATTGAAATAATTTTCGAGAGACAAACAACCGAGAGAAAATTATTATCTAAAGAATCGGTTCGAAACCGGAGGTTATCGACGCGGCGGACTCGTGAAATATATGCAAAATATATTAATGCGACACGTTCCATTTCAGACGGACAATTGAAATAAATATGAAAAAATTTTACAAAAAACGGAATTATATTTAATCGAAATCTTAATCGGTGCATTTTGTAACCGTTGCATGTCCCAAGAATATAGTGACTAGCACGGAAATAATAATTTTTTTTAGTAATAAGGTAACATTTCGGGTGGCTACCTCACTAAAAAAAAACCGTTTGTATTTAATTACCTATTAAATTAAGTTGCCGCGAAAAACTTTTTCGAGCAAGTTAATTATCTAAAAAACGGTTAGACAAATAACGCGTACACAAATTAATAGTACTTAAACTAAAGCAGTTAAAAGGTAATAGGAGGCCATCTGCCAAATGGTCTACAGAAGAAAAAAAAAAAGGTAATTTTTATTTCAGAGTTATATTGCAATTGTCGTTGGTTGCTACGGGAAAAATTCCAAAGCGTCGGGATTTCCGCTACTGATTTCGGTTCTGTGATTATAAATATTGTAAACCAAACGTGTATAAAACGTTAATTTGAAACGTAAATGTTCGTTTTATTAATGATTTTTTTCCTAACCTTACATATTTTCGGTGGTTTTTTTTTTTTTTTTTTCTAAAATATCATTAAACGTTCGTTATGTTTAGTCGATGTGTTTGTCGTTTTTGTCTTTCTGACGCGCAATATGGCAAAATCGCCGTGACCCGCTTAGAATCTAAACCGCCACCCGTCACTTTAAATAATCTTAACATCCCGAAAGTTACTAGTTCTCGATATTTAGACTTAATACTGGACCAACGTCTAACCGGGGGCAGACCACGTTAATCCTCAAACGAATTCTCTTAAACGAAAATCTCTCTCCTACTTAATCGGTAGACACTCGGAACTCAAACCAAACTACTTTTATAAATAAAAAAAAAAATCTATTGATGCCTATTTTGATTTACGGCGTCCAGTAATGGGGAGCTGCAAAAAAAAAAAAAAAAACCAATATAAATAACATTCAAACCTTCCAATCCATAACTCTTCGCGTAGTTACAAATGCACTATTCTATGTCTTAAATCACACTCTACATGCCGACCTAAGGAGTTAACACAGTAGACGGAACCACAAAAGTTACAATAAAAAACGATTTCATTCACGACTAACCGACCACCCTAAATCCCCTAATATCAGCACAAAATTCTCACTCCATTCCTTGGAAATCCTCCTCGTAGGCTAACCCAGAAGACGGTGTCGCGATCTAAACAATCAATTAGAAATTGCAATAAAAAAAAAAAAAAAACGAAAAAAAAAAAAATATATAATAAATATAAAAAATTCTATATATTAAACAAACTTCTGTTATAAACTGTCGCTATTTGGGTGGCTTCATTTTTTCACGCGTCGCACGCCAATTGATTTTATTTCCGCACACGTGTTTATTGTAAATTTAAATTACAGATTGTACGTTTTAAAATAAAGTTGAAAAACAAATAAAAAAAGATAATAAAATTGTCTAGAGCACCGCGTTGGTGTTTTCGACAATATAATCGGTACCTAATCAATTACCAACAGGGCTATGAATTTAATGCGTTCGGCATAGTTGTTTTTTTTTTCGCTACACCGTAGAAGAAAATGGATTCGGCCGAAAAATTGTTTTCTCTTTCTTATAGTTCGCATACGAAATGTAATTTTTGCACATTTAACGAAATAAACGCGTGTTTTCGTGATTCTTTCTGGTCGATCTGTTCTAAAATGTTTTCGTTCAGAACAGTTCCATTGTAGTTTCGATTAAACTATTCTGTTTTTATTCGGGTATTTTTCATAAACCGATGATAAAATCATTATTGTTCCGGGTATCTATAAAATCCGTAATCTTTTAGAAATGAAAAACATGAATAGACACTTAGAGCCCAACGGACGTGTCCAATATTTCCGTTTTTCCTGGTGATAAAGAGCAACTGGAAGATTAAGTCTATAAATACAGAATTTGCATTGTCGTAAATCATTTTAATAGTGCAATTTTTTTTTTTTTTTTTTTTTATATATACAGAGCAGCTGAGCGGCTATTAATAGTAGAGCGTTGGTTTATGGCTTGTTCGAAAGCACGTTATCTAAGGTTTTTTTTTTTATAACTAGTTCAGTGTCAACAATGACAAAGCAAAAGCGCGCGTTCGCCGTGGAGGCCTACTTTTCTTTCAGCCGTTCGATAATCGCAACTCACCGTGCTTTCAGAAACCATTTCAATATCGCACCTGCAGGTCGTGTGCCCGAGCGGAAATCGATTTGTTTGTGTTTGGGGACACCGGTAGTGTGCAGAAGAAACATAATGGACCTTCCAGAACCACCGGGACGCCGGAAAACATCGAAAGGGTAAGGGCGGCGATTTTGATCGTCCCTAGGCGATCTGCGCACAAACATGCGTCTGCTTTAGGGGTGTCTATTCGCACAGCGAGACGTATTATTTGCGAGGAACTTAATTTCCACCCATACAAATTGGCAGTGGTGCCAATTTAACAACTTAATCCGCGCGATTATGTTGCGCGAAAAAATGCATGTGAAGCCTTCCTCGAAAACCCGCCTCGGGACGCCCTTGTCTTCATTAGTGACGAGGCACATTTCCATATTTCAGGATGCGTGAACAAACAAAACATGCGATATTGGAGCCCCCTAACAATATTTGTGCTGCTGTTGCCGACATAAGCACACACATGCTGGAAAAAGTGGACAGAAATTTCAAATTCCGACTATTTCAGTGCATTGACGAGAACGGTGGCCACATTCCAGATGTAGTGTTTACAATCAAATAAAATAAAACTTTAAATGTACCCGTATACACAGGGAAAATAATTAAATCAATATTGCCAATACTTTTTGTGTTGTGAATTTTTAATTTAAATAAGAAAGTGACCACGTCCCACCCTGTACATATTTCGGAATTTTTCTGTTTTTAGTGCATGAACGCATTCCTATTTAACACTCGTGTTTAGTGCATTGAATTTACATTTCCGATTATCAATTATTAAACTGCTTATACCGCCGATTATGTTTTATTACCGCGTTTGGTTCGTACATGTTGAATTTAGAACGGATGAACGAATCCATTCAGAGGTGTGTATGCGATAAACTCCGTTGATTCGTCTGAACTTGGAAATGCCTTGTGCATTTGGTGTGGTATTGTTACAGGGTGTCCCACGAACCCGTCGCGAAATCTACAGACATAATGCAAATAATCGAGTTCCGTCTGTTGTGTACGACCCATGGACTCTGTAGATATACGAATTTTAATTAAATCCGTATGTATTGGCGAAAAACGATAACTTTTTTTTTATTTTTGGAATATTTTCGAAAATATTTGAAGATAATCTTTTTTATTGTTTAGTTTTTATAGAATTTATTGGTCAATACCGCGGTTGTCATTTGAAATAACTATCTCGTTTTCTAATAATCGTTTTGTCTGTCCACCGTTGTGTTTATAACACTGTTACGGTGTAAACTAGAAAATATATTGAAAATCGCGGGGTATTAATGAAAATAAAAATTTCAAACGTCAACAAACACCCGGATTGAACTCCATACAATTACTCTGTCTTTAAATGTTGTCCTTAAACGCGTGTGGCGGTGGTGTACAAAATGAAAATTCGATTGTTGTTTTGACGGTGTCGGGCGATATGGCGACGCGCGTATTTCCGCGGGACACCCTGTATAAAGTGTCGTGCCCCCGGAAAAGGAATTATTGTTTGGCGGGTTCTCTTGTGTCTCGCGAGTAACACACTTGGACGATAAATTGGCCATCCGCGGTCTACGTACGTATTCCTCTCTCCCCTCGCCCACAGCCGTGGATTTTCCAATAGTTTGTACATAATTTTCCCACGTGACTCATTTGTTGGATCTCAACAAATTGTAATACGTATTGTGTTCTAATCGTTCGGTTTTATAAATGGTTTTATAGTATAAATTTTGATGGAAATCTTAAAAGTTACTGGATTTCGATACACGACAAACTGAAATTCGCTCAGAATAGTTTTCGTGGACAATAATCGCTGAGGTTCCCGCCTAAAACAGCGACCACGGTGCCAGAGTGTGCGATTTTTTTTTTTTTTACTATTGAGTACGGCGGCGTACCTTGTTGTTAAATGTTTGCAAATATATTCCGGCCCGAACACGTGCGTGTTATTAACCGCATAAAACCCTTATAGCCCGGGATCTCGCGTACGCATTTATTTCGCTTTTCTTTCTTTATTCTTTCGGAATTCCATTGGGTAATCCGGTAAAAGAAAAAAAAAAAAAAAATTGACGGCGGTGAAGAAACGAGGCTAACATTTACAATCTCGTTTTGGGATCTCACGGGCGGTCGACGTGTTAATGCAAAATTGAACGTCGGAAATCCCGTACCGGCGCGATACCGCCGCTCGTCTTCGATGATAATTCATAATAGCAATAGTACGCGGTTTATACCCGCCTCCGGTATCTCGGTGTCGTTTTGTTTTCGGAAAGAAACGGATACGAAAAAAAAAAAAAAAAAAATGTAATAACTTCGGCCCCGGGAGGGGGGGGGGCCGTCGTATTTCGTACGCGATACGTATAACCGCGCGTGATTAATGAACGGCATTAAAACTCACGGGCGGGCGAATGCCGCGCATTAACGTAAATTCGCCCGTACACACGTCAGCTCCCTCGGCCGTTTTGCCCTCGCGCGTTTCATTCGCCGCAGACCCGTGTACCCGGCGATATTTAAACGACCGTTGAATGGCCGGGGGTCGCCCCGACAGTTTCGGACGCATTGGCAACTCAATTCGGAACGCGGTGGGCGACCGACATCGTAGAGATTCCGGTAGGTCGAAATTCGTTTGACGAGCAAAATAAAAAAAAAAAAAAGAGGGTCATCTTAATCTAATATTACAGCGCGTTTTCGAAATGGCCCCGTCGGATTTTCGCCGACGACTAGTCTGATTATTGGTTCGTGTAGTTTGTGCTAGACGAAGCGCCCGCCGACGACAGTCCTTGCCGAGTGCTTATCGATTAGCTGCGATTAAGTGCCCCCTCACCCGTTTAGCCCAGCGGCGTGATTTCGTTTAGTCGTCATCGTAAAATGTCGACCGACCGACGAAATGCGTTTCGAAAAGTGCGAATCCGTTATTTACCGTGCACCGTGATTTCCGACGATGGTTCAACGTCGAACCACCGACCGGCCCGAAGCGTACGGAGACGGCGTAAAAACCTCCCGCGGTTGCTCGCGTGAAAGGGAAGTGAGGTCCGCCAAGAACTCCGAGTGAAAACGTTTCGTAAGAAGTCCGCAGAAATCAGTTTGTCGTGCTTCCCGAGCGCATGCTATCCCGCAGACGAGTTGAGTTCATGGTGTGTTTTGCGGAGACCTCTGGAGACCTATAGAAATTTCTTAACGATCAGCTACCACGGCGATGGATCGGTGTCGCCCGGTGTTGCCAATGACGTTACGTTTTGTTCACCGGACCTTACAATCTGTGATTTTTTTTTTTTTTTTTCTTAAGCGTTACATAAAAAGCAATGTCCGTTGCAACCTACCCTACCAAATGACGAATTGAAAACTCGCATTGTGCACACCCCGTCGACACGATTACAGGTCGACCTGCTTCGGCAGGTTTATGAGGAATTAAAATATCGCTTAGACGTGCGTCGTGCGTGCAAGGGGAGGTCACATTGAACATATGTAAATATTATACCTAAAACATTGTGTAATCGAAAAACTAATCCCAACCTGATTATTCAAATATTACAATAAACATAATAATTTGAAACGAATCATATCGAAACACACTATACATCTTTTTATTTTTTTTTTACACCTCCGGATAATGCGTTTATTGTAAAAACTAAAATACGAGCACCAAAAAAAATTAGTTTTGTTTTTTTATTTAAGTCCGTAAATAACGAGTCAGTACCATTTGAATGCTTCAACACTTGAAAAAGTTCGACACCGGAAAATGGTTTTTTTCTTCTTTGCTAATGAGTTTGCTACTTTGTGCGAAGCAACAGCGACGTTTCGGCCGAATTTATTTTGATTATTAAAAACATACAGACTATCGGTTCGGTTTTAACTTTATTGTGTCGTAAACATTAAAGTTTTGTTCGGAAACTTTAAATCGAAATCTCCGTGTTCAGTTCGATAATTCCATTCTAAGTGTCCACGTTTGAATACTCAATGAGTGTCACTCGCCTCTGATGTTAACAAAAACAAAAAAAAATTCCAAATTCCATTCCTGATTTATAATGGTAAGTTTACACGCGTTTTATTCGCGTCCGTTCGATTACTGTAAGCATTTAAAATTCGAAATAAATTCGGAACGTAAACGCGATAACGTACGGAACACACAATTTTACTACACGTTTGCACGTGATTAATCGACAGACGAGTTATAACCGACCTTAACTATTTCGACTATGACGATAGACCGATAATAGTGAATTTCTCGAATACAACATAGGAATTCGCATTATTCGATTTATCTATTACGCGATCGACCTATTCCCCTCGTAAGATCGATCAGTCGATCGCAATCCACCGATTGGCGTTAAGTCACGGAATAGGAATTTCGCGTAATTCCCCGAGGAAATTCTATCGGACAATAGAACAATGTGCGGGAGTACCTTCTAAATTCGGAGAATTCGGGATGTCCCCGGTGGCTGTGGTTTTTATATTTTTTTTTAACTTAAAACATAAAAAAAAAAAAAAAAAAAAAACGATATACGGGTAGCTATATACGTATATATATATATGTTAGCTCAGAAACACGACTTTAATTGCTCTAAGCCGGTATTTATTTTCTTCTCGACGTTTTTTTCTTTTTTTTTTTTTTATTATTATTTCAAACTTTAAACTGCCGGGAATCTCGGAAAATATCCGCACCCGTCATTTCCCGCAATTATATTGTTATATAGGTACGATTAGATAAAAAAAAAAAAAAAAGCCCGACGAAACTTTATATACTATCGTTTTTATTGTTCAAAATAAAGTTCTTTACGGGAATAAAAAAAAAAAAAAGGAAATAAATAACTATAAAATTATAGTAAAAAAATCGGTCGGATAATTACACGTTGTTTTCGTGTCACATCCAAAATCATAAAATATTTTTTTTGTTTTTTAACGCCGATATCTAAAATAATACCGTAGCCTCGCTGTGTATCAGAATTATAATTTGTCGTACGGTTCCCGTATACTTTATAACGGGTTCGACGCTATAAATATTCATAGTCATTTTTAATGTTATTATCATAACATTTAATATTATTTCAGAATTTGGTCCGTCCATTGTTATTCCAGTTGGTTTGATAATATTTTTTTTACTCATAAAAAGCACTCACCGCGAATCGTATAAAAACAGACACTGCCGATGTATTGTTTCCCTGCCCTCCCCCCGAGAAAATACAAAAGTTTTCCCAAGTGCCAAGTTTGTGCATATTTCCGTTGTCTAAACTTTAAATAGTCACCATAAAAACCATTAAAAAAAAAAAAAAAAAAAAACCCCAATCGATATTCATATATGTATATATAACTACGACAATGTTTAGATTTTATGAGTATTTATTCGTTGCATTTTCATATCGACATTAATAACGGCCTTAAATTATTTTTTATTGCGAGTTAATATCACGAAACGGTATAAAAATATCGTAAAAAAAATATTCGCCATCCCCGTGCCTTTAGGAACTTATTTTATAAACGACTGGATTCGTTTATGATGTGCAAAAAAAAAATCACACACATATAAAAAGTAATCGTCCCGTTCTTACGTGCTTGAATAATGGATTTATTCAAAATTATTTATTCTTTTTACGACAGAAGAGTTTAGGGGTCCCCCCCCTCTCATTCCAAAATAAATAAAACATTCTTAGCATATTTTATTCGCCATAAAACGCCTGAAGGCAAGAGCCTTCTCTCGTATTTTGAATTTGACGGTTTAAATAAGTTAATAGCAATTGCCTAGCCAAAAACAAAACACTATTATTGGTTTTTGATAAAACACAGAAATAACGAACCCTTTCAACGACTCATTTGTTACTATTCGATAACATTCGTGTAATTTTTTAATTTATTTATATCGTATATATATTTTTTTATAAAAAGCTCGAGTATACACTTCTCAGTGTAAAAAAAAAAAAAAAAAAAAAACGGGCGTTTTATAATCGGCCAGGTTGTCTGGTCACGTCGCTCGCTGATCGTCGGAGACAGTAACGCAGCCGGATTCCACCGGGTGTCATGCCTTTTATCGTTTCCCGGTCACCGAACGTGATGACGCGTCTTTCTCTTCCCGGGTCTTTGCCCCTAGATGACAATTAAAGTTTTGCACAGTCCGCCTCGGCGGGATCTTCGCTGCTCGTCCGGGCTGACCTACGGTTCTTGGTTCTTCTGGTATTTGAGTTGTGGAAAAGGTTCGATGAAACGAGTTGTAAAGAAATGAGATCGAGAGCGTGAAACGAGAACCTACCTTTAGCTGTCCTAAATCGTCTCCGTATTGTTTCACGCTGCGCGCCGCTGTTATTTCGTCTGGGTTTCGAGGAGGGAGGTTATCGATAGCTCCCGTACTCCCTTAACCATAGGTACCCCCTTGTCGAGTCGTTTTCCCCGCCGGGTAGTCTCGTTTTCGGCCATTTTCGAGGTTAGAGCCGGTGTTGTATTTTCCGTCCCGTCAGTCATCGCGTTACTGTAACTCTTCGGGAATTGTGTCTTATTATGACTGAGGACCCGTTCTTGTCAATGGCGCCACCTCCCGAGGCTGTGCTACGGAATGCGCGGAGGGATATCGTCCCCTTTGTAACGGTCGCTCCTCATTGGTCGAGACGTTCACGAGTGACGACTGATCCCGTGTTACGGACTCTGTCTTAGCCTCGCGAATTATTGGGTAATAATAAATAATGCTGGACTCGTAACAAGGATGCTTTGCGCGTCATAGGATAGGTACGCGTGTGCGTAGTTCGTTGTACGAAGACTAAGTAAAGACAAGGGACCGACAAGCCGATTAGAATAAGAACTTCAAACGTGTAAGAATTGCACGTGCAATTAGCAAACAGGGCACAAACAGCGACCGGACGTCGCGTCTTATCAAATCCAAGAGCCGCGCAAGTGCCACGAAGACTACGGCCATCACCGCCCGGAGCGATTCAGAGTCAGTCAATCGGCCAGTCGTCAGTCAGAGTCAAGTTCAGAGAGAGGCGTCAACGTCAAGTAAACCCATCGTGTCATTCCGAAACGCTTAGAAACCTTTACAAATCGACCCGGGTTTGGTAGCTCAATATATTAAATTGTAAAATATCTTAAATTCAAATAGTTTAATGTAAATAACTATCGTTGATTTAAGTCTCGATTTACATTTTCTACCCGTTTCTAACTGGTACGCAACAGTAGTCCGACAGTTCGAGGTCGGAGTTACAATTTGCAGTGATGACCTTCAAATAGATCATTTTGGAAAAGGCGCGTGTTTCTTTACGGAATGCCTCGATTTGCCTTTTCTTTCAGCCCGCGTGTACTTTACTCGAAACAAATTTTTTTTTTTTTTTGTTGGAAATTCTCAACATTTCAATTCCTAGGTACCTTTAGAGGACTTTTTTCTCCCTCGGAAAACACATTTGCTGTTGGTAAACTTGCGCCGAATCGTTCGCGTCGTATATTAATATAATCCCGGATTTTTTCCGCCGGTTATACTATACAACGAATCCGGGAATTGCTGATAACAAATGACAATAATTGCCGTCGGTTTTTTTTTTATTTTGTTGATAACCCAGCGAAATACGCTCAACTAAAAAGCGTTCCCCTCAGAGTCGGTTTTTGATCGCGATGATTGATCATCGCGTACGATAAATTAACCGAATTGCCCTGTCGTTGTAATTTCCCACCGGCAACCGGGCGGAATGGCCCGCGACACGAAGTGCGTCCGATTTTTCAAAACCATTTTTTTAACCAATTCGCAAATTTATTATTTCATTGCGTATTCTAATAGCAATTAAACTCCCCGTTAACGTTTCTACTCTTTTTTTTTTTTTTTTTGCCACTCTAATTTATGTTTGGCCGATGATTTATAACAATACTATCGGATTATGTATGTGCGTCCAAGGAGCGGTAATAATATTTCACTCATTGTCGGTGCTCTATAATGATATTGAATAATATGATTAAAAGTTTAACGTCACAACTGCAGTTGTAAAATGTTTTAATTGCTTCGAATATTTATCACGTTATGCCCGTATATTATATGGAATTTATAAATCTCTGCTCGTCAATTCTGTCAACCGTTATTAATTTCATAAGCAAGGTAAAAAAAAAAAAAAAAAAAAAAAAAATAATAACAATAATAAAGCCTACACAGCTGGTGGTGTCATGGTGGTGCGATTGGAGGACAACGGCGTGGGCTGGAGGTTGTATTAATAATTTTATTACAGGGCAATTTGTTTAAATCCAAAAAGCAATGATAAATAATCGGCAAACGGAATAGTACGGTTCCTAGCAGAGCTCGGATAAAACGGTTTTTTTTTTTTTCTTCTTTTTTTTTTTTTTTTAGTAATCCAGTTAACCGAAACCGGGAATGATTTTTCTAGTAGACTCGTCGTCGCATACTATACAATATTTTCATCTTCTAGAGTTATTTTATTTCGTGGTTTAACGACGTTTTCATTTTTCCGTTCGATTTTGTCCATACAATAAAATCAATAATTGTCTCCTTATTGTAACGGTTTTTTTTTTTTTTTTTTTGCATACGACATGACAATGGCGTACAAATATACGAATAACATACAATAACAACAGTTTATAACAGTGTAACGTGTAACGTTGTATAAAGAAATAAATACATTCCGATAGTAGTAATAAACTCGTGCGCTATAAACGGACGGTCGGGGTTTACGTAGCCAATTTAGACGCTTCCTCGTCGCCCTCGCGTATCCGGGCGGTCCTAAAAAAAAATACGCCCAATAGTTCGGATCTGACTTCAATCCGCGGTGAGCCGAGTTTATTCGCCCCCCCCCCGTCTCATTCCCCGACCGTACGCTAAACAATTGCACTCTCCCTGTCCGGGGTACCAAGACGGTTAAGAGCAGTTCATATGGCTCAAGTCCAGAGTGTTATTAGATGGTGTACTCGACGAGTACTATTCCATCCCTCCGGTATGTATTCCGTAAGTCTTCAAATCGGTATTGAAGAAAAAAAAAAAAAAAAAAAAAAAATTAAATAATAATAAAGAATCACCGATTAATCCCTTTAATCTATTTCGGACTCGGCGCGCGCGAGTTTATATTATACGGACGCACTCGTATTATTAAAGACGTCGTCGTCGCCGTAAAATATTAATACGAATTATGCGTAAAGAATTTAACGATAACAATACAACGCGTACAATGGAATAATAAAATCACGTGGTAGAAATCTGTACGGTCAGGTTAGAACGGCGAATCGACCTAAGTCTATTTTTTTTTTTTTATCGTCCGTATAGGACGATAAAAATTATATATATATATATATATATATATATAATGATCTGGATTTGAGTTGACATAACGCGCGAACAATATTAATATTTTGTTTATTCGAAATTGGAGAACATAAATTTCTATAACTATTACGACTACAATGTTCCTAATACGTTACTTATCCCCGGTATTATTCGATCAAATCTATTTTACGAGAAAAAAAAAAAAATACCTCACTGAGAAAACACAACGGACATTTGTAAACAACGTATCCGTTTTTTTTTTTTTTTTTAGAATTTCTCAACGGAAGAACATTTTTAAGTAGGTTAGGTGAGCTACTCCCCTAGCGGTATTTCCAGACTTTTAATTTTAAATATTATTCGTTTTTTTTGTTTTAGTATTTTTAAATCCGGATCACAGGTGGTTGGATTTCCTATGTTCCGAAAAAACCTAAAAGTTTACTCGTAACAGTATCAATTACGAACACACGCGGTCCTTTCGTTTAAAAAATTATTATAATTATTATGGTTTTCAAAAAAAAAAGTTTTTCGGTAATGAAAAAAAAAATAAATTCCACCCAAACCGTGTTTCACACACGAAAATATAATTATTGTTTTAGCATTTAATCGGCGGCGATAAAGGTGTTTGCCAAGGACTGTTGAATTATTGAAGTACACTTATGGTATTCTTATTAGTATTTTTTTTATTTTAAGCGTAGTGAACCATAGGATCAACTGTTGTCAATTTATCTATTTGATGTTTTTTTGTGTCTGACTGTGGACATTTTTTCAACCAGAAATAATTCATCTACTTAATGATCGGTATCTGGTAACACATTTTGTCTAGTCGGTGCATATGGGAATTCGTTTTTTTTTGAAATTTTTTTTTAATAATTCGATAAAACCCGGGAATATTTACGAAATAACGTTTTTTCGTTAGTTATTGCAATTAAGTTCAAAATAATTGTAGAGACTCTGGCATTGTCACTAAATACTTATATGAAATCTTTCTAGACGTGGCAAATTTTTCAAAATATTCTACAGTTTTTTCATTCGGTTTGAACGTTTTTTGACACAACATTCGTCTATAATTTTTTTTTGTTTATGAACCAATGAAAATATCGAAATTTTCAATCGTTTAAAGTTTAAATTTCAATGAAAACCGTAAAATCACAGCATTTCTCGTGACTACGGATTATATAATGTCTGACAATAAAACAAATGCTTTTGAACGAAAAAACATAATTTGAATTTATTTTAAGGTTAAACTAATATGATTTTCATATATCGCGTAGAAATATAAACTAAATTATCTTAAATATGTAAACACATCCTGACTTCCGTACTTCGCACCTACAATGGCGGGTCACAAACGGTGCGAAGTATTTCCGCCTTTTTTATACTCGATATTGTTTGTATTTACGTGACGTGGCCCATATAAAAAAACACTATTGCGTGTTCGTACAATCAAATTGTATTTGTCATTTTTGTCCTATCCAAACAAACTCTACGGAATTCCATCGCACTGAAAAATCGTATTTGTCGGCATGCCGTTTCAGAGTTGAATTGACGATATCGGAAAATTCTAGATTTAGATGAAAAGTACGGTTTTACTGTTAGATTAGGTTATATATTGTGTTTTGTCCAAATCGAGAAATCGACGAAAACGGTTTAAGTCGACAGTCTTTGCCGTAGTCGCACACGCAATCATGGCAAATGTCATTCGAGAAACGCGTGATAAATATGAAAAAAAAAATAGTACACAGAATGTTCGTGATTTTTACCAATGTCATCAAAATTTAAACTTGTCACGAAAAAATGAAGAAAAAAAAATAAAATAAATTGTGACATATTTCGCTCAACTTATTGTTATTATTATTATATATATATTTTTTTTAATAATAACTTTTGATGACCTAACCTTGTAATAAAACTAAATCTATTTTGTCGAAACGTGGCGTTGTTGCATAAATATTTCAGTTGTCTAAAGTTTTTTTTTTCTTCTTTTTTACCGTATCCCTAGTAGTAGAAAAATAACAAATAATTTGGTAAAAAAAAAAAAAAAAAGAAAAGAAAAACGATCTCTTCAATGCTGCAATTGGGTAAAACACGGTACAAGAAATCTTCTCTAAAGTTCCCGATCAAGGCACACAATCTAATCCGAAAAAACGTCCATAAGAAAATATAAAAATTATTAAACGCCAAATTGGCATTGGTGAAATCGATGAAAACCAGACAGATTGACGGAAATAAATGAAATTTCAGGTTAGGAGGCAAATAGAAAAACGGACGAAAACTAACACGTGTCGAATGATTTGATTTTCTCCGTGAGATTTTCGATATTTCCCCTCGGATTTCCCGGCACAAAGTCGTATAGGTAATATTCCGGTGTTTCCCGCCGGACTCGGGGGGAGGGGGGGGAGTGGCAGTGAGTGTGTCCAGGGCTAAATTTTCCGCTTTTATCGAGGATTTCGAGCGCGTGTGTGACGTTATGACGGCCACAACGGACGGCGACAACAATGGTCGGGCGATAAATTAATAACACACGTCCCGAGCAGCTTAAATAACCGTCGTAAATCTCGTAACGGCCGAGTCTCTCCACTAGCCGCCCGCCACCAGCCGATCCTTTTTTGTTTTACGCCGTACTGGGATATCCAGTTAGGCCCGTCTGAAAAACATCGGGAAAATGACAATAAAATATAATAATAATAATAATAGTAATATCGCCAGGCGTATATTACGTTCGCGACAACGTTCCGCCGACCGACATTATAAATATCGGACAAAGTGCGGCCTCGGGCTTCTGTATCCGTTACGGTCCTGGCGAGCCGGAGGTCTCGAAACGAACGCCAAAACGAAAACTTCGGTCTCCGGGAGACATCCGAGTTGGTTATTAATTAAAATAATACGTTTACGGGATATTTCCGTTCGAATATTATTATCGAATTATGTCGGATGATCCGACGTTCGCGTTCCGTTGAAGCCGGAGGCCTTGTACCCCCCCCCCCCGAGCCCGGGCAACTAAATGAATAATATAAACTTCGACGTGGCTAAGTCAATTGAAAAAGTAAAAAAAAGTTAACGAATTACGCGTTCGAAGTCAATAGTTTTATGGATTAACCGAGTTAACAGTTCGAGGTTAGTTTCAGTTATTGCACGGAGATATTGTGAAAATTGTCAACTGCGCGCGCCTAAGAAGTCGGGTACGCCGGAAATACAAACACGGACGCGGGCTTGTACGGAACGCTACGGCCGGCGTTTATTTTGTCGAACTAACGAGAAACGTAAAAATGTACGGAAAAAAAAAAAAAAAAAAAATGAAAATACATATGAATTAATATTATGATTAAATAAACGCGATCAAATATTCATTAACAGATTGTTAACCGGGCACACGGCCGCGTCCGTATTACGTGAATCGTAAATTCTACGAACGCCCAATGATAAATTTAAATTTGTTTTAAAATCGAAGCTCCGCACGCGTATCGATTAAACAACAACAACAAAAAAAAAAAAAACCCCCGTTCACTAGTAAAAAATATATATACAGATAAAACACATGTCCCGGGCCTAACAAAGATAACGCCGTTCTTCTATTAAAAACTGACTTTATTCATCAACACAATCACTCCAACGCCGCTCTAACATTTCAATACCGTTCCATTAGAATTATATATTTTATGCTTCAAAATAGGCCTCAGTTTCATCGGTAACTTGGTTCGACCGAAATTTCTTACCGGCCAGCATTTTTTTTTTTTTTTTGAGATCTACGAATAGCCAGTAGTCTCTGGGAGCCGAATCTGGAGAATACGGTGGATCCGGAAGCAATTCGATGTTTAATTCACGTAGTCTTGCCATCGTTCAGATCAGTGTTTCCCAACCGGTGGTCCGCGGGCCAGAAAAATTTTAATTTGTTTTAAAACCTAAGCTCCGCACGCATATCGATTAAACGATAACCCTCCCCCCCCCCTTCACTTGTAAAAAATATACACATAAAACACATGTCCCGGGCCTAACAAAGATAACGTGGTTCTTTCATTAAAAAATAGACTTTATTCATCAACATAATCTCGATCGAGAGCCACACAATCACTCCAACGTCGCTCTAACATTTCAATACCGTTCTTGTAGAATTATATATTTTTCGCTACAAAATAGGCCTCAGTTTCATTGACCCTAACCACTTCGTTCGAGCGAAATTTCTTACCGGCCAGCATTTTTTTTTTTTTTGAGATCTACGAATAGTCAGTAGTCTCTGGGAGCCGAATCTGGAATATACGGTGGATCCGGATGCAATTCGATCTTTAATTCACGTAGTTTTGCCATCGTTTAGATAAGTGTTTCCGAACCGGTGGTCCGCGGTCCCATAGATTTTTTCTTCGATTTCTATTACGAATTAATTAAGATTTTTTTTTTTTTTTAAATAGCGCACATAAAATTACGACTTATTCAGGAACCGTATAATATTGTACGGTTATCTTATCGTTGTTGCTGTTGTTAACCGATTGCCACGCAGTATGTTTTTAAAGAAATTAAACGTTTATAGTTTGGTTTTGTTTAGTGATTTTTTTTTTTTTTTTTTTTGAGAATCTTGTTTTCGAAATCGCACTGAGTAAATTATTTAGTATAGTAAAGCGTAATTATATATTAGCGAAGTATGGTAATAAAACGTCAAGTAAAATCATAAAAATTAACATTTTTCGATAAAATTTGTGTATTCTGTTTGTTTATGAGCAAAAAAAAAATGGTATTCCTAGTTTTCGTGAAACTGTGGTGGTCCGTGGCGGTAAAAAGGTTGGGAAACACCGGTTTAGAACCACCAAGACATTGTTGCTTATGCTCAACAGTGAGCAAACTTTGAACAGAGGTTTCTCATGGAAAAATTATCGTGCAATATAAAGCCAACACGTTCTTTTGATGTCATCTAACTCGTGCAACTTCACCTTGCGACCGTTCAAAACGATTTTTTTGGATTTGTTCCAATGTTTTCCGGTGTTACCGTCCCATTTCGACGTCCGCTGCGTTCTGCGTCATCAGTGTCCCTACGACCACGTTCGAAGTAAGCATACAAACGTTTTTTTTTTTTTTTTGTTTCCGATGAAGCCCGGTCCCCATAACACGGTTCAAGCCATTTCATCGGTTGAACGGTATTCGTTCCCACCGAGAAGCAATTTTTAAATGTAAAACACGAAATTGTTTTTGATCCATTATGGTGAAAATAACAAACGTAGCGTCGTTCTTAGCACGATAACTGACACACTTACGAACAGATTTTCGTGAACTTTTAACAGTTGTTGTTTGCCGGTTAGTACCGGCGGAATATGAGGTGAATTCCAAAGCGTTTAGTTCCATCTATGTATCAGGCCCGGGACTTTTTAGCCCGCGTGTTATGCGTTTAAACTACGGGTTTGTTTGAACAAACTCTAACGGTGTACATTTCGAAATTACCTCGTCGTTTATTACAGTCATGTTGAGAAAAAAAAATGACTCGACTGTATTGACTAAACCCGCACATGTTTTCAACGCGTTAATTGTCCACCGTCGATGTACTTTTCATATTGTCGAACAGCGCGTGTCGTACAATACACGCGCGGTATTTAAAAAAAAAAAAAAAACGCATAGAGCCCGGTCGCTTACCCCGTCGCAGCGCGCGCGTGGGTTTCATCGTGCAAACCGAGGGCGTGGGATAATTACTTTTTACGCCATTAAAATGTGTATACTCACCCCGTGTTCGATAGTCAAATAATTGTGGTTGGTTTGATTTTTTCTTTTTTTTTCCATCAATATAGATTTAATAGAATTCATAGTAAAATAATCAAATCGCCAATATCAGTTCAATTCGGGTCAATTCAACTATTTCGAGTTTTACGTCGATTTTTACATATTTGTATAGTTTGCAATTGTAATAATAACGCAAACGATATGATATTGGAAATCGAAAATCGTTTTTTTACACGACGTCGGAAACACACTCCCAGGGTACATTTTATTTCTATAAAACAGTCATTATGAAATTTTACGAAATTTCCAACACCGGGATGGTTTTAGTTCACCGTTTTCCCTAATAAAATAATACACGAACACCGATCGATTGATCGTCATCGGAATTACGATAGGATATATTCGGGATTATCTGAATTGTTAACCGTAAATGTATAATTCTTCGTCCGGGCTCAAACCCGCCAGTTCTCCGTTCGAATCACGTTCAGAATGAATACGGAACGATCGCCGGCGCTTACCGATCCGCTTCCTGATATTGCGCATTCGTTTTCTTCTAGAAAAATGTTTCTATTCGTCTGTTTTTTTTTTTTTTAATCCGCCAGTTTCAAATTTAAAAACGATTTAATAATCAAGTTAAACCGCGATCACTACTTTGTACACAGTGTGCGTATAGTATACTCGAATCGAACTCTTTTTTATGGTTACCACGTGTTTAAATATATAAATTGTTTATTATTGAGAATTACGATTATTTAGAGAGCAGTTTTTAAAATGCTTTAATTAAGTGATTTCTACTTTCGCGAGGCCGGATTCGGGAGAGCTGGCCACATATATATATATATACGGACATGGGTTTCCATAATTTTTTAGACTTACTGTCGATGCGATGTACGGGCGGACCGCTGGTATCATACATTAGGTGAGGTTAAGTTAGGATTCTGGAGAGCTGGCTATATATGCGGACACGGGTTTCCGTAATTTTTTGATTTACTTTTAGCCGCGCAGGTACTAATTTACTAGTATTTAAATGTAAACGATTCCTATGACCGCGGCCGACGCGCTCGTCCGACGACCGCTTCGAGAGCGGTTAATAGCTAAATATTCAGTTTTTTTTTTTTTTCAAAGTTCGACATTTTTCAATTACTGTGCGACACAAAATGATTTCGGCAAAAGTATCGTTCGCACAGTAGAAAGACATACAATTGGCTGAATGCGTGTTTCTATACTGCATTATTAATTTTTATTAAACGAGATGTTAAATATAATTTATTTTTTTTTTTTACCCATTATTTAAAAATTAATATTACATAGATACTGTAGAATAGAAATCATACAAACAATATAACAAAATACAATATTATGTTACAGTACCTCAGCGTGACTGCTAGTTTGTCAGCAGAAGTTATTGGTTTTATAATTTTCACGCTTGTGTTGGTTTTTATGTCTTCCTCGACTGCGTTCAATACACGGTTAAATCGATCTCAGCCTAATCTGAAAAATTCCCTGAATTTGGTTTCGTCTCGCCATAAATGTTTTTCAATCGGGACACTGAAAAATCATTCCATGCATTTAATTTTAATTTATTTTCAGAACGTATTTCATTATTGTTTGTTTCTGCTCCTTCTACTTGTCGTTATAGATGTAGTTTTAAAATACATTTTTGTATTTGTTTTTTTTTTTTTTTTTGTTAAGGACAAAACTAATATTAATAATAATAATAATAATAATATTTTATCAACACGACTAACCAAAGAAGAGGCCTCGGATACAACTGCGTGTACACGTGCCCGGCGTTAACCTCCTGACGCGTACATACGGGTCGCGCGCTCGCATCGCCGCTCGTGGTGGTGGCGACGGCGGCGTCGTTCAAACGGCCGCGGCCCCGTCCGCCGGGCGGCCGTTATACCGAACGGCCGGCGGCTATTACAATTTGAACAGTGCGAAACTGCGAAACTACGAATTTCGCTATTTATCGCCCGGCCGGAAAACGTTCGCGTGCCCCTCGACGTTAAATTCTAAACGCGTCGGTATTACGGTACGGTATTATAAACCGTATTGTCCGACACCGTGAGACGAGCACCGTGCCCAAACGCGACATATTTCATTTTCGCCTCGTCGTCCCGGTCCCCCCGGACCGCGATTCGTATACTACTGGGGGGGGCGTTTGGATACGGGCCGCGGCAGGACCGGCCGACGAGTTCAATGCGGTCATTAGCCTGTGATACGTTAAGAACAGGCCGTAATAAGTGGTATATTTTAAAACGGTAATTTTCGTAATTTTATTCGTAATCGCGGTCCGGACAGGTGTACACCGTGGTTTTGTCGTGCTTGCGTGTTACGAAAATAATCGTCCCGCGACCGCTTCTGCAAATTCCTCCGATAACAACTTTTTTCTGTAGCGATGAGGCCCATTTTCGTCTTTCTGGAACTGTAAATAACTGTAAAATTTTCGATACAGGGCTACAAATAACCCACGGCAGCTCCATGAAAGACCACTCCACTCTACTAAAGTGACAGTGTGGTGTGCTGTGTCCCATTTTGGGGTGACCCTCCCCTTACTTTTTTGAGGACCGTCACTGTCACGTCCGCCCGTTATGTTGTGACGTTGGAAACTCATCTGCGGCATAGGTTCGTATACACTTCGGCGGCATTCCACGTGCCCAATCCGTTCCTTCTGCTGACACTATCGAATTGTGGATACGGCATTTGGAAGAAACTGCAAGTACCCTAAGTAGACTTGGAGCACACAGAACGGTAAGAACCCCCGAATATGTGCAGTTGGTTAGAGAGTCAATTGAGCAGTCACCGAGACGCTCAGCCCGGAAACACGCCGTAGCTTTGGGAATCTCAGACCGTTCTTTGAGGAGAATTCTTCACGAAGATTTATCATGGCTGAAGAACACGATTTGGGAGATGTATGGTTTCAGCAAGACGGAGATACAGCGCACACAGCTAGAATTTCACTTGCTGTCTTGCGACAAATGTTCCCTGGGCGGTTAGTCTCTCTGAGAGGAGACATAGCACGGTCGCCAGATTTAAGCAAGTGTCCGGGGCTGCCTTAAGGATAAGGTTTTCAGACTTCGCCCAAATACCATAGGAGAAATTAAACAGAAAATCGCCGTGGAAGTCGAGGCCACACCAGTCGAAATGTGCGGAAAATCATATGAGAGCTTCAGAGATCGTCTACAACAGTGTATCAATGCTGGACGGCCGCCATCTTGGGGATATAATTTTCAAAAAATTATTTTTAAAAACGGGATTGAATACTGATTTAATTAGAAAAAAAAAGACCTTTTCTCTAAGTTTTACTGTTCGTTATTTATAGCCCATCGAAACTCGTCAGTCGGTTTTGCCGCACCCTGTATAATATTCGATAAATAACGCCGCGGCCGAGCTCCCGTCGAACCGGTTGGCTGGCAGCCCATTTTATTTCCGCGTGACCGGCGGCCAAACCCGGACACCGACAAGAGAAAACGTATGAAATTCGAAATTCAAAAAACGAGCTCGACTCCCCCTCCCCCCGCCCACCGGCGACCATTCGCTGGAATTTGTCCAAAACGTTGGTTCGTAGTTTTTAAATTATTTTTTTTTTTTTTTTTGGTGAATCTACGGGCCGGTACCACTAGGGGGATCTAGAAACATTACGGTGATAACGAAAATCTATTTTTGTTGTGTAGTCGAAAAAGAGATATAAATCTGTATAATAGTGTGACGCGTCCCGTATATCAACTTTGTGCCCAGTTGTCCCGACAACAAATATACGGGACGCATTTTTTTTTAATTCTGTCCCGTATTGATCGTGTTTTTTTCATCTTACTGTAAATTTACTAACATATCAGCAATCGTCGTCTTATTCATTGGCAATGCCCGGCACGAATGCTATGGGTGGAACGGTTTGTTCCACCTTTAAATGTGCTGTGGAAAAACATAATAACCTAAAACCGTCGAAAAGAAAAACGTTTTTTTTTTTTTTATCAAATTACGATTAATCGTTGTGGAAACGCATATGAAAAACTGTCGGTGTAATGAGTTTCAAAGTAATTGATTGAAAGAAACTGTATATTACTCGATGCACTTAGTTCAGCGCAATAGTACTCCGAAAATATCAGAAGAAGAAATTTACCAGCATCAAAATATATATATATTTTTTTTTTTAATGTATTTTCGTATACAATTTAATAATTTTGTTAATATTTCAAAACTGTTTTCCGGCCCGCATGTAATTCGTTTTTATTTTTTTCTTTAATATTATTACATTTACTTGGATGGTAACTAAAGCGTACCCCACTGTATAAGACTTAAAATCGAACGGCAAAAAAAAAATAATATAAATTAAAATTCGAAACACACTCGATCGGAAGTTTAATAATTGAATTAATCAATTATTTCGTATAAAGGGAATTAATCTGAAAGTCATTGCGGGACGGGGGGGGGGAGTGAGGCCAGCAGCAATGTGCGTGTATGTTTAATCACTGGCCGGTCAATTATCCGGGAAAGGCGGTCACGACGCGGACGGGGTTGGCGGAGCCGAGCGAATAACACCGCGGAGAAAATAACGACGAGGCGGGCACGCGAGACGAGAAAACGTATTCTTATGGGAGCGCTGCAATTTCCATAAATTGAATTAAAAGTTCCCGGACCAGTGAGTTATTTTACAGCGGTATTTATGAACAACGAATAAAAAAAAAAAAAAAAAAAACGTTAATTTGTACGTACGACATACGATCAGTTGTATTCGTCCGTGTCGGAGACGTGACGCGCCAACACGATTTTTAACGGATTTAAATACAATTTGGTAATGTGCAATTCGTTTTACTATCTAAACCGGCGTTTTCCAAACTTCGACCACAATATTTTATAGGTCGCGGGACCACCTCAATTTTACGAAAACTAGGAATACCTTTTTTTTTTTTGCTCGTTAACAAACAGAATACACAAAATTTATAGAAAAATGTTCGTTTTTTTCTTATTTTACTTGACATTTCATTACTATACTTCGCTAATATATAAATACGCTTTACTATACTAAATAATTTACTCAGTGCGATCGTTTTGAACGGTCGCAAAGTGACGTTGCACGAGTTAGCTGACATCAATAGAACGTGTTGGCTTTATATTGCACGATAAATTTTCCATGAGAAAGCTCTGTTCAAAGTTTGCTCACTGTTGAGCAAAAACAACAACGTCTTAGTGGTTCTAAACCGATGTTTCCCAACCTTTTTACCGCCACGGACTACCTCAATTTCACGAAAACTAGGAATACCTTTTTTTTTTTTGCTCATTAACAAACAGAATACACAAATTTTATCGAAAAATGTTAATTTTTATGATTTTACTTGACATTTTATTACCATACTTCGCTAATATATAATTACGCTTTACTATACTAAATAATTTAGTCAGTGCGATTTCGAAAACTAGATTCTCAAAAAAAAAAAAAAAAAAAAAATCACTTAACAAAACCAAACTATATACGTTTAATTTCATTAAAAACGTTCTGCGTGGCAATCGAACGAATAACGAGCGCACACTGAATCAATATCCATCGGTACTCATAAAGTATAATTATATAAGAAACAATGTTTGCAATCGACATAATTATTACCGGTCGCTATAATAGTGGAATTTATTACTCTGAGTACATACACACTTATAAAAGTGGAAAATACTTATCGGTCTACAGCAGCAACAACGATATGATAACCGTATAATATTATACGGTTCCTGAATAAGTAATTGATTTTTTGTGCGCTATTTAAAAAAAAAAAATTACAATAATTAATTCGCAATATAAATCGAAGAAAATATCTATGGGACCGCGGACCACCGGTTGGGAAACTCTGATCTAAACAATGGCAAAATTACGTGAATTAAAGATCGAATTGCATCCGGATCCACCGTATTCTCTAGATTCGGCTCCCAGGGACTACTGGATATACGTAGATCTCAAAAAAAAAAAAAAAAAAAAAAAAATGCTGGCCGGTAAGAAATTTCGATCAAACAAAGTGGTTACCAATGAAACTGAGGCCTATTTTGAAGCATAAAATATATAATTCTACAAGAACGGTATTGAAATGATAGAGCGGCGTTGGAGTGATTGTGTTGCTCTCGATCGAGATTATGTTGATGAATAAAGTCAATTTTTTAATGAAAGAACCGCGTTTTCTTTGTTAGACCCGAGACATGTGTTTTATATGTATATATATTTTTTACTAGTGAGGGGGGGGGGGGGTTATCGTTTAATCGATATACGTGCGGAGCTTCGATTTTAAAACAAATTAAAATTTTTCTGGTCCGCGGACCACCGGTTGGAAAACTCTGATCTAAACGATGGCAAAACTACGTGAATTGAAGATCGAATTGCTTCTGGATCTATCGTATTCTCCAGATTCGGCTCCCAGAGACTACTGGCTATTTGTAGGTCTCAAAAAAACTGTATATATATTTTTTACTAGTGAACGGGGGGTTTTTTTTTTTTTTTTTGTTGTTGTTTAATCGATACGCGTGCGGAGCTACGATTTTAAAACAAATTTAAATTTTTCTGGCCCGCGGACCACCGGTTGGGAAACACTGATCTAAACGAGAAAAAGAAACTTATGATATTTAAACCAATTGGTTATTATCGATTGTCACGGTTAGACAATTATTGCGTGTCGATTAATGTTTTTCTCGGCGGTTTTACAGTTCCGTCATTCGTTACGAACTAGCGAACAAAACGAACGTGTTTAATTTCGCCCGTCGAAAAGTACTAATGGTTTTCAAAAGCTATTGAAGAGAAAAAAATGTCACATTTTTATTTTGTGAACGAAAATAGAAATTAAAAATGTCTATATTATCGCTAATTGAATAACCGGTCGATAAATTCGTCATACCTCAATGATAATTCAGACCTTCACGTCAAATCGATGATGAAAACATATTATCTATTCAATACAAATACGTAAAAAAAATTGCAAGTGTAAATGTACAACTAAACGAGTAGCTAATCAGTATGCTTTAAATTGCGGTTTTGAAATTATTTCTTTCGTATTGAAGGCAATGCAAATTTGTTCCTATCCTTCCAGAAACAGTTAATATTTTGTGAACATTTTTAGGTCTATTGTTTCTAACCTAGTCACAACAAAAATTAAAATCGAAAATTATCATTGTCGTTAATATGCTCGTCAATTGTAGATTTTTTCCCGGTTTTTACAAGGAATATAATAAAAAATACACCAACCAGAGACGTAATTCGTTCGGGAAAGGCGCTACACTTAAAAACTGTATCGGGATGCCTGGTAGAAAAGTTGTTCACGGACTGTAAAAAACAAAAAAAAACACGCATCGTAGTAAAACCAATACATTTGGTCGGCATCTGGAATTAAATATTTTTAAACGTGTATTCGTCCGACAAAACCAAAAACATTCAACAACCGAAACTCGAATAGGTGCCAAAACACGTGTCGCGGTTGCCATTTCAATAGTCAACGTTATTTTTTCTTAATCTTAACGTCAAAATATCGTACTTTATAGCTACGCAATTTGAACATCGGATTTCACTACGGAAATGTGATTAAACCGTACGCGAAATGCAATCGAACCTCGAGAACAATCGTCCGGACGGACGAATCGTTTGCGATTTCGTTTTGTGTTTTACATGGGCACACCACGGGTTATTGGTCATACGGGTATTGTTCCGATAAATAAACGAAACTTATAGATCCGAAAGTTTGATTAATTCGATTGTACACCGAGTAAGAAATGTATATGGCGGTTTTTTTTTTTTTTTATCGCGAATAGTGATGTTTACTGGACCGCACAGAACTGAGTGTGTCTCGCAGAAACTAATGGTGGTAATACGATCGGATGTATCATGATTATGTAGGAAATGCGAGGAGGCCGTTTATTTGTATTTTCTGCGGTTTATTAAATAATGTCAAAAAACCGTCGAGTAAACGAGAACGTTCGCACAAAAACTGTTTCTATAATTTTAAAAAAAAATTTCAGCGAATAGTAATTGCCAACACACGACACTTTACGTGAACACTTTCTAGACGTGGTACAATTTTCAACGATTTTCCGACGCATTTTGCGTGGTTTATGGCAATCCGACGGTTTCTAGTTTGCTGCTCTGTTTTACATTAATACGAATTTCGTTATTTATTTTTTACCGGCGTCTGAAGTGCACGTTCATGTCAAAATTTCGACGATTGTAATTTATTTCACGGTCCGAGACCGATGCGATTTTCGATTATAAATCGATCGGAACACGTTGGACAGGTAGTCGCTCAGAATCGTTTTTCGTATGCAATCGTTTGTTATTGCATACGGATATAAACTAATTCATCTCATACAACTCAGCCTCATTCCGATTACTACTTATCTACAGCTGTGCGGTTAAATAATATTACGGCTTTTTTGTTCACGACGACTCGTGTGGAATACCAACCGGACGTATTCAACGCGTCCCCGCACTCGTATTGCCCGTCCGATACGCCGGCGTAGAATTTTTTTTTAAGATTCCCAGTGACTTTATTTGCACCGCCCGTGTAGCAATTTTCACGATTTGAATTAAACACGTACGCGATTGCGTTGCATGGCCGGGCCCGCATTGAATTAGATTACGAGACGGAAATAATTTTAATCGCGTGCTCGCAGTCTTAAAAACGCGTGTGAATAATTACACGCGAGCATATCGCGCGCGGTCGTGCCGTACGTTTAATTTATCTCTGCGGACGATTAATGGAAAGTTCGGCCCTTGGAATCTGAACCGGCGTGACACGGTCGCAGTTCCATACTCGACGCGTCTGCGGGTACTTGAGCGTCGCGACACTCGGTACGGTTTCCGCGTTTTGCGTTCAGTGTTTGCGCGATTTTCGCATTCGTAATCGTTTTTTTTTTTTTCTACTAGTAAACTATCTCAATCCCATTCTAAATTGTTACGTTCGCTGATTTTTCACGTTGTTGTTACCAAAAATAACTCATGCGAAAATCTTATCTTATCTTTTATTGTATTTACATATAGAAATTAAGCGTGCGATGCAATCTAAATCTGCACAACTAATCATTTGATAAGAAAATGCTCATGTGTGTGATCCGGTCCAGATTAAAATATAGGATAGTTTTTATTTCTGTCGTTTATTTTTATTGCAAATTTAATGATTTATTATACGAAAATGGTTTTAAATGTACACAAATTAATAATGAATACGATACTAGGGATACAATTGTTGCTTAGTTACCAAAAATCGTATTCTTCTTCTTTTTTTTGTCCGGTTTTTAAAGGCCATTGATGCTCATAACCGCTACACAAATTTGCTTCCACCTGTATCTATCCTATGGCCCATCCGATTCATCTGTATTGCAGTACTGCTACAATGTTCGGTTTTTTAGATAGTTGTTGTAATTCTATATTGCTTCTACTTTCATATGTTTGTGTGATATTATTTCGTTTTGGCCCGTATATTCTTCTTAATATTCGTCTTTCAAAGATCGCTATTTTGTCTTCGTCTCTTTTGGTCGATGGCCATGTTTCACAAGCATATAGAAGAACTGGTCAAAAAATTACTTTATATAGTGTAATTTTTGTATTTAATTGATACTTGTTTTGATTTAAATATGTTCGTTATCCCATAATAGCATTTGTTCGCTGCAGTAGATCTTATATTAATTCCAAAAAACGTATTATTATTATTATTATTATTATTATTTTTTTTTTTTTTTTCGTTATTTATCGTTAGATATAAAAGCCAAATACCACTCGCTGGCTCACTGATCAACGTCCGGACCGATCCGCTGGATCAAAATACTTGAACTTTCTATGGTATACCGTATGTCGTATGGCGTGTGTGCCCGACGGCCTAAGAATGACAAACGGTAAACGATCATTTTCGTATTAACATTCAGTTTTCGTAAAATACCGCGTAAAAACCGCGATGGAACCGATCATGTTGGGCGAGGATAAATCCACGGGCAATTCCAAATCTTCGCAGGCTACGGCCGAATCTAAAAAAATTCTACGCCGGCGTATCGGACGGGCAATACGAGTGCGGGGACGCGTTGAATACGTCCGGTTGGTATTCCACACGAGTCGTCGTGAACAAAAAAGCCGTAATATTATTTAACCGCACAGCTGTAGATAAGTAGTAATCGGAATGAGGCTGAGTTGTATGAGATGAATTAGTTTATATCCGTATGCAATAACAAACGATTGCATACGAAAAACGATTCTGAGCGACTACCTGTCCAACGTGTTCCGATCGATTTATAATCGAAAATCGCATCGGTCTCGGACCGTGAAATAAATTACAATCGTCGAAATTTTGACATGAACGTGCACTTCAGACGCCGGTAAAAAATAAATAACGAAATTCGTATTAATGTAAAACAGAGCAGCAAACTAGAAACCGTCGGATTGCCATAAACCACGCAAAATGCGTCGGAAAATCGTTGAAAATTGTACCACGTCTAGAAAGTGTTCACGTAAAGTGTCGTGTGTTGGCAATTACTATTCGCTGAAATTTTTTTTTAAAATTATAGAAACAGTTTTTGTGCGAACGTTCTCGTTTACTCGACGGTTTTTTGACATTATTTAATATACCGCAGAAAATACAAATAAACGGCCTCCTCGCATTTCCTACATAATCATGATACATCCGATCGTATTACCACCATTAGTTTCTGCGAGACACACTCAGTTCTGTGCGGTCCAGTAAACATCACTATTCGCGATAAAAAAAAAAAAAAACCGCCATATACATTTCTTACTCGGTGTACAATCGAATTAATCAAACTTTCGGATCTATAAGTTTCGTTTATTTATCGGAACAATACCCGTATGACCAATAACCCGTGGTGTGCCCATGTAAAACACAAAACGAAATCGCAAACGATTCGTCCGTCCGGACGATTGTTCTCGAGGTTCGATTGCATTTCGCGTACGGTTTAATCACATTTCCGTAGTGAAATCCGATGTTCAAATTGCGTAGCTATAAAGTACGATATTTTGACGTTAAGATTAAGAAAGAATAACGTTGACTATTGATATGGCAACCGCGACACGGGTTCTGGCGCTTATTCGAGTTTAGATCGTTGAATGTTTTTGGTGAACTCCTCAAATTTTCTACCGGAGACAACTTGAGAAATCGATGATCGAAAGATTCGTTTCTGATAGGAAATACTATCACAGAAATGAAAAATCATCGCACGCGCATAATTGTGTTAGTGTTAATTTAAAACGGGTCGCGTTTATAAGTTTTTGGTTCAACTCGACAGTATAACTTGAAGAACCACGCCCAGAACAAATTGTTAATCCGCGCGTTTTTAGGCCGTTTTCTTCGTTTTTCTTACGCAGTTACGAGCACGAATTTTCTTGAAAAGTCCACGGGCCGGCCTTAAATTAATATAAACCGAATCGTTTGCCGCGTCTGTCCCCGCATGCGTCGGGGAACACGGAAACCTCGGTTTCGGGGACAAAGTTTTCCTCTGTGGCAGTGCCATTTACCACACCTCTTCGCCGAAACAATAATAATAGCACGTAAGATGCACGGCGCAATATATTTCACGGCAACACGGTATTTACCGTAAATTTCGAAATAATATTTGCGGCAAAATCTACTCGCAGATGAATAATAATAGCAATAAAATTGCGGTCGTTCGGGTATTTCGCGGCCATAGCGGCCTTACCCATCTGCGTACTAGACATTTTGTTGGGAATTTCAATATGATTGAAATCTCCTAGTCTTCTTCTTCTTCTGCTAACCTACACGAGTTTTTTTAACTCCGAGTTTCCGGATCATTGCCACTCTGATCCTATACTATCGTTTCATTTGCACGCGTTCCGTGCCCGGGCCATTGAATCCTTTGCCCTTTGAGAACCGTACGCTACCCGAATTCTTTTCGTTGCCCTTCTCGTCAAAATAATTATCTCGGCATTTCCGGTTCGCTATAAGATTTTGGTCCTGACCCGACCGAACCATCGCCGAAATCGAAATTTCCACACAAATTCGGCCCTCGTGTTATTGCATTTTAGTACTTTATGAAATATATCCGCGAAAATCATCGAGTTCGAATATATTATAATCGCCAGGAATGTATTGTACGTTTTATCCTTAATTTGTGTTATATTTTGCTAACAAATACGTTACGATAAACAAAAGACTTCGCTGCAGCCGAAAATTTTACTCGGCTTTACTTTAGGCCACTGGTTCCCAAACTGGGGGATCGTGAACGCATTGCTGGGAGGCGCAAACAGTTATTACGGAATACAATTTTTATTGATTACAATATTTTTATTTTAAAACGTCGAGAAAAAAAATTTCATTTAAATCCGTTACCGATAAAATTAAACCCCCCCCCCCCCGAATGTAGCCAAAATAGCATCAGAGAGATATAGAAGGTTCTTACGAATTAAGCTATATCAGTTTTATAACTCTGTGATCAAAATTTGACTTTTCGTGACAATTTTTCGGTTTCCACCGATATTTCGTCGTATTTTCAAAAATATTTATATTAAAAATCGTATAAAATCTAAAATTAAATCTACAGATTTGCGACCGACATCATCATATTGTAAATGTTTTTAGCTATCCTCTGTTTTTGTTTTATAAATTAGACCTGATTATTGACCGTCTGAGGGTCCTATTAGTGCGAAAAAGCGTAAGGTGGTAGAAACTGAAATTTTAAGATACGGATAACCGATAAAGAACCTATAAGTGTTTGGCCGCAGCGTGTAACTTAATCATTATATGCCAAGTTATCTGTAAATTAATGGGTACGATAAAAAGATGTCAGGGGGGAAGAAGCTATTAGATTAGTTTAGACTCGATTTAGTTTAGTTTTGCAGTTGCATAGTGCACGTAGTGTCGTAGTACGTAATCATCGCGAGTGTACGTACGTAAAAATAATGGCTCCATAAAAAATACAATTGTATAACGTCGATTATTTAAAGTTTGGTTTCACGTTCATTGAAAAGGATGGTATTCAAATCCCACAGTGTGTTATTTGTCACGTTGTGTTAAGTAACGATGCTCTCCGACCAAGTCGACTAGAACGACATTTGACCACAGTTCATCCGATGCTAAAAGAAAAACCTAAAGAGTTTTTTGTTGCTAAAAAAAATTCATTAAGTAAAATAAAACTTGATAGTACCGGAGAATTTCAACAAAACAATGAAAAAATTGTTGAAGGTTCATATCACATCGCCTTTATATGGTGGCTCAGCATTTATCCTGAAATTTCAAATGAAGCTTTAAAAGTCCTTGTACGATTTTCATCTACTTATTTATGTGAATCTGGGTTCTCCAGCATGGCAATTAAGATAAGCAAACATAGAAATCGTTTAAATGTCACATCTGACTTAAGGTGTGCTCTATCAAATATTGAGCCAAACATAAAAAAACTGTCCAAAGAAAAGTGTTGTCGGCATTACCATTAATTATTAATTTCGTTACGTATTTTTTTTTTTTTTTTTTTGATTACTTTTATTAATATTTTATAATAATTTTATACATTTTATCGATCGTTACATTTTATTATTTACTATTATTTTTATTTTATAATTATTATCATCAAATAAAAAAAGTAGACATTCCGAATATAGTTCTATAGTTTGGTTATTGGTTACGTACACCAAAAAAAAAAGGCGATTGATTGTTTTCAATTTATATGAAGGGGGGGGGAGGGCGCGAGATATTCGAAAATCTACAAGTGGTGCGTAGAATAGAAGAGGTTAGGAACCACTGCTCCAGGCTTACTCGTAGTGTTTTCGAGCTTACACCGCCACTGCCGCCGGTTGTGTGCTCATGACGTGTTGTTTTACGGACCCGAAATTATATCCGGCGTCCCCTTCCCTCGTATTATTATATAAATATTTCAAATAATAAAACGCACGGCAACAAACGCAATGTGAAAACATCCGACACAAATCTGCTATGTTTTTTTTTTTTTTTTCTTTTTCCCCCGTAAATTCACATCGGTTGCGTACGATATATAAATCATACAACGCCGACGGGCGTACTAATAATATTCAAAACGAAAAGTGTACGGCGTACGCTACCGCAACACGCGGCCAGTTACTGTTCGCAAGATAAATTTCGTAAACCCATAAACCGGGCGCCCATTAGCATAACGTGTAATCGTTTTGTAAAACGGAATAAAAAAAAAATAAAAAATAAAAAAAATATATATATATATACGAGGTGTGGCTAATAAATAACGAGATTTTCTCTGTAAAAACTCTTTATTTATATTTTTTAATGATTTAACATTTTTCCCCTTCTATATACTCCCCTCCATGTTTGACACATCGCTCGATTCTAATTTTCCATTGGTTGAAACAGTGTTGGAAATCCTTTTCGTGCAATGTCTTTAACACCTCTGTCGCTTTTGTTTTTACAGCTTCAACTGACTCAAAATGTGTGCCCTTTAACGCACTTTTTAATTTTGGAAAAAGCCAAAAGTCGCATGGAGCGAGATCTGGCGAATATGGGGGGTGTTGAAGCACTGGAGTTCGATTTTTAGCTAGAAATCAATTTACAGATAAGGCACTGTGAGCCGGCGCATTGTCTTGATGCAAGATCCAAGAGTCATTTTCCCACAACTCAGGCCGCTTTCTTCTTACTCGTTCTCTGAGTGTTGTCAGTACTTGAAGGTAATAATGTTGATTCACAGTTTGTCCCTGAGGTACCCATTCTGTCATTATTACACTCTTAATATCGAAAAATACGACCAACATGGACGACCCACCCGTTGATTGTCTTCAACTTCTTCACGACCCTCACGAAATCGTTTGTGCCACTCAAAAACACGTGGTCGTGATAGGACACTATCTCCATATACTTCAGTTAATAAATTAAAACTTTCGGTCGCAGATTTTCCAAGTTTCACTAAAAATGTTAAATTAATACGTTGTTCAATTTTTTCGTCCGGCATGATTTCGACGTTCAACACGTAAGAGGTCAATTTAAACGACGCATACACATAGACTACAAAACGGAAACTGACTAAACTGGTATTGTTCGATGCAGTGATATTCATAGATTACAAATATACTACCATTATACCCTTATCTACTCATGCCTTAGCGATAAGTAGATAGTCTCGTTATTTAATAGCCACACCTCGTATATATAGCCGTTTACTTTTAGCGATTAACGTTACGCGAAACTCGCATAACGATATCGACGAAGAAATGATAAATACGGTTAAGTAAGCCGTCGGAATAAAAATACCGGAAGCACGGACTGTGTACGAGTTGGTCGTGACCGTCATGTCCGCGCAGCTGATCGGCCGACGGCTGCGAACCATTAAATAAAACGTGATACGATTAGAAGAAAAAAAAAAAGAGAGAGAGAAAAAAAAGGCGATGAAATATCGTAAAAAATTAACAAATCAATTTCGGCAAAATTCTAATAGGACAATCGAACGGCACACGAATACGATTACGCGATAACGTGCAAATTATCGGAAATATAATTTACGGCTGCGTACGAATTGCGTTTCCGGAAAAGACGTCAAGACGACCGAATTGCGTCCGCGATCCTTTCACGGCACGTTCGAGTTGAATTTCCGCAATAATAATTGTTATTCTATTTTTTTTTTTTTTTTTATCTGTGTTTGGTCGGTATACTCGTCAATATTCGAGTATTGGCCGGTCTTTATCGATTGTAAATACCACCGGATAATTTTTATTGTAAATAAATTGTATTCGCGTATTTAATGCGATCGGTAACACTGCGACAACATAATAACGGAAAACCACGAAATCGTTACAATTGTCGGTGTAAAAAATTGCGTAATGGATAGACCCTATTTTTTGTTTTAAATGTCGAATCGTACGGGTAATGTTCAGCAGAAGGTGGTCTGACGTACGCCAACGCGTTTGCGCAAATGCTATTTGATTTAAGTTTAACGGAAATAATGAAACAATTTCTAGTGTTCGTAATCGTTATTTTTAATATCTAATACACAAAACGTTTGTTCAAATATAATAGACCCGAGGTCTGTTGTTTAACGGAGACGCAACTCGGAGACAAAATATCGTTTTTTAGACGCAATTCCAACGCGCTGATATTTACACACCGTTGTGGTGTGCGTTGGAATTGCACGGACGGAAAACTCAGTGGTTTTTAATTTTTTTTTTTTTTTTTTTTTTTTTTTTCTTATCATCGGATTTCCGCGTGTATTGCGCATTTTAATTTATAATCCATAATCAATCGTTTACACTAGTACGCGACCAATACGAGGTGCGACAATAAAATAACGAGACTTTTTGAATAAAAGTTGTTTATTTTAAAAATGTTATAATTTAATGATTATCACCTTCAAAGTACCTTCCCTCAGCATCAATACACTGTTGCATACGTCGCTGCCATTCTTGAAAACAGTGTTGCCAATTGCTTTCATTCAGCCCTTTTAGAAGTTCTGCCGTTTTCATTTTTACGTCATCAACTGTTTGAAAATGGGAAAAGAAATAAGAAGGAGTCACAAGGAGCAAGGTCTGGCGAGTACGGGGGATGTTGAAGTACAGAAATTTTTTTTTCAGTTAAAAAACGTTGAATTGAAAATGCACTGTGAGCTGGAGCATTGTCTTGGTGAAGAACCCAGCCATTTTACCATAGATCTGGTCGCTTCATTCTGACACGTTCTCTTAATTTAATTAATACCTCTTTATAATAATATTGATTAATTAATTTTGTCGATTTTTTCAACGTTTTCGTTTGTTGAAGACGTGGTAGGACGTCCAGAACGATCATCGTCTTCGACGTCCTCCCTTCCACTACAAAACCGTTTGTGCCATTCAAAAACACGAGCTCTTGATAAACATTCTTCACCATAAACTTCACATAACATACGAAACGATTCCGCGGCAGTTTTTTTTAATTTAACAAGAAATTTAATGTTAACACATGTTGTTCGATTTTTATATCTAACATTTTTCGGCAGTATAGTCGAACTCGCACTAATAACAAAAGGCTACTAACGTATAAGAAAATGAATCGATGCCATCAGTGTTCATAGTACTTTTAGATAAGTGTTTTCTAATCATATTTCATTAATCGTTTTATAGATTACGTTAATAGTTTAGGTTTTATTCAAAAAGTCTCGTTATTTTATTGTCGCACCTCGTACATTGACACAGACACTGTGGCAACCGAGACGATTACGCATCACCAAAGTCGCCATCACAGCGTATAATATACGTTTGTGTGGACGTTACCGTTTCACCGAGCTTTTTTTGTTAAAATATTAAGATATTTAAAATACCGTGTGCAAGTATCAAACTCAAAGGAAGACAAACAATTATTTCTCGTACAGTTTGAAACACTGCGTCATATTTTTTTAAATAATTAAACGGTAATAAATCTTCAAGTCGAATTTGTTTTCACCCGAAACCGTGATAACCCGACAACTTCGGGTTAAGTCGAAAATCTCGACAAATCGAACGAATTCGGATTTCTCTTGGATTTCTCCGTTTAAATCCAATATTCGTCCACGTTAATAAATCGCGGACTTCAATAAATTGAAATACTTACGTATTGTACACGTCTTTTTTTCTCTTTTTTTTTTTTTTTTTTTTTTTTTTTTGTAAAATATATTTCCGTTTTCGGGACAATTGTCATCGTTGTCTGTCAATTGTTAACCGTACAATTAAAGTAAAAAGTACGGTATAATTTCATAATCGTGTGTTATAATGTGAACGAATAATATCGTGTATAAAAATAATATATTATAATTTTATTTCGGCATCGTGATAAATAATACGAACGCGAAAAAACAGCAAACCAACAAATGAAAAACACTACATATTTATACACTTAAAATATTGTATAATATCCAAACGCGTATTACCTATACATTGTCGTACTCGCGTGATCGCAAAAAAATATATATACTACAACACGCAATAAACACATTTTTTATTGCGATAAAAAAATTATACTCGTTTACAGAAAAAAAAAAAAAAAACGGTTTTTTTTTTTTTAAACGAGTAAAGATATTATTTACATATTTAGTTAATTTTAATAAATACGGAGGTGAAATTAGTATTCAGTATTTTCGTATTATCATTACCCGTGTAATATGTTGCCCCGTTTACATGAATACCGATCGATTTTTTTTTACGATTTCTGTGCTCCGGCGATCAGTACACACGAAAATAACGCGAACGTTCGTATCAAGCGCACAATTTTCCAACGACACAATTTGTTCATTACGATTTGTGACTGTGGGATAAATATGCGTACAGCTACGATCCGGTGGCATCTCGAAGACGGTATGATTCGTGGAAACTTTAACGGATAGGTGTGCTGCGGTCGGGAAATTTTTTAACGATGATCATTAAAAATTGTACATAATATTATTACACGTACACTCGTATACGCCAGTAGTAATAACATGCAGGTACTGTGCCGCAGAAAAACCCCCGGGGAAACTAGTATGTTTCTAGCCCCTCTGATTGAGCATATTTTCAATTCGCGATATTTTTTTTTGAAATATTATTCCGTGATATACAAAATTTAAAAAAAAAAAATAAAATAAATGGGCTTAAAATTTTGTTTAATTCCCTAGTTAAGGGTATTTATTCTACAATTCGTTCGTCCGAGTATCCTAATAAATACATAACGGAAAAAGTTATTATTATTTCGAATTTTTATGAGTATATTCACTATAATGAAACACATGAAACCTACGTGGCATCGGAAACGATGGGTCGAAACCCATAATACGATATAGTAACGTACGATACAATGTGGTAGAAAAATTATTTTATACTCGTGTTAATTCGCCATATAATATTAACGAAATAGTATGGATTTACCACTAATGTCGTTTTATATTGTCACGCAAATGTTAACCAGTCGTTGCTCGCACGTGAGAATTCCCCTCGGATAATATGAGAACCAGCTCGGAGTTGTATTTCTCAATTTATCGATTTATCGATTTATTCGTTGATCCGATTAGGAAACACATTGTGTTACGCAAAAAATTCGTCGTGTTGTAATCCCTCTACGCGCGATTAACTTGCGTTAGAACTATTTGTTGTTTACGTATTATTTGTGTCAAAAATTAAAATGTCGTTTAACAAATCGTATCTCTACGGGTCTTATGTTCAAAATTTAACAACGGATATGCGAGTGGTTTTAGGAGGTGTGTAGCTACATTTCCAGTGACTCGGTGAATATTGGAAACGGGACGCAACGGAAGAATAGTTCTACACTAGCAACCACCTACGCTTCTTTCGCCACTTCCGTTTCAGGAGCAGATAAATTAATTCCGAAAGGCTACCCGGGCAAACAACGGAAATGTCAAAGAAAACTGGCCAATGGCTGCAAGAACGTGTAACTCAAGCTCCCGTAAATGTCGCGGTTTGTAAATTCAATGGACAAATTCCCGTATTATATAAATTAAAGTGTGAAATGTATGATTTTCGTTGTTGTTCTTGTTTGTGCACAGTTTTAAAAACCCGAAATTCGGACGGAGATAAAAATGTGGATTTTCAAAAATCACGTTAATGCGATAAAAAGTTTACAATGATGTTTAGACATGTTCAAACCGATCGATTCCCGTTGACAATAGCCGTAAAATAATCATAATCTCCTTTATTATCCTTAAACGACATTTGTGTTTCATCCCGTTTCAATATCTATAATTTAAAAACTTTATAAATATTTTCAGTTCGCAATATTTTTTTACAAATATTTCTCCGTGATTTACAAAATTAAAAAAAAAAAAAAAAAAGGGCTTAAAAGTGTTGTTTATTTCCCTAGTTAAGGGTATATGTTCTACGATTCGGCCGCCCGAGTGTCCTAATAAATACATAACGAAAAAAAGTAAAATTATTTCGAATGTACGGTGAATGAAACGTACAAGTTGGTCGTACCACGGCGTTAGACCACGACTACTCTGATACTCGTAATTTTTATGAATATAATCACTATAATGAAACACATGCCGATATGAAACCAACGTGGCATCGGAAATGATGGGTTAAAACGCATAATATGATATAAGTAACGTACGATACAACGTGGTAGAAAAATTATTTTAAACTCGTGTTAATTCGCCATATAATATTAACGAAATAATATGGATTATTAGTGAATGTCGTTTTATATTGTCTACAATTCAGTAAATTTAATTTAAAAAAAAAAAAAGAGCCTAAAATCGAGAGGCCGAACTCATACTGGTTTTCCCGGGTGGGGGGGGGGGTATTGCTGAGCCACAGAAACTACACACGTAAATTATGTATGTACAGTGAATGTGAAAAGTCGTATTTTGAGCTGCTGAAACAGTTGAATAGAATTCATGAATTATATTACCCACAACAAAAGGCTTGCCTTTAATAATCGCTCTTGCCAATTACGTTATCTTCTCACATCACAACACATCAACTTAAAAAACAAGCTACTATTATATAAACTCTTACTCAAGCCGATCTGGACATCCGGTATCCAACTCTGGGGCGCAGCCAAAAAATCCAACTTAACCAAAATTCAAATCTTCCAATCAAAGTGTCTCCGCCAAATAACCAAAGCTTCCTACTATGTATCTAACGACACTCTACATAGAGACCTAGCCGTCCCAACAGTCCAAAACGTCGCAAAAATTCCTATAAACGCACACACTCTAAATTCCACAGTCATCGTAATCCCTTGATTTCTGAGCTATCCTCCAACGCTATTCCTGGTGATCCCAGAAGGCGTCTTAAACGTACCTAGTGTCGTGACCTTCTAATCTAAAATTGTATATACCTCTGCCTCCCCATAATTTGTAATACCACTCTCTGTTGCTAGCACACTAAAACCTTAGCCTAAAATCCTGACCTTAAGTGCCTCCAATGGGCGGCTTCTTATCTCCAGCCTCTCAAGCCATGTTTCCTCCATCACATGCACTTATTGTAAAACAACACTTACAGATTGTGTATAATAAAAATAAAAAACAAAAAAATGAATTCTATAACCGATAACGTGTTGTCCGATTATTGAACGTTTCCACGTGTGTATTTATTTTTTATTTTTTTTTATCGGCGACAACAATGGTTTAAGTTGACAGAAACTGAATATTTATAATATTAAATGTTCACTGAATGTGTGACCATTCGCGCGATCGAATAATTCGAATAAACCGAAATTACTCCGGGAAACATCTAATCGTACCGTTAGACGATTAGACTGCGAGCAATGAAAAATTGTCGCCAATATTTTTGTCGTCTCACTTTTACGGGCACAATCGTATGGCAAATTACAAGGCAATCATTTCCGAACCGCGCACTCGGGAATTGAAATATTACCACATAAAACGCTTATTGTTATATTTTTGATAACGATTCAATTCGATTCGGTCTGTTTTTGAAACGAATTTTTCAGAAAACAACACAAACCGTTTAGACCGAATAAACCGCCTTTTACAGGAACAAAAGAAAGAAGAAAAAAAACTAAACGCCTGTTATCGTACGTAGATGTACACTGTACCGATGCCAGTTATTATTCATTTATTGTATTTATTCCGTTCCTATCCGTACAAAAAATTACCATGAGATTTCCAAACACCGTGTAAAACGCATAGAATTTAAAATACGCATTAAAATTAATTTGGAATTTTCATTATAAATCACTGTCTGAAAGAAATATCGCGTTTAGATGGTGATATATTGGTTTGTTACCATGACTCGCGTGTACCATGTGCACACCATTACCCCGTTAAATAACCATTAAATTTACCACAATGAGTTCACGGTTTGGAGTGCAGTGAGACAAGTGCTCGGGATGGGCGGCGTAGAAATATCATACACGAATCTAGGAGAAAAAGTTCAAGTGGCCGCGATAGCCAATTTTATACCAATCTTTTTTTGGCATACTGTACACGCGTAACCGATAAAATCGCCGGGCCCTTGGGAAAAATTCCATTTTAATAACTCAAACACGGCCGCGTAAATCTGTACGGAATTTCCTCCGGAATCGATTATAGGTAAAGGGTGGCACGGCATGAAAATGGCCAAAACCAGTGTTTTTTTGTGCAAACGCCGCCACCGTCGTTCAGTTGTACGGATAATGAAATATTAGTAAATCTTTGTAAATAATCAACAAGACGCGGTTAATTATATTAAAAAGATTATTCGCCGTGGGAAATCGAAACGGGTAAAGACAATAATTGCATGGAAATATTCAAAAATACGTTTTTGTTCTTTATTTAAAAAAAAAAAAATAATAATTAATTTATACGACGTTTTATCAATTACCGCAATCATTACCGCGTATTATTTACAAAAAAAAAAAAAAAAAAAAACTTTTTTCTGCGAGTAAATTAAATCGCGGATGAGAAAATAAATTACTCGTAATGCCCAACGGTTCCGGACGATTATTTACCGACCAGTTGTTTTTCGACAAAACAAATATTGCAATGTTTGCCGTTATATTTTAGATTCAAAGCGTTCTAAGTGCTATTAGTTTTATTTTTATCCTGTGTATTTTTTTCCTTCAAAAAACATTTTTCCATCGGGTAAACTGGTGTAACAGCGGTTCTCAAACTGTGGGTCGCGATTGATATATTGGTGGGCCACGTTTAATTTTGAAATATTTTTCTTTTTTTTTAACAGAAGTAAACTAGAATTATTTTAGACAGTAATTTCTTATTAAATGAAAAATAAAAATACAGTTATTTTATACGATATAAATAAATGTATTTTTGCCACGAATATCGTAAAGTTCTAAATATTGTTAATAAAAATGCAGGTTATTGGTATGTGGTGGGTCGCCAAAGTAAAAAAAAAAAAAATTAGAAAATCGGTTGCCTTGTGAACAGTTTGGCAACCTCTGGTTCAGAACACGTTTTAATATATTTAAATTGAAAGTGCTATTGCGATTGTCCGTGTTTTCTTGTCTCGAATTTTTAAGCATTTTTTTTTTATTCTTTTTTCGAGAGCTAAACAATTTTTATCTATACAAATCAGAAAATAGTACGCGAAACACCGAGATTGTTACGATTATCATCAAAATGCGTTTTGATAGTTACATTGATCACCTACATTGATAGCTTTTAAAAAATCGATTTTTCTCTATTCGTACAGTCGTACAAGAAAAACGTAAAGGAGAACCGTGTATCAAAAAGTCGAGCATTTCAGCTGGAAAACCAAAGAAATTGTATCCGCCCAGAACCGAATTAAAACTAAACAAACTCGAAAATTACATATAAAATACAGTCGATTCCGCTTTATCGGGACACATCGGTTGCATGTTATTTTGTCCCAATAATCCGAAATGAAAAAAAAAAAAAAAAAAAAAAATGAATTTATTGAAAAACTGATTTTTTATGTATTTATTGTTACAAATACATATAACAATAATACAACTATAGGAATTATTTAATTTAATTATTTGCAAGAATCTGTGGTAATTTCGTAAGTTTCCAATCATCGGGGCACGCTCTGAGTTTGCACTAGCTTTTTCGCCATGTGATCTTTTAAATTTTATTTCGTGTCTTACGAAAGTAAGTAATGATCCATCTAGATGGATCATTACCAAGTTTCCTTGCAAGGTGTTCGGATTTAGCATTGAATATAGGACCCGACACATGTACGCCCCGACCAGTAGCCAGTGTAAACCATTGAGCCGGTGCCTCGTCTACACGTCTGCATCTTTACCCTCCTCTCGTTTCCTATTCCGGGTTGTCACTTGGCCAAGAGCCTGTTCCCGCGAAAACTGTTCTTGTAGTTGAATTCGATACATCAAAAATATCCGAAAGACGACGAGTACTACAGCGTGGTGGCCGCGATTTAATTTTGTCTAGAATTTCTAAATCTTTACGTATACGACGTAGAGACATCGTCGCCGCACGCGACAAACACGACGAACGACGCACTAAATAACATGTAACACGCGTCACATTTGAACGTACGATAAGATAAAACGTATACAATTTAATCTAATAATCGATTACGCGAGACAGTCGCGATTGATCTATTCATATTTAATATTATACTCTATTATATTATAGATCCCGATTATCCGCGGCCCAGACAAGTCCATATTAACCGGTGTCTCTATTAAACGGAATCGACTGTACAAGCCACTCGAATACCCGGCAGGGTGATTGGTAGTCTAGAATCGTGCCGGTACACAAGTATCGTTGCGGTGAAATGCGTGCAGACGTTTACGATAATTTTTAACCGAAACCCGCGCGCCAAGTCGAAACTAAGAGAAACGGTTTTCGCTAAATTGTCGACCCGGTTTTCCGATATTGTTTCGCGGGGTTCCCGCGGTTGTTGCGCAACAACATCCGCATTTAAAGAACAAAAAAAAAAAAAAATTACCTTCCCGACGCGCCACCAGGATACCGGAAACCGCTATCGGGCGTCCACGGTCGGACCACGATTTCCAGTCGGTAAAAGTCGTTCGCGGACGGAATGAAAAGAAAGAAAAAACGCACTTCTTTTTTTTTTTTCTATCTCTTTGTTGTGGTATCGCCGCTTACGGGGGGAACTCTACCAGACAAGGTAATCGTTCCCCCGTAGGCCGCATCGTTTATTAAAAAGAATCGCAATTCTTAACAAACCCTACGTTCTTATTTACTAAAAACGAACAATCTAACCTCGTCTTAATTCTACGGTTTGTATTTAAAATTTGCTCCTTACAATAGTATATGAAATTTAGTTTTCAATGTTATGACTAGGCTTAGCTGCAATACTATTTGTTCTTACTATTAATTTATACAGTTTAATTGTCCGATGGGATTCTGCGCCGCTCTCTGACGTTGACGCTCCTCTACCTCTCTGGTCTTCAGCGCACCCTTGATGATCTTCATCGTTGTCTCCCGATTTGTCGGGCTCTCCAGCCATCGTTTTCACCGCCGTTTCCGCCGGGTTCAAGGCCTTTGCCGTTGTTCGCCTCCAGCACCCCTTCGTTGCCTCCACCAACGGTCGCGGTGGAAGAAGGCGCGGTCCGCGTCGTCCACGGGGACCTGGCAGTCGTGGCACTCCGGCGTGTCCGGCCTCCTAATCCTATGCAGGTACTGGCCGAAGCAGCCGTGAGTGACCCGATGGGAATCGGGTAAGGCGGTAGTTGGTGTCGCCAAACTTCCCGGACACCCTAGGCGCCACCTTCGGGTCCGGGCGCCGGTCTCGGCCCGGTACTGCTCCTCCTGCCACTTCCGCGGCATTTCCGCCCCCGTATCCTGCGCCGTCGGGAGCTGCTGTCCGTCCCTCTTCGCGCTGTACGCGGCTGCGCGCTCCGCCGCCATCAGGACCGCCTGTGTGCCGACGGTACGGTGCGCGGAGGTAAAAGTCGTTCGCGGACAAAATGAAAAAAAAAAAAAAAAAAAAACAAACGCACTTCCAATGGTCTCGAATCGGAACGACGCGGAATCTAATAAAACGCGGAATTTACGAAAACTAGTCGTACGCGCGCAAATACTAATTACTCGTTATTTATTTATCGGCGACGACAACGAACAAATTAAACGCAACGGAATCGACACACGGCACTCTCTCGGGAAACGCGGGAAAAGAGAATCGGGAAACGCTATCCAATTATATCGCGGTCCGACGGGTACTCGCGCCCGAAGACACGACCAGGGCAGTAATTCATTTAAAACGACATCCGGCGAATTACTCACTACCGAGGGCCCGCGCGGTTTTTTCGACTCGCCGGGGCAAGTTTACTTATAATTCCGGACTGTTCGCCCGGTACGACGGGTCCACTTCTACGGTAATCACAAGTCGGTTTATTCGCATCCGGAGCGCAAACCGGCGTTATTGTACAAAAAATAAAAAAAAAAAATAAAAAAAATGCCTCGGCACGGCCCCGGCCGTATATTAAAACGATGAAAACCGATCGGATTGTCGGAAAAACACGTTTACAATAGTCCAAATCTTATCGACGTTACTGAATTCCCCGTGTGCAGTTCATTTCGTTAACGTGACGTGTTTTATTACCGTTATCCGATGTGACACGGATCCGGATTATCCGAAAATCGAATAAATGTTGAAATCCGAAAATCCGGATTTCGGGTTTTGTAATCCACAAATTTATGTTTTCTTATTTAAATGTGTAAAATTAACGTCAACCGCTTCAGCCGGTAATATATAACTATATAAATGTGAAACCATTTCCTTTGAAACGGCTAATCGCAGAAACTGATTACATCGGGAGGATTTTTTTTTTTTTTTTTGGTATTTTAGACCATTCTCCATAGGTGATTTAGATTAGATTTTCATTATTTTCTATATCTTACGTATTAACTATGCAAACGACCTTAACCAGTCGTTGCTCGCACGTGAGAATTTCCCTCGCATAATTTGAGAACCACTGGCCAGCTCAGAGTTGTATTCCCCCCCAACAAATTCATAGTAACTTATAATGAAATAATTAAAAAATAGATTTATCGATAAACGGCCGCTCCGTTGTTCCGATTAGGAAACGTATTGTTTTACGCAAAATTTAAAAAAATAAAAAAAAATAAATGGGCTTAAAATTTTATTTAATTCCCTAGTTAAGGGTATTTATTCTACAATTCGTTCGTCCGAGTATCCTAATAAATACATAACGGAAAAAGTTATTATTATTTCGAATTTTTATGAGTAAATTCACTATAATGAAACACATGAAACCTACGTGGCATCGGAAACGATGGGTCGAAACCCATAATACGATATAGTAACGTACGATACAATGTGGTAGAAAAATTATTTTATACTCGTGTTAATTCGCCATATAATATTAACGAAATAATATGGATTTACCACTAATGTCGTTTTATATTGTCACGCAAATGTTAACCAGTCGTTGCTCGCACGTGAGAATTCCCCTCGGATAATATGAGAACCAGCTCGGAGTTGTATTTCTCAATTTATCGATTTATCGATTTATTCGTTGATCCGATTAGGAAACACATTGTGTTACGCAAAAAATTCGTCGTGTTGTAATCCCTCTACGCGCGATTAACTTGCGTTAGAACTATTTGTTGTTTACGTATTATTTGTGTCAAAAATTAAAATGTCGTTTAACAAATCGTATCTCTACGGGTCTTATGTTCAAAATTTAACAACGGATATGCGAGTGGTTTTAGGAGGTGTGTAGCTACATTTCCAGTGACTCGGTGAATATTGGAAACGGGACGCAACGGAAGAATAGTTCTACACTAGCAACCACCTACGCTTCTTTCGCCACTTCCGTTTCAGGAGCAGATAAATTAATTCCGAAAGGCTACCCGGGCAAACAACGGAAATGTCAAAGAAAACTGGCCAATGGCTGCAAGAACGTGTGACTCAAGCTCCCGTAAATGTCGCGGTTTGTAAAATCAATGGACAAATTCCCGTATTATATAAATTATAGTGTGAAATGTATGATTTTCGTTGTTGTACTTGTTTGTGCACAATTTTAAAAATCCGAAATTCGGACGGAGATAAAAATGTGGATTTTCAAAAATCACGTTAATGCGATAAAAAGTTTACATTGATGTTTAGACATGTTCAAACCGATCGATTCCCGTTGACAATAGCCGTAAAATAATCATAATTTCCGTTATTATCCTAAAACGACATTTGTGTTTCATCCCGTTTCAATATCTATAATTTAAAAACTTTATAAATTTCGAAGGGTGGGGTGGAAACACCGAAAATAATGTATACTAGATGTTTTTTAATTATTATAATTTTGTTTCTTTTTTTTTGGGGGGGGAGCGTTCCTATTAGGATATAGCCCATCCATCAAATGGTATCGCAGCAACCCTATTATTACAATATTTTTATTTTTTACTTCTTTTTTTTACGTAATCACGACGAGACACGCCGCATTACTATCAACCTGCACATACGTCACTCGGTTTGGGTAAAAAATACGAATTTGAGATAGGGTGACGTGAAAACCGCCACCGGGCCCTGTGTTTTTTTATTTTTTTTTTTTTTTTTTTACGTAGTTTTAGACCGCAGGAAATTTCTCTTTTATCTCTTTTCTATCTCGCATAAAAATTGTTCATATTACACCGCTCCTAAATATTTGCCTATTATCACGGCACAGCGGTACTATTGTCGTTGTATTTTTTTTTTTTTTTTTTTATCAATATTAATACACGATAAGCCAAAAATAACCGCGGACAACGAGTACATTTTTTAATCTTTTAAAAAACGAATAGTGAAGAAATTTTACCGCGCACGTTGTGTATGACCCTTCTCATTTTTTTTTTTTTTTCTCGGTACTGGGTTTCGCAATACTGCCACCGTTTATATCGGTTTGACACAATATTTCAGCATTTGTTTGTCCGATAATGAAAGATGGACTTAACGCCGAAATTGGTTATCCTTCCGCAAAAAAAAAAAAAAAACGATTACTCTGCGGCGTGATGCGATTTGTTAAATATTCACGCGACTTGGTAAAAAGTGAAATTTGATTTTCCAAATTTTCCCTACCTAAACTTCGCTTATGGGTATTTCACTTTACGATTTTAGGCTGTTTGGTATACTGATTTTCAAAGTTTTTATCTGCCCCCTTTCCCCTACCAGTCAATTAGGCGTAAATCCCGATGGATTACTAATATTGATTATTAAAAACATTGAAAACCGTCGGTCGACATCTGTCGCACAAATAGCGATTAAAAAAAAATATTATGCTATAGATGTTATTTATTTGAGAACTTTTCGCAAACCTAAACAAACACCGAGTTACAGAGCTGTAACAAGAAGGCAAAGGCTTACTAAACGCACAAATATTTCAACAAAAGAAAACATGTAGAAAAAGAATACCGTGGTCTATTTTATCGACGATTACAAAAAGCAAAATATGGTCAACTATAATTTTTAAACTCGGATTCTAGCGAAGAAGCTATTAGTTTTTTTTTTTTTTTTTTTAAGAAAAACTTTCGGTTAATGAAAGTTCAAAAATCTACAATTTGTTCGTAAAATAACGAACTTTAAAATATGCGAATTTTTCGCCGGGTAGGACGTTTTTTGATAACTTATATTTTTTTCACGATTTCCGTCAGTTAAAATAATTAAAAACTGCAATTGACAAATGACAATAAATCAATTTTTATTTTGTTGATTATCGAATTACCTTGGCTAAAATAGAAGAAAAAAAGATCTTTACCGGTTAACCGCTCAGAATCGTTTTTTTTATTTTTTTATGGTTAATCGTTGCGCTCGGTATAAAAACCAAATTAATCTTTATCCTAATTATGTATTGTCCCAAATTCCAACCTGCAACAGTTGCCTACCAATAGTCCAGAGTAAACCAGGATTTCAAATTACGCATTTAAAATACATTTTTAAAAAAATATATGAAAATTTACATTATGATTTATTTATTATTATGATAAATTGTGTAGTTTTTAAAATTAAAAACCTAAAAGCCAGTAGTATTACAAAACTTGCTAAAAGTCGAGTATTGTACTCAATCGACTCGTAAAAATTAATACTCAACTCGATTTCGAATCACCAAAACTCGTTTGATTCTAAAAAAAACGATATCGGATCTATAAATTACCAACGGCTTAACATTAATTAAAAACTGGGTCGGTATCTCGGCCTCACTGGGTCACTCTGAATAATGCGAGTTTTTCTTTAAGTATTCTAACTAAAGGCGCGTGACGTAATATATGGTAAAAAAAAAAAAAAGGTCCACAAAACTAATTTCCTGGCGGAATAAATGAACGTGGAAAAATATATAAAAGTTCCTATAAAACGGTACCAAAACGTTTTCGATATTATCTTGGGTTTTTTTTTTTTTTTTTATGTAACTCGTTAATATATTTTATATTATTTCGTTAAACAGTGGTGCAATTCGATTAAACAAGTACACGTATATTAGATTAGTACAAATGAAAAAAAAAAAACAATTCTAATTCCCGGGTTTTTAGCATATCCGGGCCGGAGGGAACCGCTAGAAGTGATTTCGTTCAAAAGTAGCTGGAAAAAGATTTATACGATACGAGGACACAATACGCTCCGGGAGAAATTCGACAGTACAATACCGGCGCTTCGCGTTTCATATTAAATCTTAGATTAAAAAAAAAAAAAAAAAAAAAAACACATTTATTTAATCAAAAGACACTTTAATAGCATTAAATATTTATTTTTACTCCGTTTATTCAACGACTATAGTAATAATAATTGACGTCATTCTGCCAGTTTTGTCGGGCATTACGATAAATATCATACTGTAATACTATATTTAACTACATTTAATTGAGTGGTTATAATATTATTTATATTTTTTTTTTTACGAGCTCAAATATTGTTATACGTACAAAATACCAAAATTCAGTATCGTCGTATATTTTTAACCTTTTTACCGTAATACACGTGACGTACGTTTTGATATTATTATTATTATTATGCGTATACATCAAGGGAAACCATATATATATATATATATATATATATATATATACACGAAACCGTCATTTTTTTTTTTTCATTTTTTATATACAACTGTTGTGGCAATTAAAAAAAAAAAATACTATACGATTTTAGTTTAATTCCGTAATTTTAATAATAATAATAATAATTATAATAAAAAAAAAAAACCGTCGTCGATTTTATCGTTTCGGACCGTCCGCCGGTCATAATATATTATTACTGTCCATTCATTTGTACGTCAACGATAACGACAATGACCAATAACAACAACGAAAAAAACCGAAAAAAATAATACATTAGACCGCTAAAATTACGAAAACTATATCAAATAAAATACGATTTTCGCATTATTTACGATTTCACAACGGCTGTAAACCCGTTAGTGATAATTGTTGTAATGATGTTAAGGGTAGGTATCCTTCAACTCGTTCCTTCGACGGATCGGACGAGCTCCGTCCCCCGGGTGTTCTCACTGCGGATTTCCCAGCGAGGAGAACGCTGCGGATGACGACGGTCTCCACACCCTGATGCGCCGCGAGGCGTTTGACGGGGACGGGGAGCGCCTGGTCCGTTTGAACCGGGCGACTGGGTGCCGCTCACGCTGGTGAGTCTCCAGACCGCTGGGAAGCTGTAGTCGACTTCGCCGGAGCCGTCATCGCGGAGAAGGAGTCGGCAGAACGGCAGCGCCGAGCCCTCGACGTCGCCGGCGTGCGCCTTCTTCAAGCGCATCGCCGCCGTCGTTGACAGCGGCCCCGTAGTCGCTGGACTACCGGCGGGGGGGCCGGCAGGAAGAGTCCCCCCTATAGCTTGTGAGGGCAGCAAGCGGATTTCGGCCCGGCTACTGCCCATCCCCACGGTAGGGCAAGAAATTTCATATAAATCCTATGTGAGCCCGGCCCGCCTTAGGGGAAAACGGGATTTTTACTTATTTATTTATTTTTTTTTATTCTTATTAATTGTATTTTTAAATTTTCAATAAACGATGGCGACCCGTTTCCCGAAGTATTGCCTCACGGCGTTTCCGGGAGGCGGGTGTATTGCCGGTTGTAAAGAAAAAAAAAAAAGGTTAGGTATCCTAGAAAAGCGGTGCCGTTATCTAGCGGCCGTCATTTTACGGTTGTAAATAACGGCCGTCTTTACGGTGACCAAGCTGTGGTTTCCTAGGCAGTAGTGCGACCGTATTCAATCGTAGTCACTCAGTACACACCCGAGCGTAGTATGTCGTGCACTGGTGAAAAATTTTCGACGATTCCGACATAGCATTATTAGTATTTTATTGATAAATCAAACGGTTGTTTTCTTTTTTTTTTTTTAGAGATTCTAGTGTGTTTTTACACGATTTAATACTATAGTTGATTTTTTTTTAATCAGATTTGTCAACGAAAAAAATGCAAAATGTCAATTTGTCGATATATCCTCGTTTTTAAGTTACACTGTACTTGTCAAAAATTCGTGCCCGGAGTCCGGAGTTTATCCAGGCCACCGTTTTTATCCGTCGATAAAAAAAAACGCCCGATATTGTATTCTTTTTTTTTTCTCGCTGTACTTAATTTGCCGCCGACCGGCGGTGGTACATTATTCGATAATATTTTCTAGGTTTCGAACCTTTTTTTTTTTTTTTATTAAATGTATACACAAAATAATTATAAATGTTAAAATCACTGGGTACTACAGCGGCGATACGAGAAAATTAAGTGCTCCGAAGGGTTTAGTAACTAATAAATGTCCGACTCTACCGAGTCCGTTAAATCATCAGGCCACCTGAAGAACTGCCATTCCCCAGACCGGCCACACCGCCAACGGGAAGCGTAAAAAAACACTACTAAATAGCGGACAACAACCGGTAATTGACGCTAGCCAACATACACCATCAATTGGCGCGTTTGTATTTATCAACCCGGGAAATCGATAAATTCGCGTGTTAATACGAAAGATTGTATTGGAAATTGTTTTTTGTCGAGTCCACTACCTCGGATTCCGTATGCGCGGGTCATCTGCACAACGTATGGTTAGACTAAACTGCTGTAGGCAAGTGGAAACCTAACGGTTCGGTTGAAGTGTCACGCGTGTGTGTCTGTCGGACGATTTGTTTAGTCACGGCGAATCACTGAAAACGGACGGGATGGTTGACGTGCGTTCCCGCCACCTTCCCGTACGGTCGAGATCCGGGCGATCATTCTTTTTTTTTTGTTGACTTTACGGGACAATATCGCCGCGAGTATCCGTCGTAAACCCGTGGAAGTTTATGGTGACGATGTGATGAGTCACGACAAGGGAATAAGCGGGAGACCGTCATCAGTCATTTCGGATAGATTTCTGCACAACGTCCAAGGACAGTGTGACAATTGACGGCCTTCGCGTATATTCTCTACACATATCTCCAACTCTCCGGCTACAGAGGAAACTCTTAAACTCGGTTACGTCGAAACGACGTGTGCGAGGCGAATGCCCCGGTATGCACTTGGCCAAATGCCCCGTGTTCATTCGCGATTTTTGTCGACCGTTTTGAACGTGAGTGCGAAAAGTATCTCGACTCGAGATTTCGCGACCGGCGCTGAAACCCGGATTCGTCACAACGCCCCCGAGTCCGCAAGACAGCCGGTTCAGCGGCCACACACCAATTAGCCTGAAGGAGACGGAGGAATTGGTATACGAAAAACTGGTCTCCCGACTACGAAAATCCATCTGACATGACGGTTATTATGTAGAAAAAAAAAAATTAGCGTATAATATTTGTGAGACATGCCGTGTGAATATCGTTAAAATATTACGCATTTTTCCAGATAACATTAACGTTGTAACCTTACTTTGTGGATGACCCTCGTATCGATAGAATTTGCAATTTACAATGGCTTTTGCCTTGTCTCGGCATAAGACTTTTCAATATTGTATCCGTATTTTTTTTTTTTAGATCGCATATCCTCCGGTCATTAAACTGTTACCAACTATTGTAGGTATTTTACACGGTTTTAAATCTTTTTTTTTTTTTTTCGATCGGTCGATCAATAAGCTCTTTGCGCCGACGACATTTCATTTCGCATATAATTTCAAGATTTCGTGTACTCGTAAGGCGTCGGGTAATATTTATTATTTTTTTTTTTTTAACAAAATACAAACAATTTAAAAATAATTTATAAAACTTTAGTACGGTAACCGAAATGTATACAGACTGTATAGTTATGCGCTCAGATTAATTTATCCGTTTCGCTCGAATAATAATCGTTGATAATCGGACCGACGGCCCGTAAAATCGTAAATTAAAATAACCGCACTGTATTTTAGCGTGTACGTCTTAATCGCGATCGGTTCAAACGTTTAGACGCCATCCGCGTACACGCACAACCGATAATCGACATTCCCGTTACTGAAGAAGAGCTAACGGAAACGCCCTTACTAAGCAGGCTAGACGAGTGGAAAAAACTGATAACGGACACCAACGGTAAAAGATGGATGGGACCATCAGAAGGATTACCTCCCGGTAACTACCCAGACTGGCCGGTATGGAAGACGCTGAGCAGACTGCGTGCTGGTGTAGGACGGACAAAAGAAAATATGAGAAAATGGGTATACGGAGATCAAGACATAACTCGCATATGGTGGACAAGAGCAGACAACGTCACACCTACTCGTGTCTGCTCACGAGGGCCAAGCCCATGTACACAAGAGGATCTTATGATAAGCAACAAGAAGGCGGTAAATACAGCCGTATACTGGACAATAGAAAAAATATTATTTGGAATGCAATACTTGTTACCGTTACATTAGAGTGTTATTCATATTTTACTTATTTGATTTTATTCGTTTGGTTTTGTTTTATAAATTACATGTTTGTTTTAATTTTAAATATATGGATGCCTGACACGAAAAAAAAAAAAAATTCCCGTTATGTTCGCATTTCCGCGGTTGAGCGATTATTTTTCTCCGGGAACGCACGGGTGTTCGTCAAGAATAATTTTTTTTTTTTTTTTTTTTTTAATATAAATAAAACGCGCGTACGAAATGCTCGTTGATAATTATAAATCCCGGAGACAGGCCACGATTTATTTATACCGTACCGGGCCGGGGCGCTGTATCTCTTAATCCCGTCGTACACTTGATAAAACGACGCGGGCCCGAAATAATATGAAATCCGAACGGTTTTCGATACTTACGCGGCGTCCGCCCGCCGGTAACGAGAGTCTACGGCAGTGGTTCTCAACCGGGGTGACATGTCACCCTTGGGTGACATGGATCCAATGTAGGGGTGACAAGAAAATCTTGGAAAAAGTTTAAAAACTTATTATTTTTCTGCGTACTGTATTTTTTATAGGGCTTGTATTTTATATTATTATTGTTTTCATGTTAGGGAGACGTAGTGTTGGGTTATCGTAGATGAGGGTGACACGAATCCAAAAAGGTTGAGAACCACTGGTCTACGGGGACGGACGAACAACGAAATACCGTTTTGTATACGATGATAAAAAATTAACTACCGTCACGGACGAACGCCTATTATTGTTTTAAACAAAACACGATAAGATTTTATTTATGATTTGCGATTGATCTGAGCACAACCGAGGGTCGTATTGGTTTTACCTACGGTGTGTGCTGTTATTTTCCGTCTATCTGTTAACAACTTTTCCATCAGAAATTCATGTTGCGATCGTCAATGCGGACGGGGGCGTTGGATTCGGGTTTGTCTAATCGATGCATTGAAAAGGTAATTTTTTTTTTATATATATATATATATTTTCCGTGTTATCATAATAATGTGAGAAAAAACGTGTAAATACATCGGAAAAACAGGAAAAGCGGCAGTAACTGCGGTCGTTATTTTACTATAGTTTTTTTTTTTTTTTCTTTTAGAAATTCAGTTATAAATAACCGTAAAGATCTGAAATGTTCATCGAACACTCACAATATCGCTGTCTAGACGTGATTGAAAATATTCCGGGGCGTATTTTATGTAATAAATATTACTATTTGAAAATGTCTAGTTTTTCGATTTGATTTTATGCGGACAAAAATATTGTTATTCATTTTAATTCCAAGTTTGTCTTGTAGATACGAATCGAAACAATTTCCAATTTAAATTTATCAAAACGTGTTTCATCGAACTCCGCTCGGAATCATTGTTCGTTTACATTGATTTACCCATTAAATTAACGCGATACGGCCTACTGTTTGTTGTACGTTTTTCAATGAGGAATTCGTTAATGGAAATGCTAATCCCGCGCATTTCGTAAATTAACGTCTTTTTAACATTTTTCGTACGAGTAAGTTACACGAGTTTTTTTTTTTTTTTTTTTTTTATACACAGTACCCACGGACAATAACACGACATACAAGTATGAATTTTCTATTATTTAAATTAATTCAAAGTGTTAGAATTTCGAAATACAATGTGTGATACAATTTATTACACCGATGAAATCGTTTAGAGTGTATTTCGACTTACTCGAAAATAATCAACATATTTTGAATGTTATTGATTATTATATACAATTTCGTTGTTCAATACATAAAAATTAATATATAATAAAATGTTGCAAATAGATCGAAATGTGTTATGTTTTTTTTTTTTTTTTTTTTTTTTATGAAATGCTGTAATACATACTCTAAATTCCATAAGTTTCTCCCTCGCATTGTCGTTCTACGATACTTTCAAACAAATACCGAAAGACGTTATTAGTTATTATTTGCCCTTTTCATAAATTATTCATGATCGAATCAAATGTTCTCTCGGCTTGTAATGAAAACTCACATCTCGTAAGAGATGTGTAACAAGTATTACATTTTTATACGCACATTTTTTTTTGATAATACGATGTTGTAATTTGTTGTTATACACAATACACGGGCGTTTCAAAAATTCCGTACGATTTTTTATATTCGTATGCTGTATTCAATATTGTTTTTTTTTTTTTTTTCAATAACTATTATGATTTTGCTCTACGATTAAATTATTATTTAAATTTGATGGTTTTTTTTTTTTTTGGGGGAAGGCTCAAAATAAAAATAAAAACCCCTATTTCGTTCGCTTTATTTTTTAGACATTCTATAGTAACTAAAACTCGTACGTAGATATTCTCTACGATTTATTTTTCTGCGACGTAACGAAAACTTACTTCGATAATGTTTATAAAATTTATTTTTCCCACGTATTTCTATGGAATAACGTGCAAGTTTCCACTTTGAAACACTCCATTTATGGATTAGCGATACCGAAATTGCCATAACTGGGGTCGAACAGACGAGATCAACTAACGTTTTCACCAAATTCAACAAAAGCAAAAAAATCAACGAAAATAAATAATAAACGCATTACAAAACGTATTGACAATACGTTTTGATAATCGAAAAGTTCTCTAAAAACCGAGTTTAAAAAATAACTATTTTTATTTTAAGTTATTGTACAGTTTAATTAGTTGTTAACCGTAACAATAAATAAATGACTTTTTTTTTCTTTCTTTGACCACACCGCCACCACCTCTTTTTTACATATTCAATAGAAGAAAAATTATTGCATTTGGGAAATCGTACTGAAATATAACGTGTTACCCAACACGATTTGATAAATTCACCATTACGTCGAAAATAAACAAAAACGAAAAAAGTTATCACTTTTAAGTTTACTTATCGGCCGGCTCGTATATGTCGACCTCGACGTGTTTTGTTGGAGGTTCGGTTTGACGCAATACTATTCAGCGGGGAATCGGAAACCCTAACAGAAAATAATACTTGAAAATTATTATTTTGAGCGGAAGATCGCCGTCCGACGCCAAAGCCAATTTCGGATCGTAAAATCGGAAAAACCTATCAAAAATCCGTCATCCGATTAGGCGCATTATGTATTCTGCAGCGTGTTGTCCTTACATATTTTTATGAAAATTCTTTTGTGGTTAAACAAACAACATTTTTTTTTTTTTTTTTTTTTTTAAAAATGTACTTTTCGTAATACAGTAATTCGTTACGGATAAGTTACCGACTACAGTAATGATTCTCGCGTCCGTCGTGTACTTGAGAACAGCGAAAATATCGTTCGGATATTGTAGAAAAAAAAAAATAGAAAAATTGACGATGCAAAAAGTAGTATAGAATATCGGATAATTTTGCTCTGAATCCTAAATGAAATGATAAATTATCATCGCAAAGTAAATACTGAATGGAACGAACATTTGAATTCAAACAAATTATTAATTTTTAACAACGAAATAGTATCCAATTGTTCTTCATTTTTATGAATTCCGTCAAAATTTTATCATTAAAAAATATTAAGCTCACCTACATTTTTTATTACCATCAGTTTAACGACAAAATAATTATACGCATTAATCGAGTAAAAAAAATTCTAACATAATTAAAGGTTAAAAATAATAATAAAAAATAAAAAATTGTTTGGAATTTATACCGATAATTTCAGTAGCCATTCAATTATTTTTTAATGAATTACAAAAAAAAAAATTCTATGTTAGCTAATGCCGGTGTTGCGTAAAATATTCCCGTTTTTCTGATGGATTAATTCAAGTATTTCCCTTGGTTTTTGGCAAATTGAACAGGGAATTTTGACGATAAAAAAATACCTTCCTCTAAGTAACGGCAAGATTAAAAATGCTACGAGAAAGCTCAAATAAAGTTTTCGATTGGAGTAAGTCTTCTGGTAATAAATTACATTGTAGTAAAACCGATTCCTTGTTTCCTGTATTATCGACAAGTGGCGTATTTTGTAGAGAATTAAATGTTCATCCACATATAATTTTTTTTTTTTTTTTTTTTGATCGCTCGTGAATCGGATTAAGTAAGCAAATCAGAACGGCACAGTGGTTTTTTTTTTTTTTTTGTTTTTGTTTTCGAAAACTTCATAACGATAATAATGACTTAAACTTCGAGAAAAAAAAATAATTTTGAAATTATACAGTGTTCGAAAAATTGCAGTATCACAACGATTTATTTCATATTGAATTACAAAAAAATTATCTTAAATATTTTAATAAAAAAACCAAATATATATATTTGAGTTGGAAAATCGGAGCGAAATCCGGTACGCCCGTCCGTTTACAAAGACATGAATAAAATCTAAATAAAAAATTGTCTATAATTATATTAACTATTTACGACGATTACCTGTGCTGGCTGTGACGAATCCGGGACGCCTGTTGCGGCAGTGACGTTAATTAATATACGCGATGATTTTTTTATTTTTTTTTTTTTTTTTGTCGATTTTTTCTTCTTTGTTTTTTTCGCTGTTCGTGACCACGTGCGAAGACTTTCCGTACGAAAATTAAATCGGTGGCAGTAATAAATGCGTGTTGGAATGCCGGTGACCGACTGTGCGCCGGCCGAAGAACCGTACGCGCGGCTGCGGTAGTCGTCGTCGCTAGCGCCGCGAACCCCGACGGGGAAAAAAAAAACGCCCATTTTGGCCGGTTTAACTGCGTTCTATTGGCGCGTTTAATGTTAAATTTTTTATTGAAATTTTCACGAAAAATCGCGGTGTATTATTTTTCATTTATCCGATTACGGACACGGGTTTTCGCCCGATAAATATGTTCAACGGTTCGATACAAGATTGTACGTACCGACAAGTTATCGCCAAATCGCTATTATTAGTGGTAAACAAAAAAAAAAAAACAACAATAATACTATTAGTAAATAAACACAAATTGAGCGTGTATGCTGTTGAATATTTTTTATATTACGAATATTTGAATATTCGTAGGAAGAGCGTCGCATACCGTCCGATAAGTAAAAAAAGATTTACGCGCTCGAAAACTACTCGAGCTAAGGACCGATTAAAAAAAAAATTATCGTTCTAATGTTAGTTATTCCGGAGAAGCGATATCCTAGGACGACGTGCTCATGAAAAAAACTAATGTAATTTTGAATGCAGTAACAAATTAATAAAATGTTCAACTGCACTCCGCTCAGAATCGTTTTCCGTTAAATGCATCGCTGACAGTATTCATGGTTCCCTACATACTCACGACGTCCCGTCGATAAGTATAGTCCATTTTGGCCGGTTTAACTGCATTTTAAGTTTAATTTTTTATTGAAATTTTCACGAAAAATCGCGGTGTATTATTTTTCATTTATCCGATTACGACACGGGTTTTCGATCGATAAATATGTTCAACGGTTCGATACAAGATTGTACGTACCGACAAGTAAACGTTAAATCGCTATTATTAGTGGTAAACAAAAAAAAAACAACAATAATAATATTAGTAAATAAACACAAATTGAGCGTGTATGCTGTTGAGTATTTTTTATATTACGAATATTTGAATATTCGTAGGAAGAGCGTCGCATACCGTCCGATAAGTAAAAAAAGATTTACGCGCTCGAAAACTACTCGAGCTAAGGACCGATTAAAAAAAAATAATAATAATAATAATAATAAATTATCATCGTTCTAATGTTAGTTATTCCGGAGAAGCGATATACACCTAGGACGGCGTGCTCATGAAAAAAACTCGAATAAATATCATTTTTAATGCAGTAACAAATTGACAAAATGTTCAACTGCACTCCGCTCAGAATCGTTTTCCGTTACATGCAACGCTGACAGTATTTAATGGTTCCCTTACATATCCGTCGGCAAGTATAGCCGACCACATACTTAATTTTATTTTGTTACTTTTTCGGCGCGAACGTTTTAAAATCACTATAAAGACGAGAAACCCCTCCGCCGTCCGTGTCCGGTAAAAGACGTCGACAACGACGGCTAGATGACGGCGCGGAGCAGGACACAAAAGCAGTTTTGATGAGTCCCGTCGGACCGGAGGACTCCCTAGACAAGGATAGATGGACGAGCTTAGTGGTAGCCGCAAAAAGCCTGAAAGGCTTATAAAGGGAGAAAAAAAAGAAAATATATAGATAAACTAGAAAACACCCGATTAGAAGACGCGTAGAAAATATGAGGTGTATTTTAATAACCGATTATTTATCGTTTTTTTTTTCGCCTTGGTAACTGAAAATCCCGAGTCGAGCGGCGAACCCGTCCAGTCGAAATAATAACAATATTCTACGTACAATATTTGCGGTGTGTCCTCTTGCGGGAAATATGTTCCGAATTGCCGGTTGCAAAACAATTTTTCCAACTCTCCGCACCCGGTCCGCGTCGCCGCCGGTCCGGAGTATCCGTTTCCGGCGAAACGTTCCCGAAACTCGCGTGCTCGGCCCGCGTCGCCCGCGTTATCCGGGGTGTCCACGTCACTGATGCACCGAGAGTGTATTGTGTACACGACCTTTGCGAACCCGGTGTTTCTATCGTCACCAGCAGGCCCGCAACTTCTACGGGCGACCGTTAGTTGTAATTCGATTATATTTACGCGGATAAAACGTCGGTTTCGCGTAAATATTCGAGAGAAAAATGAGTAAAAAAAAAAACCGGCGAAAATATTCGAGAATCCGTATTTACGATTTTTCACCGCGAAAGCATTTCGTGTTGGGATTTTCATTAAAACCGTCCGTTATTCCCTGGCGAACGCTGGGGGGGAGGGAATTCGAAAAAGCCGCGGGAAAAAAAAACATATAAAACATCGTCGCGCGCGCGTTTTAGATTGGATTGTTATATTTTTCGTCGCCCGACAGACGTTTTTATTGTATAGAAATCGCACAACGGACCGAACAAATAGTACTTAAGTTGTTGTTATTGTTGTAGTTATTGTTGTTGTTGTTGTTGTTGTTGTTGTTGTTGTATCGAATCGGTATACAGAAAAACCGGACAGATACAAATTATCGAATGATTAATGCAAATTTTTCGAAAAAACGTTAAGACGCACTGCGTTACGGGGGGGGGGGGGAGGGACAGAAAAACGACCGTAGTGATTTATTACTTTTTATACAACGTTTCTCTTTAAATCAAGTTAGTGGAGGGTGGCTCGGTTTTTATTTTTTTTTTATTATTTTCGGTAATCGGTGCGTGCTAAAAAATTACAAAAATATTACGATTCGACTGCTGCTAAATAACACGACATCGGTATTCGACTAAAAAAATGGACAATTTTCTTTGTAAACGCATTCAAAACCGGGTGTTATAATTGTAAATATTAACCATTAACCTTTCTTAACTTTACATTTAATTTTAACACGATATTAAATTTACTATCAGTACACTATTACACTATTTGATAACATCGTAAAAAATTTAAAAAAGTATAATTTCATATCCGCTGTGTTTAATTGTATTGATCATTCTCATTTTCATAAAATCGCAAATTTCAAATTAACTTTACCCAACTGAATACCGATATTAAATTCATTAACTTGCACGGCCGTGGAAAAATTATATTAATTGTTTGATTAAATAAAAAAAAAAAAAAAAAAAATGTACAAATTGTCATGAATTCTTTAATTGACACGCACATTTGAAGAAATAAAATCAACATTGTGCTCAACTCTTGTGTTTTCGGCCAGTAAAAACGAAACTTATTCCGAGTCTTGTATCGAATTATCGACCGTGGGCGAAAATTTTTTATTAACATAAGAATCGAAAGCAAACACAAAATAAATATTCGAAAACGTATAACAACCTTACATATGCATTAAAAAAAAAAATAAAAACCCAAAATATTTTCGAAACTATAGCAATTATTGGTAAGACCAATAATTACAAATCCGTAACTACACAGTTTGCAGTATTAGCCAGGTGGAACTGGTATCTTTTATTTTACTTTTTCTTGTTTTTCACGTTTATTGCTTTTTTAGATAAGCTATAATAGCTTTTAACTCAATGGCAATAATATTACCAGGTAAAACTATGATGAATTAATTTTATTGGCGCGCGCGGGTTTTTTTTAATTTTTTTTTTTATATAGGATAATAACGAAATTGAATACAATAAAATGTGTATATTATTACGTGTGAACCGTGTGGACCGGTAATACGTTATTAAGAGATTACAATAAAAATCGTGTTGGTTCTATAATTCTATAGAAATAGAACGTCAAAAAATTACCGAGACGGTTGTAGAAATTCTATAATTCTATAGAGTCGTGGACAATCCTGAATGATGTGGTGGACATATAATAGAAACATTCAAAACCCGGTGTTGTCGAAGGATGTTAAAAAAAAAAAAACCCTCCCGTGGACCGCACGAATATTAAATGTAGATTATGTATAACGAATAAAAATAATAATAATAATAATAATTACTACTTATAACTACTATATACTTTCTATCTTACTCTTATTCTTTTCTATGTATAATTATTTTCTAGAGCTAATACCTTCAATTTAAAATCACGCTGAAGTACCTCCGCTGGGTGGCCTCTTCCTTCTGTCTACTCTGTCTGTCTGCCTTATCAATTATCACATATGCTTATTGTTCAAAATATTGTAACAGATAGCGTAATATAAAATTTAGTTTAAAAAAAAAAAATAATAATTAAGGATGTCGATACGGGCAACAATCCGGCAGAGAAGACGTCACTTAAGAAATAATACATCTGTACTTAAGTGGGAAAATCGGAGGGAAACCGGGAAAAAGAGGTACCACCCAGACGGATCTTGTACGGAGCAGATTAATATCGATGGCGTATTTAATGTATTCCGATTGGGTTAGTGGCTAATCAACGGTCTCCGATGTGCGATTGTCCTTTACGAGCAATTTAGCTTGTATACATTTTGTAATTCACTTCACGCGGACGTTTAGAGCGGATAGCGCAATACCGACGTCTACCGATTACTGATAATAATAATAAAAATTAAATAAATGTTAATATTCTATTCGAATATCGGCTGTTCGTTCTAATAGTAATCTATTCGGCTGTGATAACCATCACTAAGAAAATAGTCGCCGAGGAAGCAAACTACAAACAACGATATTTGTTAATATTGGTGCGCAGCACCGGACTCCAAATTTCAGGGCGAGCCTGTGACAAGGAACGACGCCCTTTATACGTGGACTGCGATGTGGTTTAAAATTCGTTTGTAATAATATACAAAACTATGGTGTATCCTTCGATTTTCAAAATATTTTCGCCCCTTTAACCAGTGGCGCGCACGTGCAAAAATTAAATTCAATACATTTTGGAACAATCGGATATGGTTTACGCGAGCCGAATTTCCAATATTTATACCGACCGGTGGTGCGTAACTCGAAATATTATTTTTGAAATTCCCAAAAGTTTAACCCCATTAGATCATGTTTTTGATATTTTTTTTCTCTCTTTCTCTCTCTCTCTCGGTGTACGTCTATCGATTAGTAAAACAACTCATTGATCGCAACGTAATTTTAAAAGTCGTGGATTTTGCGTCCGGTATTACTTTATTTGCTGCAAACGTTTTACAGGATTTTTTAAACGTTAAAAAAAAAAAAAAAAAAACTCAACCGCGAATCACTGTACAACGAATTTATATTTGTTGATTTTTGCGTTATTCACGGTACGAGAAAAGAAGAACAAAAGTGTAACCGACTAATACCGGTAAACTGTGCTCATGTTAGGAATAGATTTTTTTTTTTGTTTTTTTTTTTACTTATTTCAACGATGTGTGTACTGTACTAAATCACCCGACACTTCGGAGTGTGGATTTAATATTTTACGTCATGTCAAATTTACCTTACCGCGAACCGACAACTGATGTACAGCCAGTGCGTGCATAATATTATATGCATTCGGTTTCAACGCATTTAACCAAATTTCAGGGCTCGGCCTCTCAAAAGAATATTGGACAATAATAATATTAGTATTCCACCTGCACCGCTGAAATTGTTTTCCGGCTACGGTCGACCGTGTTGTGGACTTACTAAAAGAATCCACGACAAATAAAAAAAAAAATTGCGAACGCACGCGAATTAGTAAAAATTAGACCAACCATAATTTTAATATTACGTAAATTACAAACGTTAAAGAAATAATATTTCAAAATCTTTTTTAAAACCAATTTGGACATATGGCCTACAGCTTTGGGGCAAAGCAAAAATTTCTAATCTAAATAAAATTCAAAGGTTCCAAAATATGACATTAAGAAAAATTAACAACACTCCACCATATGTATCAAATCACACCCTGCATAAAGACCTACACATAAAAACAATTCAAGAAGAGGCGAAAAATTATTATAAACGGTTTCACCTACGCCTAAATACTCATCCAAACGCACTGATAAAAAATCTAGCTGCTTTAATCATCCCTGGTAACCCTCCTCGGCGCCTTAAGCGAGAATGGTGCAGAGACCTGCTAAACCCTTAAATGCAAAATAGGTTAAAATAAAATAATTAAAAGTTGAAAGTGTCATCAGTGGAGGGTGGCTTCTCCATTCAAATTTTTCAATCTCCTATTGTATTATAGCTCATACTCTTATTGTGCTTCATTGTGTACAGATTGTGTATATTATTAATAAATGAAAAAAAAAAAAAAAAAAATATCCAAATGAACAACGGTTCGGCCGAATGCTCTGCTAATACCAGACTGATTATCCTACGGGGAGAGGAGGGTGGGAACCGGGCCGCGTCGAGCCCACGCAGTCCGACGCGCTGTTGCAGCGAAAACCTCCCGTCGATCCGACAACGACCTGTCGTACGATTTCTGTAGACCGTCTGGTAATCCGATACCTCTCATATTATAACATACTATACGATCAGGGGTTCATCACAACTGTATTTGTACGGCAATATTATATATATAACTATCGAATTCACGATGTCTGCATTATAATATACGATACAGCCAAAGGAGGACATTATTATTATATTGAATATTTTTCAATATATATATATATACCGCATATTTACCGAAACTATGCAATGCGTGTCTTTGAAATCCGGGAAAGACTTTTGTTGTACGATGGCTATAATATTATGAATATAGATATTTAAGCGGCCGAGCATTGTGTGCGTAAAATTCATAATTAATGTTCCGATATTTTAGCTCTAAATATCTTAAAAATAAAAAAAAAACGCACTAAAACCGACGGAAATACTATTTGATGGGTTTATTTCGGACTAACATATGCAGACGAGCGTCGTCGTCGTTTCCTGGTTAAATAGTCGAGTAGTAAATATTGGTACTGTGGCGCCAATAAAAAAAAATAAAAAAAATACTAAAGACATCGAAGACTACAAATAAAATCGTGAACTGACGATCTAAATATATGGTGATACATCTAGACGAGACAATCACGAGAAGTATCTGGAAAATAGACATTCGAAAGGATACATGACTTGAAAAAATATCTGAGCGTAAAGATAAATAGCGCAAATAATAAAAAATTGGAAAATTGAAATAAGAACAACTCTTTAAATCAAAATAATTTCCACTTAAATGAAAAAAGTACAACGCCCAGAGTAGACCAGTTCTGCTATGCGCACGCGAGCCGTGGCCCAAAAACCAAAAGAGACGAAGAAAAAATAGCAATCCTAGAAACGAATATATTTAGAACATTTTTTTTTTGTCGCCCGGAAATATGAAATTAAAAATAATAATATGGAATCGCTACAGTCTTTAGAGCCTGTGCACGGTACGAGATTTTCGGTACAGAGAAATGTTATGGGTTGGCCACCAACGGAGGAGATCCAATATGACCTGACGAAAGAGGTGCTTAACTGATGTAGGGAGACGGGGAGGGCAATTGGATAGACAGAGGTGAATCGTAGAGAAAAATCGACAAAACCGTAGAGATCCCCTAGCGGGAATTCGCGTTGTAGTGATCAGGTTAAACCGTGATCACTACATTGTACATAGTGTGTGCATAGTACATTGAGTAAATCTTTTTATGGTAACTACGTGCTTAAATATATAAATTGTCTATGATTAAGAATTACGATTATTTAGAGAGTAGTTTTAAGTGCTTTAAGTAAGTGATTTCTACTTTCGCTAGCCTTTGCTTTCGTGTTGGCTATACGAGGTCTGTTCAAAAAGTTCACGAACTATAATTCCTAAACATAGAAAATTTATAGTATCGTAAATTTTATTAGATTAAAATAAAATAGAGATAAGCAGCTATCTTTTCAATTAAACCTCAAATGTTTATTGCTATCCAACCGTTAACTGTGCGCTTTCAAAATAGACACGAGTCGTGTGTATTGTGCCATTTTTAAGATGAATAACATTCACGAACAACGTATTAAAATTAAATTTTGTGTTAAACTTTGTAAATCTTTTACTGACACTCATAAAATATTGCAAAATGCTTATGGTGATCAGTGTTTAGGACGCACTCAGTGTTACGACTGGTTTAAACGTTTTAAAGACGGTCCGGGAATCAGTTGACGACGTTCAGGACGTCCGCCGACATCGATAGACGATGCTCACGTGACAAAACTCAATGAAATTGAGCGGTCTAATAGACGTTTAACTGTTCGAGAAATTGCGGAAGATTGTACCATATCGGTTGGTTCACGTCATGAAAACCTGGTAGAAAAACTTGGAATGCACCGCTAGGCAGCAAAATTTGTCCCTCGCAAGATCAGAAAGACAATCGCGTAACCATCTGTCGAGAATTGTTAGATCGCGCAAATTTTGGTACGAGTATGTCCATGGAGCAAATTATAACGGGTGATGAGACGTGGATCTATGGCTATTATATGGAGACAAAAGTCCAATCATCACAGTGGGTTAGTACATTTTCTCCAAGACCAAAAAAAGTTCGTCAGGTCAGATCAAACGTCAAAGTCCTGCTAACGGTTTTTTTTTTTTTTTTTTTTTTGACAACCTGGGGGTTATTCATCACGAATTTCTACCTGCAGGACAAACGGTTAACCGATGGTACTATCTAGAAGTGTCAAAACGTCTTTGAAAAAAAGTGCGGAGGAAAAGGCCAGAAGTGTGGAAGAAAAACTCATAGTTTCTCCATCACGACAATGCTCCGGCACACACTTCCCTGTTAATTCGAGATTATTGCGTGAAAAATCACATGGCCGTGCTTGCTCGTCCACCATATTCTCCCGACTTGGCACCAGCAGACTTTTTTTTTATTTCCAAAACTAAAATCTCCGTTAAGAGGACAACGATTTTCTACGATAGACGAAATAAAAGAAAATTCGCTAACGGAGCTACGAGCGATTCCAGAATCTGCTTTCCGGGATTGCCTTCAGCAATGGAAACGTCGTGGGCAAAAGTGTATAAACCAAGAGGGAAAATACTTGGAGGGTGATAAGTCTCGATAGCTTGTAGGTAAGCACTATAAATAAAACATTGAAAAATCCGGGAACTCTTTGAACAGGCCTCGTATATACGGATATGGGTTTCCATAATTGTTCAGGCTTAGCGCAGACTCGGTGTATGCGGGCAGACCGTGTCGGTATCGTACGCTCGCGTATGTGTGAACCGCGGGTTGCCGGGTCTCGGTCAATAATGTAACTTTATTTGTTTATAAGTGTTTCTTTGTTGTCTTCAGACCCTTTTCTTCCATTCGACATCCACTGCGTAGCCGTCGGTCAAGCCGGTGACTTGGGTTTTATAAAGTTCTGAGTCGCCAGTCCCCGGCTCGCTCGCTACGGCGTGCTGGACGGGTAGAGGCGTGCGTCCCGGGCGGGCGGACCACGACGGCCTCTGCCCGAAGTCGGCGGAAATTAGCAAGCCGCTGTTCGATAAAAAAAAAAAAAAAAAAAAAAAAAAAAAAAAAAAAAAAAAAAACAAGATAAAATAATAATAATAATAGCGTGAGGTGATGTTTTAATAATCGTACAGTGTTGCGGCCGTGCGCGAAATAATTTTCGTCGGTGCAGCCGGCAGTGACGATAAATGATAATAACGCGGAATTTTTTTTACCTATGGCGGGTGGCCGAGGGGGACGAATGGGCATCGATATCGCGGAATTCCATCGGATCACGTGCCGAATAAACCGTTTAGTCGGGTATCCGGCGACGGGACGATATATTAAAATTTATAATTTTTTTTAACGCCGGAGGTTTAATCAGCGTTAATTACGGGGCCCCCGGTACGGGCGCGGTAAAAGAACGAAAGACGACGCGGGATATATGATTGTATTTGGGCGGGCTGACAATCGCCCGCTAACGAAGTGAAACGAATAATAATAATAATAATAATACGTCTAACCGTTTGGTAATTATAATAAATTACGATTAGCTTTCCCTCCCCCGAATATCTCGTGCGGACGGGATGCGTAAAATATTGCCCGTATTATCGTCCCGGTCGTTTTACATTCCGAACGCGGCGCCCCCGTCCTCCAGTCGGGCACCAGTCGGAAAACGACGAGAGATTTTTTTTTTTTTGCTTTTTTTTGCGCGCGCGTCTTTCGTCTAGTCCACCGGTTCCCCGGCACGCCCGCGAGCAGTTATTACGATATACGATTTCTATTGATTGCACAATTAGTTTCGTTATAAAACCCGGAGAAAAGAAATTACTTCACCGGTTCTCTGTATCCATTGTCGGGTAACGGATAACCGGCAAAGACTATAAGCGTTTGGCCGCAGCGTGTCACTTAGGCATTCTTCACACGGGCCGACTCCCAAATGACGCGACGGACACTCCGAGTATTGTCCGTTCGGGTTGCTTGTTAGTAGGGTATCCATAAGCGACCCGTCGCCACACGCTAAACTACTCTGTACGACTACTGTGAAGCGACGGATATCGTTTCAGTCTACCTCTAACCGCCATACGTTTATAAACCCGTCGCCATGTTTTCAATATGCCGTCGAACGAAGATTCGTCGAGTGATGACGATGTAGTTGTCGCCTGTTGTTATGACTATCGTGGACAGTGAAAAGTCAAACGAATGTGGGGTGCCACAATTGTATTGAAAAGAACGTTCACTGCCGCTTATTCGTTGCTGCCAAAGAGCTAGAAAAGTCTGTAGAAAAGTTTATAGCGTTCTACCGCATGACGGAACAATCACACCCCAACTCTTGATCGACATTGTTTCTCCGTCTATACGTATCTATGCGGGAGACGCAGGTACGACGCAGACGACGGTAGAATACGCGTCGCATGGAAGTAACGTCGTATGTGCCTTTCCAGTACTTAATATAGGAAGTGATTTACACGATATTCGAGTATGCGTCGCGTCGCTTGGGAGTTGCCTCGTGTGAAGAAGGCCTTAATCATTTCATGCCACTTTATCTGTAAATCAACGGGTACGGTAAAAGGATGTCGGGGGAAAAAGCTATTAGATTAGTTTTGAATCGATTTAGTTTCGTTTTGCAGTTGCATAGTGTCGTGGTACGTAGACATCGCGAGTGTACGTACGTAAAAATAATGGCTCTACAAAAAATAAGATTGTGTAACGTCGATTATTTAGAGTTTGGTTTCACGTTCATTGAAAAGGATGGTATCCAAATGCCACAGTGTGTTATTTGTCACGTTATGTTAAGTAACGATGCTCTCCGACCAAGTCGACTAGAACGACATTTGACCAAAGCTCGTCCGATGCCAAAAGAAAAACCTAAAGGGTTTTTTGTTGCTAGAAAAAAATTCTTTAAGTAAAATAAAACTTGACCGTACCGGAGAATTTCAACAAAACAATGAAAAAATTGTTGAAGGTTCATATCACATCGCCTTTATGGTGGCTCAGCATTTATCCTGAAATTTCAAATGAAGCTTTAAATGTCCTTGTACGATTTTCATCTACTTATTCATGTGAATCTGGGTTCTCCCGCATGGCAATTATAAAAAAACAAACATAGAATTCGTTTAGATGTCGCATCTGACTTAATGTGTGCTCTATCAAATATTGAGCCGAACATGAAAAAACTGTCCGAAGAAAAGTGTTGTCGGCATTAACATTAATTATTAATTTAATAATAAAATAATTAATACTTTATACTAATTTATTATTACACATAATATTTCACCTTAATCGATCGTTACATTTTATTATTTATATTTTATAATTATCATCATCAATAAAAAAGTAGACATTCCGAATATTGTATAGTTTATTTGTACACGAAAAAAAGGCGATCGATTTTTTTCAATTTATATGAAGGGGGGGGCGCGAGTTTTTCGAAAATCTACAAGTGGGACGTAGAATAGAAGAGGTTGTGAACCACTGATCTAGTCGGTGCGCCGAGAAGGTGTTTTGATTTCCCTTGCAGTCTGTCTATTTAAACGTGTGGGTGGTGGGAACCGGTAACTTTTTACAAAATAACAATACTGACTGTTATTTTACCGGTTTTTTTTTTTGGGGGGGGGGGGGGTTTAATTCGATTAAAAGTATTCGTAGAGACCAGTCGTTTTCCACCGATTACTTATACTACCCGTTTCGAGACGCGATGAAATTTTCACAATATTCTGTCGTTTACTCCGTTGTATTGAGCTGTTCTACATTTTCGAGTAATATTATTCGGTATTATTGTGCTCGAAATTTGGTACGCTGTTCCGTTGGCCGTATAAAACCATCGAAAATCTTATTGATTTTTAATAAATCTTGGAGTAACATTTTCGAATAGTTTTTTTTAAGACGCAAAACCTTCATGAAAACTCAAACACATTTTCAATTGCTTAAGATAGCTCAAAAATGGCCGGGAGTTTTCGAAATTTTTTACCAGCACATTTCACGCTACGCTCGAAATCTCAAAGTTCTTGCAGAAAATGCATTATATTAAGAAAGTGTACTACTTTTTTTTTACATCTGCACATTGATGTTCTATAATATTTTGTACGCGCGCACTAATCGGAAAACAGACGGCTAGGTTTCGATCGGATTTTTTTTTTTCAAATATTAATTTTTTTTTTTTTTTAGAGATATACTATTGTAAATGTATTGTTTTTATCAACAATTAAATCCTAAATGCACTAACCAGACAGTACTTGATACCAAAAACCACCGTTGGGGTTGGTGATCGGGGCAAGACTTCTGGTCGAAAAGTCGTTTATGGACAGCAAATAAAGTGCACGTCTCAACAACGCGGAAAATTATTAAAAAATTAACTAAGTAATCTAATACGTTACTAAAATTATTTCGCATGTCGAAAAACAAAAAAAAAAATCGTAAATACAGAAAAATCGAGACTATTTTCATAATCTATAACCATCAAAACCAGTACGTGAATTATTTTTATTGTTTTATTCATTATAAATAGCACAAGACCGAACACGAAATTTTATAAAACGAACGCCCGTTAATTGTTATTTTTTTTTTTTTAAATTTCAATTTTTACGGTGTTACGTATACTTGATCAATAAAAAAAAAAAAAACATACACTGCGCGTTAACGACATTTACACGTGGCCCAGTATATTTTTAGCGATTATAAAACACATTCGACTATTATTAAACGGAGAGCAAACGCGGTAATTAAATGGGAAATTCACATTCGAGAACACGTGTTTTTTTTTTTTTTTTTTTTTTTTTGCGTTTCTATTGCTAAACATATACTAGGGAACAGTTCCAAACAAACCGTTTGGAACTCATGACGAAATTTTTTTAAAAGATAATATTATCCAATCGGCACTGGAAAATATAATGATATTGTTATAATATAGTCAAACGCTACAATTCGCGCGTGCCTATATACTTTTCTTTACTTATTTGTTTCTCTCTTCTTCTTCTTCTCCTGTTCGTCTATTTCTCGTATTTTAATATGAGTAGGTACTCGGGAAGGAACGCGACTTGAATACTAAAACGTATACGATTTGAAATGAAACACCGTTCTACATTGAAGAATTTCTGTCGACGCGATACGCCATTTCGCGGTTTTACATGAGTTTTTTGTTGTTTTTTTTTTTTTTTTTTTTATAGTTAAAAATTATAGTTGACGTGCAATTATTCGCGATAAAACTGCGGATTATTCGTTATACAATACGAATCGAACCACAACTGTAACTGCCACTCCTAGCGCCCGCAGACAACCCCTCACGCCACAGGGCTTGAATCATATAGTGATGTGAAATTTCCGAAATATTATCCTTCGAGAAATTTCTGAAATTCCATACTTGAGTGTCTGTGCGTTTGTTTCGGTCTGTGAAAGACTTTACTGCCGGACGTCCTACTCTGATTTTCAAGTGTATCGCGACATTTTTTACTACTGCTAAATACGAAGGCCTACAAGTATTACGAAAAAATAACTAAAGTAATAACTAAGCGATGAGGTTCGCCAATCCAATGAAACCTACCGAGACCCAATAATTACTTGAAGCTCATTCATATATGCTCACACTACTTTAATGTTGATCGATCGTTTTCAATGTGCATTGACAGAAGAACCTCGAATACCATTTTTAATAATAAAAATGTATTTATCGCATGTGTTCAAATATATATGTATATATATTCGCCAATTGTTTTGTGCCAACTAAGAAAGTATAATTTGTATTACTGCAAATATATATTTTTATCATTTATACGGTACGCGTTAATACATTTTAATACTTATAAATCCGCGTTCTGGTCATGCATACGATTATAAAAACCTATTAGGTTCTGTATAGAATATTTTTTTTATTATAATTATATCAATATTTCCAGCTGGGGTAAAAATAACAAAACTACCGTTGACGCAGTGTGACAGCGATACAATCAATTGGGTAATGTTCAAAACATTTAACGAAAAATCACAGTACAAATACAATCGGCAGAAATGACGAAATATCGAGCGAATACGCTCAATTCAATGCAAGTCACTTCTGTTGCGACGCGTATTATTATATTATATTGTTAAATTTGATAGAAAATATGATTGAACAGCGCGTTTGAAAATCGATACTGAGCAACTCTCGATTTACCCTTAGTGCTTATATTATAGTTGTTGTTTATCACCGTAAGTGCCCATAAATAAATAAAAAAAAAATCAAACAAACAAAATACCCGAAGATTTATTGAAGAAAGCAATACATTTAATACGAGTGCGTATCGCGATTTCGATTCAAAACCCAAAACAAATCACGATATTGAAATTTCAACCGACGGTCGGTTTGTATCCTCTACGGTTTTACGCTTAGCCACGCAATGCGTTGCGTACGGCACAGCTGTGGATATTGAATATCACGAGACGGGCCGCGCAGGACAGAAATTGTCGGAAAGATGACAATCCGCATAATAAACGGAAAAAAGCGACACACGATATTTTCGTATTTAATACCTTGTTGTTCGGTATAATAGATTTGGTTTTCGCGTCTGTATTTGATACGTTGATATTGCTTTGCCCGGCTCCTGCAAACCCGGCGTTTCCAAATGGTTCCGTCTACTATTAAAGATAATAAATCGTATACCGTCCGTTGCGTATTGAACAAATAGAAACCGATCAGCATTACACCACACGTATTAAATCTCCCTAAATAAATTCCGTATCGCGTGGGTGTACCAATACTGTTTGAAATACACCCGGCTGCGGGAAAATCGTTAAATGTAATACCGGCGGCGAAACCACGCGCAACAATTATATTATATTCCACGAACAAAACCGTACAAAGTAAAAATAATATTTTTTTTATTAATTTACATATTTCTTCTTTAGATATATATGTATATATATATATATATATAAATTAATTAATTTGTCCGCGTATAAATATGATAACAAACGGCACTAATTGACAAAACGAAATTGTATTTTTAATGGAGTTAATATTGTTTGGACGATACGTGCCAAATAATACGCTACATGACGGGTTGAAATGTGTTTGTTAACACAGAACGTATAGAAACACAAAAAAAAAAAAAAAAAAAACTCCCTACATCAAACACAGCAAACGGGACCGATTTAAATATAATACGCGATATCGTGTGCATTTGGGTAAACCGCGTAAATTATATCGCGGTTAAAATATCGAAACTAGTTAGATCAGCGGTTCCCAACCTGGGGGTAATTACCCCCTAAGTGGTAAAAACACGATTTTTTGGAGGGTAAAAGTTAAATTATTTATATGTATTTCAAGTACTTATTATCCATTTACTCATGTGTATTATGACTGTAAATGAAATTGTTAATTGTTAATTGTTTTGGGAAATACCTTATCTTATGTCCTAATGACACTGATAATTTTATTACCTTCAAATAATACTTAGAATATTACATTATATTGAATTTCCTGGAATTATTTTTGTTGTACCATATTCTACACATTTTATATCTATAACCTAACCTACAACTAGCAACATTTTGGCGAAAAATTGGTGGCGAGTATCCATTATTATCAGAAAAAGCTCTGAAAATACTGATCCCTTTTTCCATAACGTACAGGTGTGAAAGTGGATTTTCAACAATGGTAACAATGAAAACAAAAGCAAGAAACCGATTAAACTTAGAACACGACCAATTAAGATGTGCATTGGCCGAAACTGAACCGAATATTAAACAAATCGTTAGAAAAAAACAATATCAACCGTCTCATTAATGTTCATTGCCATTATTCATTAGTCGTAATAAAAACTCTTATTTTCTTTGTTTGAAAAAATAAAATAAATTATAATTATCATCATAATATATATTTTGTTTATTTTTTTTTACACAACTTTTTTTTTGGGTCGGGGTATTTGTTAATATCTAACCTGACATATGGGTAATAGTCTCAAAAAGGTTGGGAACAGCTGAGTTAGATACATCAACGTGAACGGTACGTATTTTACGAGATGTACCCGGTAAACGCGTACGGAATTCGGGCAGAAAAATCGGAATGATATTTGTTATTAAACGCGTCGAACGTGTGACACTCGATTGTACAAACCGTATAGAACATTATCAATAAGTGTTTGTCCGGAATGCCCGAGGGAACGGAGAAAGGTGGACTGGACAGAAGAAGAAAAAAAAAAATAAACGAGAGGGATAGAAGGACGGAAAGCAAAGAACGATCGATGTACGCCTTGTACAATGGATAGTGTGCGTTAACGGACAAAAAATTTCAAAACCGACGCGAAATGGTTTTATTTTTTTTTTCAATTTAGACTCACTGCCTATAGGACAGACGCGTCCGGTAACCGTTTTAATTATATCCCGTCGTGCGATATTCGGATGGAAAAAAAAAAAATTTTAAATCAGAGAATGGAACCGTAACCGAATGTCCCGGTATCCGGAGAAGATTCGAGAACCGCAACATTTATTGGAACCCGTATTTCTCAATTCGAGAAACCGGAACCATTTGAAAGAAGAAAAAAACCAAATTATTGCGATTCTTTGAACGTTCCATGTAATACCGGAACGTTTTATTCAAATTGGATTTTGTTTTAAACAAAGAAATACAAGAGTTTATTTTCCATGAGAATAATTTTCTTTTATATTATTTTTAACTCGAAATAATCATACACGTTGCAAGGCCGTCGGCGATTTTTATCGACAAATAGTGCGAACAATATGAGTTTTTTACCAGCGAGAATAACTACGAATAATGATATACAGTTGTCTATAGTTAAGAGGATTCGATACCGGTTGTGTTTTACATGAAAATAGACCTATATGTAATGACATTAACATATCACCCATCTCTGATCAAGCCTCAAAATTATATAAACGTTTTCACAAAAAACTACTCCATCACCCAAACCCCCTCATCGCCAATTTATCCACCATCGATTTACCCGGTACAACTCGAAGATTAAAAAGAAAATGGTCCAGAGACCTCTTATCATAAAAAAAAAAAAAAAAAAAAACAAGTAATGGTCTATAAACCTGAACTATGACTATTACCTAGTTTTTAGTGTATTCTTTTTTCATTAATGTTTTTCTTTTCTACCTAACCTAACTGAAGAGTAATACCATTGGGTTTTTTTTTTCTCTTATCACGTGAACTCATGTCAAAAACTCTAATTTACTCAAATTTATTTATTATATTTATTAAATATAGATTGTAAATTAAAAAAAAAAAAAAAATGTTATGCCAATTGTACCGATTGTCCTAGAAGTCGGATAGAACATTTGAAAACACGCTTGAATTCGTCATGGAGTTTAATTGAAAATGATTTCCCAGCATTTTTAGAAAGTGAACATAATATAGAGTGAATAATAATAATATTATTTTTTTTTTTTTTTTTTGAAAAACTTTTGAAAACACGCTTGAATTCGTCATGGAGTTTACTTGAAAATAATTTTCCCGCTTTTTTTAGAAATTAAACAAAACCTCTATATTTTAATAATAAGAAGAAGAACAGAATTTCTTACTGTCACCAAACATTTACTGTGTTGGTAGTTTTATTATTAAAAATAAATAATTCCCAATAGACAATATGTGATAATTTTATTCAAAACTGTGTATTTTTTTGTAAGAACCGGTAGAACCCTTGTTCTATAATTTAAAAAAAAAACCCGGAATTTGAACCGGAACCGAATTTTTATATTTTGAGGACCGACAAAATCGTTAAGGTACCAGGCCATGCCCGCGGGCATATATTTAGCGGGGTTTTTTTTTTTTTAGATTCATGAGAAAAAATAAAAAAATAATCAAATGTCCGTATCATAGGTCCACAAATTTTTGACTTCCGTTTGACCAACTTTGTTGAAAATGTGTTGGAGGACGAACATTCGAACGGCGGAATTATTTCACCGGATAATATAACGTACTGGGTAAATACAATGTTATAAAATATTTTATTGGTCGCGTAGAGAAATACCGGCAGCCGGTATTCGTCAAACGAACACGGTAAGTACTGACTTACACGGCATTATTCGTATTTATAACGAGAATATAATAATAGTACGATAAAGTGTCTCGGATTTCGCCTGGATGATAATCGCGACTGTCTACACTCTAGTCGTCGTATTTCGTTAAATTCGTGAAATCCGTAAAGTTTTTGTTTATCAGTCGCGTGTCCCGCATTACGTACGGAATCCGTGTTTTTACGTACGGTATACTAACCCCTTATCGCGGCCGTCTTAAAGAATTCGGTGTACTCTTTTAATATTTCGCTACTGCGACCACAATATTATCGTACCGAAAACGTCCGTACGCGTAAAAAAAAAAAAAAAAAAACGCTATCAAAAAACACCGACGGTTTATTATCGGAACATCGGAAATATACTTACTTGGGTTCAGTGTTTGACGTTGAAACGTGGTTTAAAAAACCGCCGTGGATTATCCCGATAACGCGTATTAGTCACTTCCGGTGTGAAATACGGCGTGTACTAAGTAATAGACACCAATGAATGATAATCGTTTTCAATTTTTTTTTTTTTTTTTCGTGTCAGGCATCATATATTTAAAATTAAAACAAACATGTAATTTATAAAACAAAACCAAATGAATAAAATCAAATAAGTAAAATATGAATAATAATAACAACACTCTAACAAGTATTTCATATGTACATTGCATTCCAAATAATATTTTTTCTATTGTCCAGTATACGGCTGTATTTACCGCCTTCTTGTTGCTTATCATAAGATCCTCTTGTGTACGTGGGCTTGGCCCTCGTGAGCAGACACGAGTAGGTGTAACGTTGTCTGCTCTTGTCCACCATATGCAAGTTATGTCTTGATCTCCGTATCCCCATTTTCTCATATTTTCTTTTGTCCGTCCTACACCAACACGCAGTCTTCCATACCGGCCAGTCTAGGTAGTTACCGGGAGGTAATCCTTCTGATGGTTCCATCCATCTTTTCCCGTTGGTGTCCGTTATCAGTTTTTTCCACTCGTCTAGCCTGCTTAGTAAGGGTGTTTCCGTTAGCTCTTCGGTTACCTTTAGGAAAGACTTTCTTGATTTCAGACGGGAAGTGGGATCATTTTGGCCGTACATAGGGTGCCTCGTGTCTCTTTTTTTGTTTACCGCGTTTAATTTTAGAGGATATCAGACGTCGAACTGGTTGGTGGTGGGATACCTTTTTTTTTTTTTTTTTGTGTGGCATCGATGACGGGCCGGGAACTGGCCTTGCGGAAATGCTACCGGCCCGAACACGCCACCATCATTTATTAAAATGAAAAAACACGTAATAATTATATCCACAACATAAAATCCCCTTTTCCCCTTCGCGGGGCGGGCTCACATTATTTAACTTATAAATCTAAATATTTACAAAAACACCTTACAAACTAAAATATTTACAATCTTTTTTTTTAATTTTTAAAAGTAAACAACTCTTTACAATATGTACAATAACTACTGCCGTCGACGCTGTCGCCGACACTCCGGCGGTGCTGCTGCTGCTACCTCTGCTGCCGCCGCCGCTCTGGCCGCCTCTGGTGGTGGGATACCTGCCAGTAAATAAACTTTGTCCATTGATGTGTTTCTTAGGCATCCTGTGATTAGTCGACATGTTGTATTTAAGGCGATATCTACATTCTTCGCGTGAGTAGAACTTCTCCAGACCGGGCAAGCATACTCCCCTGCTGAGTAGCATAGTGCCCATCGCCGAAACCCTTAACGCATGTGGTTGTGCGCCCCACGCTGATCCTATTAATTTCCCTATCAGACCGGTCCGAGTATTGATTTTCTTACTAGTTTTTTCGCAGTGGGTCTTGTATGTTAGTGTTCTATCCATTGTCACGCCTAGATATACGTGGGTGTACTACAATGAGTTTGTTCTACATCTTCCCATTTCACTACCAGTTTTCTGTTGCCAGTGCACTGACGATCGTTTTCAATGACAATTCTTTTATACTCGTTTAAATGAATTATACGTACCGAATATTGGTATGAACGTGTGAAATCTTACAGAGTTCCCGTGATGCGACACTCGAGACAACCGAACACATTCGGATTCTAATAGAGTACACTTATAGAGCCGACGGGGGAGGGTCGGTGCACTTGACGAACCGTCGTCGTTGCAACCGGATAAAAACAACGAGAACGTTCACCGGAAATAGCATTGTAATTGCTCGGTTTTGCAACAAAAAAAAAAAAAATAACTTACTAATAACTGTGCCGCCAGTGAGTGATTGATTCGCCGGATATCAAAGATTATGATTAATTTTGTGCACGGAAGCATAAGACGATTCCGGCAATAGTCCAAATACCAATGGTCGCGCCGAAAATATTTTATAATAATGAAAAGACTTTATGGATCATCGCACAAAATTAATCATTGGAACCACGACCCGGACATTAATCCGTTATATTCTCTCTGCTCTTAGATTGAAATATTTCGAAATGTATATTATTTTAATATTTCAACGACGTTACACAGTAATACGAATTTGGTATTTGATTTTATTTCCAATGTTTAAGTTTAAACTTGGACGACATATTTTAGTAAACTTAATGGTATGGTACAACTTAAAGAAACGTAAAGTTCAAACGATAATATTTTTTTAATGTTTATGATAATTTTATTTTATTTTTTTTTCGAATCCTACGCTCGCCATCGGAGAAGAAATCCTATTCGTGAAATAATATGAAAACAGAAATTGTGTTAAAGTATCAAAGAATCATTCGTATATACATTTTTTTTCATATAGCGACACATTTGTTAGGACTTAGGCTTCCGAGTGGGTAGATAAAAAAAAATAGAAGTTTTGTTCGCGACATAAATACAATGTTAATAAAATATTGAAAAAGCGGACAAAAAATACTGCACAACGTTTTAATTAATAACATTCCAGTAATCATTTTTTGAACTAAAACAAAATATTTCTGGAACATTAGCCATTAAGTTTCAAATGTTTCATAGAACATTTCCGTAATCTTATTTCGCTGTGTACATTATTTGAACGGTTTTTATTTTCTTAATAATTTTAGATTCTTCACGTACTGTTTGACCAAGATTTCCAACACGCTTAAAATGATTCCGATGATTCCTATCGGTGATACATTCGATGATACTTGTATCTCCGAGGTGTAACAATTTTTTAATTTCGTTTTAAAAACCCAGAACATCTGACGATACACCAGTTTTGAAGAAAAAAAAAAAAACGATGGCACGCAGAGTTCTGAAAATATTGAACCTAAGCTTAAAGATATTGAAAATATCCGACTACGCCGAAAAAAAACTTTTTCAACTTTACCAGTTTTACAAAGCTCCCTCGGAATCGTTTGTTGTTTGTAAAGATTTATCGTGGCTTTTAGAGTTTTAGTATATCAGCCAAATTAGTAAATTGCACTTTAGCCTTACCAACTCCCCCCGTACAACAGTAGTCTGATCGAGACGTGAACTTTTTTAAGAATAACTTTAATCCTTTTTTGTATTATAATCGTATACAGAGTGAGAAATGTTTAAAAATAATCTATCGATATTTACTGACAAATAAACAATAGATTTATATTCAGGCTAGATATATTTTACGTAAACTTACGAATAGGAGTTTTTATGTATTTTGAATTTGTTTTTTTTTTTAAAAAAAACCATTTAATACCGCGTTTGGTGGGATTCCAGTTGAGTAGTATTATTCATATACATTTCGGCATCTATTAAAAATAATTATCAGTCCCTTCTAGACTTACACACTGAATTTGTCTCCGCTTGTAATATTGCCTATAGCCAAAATTCTGAAAAAAAAAAAAAAAAAAAAAACTGTTTGACAGTCTTGTGACATAATAATATGTACGCCAGTTATCACGTAGACCTATGTTCAGTTACCAAAATATTATTCCGAGTTAAATTCGGTCACACGTGTTTGGCTAAATTAAAAAATTTAATTTTCTATTTTTTTTTTTTTTTTTTTTTAAACGCAAAATAATATTTAATGGATATTTAATGCGATTATCGACAAAGAAAATTGACACAATAGAACAGTCTAGTTTAGTTGGGTGTTTTATTAAATGTGTATGTACAACGTACATGGTACGTATATTCGGTTAAAAATAAAAATAAAAAAAAACTATCGTCGATCATTGCTGGCCGCGACCAGTCACCGTCGTCAACGTCCTTTCGGCCAATTCTTGAAGCGCTTGTCGGAAAACTTCTACGCTCACCATGTCGTCGGCACCACCGCACCGGTACGCGTTTTCCCATATCAAATTGAAAATTTCACTCGGCAAGTTCACCCCGACGTCACGGAACAACTTCTCCATCACGTCTTTGCTGCGGCCCTATAAATGAATGTATTTATATATGGAAAATACAGGAATGAAAAACCGAATGACCCGGTATCCGGAAAAAATTCGAGAACCGCAAACTTTATTGGAACCCGTATATCTCAATTCGAGAAACCGGAACCATTTGACAAAAAAAAAAAAAAAACAAATTTATGTCATTCTTTTAGGTTATTCGATCGGTTCTGTGAAACAACTGAACATTTTTATTCAAATTGGATTTTGTTTTAAACAATGAAATACAAGAGTTTATTTTCCATGAGTATAATTTTCTTTTATATTATTTTTAACTCGAAATAATCATACATATTGCAAGGCCGTCGGCGATTTTTATCGACAAATAATGCGAACAATATGAGTTTTTCCAACGAGAATAACTACGAACAATAATATTTAGTTGTCTATAGTTAAGAGGATTCGATACCGGTTGTGTTTTATATGAAAATAGACCTGTATGTTATGCCAATTGTACCGATTATTGTCCTAGTAGTCGGATAGAACTTTTGAAAACACGCTTGAATTCGTCATGGAGTTTACTTGAAAATAATTTTCCCGCTTTTTTTTAGAAATTAAACAAAACCTCTATATTTTAATAATAATAATAAGAAGAAGAAGAAGAAGAAGAACAGAGTTTCTTACTGTCACCAAATATTTACTGTGTTGGTAGTTTTATTATTAAATATAAATAATTCCCAATAGGCAAAATAGGTGGTACTACTTGAAACTGTTGTGCATTTTTTCAAGAACCGGAACTCTTATTTTATAATTTTAAAAACAGGTAATTTATTTTTTTAAGAACCGAACCGGAACCAGAACCGCTAATGTCAATAAGTTTCCAGTCCCTGATATAATATAAAAGCTAAGCAATCCGGATTTACAGTCCTCATCCGGGTTCAGCACCAGGCGGTATGCAAACACAACCCGCCGTGGTATACACTTAGGGTTAGGACACTGGACTTTCTTGGAGCAGGTTCGGGCCAACTGGTAAGTCGGAGAACCTGTCGGTTTCCTTAGTGGTTTTTTTTTTTGTTTTTTTTGTTTTTCTCAAACCCACCGGAAGCTATTCGTCGTGACGTGAAGCCATTGTAGGTTTTAGGCTTACACGCGGGGCACAGACTAACTGTGCTTGTGTTCTTTAGAAATCAACGCGTAGATATTGTTCTATGCGATACGTCCCAAAACCGACTCGGTTACGTACCTTATAGGCTGAACTCGGATACGGTCCGTTTAACGCGCGTCGGGGGGATTGCCGCGATATTCTCGCGTCATCGATTCGGCATTACCTATCCGTTTGCATCGCAGCAAAATACAGGGTGTTTCAAAATGATTCATCCGATTTCAAATAATCATATTTATTGTAAAATTTGATTGATCATGTTAGAATTAATTTTACATTTTAATGGATTGTTTTAAGTTTTAGGTACAATGCTTATAAATGTTCAATGTGACCCCCCTTACTTGCACGACACACATCTAAGCGATATTCAAATTCCTCATAAACCTGTTGAAGCATGTCGACTGTAACCAAGTTGATGGCGTCTGTAATGCGACTTTTCAATTCGTCAAGATCTTTTGGAAGAGGAGGTACATAAGCAATGCTTTTTATGTAACCCCAGAGAAAAAAATCACATATTGTAAGATCCGGCGAACGGGGCGGCCATGGACAAAATGTAGCGTCATTAGCACTACAGCGACCGATCCATTTCTGTGGTAGCTGATCGTTAAGAAATTTGCGTACTTCTAAGGACCAATGTGGTGGTGCTCCATCTTGTTGTAAAATGAAATCATCTCCATCGGCTTGCAGTAGTGACGAATTGATTTCTGTGGACTTCTTACAAAACTTTCTCGAATTTGTTCAACATTTTCATCCGAAGTTCTTGGTCTACCTGATGACTTCCCTTTACATAAGCAACCAGTTTCTTGGAAGGTTTTATGCCATATTCGAATACTCTGGGCTGTTGGAGGTTCAATGTTAAACTTTCGACGAAAATCACGCTGCACGGTAATAACAGACTCGCACTTCTCAAAGCGGAGCACACTAAACGGTTTTTGTTGCTCGGTCGACATTTCGATAACAACTAATTAAGTTACGTCACTAACGATTACGGTGCCAAATTTAACAACTAGACAACTTAAAATAAACTTAGTTATCTAATCTTTCCATTAATCATACATTGGTCATTAACCTGCGATTAATCGTTGCCGAACTATATCAGTTCGTAATCGGATGAATCATTTTGAAACACCCTGTATTACGTTCGTTACCTTGTAGAAATCCCTGTAAGTCAGTCCGTAGTTGGAATATACCGACGGACTCAGTAACGTTTTTACGTTTGTTTCCGCCCCGAAACAAAAATCTCGGCGAGTATCGACCGTCGCGCGTGACGGACCGTCGTAATAGTCGGGCTCTGAAACAACAAGTAGGTGTAAATATTTATACGTCTACGGTTATGGGTGAACACCGGATTTCCGTATACTAATAATTATTATTCAATTATGAAGGTAAAAATATGCAAGACACAATCCGTTGTAAAAACAACGTAATTATTTCTATTCAATATTTAATTATTATTAAATTGTAATTGCGTAGGTGCACGTGGCGTTCACTACTTAATGGAAAACGTAAACTACTCGGGCGAATAAATACTCCAAAACGGTATAAAGCAAACGTACGATGGGTACGATGTAGATGCAAAAACTTATTACAAGTTCATCGGAAAAAAAAAGTTACAATAGTACGTAAAACTCATACGACAATTTTTAATATTAATTTAAAAAAAAAAAATTATAAGTTAACTATGGTATTTTCCGTATTTAATTTTGTGAAATTATCTCGGCGATTTGCTTGAATATAAACTCTTATGACGAAAAACTGCGCTCTACACTTAAACATTTGGTTTCCGGCACATACCGGAACGGGAAAATCGTTGAAACTAATGCTCTTCCTTTAATTGGTTTAGAAATGTTTTTTTTTTTTTTTTTAGTCCAGTAGTTTGCTGCTAATATCGTCATGTTTCATTTTAATAACTACACTAGTTTCATTTTTTTTAGGAAAAAATGATTAGAATTTACAACGCTTTCGACTATTTCAAATATTTCTATAAGTAGTAGTTAACTTAAATAAAAATCAGGTTCAACAGTGAATTAATTTACAGATTATAATGCTTTTTACATCGTCTTGTAGAATTTGTAATAAAAAAAAAAAAAAAAAAAATATTCAATAAGTAATATAATAAGTACATTATGTATTTTCATTAATAAAGTCTGGGGAACGACGTGCTTTTGCTCAAAAACATGCTTTACAAAAAGAAAAATCTCATACCATTTTCAATTGTAAATAACTTCGAGCACAATCATTAGGTAAATATATTTTATTTCTGTAGTAACTGCTATGAATTCGAATTTAAAAGTAAATTATTTTCTTCTTTTTTATTTTTTTTTTTTTTATATGAAATATTTCCAAAAAAGAATTAGTTTCGTACAATATAGAACCCCTAATAAATTCCACGGTTTTCAGTCTTTTTGGGAAGCGTTTGTCGTTTAGGTTTTATACATATATGCGCAGTCATTTTTCATTCAAATATTGAAACAAGTTTACTTCTCAAATTAAATGTCCACCGAGTTAAATTTATTTTAATCTATAATATAACTTTAAAAACACCGTATTTGGAACAATTTGATATCTTTTGCAGACGACCCCAGCCTTGTGTAAATATTACTTTTATAATACACTTAAGACAGTATTAATAAAAAAAATAACGTTTAAGAATCCATACACAATTGTGTGTGTGACCTAGTTTCTTGTCGTTTTTTTTTTTTGAAGAAGAAGAAGAAGAAGAAGAAGAAAAAACCAACCATGAAAAAAACGAACAGACATAAAAAAAATAAAACCCCGGCGGTTTTTCGTTTTGTTTACATCCGTAAAAACACACGTACTTTCGTTTAACGGAACGCTTCGTGACAATTTGTCTTTATATTCGTTTTCGTACGTGGAAACGAATCTATCGTCGTTTTCCGTTTTCGCCGCTGTCCGGAAAGACGGGCAAAACCGCACGTTCGGATCGATCAAATCCACAAACAAATCGTACCGGACGTTATTATTTTTGTCATCAATGGCGCGTACCGAATTTAACGCGAGATTGAATATGTCTTTTTCCGGTCGGATTCGGTGTCGATAGCAGAGCTCGTACACCTGTTCTATCGGCAGCCATCCCGTGCCTTGCTACATAATTATATCGTAAGCGCGCCGGGTTGGGGAAAATACGTAAAATTCCGCGTCGGGTATTACTCGATCAGTGTAAACGTGCCTTGTTATTAATTTGGCGAGTTATAAAAACACTCTAATAATATACTACTCGACGTGCAAATCTTCAATATCTAAAACACTTAATACTAAACTTTAGACGGTAATGGGGGGGGGTGGTCATGGCCCGACCGGTATTTAAGACGGTGTTCGAACGAAATTCCGGGGACAAAAGCTCGCCGCAAAAAAAAAAAAAAAAAAAAAAAAAATAAAACAGCAAACTACAAAAGCATACAGATTCTTCTCGACAACGATTTCCCTCGCGCCTCACTAGACGCGGGGACTCGTCGAAAACCGTACTCTTTCGTAAGGCCTTCATCATACCACACCCATATACCGATTACCGGGGAAGGAAAATGTCACTTGGAAGAAACTTTATTTACTAAATAGAGTCTATTTGTTCTCGTTCTCCAACTATCAATTCCACAATACGTTGTCAAGACAAATCCATTTGATTTGTAGTGTGTTGATCCTTTTTTTTTTTTTTTTTTTCGTGATTTTCACGGCGGATCAAATCATTTTGAGACCGCAAATCATATTAAGACATTGCCTACAAGACACACCTACAAACGGCTTTTTGAACGAATTCAAAATGAAATATTTTTAATTGTCGAATTTTTCTTGAAAATAGAGTCTATTGAGTGAGATTGTGTCTGTTATAGGTATATATAAATGTATCTTTTCTCGCTCATTTTGGACACTTTTAGAGGCTCCCTCTGGACAAAATGAGCCCGAAATCGGTAATTAGAGTTGTTCTATAGACGAATAGTAATGTACAAAGTTGGGTCAAATACGAATTTCACCATCGTGTTGATACGGAAATAGGGTGTTTTTTAGCGTTAAACACCCCTACAGACCCCTCCCATCCACCGTTTTAATCAAGAGGATAGTAATTTTTATAGATGAAAGACGTTAACTATCAATGATGTATCTTCTGATGTGGTTTCAACATCCAACCCCTCGCCTCTACCGTTTGTTTGCTCAAATTTCCCGTTTTTACAGTTAAAAACCTGGTTTTATTAAACATTCCTAAAGACTCAAATACAAAAAAAAAAAAAAGCTACGTTTTAACGTTTGGTTCTAACCAAATAGCCGTTTACCTGGTCCAGTGTTTTGTACGCTTCTCGTAATTCCCATATATTATGCTTCGATTTTTTAACTGCGTACTTAATTTTATTGATCATCGATAGGCATTCCTTAAACCGGAATTCTTTTTCGTCGGGATAACTTCCGGTCATAGTTTCAGCAGCGTTAAAATGCTGTCTGCCCGGGAATTTTCCCTGGCGTTTATCGACGTACGGATACCGTATACATTCATCGTCTTCTACTCTAAGGATTGCATGCGTGTTGTGAGCAGTTAGTTTAAGGACAAACAAGACAAATAAAAATTATCTCGTTTCCCCGTTTGAAATAATATACTGAGTTATCTCGTCGGGTTAAAACATTTTTTTTTTTTTTTTTTTTTGACGAAATGTATTTTGACAAAAACCTGCAGCGTAATAATTTAGTTTTTCCTCCTTGTATTCGGCAGCTCACCGATTTGTACTAGGAAAAGTATTCGAAATAATGACACTAGATTTAAAACTCTACTCGAAGGCGGTATAAAATGTTCTGGTGTTACAATAGTATTTCGGTCGAAGAACAATACTTGTTAACAGAATGGGGGGAAAAAAAGTACGCAAACGGTGGCTCAGCCAAGGGGTGAGGAGAAATGTTTTGGAAGTCTAGACACCAGCCCACGAACCGTATTTAGAAGGAGTTTAATATATGGGTTTATAAGGTTTTATAAAAAAAAAAAATTATAATTATGCCTCAACGTTTGACAATTACATAAATTGTATGAGATTTCTGACTAACGCTTTACAGTGGCGTATTCAGGAATAAGGAACACCCACTAGATTTTTTTTTTTTTTTCATATTATTATATCTCATCATACCTTTCCAACAAGCTATTGAGAAAACGACCGAAATTGGCATTTTTATCATCAGCGGACGGACTGCGTTCACTGTTGACGTTACATTTAAACCACACGCCGCCCGGCAATAGTTTTAAACGCTTGCCGTACCGATAATCCGGATCGAAACTCGCCGTGTACCTAAGTGATTTGTGCAAATAGGTTATTTTATTTTTATTTTTTTTTTTTTTTTTTTTTTTGTTCCACTCTTTACTACGACCGTCACTGACTTTCGGTTTAATCGCTCGCCGGTCCCGTAAGCGCGATGAGAAATTTTATATAATTCCGTTCCGTCATCGTTATTCCCGGGTAATGTATTCGGAAAAATCACATCGCCAATACCGAATCCCTCTGTAAAGAGTATTTACTATACAATTTATGTATCCAAAAAAAAAAAAAAAAAAAAATATATGTATTTTCCGAACTTTTAGATTTTTCGCCAAATACCGTTGTATTGTCTATGTGCTCGGGGAGCCGCGGCCGGTTGAATTGCTTTTTCGAAATTGACGATTCGTCTTGGACGCTGGGATATTGAAAACAGGCGCCGATCGGCGTGCGTTTCGACCATTTCCCGTACCGGTATGCCGAATCGAAATTCCCCGTGTACCTATACGCGTACATATTTATCAGCCGGTCGTCAAAACGTACTCGTTAAATTATTTATAATTCGACCGCCACCGACATCCGATTCAATTGTCCGCCCACTCCGTCGATGCGACCATCGCAATCCGCCGCGGACGATTTATTCGGAAATATCACATCGCCGATTGTTAGACGTTTGTCGCCGCCGCACGACGTATTCCTTTCGCCGGTGACGGCGCGTTCGGGTTTCGGCGGATGCCGATAAGGCGTAATCGAGTTCTAAAATACAATTTTTTAGAAAAAAAAAAATACACCTACATGCAGTTCCCAATATAATATTTAGCTCACGCGTTTGTTGCGGTATTGTTCTAAACACTGTGCACGCAACTCCGAGTATTCCGATTGCTGCGCGTTATCGTTCATGGTTTTTTTTTTTTTTTTTTTTGTTTTTTAACGCTTTCGTATATTCAAACACCCAAGATCGAAAATACGCGAAAAACGTTACGTTGCCATGTAATTTCCGGTAATAAATAACACGGTAGGTACGTATAGTGTATAGATAACGACAGCGATTCGTACTGGCGCCGCGGGACATCAAAGGATATTCAAATGCTGTATGCAAATTTAATTCGAAATAATTTTAATAATTATTCACTGTTGTCGGTAATCGTACAGTGTGGTGATACTGTGTCATAAAACCACACGCCTGCGTACATTTAAACTATCGTAATAAATGTCCAATTGCGCACTTTCGTGCCCGTTCGATTTCCATAACCTTCCAAAGTTGCAAATATTAGTTATGTTAAAAAACCGGACAAACATAGAACAACCGAAAGCAGACAGCCGTCCACACCGGTGGAAATGTGGATGGGTACAGAGGATAATAGAGTAATACGGTTTTATATGCCGAAAGCTAAAAAAAAAAAAAAAACCGAAACAAATAGATCAAAAAATCAAAAAGCAATCGGAAAAACGTTTCCGAGTGCAACTCGATATGGTTGTAGTATGTTAGTCGTGATTTTTTTTACCTTATGGCCAAGGTAATCCGGAAATGAACAAAAATAAAATCAATTGTTTAGATCGGTGGTTCCCGATCTTATTACACGGCAGTGCTCTTTTTAGACAAAATTTATCAGCTGTGCCCTCCTGTGAAAACCACGAGAAAATTTAAACATAAAACGTTTATATTGAAAAATAACGCTCAGTTTTTTTTTTTTTTTTATGTCATTCTGTGCAATTTATGATTAAACTTGGGTCAAATTGTCGTGTATATTTTTACGGGACACATAAAACCGAAAATACTCGACAATTTAAAATATTTTGAAAATTGGGTCACGTCTAGACAGTGCTGGATTTCCACGAAAATTCTTAATCGAAAACCAATACCGATTGTGTTCTCAGATTTTCCGAATTTTAAAGAAGCGTACAAAAAAAAAAAAAAATAAAACCCAATCATAAATCCACCTCGTGTACACGACTAGACAAAATGTTCACCAGAAACCATTTCTGGTAATGTTCATGATCGGAGCAAGGGTTCAATTTACAGACAGAAAAAATAGTATACACATCACAGTAAAAAAACCAATACATTCTACGCTTCGGTTTATGATAGATTTATGTCAATATATTAATTTTTTTTTTTTTTTTTTGATTTGATTTGGGCCACGGTGTCCCTGGAATGGGCTCGTAGTGTCCCTAGGGCACCCCCGGTGCACAATTTTGGAACCGCTGGTTTATATAAACTGTTGAGAATTTAAAAAAAAAATAAATAAAACATGGAACACCGCCGCCGCGGTCGGTAAACACGCATCTTAATAGTATTAACGTATACAAAAATTGTACGGGGAGTTTTTTTTTTTTATTGATCCGGATGTTCGAATGTACCGTTCTGGTTCGATTAAATCGGAAACCAATAAACCGTCGTTGATTTCAATTATGTACGTGCCGGATGAAAACAAGACTTATACGAGGACATCTCTTTGAGCGGAATCTGTGCTACTACTATGGTCTGTATCGCGGCGTGAACACTCGTACGAAAAAAATTCCTCGATAAATAAACGATAACCGAGCCTGGAAATGCATAGACGAAATGCACAGGAATTAAAACCAACGCAATTATCGTGTAACAATATACGAATATACGGCCCTATCAGCCGTAAATCGATATTGTTTTATTGAACGGACAGCTAAATGCCGAGATAAATAAAATACAATATTAGAAAACCAACAATAACTGTTTGTAGGGTTATTTGCATAAGACAAACAAATGCTGTGATACGCTGCGCTCGTCATTTGTGAATTTCTGTGTTTTTTTTTTTTTTTTATACGAGCCGCTTGTGCAAACGAAGTTTTCGATAATATATTGTCCATTATAGTAGTTGGCTACCAAGTCAACGAATTTCTCGTTGTTTTATTGTATTCAACGTGACATTTAAAAACCAAAAACTGTAAATTTATTTCGAACAACGGCGCAATTCGGTAAAACGCCATCGAATAAAAATATAAATTCAATACAAATAGACAATTTGTTTAGGATATAATCAGTACTACAATAAAGAAATCAATACGGTTTTCGCGATATTGACGTTTAAGGATGCGTACGCCGTAAAACAAATCGTTTTCGTAAAACTTTGATCATAAATCGCGCCCTGTTGATTTCGTCCGATCGAGCTCAAAATTTGCGAATCTTATTTTCAGATGTACTGGAACAAATTTCCGGCCGGCATCCCTTAAAATTAAAAAAAAAAAAATGTTAAAATAACGGGCACACGAATATATATATATATATCTTTTGTAGAGAATATAAAACGCATAATCGTTTTCTTAATTTTGGTTTAGGAATTGTATATTTTTTCAAATCGGTTTCATTTAAAATATTATATTCCTGCTTTACTGTATGCGATTGTTTTATCACGAACCGGCCGCGATTATTTTATACAAAGATTTTGAGTAAATGCATAATTAATAAATTTGAATTTTTTCAGATATTATCGAATCGTCATTATGAAAATTATCTTGCATTCAAAATTATATTCCTAGTCGAAAATTGTTCATGCGTTTACGACACGCGTAATAACTTCAAATTGACTACATTAAATCGTGAACAAATCGCCTAATGTCTGAAAAATAAAAAATAAATCAAATTATATATATATATATTATTTTTTTTTTTTATTCGTTCAAAGTGTGTTAAATGTAAACGCACACGGACAACGTAACAAATTAGGTGCACTTGCCCCGCATATTAATATACTTATTGATGCGCGTGGGCGAAATCGGACGTTTTTATTATACAGTATAGACATCGCAATTCGGACAATAATATAGTTTTATAGTATTTTTTTTTTTTTTTTTTGGCAACTAAATACGTGATTTACTATATAATTTTACACTTCTAGTCGAATTTGTATGTAAAACCCAAACTCTGGGCCCAGATGGTGTTCCCAGATGGAACGTTTTGGACTCGAGAAATAATGAGTTTTCATAAAATAATTGCACTCGGAAATATAATATTCAAAGCCCACTGCAGAGTTATACGAAATGCCAAAACGTTTATTGGGGAAACGCGCGTCGTTTTAAATATACGACTTTTAAAACACAGAAAATATCTTGCGGCGGCGCACTGTACACCTATATAGTATACACCTATAACAGAATCCCGCGGTAAAAATATTTACGAGTAAAGTATTTTATATATTTTAGGTAGACGAGTGTAGTATTATAATTGTTTCCGTGTGGAAATAAAAATTACTTAAAAAAAAAACATATTTAAAAATTTGATGCTGCTCGAAGACGCGAGAGCAGGCACTGTTTTGATTGTAACGAAACCTGATTATTGCTGCGAATTTCCCCGTTTTCCCCCCCCCATAATTATTAAGAAAACTACAACGAAATTGAAGAAAAAAAAAAATAACATCATCGTTGAGGTGCCGACTAGATCCGGAATGCCTTCGGGAAAGGTGCTGAATACACTTACATATCGGAGCGAGATTTTTAGTAGAAAAGTTGTTCGCGGGCGGGAAAAAAAAAGGTTAGGTTAGACCATAATAAATGGTAATTACCATATATTTTTACCATGTAAAAACCATAGACACGTCATAGTAATACACCGGTACATTCCTCGCTACGATCGAAATCCAAAAATATTCACTCCGAAGCCCCCCTCTCCCCTCCCCCCCCAATGAGTAGACATTAAAACGGCATTCAGAGAGAACGATTTTCGTCTAGGGCCTGGAAACTTGTTGGCAGACAGACAAACAAAACCGGCACTTTATAATAAAATATTAAGTAAAACCGATAGATTCCTCGGCTCGCCCGGCAACTAAATTATAATAGTTATCGTTACCATAAATTATCGGCACGAAACGACAAATAACTGCGCCGCGCGGTGCAAATATTAATCCAACCGAACCATAGTAATTCATATCGTGTAAGATTTATATAATGTAATTTAATGCTGGTGTACGTTTATGTGAAATACATGCATAGACGAACATAATAAATTTCTACATTAATAACGTCGAGGTTCCGTACAGAAACGGCATTTAATCTATTGAATACGATAATGTATTTAACTTATCAAAGAAAATAATATTAAATAATATTAGTACAGGGTGTTTTTTTTTTTTTTTTACTTTTAAACCTTCGGTCAGACGTTAAAATACGAAATAGTTGGTACAAAGTTGGCCTCAACGCTAAAGTTATTAGTAAAAAATAAATTTGTCTTTCAATTTAATAATATTCAATGTCTATAAATATTTATTTTTTTTTTTGGACGGTATATTCCAGAATATTTTTTTTTATTATATTAAATATTTAAATACGTTTATAAAACGAATAATCACTAAATTTTTTTTTTCGATGCGAATATCGCAAAATGCTAAATATTTTTAATAAAAATTCGTAATTCGCGAGGAAAAAAAAATCCGGCCAAAATTAAAAACATATTTTAAAAATAGAACGCTTTGTGAAAAGTCTGGGAACCTCTGCTCCATTCCGTAACAATTAATACGAAGTGTGATAAAAAAAAAAATACCGGGACTAAAACTTTATCTGCGCCAGAAATAAACGTATCGGAAACATACGCATATCAAACAAAAATTGAGATTACATTCGATTACGTTATTCAAGCCACGAGTAAATATTGTCTTTTAGTAATGGACGACATTTAATTCGTTGAAGTTGTTGTCTCTGCCGTTTTGTTATGTCGAATAAACTCGCGCAAGCGTGTTTGCATTAAATTTCGCGTTAAACTCGGTATAAATCGGCGACTGAAACTTTCGAAATGATCAAAAAGCATTTGAAGGTAAAGCAACGCGCGGGTCTAAAACATTTGAATGGCGCAAAAAGATTATTGGGGATCGTGAAGCCATATTAACGATGACTCCCCGTGCCGGTCGACCACTTCAACTCCAAGGGATTCGGAAATGGTGGCAAAAGTTCGTGGAATTTATTCGATCAGACCGAGACGAATGCCGACAAGAGATTAAGTCTAATGAGTGTAACATTTCTCACGGATCGTGCCAATCGATTTTAATTGAAGATTAGATGCGTGCGACGTTATTCAAAACGGTTCCAGAATGGTACCACGACAACGCGCCTGCTCATTCTGCCTTATCAATCCGTGAGTTTCTAAACTGATGAACTTTGCCCCCTTGTGGTTTTTTTTTTTTTTTTTATTTCCAAAAATTAAAACTGATCTCAAAGGACAACGATTTTATAATATCGAAACAATAAAAAAAAAAAAAAAAAAATGCGGTTTTGATCAACTCAAACAACTTACAGCTGAGTACTTTTAACATTGTTTGAAAAAATAAGCAGGAGTGCTGATGCACTTAACACCGGGCGGCGAAAGAGACTAATATTTAAAAAATGATTTGTTTATTTAAATTTAAAAATAAAAAGAAATCCCGGTATTTTTTTTGACCACGCCTCGTATAATATGTATCGGTCGTCCGTAGAATATCAAACATATTTGTTTTTAATCCTTTTTTTTTTTTTTTTTGTATATTTAGTTAATTTGCGTTTAAAACGTTAAAAATTATTATTTTTTTGTATGGAAAGCATAACGGTCTTTTTAAATCCCTAATCCTCGTACCGCGACGGTTTGAACGTCGTCGGGTAAGTGTCCCGCGTCGGTTCCTTAACGTCTTCGTGACGATCGTCACGGTGTGGCTTTTTCCGTTTTCGTCGCGGTTTTCTTAGCCCGCGTACACGTAACGCACTCGTGTTTACCCTCGTCCGGCGGCACTGCGGGGCTCTGGAATCGCCGCGAGGTGTCCGGTGCGACCGACAGTCGGGCTGCAAATCGACAACCTGCACACCGACCACAAGATTTAAAATTATCGTCGGGTCGAGACGACGACGACGACGGTTGTGAGTGCCGTTGGACTCGGCCTAACCCTGTGGTTCCGGTGCGGGCTGCGGCGTGTTGGAGTTAAAACGGCGCGCCCTGTACCCGCGGTCTAACGCGTCGAATTCGGTTATGTTCGGCAAACACGCGATCGGGTCTCCCAATATAGCGAGAAATTCTAAAAACGTCTAGCAAACACAATAATATTATCAATTAAATATTGCGGCGCGTATATTCGATGTACCCTCAGCTGTTTTCGGCTAGGCAACTTCCGCAGTACCTCGAGGACTTCGTCGTAAATGTGCGGTTTCCTCTGCACGACAAACAAAATCAAACGTGTTCATTACAAGACCGAAACTGTGCAATTTACTCGATTGTTTCAGCAAACGATTATCGCGGTACACTGCCGTGGTTCCTAACCGGTGTTCCGTGAACTAAGTATGTAAGTGTTCCGTTAAAAATTTAAATATATAAAAATAAAAAAAACCCAACCCCTATCAAATAAACGAAATTTTTACTTTTTGATTTTTATACGGTTTCTAAAACACAACGGTCGGTATACGACGCGTGTAATAATTTTAAGTCGTTTTAATCGTTTATTTTTGTGCACTCGTGCATATAATAGAAATACCGTTAAGAGAAACCCAGTGGTATCGCTCTACGCGATTTCCATTTAATATTTTAATATTTATTCGAGATCCTTAAAGGGACTCTGCCGATTATTTGATTTGGTCACGACACGATGCACTGACGTTCGAGGATCTGGATATTGGGAATTTCGTGGGACCAATGAGCTGACGTACAAGCGGTTTGCTATGGTCAATAAGTTTCGGACGGTATTTGTTGTAATCGGTTTTACTAGATTCGATTGCAGTAGGTATTTTTAGGACTTTGTGAAGAATGTCGTTTCGAATGTAAAACGGGGAACCCTTGTCATAATCGTTGATATTTTCGATTGGATTGTTTGATTTTGGCGCAGAGCCCCGGATTTGTGCGTCGTAGGACCAAACCGGTTAAATTAATAATAACGAAAACCATCGAAAATCGTAATAAAAGTGAAGATTTTCGACAAAAAAAAAAATAGAACGCGCCCCGGGCTAGATTCGTGGGTGGAAACATGACACCGACTTGTCGATTTTAAGCCACTAGACGGATAAAGGGGAAAAATACTATCGCTATAAAAATACTATAATTGTAGATCGTTTTAATGGTTTATTTTTATGCACTCCTGCGAAATGTCTATAATAGAAATTCCGTATTATTATACGGCTGTGTTCCGCAAAAAAAATCGTATAAACCGTTCCGTCATTCGAAAAATGTTAAGAACCACCGCGTGTTAATCCCGGTTACTCCGGGAAAATATATTATTCATTTTTTTTATTTTTTTTTTTTTTTTTAATAAAAATATATTCGTAACTTATAGACACCTGCACGCGATATGTTACTCCTCCGGGGTTTATATCCAACCCGTCGGATTGCAATAGCCGTTCAGACATACCATCGTCGGAATTATCGACCGACAACGCGCTACAAACGTTCGATTTTCCCGGTTGGCCGGTACCTCTGTACATCGTTTGATATAATATGAAAAAAAAATATTCTATTGTATCGATAGAATGTTTTAGTTTCATAATACTAACTCGGTAGCGGAGTTGATAATTTCGCCGCCGTGATGTGTCGTCCGTGATGTTGTTTCTACACCGGCCGCGTGCGATCGGTAATCCGGGAATGCGTTTATTTCACGGTTGAACATTATAATCATTTCCTCCTCGATATCCGATCGATTGCCAATAATGTTCGCTAAAGACGACTTTTCGATAATTCCCGACAGCATATTATCACTATTCGGTCTGTCCGTAGACTGTCGTGGGCCATCGTTGTCCGGTGGTCGGCTTTCGAATACGTTTTCCTCGGATTCGCCGCAATTACCAGTGAAGTTTGAACAGTCGTCGATTTTCTCGCGGTCGTAGTCTGTCAGAAATGAAAAATCTTCGTCTCGAATCGCTTCGTCTGCGTCCGATTCTTCTTCCGTCGCGTTGAAAGAATACGATTTTTCAAGACTGTTGCGCTGCACGGTGGAATTATAACTCGAGTAGTCGATATTACTGAAATCGGTTAGATTTGATATCGAACTCGAAAACGTTGTTAAATCGTCAGAAGACGTTTCCCGTTTTTCTCGTTTGTGAAAACCGACTACGTCGGTTTCGGACGCATTTGCATTATCTTTACCAATATCGGCGGCAGTCTTATTATTCGTTACGCCGTCGTCATTTTTCGATTTTTCGTTCGGAATACTGAGCTGGTCAATACCATTGGGCACTTTCAAATTAACCAACATAATAGAAAATTAATATTATTGATTGTTAAGATTATAATTGAGTTATAGACGCTCGATATTCTACATTACCACTTTTCCGTGATTTAGAATCATCGTTCGTCTCGTGTTCTCCTTTACTCTGGACGACGTCGTTGGATTTTTTGTGCTGCACAAATATTTCGTCTAACGGAACTTTAACGAACAACGCGTCTAAAGGATGCATCGGACGGTTACATTTCGATTTTAATTCTACGTTTGCCTAGAAAAAAGAAGAAAAAAAAAACGAAAAGGAAAAAATGATGAATAACATAACACGATGATAACAATAACAAATTCAACCACTTGTTGTTCCGGTGTTATCAGTCTTTGTATTTTGCTTTGAACGTCACAAGTCATTTTGCACGAATGAAACGGTTCGGAATAAGGCGATAAATACTTTGCGGGCGGTTTTTTTACTTTTTTTTTTTTTTTTTGTGTGATTGTATTCCACCGAGAACGCGTTTAAAAGTAAATTAAATAAATTCCTATGGATACATACGTACCGGTTTATGACGTTACACTCACGTTTCTTTGCTGTGTCAGGTATTGGGGCGGTAATACAATAGTCGAGTTTCAGAAATAGGCTCGGTAGTCCTAAATGCACGATTGCCGATACTATAAGCCGTTCTTCGAAAGTATATTCCAATTGCCCTGGTATATTATACGTAAAATATATTTATCATGACAAGACAAACGTACGAATTAAAATAATACGTTTCCGTCACGGTTTATAACACCTGTTCGTTTTGAAACTTTATCGGCACTGTTGCTCAGGTGTTCTTTAATTTTTTGCAAGAAATCAATCGGGTGCAGTTTACTAAACGAAATCGCGATTTTCGCCACGGCATGAGGTATTTCGGTTGTGATTCCGAAATCTTTAAGGACTTGTCGTACTCTCCGAGTGTTATTGTCGTCGAAATCAGCTTTTATGAGATTTCCGATATTTTGCAAAATATTCATCTGAATTTCAATTAAAAAGAAAATGTAAAATAAACGTGCCGGCGAACATATTAATATTCTTTGATTTTATTTTTATTTCGTAAAATAATTTTTTTTTTTTTTTAACACATTGTAAATAAAATTAATTCCGCTATTAGTATTGGACATGTTTATGGTAATTAAATAGCAAAACAAATTTCCATTTGGAGATTATAAGGGAATATAAATAATTATGATCAGTAAAAAAAAAAAAAAAACAATAGGCCGAATTACGAATGTGAAACAGTTGTACCAACTCCTATGGGATTTTTATCTTATTGTTCTTTTAGGAAAAAAAAAAAATGTATAAATTACCGACGTTATAGTTTGGAAATCCAATAGATTCCCATCGTTTTGTCCGATGAACAATTTTATAACAGAAAACATACGCTAAGAAAATATATATTTATACATTACGATAAAACGCGCGCAAACAAAGTATGGACAGGTTATCCATCCACTTGTTCTTGATAAAAAACACTGTATCGTTGCAGAATTATCTCGGTACGAAACACATTGGTAATTATTAGATGCGAATATTCCGTAATCCGTTTCACGGAGTAAAGACACATTCGCTTAGGGGCTTTAATGTCTTAAACACGCGATTAATAATTGAATGCCATTTATATAGCGTAAACGCGATTTGTTAAAATCAAACTTAAACACGTGAGTATGTGTAGGTGTAAGTACACGCACGAAATTGCACAAAAAAAATCCTATAAATCTATAATTTATACGTAAATTATTAAAAAAAAAATTACCGCGAGTATAAACCGGAACCACAGTATAGACAATGGAATTCAATATAAAAACGGCCTGTTCCAATACCGAAAACAATAAAATTACATTCGGATAGAATTCGAGCCACACATTTAATGTTTATAGTAATTTTTTTTTTGTTTCCCCGGAGCCACGAGTTCCTAAACACGGGGCCCTGTTCACTCCTAATAGTGGAATTTTTGCGGGCGGTAAATTATTTTCTGTTTCGCGCGTGTACACGCCGTTTTAGTACAGAGTTTTTTATTTTTTCTCTCTCTCTTTAATTCACACTATAAACGTATTCTTTATGTTAATGAAACGCTATACGTTTATTCGAACGGGAATTCGATTGTTATTGTCTCTGAGCCGGTAAACGTTTGTTCGGTCGACAAACAGCAGTTCCGTTCGGATTGCCCACACGTGCGGTCTAAAAAATTACGGCCGTCGTGCGTGCGACCGCCATAATAAATAATAATTTAAGTGATATTTTTTTTTTTTTTTTAAATAATTTCGACGATGCGGGACGACACGTGGACACGTCGTACTGAACGATTATAGTACGCGTATGCATATATATATACCTACTTACGGTCATCAGCATTCACGAAATTAGTAAATTATCAGAGGAACGGGCGCGTTAGTCATATTTATAATTTTCTATATATATATTAATTCCAAATTATTATGTAATATGTATTTACCTAACAGTATATGAAATAGGATATATAAACGTAGAAAATTATGGACACAATAGAAATATGTATTATTCGGTTTACGAATTTTCATCTTCGAAGCAGTTTTCCCATCAATGTTTCGGAATTTGGCCTCGGTTTGAAATATGAATTCAGAAACAATAACCGATTGAGTCGTTAAGAAGACGGATAATCTATTTCATTTTTTTTTTTTTTTTTGGAGATGATTGTTCCAGCTTCGCTAAATAACCGTTCACGTGAAACAACTAGTGGCCACTATATACTCAACTGATTTTTGGCTAGTAAATGATACAGCTGAGTATTTAGTGTCGTTTCCATTCCACCAATTCAAAGGATCTCGACCGTAGGGAATTTCGATTTTCGAATTTCTATACTCTTAGAGTTGTACGATCGCCGCAGGACTTAACGGAGTTTACGGAATAATCTTCTTCGTCGTTATCTATCATTAATAATCGTAATTTCTTACGAGGAAGATAATGTGTTTCGAATGTTTCAATATCTTCTTCATTTTCTAATATCGAATCAGAGATTAATTCTACTTCATTTATTATTTTTGAATAGGAAACTAATTCTTTCAGCTCGTTTTCAAGTCGTTTGATATTAATTTAATATCATTATATACTAATGTATTATTTTTGTTACGAATTTATACGTATCTATTAGATTTTTTTTCATTTGATTTTGGTCGTTCAAATAATGTTCGATAATGTTGTACGTGAATTTATTGAAAAGTTTGCTGGAAACCGGATTTTTTCGATTTCGAACTAGTTCAACATTTTTTTCTCCGAACGACGACGAATTTATTATAACGGAAAATTAATTAATTTTTTTTTTTTTTTTTTTTTAGTTTCCGAGTATGACGGAGAAGCTATTAGTTTTTTACTAAGACGTGTAGCGTAAATTTGAATGTTACTAATCGACAAAAAAAAAACGTCGTATCCGGAGAGATAATAAGCACGCGCGTCATAGTATAACGAATACACATAAAAAAAAATTAAAAACCGTAGAAACCGCAGCGAAAATATAAACAAAACATGTAATAATACGGGTAAACGTATGAATTATTAGGTGCTAAATTGTATTTTTAGTTTTTGGCTAACCTGATCAATGGATAGTTTTTGATACCAAGGCGGTCTGGGCGCTTCTTTTTTTGAACTTATAATTTCGCATCTGTGTTAAACGCATAAAAAATCCGGATTTATAATGTCCGTAATATTAAGGTTTTTAAAAAAAAAATGTTAAATTTTCACTCGGTCATTTCGTTATCGAATCGTCAATCGTCTGTGTGTAATCTTGCTGTTTTCGCTTCGTATCTTCGATAATAACTATTTCTCTAGTTATGTTGTCTAAATTGCGAATTCAACGCGGAAGACTTTCCCGAATAACGATTGCGACTACAATATAATAATAGGTAGGTAGAAAAAAAAAAAAAAAAAAAAAAAAAACATGTAGACAAATAACAGTTACTTTAATAACGTATAATTTTGATATTATACGTGTACCTAGGTTTACCGTTCGCGTTCCACGATGCTGCGAAATAAAAATAAATATTTTTCAAAATGTATTAAAACGTTTTGAAACGCGCGAAATGCTTAGGTATTCTAAGTGTGCAAACAATTCCGTATCCATGACATTACAACTATTGCATCTTGGAACGTATCTAGGGGCATGTTCAAAACCGTTTTTTTTTTTTTTTTTTTTTTTTATATATATATATATATATACATGTATCACAAAATATCATATCTAACGTGTCTATGTACACTCGTATTGTACAATGCATTGTACGTTATTGTAAAAAAATTATTAAGAGAACGTCCGCAGTATCATTTTCCGTCTCTGCTAACTCGAACGACCTTTGAGTATTACGGTCATGAAATATGATTAATTTTGATTAAAAACCCCAGTAAGAATGCAAACCTATCGCAAAAAGTTTAGAAATAGCACTAAAATCTAAAAAAAAACAACCCAAAATATGTAAAACTATGCACGATTAAATGTTAAATTTTAGTTGTCTGTGTCATGAAACAAACTTTAAGCCTACTCAGCTATTTCTTAAGAATCTCATATATGCAAATGCTATAACTTTTTTTTTTCATTATTATTTGTCAACGATTATAATATATATACTTTTTATCGATAGTATAAAAATAACTGCAATATATATATATATATCGAATATAATAAAAAAAAAATTAATTAACTAAAAAAACGTAAAAAATATATTATTTATGCAATACAAATTACAAAAACACCGTGTATGTAATACCCCGGACTTTGTTTTATTCTTTCTCTACGCATTATATTATTGATATATTATTAATATCTAATACTATTTTTTTTTTTTGTTTTTTTCTTTAAATTACTTTATTCTAATTGTATTGTACTGCGGACTTTCGCCGGTCGACAGTCATCGCAATATTATTATTTCAATACAAATAGACACCAGATAAGCATGTAGTTGACGATTAAAAATTTACTGGTTGACCATCGGCTTCGGATAAGGTGTCATCAAAATATAAAGTGTTTACTAGCAAAAAAATAATAATGCGTAGCGCTCCATATTCCGTAAAAATGTTTTTTTTTTTTTTTTTTATTAGTATTTCTAATCAATTTATTTTGTCACGATGAACCCCTGGTGAATTCTTCCCCGCCCCCCCCCCCACACACACACTCACGGCATATTTTTTTTTTTTTTTACTATAAATTTATTATTATTATTATTTATTGTTAATATAAAATATAATAAATTAATATTACCTTTATTATTAACCCGACAGGATATCAATTCGATATGATAACATGAACTGGAACGTAATTTAATTGTTCTGGGCCCCATATATGGTCAGTCAAGACTGACAATCTTCAGCCGTTCGACCATTTTATTTTTATAGTCAACACAATTGCTATTTACCTTGCGCGTGAAAAAACAAAAAAAAAACCAAGAGACAAAAAAAAATGTTTGATGAAAGAATGGTTCAAAAAAATAAACACATTATCCCATCATAATCTTTTAGACGGACTTCGACTGTCTTTTCCGTCGGATTATAGAAACTTTTTCACTAGCTAAAACGTTCTTTGACTCACAACGGCGATTCGACCTCAATGTGTTAATTTTTTTTTTTTTTTTTTTAGTTCTAATTATTGTCAGCAGTTGGATCAATTGTTTATTTTCCACGTAGCAGGTAAACTACGGTATAAACGTATAAAAAACGCGCCAAAATTCTTCATTATTTTACTTGTTCGTCATTTTTTGACGAAGATATACAATTTACAAAAGACATAACGGCACAACTCGTCCACACTAAATACGACTTGATTGACTGACAAATTGTACATTCATAGGCATACATGGTCAATCGTGAATGCCAACCATTTTGACCGATGATAAAAATTCACACATGTTTGAATTTCGTCAGTCTTAAAATTTGATTGTCAGTCATTGTCAATCATACACATACACGGTCAGTCATGTTAGTCAGTCATCACGTTGATTGTCATTCAAAACTGACCGTGCATGGTGGGGGGGGGCTTTAAATCCAATTATATTGTTTGATTTCTTCTCTTTTTCGATTGTTTTAGATGAAAAATCCGGCTTCACGGGTTCTTCTTCCTGTTCATCCCGTTTAGATTATTTTGGTTCGTTGGGGATTACGGCAATTACAGTAAAACTTCCATATAACGAAGTCTCATGGGGAACAAGAAAAATTCGTAATACAGAGAAATTCGTTAAATAGAATTACACGTATTTTTTTTTTTTTTCATATGTATCAGTTTTTTAATTTCATATTCTATATTTTATATTAGAAATAAACATAAAATATCATATTATACCTACATATATATTATTATTTTTTGAATCTAATTACATTATATGTATTTTTTAATCTTAAATTAATAGAAATAATCAGTGAGTTTCGTTTGTTTATTATTTTTATAAATTGTACTGTTTTCGTAAAATGTTTCGATTTCATTGAGTTTAAAAAAAAAATGGTTAGGTTATAAAAAATAAAAAAACATAAAAAATGTTATCCGAATCATTTGCTTGTTGTCTAAAACCATTTGTCACGACAGAAAAGGCGTTTAGTATCTCTTTTTCCTGTGAGTTTAGGTAATTCTTCTGCGTGATCTCCATATTTTTATATTTTTGGGGTTTCGTTGACGAAAGGGTAGTTACACCTATGGCATACAGCTCTGGGGTTCAGCAAAAAAAAAATCCAATATCAATAAAATCCAAGTGTTCCAGAACCTAGCTTTTCGTCGACTCTCCAATGCACAGCCGTACGTATCAAACCTAACATTTCATAACGATTTCCACATGAAAACCATCAACGAAGAAGCACAATTCTTTTATGTGCGCTTCCGTGTGCGACTTCTATCGCACCAAAATCCGCTTATTAAAAACCTCTCCTCTCTAACTCTCCCAGGAAATCCTAGGCGCAGGCTAAAAAGGAAATAGTGTCGTGACCTCGTACAAGTTCCAATTTAAATTATACATCTATATATATATATATATAGAATTCCAATCAGTAACAATCAAAAAATATAAATAATTCATGTTAAGTGTTGCCAGTGGGCGGCTTCTTATTCAATTTTTCACGTTCTGTCTTCTCTTAGCACATAAGCTTATTGTGCACTATTTGTATAGATTGTTTATTTCTAATTAATAATAATAAAAAAATAAAAAAATGTTCTAAACCTCGGCGTCCGGCCGTTATGATAGTTGTTTTTTTTCGTAAATTAATCCGAAAGCCTATTGTTTTTATAGGACGACGTACGACCTGTAAATCGCGTTGTATTTTCAAAACGCACTGTTGCTATATACGGACGAGTTGGTTTCTAATAGGGGGGAAAGGGGAAAAAACAACAAAAACCAATTGCCGTTAAACGACGAGATTCCTACAACGTCGACAACGGTATGTTTTCGTATGGAAATGAGAAAAAGAAAAAACCATTACGATCCCTTTGGACTCGCGGCCCGGGACTCTATAGCCCCGAGCCCGCCTAAATCCCGGCACTGAAAAATTCGGTACTCTGGTCGTATAATAAATACACTTGTACCCTATTATTTATTTATTTCGTCCGTATCGCCGCGGCGGCTCGTAAATCAACGTCAAATATAATTATATTTTCGTACCGAATTGTACCGATAGACCGGGCGTGCGCCGGGTTGACTAACGAAATAATAAGCAGCGATGGCCGGGGCAAACTTCCCCGAGAACCGCAGATCATTAAAACGGCGAAAACCGCATCCGAAGCGGTTCAGTGGTCTTCGTGATAAACTGTTAACCAACAGCCAACTCGATTGGCCGTTTACTCAAACTCACGTTTCGCACCGTTGGAGATATTATTGTTTTTCATATTATTACATTGTAACGTTATGGAACTTTGAAAATTTCATATATATATAGAGAGAGAGAGAGAGAATAAAAACGATTGTTATTTTTTTTTTTTGTCTAATTATGTCAAACTATATAGTTGGGCAAACGCACAAAGAAATCTAGAAGAACTAAAAGGGAAAACTGCCCAAGAGGCGCCCAGTAAAACGAGTCGTCGTCAATACCATTTATATTGTTGTGGACCCCTGATTATATTATGTCATAATATATAAGGTATCTGATTACCGCGGACGATCGACAGAAATCGTACGACAGGCCGTTTGTGGGGTCGACGGTGGGGTTTACGCTGCAATGGGGCACATTGGACTGTACCGGGGCTTGACGGACACCGCGGGATAAAATAAATAGTCTGGTATATTAGCAGAGCAACACGGCCGAACGTTTGTTTGTTTGGACACAAATGTTATTTCCTCGACATTGTCATTTACTTAATAGTGATTTTTACTGATCCGTGTGTGTTCGCCATTTATTTGTCTGTTGTGGACGGTTTTAATAAGTACATAAAACAATATATAACGCAGTCGACGCGTTCGAAAAACGATGTAAATTATTCGAAAAATCGCCTAACAACGCAGGTGTTTTTTTTTTTTTTTATTTATCAACAACGCGCCTGCCCAATCGATTATTTTAAATCGTTTGCCATCGTTGGCGGTAACTGAATCGTACGTGCGTTTATTCTAGAGACGGCCGGACGATATGGATAATTCGGCGTACGATAATCCCGGAAGAATTGTCGAAGAAGGTACACGGCGATGTTGTCAAACCAAAAAAACGTTCGCCGGTATTTAAAACGTGAATAATAATTTAAAAAAAAAAAAAAAAAAACCGGCGGTTTTTATATATATATATATGATTAAAATAAAATAATCAATTCGATGAGAAATAGTTACAAACGGCAAAAATAGTTTCGTATATTTTAAAGAAACTATAGCCGAAATCGCCGTATTAAACGTGCCGACATTGCCTACAATTTTTCATTTATCAAATCACGTTTACCGAACTTTGCTCGGGATCGTTTTCCATTAGCGATGATTTATCGTACGGTTATAAATTAAATTCTCACCGTCCAGCCAGGTCCCCTCCGCCTACTAACAGTGGTCCGTCGCACACGAGCGATAAACTACAATTTTTTATTATTATTGTTTCTATTTATTTTTTTCGACCCCCCCCCCACACCCGTGTTTAAAAACACTTTTTTTTTTAAATTTTTTTTATTAGATTTAAAATGTTTCAGCATATAATTATACACGCTATTACAAGTTTATTAACGGGTTCTATTTACAAATGACAAATTATGAATTATTAATATTATTAGTTAGTGACATAGTGATAATGAAGTACACGTGTTAATGTTAGTTAATATTTATTTTTAATGATAATGATAATTTAAATTTGGTCTTCGTCTTCGCTTGATTGTGATAGAAGAAGATCTTGAGGTAGACGTGGTTTTAAACGCCGATTTTTTTTTTGTTTTGTTTCCAATGTTGTAGAACCGTGCACCATCGGATGTATTGAGATTTGCGTGAAAGTTTTTGAATTGTATTTTTATCCAGTCTTGGTAACACTTGAAATTCCGATCAAAACGCGACCAGTTCCGTTTGTTAAACGACGTGAATTTACCCGGTGACGACGCACACGTTAATAGTTTCGTACGAGTACGTGTCACTGATGAAATATTTCTACAACGAACCGTTCGTCCCGTTGACTCGGTCACAATAAGGATGTTAAATAATAAAAAAAAAATTACGAGTGTATAGATAATTGACCGCCCCACACGTCACGGCACTAAGACGAAACGCTAAGCAGATCCGGCGGGCGGACGCGGGCTAGGCTTAGATCGTAGTATAAAAAATGCGCCTACCCGTGTATCGGGTTTTTTTTTTTTTTTTTGTGTTTTTTATATATATATATATATATATACCTTTATTTATATAACGCGGTCGCGGTACGTGGCCGACATGGCCGGCATTGAACGCAACAATATTATTTAGGCACAATACCGAAACGAAGCGGAGCGCGGCGGTCCCCGTCGGCGCGTTGCCGGACCCTATCCGATTTCGGCCCGGGGGGCGGCGTGGCACCGGGAGTTGGTTTCGCGCCACTCGGCCCGCACCGTCGATACCGGCCCAAGGATGGTCGGCGACCTCAGGCCCGGGTTCACGGGTACGGGCGACGCGTAGGCTTTTTTTTTTTTTCGTATTTTGCTTTGCCTCCCGCCCGCCAAAAATTTAAACGTACCGCCGGTTTGTTTCCTGTAAACGCGTAAAATCCGATCTTTCGGTATTTCGGCAAATATAGAGAAATCAAACTATCCGAATCGGCATACGCGCCAAATATAGCTGTTCCGTTCCGCTTACATTTAAAGATTTACGAAATCCGCAATAAAATACAATTGCGGACGTTTTTCACACGTTTCGAAAACAGTATCGCTCTACGCGATTTGCGTTTAATATTTTTATATTTATTCGAGACCCTTAAAGGGACTCTGCCGATTATTTGATTTGGTCACGACACGATGCACTGACGTTCGACGATCTGGATATTAGGAATTTCGTGGGACCAACGAGCTGACGTACAAGCGTTTTGCAATGGTCAATAATTTTTGGACGGTATTTGTTGTAATCGGTTTTACTAGATTTTACTACAATTTTTAGGTCTTTGTGAAGAACGTCGTTTCGAATGGGAAAACGGGAAACTCTTGTCATAATTGTTGATATTTTCGATTGGATTGTTTGATTTGTGCGCCGTAGGACCAAACCGGTTAAATTAACAATAACGAAAAACATCGAAAATCGTAATAAAAGTGAAGATTTTCGACAAAAAAAAAAAAAAAAAAAAAAATAGAACGCGCCCCGGGCTAGATTCGTAGGTGGAAACACGACACCGACTTGTCGATTTTAAGCCACTAGACGCGCGGGTACACGCGGATAAAAGGGGGAAAACTCAACAAATATCTGATGAAAAAAAAAAAAAAAAAAAAAAAATCGACGTCAGAGCGCGGTGCTGTGTGCAAACGTAAAACCTACGCGAAAACCTACGCGGCGAGTCGGGCGCCTACGTGTACCGCTCGCGCCGAACTCGGACAGGTACCGTAAAAGCGCTACCCGCGCCGCGTCCGGGCCGCAGCATCGGCCGCCGAACGCGGCCACCGTAGGGAACTCTAGTAGAATGCTGTCCGATTGTAATATTAACAATTATTATCATTATTATTATTGTTATTATTATCTCGTCGGGTCCACAGGTTGTATTTGCCTCCCACCACAAACGCGCCGCGCGCAGGTTCGCACACAAACACGCGGCTACACGCACACAAACGGTCGGCGGACCGACCCGGGACACAGGCGCGGCCGAGGTGGGGCGCCCGCAAACGGTTCCCGCGAGACCGCCGGCCCGTCGTCGTCCGTTTCAGTGGCGTGCGTGCGTTCCGATACCGCGACCGGTGACGTGTGCTCCGACGATAAAAACGCGCCCTGCCCCGTGCCGTCGCCGCCCGACCGAACCTAACCCGCGCCGCACACACACATACACGTAAATATATTTATTTAATATTCAATAGGCATAACATACCAACGCCGGTTTGCGCCTTTAACCGTAGGCGAATTACGGGGCCAAAGATGTTGTACACCGGTCAATAGTACTTAGGAGGTGGTCGGACGATGATGGGCGAGCAGAGACGGTTAAGAGCCAGTCGTTAAAACGGCCGTTTCGAAAATGTATGTCAATACCGTTGTACAATAGTACTACAGACGACTGAGTGAGAGCGACGGGGACGGGGGGAATAAAAAAAAAAGAAACCGATTGACTTAAAAACGATTTCTGTTGAAACGAGCGTGTACGTCTTATAACAATATTGTCGGTATGTCGTCTTTGTTCCGCACTAGGAAATTCGAAAATGTTTATTTTGTCTGACAGCGGCTCCGGACGTGGTCGATAAAATTTAACGGATAATAAAAATAAAATAAAAAACCAAACCGAAACAAAAGAATAAAAATAAATCCCTCCCCCCCCCCGAACATTGTGTTTGGCCGTAAGAACGAACGCGAAATAAAATAAAATTCTCAAATTTTTATGAACACTATTACTACAACCATTACTACTATTACTACTGCTACTTTTTACACGTAAATTTTTGGTGAAATTAACGATAAAAAAACATTATATATTTTTTTTTTTTAATCGCACTATCGTTTCGATAGTAACTGAAATCTCCGCGTAACAGGTCATTGCAAATTGCGAAATTTATGAACAACGATTGGCCTATTTAACGTTCCCCCATAGGTATTTCCGTGGGAAATGTAAATCCGTCGAGTAACGGTCACACCGCGCGTGGGCTTTCTAAAGTACCGACTCGCCAGGCCCTTGTTAGGTGCGTTTAAATAGAGAAGCGAGGCTGGGCAGCGGGCAATTATTATTCTATTATATTGTGTTGTCGGCGTGAAAAAAAAATGTCAGGCAATGATGTAATTCGCTGGGATACTTATAGAAAGGAAAAAAAATAATAATAATAACAAACGTTTGACAGACAACGAAGACGGATTTACATTTTCCAAACGCTGAAGTATTTATTACGTTTAGGTATCGACAATATGGTTAGAAATATTCCGCGGTACTTGACCGTGTTTCTTTTTTATATGGTGGTAAGTCGGCAATGTGTAAATTGGAACGAGGAACGAGTCTTTCTGTTACCCGTACTATGCGCAGAAGTCAAGAGAGAAAAACATTACGAGGTCATTTTTCGTATAATTTTCGAAATTCGTACACGTAAACAAAATAATAATAAAAAAAAATGTGCCTGTTATAACCGAGTGCTATAATAAAGACGCAAATAAAGATTTATGGACGCGCTGAATACGCGATTCGCCAAAATGTACCGTGTGAAAATAAATAATTCGTTAAAACGGGAAATAAAACCCCGAAGAGTCCTGACTCCGAAGTTCCCGAGTCTGTAACGGTCGTATAATGTTTTTTTTTATTTTATTAAATATTTGTTACTCGACAAATGAATAGGTATTTACATATATTAGTGATTTTTTTTATTTTTTTTTATCTGTTAGTGTTTTAATTTTCGAGGTTACCCCGTTGGATGTATGACCCATTGAGTACGCGATACATGTAGATTTATTACTCATATATTATTTATTGTTTACACGCCCACCATAATTGTAATTACGAACACTACCGACAATTAAAATAAATATGCATCACGAAGCAGTTAATAAAAAAATAAATAAATATATATATAAAATTTGTATACTGAATGGCACTAAAATACAATCGATGCGAGTGCCGGAGAACTCAAAAACCTTGTCTAAACAAACGAAAACTAGACTATATAAATATAGTCGTAATAAAACACTGAGGCCCGCACAATGACGGGTACGACGGAAAGGGAATCGAGAACTTTCAAATCAAAGTTTGAAGGAAAATCTGTTCGATGTATAGTTACACGAAATTGGTGGAAATGTATTACGGGGGGAGGGGGGGAGAGCTACAGAGAGACCATGATCGATATGCGACCGATGACTAGTTTTATCGAGGGCCAAATGATTCGCAGCGGCACATTATGCGTCCAAAAGAAAATTAACTACTAAGGGCAGCCTTCGGATGTGCGCCTCGGGGGAAAAGGCCACGCGATAGGCTCGGGAAAAGATGGGATAGACGGTTATGGGATGTGGTTTGAGAGCATTAGGCGAGTAAAATTTAAAACGTATTTTGCGAGATACAGACAGGTGGCGTGGGTACACTGCAGTGGCTGCAAAAACTTATAGGAAGTGCCTATAGGTACACCAGAACGAGAACAAGACGAATCTGCGTATGTTAATAATGTGTAAATATATTTATTTTAACACGGGGACTACACGGGAACATAACCTAACTGGGTCTAGGACGCAAACGGACGCGGTCGCGTTTAATAATTTAAATAAATTTAAATAGAGATAACTATAACTCAATTTAAATTAATATGCGCGGGCAAAACTTAAACGCTTGATAAAAAGAAGATGAAAAAAAAAACAACCAAGTCTACTATGTACTGAAATTGAATTATAATTATACCGAAACGTTTTGAACTATACCTCTTAAAAAAAACGATAACATTTATCTATTTGTTCGTAACCGTTTACAATATTTAATATTTTTTTTATTATGTTTTCAAATTTTTTAACGTGGCTTTTTTCCCGTCACCGATCGGTGATAATTACAAGTCTCGACCGGCTTAAATTTTTTAAAGGATATCATAAAATACTATAAACTTGGGCGATGCAACAACCGGTTGGGGGGGAGGGGCTCGCTCGCATTTCCATATCGAGTCGTCTATAAGAGCAGCTTCCGCGCGATATTGTTCGTTCGGTTTTTTTTATCAAGTTTAAAACTCCTATTTAAGCATGTTTTCCAAATTTTCTACTCGAAATATCGACAATCGTTTTCCCCGTTGTCGTCAATAGAATAATTCGTATTCTGTTCGTTTTAAAACAACCGTCATTCGGTAACATTACAGTTTAGCGTAGAAAATGTTCGCGCACACCCATCGAATTACAATGCTACTGTACAATACAATAGCAGCGCACGATAAATTGCAATATTTTTTTTTTTTTTTTTTTTTCGTTCATCATTTCTTATCTTTTTAAACGCCGGCTCGCTGACCGTGTGAAAACATATACAATTATACAATTATTTTTATCGTTATTTAATGGTAATTAATCCGTTTGGAGTTCGGACTGCCGGCTAGTAGTATTTACCGCCAATATTGATTTAAATCGTTACTAAAATTCGGCGTTTGAGAGATGGAGAGAGAAAAACATAAATAAAAAAAAAAAAAAAAATACTATTTACGAGACATAAATTTATTTAACATAAATGAAATTATTTATTTATTTACGAGTATATCGGAAATGTTTCTGTTTTATAGATAGACAATCGATTCGAACGGCCAGTGTACCAATGTACACGAATTTGAATAAATATATAATAATATTCGTATTTTTTTATTATTATTATTATTATTCCTATTATTATGTCGAAAAAATACGATAATGGTTTGGGGCACGTACGTATACGGTACACCCGTACCGTATGACAGAGTTTTCAAATAACGACGTAGTAAAAATATGTTATGCGGTCACCACTGAATGTAAAAAAAAAAAAAAAAGAAAAAAAAAAACGCATAATAGTATCTAATGAATTGCATGACGTAAGTAATGGACGGATATCTACCAGTAACCGTTTAACCCTGAAATCGGTTCGTGATTATTAATAGGAGTAACGTTTCGTTTTCATTGCACGTAATACCCTCATTTTATTACACGTATGGTTTTTTTTTTTAATGTCTTTTTTTTTCTTCTTCTAATTTTCGATATACTAATCGTTTGTTAGGTTATAACAAACGATTAGTTCGATTGACTGGGATGATTGTACTTATTCACAGGTTAGGTTTTAATTGAATAAATTCTATTCTGGTCGAGGGGATTCGAAACGGACGGTTTTTCGACTAAAACATACTAAATATTCGTTGTCCGTCGGTTTCAGACGGACCCAAGTGATGCGATAAGACTTTTGAAAACGCCGATTTCGATTCGGCGTGAAGTTTTTTTTTTTTTTTTTTTGGTTTTTCAAGTTAAAAAAAATTTTCAAAACTTTACGCGTCGATTATACGGAAATTAAAAAATAGAAAATCCGAAAAAGCGCACAAGTACACACTCCGCGCTGAGTTCAAATGGGTTTTCAAAAGTCGCGTCGCGCCCACCAGTAGTCCACTGGTCCGATTGATGGACGAAAAATCGGTGTAGTGAAAATCGCCGTGTTGCCGAATTTACCGAACGTCCGCCATAGGTAGACAATTTTTTTTTTTTCGTTTATTGTAATTGATTTTCAACGAACGCAGGGCGCGCGACTATTGTAACCGAACCGTTTTTCATTTGTCGAATACGGACAACCAAGGCACGGCAATAAACGAAACGTGTAAAATATAAATATTAGTAAGTATTTACGAGAGGCGGTTTTCAATATTTGGTACCAATTTTTCAGTGTCCGCGTACACTTGTACGGTAGAGGTGAAATTGTGCGGTTATTGCTGGGCCGATTGCGAGAACGTGTGTGTCCGTTGACGGTATAGTTTGTTCTAAGCGGGAGGTAACGTTGCCTTAACTTACAATTGATTTCGAATTGCCAAACGCAAATCGATTTTTATTACTATTATTATTGTTTCGCCGTGCCATTTCCGTCGTTCGGGAAACCGATTTCCATGGACACAAATGGAATACGCGGAACGATAGCGATAGCGAACGCAATAATTGCGTGGGCCGCTCTCCGCCCACCGATTCGAACATACAACACAATTCGCGTAGGGGGTTCGTTTTACCGTATGGTAAAAAAAAAAACAAAAAAAAAAAAATCGGAATTACTACCGAACACACGCCGTCCGTGTATTCGTGCTGGTTTCGACGGATCCCTATTAAAATCACATTACCGTTTTCAGATATATGTCGCACATGCCGCCATGCGTACGCTGACTACGGCCCGCCGGCCAGCGTTTACTTGCGTCGCGGCGTGCGTTCCGGTCGGATCGCCGTTTTGAAACCGGTAAATATTCGCAAACGTTTACGCGCGGACAATAAAAAAAAAAAAAAAAAAAAATATTCCGTTTACGCGTAACAGCCTAACGGCAGATTGTTATTGGAAAACGGCCGACGGAAATTATGGGCGACGTGGAAATGAACGACGCGCGTGCGTCCGGGCCGAGCGATCAGCTGATCAGGGCCGTCCAGTCGAACGAATTGTGCCTGTTCAAAAAACTGCTGGAAATCGGTTTGGGCAACCGATCGTTGGACCTGGACCGGATGTTCGGCGAACCTTATCACGGTACCATTATGGACGTTTGTTGCATGACGGCGGGCAAATCGGAATTCGCCGGCGCGCTGCTGTCGGCGGGCGTCAACGTGAACGCCGTCAACAAAAACCGGAAAAAGGCGCCCATACACTGGGCGGCCGTCAACGGGTGCGCGGACACGCTGGCCACGCTGTTGGCGCACCCGGCGACCGACGTCAATTTGCTGGACGGCGACGGCAATTCGGCGTTGCACCTGGCCGCGAAAGCCGGCACCGTGGAGTGTACGAAATTGCTGTTGGACGCCAACGACATACGGGCCAACCAGTTGAACAGGAAAGGCTTCACGCCCGCGTACTTGGCGGCCACGTTGAAGAGGCCCAACGACCAGTTGATGGTGACGTTCATCAGGTAACCGGTATTGTATACGATTGTTGTAAATTACATTTTTAAACGTGGATTTCGAGTACAAATCCAAATACTTCTTATACGATAAGTATTTGCGAATACTTTCAAATACTTTTTTTTTTTACACCGGTTCGAGTTAAACATTTTTTATGTGCTTTACTTGCAACGTGACGCCCACGTGATGTTCTGCAATTGAAATAACGCATAGAGAACTATGTAAAATGCACAATCGAATAGGTACTGGAAAATATCCCAACATTTGTATTCAAACACGTTTACTCAAAATACTTAACAACACCGGTATAACAATGTTAATTATTGTAAACGTTTGTTGTTACATATAACATATTTTTTTTATTTTCTTTCTAGATGTCCGAAAGTCGACATAGACATGGTCGTCTGGGATAAATCGCTGAGGAAAATCATCAACGATAATTATCCGCATTTGTCGGACGAAATGCCGCAGCAAGGCACGCGAAAAATTGTCGACCACTGCGACAACCCGTTCGTGTATCTCTACTCGAACAATACGGACAGTTTCATTTCGCACATAACGTCCGCGGGCCAACTGGACTTGAACGGCCACGACGGCCGTCACACGTACCTCCAGTACGCGTGCGATTTCGGTTTGCCGAAAGTCGTCCAGGCCCTGCTCGGCCTGGACGCCGATCCCAACGGGATATGCCCGTCCAACGCTAGATATCCCATTTTAATCGCCTCGTTCAGGGGTTTCGCCGATATTGTACAAATGTTTTTGGCGAGCAAAATAAGCGGCATCAGGTACCAGACGACCGGCGGCACGGCGCTGCACGAAGTGATCAAGGGTTCGGACGAAAATCACAATTCGCTGGACGTCAACACCGAGCTGTGCGATCACCGCAGGGCGTTCGGCGCGCTGTTGGCTAAGAGCGAAGCGAGCCCGTTCGAGCTGGACATCAACCACGCGGACGACAAGGGCAACACGTGCCTGCATTACGCCGCCAAGATGGGCGACCGGGATTACATACTGTCGCTGTTGGACGCGGGCGCGTACGTGGGCAAGAGGAACGTGCTGGGCGACCCGCCGCTCGCCGACATCAGCCCGAAAATATTGGAATCGCATCTCGACAAGTGCATTAAAACCAACGGCAAATCGCCGAAAGACGTCAACTACGAGATCATATTCGCGTACAATTTCCTGTGCCCGCCGAACGTGTGCAGACGAAAGGACGCGGATAATTGCCAAGGGCGTCTGGAAGGCCAAGATGAATACGTTCCGGAGAACGTGCCCGAAACCGACCCGTTGCTGTACATCAGCCAAGTACCGGAACTCCGGCCGCTTCTTAAGCACCCCGTATTGACCAGCTTCCTCCATTTGAAATGGTTCGCGATCAAACGATACTACAAGGTGAACCTGGCGTTCTACATAGGATTTTGGGCGCTCTTGACCGTGTACACGTTGCTGACGTTTAAAATCGGCGTCCAGAATAGCAATTTGTCGCTGACGCAACAGAACGTTACCGAATTCTCCACCAACAAGATACCGTTCAGCAGCGACGCGGCCGTGTATTTATGGGTAATCGTCCTGGGATTCCTCATAGCCCTGACGTTCCGCGAGTTGTTCCAGCTGATATCGTCGCCGGTCACGTACGTGACGAGCTTGGAGAATTGGTTGGAAGTCGCGCTGGTCGTGCTCACGTCCGTTCTGCTGCTATGCGAAATGTCGTGCATGTCCATCAGAAACCAGGTGTCCGCCATCGTCATCCTGCTGTCTTGGGGCGAACTCATACTGCTCGTGGGCCGACATCCGGCGCTCGCCACACATCTGGAGATGTTCAAACGGGTCACCAAAAACTTTCTCGAGTTCCTGGTGTGGTATTCGATATTGATCGTGGCGTTCGCCCTGAGCTTTTACATGCTGTTCCGGAACGACGCCGACAACGACAACAAATTCAACGACCCCGGCTCGGCCACGTTCAAAACTATCGTCATGCTTACCGGTGAATTCGACACGTTCGGCTCGCTGCCGTTCAGCCTGCACCCGTTCATCAGCCACGCGTTGTTCCTGTTGTTCATATTCCTGATCGCCATCGTTTTGGTGAACTTGCTCAACGGTCTCGCCGTCAGCGACACTCAGGCGATCAGGGCCGACGCGGAAATCGTCGCTCACGTGTCCCGGGTAAACCTCATACATTACTTCGAAACGATGGCCGTCGGAGACCCGTTCTCGTGGATACACAAGGCCCGGAATAGCATAAACCATTTCGGGTACAACATTCCCGCGTTGAACACCAGACAATTTTATCTGAAAATCAAATTGTTCCCGGACGCGTTGCAAGATTCGGAAATAAGAATATTGCCTAATCAGCGAAATTTCGTGGACTTCGGGACGTCCGTGAAAAGAAGTCGAATCGGGTGCATTGCCGATTGTCAGGGCTATTATCTGGGCAAAGAGATCGTCAACGAGGCCAAGGCGATAATCAAATCCAATTCGGACGGGTCGGAAAAGAGCTGTACGGAGATAATGGAAATGTTCACGGAAAAGTTCAACAGCGTGGAAAGAGCCGTGGGGGAAATTAAGAAAATGCTGAAAACGATGAACGCCAAAAGTGAAATGTATTCGACATCTTCGTCGGTAAATTCGGCCGTGTCAAACGGCTCGTATAATAGCAGTAATATTTGAATTGCCCCCTGGCTGTATACAAGCAAACGTAGACAAATCGTCACGTGCCTGTTAATAAATTCAATTATTTTAAATAACTCAAATTTCAATCGATGGGGTTTTTATGCGGCTGTTAGACGATGGATGGACGGTGGGAGTTTTCCTTGGTTTTTTTTTTTTTAATTTTTTTTTATTATTCGTATATAATATTACAATTGACACAGATATATATTAGCCGCACTCGGTAGAAACTCACGGGGGTGCAGCGGTTCATTGCCCCGGATCCCCTTAAAATATCCGACTGGCATTTCGTTACGACTATCACCGCAAAATCGGTAAATATTGAAATCGTTTTTTTTTTTTTTTTTTTTTGTCGATTTAAAATACATATGGCGCGCTGCATAAACGTAACCGTGAAATTACAACGGTTTACCATAATAATATCGACAATTTCAACTGTTATCATCTATTGGTTTTTTACACGCCTATTTGCTTTGATTTCACATCTAATTGTTATTTACACTCTATAAATAATACACCGGTATAATTATACTCTGATATTTTCGTCTGTTGTCCGCGGGTGCTAAACGATTATTTCGTCCCACTTCAGAAAAACCCCCTCGTGGATCCATGACGCACCCCCGTGCCGCCCGAATGCCACTGGCACACGGATATCGTAAATTATAAAATATAATATATTATTGTTTTTTTTTTTTTTTTTTATATCGTATCCATATAAATTTTGTATGAAATTATATTTAAAACTAAAAAATTTGTACTAATTTTTTTTTTTTTTTTTTTTGTCGTCGTTAATATACTTGTATTGCATTTAATATCGTAAACGATGTGCGCCTGCGATTAATAATATCGTTAACCGATTTATTGTATTTTATATTATGACGACGATGAAAACGAAAATTATTATGTTTGTTAATTCAAATAGAATATTATTACATTATTCGTTTGCATATGCCACCCCGCCGTGTGAGTAATGCGATTTGTCGAATACAAATTGTCGTTTGCGTTTTTTTTTTTTTTTTTTTTGTTGTCTAACTAACGGTTATATAATTACACTCTACTATTTAATTATAATAATGTTATATAATAATGAGAAATTATAATGTTATAACGTCATTTTTTTTAATAATAATATTTGTTAATAACATATTCGTATGCCTATAACAACAATAATACGAACCGTTTGTTTCTCAATTGGCTCAAACCGTCTATTTGCGCGATGCGCCCGACGGTTTTTACGGTTTTGTTGGGCTCTAAAAAATAGCTAAAACTATTACTTAAATATATACACACGTATGTACAAGTGACGATAATTCAAAAATATTATAACACAGTTGTGTCGTACCGACGCTAGAGCCCTAGGAAATCAACATTGAAAATTATCTTCATCATCGTATACATTAATTTATTGTTTTACACAATGAACCCGTGAGGTTTTTTTTGTTTTTTTAATTTTTTTTTTTTTTTTTACAAGGATTCGGACGGATCTCAAGTTTTAACCGGGGGGGGGGGAGGAATACAAATTAAAAAAGTATATCGGGATTGGAGGGGGCTAGCCCTCCCCTCGCCGTAGTTACGCCAATGGTCTATTTTATGACTAAAATAATTTCGTACATTGGTTTGTGATTATTAGTCGTTTAAATGTTGTTAAAACGTCCGTCTATAATATATAATAGTCGACGTGTATTTTATCCTAATTCGGTTCTTTTTTTTTTTTTCCCGTAACGCTAAATCAGCTGTAAATTCCATTTTTGTTTTTCAATGAATGGTAACGATAATACATAACCATAACTTTAATAAATAATAAAAAACAAAAAAAAATCAATAGACATCGTTTCGTTCGTTGCGTAGAAAACACACGGTGAAATATTAGCGGTTATCTACGAACATGTCGAGTATATTTAATTGTCGTTTTATCCGCAGACATTAGACGCATTAAACTCGTTTAACAATGGTTTTTTTTTTTTTTTTTTTTTAACGAAATTTTACCATCGTAACCGCAAACACAATATTTCGACTGTAGATTCGTCAAACTCCAGTCCCGTATGCTTTTAAACGAATGTCGACGTGGTTCAGACGTAGCGTACAGTTGAGCAGTTGTGCGGCTGAAATAGACGAGTAAATACGTTGTGTATTATGTAAAAAAGTAAAAAAAAAATCAAATCGATATTTTATAATATTATAACGTTTATTTTAATCCAGATAACATACTATATTATTATAATATATATATATATATAATAAAAATCAAAAAAAAAATCAATGTTAATCCGACGATAATGCTATAGAAAAAAAACCAATTTTTTATGCATAAATATAAATAATAATAAATAATAATATAATATGTAGAAAAAAAAAAATAACGCTGTCTCGTCTCGTCTGTTACACAACAGACTGTTATCCTTTTAACATTTTATCAATTAGATAATATTATTATGTCAACGACAAAAAAAAAAATAATAACAAGCCTTGTACCCTCCTAGACAAAAGAACTGTTGTGATACAATTTTTTTTTTTTTTTTTTTTCAATCGGCTTAAAAATAATATAAATATAATCGTTGAAACATTTCACTCGCAGAAAATGAAGTATAGGATTTTTCATTATTTTTTTTTTCATATATAATATAATATTCCTCTTGAATTCATCGACGGTCAAATTGTACGCTCGTTTTTTATATCAGTACATAAATTTCTCGGATTCGTTCGCCGGGAGTAATAATAACTACAGGGTTCGGTGTAAAGGTCCAGATTATCCCGGAACAGCTTTATTTTTTTTTGTTTTTTTATTTTTTTCTCCAATGATCGAAATAAATATATTATATTATACGATATTTTTCAAAGCCGGGCAAAGTTGAGCGATTTTTCTTTTTAACTAGTAAATTTTCCGAAACAAATTATATAAATAACTCTAAACTCTGAGTTACCACCTCAAGTTACGAATGTCCAGGAAAATAATAATTTTAGTTAAAAAAAAAAGTTACTCTAGACTTTTCTATAGACTAACTGTACAAGACTCAACGTAAGTATTGCGAAATACTTTCGCCGCCGAAAATTAAATGCACGGAACGTAGACGTAAAGTGTTGATTATGAAAAAACGCATAAATAACTATTTTAGAAACAATTGAAATGTAAACGAAACAACGAAATTATTATTAAAAAAAAAAAAAAAACCTAAAAGAAACGACTTACCTAGTCGTGTTATTACAAGTAATCGAAAAAGCTTGGGCCATCGAGCCCGGCTTTGGTATTTTTGCGGTATTTTCGCAGTATTTTCGCGGGACGTTCTCAACTCTCGTCGAGTATGATTTTCTCCTACTCGCGTCGTAAAAAAACGCATAAATCTTCTCCGTTGTTTACCGTGCAAGCAGCTCTGGCCATCGCCGGTAGAAGAGCCGACTCGAGTCCGACTTTAGGCTCCGCTCCGAACATGGCTTCGTACGGGCTCCGTTGGGTACCGAGACGGCAAGTCCGGTTTTTCGTGAACTGTACGAACGGCAGACCGTCGGACCATTTCGACGTGCCGTTGTTCCTGAGCCACGAGTCGACCATGTTGGCCACGTCCCGCGCCAGTCCGCCGGTACGCGGTCCGGCGGGCGGCCCGTCGCGGACCCTCTCGCCGTTGATCAAACGGAGTTCGGGCCAACGGTTTTCCAAACGGTCGACGACGGCGTCGGTAAAGTCGCGGCCGCGGTCGCCGCAGTACAGGACGCACGGCGCGCCGAATATGAGGAACACGTCCAACAGGTTGCGGGCGACTTCGGCCGCGCCGTCGGTGCGCAACGGCCGGAGTTGCACGAACTTGGTCCGGTCGTCTTCGTGCACCATGATGAATTCATTGTCGCCGTCCGGCCGGTCCCGCATGTCGATCAGGTGCACGGAGCACCGGTCGCCGAACAACAGTGCCGGCGGGCGCCGCGACGTGCAAACGCCGGGCACCGGTTCGGGCCGTCTGGGCCTCGTCTTCTTGGCCACGCACGTCTCGCACATGGACAAAAACAAATTGATCACCGAAACGGTGACGTTGGCGTACCGGCCGCACGTCTCTTTCCGGAGCCGGTCGCGGCCCGCGTGTCCGGTGGCCACGTGCGCGCTCTCGACCGCGTCGTATATCTCGTCGGCCCGCAGGTAATGCAACAGCGCCCGGTCGTTTTTCGACTTTGCGACGATTTTCTCCGCGCCGCCGTCGTCCACCGCGACGTCGAACCGTTTCAGGCGCCTGTACTGCAACGTGGTTTTGGACGCGGCGTTTTTCGCCGCTTTTATTTCGCGTAGGAGCCTGGCGTATTTCTCGTCCGTCAGTATGCTGAAACACCGGTCGCCCCGGTCTTTGTCCATGTTGAGTATTTCCGCCAGGAACCGGCGTTTCGATTCCGCCCTGCCCGCGGCCGTGCTCATGGTCCCGTCGGTCGACCCCACACGCGGCGAAATGGCGTGAAAACCAAACGAAACCGTTTCCCGGCGTCGTTTTTATGGTGACGGCCCGACGACGACGACGACGACGACACAAAATCACGAATCGGCCGCCGGTGTCCCGGCGCACAACTACACTGATCCACTGGAAACACGTTTACCCGTGTGTGCGCCGGACAGGTCGTATCCGAAAACTAGTTTCCGAACAGCGCGCCGGCACATACGGATTAATAACTACAGGTTTTAGTAAAAACTAGGTGTGTCTAGTGTGCACGCGCGACAGTAGAAGGAAAGAAAAAAAAAACCGTTTTCGGCGCAACGAGTTTTATAACGCGCGCGCGGTGGCGGCGGCGGCGGCGGCGGTGCCGTGCGGGTTCCAAACGGTCACACCGGTCGTATTCGCCCGGGTGGGCGCCGGGAGTGGGAACCGAAAACGCACGCGGCGGCCGATCGGAATTTTTATGTCTTACGGCCGCCCGATACATTTTTTTTTTTTTTCCTTTTTCCTTTCCCCCAACCCACTGATATCGTTTTGTTTTTTGTCCGGCCGCAGCGCTCCGACGACCCGGCGTATTATTTATTTTTAAAACGTACCGAAACCAATACGAACGACGATTAATTCCATAATAGTAATTTAATCCGTCGTCATACACAAAACGGCGATTATTGTTCTATAAATAATTATTTTATCGCATTACCCTTTAAATACAATGCACCCCTTCACTGCCCGTCGCCGTGCAAACATTTCGTTACACTCGAGATACGTCTTTAAACGACATCGACCGGTAAAAATTGCGTAATAATCGCAAATCGACACCGGTAATAATAATTTATTAATTCCGTGACGGGCAGTTTAACATTGACATTTCCAGACCGGCCCGGGCCGTCCGTTCGCGACGGCCGCGGTATAAAAGAGATAGTAGTCGTGGATCCGTGTTTGCAAATATGCGTATGGCGTTTATTCATCGTAAAAAAAACTATACGGAAAAGAAGAAGAAGAAGAAAATGAGAGACATGGGTAAGCACAACCGTAGCCGTCGGTTGTGAGCGTAATAGAACTCCTATGGAAATATAGAGTATGTTTATTTTATCCTGAATCAATAACAAACCGTTGCGTAAAAAATATGATTCTCTGAATGGGTTGTCGGCTAAACATTTCAGAATAAAAAAAAAAAACACTTCGCGCCCTGGACCACTGTTGGAGGTGGGAAGGTAAGATCGAAATCTAGGTTTATATGTGTACGCAACGATAAATCGTTCCACACCGAAAACGATTGTGAGGCGAAGTCTGATTAAAACATGGTACGACACATTTAATATGAAAATTATATTCATTTGTGACAATGTGTACAAAATAAAGAACAACCGTGCGTGTGGTTTTCGTCTCAAATATAATTTTTTCGGCTTTTAAAACGAGTGAAGAGGTCGGGTGTACGACAATACGAGGTCTGTTCGAGAAGTGCCATTTTATTTTATTTTTAATAATAACAAAAACGATTGTTTAAAGATATCATCGACGAAATACACTCCTCCGGACGATATGCAGTGATCCCGGCGATCTGGCCCGTTTTTCAAAAATCCTTTGGAACTGTTCCAAAGTTAAAGCTATGAGTTCTGTTGCCGCGTTCGCTTTGATTTCCTCTACATCTTGAAATCGTTGTCCTTTAAGCGCAGATTTTAGTCTTGGGAATAGACGAAAATCACACGGGGCCTGATCAGGAGAACAGCAATTTTTTTTATCGGCCAAAAATTCACGAATCGACAGCGCTAAATGTGCCGGTGCATTGTCGTGGCGAACGATCGCAAAACGAATTTTAGCAGCGCGACCCTTTTCATCTGTACATTTTCCTGTAAAATTTCATGACAAGACTCAGTTTAGATTCGCTTTGTTCACTCTCGAACGGTTAATCGACGGCCATTTCGCATTTTTTTTTTTCGCAAATTGTCGCCACACCATCGTTTCTGGACGACGTCTACGATCTTCCAGATCGTCTTCGGTTGACTGTCCTTGAAACGTTTAAAACACTCGAAAGTCACGGGGAACCGCTTAATAAATCGTCCGCAAAAGCGGTTTTAATCATTTCCGCATCATTTTTTACCATCTTTCAAGCAAAACTTGATGCACGCGCGTTGTTCGGTAATTTCGGACATTTCGAAACGACAAAAAACTGACTGGATTTAACCACGTGGAATATTAAACCGAGATAAGATAGCGACTTCGGGTTTTGTTTGAAATATCCACTTTATACAATACTACACCTATTTACAATTTGAAACGTTATCGTGTGTAGATTAGCCGTAATAACATTTGTCCTGGTACTTTTTGAACACACCTCGTATTTCCCAACGCACTAACTTACAATACAATTGTCTACCAGACAAAAAAAAAACACATATTAAAATCGATTAATTTCTCGCTACATTCAGAATCTATAACGTCTAAAAGAATCTATAAAATAATTTTATTTTTCCTAGATTCTTCAATATTCGAACTTCAAACGTGTAAGCATTAACTTGTTTTTTCGGTTGTCTCCCATTATTAGGTAAAGTACAAACACTGTTTTAATAATTACCTCGTACTCGATTAGATTGGAAAATGTCTTCTTGTCAAAAGCGGCTCGATGTATAGACAAAAAAAAAAAAACCACTAATTCCGCTCAAATTAAAATTTTTAAATCTAAAACAAAAAATTACGTGGTGAAAATTTAAAGGAGGACTTAGCCAACGAAAAAAAACCGTTTTAGACACTAAGAATTGGACAAATCGGCCTGAGATTTTCTAAAAGTAATTGAAGACATTTTTTTTTTTTTTTTATCTACTTCCTTTGATAACAAACATAACAAACAGTCTAATATATGAATTTTATTTCGATAATACGTGTAATTTATTTATCTCCCGTGTACTTTGTTCTACCGAAATATATTTTTATTTACAATTGTCTGACAATTATTTTATAACCATTTGATTCTATAAACATTTTATAGTTGAGAAATGCACGCCAAATTCTAAAATAAAAATAAAATAAAAAACCCGTAAACCGAGAAAGAACGACAATTAACGAGTAAAACTAGTTTTACCAACTCGTACGAGCTGCGTCTTGACTAGTTCTTAGTATTATTATTACTTTTTACTATTATACATCCAAATTGTGTTATTTACATCAAGTTTTTACTGCGGTTTTAGAAGAAAACAAGTTTTTACATTTAAACGTCACGGAAAAGAAACTAGTTTTATCAAATAGTAACCGCATAAGAATTTGATTTTACCTCAAATAATATGGTATAGATAAAAGTAATTGATATTTTTTAAAATTAAAATTGATAAAATTTTTCTCGAATTTGGATTTTTCCAATCAATTTGAATATACTAAAGTACGCAAACACTTTTGTTTTGGACCCACAGTACACAGGCTTTTAAGGGCACGTTGATATTTTTTTTTTTATAATTTCTGGTAAATTTTATTTGTAGTCACGCATTAAGTTCACCGGAGTAGACGAACGAGATTTATAAACGTGCGTATTAGTCTCGGAATTACAATTTATACAGTTCCCCGTGATTGTAGGGAAATTCACCGAACACGTGGCAATGATCAGCTGCACATCAAGAACGATTACACATTCAATTGCTTTTTTTATGCGTACAGAACGCATTGGTTTCAGCGATAAATCTTCACGGAGTTCGCTGAGCTCAGCGTTCGTAAAATAAAATTGTAATTATTATTCAATATAGTCGAATTAAAAAAAAAAAAAAAATACTTTTTTTCTTCTTTTCCTTATTCGTTTATAGATATATATGTACTTTATTGTAATAAAATCAAAATAAAAATGATCATCGCCGAAAATGCTTTTTATGTACTACGCTCAAATGTTTGCATATTATTTTTTTTTATTTAATTAGGTTTATTTTATTGTTTCAACATAAATATTTGTTGAAACAATTTTTTTTTTTTTACATATTACTTAAAGATAAATACATAATTAGGAAGTCATAACAGAGCAGTAATATAATTTAAAAATTGTTTTAATTTAGAAAATTGTACTTTAATTGAGTTGTTTAATTAGGTCAATGTTCTGATGATACCGATGCTGAGGATGATGATGATGTTTCAGGAGGTAGCAGGACATCTTGTGGAAGACGTGGCTTTAGTCTGCGGTTTTTGGTTCTTTTCCCGATTTTGAAGTAAAGGGCTTCTTCTGTTGTGTTTAGTTTCGAATGAAATTTTTTGAATTGTTCAATTATCCATGTGTTTAAGTATGGTATACCAGTGTCATTGTGGATTTGTGTGTTTCGCATGTACCATGGGGCTATAAGGGCTATTCTGAGAAATTTGTTTTGTAACGTTTGCATTTTTGTAATTTTTATTTGGGATGCGGCTGCCCATATTGGGCATGCACATGTTAATAATGGTCTTATGATTGATGTGTAAATTAGAAGCGTGCATTTAATCCGAAGTGTTGAGTTATTTACTAGGGGGTATAAGATTTTTAGTCGTGCGTAGGCTTGGTTTAATTTTTTATTTATATGCATTTTCCATGTTAAATGCATATTATTAACAGGATAAATCAGAGCATATCATGTGCGCATTTATAGATGTATTAATGCGTAACCGTTTTGAGCTTTTTGAACGCCGACAAATCCCCAGACCCTAAGCACAACGTTTGTTTCCGACGACTGTTTAAATCGCAGTACACTCGGTATATCCGTCTACGGATTTCGTTTTTTTTTATTATTATTATTTCGTATAGAAGCCGGAGTTCCTCAAGGAGTAATTACTGCTCCTGTCCTTTTTAACATCTTTATAGCTGATCAACCCACTTCTCCCTACACGTTCGTTGCTGAATACGCCGATGATAAAACTATCCTTTCAACCCACGAAAACCCAATCATTGCCTCTATTCAACTTCAATCTCATCTCTCTCGTTTGGAATCCTGGTGTCAAAATTAGAAAATCAAAATAAACGAAACCAAATCCTGCCACATCACCTTTACCCTTAAACATCAAATTAGCCCTCTAATTTCTTTTAACAACATCATAATTCCAACCTCACCAAGCACAAAATACCTAGGTATATATTTTGACAATAAACTAAACTGGGCCCATCATACTCATAACATCAAAATTAAACTAAACTCTCGTCTTCGTTCCCTTAAATTTTTCTTTAACGCAAAATCAAAACTTACACTTCACACTAAACTAAACTTATACAAAACTCTCCTTAAGCCCATTTGGATGTATGGCATCCAAATATGGGGCTCTGCAAAAAAGTCACATATAAAAAAAATTCAAATAACTCAAAACAAATTGTTCCGTTTAATAACAAAGGCTCCTTTCTATGTATCCAACCAAACCTTACACTCAGACCTAAAAATGAACACCGTGATAGAAACCGCTACCAAGTCCTACTCTCGTTACCACAACTCTCTCTTCAACCATCCTAACATCCTAGCCAAAAATCTAACCAATCCAATGCCTGGCAACCCTCCCAAAAGATTAAAAAGAAAGTGGTGCCGCGACCTACTTCTATAATTTAACCCTATAACACTGATCAGGAGTGTCACTAGTGGGCGGCTTCTCCTTCATGTCATCTGACAGCTTATTATACATTATTTGTATAGATTGTTTAAATTCAAATAAAGGAGAAAAAAAATTATTATTTCGTTTTTACGCCGGTCTGTTTTGTATCGTGTTAAATTATTACTGTACACGCATATCGTACACTCGTCGTACACCGTATCCAATGGAATCGCTGTTTGTCCAGGTGTCGTATAACACGCCGGTGTGTGTGCGGCCTATACAACGTACGTATAATATTACGGACTTCCGATGTCTGTGGCACCACACCTAGGCCCCCGGGGTCGCCGACTAATTTCCACGGGCGTGGAATCCGTTTTGATACTCGCCGAAGTTCCCGCGGCCCGAAAACACTTTTCGCGATTGGTTTTACGCGCGTTTTTTTTTATTTATTTAATTATATTAAATACGATTAATTGTCGATACGCCCAATTGCAATCGCCGATGAGGCAGAGCTAAGAAATGAAATGGAAAAAAAAAAAAAAAAAAAACACATCGAGTATGTATGAACGTGAAAAATTACATTTGTCATTCTTAACGGGCTTCATAATGTTTGGAGTTCTCGAGTTCTTTTGTTATTCGCCGTTATGTTACGCAAATATAAAAAAAAAAACTATACTAACTATACGCGTTTTACGATATGGTCCGTGAAAAAAAAATAATGTGTCCGGGGGGGGATCGCGGCACTAGAATGCGTAATAATTATAAAAATAAAAAATATATATTTATATATAAAATACTCCGGGCTATTTTACAGTTAAAACCCGAAATCCGTTCAAACTGTTTTTGACTAGTTGTAACCATACGGGATTAGAATATTCAAGGCGGGTTTAAATCGATCGGCCGAATCTGGATTCTGGAACCTAACCACAACGTGTACAGCTTTCGGAAAAAACGTTTCAAAATCGGACCAAGATTTCCGGTAGAAAAGTTGTTAAGGGGAAAAAAAAATCCACAAACTACACCGCATATGTTATAAATGGAAAAAAGAAAAAAAAAATGTTCCGCGACCGGAAAGTGTTATATATAAGGGTAATCGGTGAATGTTTCGGGTCTCTACGATTATTCACGAATTACAACAAAATCGAATATAACGGAAACCATTATTGCGTATAAGAGCATTTCACGGTTTTTTTTTTTTTTTATCATTGATAAAACTACAAGGGAAAAAAATTAACAAATAAAAATAGAAACCCAACATGCGTCGTACCCACGGGTGGGCCGCCGTTGTAGGCGGGCAGTGGGGAAAAGTAAAATACGTAGACGGGAAATTAATTGATAACTTGTACGCGTCGATAAATCGTCGACAACGAAACACGGTTCGGTTAATCGTGTGTTAAAATACCGTAATTTCTACGGTTTTCGTCAAATTGTCATTTTACGAAAAAAAAGAAATGTAATAATTTCGCTTATAAATGAAAATTAGAAAAATATTACATTATTTTTCTTTTTCGCCGTTAAGTGCTATTTACGATGAACCGTGTGCCAAATCGTCAAGCATTTCTGGTCGGTCAAACCTATTTTGTCCGCATAAATAGAATAAAAAAAAACTTAAAACGCCTATAAACCGCTCAAAAATGACCAGAATCTTTTGAAAATTTGCCCGCCCTTGAAAAGAGCTAATATTAATATTCCGTGAAAACCACAGGTGGTTTTCTAACCTAGTTGCCCAGCCAAAATAAAAAATCGAAAATAACCGGACCATTATTGCGGTCAATTTTCCTGTTTCTCCTACGTTTCTCCCTCGATTTTTTTTTTGAAAACCTAAATTCCGAAATGCTTTCGGAAAAGACGTTACGCTTGAAAACCGGTGCAGGATGCCCGGTAGAAAAGTTGTTTACGGACAGAAAAACAAAATTTAATTTAAAAAAAAATTAAAGTAAAACCAATAAATTATGTCTAAGTATCGGTATTTAAAATGGACAGTTCTAGTTTAAAACAATCTAATCCAATTTTATTGATTGACTTTACTCCGGAGCCGTGGACGCGGAGGGAGAGGTAGGTAAGGGGTTTAAAATCCCCCCCCCCTTACAACGTGGAATGTATACAAAAATTTCATTAAAGTTTTAAGTTTTAAAACTACTTCTATATTTTAAAATTGTTTTGTTTTCTTCGTTTGTTAATAATAATATCAAGTTTAAATACTTAAATATAGTTTTTGATATAATGAATCGAGGTAATTAATATAAACGGATATTAAAACCATCCGAAAAACTAAAAAGAATTTACAAAAAAAAAACCCCCGAATAAATGGCATACTCCTCAAAATTTAAAAAGGAGAATGCTATAACAAGGGTAATAATCGGACATACCTTTTTAAGCCACTCGTTGCTCATAAGCAAAGATCCCAGAACCTTTATGCAACAAATGCCCAGTTGTCTTAACTATTGAACGCATCACATTCAAGAATGTCTAGAACACCGAAACATAAGTAACACGCTATCAATACCAGACAACCTAGAAGAAACTCTAAACGAAGACAACATCTCAGAAAACCCAGCTTTCCCGACCAAAATTAATATTGTAAACAATTTTTGAAAACCTCTTATCGGCCAATATGTAAATTTAAAAATATTAAAAAAAAAACCCACTACTTTTTTCTTATTTCCCCGAATTCTGTATAATGTTCATAGGCCAATAACCTTGAAGTCTATTACAATAAATTTACAAAAAAAAATGTATAGTATACGACGTGTTGTAATCGTATACTATAATATATAGATAACTAGATATAAGATACTATAATCGTAATTGTAATTGTAGATGTTGTGATTTCTGAAATATAACCTTGTTAGTATGAAATATAGTTTTATTTATGGATAATAAAAAAACCTCGAAGTGGGCGGCGAATGAAATAAGTTTGAGAACCTGCGATATAGAGGAAGGGGTTGACCCGGTTAAGTGAGTAATGAAATTTAACTGGCGAAGTTGTTTAAAGAGGTGCTATGAAATATGCAAAGGCTTGTTAATGTTTTTTTTTTTTTAATTTTATTTTTATTTGACATAAACAATCTATAGAATTTACCATAATAAGCTTATATGATGTGAGTAATTAAAAATAAATAAAATAACATGAATGGTGTGTTTAAGCAGCCACCCATTAGTGACTCTTGGCTATTGATTAGTTAATTTTTTCTTCTTCTTCTTTGAGACGTTAGATATTGAAGTTGTGTAAATTGTCACGGCAACATTTCCTTTTTAATCTGCGGTTAGGATGTCCCGAGAGAGTAAGGATGGAAAGATCTTTTATGATGGGGTTACAATGGGTTTGGGAGTCGTTTATGAAAACGTGTGTAGAAAATGCATGCTTCCTCGTCTATTGTTTCCATACGGAGATGGCTGTGAAGAGTTTGGTTAGAGATATAAGGCGGAGCGTTGGCTAATGGTCGGAGTGATATATTTCGGAAAGTTTGGCTACTATTAGGGTTTTTTTGCCGCACCCCGCAATTGGAGTCCATACGTCCGGATTGGTTCGAGTAGAGCTTTGTACATTATTAGTTTAGGGTGTTTAGGGTGGAGCGCTTATTTCTAATTAGCAGAGGTCTGAGCATACGCACGCGATCAGGTTACAGGTTAGTCGTTTGGTTTGAAGGTGTTCGTTCCGTGTTAGTCTTTTGTCAAAGAATAAACCCAAAGTGTTTAACCGTGGGAATCGGTACGACGTTGAGAGTGACGTTTGGACATATTCCCTGTTTTAGTGTGAACGTTGTGTGTATAGATTTGTTCGGATGAATTTTGACTCGCCATTTTCCATACCGCTCGGACAATTGGTCAAGACGTACTTGTGCGTTTGACGGGGCAATTAACGGATTCTCGTTGACGGACAAAACGACTTTTGCGCAAAATGTTAGTGCGCTACGTAGACGTCGGCGGCAAAGGGGGAAAGTGTACATGTCGACGAATTATATCGGACTTGAGAGTGTCGGAGTATCAGTCAAATAGGATTTAATTTAATTAATAGGCGTAATGGAGGAGAGGAGACATTTTTTTTAAGTTAAAATTGTAGGCCCCCGTGCCCCCGTGCCCGGCGGAAGGCTTGTGCAACGTCACCGTTGTGAAGTCGAGTTCGGTTGGAGATATAGGACGGAGCATTGGCTGAACATGTTAATGTAATTATAAATATTAAACGCGTAATATAACATATTGTACACTATGCGGTAATAATAATAATAAAAAAAATGATCATTTAAATAATTAGTGTTTTTTTTTTTTTTTTTTACTCGTGCGTAAGGAAAATTGGTAAATGTTCCCCTCACGCGCCCCCCTAAACGAAAATCCCCGGTGCGTGTCAGTAAATTATTCCGTCGCGGTCTTGCGGAGTAAAAATTTCATATCGTATAAATAAATAAATTTATTATTATTTCGACTGCGTGTCGGACGTCCGTGTCCCGGCGCAATAACGTTAAATCGGATATTAAAAAACGTACAAACCACACACCGGACGGTCGAACGACAATGCGAAAATTAAAAACGTAACAGTTACCGGCCGGGTGGGGATTTTTTTATTTTTTTTTAATACGTTATTACGTTATCGACACCGTAGTTTAATAATCGACGGCGGTACGGCCCGCACGTACCGTTCTCGCGCGCGCTCCGCGTTCGCCGGTCAACTGATAACGTACGGTGATAACGTTATAAGAGGGAAACGAACAAAACCGTTTCGAACGGGTAAAGAACAAAAAAAAAAAAAATGTAAAAACTCGGCAGATCTCGTTTTACCGTTTTCTACGCGGCGGCCGTAACCACAGACCGTGAGATCACGTAGCAAAAAAAAAAACACATCAAAACCGTCGCGGGCGATAACCATGGTGCGCGTCATCACGGCGTACAACTTCGAAGGGCAAAACGTAGACACCTGCGCCGACCCGGTGGCGTTCACGTCGGCCCCGCCGAACAGGTAAACGCTAAACGCGAATTCCGGACGACCGGCCGGCCGCCGTCGCTGCCGGCACCTCACCCGAACCGATCTTTTTTTTTTTCTCCACAGGCTGCTGATCGCGTTGGCCCACCATGCGATCGAAGTGCGGGACCTGTCGGACGTGCCCGAGCCCGCCTACACGATACCCACGGTCGACCAAGCGATCAAATTGTCGTACTGCGCGTCCGGCAACTATGTCGTCGCGCTCGAAACGAAACAAAAGAGATCCGGCGACGATCTGCTGTACGTGCGGGTCTACTGCAACTGGGAACGGTGCAGCCAGGGGACGCCGCCTCTCCGGGCCAGGATTGCCGGCCGCGTTACGCCCACCGGGTCACAGATCGGCGACAACGCGTTAGACATGATCGAAATCCCGATCAAGTTTACCATAGTGAATTCGTTTGCCTGTTGTCAGGTAATACAAAATAATATATCGCCAGGTGAGATTATGCGCACGGCTACGTCTGCTAGTATTTTCATATAATTTCGCATTACCCCCGCGCGTATTATCTATAACGACGTACTTGTTTATTCTTATAATTCCCTCGCAAACTACTACACGTGGGTATCGTTAATTGTAACCCCGCTTTAACATTTCTTAATCAATCGATGACTTACAGGAAACTGGGAACATAATCATTGCGTCTAACTGTACACTCAGTATATTTAGAATGGTAATAAAAACGCACGACATATCTCGACTGCAATTCTTGGATTTCGATACGTGGCCCATGGTAATGGATCTCAAGTTTGATATCTGCGATTTGAAAATCGAACAGGATATCGTAGCGGTTTTTGGAGAAAAAATAATTCAAGTATTTCAAATTCTCAAAGGTGAACCGTACTTAAAATAATGTGTAATTTAATATAGATTATTTTTTATAATTCTTTTAATTATAGATACTAAACAATTATCAGACTGGACATCTGCCACTAATACTGTGCAATCTAATTATGTTCAAGAAAACCCTGAGGTGCCTGATGTTTCATCGTGTGGACCTATTCTTCTAAATCAGTTGCTAAGGTCTAAAAACGATAATTACCTAAAACAACTGGTTAACCCTAAAAGTTTTCCGATCATGATGGTAACTCCAGGCTTTGATGATAGTGCATTAGTTGACCAAGAAGAAAACGCTCCTTTTAATATTATTTCTCTGCCCATAAACATAAACGAAACGGAAGCAAATGACGTATGGAACTTGTTTTCTCTACTTTTATATTATTGTAAAATAAAATTGTGTATCTTATATTTATTGTATACTGTATTACTGTAGCCATGGAGTGAACCTATTCATTGGAAAGTCAAAATGATATTACAACTTAAACTTAATACGAGTAGATGTCATGGTACAAATGAACGTATACAAAGTGTGTTATTGCATTTAGTTTATAAACGGCATGAAACTTCAAAAGCATTAGGTAACCATTTTAAGCGCATTGAGTGATATATATATATATATATATATATATATATATATATATATATATATATATATCTACAAAAATAACATATTTCAAAAGTAATTTAATTGTTATGCTTTAGAATGGACCTTTCCACGTTTCCGCACCGAAATGTATAATCAATTAACATGTGTCAACTGTTTAATAAGTTTAAAAGAAGAAGCATTTGTTTTCCATTCATTAGTTGTGCATGAAAAAAATGAAGTCAAGGTTTGTACACAAATTGAAATTTCAAAATAATATTTTTATATCACTATAAACATTTCATTATAAATTTGATTTTAGATGACTCCTACACAATGCATTACTGTGTACAATTTTACGTCGCCGGTTATTAATATTTTTATGGATCGTTCGGTGCTGCACGTATTAACTACCTCTAGTTTAGAAACATACACAATTAGATTATTTCCTTCTTCGAGTCCTTCTCCGGTATATATACAAATTGTATTAACATAATAAAAATAATATGAACTTATGATATTTTTAAAACAACTATATTAGTATAATATTATTTACATTTTCAGTCACAGATTTTATCTGAACGTGTTACACTAATCGGTCATAAACCGTTTTTGGGTATAGTTGACATGGTACTTTTAGAAAATAAATTGGTTATTTTCACATCTGCAAACTCCAATCAAGATAACAAGTAAAAATATTTACCTAAAATTCTTTAATAATTCAACCCGATGGACTTAAAATGTTATACACCTTTTTTTAGGCTAAACAACAGTTGGACACTCTATATGTTAATGCTGCCTTATCCTAGTAACATTTGTAACGTTCTCACATTTAAAGCAAGGATTTCTAGATTCAAAACCCCAAATAAGTATATTCATTTGATGAAAGAAGCTTTAAATATATCTGATATTGTGGAAAATTATACATATCACGGCTGTGGTACTGCACGTTTGGGTAATAATGATTTTAAAAAGTTTTGCTGTCTTGTTGCGGACCATTATTTTTTGTAAGCTCGGTAAATTAATGAACATAATGTCAAATCTTGTCTTGATAAGTTTAATGGTTTAGATTTGAAAAAGATGGATGGGAATGGTCTTACAAACTCTATGAAAAAGCTAAGTTATTACCTATCGATGTGTTTATACGAATGAAACAAGTAGAAGATCTGTACAAACGTGTATGTAAAAACTGAAAATATTTTAATCTAAATGTTAATAATATTATCTAAATATATTTCATTATTTCTAGGTGAAACATACAGTGAACACGATTCCGGCAATCAAGTTTTATATTCGTACATGGATTCACGATCATAGCGAACAAGTTGATTTAAAGACATTAATGTACGCGATAAAAATGTCTGAAAAAAGTTGTGATTTATTATATGTTGCTGAACTTGTCCTATCGGAAGAATCTATTAGAAAATTGCCTCTTAATAATGTCATTAAGCATATTAAAGACAATTTAGAAGCCAGGTACCTAATACATAATTGTTCAGTATTATCATATATTCATATATTTGAAAATAATTAATTGGTTGACTATATTTATATAGTTTTCTTTAGTTAAAATAGCTAGGCACTGTTTTATTTTTTTTTAAAAAAACAACATTTTATTTATCAGTCTTGAACGTGCATTTATAATAATAATATTACATTTGTATCTATTAATTAAATCAAAAAAAAAATTTAAAAAATGTCTATAAGACAATATAGAACAAGTATGCCATGTTCTGTTTATTGATAAACATTTGTTTTCTTATCTAGGTTCCCAAACTGTGAGTCACATTTAATTTTGGAATATTGATTTTATACAAAAAAAAAAAACTAGAATCATTATAAACAGTGATTTTGTATAATATTAAATATTTAAATATAGTTATATACAATATCACTAAATTTATTTTTGATCTGAACATTGTAAAATTATAAATATTGTTCATAAAAAAGCTTTATTCGCGAGGAAAAACATCAGGTCATTAGTGGGTGGTCAAAATTAACTAACACATTCCAAAAGGAGTGGTATTGTAAAAAGTTTGGGAAACTGATGTAAATGATTTTTTGTTTTGACCCGGGCAAAATAATTTTTACTAACAATACAGTGATCTCTTGAAAATACATTAAACTTGGTTTATTCTAATTTATTCATATCTTGTATTTCAATTTATATTCATCTTGTTTTAGTTATGAATGGAAAGGAGCTTTGACGTTTACATTACTGTTCTTATACTCGGTATCTAATATTGAAACCAAAGATGTTTCAGATATATACAATGAAGGTGATGAAATTTCAAATAAATCGTTTGTTCAATTTTGCAAAACCTATTCCAATTTGTTAATAGAACAAGTAAGTAGACCAAGCGAGTGGTCGTATTTCAATTGTAGTGCATATTATAATTAAGTTTCTCTTGTATCACAAATAAACTATATTGATTGTTACAATCAATATTTATTTCAGGATTCTTCATTTTCTGACTTTTCACTAATCTTGATGCAAGAAACTCCTATTTTGATTGCTCATGGTTTCACAGAAATTATTTCTTCTAGTCAATCTATAAAACTGCGTAAAGTCATTCAAGCATTTCAAAAATACATTGGATCTCATATGTACTCGACAAATGTAACAGATGTCTTTAAACGATTTCTCGAATTACATTTTTCCCAATCTTACAGTCAAGACAAAAAACCAGATCTTAACAAAAAATATGTCTGTGACGCAATCAAGGTAACAGTTATTTTATTTTTATATTTTTTTTACCATTGTGTTGTAATTTATATATTTATTATTATTTTTCAGATTTTATTTCGCCAATACTTGACAGATCTTACTAGGCCAATCACAGAAAATTGTGCACAAACTAACACAAGAGCCTGGAAAAATATCTATAATTCACAAATACCCGGTTACATACAAATGTTACCGTGTTATAATAGCAACAATGAAAATCTAATAAAACTACAGAGTTTGTTTTACACAAACTGGCTTACCAAAGATTTCATCGAAGACATAAAACAAGTACTGCCATTGTTAACTAAGCCTCCGCTAAGCTTAGAGATTATGGCCTTGGCAAATACTATAAAAACAATTGAAATACTCGTAGAGAAATGTCCTCAAGCTATTCTTAAATATTCAATGGTTAGTTTGTCGGGTTTACATATAATATTTAAATGCTATAAAATATTTTTATTGTACATTGGTTTATCGTTAGGATTCTATAAAGTCCACATCTGAATGGAAACATATAATAAATTTATTAGAAAAAAAATCAAAATCTGACATTGATAACCAATTGAAGTACCACGAAGTGTTACATGGTAAAGACAGACAATATGTATAACACATGCATACATTACATTTATTTAGATTTTTTTTAATACAATTTTACATGTATGTATGTTTTCAGATGTGTTAGAGTATTTGGCACATAGTATGTCTGTTGAGGATTTCTGTGGTATCCTTCCTGTAGAAAACTCAAAAACTATAAGTCAGAATGAATATCAACCATATATTATTACTTGTCAAAAGATCAACCAAGCGAATCAAATCAAATCAATGGTTATGGTTACTGGTCAACAACTTTTAGCTTCTCTTAGTTTCAAATAGATTTCTTAGAAAACTATTACTTTTTTTACATTTGTTTAACATGCCTTAGCGTATCAGCTTTCAATGTACCAATTGCAGCGCATTTGGCAATGTTTCTAATTGGTAGCGATAAAACACAAATCGATGAAATTTTTTATTGATTTTTCATGCCGTACATTTGTTGAAAAAAACTTGTACCATATGAAAAACGACAATTAGTTTTTGTAAGTTTGTTGTTGTCTTATAATATTGTTAATAGCTTAACCAGCGTTGATCAATGAGTATTTAAAAGTTGACTTCTTATTAAGGTTAGGCGCTTATTAACCTTCTTTTAACCAGTACTTGCATAAAAATGAAAATCTTAGATGGCAAAGCGCTTAAAAATTCCAATTTTAAGCTAGTAAATATTTTAATTAAAATATATAGCCACGGATTTACCTATGCTTTTACAATGATTTTTTGGAAAATCAATTTACATCAATTTTTTGTTCAACTTTAAATTTTAATTTAATTTTTGTTTTGCCTATTATACGTTTAAATAAAAACTTTATTTTATTTATAAATTAAAATATTTTTGTTATTCTATTTATATTTTTATTGTTGTACTTTTTGTTAATATCAAATTACAAATAAACATTTATCAAAATATTTACATTTTTTTTACTACATGCCACCTCCTTTAGTCTTCTCACTACTTTGTATTATACAATTGAACAAATATTAGAATATGTTTTTTCAAACCTGGATGTTTTTTTTTTAATGTTTTTAATAGGTTTTACATTAGCGATAGCGAATTGGAGTAATAAGCTAACCTAATAGGCAACATAGCAAATCAAAACTTAAACATGGAAATAATATCAACTGACAAATTAATCTTGAGCACTATTAAATTATTAGATTTATTGGATATGTTCGCCGCTCGAGTATTATAAACGTCCGAGTTGTTATAAAATAAATAATATTAATATTTAACAATATCGTTTTATTGATTAATCGATGACTTAATAATTATTATTATTAACGTACTCCTAACGAGACAGCAAACACTAAAAGTCTCCTCAGTGGTGATAACGATTTATAATTTCAAGCGTTTACATCTGCGCGTTGTAACGATAGTTATTAATTTGAATTCGAATATTGTTGAGTAGATGAATTACCGTTTTTTTAATGTTTTTTTTTTTTTTGTTTTTCAAAAATGTCAAAATTGCCTATACGCCCAGCCCTTTAAACTTGCGAGCGATCTTGTTCGCGGCGAAACCGTCCCGAGTAGACCGTATGTATTTCATTGAGTTGGTTTTTTATTCTCCATTTGTGTGTGTGTGTGTGTGTGTGTGTGTTCGTATTTTTTACACTGCAAAATGTGCGCGTCCCACACAAAACGAATACGTTGTCTCCAAAAAAAAAAAAAAGAAAAAAACACCGTGGTGGTACGTATACCCGGTGACATTCCCAACTAAAACAGAATGGCGGTCGGCAGCATTCGCACACAAGAGTACAATATAGCTATTACAATAATAATAATAATAGTAAAAGACGTGTATGTAAGTGTCCATGATTACGTGTGGCGTGGCGTGCACAATAGTATTTTTTTTTTTTTTTTTTTTATTACTATTATTATTATTATAGTCGACCGGCATAAGTACGGTTTTCGTCTTTGGAAAATGTCTTCCGTCCGGCCGCAGCCCAATACCCTGGCGTAACGATTTCGGGGGTTGTTTTTTTTTTTTTTATATTTCTCCTCGCATTTCCTCTATATTTGTATTTATTTATTTATTTATTCTCGTTTTGGCAACGGTTGCGCACAATACGCACAGTGACGTCGTTTGCCGGGGCTATGCGAACGCATACCGTGCGGGTTTTTTTTCTTTTTTTTTTTTTTTTTTTGAACACCCTTAAAAAGCGTAGACGTAGACGATTGCGTGGGATTTGTCGAACGAAGCGATCGTTTTGCAATCGTACGATATTAGCAATATGCTAACGGTTTTGTCGCGTACGGGTATAGCGAACGATTTCGGTTTAAACCGAGTTATACTTGAATAGTACAGTTTTACATGTCCATTTCGTCGTCCACGGTATGCGATCGATTTGAATTTCCGGTATTGCTTTTGCGTCCTTATCGACAAAATGTGAAATGTCGCTCGTGGCGATCAACGTACTGTATAACACGATCGTCATGTCGGAGAGTAATGCGAGGTGTGTTCAAAAAGTACCAGGACGAATGTTATTACGGCCAATACCTACACAAGATAACGTTTCAAATTGTAAATAGATGTATTCCCCGCGATTTAATGGATATTTTAAACGAAACCCGAAGTCGCTATCCTATCTCGGTTTAATATTACACGTGGTTAAATCCTGTCAAATATTTTGAAGGTTCGACGTTTTCGACATGTCCGAAATTAACGAACAACGCGCGTGCATCAAGTTTTGCTTGAAACTTGGTAAAAAAATGATGCAACAGAAATGACTAAAAACCGTTTTTGCGGACGATTCATTAAGCGGTTCCCCGTGACTTTCGAGTGTTTTAAACGGTTCAAGGACAGTCAACCGAAGACGTTCTGGAAGACCGTAGACGTCGTCCAGAAACGATGGTGTGGCGACAATTTGCGAAAAAAAAAAATGCGAAATGGCCGCCGGATTAACCGTTCGTAAGTTAACAAAGCGAATCTCAATTGTGTCTTGTTGTCATGAAATTTTACAGGAAAATGTACAGATGAAAAGGGTCGCGCTGCTAAATTCGTTTTGCGATCGTTCGCCACGACAATGCACCGGCACATTTAGCGCTGTCGATTCGTGAATTTTTGGCCGATAAAAAAAATTGCTGTTCTCCTGATCAGGCCCCGTGTGATTTTCGTCTATTCCCAAGACTAAAATCTGCGCTTAAAGGACAACGATTTCAAGATGTAGAGGAAATTAAAGCGAACGCGGCAACAGAACTCATAGCTTTAACTTTGGAACAGTTCCAAAGGACTTTTGAAAAACAGGCCAGATCGCCGGGATCACTGCATATCGTCCGGAGGAGTGTATTTCGTCGGTGATATTTTTGAATAATACGTAACATCGTTTTTGTAATTATTAAAAATAAAATAAAATTGTACTTCTCGAACAGACCTCGTATTGTCGTACACCCGACCTCTTCACCCGGTTTAAAAGCCGAAAAAATTATATTTGAGACGAAAACCACACGCACGGTTGTTATTTATTTTGTACACATAGTAGTCACAAATGAATATAATTTTCAAATCAAATGCATCGTACCATGTTTTAATCAGACTTCGCCTCACAATCGTTTTCGGTGTGGAACGATTTTTCGTTGCGTACACATATAAACTAGATTTCGATCTTACTTTCCCACCGCCAACAGTGGTCCAGGGCACAAAGTGTGTTTTTTTTTTTTTTATTCTGAAATGTTTAACCGACAACCCATTCAGAGAATCATATTTTTTATGCAACGGTTTGTTATTGATTTAGGATAAAATAAATATATTCTATATTTCCATAGGAGTTCTATTACACTCTCCACCTACGACTACGGTTGTGTTTACTCATATCTCTCATTTTTTTTCTTCTTCTTCTTCTTCTTTTCCGTGTAGTAATTTAAATATATAATGTATGATAAATAAATGCCATATGCATATTTGCATACACGGATATTGTATCGATTGTATCTTTATATGATTGTATAACTTCATTTTTGTAATTGTTAAAAGTAAAATCCTGGTACTTTTCGTACAGACCGAGGTATTTTTTTTTTTTTTTTTTTTGACAATTTCAGAATCAAGCCGGACTACGGGTGTTACGTGATTACTGACATTTTTTGCCGCCCTGTATAATCTATACGTATATCATTCGAACGTATTTTACGTATTAACAATTATGTGTTACTGACTACAATACTGCTACGGCCGGCGGTGGTTTTAGAAATGTGCTACGATTATGGCGATTATGGTAACAAGCCGAAAAGAAAAAAAAAAATATCGCTCGCCCACCGCTTTATATATCTTCACGTCCGACACGCTATTACAGTAGAAATTTAACGATAAATTATTCCGGGTTTCATGACTGAAAATGAAATTATTACTATTGTTGTTCTACACACACAATCATTGTTGGCCGTAGAATAATAATGCCGCTGGTCCTTCTTAAGTCGTTAAATAATTATTCGCATAACCACTGGCCCACGGTGTGGTTGATCCCCTTTAACCACCCACCCCCCCCCCTCTCACCCCCCGTAAATTCGCCGCCGGTTACGGGAAGCGATGGACGGTAATCAGTTACGTGTAACGGAGTTATACGTAAGCGGGTTACTTTTGTAACTTGTAGCGATTAATCAGTCGCAACGTCTTCAATTAACTCTAAAATGTAACAATATAATAATTTTCTCCCGATTTGTCCAACATGAAAGATGAGAGTTATCAAAAAAAAAAAAATAATAATAAAAAATGTTTGATTAAATTAGTATTTATATAAATAGATTGCCGGCGTTCGCGAAGTCTTTTCCGCTGCAGTCTCCAGTATCCAGTTTCCTTACCTAAATATCCGTATAAACGAGTAGGAAACGTTTTAAATTTTAAAATTCGATTTAGATTTTCTTTCGGATCCGGCATCTGGGCTCTCAAGTGAGTCTGGACTCTTGGTTACAATAATTGATTTTATCCGGCAAAACGATTCCGCCCGAGTATTACCACCGATATACGTCTCTACTGCAATCTATAAAAATTATCAATATAAATTCTGGCCGTAACAACCGCCGTGCTTTGTATTGTTTTTTAGTTTTGGTTTATGTTGAATAGTCACATGACACTAATACAAAAGTAAATCCACACGCGAGTATTCTCAGTGGGGCTCAGTAGTCGTATGCACTTATGTGAAATTGAATCAAATAAATGAATAAATATACCAAAAGACTTTTTTTTCGTTTCTAGAAAAAGTTCGAAAATTCGACGGTACAAAGTTTGTCGTAAGTTGCCCTTAGTGATAGTAATACCGTAAAATCGTGCTCAATATGAGTATAGTGACATCACTATACTCTTTTTTTTTTCTTTTCTACTATTTATGGTTCTCGTGACCATACTAATGCGTTATACTATCACCTGACATTTTTATCTTTTTCTCTATACTTAAATCGTTTATTCGCGACACAGACAGTTGATTATTTTGAACTAGGTTTCCTGATGCTCATCGGATATTATTGTTGTTCCCGTACGTATAATATGATGAGGGGCATAGAACCAAATATTTGATTGGTAAGACCGCGATGAGTCGCAATTCGCGAATGATCTTTTACAGGAAAATATTTGCATAATTTTATATGGGCTTTTATACTGTAGTTATCGCCTATACTTTCATGTCCCTGTGTGCTGAAAACGAAATGAATTCGTTCTGGGCTGAGTTTAATTAAATGAACAAATAAACCAAATCTAACCAACCGGCAACTCACTATAACCGCGATATGATTTATCTTTTTTTTTCCGAGATATATAATAATGTTTCCGTTACAAACTATTTAAACGATTTAATTTCAAAAAATATCTATTCTAAGTGAATTATATATTAAAAATTTAACGTAATTAATTTTGAACATGTTTTTGAAACACATTTAACGTCGTATATTGTTTGTTTTATGGTTAGGAGTATGGATAATAAAAATGTTATTTTTCTGAGTTTACACGGGAACGATAAGCTATACGTAAAATTAGATACAACAATTTCTGGAACTTTAATAGATTGCCATTGATCGGCATAGAAAAACAAAGATTAATTGAAAATTGTGCACGTTTAAATTCAAAATGAATAATATCGATTGTATTTTTTTGTTTTGTCATCTTTGTTACCAAGGTAGCTCAAAAAATAAATAAATAAATAAATAAATAAATAAAACAAAAATTCAATTTTCGAAACGGCCCTTTAAGGGTTGGCCGAATTCCGTGATAAATGTAGCCATATAAACCGTCCCCGTAAATCGCAGATCGTGGTGAAAACCGCATCAAAATACGTTTAGTGGTTCTCAAGTTACAAAAGACACATTTTACATTTCTATAATAGAGAGATATTACCACTACACGACGATAAATCATTGTTTTTTTTTTTTATATCCACGAAGGGAAAAGTTTTTCTTGCCTAGAAATATGACGCTCTCGACATCAAAAACTGTCGCATTCTCTATTTTTATTTACTTTTACCGAACGCGAGGCCGAAGTTTATTATTGAAAAACTCTGAATTAAAACCGGGGTTTAAAAAAAAAAAAAATTACCGTGTTTTTTTTCTGTTGTGATCTATTACATACGATTTTACCTCTCATTTTCGAATATTCATTCGGCAATCTAATCTGTATTAATTAGTTTTTTTTTTTTTAAATTTATCTTGGTCTCATATAGGATAAATCCAAGAGGATAAATGGATTAATGACCGTTTGAGATAATTTAAACGCCGTCGGCCGATATATCGCGATTTAACTGCATTTCGTATGTATTATTAAAAAATTGCTTAGCCTCCTCCTATACGTATACCGAACTAGAGTAGTTCGTATCCATGTCATGCAAAACTAGTCACTGTGTATGACAGGAGATTTATGAAATACTTACCTACGTGCATTGTATTTCCTACATCATTTAACAAACCATTATTCTCAGTGTATGATAAACGATGTGTTTAGTTGGGTTTTTTTTTTTTTTTTTTTTTAAATCACTATTATTTCAATAAATTCCATGATAAAAATAATAATAATAATAATAATAATATCGTCGCACGACAGCAATATAGTAAAAAATTCCAAATAAAATCCATTAAAAAAAAAAATTCGTTTAAAAAGTATACGAAATCGACAAATCATCGTGGTTTACAATAATTAAAAACAATTGTAAATCGATAAAAAAAAAAATATATATATATTATTTAAATTGGGTAATTTTACCTAATTTAGATAAACAGGTAATGGGAATTGGGGATTTTATATATATATATATACGTTTATGTGGAAAAATATTAAGTGTACACATAATTATTAGCGCGTTTTTTGAGATTTATTTTAAATTGAACATTTTTCTCCTTCTAAATTCGATATTCCGCTACAAGTTTTTTTTAAGTTTTCTCTACTATAATAACTCATAATTATCAATAAATTATATACGTGTTCCGCAACACGATCGAAGGGAAACGTGATTACCGTTTTACCCGTACGAAATCCATAGGTATGGCGAACAACTTTTTTGTCTCCACGTGTGAGCTACAAAACTTCGGATTTCTAGTTTAATGCATTTTTTTTTTTTCGCTTGTTAAACCTATATAATAACACGGCGTACGCGAGACTCTCAAAATAATATTTAGTGATCTATGTATTAAAAAGTTAAAGAAAGCGTTATTATATTGAGTCACTTAAACTTTTAAACCCGGGACTTTATTAATTAATAACGATTCCGTTGCATAATTAAGCTTAATATAGTTACTGATAACCTGAGTAATGACCTACAGTACTAATTATTTAGGAACCAAAGCCTAGGGGTATTGCGGTTGTTCACATCCAAGTAAATTTATTTTTAAAAGAAGTATTTTCTACGCGAACAGTTTCAGCCCGAATATTTTATATTTCCTACAATTTTTTTTTTTTTTTTAAACAAAATTCACATTGTTGTCCTTTTTATACTGCAGATTTAATACAGTTTTACAACACAATCACATTTTAATCTATGAACCACACGGTTGGCATTTAAGTAGACCGACCAACAGTTTAACCCTTACACGCACATATATAAATCCAGACGTATACAATAGTACTGCTGGGTATTTTTATTCAATACCTTTACTAAGCCAAGCCCAAATTACTACTCTAATATTTATTTCCCTTGACAGTGGAAAATAATAATTAAAACAAACATAACGTTACACTTCTTCATTCACTCGACTCTTTAAAATCGTTTAAAAAAAAAAGAAAAAAGTCACGACTTCTCAAAAAATTCTTTCACCGAATTCAAATTGCATTACCTATCTTCCAGAACTTTTTATAGTTTATTAACCACTTTCGACTGCCTACTCTCCTACCATTTTTTTAAATTTTATATAGTTTTTATTCAATATGTTACACAATGGAACAATAAGAACAACTGATGAAATTTAACAAAACTACAGCAAGATACAATTAGTTAGTTAGGATAGCGTCACGACACTACTGCTTTTTGAGTCTTTTGGTTGGATTACCTGGGATAGTGATAGACGATAATTCGGAGATTAGGGGATTTTTGTGTTGAGCTAAGCGACTGTTAAATCGTTTGTAGTGGTATTTGGCTATTTCAAAAACGTATGGTATTTTAATGTCAGTGTGGAGAGTGTGATTTAAGACGTAAAAGGGGGCTTTAGACATTGTACATAGAGTTTTGGATTGAAATCTTTGGATGCGGTTTATGTTTGATATTTTGGATGCGCCCCATTGCTGAACTCTATACGTCCATATAGGTTTTAGTAGAAATTTTTAAAACAGGAGTTTGACAAGGAGCTTCAAGTGCATAGAAGTTAGAAATGGTCGAAGGAGTCAGAATCGATAATTTAGTGACCGGGTTTTACTGACTACGTGTGATTGCCAGGTAAGTTGACGATTGATGAGAATAACGAGATAACGTACACATTGGGCAGAAGCAAGCGGTTGGTTATTGAGGAAAAGTGTTGGACATACTCCGTGGCAAAGGGTAATGGCACAGTAGGTGAATTTGGATTCATTCATTTTTCCTCCCTAAGTTTTTTATCACGTTTCGAGGTTGTCAAGATGATTTTGTATGTTTGTAAATATAGCTTTGTCGTTGACAAATTCACCAATTACCGTATGGTTTGAAGTCGGTAATAATATAAGATAAGCTGAGATAAAAATGTTGAAGAGTAAGGGAGCAATTACTACACCTTGGGGTACACCTGCTTTTATGTCTGCCGGAGAAGAAAAGGAAGAGCCTACGCGTATGGAGAAGAATCGATCTTCAAGATAATATTTGAAGATAAGGTAGTAGTGGCTGAGGAGGAGGAGTTTTAATCTGTAAAGAAGGCCCGAGTGCCAAACTTTGTCGAATGCCTGCGAGACATCGAGGACATCGCCCGTGCAATATAGTTTTTTCCTCGAGGGCATACGAAATTTGATCAGACAGGCGGTGGGCCAGGTGTATAGTCGAATGACTATTGCGAAAGCCAAATTAAGAATCACTCCTACCGTTTAAACGTTCAAAAACGACTATAACAAGGACCTAAACAAATTTGTAGGTATTGTATATGTATATAATAAAGGTTCAACACTAAAACATAATCATAAACGTTGGCGACTATCGTATCGAGAACAATTTTTTGGTTTTTTTTTTTTTTTTTGGTGGACGGGAGAAGGAAAATGTCCGATGGCCCAGATAAATTCTAATGTCCCGGACTCGATTAGGTCCGCACTCCGCCGTCGCCATCGTCATATTGACATATTCGATCGGCAGGGGGTGTGCGCGTGCGTTTTTGCAACAAGAAAAAAAGTTAAACGATTTTCGGATTGTTTATGCGCCCGACAGCTTCGAATATATTTTGATCGTGATTTTTTTTGTGTTCGCTCGGAAACGCAGGCCACCTACTTCACGGCAGTTAACGACTGCTATTTGTCACCGAGCCCATACACCGCTACAATATATATATGAAAATATAACATTTTACGGAACAGAAAACCTCACGCTTATAAACTTGAATTTCTACGCGATTCTCGGCTTGAGATAACGATAATCTGCTAAACGCACGCCGCCTGGCATTCGCGTACGACGACAAACACATGTTCCGCATTTCTTCCGGGATTGTTTGGTCTATATAAATTCCAAATTATAAACGCAACACTCCGAGTCCGTTCGGCCCGTGACCCGTGTCCAAACGTTTTATAAACTGTAAATTATCGTTTATAACACTTTTTTTTTTTTTAATATTTAAATCCGCGTGTATCAAATCATACGCGTATTAAATAATTTAATCCAGAATTCCTGGGGGGGAGGGTGGCTCCCAACCCCGCGAGTCTACTCGGTGGGGCCCAGTATGAATACGCGTTTGAATTTCAATTTAATCAATACGTTTATAACGCATTTTTGCGATTTTTTTTCTAACGGACCTAACCAACACAGATGTCGGTCGGATATTAAACCGGAGATTATTATCGATAAGCATTTTTATTCTATTTTTTTTTTTTTTTTTTAATTTAGATATAATAAACGTGAAAAGCCGCGCGCCGACCGATTTTACCGTGAACGATAATTATTTGGGTTCCGGAAACGAAATTATATAAAATTAAAGATTATCCGCCAAAATGCATCGAATTGAAACATTTGGTATACGAATTATACAATTTGGTTAATAAATGTTGCGAAAAATAATTGTCGACCGAAAATTATAGTGCACAGCAGACGCGTCGTAACAGCATCGTTTGCCATTTCGTCATAATACAGTTATAAGCAGGGGGCTTTGTGCATTTGCATGTTCGTTCGGAAAAATAATTAAGAAAAATCTGTTGCGGGATGATAAGGTTTTAGTTTAAACAGTTTTTCTTTTTATTTGCATATCTGTGCGGGATTTTTTTTTTTTTTTTTTAGCAAATATATATTTTAAACATATAATGGTTAACAATTTTGCATGATTATGAGAAAAATCAATTTTTGAAAAAGATTTTTTTTTTTCATTATTATTCATAATGTTATTTCGGTTAATTTTAATAATATTTTCGTCGTTTGTTTCGTCAATATATTTTAGTTCTCAACTGTATATTTCAACTTTTTTTTTTTTTTTTAACGCATATTAAAACCATCATATTTCGTCGACAACGAATCAGTTACAGTTAAGTGACTGTAAATTTCGACTATTTTCAGTGCATAAAGTCCCGAGCCTTGGTTATAAGGGATATACGTATAATAGGTACTATATTGAATTTCAACGCCTCTGTAACAATATATATATATATATCCGTTTTATGTTCCCTTATAAAATTTAATTTTTTCCCAAATTAAAACGATTAAAAATCTCGGTCGGCAATATAATGCAGACGTAAAAGTTATATACTGTCCAAAGTTTGTTACACGTATCGCAGCTTACACGGTATTTCGTGTCGTACATATTAAAATATTTTTACAACGTAGACGGTGCGACGTCGACCTGGCCTTGGTTATAAAATGTACACACTTTGTATTACCTATTTTTAAAGTTTATGACCTTATAATACCAATTTGCGCTATAAAATAATTTAAAAAAAAAAAAAAAAAAAAAGTAGTTATTCGTAACGAGTTGTCTGTAAAATAAATTGATATCAGCCATTCCCGGTGATTAATATGCAAATGCAATTTACGTTTCCACTCACCAATTTGAAAAAAGATAGTAGAAAATAAATCAACAATATGCGTACATATAAATGTTGTAACCGCCAGAAATTTTCTACAACGGATTATAATTGTAAAAATTACTAGTTTTTGAAACGTTTACATTTCAATATGTTTTTATTTGTGTTGTGTGGATACATTTGTCGATTTCTTAAAAATGCTCGAAAATTTGATACAAGGTTTATCGCAGGTTTTTCCTATAGCAGTAAAAAAAAATATCGAAAATCCGTAGACACGATTTTATTTTTATAACTATTTGATATTCAAATTTTGACGGAAATCGTCAAAAAATCACTAATGTTGGCTGTTAATTTCGATTGTGTTTTTCTAACCGCGTTCAGTCAAAAATAATCGTAAAAACTCGACATGTTCATCGAATACTTACTACCAGTAGTTTATAGACGTAAATTATTTTGTAATATAATTTATCCAATCGTGTTTAAGTGAACTTCACTCGGAATCGTTTTTCGTTTGGGAATGTTTTAACGTTGCGTACAAATTTACTTGGCGTATATTATATTATCATATACGTTCACGAATTCCCACGTACAATAGTGGGACCAACCATGGGAAGTATTTCGGAATTATTATTATTTAATCGTGAATATAAATATATATATATATATAGATGGTATTCCAGTAAGTATCTCTTTCTTTGTTATTAACCAGCAAAGTTTTATTATTTTTTTTTTTTTTCTTTAATTGTGCTATTAAAACTAACGAACACGGTAGGTATTCAAAAATAATTTAATATCGCAGGAGTAAAACGTAAGTGCCTATTAGTGGACCTCGGTGGAACCGTATGGATACAAGAACTAATTAGCACTGTTGGTACTTGTACAATATACAAATGTGTTTGAAAATCGCGAGTAGTTTAAACATTACACTGTAGGATGTTGTCTGGGTATAATATATCGGTATTCGTTTTTAAAAACCAACTCGAAATCGGTCTTCCGTAATAACCCCCATCGTAACGATATTAACCCAATTCATTTTTAATCTTCCGCGACGACGTGCTCGAACTTCCAAGTGCTCGAGTGATAAACTCGAGGGCGAAAATACAAAAAATATATAAATGGGACACCTATACAATATGTTATCGTTTATTGTTGTTGCGGTTATCCCACGAGGAAAACGTCATTTTTACAACACACTTGCAACCCCGAGCCAAAGCGTCCGCTCAGTTAATGACAATAATCCCCGGTACAATCGTCCCATCGTCCTTACCGCCCGGCCGCAGTTATTAATATTATTATTGTTATTTTTTATTATCCATTGTTAACGGTACAATATTAAAATATCGTATAGAAACACAAGCGCGATAATACGGGGGTATTCAATGGTATTATTATATTGTAAATTAACAATATATTTTTGCGAGTGGCAAAATACTGTTCTTAAATGTTTATCGCGTTCACCGCGCAGTTTATTCGATTGTCATTTTGTTTCGGTAAAACGTAATGTGTGCGTATAAAATTCAATAACTCGAACATGACGATCGCGTGGACGTTAACGGACGATGCCCGACGGGAGCGCACTGACCAAATTAGTTTGATTAAAACTGAACAACAAAACCCGGTACAGTCGGGGGGAATTCGTACGATATTCTGGAATTACAATATCACACTTCCGTCTAGATTTTCGTAAATATTAATTCTACATTGGAAATTCCATAAATATCGTGGACAATATTATTATTATAAATGTGAAAAAAAAAAATCTTTTGAAAAATCTCTTGAATGCACCAGACGCGTTGTAAAAATAATATTCTTGGTTGGTAAATTTTTAGAAAAAAAAAAAAAAAAAAAGAACCGTATAATCTATAGATATCGTCTCTTTTTACATGTTAATATTTTCTAAGTATTCATAGTTTTAAACCAATGATTTTTTTTTTTCTTATTCAAACTCCGTCGTAAATACGCACAAACCATATAATGCTCCAGACCAAGTTTTTTATCTAATTATTTTCAATGTATTTTGTACATTTATTTTATCGTTAAAAGTTGAAATTAATTTGTTTTAATGAAACTTGTATACCGGGCCGGATGATGATCAGTATATGATTTGACAAATTTTTAATTTTTTTTTTTTTTTTGAGAAGTTAAAAATATTCACAACACATTTTACTATACGTAATACACAATTAAACAAAAAAAATCGAAACAAATATTTTATTGAAAAAAAATAAGAATAATAATGATAAAAATGCCGTTTAAAACTTGTATGCAAATATTATCATTATTTATTTTGTACGATTTTTTAATTTGGTAAAAATGTGAATATATTTCGCCTGTCCATGATTTTCAATTTCGATTATTCCGAAATACAATTTTGTAATCACTGGCATTAGTACTCGCAATGGACCGTTTCGATAAGCTCCCGCGGACCACCTTAGATCAATTTCAATGGTTAGCATGTGAAATTGTACAATTAGATATGAACGTGTAAAACATTTTTAATGTTAGTTTTTCTCCTTGTGCGTGTGGAGAGAAAAAAAAAAAAGGGAAAAACTTATCCCGCGTATACCACATTAAGGTGCGTAAAACAACAATTGGCGACGTTTATGCGATTTTCAATTCGAACCAACGAATGTAGGAATATTACGTACACGCTGCGGACAAACCGATCAACCGATTTATATTTTTATATTTTTTTTTTTTTTTTAATAATTACGCTGTTAAACATTTATTACAACTCGACGTAAAACAATCGAAAATAAAAACCCAATTGTTATTCGATGAGTAAACAACGGTCATAAACGTTTATTTATATATATATATATATATATATATATATATATATATATATATATATATATATATACAAAAATGTATATATCTTATTATATTGTAAAAGAAAAAAAAATGATTTAAACCATGTGCACACGGTGTTCGATTCCTACCGGAAGCGTTCGGGAGGTTTCGGGCAAGGGTTTGTGGCGCGGTCCTCGTATATTCGGTCCACCAGTAGTCCCATGCAACTCGAACGGTGTCATTGTGACCGGGAATCATAAAACCGTATGCCCGGCGGCGTTCCCGTCTTGTCCAACACCGGCCGTGGACTTGTGTACCTGTCCTGTTCTCGTCTTGTGCACAATAAACTCGGCCGTACAATATCGTCACGGTAAGCGTTATTTACTCAGTACAATAATCCGATTAGGCCCCGTTTATTATATATATATATAAATAACATTAAACATTCACACTAATTCACATATTTTTTTTTTTTTTTTTTTTCTCTCGTTTTATTATTATTATAATATTTTCAATTCGGGAACAAATGGTTTTGTTGCGATTCATCAACGTTTACGTGTATAACAATATAATTGTAACAGCCCCGTTTCGTTGTTTAAACTTATCGCGAAATTGCACGTTGTCGAATTTTATAAGATTCATACCGGAAGACTTAAAAAAAAAAAAAATACTAACCGAAAAATCATAATAAAGTGCGACTTGATTATAATACGTTCAGTTAGGCGACGTCCGTTGTTAATATTGAAATTCGACAATATTTATTTAAATAGTATACGCGAGTAGTTTCGATTTTTTTTTATATTCTAAAATCGTCCGCATTTTCGCGCGAAATAATTTTTTACTGTATTGGTTTTACTATCCGTGTGCTCTCCTACCAGAAATCTGGCAAGAATAATAATCTCTGAGAATCAACTTCAGTGGTGGTTTAGGTGACAAACATTATTCTGTTGATGCATTAGGGAGGTGATTTTTTTTTCCCCCTTAATAATTGTGGAAATAAATTCGGGAAAACGGGAATATTTACGTATTAACTGCATTATTCTGTTATTTTAGATTTTATTATTATTATTATTATTTTTTTTTAACGAGTTGAAACTAATTGTAAACGCCTGAAATTGTTATCGAATACTTGGTGGTAAGTTATAATAGTTACTTTCCAAACATAGTATAACTTTCAAAATATTCTGACGGTTATTTAGCTATTTATTGCTATTTGAAATTATCGAATTTTTTTAGTTTTGATTTGGTTTTATGTTGATCAATTTTTTTTTTACTTTACAAAACCGCTCAAAAATTCGACACAAATATACGAATATACGTAGTCACGATTTATTTTATAAGCGTTTAAAGTTCAAACTTTGATGAAAACCTTGAAAATTACGGTATTTCGCGTACAATTTTCCGTATATTATTAATACATTTTTTTTTGTCTTATCAAAACTTTAAGATGAAAAATACAATCGAATTATATATTTTTTTGGTTAAAAATGAATAGTATTGATTTTAATTTCAATTTATCAAAACAATATGTTCAACCGAACTTCGCTTAGAATTTTTTTTCGTATGTAATGATTTATTATTGCTTAATTCATATGGTAGATTGTATATTTATTTAATTGATCTTAATTAAAATGGAAAGTAATAAAAAAACTGTACAGATTATCTAATTTGGCGCTTGAATTGTTCTAATATTGTATAGGGACCAATTCCAAGGTACAATTTTAAGATCATTCGTCCAGAATAATAGTTTTATAATATCCCGTTATTAAAATGTATACGATTTTTCCTTTGAATATTAATTTTTCGAATTGGTTAATAGCGATTAAAATAAATACCTCCCCCCCACTTGAAAAATAATGTATTTATATATATACATATATTAGTATACGTCTATATAAAAATTGGTTTAAGAAAAATCAAAGCTGACATACTTTGCACTATGGGTGGGCCATTTGTGTAGATGGGAAGTTGGAAAGGTAGGATATATAGTAATAACCTCGTATAAGGTAATTCAATATATATCGCAGACGATTCTGAGCGAAGTTTGGTTGAACATAAATTTTAATAAATTTAAATTGAAAATTGTGGTAATTTGTAACAATAAATATAAAAATAAATTACAACATTTGTACCGCACTCAATTGGATCGAGATTTCTGGTAGTAGGAGTTGTTGAGAGACGATATGACAAAAAAACACATAGTAAAACCAATACATCAGAATCTAAAATAAAAAGAACAACATTTTGTTTTGAGCATAACTGATTCGTAGGTAATTTATATATTTCTATTATATGGAATTTACAAATTAAGTTAAAATAATATTTAATTGTTATTTTTAGCTCAGTAGTTTATTTTATAAATACAATTAGCATCAGTAAATTGTTAATTGGGGGAAAATATTCTAAAATATTGCTTTATTTGTTTTAACTTTGTAAAGCTAATCATTCTTTGTTTGATCGCAATAATATTTTAAAACGATAACTTAAATTCACAAACAGATGGTTTTGAAAAATTTAATTTTGCACAATCGTTATAATTATTCAAAATTTATCAAAGGAAGGGAAAAAGAAATGAGACGATTAACCTAAAACTGTATTATAGGTTAGGTTTATAGGTTTCCACATTGTATGCATATATATATATAATTTAAAACTGTATACAATTTGTATTAATACAAATTATTAAAATAAATATATCTAAAATAATAATTTAGTAATAAAATCATTCGATGCCAATTAAAAATTGAAAATTTTTATTGATATATCAAGTTTTATTAAAAAAAAAAAAATGTTAGAGCATAAAAATATTATAATATTATGCAAAAATACGGTAAATTTATTATAGGTCATTATAGGTAATACTACATAAAAAAAATCAATAAAAACAAATTTCTAATATTTTTCGAGACTGTAATATAAATGCTATAAATACATAACATTTTTATTAACATTTTTTTTTATTTAAAACGATATAATTTACAATACAATTTCAAATTAAAATGATTAAAGTTATGAAATGTAATAATATACGCACTACACAGTACTAAACAATAAATTGCTATATGAAATTTACATTTCTACCTGTGTATCAAATTTTTTTGTAATTTCTCTTGCTCACAGAAAGTACAAGTTATTATTATTTTTTCATCAAATTTCTTATTTTATTACATTATAGTTATTTACAAAGCTAGGCAGTAACTGATTATAAAGTTAATAGTACATTTTTTTTTTTTTTTTTTGATAACTTTACTTATTTATTATCTGTTATTCGTGTATATTTTTAGGGGTAGGGGGAAATGTGACTTTTTTTTTTTTGGACGATAATTACGTATTTTTACTTGAATATTATAAATACATACCAAGCCCGTGTTGGTATGCGGCCTATGAAGAATACCTATAACGAGTGTTGTATAGTTAGTCTATAAAAGTCTAAATATTAGAATAAAAAACACATTTATAAGTGTAATAGCAGTTAAGGGAAATCGCTTGGTTATTATTTGTTTAGGATTACTTAACATAAACTAGTTAAACGAATAGGTTAACTTGCCCAGCTTTGATTATGTAGGTATTATATTATGTTATTTTATTTCGCGGTACACATTTGCCAAAACTTATTATTCGAATTTTATTAAATTATTATAAAATACAGACTTACGCGTGTATTCATTACTAGATTTACCGATTTTGTAATAATGTATTATTGTGGTATAATTTAAATAAATATCTATCACGAACCAGTCGTTATTTACGTAGAATTTGTGTACACTTGATTTTCGTTTTTATAGAATAGGTCTTATTTACACTATATATATATATATTTTTTTTTTTTTTTTTTATAATTTCACTATTATACGGAAGTACACCTAAACCGCGATTACGTGTCAACTTTTGACTTTCAAACATCAACAGCGCAAGTTTCTACATTTTTACTACAATCCAACTAATGTATAATACTTTATTATTTTTGGCCTAGTGCGGCAGAAAGAGAGTAATGTGTTTAGGTGGTACGTATGTATGTATGAATGGATGGGTTTATGTAATGTATGTATGTATGTATGGATGGATGGATTTATGAAATGTATGTATGTATGTATGTATGAATTTATGTAATATATGTATATATGTATGGATGTGTGTAATGCACGTTATGGCACATCCAATGGCTTATGTGGCTTGATGGAAATAGATAAATGAGGTGCCGTCGGTTTCGTCATAATAATATCAGGAGTGACTAGGTCAAAACCCAAAATGATTAACGGCGTGACCGAAAATGATCAAAACGCATATTAATAGTCTAAATATTGGGGTGCTGTAATAACGTCAAGTTCCAAAGGCGTTCGGAAGCCGATTGGTCTCGGGTTCGAATCCCGGCCTAATTTATGCCAATTGTGTCGCATTGTTTTTACATCACAAAACTATTGGCTTTTTGTAAACGAATACACTTACGTATACGACGGCGTGCACCGAAAACGCGTACTTCCCCGAGAATTGGCCACTAATTGATACGCTATAAATAATAGAAACCCGACTGTATTAAATCTAAAATAAAAAGCGAACAAAAAAAAAAAAAAAAAAAACGGCAATAACACTAAAAAACAATTAGGAAATTAAACATAAAAAAAAAAAAATAAACAATAACCCTTTTTGACTGCGTAAAAAGCAAACGAAAAAGATCGGAACAATAAGACGCAATAGCGAAAATAAATATGCTTCACCGCTCGCCTTACAACGGTTCGCAGCCTCGATGGTTCTATATTGAAATGTCATAGAAATATGCGGATTCTCTAAAATTTATACTATCAAATGTGACCGTGGAAACATTAAATATTGTCTATGATTTACGACTGAATTTTTCTATCATATTTTAATAGAGCCTTCGAGACTGAGCACCCGTGTATATTTCAATACGAGAGAAAAACTTTTAGATATCGAGCGTCTGATTTTGTTTGTTTCTTTTTCTGTCCATGCTGACAACTTTTCGACCAGACAATTTTGCCCCAATCAAAACGGTGATGAAATCTTTCTTGTACAATTTTGGATTATAGTTAGTACATCGAGAAAAGCATTTTTTTTTTTTTTTTATTTTACTCATAATTTTCTCAATAATGATGAAAAACACGAGCATTTATATGCAATAACAAGTTTTCGTTAATTTCAATATCATTAATTGTTGTAATTTAGAATAAAAATTAATCTTAGAGACATGAAAATTTGATCAAATATTAGCGTTTCATAAACGCGGTACTATTTTCAAAACGTTCTGGCGTATTTTCAGTTATTAATATATTTGACATTTTATAGTTCAGTTTTAGTAAGTATTCAATTTTATGTGGTTAAAATTTGTTTGAATTTTTAAAAATGCTCGAAAATTTGATAAAAAGATTCATCATAAATTTATCTTGTGTCGATAAAAAAATATCAAAAATTCTTATAAGCTTTTTTTTTTTTTTTTTTTTCCAATTATGAATAAATAGACAAACTCGATTGTCTTGTTGTTCTAATCAATATTTAAAAGTTTTCTTTTGTAATTAATTTTTTTTTTCTTTCAATTTTTACATAATTGTATGTAGATTTTGAATTTTATTAATTTTCTACGATTTTTTTCTTTTCCCCCTCCGTAATTGACGGAAATGTAAATTTATTCAGTTGTTAATCACCGTTGAATAATATCAAATAATTCCATTGCATTATGCAATTTTGAAACAATCCAGCGCTTGGATACTATATGACGATAAAATTGTATTTTGCAAAATACCACCTAATAAAATGAATTATAATTAATTATGGTACCGTAGAACCGTTATTGTGTCTAACGATTCATTATTTCGTATAACATAAAGACGCAGGGAATACCTATTAGAAATGTGTGAATAATTATGTCTTCCGGACTGAATAGCGAACGGTATATAATAATAATTAATAGTGTGCTGTGGCGCCGAATCGCCGAGTAGTTGAAAATTCGGAATTCCTATTGAACTCAGCATTACCCATATCAAACGTATGAATCCTTTTGTATGCCTATAAAATCGTATACGTTTGACGATAACCATAAAGTCCCACCAAATGTTCGGTGTACACGAGTAAACCTCGTCTGACCATTATCGATATCATCCCGAATAATCGTACAGCCATTAGCCCGGTGTTTCCAAATTTTATTTTCACTCGCGGAACTCTCATTTCTCCCTCCCACCCCATGACCACGGGTTAGGTTAGGGTTTTAAAGTTTTATTTTGTTAACCATCAAATATAGATTTTACGAGAAGGTCGGAAGCTTTCCGTAGTTTTCTTCGTTATTGTTATTAAAAACCCGGAGTCATTCCTGAAAGTCGGGTTCGTAAGTCCGGAGCAGTTGATTCGGTTGATTTCGGTTTTTTGCGTACTGGCTAAAAAGCCAGTTCCACACAAGCAGGAAGTTACAAATGGCAATACAATTTGGCGATGGCATTTACAGACAATTTGTTTGTAAACACTTCCACACAGAAGATTTTGTTTCAAGCAAACTTTCGTATTCAACGGACGATACTACTTTTGGCCTTCTTCCGAATTAAAAATGGATTTTGTACCCATTTGAATCTTCGTTTATTCTTGTAAAGTACAGAAAGTTATCCAGATTTGAAATTCATTAAATTAAGTCTTTCATTTTGTCTGCAATTATCGGTGTCGCCGAGCTCTAGTTTCTTCTAAGAATGCGTTCAAGTTGGACAAACATGTTGGTCAACAATTATTATAACATTATTATAAAACAAATATTTGATGATAATTGATAAGGGAACGTCCCAACGGGAAGAGGCACAGCTCTCGTTCATAGTTCGAATCGTAATTCAAATGTTGTTTACCAATTTATTTTTTCCCAAACACCAGTTGGGAAACAATTGTATTAGACGACAGGAGTTATAGCCGTACACGTCCACTAACGACGAGGAATAAAAATCGAACGGGCAAACAAACGTACACAGACTTTGTTCTTCAAAAGGACGAAACTGTGAAAAATAACATCTAATTGTTAAATTCAATAGTCGGATGGCTGAAATTAAAATTGAACGGACCGACATCTACACGGGATGATCAAGTCGGAGTAATTACATTGGAAAACAAATCGAATTGCAATCCGATAAAACAAAATATAAATAAATATTCTAAAACTCAATATCGTCGTGTACGAACACGATAAATATTTATTCTCAATCAGATTTTTATCCGTACCGTTTCGTCATTAATAATATTTTAAATTCTAGATATAGTGAAGTGATTTAATACAATATACATATATATTTTTTTTTAATCCATAAATCGACCTATCAAATTGTAACAAAAGACCAGTGCAATAGCGGATTTCCAAAGATTTTTTATTTTTATTTTTTTCGTTAGTATCATCATTTATAATAATAATAATAACAATAATAAAAAAATAAAGGTAGCTCACGGGTGGACCACTGTTGTCGGTGGAAAGTTGGTAACGCAGGATGTAGAAGGGCCGCTAGATGTGAGCAACGATAAATCATTGCTAACGAAAAACGATTCTGGTTTTCGGTTAAAAGAAATGTATGGTACCTATATAAACTGGATTCGTGAAAACCAAGTAAAGTTTATACGAAAAAAAAAAAAAAAAACGTTGATTTATGTTTTGACCGGTAGGTTATTTATTTTTCGTTTTCTGTAGATTTTCGTATGGGTAGTTCAATGTATAAAGTAATAACGTCATTCAAAAATTCTATCATACGGCTATTTTCCTATCGTGTATCGGTTACTATAGTTTGTAATTGTAATTAATTCACGATTGAATAATTTGAAAACAGGCGCGCACGACAAAAAATCCACGCATTCGGTTTTATATTCAAATGTATTGTTTAATAGTCATTTTTAATAATTTCGCACAGGACATCACTTGCGCGAGTGAAACTGCGACGGATGATCAATTTCCGACAGTGTATAATAATAATAATACAGTATTTATACGGGGAGGTCGGGGCGACAAAAGAAAAACAAAACGACATTATATTAAAACGGGGATAGAATATAACGTGAAATAAAAAATATTTTTTCGTTTACTTTTCAAAAGTTTCTGTATACGTTCGTATATACTGAAATATTTTTCAAACGACTTCATTCCGCTCTGATACGTATTATAATTACGGTTTTAAACATTGTCTGCGTTTGTTTTAAAAAAAAGTATTTTTTTTTTCTTTCTTTACAACTGTATTCGCATGTATTATATATATATATAGCTTTTACGACAACTAACAAGAAATAAATTAACCGTGCCCTTTTCCAATATCAAAAAAATGAATCATAAATAAATTAAATAACCGAAAGTTTTCGAACTGAGAACTTTTATTATATTTATTTTATCAAAAAAAAAAAAAAAAAAAAAAAAAAAAATAGGCAATTTCAGTAATTCCACTATAATTACGGAAAGAGTAAAATAGTTGGTCCTGTGCGTAACGGTGTTCGTATACGTTTCATTTCATACCGGAAATACACGCGAAATATTTGTGATGACGACACGGCACTACTTTTACGTAAATTTATTATTATTTTTTTTTTAAATAAACAATCTAGAGCGCAATAAATTTATATTATGAGAGTAAGAACACCATGAACGTTTTGAATTATGCGGCCACCCGATAGTGACTCTTGATTAGTGACTAAAATAAAAAAAAAAAAATTTGTTATTATCTATTTATTAATTAATTTTTTTTTTAATTTGTTATTAGGAATTTTTTAAAAGGTCACGACATCACTTCTTTGTTAGCCACCAAGTAGGATTTCTGGGAGTATATTTAAGAAGAGATTTTTTTTATGAATGGATTAGAATGGTTTTGGAGCCGTTTGCGGAATCGTGTGTAGAAGATGCGTGCCTCGTCTTCTATTGTTTTTTTTTTTTTTTTTTTTTTTTTTTTTTTTTTTTTTTTTTTTTTTTTTGCGGAAATCGTCATGAAGAGGTTGGAAACAAATGGCAGAGTATTGGAAAGACGACGCAGAGATATGTTTTGGAACGCTTCAATTCGATTAGTTTTCGATTTTTTCGGCTGTGCCTCATAGTTGAGGTTCATACGTCCAAATTGATTTGAGTAGAGATTTATAAATTAAGAGTTTGGTGTTTAAAGTGGTGCACTTATTTTTAATTAAAAGAGGTCTTACTATACGCATACGAGCATTAAGTCTTTTGGTTCTAATATGTTTGTTCCATGTCAGCCTCTTATCTAGGAACAATCCCAAGTATCTGACTGTGTCGGATATAAGAATTTGTACGTTATTAAGAGTAATATTTGAGCATATTCCTTGTTTGAGTGTGAACGTTGGTTTATTTTGACTCGCCATTTGTCATACCACTCAGATAAGAGATTAAGGTGTATTTGTAAATTTGATGAAGTGACTAAAGGATCTCCATTAATAGATATGATGACTTTGTCTTCGGCATAATCAGCCACAATGGTTTGTTGGAGAACTTTTACGTTTGTTTGAATATTTTATTTGGTGTTATAATCGGCGGACAATTAGACGTGCGGACCGATGTTCGATTTTAATTTGTATGGTACGTACGGATTTGTTGATTGACTAGGAAGTCGATTTTCGGTTGGGAGCCCTAAAATAAATACGCAAATGTAATTCTCTATTGTGGCGGTATTTCCGAAACAATTTTACCGCAATAATTATCGGTAGTGTTTGAAAATTGAAAATCGACTTCCTGAGAAACCTGAGAAAATAGAATGTTCGTCGATAACAAACGCACATGTGTTTTAAAAATTTAAATTGGACATCGGCCAGTATCGGTAAGATTTCCTACCGTTCTAAAACGTATGGGAAATATATGCGCTCCGACCCTCCTAAATTAATATATTTTTTTCATTTTTTTTTTTTATCAAAAATAGTCGTCGAAATTCGTCTATACGCGATCCCTTAAATGCGTGCGGGTATACGTCATTTTGACGTCGGATCGCTATCGACACGTTGTGCACACGCCAAAAATGTCCAGCGCATCATCACGAATTAAAGTTTTGACGGAGGTCCAATATTTGATAGACTGTCCGAACTTTAAACTCCAAACTTCCAAATGGAATCCGTGACTTATAACGACCACGGTCCGTGCGATTTTTGGAACAAAACGCATCGTGTCCGTTCCCTTAAAGCAGTGGTTCCCAACCTTTTTGACACTTACGGACCACTTAGAGAACTTTAGACCTTATATTTCTCATAAACAAGAATCAAGAAAAAATTTTTTCACACATTTTAGAAGAGTTTAGATTACGAATAAATAAAAACTAATGAAATTCCTTATAGCAGGCTTATAATATTGGTTTATAATTGATGAATTTTAAATAAAAGTTTTATATTTATTTACAATTCAACGCAAATTACTATTATAAAAAAATGTACACCATATTATTATATTTATTAAAGGTATATTACAATTATAAAAACAATTTAATGTGGTTTTTGGGCTTGCATTTCTTTTACTAACAAAAATGTTCTTGGGGGAATACTGCTCGAATCTACACGCGTGTATTTAATGGCGTCCAACTGAATTCTTTGTTTATTTTGAATGTAGGGGAGCCCGGAAAATCCCTGTCGAAAACATTGTATTCTACCGATAATCTAATCATGCTGTACAAACAAGATTTGATTATCGGTTAAAACAAATAACATGAGTGGCATTATGTAGTTTAAATTTATAAATAAACGACGTGCTATACACGATTGTCGGTATTTGTGTCACGCCCCCAGAGGAAAAATGAAATATTATTCAATTTTGTAGGTATGGCCCGCGGACCACCGTAAATTGTCTTGCGGACACCACCGGTTATGTTTTCAATCAAAAACCGATTGTTTTCGTCTGTCCACAACACATTTAATGGTTGAGAAAAATCCGTTGTACTGCAGCATTTGTATTATAACAAGTTATAAATTATCAGTAAGGGGGAAAACGGGATTAATACGGGACGGACTTGAAAAACCGGGACAAAATGCGTCCCGTATTACTTTCGTCGGGGCAACGGGACACAAAGTCGAAATACGGGACGTACGGTTACCCTATTATTAAGAAGTTCATTAAAACTAAAAAACGGCATGTTTCACATTAAAACACGCTTAGTATTTTCTTCATTAATAGCTTTTTTTTGCGACTGTTATTTGGTATATTAATACAAACCGTTTGATATAAACAAAATGTGCAATTGGTATGAGTTGTTAATGTGTGAAAAAGGTCATTAAAAGTCGAATTTTGGTCCGCGGGAAGTTTGTTGAGTTTCAAAACGGACTCCCGTGGGAATTAGTTGGTGATCTCTGTTGTAGGATATGTAACAAATTTGTTATAAAAGACAAAAAACATAATTTCGGTTCGGCTATTCTATTCCCTATAATTCCCTCGCAGACCGAATCTATAAAAATCGTCTCTTAGAGTCTTGTCATCAGCCTTCGAGACCCGCCTAAATAAATAATTACTAATAGTTTTTTTTAATTTTTTTTTTATTATATTTCACCTTACCTCGATAAATAAAATGTCGAAAATTTGATCGGTCATGTGTAATAATTGTCTGTACATTATTTGTATATTATATTTTTAGCTTTACAATAGACCAAACCATATATTTTGTAAAGCCAATTGACGAATCCTAGACACTCGACGTCCCTGTTATCGACGTCTTATTAAAAATAACATTTTTTTTTTTTTTAACCATACGAGTTATTAACGTCCGCCGTTGGTGGGTTCTGTCCGCCATGTTGATTTTCCGTGCAGTTATACGGCCGCGTGGCCTATTCGCGAGCCCGAAGTGTGTGCTGGCGCGCCGCGCGGCGGCAAGACATGGACAACCGGACACTGGACGTCATGTCGGCGGCCACGGCGAACGACAGTGCGTCCGGGCTGCACGGCGATTACCATTACGCGGACAGGCCGGAGACGTACATCGTTCCCGCGCTGTTCGCCCTCATATTCGTCGTGGGCACGGTGGGAAACGGGACGCTAGTGCTGATATTCTTCCGGCACAAGCACATGCGGAACGTGCCCAACATTTACATACTTAACCTGGCGCTCGGCGATCTGTTGGTCATCATCAGCTGCGTGCCGTTCACGTCCACCGTATACACGGTGAGAAAATATTAAAACAAAAATAATGTACAAAATAATAACAGTGGCGATTGTAGCTGAAAAACTGGCCAGATCGAAAATTTCGGAATTTTGCTTGGTAAAAACGTTAGACCGGGATTTTCTAAAAAAAAAAATTGACGTTTATTTAGCACGTAGACAATTACATTTTTGAAATTTTTTGGCATTTTCCTTGAAATTTCAATCAGATAATTCTTTACAAGCTAAACGAGCGTTGATTTGTTTAAAAAATATCAATGTATTTCTTTTTTGAGAGAGTGACGAGTAAAAAAAAAATAAAAAATTAATAAAACAGCTATTTTTTCGATAAATTTGATTCTCACAAAATTCTAGAAATCGTTTTGAAGGTCTGAAATTTTTTTTTACCCGGTCGAACATCAAAAGCAAAAATGTACATCATGGTCCGCCCTTATACGAGGTCTGTTCAAAAAGTACCACGACAAATGTCATTACGGCTAATCTACACACGATAACGTTTTAAATTATTTATAGAATTATTCCCTACGTATTAGTGAATATTTTAAACAACATTCAAAGTCGCTAGCTTATCTTAATTAAAAAATTACACGTGGTTAAATTCAGTCGGTTTGTTCCGTGCGCCGTTATTGCCATGTCCGAAATTAACGAACAACGTTTGTGCATCAAGTTTTGCTTGTAAAGACGTATTAATACGTTTGCGAGAGAGAATTCACAAAAAGCGCCCCGAAAAAAGGCCGAAATGGAAATTGGTTTCTTCATCACGATAATGCGCCAGCACGTTCACCGCTGTCGATTCGTGATTTTCTGGCCGATAAAAAAATACCTGTGGTCCCACGCCCTCCCAGTTCTCCTGATCTGGCCCCATGTGATTTTTTTTTTCTTTTCCCGAGACTAAAATCTGCGCTCAAAGGACAACGATTTCAAGATGTAGAGGAAATTATAGCGAAACTTAAAGCTATAACATTGGAACGGTTCCAACGGACTTTCAAAAAAATGGCAAGATCGCTGGGACCGTTGCATACCGTCCGGAGAAGGGTATTTCGAAGGAGATATCTTTAAATAATAATCATTTTCATTTTTTGTAATTTTTAATAATAAAATCCTAGTACATTTTGAACAGACCTCGTATATATATAAATTTTTAATACTATTTTATTGTCAAATATAAATTTTTATAAATCTAACAATATTATTTTGATAAAATTCGTAGGCAATACGATTTATCATCTATAATGTATTATATTTTACCAATACATTAATCCTCTCACAACAATAAGAATTTAGAAAAACGATTACCTATTTCCCAGCATTAAAGTGCATAAATATATGTTATATATGTAGTAAAAAAAAAAAAATTAATAAATTAAAAAATATGTAGTAAACCAAGAGTATTATTAATAGGTTTCGATTTACAAAAAAATCATCATCGGGTAGTTAGAACTGCAAAGAGGAAATATATTTTATTTATTTTTTTTATTACTTCTGTAAATATTCATTCTGAACCGTCGGTTTTAATATATCGAAATGAAAATTTCAAAAATGAATGCCTAGGGGGGCATCCGTTGTGCTAAAGTATATTTTGTCGGCGGTTTGCAGTTTCCGACGTGGCCTTACGGACTGGCCGCGTGCAAAGTGTCGGAGACGGCCAAAGACGTGTCGATCGGCGTGTCGGTGTTCACGTTGACCGCGCTCAGCGCCGATCGGTACTACGCCATCGTGAATCCGATGCGCAAGGTTCACTCGTCCGTCGGCGGCCGGTTCGCCACCAGATTCACGGTGGCTGTGGCCGCGGCCATATGGGCCGCGGCCGCCGCGTGCGCCGCCCCCGCCGCCAGGTTCTCGTACGTCCGCCAGTTCCGCGAGCACAACGTCACGCTGTTCGAGGTCTGCTACCCGTACCCGGACCACCTGGGGCCCGACTACCCCAAGGCCGTGGTGCTCGTCAAGTTCCTTGTCTACTACGCCGTACCGCTCACCATCATCTCCTGTTTCTACGTGCTCATCGCCCGGTACCTGGTGCACACCACCAACAATATACCCGGCGAACTACACGTAAGTATAGGCCTCGGCCTATAGACCGAGGACGCCGGTCTTGTGTCAAGCCCAGATTATTATTTTTCCGTAAACGATAAAAATCCCAATATGACAGTTATTAAAATTGTTATTTCGAGATATAATAGCACACTATTTATGGGTGTAGTTTTACAAACAGTAAAAATCGGACTGTAACTTTTTGGGTTATTTGAAGATGGGGGGGGGCGAAATACTCGAGCTATTGCAGGACCCCTGCAGCACCTATAGGGTTCATAGGTTAGCGAACGACCTAGGTCGACCTCTGGACATACCGTATGGTCGATTCTGGATTAAACCAGCCGTCGTCCAAGGTCATATATTTTACACAAATTAAATTTTTTGACCAAATTTTACTTATGTAACGTTAAAAGAATACAGTGTTGAATTTCTATGATGGGCCGCACTCATAAAACTCATATCATGGCGACAAAGCCAATTTTTTAACAACTACTATAATTTACATAATTTTTTTTTTTTTTTTTATAAATATTGAAAAAAAAAATGATGTCTCGCGGTGGAAAAGCTTCTCCTCAGTGTACCCCTTGCGGTACGACCACTTTTAAGACATAACGCGTTTAATAATACTAATTCAAGGGTAATTTAATATTCTGAATTTCTGTTTGAACTGTCCGGGGAAAATCGAAATCCACCGGATCGCCAATCCGGTCGATCAAAAATCTACTTCTCGTTATTCGGCGTTAAACTATAACAAGTAGCAAAAAAACGTAAATAAAATAAATCGTAATTTCGATAATTCCGTATAATTTTTCATTATTTTTTTTTTTATTACCGTCGATATTCGCCCGTGTTGTGCGCTATACGTTTTTCGTATGCGTTAATTCCGACAAAACACATTTTCACGAGTTTTCAGTTGGTTTTCCAGTAAATTATTAAGTCAGTATGGGGGGGGGGTGGTTTCATTAATGACCACGTGGCATATATTTTTTTTTTTTGCGGCGGCGGCGGCGGTTTGTTACGAAGGCCATGCACGATTTATAATCGTTTTATAAATTAAATGGGGTCGTTAAAATAAAATTATTGCGAGTGAAAATCACACTTAGCGCCCCACACGACACCGCAATCGTAAAATACGTTGCCGGTCAAGTATAGTAGTGAATTCCTGGCGGCGTTTAATATTGTAACGCCGCGGTTGTTCCGCTCGTGTTTACAAAAAATACGGAACCGACAACAATTTGCCGAATTAAAAATAATTAGAATTAACGCGTACAATAATTATTATTTACAATGGCCAGTAGGACATTGAGGTGTTGTTGAATTTTAAATCAAAACCACCGGTTACCGACCGCTGTATTTCCATATTCTCCTATTAACATATACGTGAACGGTTCGTTAGCTACCGGGAACTCAAAAATTCCGTTCCGTTTACAGTTAACATTTCCAAACCATACGAATAATGTTGGAATCATTATTCCTACGCAGACTTTTACGAGTTTATGACGATTGTTGGCATTATTGTGTCGAATAATTCACGGTACGGTTTTAACGACAGTTTTTTTTTTTTTTTATGATACGCGTACATAAACGCCACGAAGTAAAAACATTCGAAAACCGATTTGTCGGTAAAATTGCACAGTGCAACGCAATAAATAAGTTATCACTCGCGATAACGTCACGGGACTATTAAATTTGTACGTTTATTCGAAAGTGAATTTGCATATTTCCGAATCGGCGAACCATTTATTATGTTCGTAAAATTCGTTAAAATTGCCAGTACGCGACCCTTTTAATACAGGGTGTGCGATTTGATCTTATTTGCATAAAACGCAATAGTGCACGCGTGTCGAACTCAATCGAGACATTAATCTTAACGAAATTCAAATTAATAAAAAAAAATTGGTTTTTCCTATTATTTTTTTTTTTTTTTTTTAGGGGAAAATACGTCAAGTTCGAGCTCGTAAAAAAGTGGCCAAAAGCGTGCTGGCATTCGTGTTGGTGTTCGCCGTCTGCTTTCTTCCCCATCACGTTTTCATGTTGTGGTTCTACAACTACCCCAAGTCCACGGAAGAGTATAACACGTTTTGGCACGTGCTCCGGATCGTCGGGTTTTGCATGAGCTTCATCAATTCCTGCATGAACCCGGTCGCCCTGTACCTGGTGAGCGGCACGTTCCGCAAACATTTCGACAGACACCTGTTCGGCATGTGCGTGACGGAACCATCTGGGGCAGCCACCGAATCGCACGTGTTCGTGATCCGGAGGAACCACGGTACCGTCGGCAGTATGCGGTCGACGCACACCACGGTTTTAAATCAGACGAAAACCAGGAGTCCGAATTCGGTAACACTCCATCAGATCTGTTAGGCCAAAAATGAAATCATGGGCCGCGGCGCAAAACGGTCCCGAAGTTTAAACGTTTTAGAACTCGAAGGAAAAAAAAATTAGAATAGTATTTGCATATACCAGTATATTGGCAAAAAAAAAAAAAAAAAACAAAATCGCTTCGTTCAGTAACAAACCCCAATAATTGTGTAAGTATCGTAATTTTGACGGTCCGCCGCAGCCCTACGAATGCATGTCCGAGCTAATTGTGTAACACACTCGTGACTCGTGGCCATTTGCACCGGGTAGCCTCGAAATTTATGTTTGCCGACTTATAATATTATTACATAGACTTTTAGTGGATACTCGAATTAAACCAACGCCTAAAACCTAACCCAGGGGAGTCGGGAACCTTTTCGTAGGAAAGAGCCATTTTTTCAAAATATTACAAAACTATGATGTCCAGGGAGCCGCACAGGTTTAAACAACCTTTTATTTAGTTGTAGTGTATGATTATTACTTTATTAGTATATATTATTAGAATAAAGATAGTATTACTGTTTCATTGGGAAATTGGTAAGCGATGTTTTTAACGTCACACGATTCATCATCATAAGCTAAGGAAAATACAGGTGATGACTTCAGATCGGAAAACTGTTGTACTGTGACATTTTCAGCCATTCTAACAACTCTATCACGAACAGTAGTTGCCGACAACGGAATAACCTTTATTTTATTGATTATTTCTGTTTTATTTTTGAATTCAGAAAAGAGATGTTCTGACATACCAATAAAACATTTTTTAATATATTCTCCGTCAGTGAACGGTTTTCCAGATTTCATGATTTCATGAGATAGAACAAAACTAGCTGCAGTCAAATTAGACGCTGACTGCAATCAGTTATTAAATTTAGATGTCGATTGTTGAGATTTACGAAACAACTGTTTTTCTTTCATATCCAGCTGGGTACGTCTTACCAAAAGAATCGTATTTAGATAAAAAAAAAAATGACGTTCAAAATTAGATATTTTTTATTTTTTTTATTGTTTTTGAAGTTTTCGTCACAAACGAGACATTTTGGTTGTCCCATGGTGTTCTGGACAAATGCATAAGTAATCAGTCCACACACTTCTAAATTCTCTATTTTCCTGTTCAATTTTACGTTTTGTGTTTGTAGACATCTCGTTCACAGTATTGCTGTGTTTTAATACAGTGAAAAGTTTATAGAAATACATCTATTGGAGAAAAAAAAGTATAAGAAAAAAATACTGAACAACGTCGCACTGATTGAATTTACCTGACAAGGACCGTGCTCACGTATCGATTAATATAATTTTGCATTCTACCGAATAATGATAGTCGAGTTTAATAGATAGAACACGCTCATATATAATATATACACAATAAAACTAATTGTGCGATAAGATTAATAAATAACAACGAAAACATTCCCGACCCATGTTAAAGATAAAATATATTGATTTGTTTTTTGCCTGGAAATTCAGAAATATTATCACTATAATAACGCAGGTATAATATAATTTATATTCTACGAGGAATTATCCGAAGAGCCGCAGGTCGCATGTTAAAGAGCCGGAGGTTCCCGACCCCTGGACTAACCTAACCACGACTTGACTAAAAACATTTTTCTCATCAGACGTCAACAATTTATACGGTATGTTTGATTCGATTGTCCGGTAATTTTCGTTTCGTATTAATATTACGACCATATGTTTCAATGTAGCTATACGAGGTCTAATCAAAAAAACATCGATACTTTAAAAACATATTCATTGGATTAGATAAAATTTAATAACATTTAATCTATTTCCTAAGTAGGCACCATCCGGATCCGTACAGCGTCCCAGCGTTACTGTCGTTTTCCGAACCGCTTCTTAGTAGTCAATTTCGGAAACACCCCGTAGCTGCTTCGTCGCAATGTGTTTTATTTCACCGGCATCGCTATTTTCATCTTTGGAAACAAGAATAATGGCACGGAACTATAAATTCGCCGTGTCTTGGCGAATAAGGAGCTCGAAAAACAGCTGAAATGTTTTACTACTCCTCTGTTAGAAGTTTGTCGTTTTGGAGCGTACTGTCGTTAAACCTAACCTAATCCCCCCTCCCCTGGTAGTAAAATAATAAAAAAAAAAAACCTATCACATGGTTCCGAACTCGACGACGAGCTTTCTTGGGCGAATCGGCTGTCCAAGTTGTAAGTAACAAACTAACTACACGCATAACGGCTAAATTGTACAAACGATTATACCCATCGACATTTTATTTGCAATTGAGGCGTGTTTTGGCGATGCTGCAGTTTTGTGCAACCCGACGGTTACTACGGGCAAACGAATGTGCGGATTGGTGGCTCTGCCCTCATTTGCCCGGCGACGGCTAATAGGAATCGATATTTTTAGGGCACCGTTCACACATCGAAAGGTTTGTGATAAAAAAAAAAAATAAAAAAAAAAAAACGTGGTAAAACAGATACAGTTCGTTGCTTTGTTTCCGTGTGCCCTGCCAATGGTGGGCGAAACCAATAACCGCACATTCGGTCGGCCCCCGCCGAAATTGGTTTGGCGGACAAACCGTTTTGCTAATATTGTTTGTACGGAAATTTCCGTACAGAAAACGAATCGTTTGCAAAAACGAATGCAGCAAACTGCAGTTTACCGGAATTCGCATCGCCAAAACGCATATTGCCGCGAAATCGTTTATCGCTCGTCCACATCGAATTCCAGATTAAATAAAAAAAATTCGTGTGCATAGGATATCTGTACGGGACGTGTTCGGACACCCTCACCACTGTTCCGCAACGCGACATTTAAATTTAAATGTTAAGGTAACACTCGAATTACGAATTGGTGCAAATGGCTATTGGTATTTATGCAACTTGAATACGATAAAAAACAATGTTCTTTTTACTGTAATCAAATTACGTAGACATCATTTTTGTACTATTATTACTATTAAGGCTCGGATTTTAAAGCACCTTTTTTTTTTCTAAACGAGATAGAAATGTAATTTTAATACATAAATTCCGTTCGTGTCGTCTTGATTCCGAATCAATCAATTTTTTGTTGCTTTTTTACAATTATTGCAGTTTTGACATTTTATTACGTTTATTGTGCCGTAATAATAAAACAATTTTACTTTAACTAATGTGAAATGGAAATATACGCTTTTTACTTATGTATGACAATAGTTACGGCTCTCAATTTATGTCAAACACGGATGATAATTTTCATGACTTTGGTTTCACGACTTTCACGAATGTAGAGCGTTCGTTTTCTGTGTATAATAATATTTCGATAAAGATTTAAAACAGACAATCTGATTAAATACATGGTCGTTAGTCCTTTTTTTTAAATTTAAAATAATTTTTCAATTTTTTTTATTTAATTTTATAATAAGTTATAATAATAATTGTTGGTGTCTTTTGCATTTTTTTCATGCAGCTGTTAGCCTTTTTATTGTTATTTATTATGCTTTAAAATCCGAACCATTACGGCTCGGAATTATTTTTCACAGACATTTTGGTCGTAAATAAATGTAAACGAAAACCATATTTTAAGTCTATTGAACTGGACAATACATGATTGTCGTGCAAGTCCGTTAATAAATAAATAAACCTATTTGAATGTTTTAAACGCGAATCGCATTTGAAATGTATTTGCAACTGTTTAATTTCATCTGCTTATATTGCTAATACGCTGCGATTATATATGCATTTCCATACCCAACCATATCATTAGTCATTATTTGTCACGATATTTATCGAGTGTATCTAATCGTATTTTTTTTTATTTTTTTTTTTTTGCTCTCTTTTATCATACTTTTTATTATCTATTGAATGTATATATAATATGAATTAGACGTAATATATTTCTCAAATGAACAAAATTATTATAAAAACATTTTTAAAAATATATTTATTTAAGTGTAAATAATATATTTATATATAACGTAATGTATGCATATTTAATATAGTTAAGCAGTTTTACTTTTATTCCTTTTTCATGGTGTCCACGACAGTTTCTCATTTATTATTACTCCGCAGCTTGGCGCTGATGGTAAAGTGTTTCAATAATATACGTAATAACTGGTACGATTTATTTATTTATTTTTAAGGTCGTATACACAAGCCGACTGATTTAAAACGGTTTTTTTTTTTTTTTTTTTTAAATACATTTTATATATAAAGACGAGTTTAGTTTTTCATTCGCTACTTTAACTTTCGCTAAGTTATTTTTTTTTTCATCTTATTAATCGTGGACGTCAGCTATTTCGGTATGACTAAAATATAATAACGTTTTGAAAAAAAAAAAAATGCTATTGGGCACGGCAAACGATTTATCGCGACGGTGCTTTACAAATTTCAAGTGATTCGCGGCCCGCCGTTGGTAAACCGAAAGACAATAAAAACGAAACGCACCGACACTTATCAAGAAAAAAAAAATCGACACTACACAATTATTAGGACCTGGGGAATTGAAAACTATCGATATACGCTCTAAACTAATTACTTTTTTTTTCTTGTTTTTACAAAATAAATATTTTTTATTTTCTCGCCTCTAATCGTTGTGCGTTTTTGTATAGCCGAAAACGTTCGGTTCGCGTAAATCAGAATACGTCGTGAAAATTTAAACTTTAAACGTAAAACACCTATATGACGTGTTCACCTCGTGTAAAATGGCTCGTTTCCTTATTAATGGGACGAAAAACCGGGAAAACTCGTTAAAGAAATAAAAATCAATAATAATACATAACGTAGGAATGGAACACCAAGTGCACACCCCGTAAAACTCGTACTTAGTTTTTTTTTTTTTCTTTCTTGTGACATTATTTATGGATCGTAATATTTGTCTGTTTGTAATATTGTTGTTTTTCAATTTACATTGCCGTTAAAAATCCGTAACGCTGTTTCTCGCGGGCACGTACAAATAACAGACATCCGATAACGCGTATGAATATATATTATATATATATATATATACACACACGTAAAAAAAATGAAAAAAAAAACTATACGTGGTACGTAGATGCACAACAACCCGCCGGGTAAAAAGAGAATTCCATTGACAAGTTGGCCGGTGCCGACGATTCTTCTTTTTATTCGTCTTCTTCTTCTTCTTCTTCTTCTTCTTCTCCTTCTTATTCTACTTCTTCCCTTTCGGCAAACAGCCGTCCGACCCGCGGTGGAGCAGCTGCAACCGAATAATGCGACATAAATTTAGATACGGCGCAATGACGTGGCTCAACAGTAGAATATATCGAATAACGTTTTTTCTTTTCGGTTTTTTTTTTTTTTCTTTTTTATTATATAATCCGGCGATTGTCGGCGAAAATATTCAGTAAATTTCGATTTCGTTCGGTCGTTGGTGTTGGCACGAGGTTTAAACGGGTCGCACGAAACTAGTAACTTAAAATAAAATCGGATCCTGTGTAATTGTAACACATGGGCCGAAGTCTTTTGCAATTCACCTCATTTTTAGTTGGCGCTAACCAGCAAAAGACAGCTGTTGAAAATGCAGCGACGCTACTTTTGTTATTTTCAAAAATAACGGATCAAAAACAATTTCGTGTTTTAATTTTACATTGTTTCTTGATGAGGAAAAAAATACCGTTCAAGCGAAAATAATAGCTTGAAAAGTGTTATGGGGTACCTGGCTCCATCAGAAACAAAAATAAAACGTCGGTATGCCGACTTTAAACGTGGTCGTAGAGACACCGATGATGCAGAACGCAGTGGACGTCCAAATGAGGCGGTAACACCAGCAAACATTGAAAAAATCCGCAAAATCGTTTTGAATGGTCGCACAGTGAAGTTACACGAGTCAGCCGAGACATCGGTAAAGACATCACAATAACGTGTTGGCTTTATATTTGCATGATAATTTGTCCACGAGAAAGCCCTGTTCAAAGTCGGTGCCGCGTTTGCTCACTGTTGAGCAAAAACAACGTGTTGATGACTCTGAGCAGTAGTTTGGCCATGTTAAATAAACGCCCGCGATAATGTTCCACGGACCTATCCTAATATGTAGTAGTTATTTCGTCATTTTTTACCCAGTCAAATCCAGTTTATACTAACGGTATAAAAATTACTTCTGCGCATCAATTGTCGCTAGATAATTCTAATTTCCGTCAATATACTTCGGGCGCTAAAAACCCTAAAAAACCTAAAATCAAACAAACAAACAGTAGGTTAAGAGCAGTTCAAACGCCGAGGGCCCGTGTTAATTCCGGTAATGACTAGACAATACATGTGGTGACGAATGCCGTTTCTAGTTTCTAGTTTCTAATTTCTAGTTTCGACTAGTTTTGACGGATTTCGGATATTAACTGTAACGTATTGTATGACAACACCATACGTACGTACGTATACCGACGACTGTTGGTTTTCGATTTTTCTGAAAGCCGGAAGGGTTTTCTAATCGCGGCCGTATAAAATGTATGTTTTATACGCGACAAAAAATTCGTTTTGTTTCGAATTTGAATTCGAAAGCGTTTTAAAAATCAAACGCTTATGTGTGTTTTTTAGCATATATAAGCTATATAATGTTATATATATATATATAAATATAGGTTGTGTATCCGCTGGCCGTGTATTTTTTGGGAAATATTGTAAGTAACATGCCATTATGAATACTCAAACCGAATCTATTCGCAATCATCGGTAGAGGTTTATATATATATATATATATAAAAAAAAAAAAATCATCCTATTTCACCAATTTTCAGTTAGTTTTAATTATTACACCTATGGCGGATTATAATATACGAGTTTAATATTTTTTTAATTATTCTTATTTACGTTACACCGAGTTAGATAATATAATATTATACGTGTTATTTGTACAAACAATTATTCTGCGCTCTATATTTACGATATTATATCTTCCGTTTTTTTTTAATACGCGTTTAAATATGAGTTACTAATTGTTAACAAAAAACAAAACCAGTGTGTATTGGTCGAGTAATTACAATCGACTTACGCGGAGCGGTGTAAACGGTTTGGTAATCATAGGTTAATTACCCTTTTAAAACGTAAAATTTAACTACCTTCCCATAAATAGTAAACGGACACTGCACATTATATTATAATAATAATACATTTTCGGTTCCAATACCTATGATTATTATTATTATTATTATTTTTTTTTTTAAATACTCCTTCGATATATTAATAATACGATTTTAATAACAAGTGTTTCTCGACGTGACTTTGAAACGTTGAAACCGTACACCATAAGATCATATAGACCTCTAACCATAAGATCATATTTTTTAGATAAATTTTCAACGACTTAATAAAAATAAACAAACAAAATTGTAGATTATATTTGCGTGGTTTTTTGAAAGGTAACCTAAATGATTATGATTAGATAATGATTCCCTAATCATTACGAACATCGTAACAAATTATATTTCAAGCGATAAGGCAATAAATGGCCTCACCAAACGAATGTTACAGGTTTGAGACTTGACTTGATAGATCATATTCTTAGATCAATTTGAACGACAAAAAAGAAAAAAAAAATTGTAGATCATATTTGCGTGATTTTTTGAAAGGTAACCATTCCCAATAAATGGCCTCTGTAAACCAATATTACAGACTTGAGACTTGATGTATTTTTTTTTTTTTTTTTTTTTTAATATATATATATCCATACGATTTTATGATCAACTATCATTATAATTATTTTATATTGATCGAAATTTCATATGCCGAAAAAAGGCTTCGGGGGGACCCTTGTAACCACTGTCTGACTATAGGCGTGACGGTTCGGTCCGCGTGCGGTATGACGACGATACGTATTCTCCGGAGGGGAAAAACGGATATACCCTCGCGGTCTATGTGGGGTGAATCTACACTAGGGTCGCGATGTAAAACCTACGAGGGGACCGCGTGAAATCCTCTCGAACCGCAGAGTATCGCACACCGCCGCCGTGCCGCCCGGACGAAAAACCTTGTCCGTTATACTATTATACTTGTAATATTGTAAGCGCACGCGTGCGCACGAGAAGTGTTGTCCTGGCCGCGGTGCGGGGCGTGCGGGGTGTTCCGGTTTTGTTCGTGCGTATTGTTATTGTTATTATTGTTCGGAAGCAAGAGACCATGTGCTCGAAACTTGTGCTGCCGCCGCCGCCGCCGCTGCTGCTGCTGCTGTTCCACCATCGTGCGTGGCGGCGGGTAGGGTGGGATGGTGGAGAGGGGAAGCCAACGGCTCGGCGCGGACGACGAGGGGTTAGGCGGCGGGGCCCATATAATGTACGCGACGAGGGGTTACCACGGTCGACGTCGGACGGGCCAGGTGTTCGGTTTTAACCGTCGCTGCCGCCGCCGCCGCCGCCACCGAACCAGTCAGTGTGTACGCGCAGTCGCCATGCCGCGGACGTCGTTCTCGTTGTTGATGTTGTTGTGGTCGTTTTGCGCCGCCGCCGTTTGTGCGTTGGCGGCCGCCGTTTCCGTAGCGCCGCCGCCGTCTTTCCGGTCGGCAAACCTCACGGCCGCCACGCTGCTGGCCACCACCGCCGGCGGCAAGTATGGCAGGACACTGTTGTCCGGTGACGAGATGGCCGTGTCCGTCCAGGAGTACGCGGACTGCGCGGTGTTCCGCGTCCAAGCCCGGACCCGCGGTTACGTGGCCCTAGCGTTCGCCGACCACGTAATCCCCACCCGGCCCGTGGACGTGCTGCTCGCCTGGGTTGACGACGAAACCGGAACCGGATATTTACTGGTAAGTGAAGTCGCCCGAAAACGGCTAGACAAGGTGTCGGCCTCAACCGTCCTGGCACCCTACAAAAAACCGAAACCACCCCTTGCCAGTCGGATATCAAATGACATTGAAAAAATATATTGAAGGACTTGCCGGAAAGGGGTTTTTTTTCCTATGGTGGGAAATCGTGTGTAATAAATTATGTATGCGGACTCGACAACATCGGCGCGGGAAGGTTTTCTTGGAGCCCGAGTCCCGCTGCAATTTAACATTTTTTTTTTTTTCGGTGACACATTATAATGTAATAATATCGTAACTTTGCGCGTTTGTAAGGCCTCGTCGATAGTCGCCCCTTCGTCTATTGTCGTGGCCACAAAATGGTCGCCATGGGTCCGTTCGATAGTCGACGGTTGTGTGAAGTCGTCGCTCCATTAGGCCGCCAAGTGAAAAACCGTAACAATACCCAAATAACGCGGAAACGAATCATGCGTGTGTGTGTGTGTGTGTGTTTGTATTATTATTTTTTTTTTTTTTTGCTTTTACTTTTCCCAATAACGGGGAAAAACCCCTCGGGAAAATGGAAATATTTACGCAACGACGCGGATTTTTTTTTGTGTTATCAAAATCGATTGAATTTTTAGTTTTCATTTCTTCGTGTAATTCGATAAAACGTAACCGTAGATGTTAGAATTTTTTGTCCGTGGTATAAATTCCAAAATGTATTTGAGTATTTGTCGGCCGTTTCGCAGTTTTATTTCGTTAATTGTTCGATTCACGGTTAATATCTACAAACGGACAACAATTTCTTTCGAAGTCTGTCACGACAGTTGTCCGTCGAAATTCAACGTGCAACAGTCGCTTGAATATTGACGGGAGGGCAAAATGTACTAGAAGAGGAGTACCTTTTGTTTTTAAAAAAAATATTCCCGTGTGCTCCCGTGAACACATTTAAACACATCTAAACCTTCGGATACTGGACTTTGTTGTCCACCAACAACGCCGGCGCCCGCGGACATTTTTTCTAGGAGAAAAGGGAAACTGTTAAAACAAAAAAATGATCGTCGTTAACATAATTAGTGTATCAATTAATTAGATAAATTATTATAATGAATTTGCTAGGTACCAACAGTAATAAAAACATCACACTTTGCTGAACAAAGTTTGCTTAACGCTTGTACGCTCGTTTATAATTATGAAATAAATTGTTAATAATATAACAAAAAAAAAAAAAAAAAAAAAAACGAAAATTTATTCTTAATTCTAAAGCACCGTTCAGCCCTCTGGAGACGTTAATATGTTTTACCCATGAGCAAATTGTTCGTCCGGTCCGTCTTGTTCCATTGTACTGCGATTCAACTTTGATTTCGATTAAACTCAATTTCGAAAACGTGCGTTCGCACGTACAACTAGAACTGGGATCTTTTCGTCCGCGATACCCGCTAATCGCGGACAAAAATAATCAGTCGCAGATCACGATTTAAGATTGCCTGTACAGTAAACTATGCCCGCCTAAAATTAAATTTCCTTTATCGGGAAAAAAACGTCCGGAATTTGCCAGCAGGAAGAGCAGCCGGCCCACGGTATTAAATACAAATTCAGCAAACGATCGGCGTCCGTCCGTTCAGAATTTCGCTCCGCGACAGTTTATCGGGATTGAAAACTAAACCGCCTAATGAATAGGCGTATTTACCGACTATATCGTGCATTTTTTTTTTTTTTTTTCCTCTAGTTTTTTCGTTTTTTTTTTTTTTTTTTTCCGCCTCGCGTTCCGATCGGTCCGGTATCCCATTGTATTATCAGGAGGTATTCGAATAGCCGTCCTGCCGATATTGCCGAACGACCACCGTCGTACGCACGACGGTTTGAGTAATAATTTTTTGTTTTTTTTTTTTTTTTCCCCCCCGTTTTGTATCTACGCGTGTTTCGATCGCACGATAAATACAAATGGCGCATTCGGGCGACCCTTGTCTCGGCCCCCGTCGCCCGCCGCCGGTGGGGTTCCTCCTCATTCCGCCAAATCCGCTCGCCCCGTCCGACGATAATAATAATAATAATTTATACGGACAAATAAAAATAATTATTTAATCGGCTCACGTCCGCGCGAACGGTAGGCGTACATTAATATTTCGACTACTCTTTAACTGACCGGTACGTTCAAATTTAATACGATATACACGGTCGGGGCGAGAGTAACGAGACGACAGTGTTCGGTCTGGGTAATGATAGATAACGGACGAGACGGCGGTAATGCCAACGGTTATCGCGTCTAGTAACGCGAGATAAACGATAAAAATATTTTTAAAAAAAAAAACACTATATATACTTAGCGAGGAAAAACAAAAAAAAAAAAAAAGAAATCATACGAAATGTTAGTGATACGTGTACATATTGTTTGATCGTCGACTGCTTGATAATTCGTTATCTCACGGCCAAATAGGTACCGGGGAAACGTAAAAAATGAATTTATAAACAAATCGGTTTGGCGTATTACAATATCGGAGTTGATGAAAAAATTAAAAAAAAAAAAAAACAAAAAAAAAAAAAGGTTTATAGAAGGATAAATCGAAAAATTTACGATCACGGTGCAAACGACTAGATCCGAAACGCAACGTAAAACGTCTCTTGCCGTTTTTCAATCGGACCAAGATTTCCTGGTGAAAAAGTTGTTCACAGACGGAAGAAAAACGAAAAAACAAAAAAAAAACACCACTGGCGTCATACTAAAACCGATAGCGTTCCTCGGTACGCCCAGATAATACAAAATACGTAATGTAGAATTTAATTTAAATTTTTTTTTTTTTTTTTTTTTTTTTTCATCTCGCCGAACCACACGACTTACGCGATACGATTTTAAATAAATTTACGTATTCCCGCAGGTTTTTTATTTTATTTTATTTTTTTTTTTTAATAGCATATGCGTGCAGTGGCACAGAATATTTATAATGCGGGCAACATTAATAAGATATGTACATATAAAAAAAAAAAAAAAAAAAACGTACGTTTAATTTCCAAAACTACGAACGTGTCTGATTTATAGTTGTTTTATACAGAGATAAGTTCTTGGTGCGTACAATTCTGTGTATGTACACAGAATACGCCCGTACGTATAATGTAATTATGGAATTGACTTTACACATTAAAATTACACGGTTTGGTAAATATTATTATTACCAATTACCGTTTGTACAAGAACGGAATACGCGTGCCAAATCTAATTTCAACGACATCAAATAAAATATGTAATTCCTTTCGTTTTGTTAATAAGTCTGATTCGCAGACGTTTTTATTATTTTTTTTTTTTTTTTTGGTGTTGTTCATAGAAAAATAAGATTAATAATTAACACCGAGAATACGTAATAAACGGTCTTCTATCGCGGGCGAAAAAAGAATAAAAGAAAACTGACAGACTTGCAAATGAATGAAATTAACGGAACGCAACCAATAGGAGTAGTCAGTCGAATTGTTTTTATCGTATAAATTAACTGAAATACAAGTAGTGTTCGGAAACAACTGCTACATATGGGCATTCGAACAAATTTGTATTAATTTCCAACAAACACGAAAATATCGATGGGAGAATTGGATATGCAATTTTTGCGACAAAAAATGGTGATCTTGTATTACGAGTACAGTCTATTACGAGGCTTACTAAAAAGCGGAACGTCGTCAATATCGTTGTGTAGTAAGAATCGGAGCAGCCATACGACGAATTACGCAATTACCGTTTAAAAATTGGAAATGTCGAATTTTTAGAACGTTGTCCGTAACCAGAGTGAGGAATTCGTGTACGTTCACAGCGAATAAAACCGAGTATTTCGTTGCTACGGATCTGTGTTTCTCTTTGGCATGCCCAATACACGATATTCTAACCGATTACGAACAAAATTTGAAAGTCTTTGAAAGTAAAGTAATGTAAGACGAATCGCAAAGCTCTAGCTCTACGAAAATGTCCAGTTTTACAGCACAGTTACAGCCGTTGTTACAATAATTTATAATATTCGACTGCGTTATTCAAACGATCGGTGTGTATATTTTTACAGGAAGAATATCGCATATATTTATTATTTTTTTTTTTTTTTTTTATTATAATATACGAGTGTCGTAACACTCCAGATACGCCTGTACCAGCCCAACCGACGTTTACATTATAAATATATATTTTTGTATTCCCGTAGAATTATAAATCTCGTACGTATAATATTTCTTTGTGCACCTGACGGAATGCCGGAGGCCGAGTGGCCGGCGGGCACGTTCGAAACGTGCTTCTGTTTTCGAACACGTCATACTTAATAATATTATTATATTTAAAAAATGACAATTTGATAAAAGAAAAAAAAATTGTTCTAAAGTACAGTTCTAATATAATATTATATAGGTGTGACGTTTCGATTCGATTGCTGAGCAGCGCGGTCGGGTTCGTTCCGATGCGCTTTTTACCCGGACGTTTCATTTTATTGTGAAAACCTCGGAAGTACGAATTTGGATTGCAGATTATTTATTATTTTTTTTTTTTCTTTACTCTCGAGATTTGTACATTGCGGATTTTTTATTTTTTTTTATTACACTCGTAATAACAGTGTAGGTTGTTATACACACAGTGCAGACCGGAAATCTTATGGGGGGGGTGGAAAAATATGAAATATATGTATAGGCCGCAGGACGCATGCGAATTATTCGACTGTCGCGAAGGAATTCGAATAATGTTTTGCTATATTCCTTTTTACGCGGGGCTTTTGTTAAGATATTATCGCGAAAGAATAGGGATGAAAAGAACTGATGAATGGATTACGGGGCATTATAAAGAACGCTCGTAAACCACCCGCGACAACGGCCGACGATATTTTTAAAAATATTCTCACGCTGTACAATACGAATAATACGGCCGTCCGCGTGTGTCGATACAGCACGCACATTCTCTGATAAATCCGTTTCAATTATTGCGATTTGTCGAAATATAGATTTTTTTTTTTTTTTGTAATAATAGCGCTACGGCCAGCGACTTTTTAATCGATTCGAAAAACCACACCGTTCTACTGTTGTACCATTGTATCGACTATCCAGTTCGAGACCGCAGCAACTCGAAAATAATCGAAAAATGAGTTATAACTAATATAATTTTTTTTTTTTTTTCATGTATTTCAATTAATAAACGAAATAAAATGTAGTTCGTTTATTTAATGATTACTAGACATATTTCAATTGAGAACTACTGCAGTATGTGATCGTAAACCGTTAAATTAATTCACGTATATATACAATATTTAGTAACAACGGATATATAAAGTAATGACCTGTGTGTATACCAAACATTGTATTCATAACTCCTTTATTTCATATTTTATAGTTGATTTTTTAATATTCGTTGAATTTTTAAATCGCTCTCCTGAAAAAAAGTACTCCCCTTTTTTTTTAGTTGTTGCAATCTTGAACTGGATTGGTCGATATAATATGTAATATAATATGCATATATAATTTTGTTTTTGTAGAATTTGATTAATTATGGAAAAAAAAAAAAAAAAAACTGTAATATTTACGGAAATCTCGGGTTTTTTTTCCTCTGACAGTTTTTCACTGAAATCCAGTACGGATACTAGTTGAAAAAGTATAGCTGCACGCGCGTTATTATAATAATTTATATCTCGAGGGGAAAGTAGAGGATGTATCACGGATCCGCCACTGATAAAAATCGTAAACGAAAGCTGAATTTATATTAGAATACTGTTGTTATAGAGCTCGGGGTTTATTTCAAGGGTTTTTTTTCCTATAATACTGCCCGAAAGCCAAAATGCTCTCCTCCACCGAAATCTTTCTTTGTTCACACGATATTAATTATTTTTGTGCAGATATGAGAATATTGTATCACTATCGCATTTGTACCAAAAGATAAACCGTACGCACATTTGAAAGCAAGATCGTGTTGATTGGTGTATTTTATCATTCTATAGAAGAATATAAAGCACGTAACAATATAAAATATGTACAGATGGGACAGCATGAATGTAAAAAAATTTGCGCGTAAACTTTGAACAGCCGAATAATGAAATTGTATGCAAAACAACAATGCGGTACGAGTGTAAAACGCCGAAAGTCTTCCGGTCGAAAACACGTTTACAAACAGGAAAAAGATTAATAAAAAAATGTTCATATCATATTATATGGCGGTAACCACCGGTACCCATTAACTATTTAAACATTACGTGAAACCGAAGCCATCCGAATTGCACTGAATCAAACCCTACAAACCCACAAATACACTCCGCGAAATACCTCGGAATGCACCTTGATTCTCGTTTAAACTGGTAACGCCGCGTCCGTCGGGGGAAAAAATACAGATAAAAAGAAAAAAAGAAAGCGTAAGAAGCTCTATTGGGGTTAGCTGGACACCACTCCCCGAGTCGACTATAGAAAACAACCGTATACGTCTATGTAGCTTATTAAAAAAAAACCGATTTTGACCAAATGGCATTCAATTGTGCGAGTTTAAAACATCGGACCATCAAATGCAGGTTTGAATGAAACGACGCGATTGATTACCCTCGACGCTGTCCACAGTAGCAGTTGACGAAATCCAAAAGTTTGCTCGCAAACACTTAGCCGATTCCACGGACATTGTACGTCTTAAGCGTCGGACACCATACTTAGACTTAGTTTACGAACGTAGACTAAAATCAGGAGTCACTCCATTGGAAGTGCGACTTCGTCGACGTGTAAAGTATACGTGTTAACATCTACTACGTAAGATATATATATTTTCAAACATATTTATAAAGACCTCCGGGTCGTTTGAATAATTAAACCCCGGAACATTAAAAAATGTATATATATATCATATAACAATATAGCGACATTTCTCTCTCTGATCGGAATCTAAAATAGATTTGACTGTTTGACTGTTAATAATATATGATGGTCCCGTGTTGGGCGATTTACGTGTAATTGAAATTACTTCGTCAAAGTTCATTTTCGTTTGGTTAGTTCGATAACGGTGATGTATTTCGGATGTTTTTTTTCGGGGTGTCGAAAATTTTCGAAACCTTACGAACGCGTTTTTATAATTATTCATTGATAAAAACCGACGTTGAACTTACAGTTTGGATACAAACATTTTAATAGGCACGAGTACTGAAAATACAAATACGTTGGGCTTTTTTTTTCTTTCTTTTAAGTCGGGAGATGTCCAGACATAGAGAGCGATAAAAAGTCACTGTTCCGTATAGACGATCAAAGACATCACTAGATGATAGGTCTAGTAATGATTTCTGTCCACTATCCCAATCGAAGCGAGCGTATCTTTTAAATATTTGACTATTTCCTAGCCGCAATTTATTAGAGACGATTTTAAATATACCGAAGAACACTCATCCGAGTGTGTTTTTCATTTACCATTTTCGTAACTCGATAATAGCTCATCGGCACAACGGGCAGCGGTGGTTTACATTTCCGGTGACATGTATAATTATATATTTAAACGGTGATTATGACTGTACGGATATTTGGTATTTTTATTTTATTATTTTTTTTTTTTTTTTTTTTTTTTTTTTTTTTTTGTGCCTACCTTCCCCCATTAATAATTTCTAAACATGCCCGGGTACGACTAAATTATCACGCGTGGGCGTCGACGCGAACGGATACACGGACGAGTATAGTAAATCGTCGCTTTCAATCGCCTAAACGTTTTGAAAAAGTTTTTTTTTTTTTTTGTAGTTTTCGCGGAGATGGTTTATGAGAAAAACCTCGATTTTTTTTTTTTTTGCTCCCCGTGCGTTCGTTGCGGTAACGTTTTTGTTTTTTTTTTTTTTTTATTATTATTCCGACAGGAATATATTCGCGCCTATCGGTTATCGTATACGCGCAAACACGCGCCATTCCGCCCGGCAGACTTTCCGTATTATAACAATCGCAAACCATGGCATATAACTCCGCGTAAAATATATTTTAAAATACCTAACAACGCGTGTCGCGTACAAAAAAATAAAAAAAAACCCCGATAAAACTAATCTAGTCTATTGTGTTTCGATAAAAAAAACCTTTCGCGCGCAGTCCTACGGTTATAATAACGTTAAGACGGCGGCGGCGGCGGCATTAATAATAACTCGAATGTTGGGAACATTATGATTTATGATAGTTAATGGTTACTGTTTGTAAAATGTTTACCCATTCAACATGAAAATATTTACATACGTATTTTTTTTGTTTTTTTTACACTAATTCGCGTACGGGTTCGAATAATTTCGAGCATAGCTCAGGCACGTTTTCAGAAATCCGTTTAGGGGATGGCGATGAGCCATTGAGTAAATTATACTAATTTGTGACCCGGGACTAGACCTAAAACATTCGTGAATCATCGCATTATTTTACAAGACAAGATTTGGAAAATTAGTACGAATAATAAATATGTAATCGTGTCTATATTATTATAATTAACAGCCCTAAAGTCTTAAATTTCGTTCTTTTCCGCAACTTTTTCCTCTTCCGGACTTTAAGGCCCCGGTGAACATTGTTAAAATGATCCAGAAATATGTTTTAAGTGAAATAGGCGTACTAACCTCTAGCCTAGCAAATAAATGTAGGTACATAATATAATGAAAAACCTCAAAACTAATGATTTTTAAAACGATAATGTTGGACTTGTACAGCTTACGCGTCCTACAGACCGTCGTAGGGCATAGGTAAACTTTGAAACGATTTCCTGTAATGTCGGGGCAGCGGCTGAAGTCCCCTCGGCCAGCCACATAATTACGCCCCCGCAGTAACCTACATCTTAATATAGATAAAAAAAAAAAGAAAAAAAAAGAAAACTGACCGCGGGAATTATCGTTCTGTCATAAGTACATTTTTAATATTATACACTCGCGAAAAAATAGTATTACGTCTACTAAACTCTACAGTGGCGTGCCGGGGAATTGTCGAAGGGACGTGACAAATAGTAATCGTGAATATACTCTCGAAACGTCTTCTATACCAACGGCAATATAAAAGCCAGACCCGAATATCTATTTTAATTTGTGATTTTTTTTATTTTTTTCTCTCTCTCTAGTAGATTTGTTCGAGTGACATTTAATCGATTTAAACATTTCTTCATCCTGACTCGAAACTATAATGGTTACTCTACCGCGTGTGAAATTAAGCACAGAGTTCAACCGACTCCAAATAATGTTTTTTTTTTTTTATTTTGAATATTTCAATTTTGACTAGTTAGACGTATATATTATTATTTTTTTTTTTTCTACCGACTCGCCCAGCCCTGGTGGATATCGTGTTTTTATGCGGAACCGCGTGCGTTGTCGGTTTCTCATCTCCGGCCATTGTTCCGAGCCCGGAAACGAACGCGATACCGATCCAACCCGTACGCCTCGTACTTAAAATTAATTTTTTTATTCCGGTCTGTGAACAATTTTTCGGTCAGAGTACACGGCCAGACCGTCAACACCACCGGGGACGGTTTCTGGTAGAAAATTTCGCCAAGTTGATGCGTCGGAGAGGTAATTTTTTTGCAACTCCCTTGTAGTTTTCCTAACAACCAGTAAGAACCGAACAAACAACCTCGGAAAAACTGGAATATTTACCAAATAACGAAATATTTTATTGTTATTTTTTAATTTTTTGTTGCAATTCAGTTAAAAACAATCGTAAAGACTTGAAATGATCACAGCGTATTAATATTACCACTGTATAGGTGTGGATAAATGTCCAAAACGGTTTGGTCGTATTTATGTTATTTATATGCATTTAAGTTTTTCGATTTTTTTTTTTCCCCCTAATCGTTTAAAGTGCAAATTCTAATGTAAATCGTAAAAATCACGGTATTTTGATTGGAATAAAACTATTTCGGCTGCGCAAAAATGCATAACAGTTTTCGACGAAAAAACACGGGCAATTGCAATTTATTTTAAAAGTTACATTTTTTTTTAACAAACTTCGCTCGCCCGGGATCGTTTTCCGTCAGCGATGATTTATCGTGGCGTACAAGTATAAATTGTTATATGTGTCCCTAACCTTCCCGAATTCGGTTTTATTTATAAGCGTTTGAAGTTCAAATTTTGGTGAAAGACGCCCGACGGGAATGGTTATTTTTCCCATCTATATACACAGGACAACGTTTCCTATTATTGTCCCGCAGGAGCAATAATACTCGTGTAATACTATATAATAGTTTCGTTATTACGAGAGAAAAAAAAAATACTTATGCGGTTCTATCGTCGCGGTCTCGTCAACACCGGTTACAAAAAGGGCACGCGCCAGTCTCGTGGAACATCGATGACGATGACGACGACACCCGCAGGTGCTATGAATAATGGGTAACGTCCGGTATAATTTTACATTTTTTCCCCCTCTTGGATCATAAAAAAAAAAAAAAAAAAAAAAAAAACAAAAACCCATCATCATTGTTCGTAACGTCCCGCTACGTATCAGCAGATGCGATATTAATAATATACGGGACCAGATCCACCGGGAAACAACTGCGAAGACATATTTCACGGTTAAAAATTATATTACCGCGTTTGGGCTGGATCGGTTACAAATTGCATAATCATTTTTTTTTTTTTTTTTTTTTCAATATCCCTTTTCCCTATCGTTCCTGTTACAATATTCATGAATATAATTTGTCTATCCGATACGCGTATCGTGATTTTAATATACATATTATTATAATGTCCATTCGAATCCTACGGTTAAAAAACACCATCCGTCTAGTTGATATTGATTATGTATTTACGGTAGTGGCTACGACGGTAGGGGCCGATCCTCATAACTATAGTCACTATATCCAACTATTCGACGGTTAGGTTAGTCTATAAATCGTCTATTAGTTTTGTACAGTTTATTACTATTATTATTATTATCATCGGGTGAAACGAATTACGCGATTGCCGTTACTTGTCGTATCCCCGACGTCCGCGCTCGCCGGATCGTAAATATCCGAACACAAGCTAAACCCGCTAAATCAGAGGTTCCCAACTTGTGGTCCGCAAGACCATAGTGTATGGGGTGATCCGCGAGCCATACCTACAACATTTAATAATATTTCATTTTTCTTCTGGGGGCGTGACACAAATACCGACAATCGTGTCTAGCACGTCGTTTATTTATAAATTTAAATTACACAATGCCCACTGGTGTTATTTGTTTGAACCGATAATCAAATGTTGTTTGTACAGCGTGATTAGATTATCGGTAGAATACAATGTTTTCGACAAGGATTTTCCGTGCTCCCCTACATTCAAAATAAACAAAGAAATCAGTTGGACGCCATTAGAGACATGTCGTGTATATTTGAGCAGTATTCCCCTTTGTTAGTAAAGGAAATGCAAGCCCAAAAATCACATTAAATTGTTTTTACAATTGTAATATACCTTTAATAAATATAATAATACGGTTTTTATAATAGTAATTTGCGTTGAATTGTAAATAAATATAAAACTTTTACTTAAAATTCATCAATTATAAGCCTGCTATAAGGAATTGCATTGGTTTTTATTTATTCGTAATCTAAATTCTTCTAAAATTGTGAAAAAAATTAATTCTTGTTTATAAGAATTATAACGTCTAAAGTTGTGGTGGGGTATCTAAAGTTCTCTAAGCGGTCCGTAGTGTCAAAAAGGTTGGGCACCGCTGCGCTAAATGAATCGCGTAAATGTAACGACGACACCCGATCGCAGAATACAGAAACGACAACGATGGGATTTCGTGTTCGGATAGTTTTTTATTCCAGGGTAGGGGGGGGAGGTGCAAAAAAAAAATACTTTGTACCAATAGCTGGTCCAAACCGTCGGACAAAAATACCGTCGACAGTACAAACGGGTAAACGATGTTGGAAAACAGCGAAACTGAAATCGTTATTGTGAGCGGTTCCCATACAAAGAATTATAGACGGATATTGTAATCAATAACGAATAGAGAATTTATTCAAAGTGGAGATCGTGGACGGCCGCCGTCGGTTCGTGATAAAAAATCAAAAAATCCATCGCGTATACAAATATCGATTCGAAGTATAAAGTATATAATATATAATATCAGAAACAATAAATGTCGCCGGGAAGAGAAAAGAAATGGTTTTTTTTTTTTTGGTTATTTTTTTTTTTATTACGGGATATTATATTGTAAACGCGTACGTACCGGCCGGAGTCGAGACCGGCCGAGTCGGTATGATAATTTTATTTCGACCTTTATCTGATTAAACTGGAAATAATAATAATAATAAAAAATAAAAAAATAAAAAAAATACACGGCGCATAATCTTTCAGTGTACCGCCGCTTGTCAATGATCTAAACGCACCACAATGTTCTTCGTAAATCCCTTTCAATATTTAACTGGTTTCCGTGTACCTCTCGAACCCGCCAGTTCCCACGAGATTTTTCGATCGCTTCGTACAATAATATTATACCCGGGGTCTTTTTCCCGTGAGAAACATTATACAATTTCATTATATATTGTTTTGTGAACTCGGTAGATTTTTTTTTTTTTTTTTTTTTTTTTTCACATTACTTTGGATTTGGTAGTGCGAGGGGTGCCTGGTGTGTATGTCTCGAGGAATTTTCCCAAAGCTAATCCTATTCTTTCCGCATAACTTAATTTCGAAAACACTATATAAGTATATATATCGTTTAAATAGGGAATTTCACTCAAGGTCGCTTAGCGAATATAGAAAAAATAATCGTATAAATATATATATATATCGATCGAGTTTCAATTAGTGCATACTACAAGTTTTAAACAAATCGACTACGTAAGTTCGATAATATCGTAACTTACTCGGTGTGCGTGTAAACGTTTCTAAAATATTCATAAAAAAAAAAAAAAAAAAAAGTTAATTGTTTTTTTTTTTTTTTTTTCGCCTAAATCAACTAACGTTATCGAGTTAAAAGCATCGTAATAGTCTTTGTTGTTTGTATTCACTCTCCAAATCAGATTCTAACGCACATAAATTGACATTTTTTGTTTACATTTCTTTTTCATTTTTATGTGTTTCCCCCCCCCCTTCTTTAGCATCAGAATCGTTTAAGAACCTGACAAACTCTAAAAAGACGATGTGGTGATCTTTGATCGAATTAATTGTTAAAATAATTATTATTTAAAAGATTTGCATTACAGTTAACAATATTCGTTAATTTATCTGGATGATACTGCGAGAAGATTTCGTTATTTTTACCCGAGACAAATAATTAGCATTACACACTAATTATTTCCTCTGTTTACTAACACAATCCAAATAGTCGTTAGCATTTGTACATGTTTCTAGTTTATTATGAGCAGTTTCCTCAGTGTCACTGTCAAAGAAAAGATAAAATTAAGAATATAATCGTTGCTTTTTTTTTAAAAAATTCTTTATGAATTATTTCATGTTTTTGAAGTAGCTTTTTTGAAACAAATTTAAATGTGGAATGTTACCAGCACGCCATCTTTGGTGTGGATTTGAAAATGTTATTTTCATCGCATATTCTTGATTGTGGAATATTTCTGAAAATAATTAACACGCATTGTGCGCATTTCGTAATTGAATCATTAATCGAATGGAATCTCACTCTGACTACAGAATAAGCAATTAAACGATACGATTTTGCCAAACTCCAAGATAGGAGACGTTCTCGTAAAATCCTTGGCGATCTTATTATTATTATTAGTATTGTTCGAATATATTGCAATGCTTTACAACAACTTTTATAGATACATATAAAACTGAAAATATGTAATACTACAGAAATAAATTAAAAAAAAAAAAAAAAAACCATTATCAATTATAAATGCCCGAACGCACCTGTTGACCGCGTGGTTTTTTTTTTCACAATATTTAAACTGTACGATGTGAACACCGGGAGAATGCATGGACAATTATTCGAATTCCGGTTTTTATTCCAATTTTATACAGAGTCTTATATCATTATTATGTTGCATGCGTTGAAATAATAACATACGATGTTAAACGTTATATAAATACTTGTTGTACGATGACCGCCGCCATTCGACAATATATAAAGCGGGTATCTAAAGATGAATTGCTACCGTAGTACTAAATGGGTAATACTATACAATATTATATTATTATGCATGTCGATGTCTACTTTTATAATAATTCAAGTTTAAACGGTAGTTACAAGACGCTCGGACGTTGATTTCAAGGCGACCTCGGGTGTGTTAAACGGACGAATTGGATTTTAGTTGTTATCGTTTGATTTCAGACGAAAACATTTTTTCTACTTTTTTTTTTTTGGTATTTTAGAAGAACGCGTACCCCGGTTCAGTAAATATTATATTGTAGGGAAATATATTTTTTAAAAAATAATACAATTTTTAATTTTAATTTGACGATAAACGTTACGGTCTTTTAATCGTATTGGGGGGGAGGGGTCAATCCTAAAAAAATATAAATAATTTGAAAAAATAACCGGTTTTTTTTTCTTTACTTTCCTGATGGTATTTTTTTTAATCTAACTTTTCATATCAAACATATATTTATGGTTTATGGTTGTATCAATGCAGCGATGCAGTGCCACGCAAGGTTTAAGATAGTACCTATTTGTCTTATCTGTCCAAAAAACGGTTGTAGATACTACAGAATATACTGTTTTTGTACAAACATATTAGTGCGCGTTTTTTTTTATTATCCATTGATTAATAGTAATTTGAAATATTACTTAATTGATGGAGGACATCGGGGTGTGTGGGTCTGTGAGCATTACATAATTTCAGTACCCCTATTTTTTGGGCTACAATTGCGTCTATGATTTGGGGTACATTATTATAGCATAGGTATACGATTGCTACGAGTATAGGCGGTTAAAATCTATTGTTTGAAGACCGTTGACTATATAAAAAAATATATCAGTTCCCTTTACGCCGGTGTATTTAAATAAATAATATATTAAATATTCATACGCAGGTACCTCTATTATAAATTACTTCTTATAGACTCTTCGAAATACCTCACGCGATACTAATGAAAACACGTGGTTTTTTTTTTTTTTTTTCTACAGGATATGCACGGCGAAACCGAAATGGGTCTAACACCGGAAAAGGATGTGAGCCAAGACTACGAGCTACTGGCTTCCTCCCAAAATGGCTCCCACATAACCGTCGTCTTCCGAAGGGCTTGGGACACCTGCGACGCACACGACGACGTGTTGTTCGGGGTAAGTGGAACCTCTTGTTTTTTTTTTTTGTTTTTTTTCCACGATACAATCGTTCGGATCGAGAATAATAATAAATGTATGCCCGCGCGAGATCCTATCGTCATGCGCGTCCACAAAAAACCGGTTCAAACGTTAAAAAAAAAAATTAAAAAAAAAAAAAATTAGAAATAATACAAGCCAGGTACCCGCTTGTAATGAACACGAAGAATTATTCCTTTAATTAATAAGATTAATGGCGATCGAAATATTATTGAGGTAAACGTAAACTTTTTTGTCGAATTAAACACACGCGCAGTAATATTATCTTTTAACAGATAAATACGATAAATTATTATTAACCAACACATGTATACGTTTTACTTGATATCCGTACTGGTTTTTTTTATTTCCAAGATTTACTTAATGCGCAAGATTTGTACATTAATGTTTTTTTTTTTTTAAAAATATCTTGGATGCATCGATAAATCGTTACAAACAGAATTTCATTCCGAGTGGTGGAACTCGATTAATCATTTTATACAAATAAATTCAAATTGAATATTTAACTACAAAACAATTTACATCTTTCCGTGACGTTTACGAAATTCGTCGAAATCTGAACTTTAAACGCCGATTGAATTTGTTGGGAAATTATTATTTTTTTTTTTTTGTTCGATTCCTTATTGTCGCCGGAATATTGTAGACTACTTTTTATCCGAATCAGCGAAGTAGTTCTCGAGATTTCAACCTAATAAACCTACAACATAAAAGAAGATATACAAGAACTTTGCAAGTAAACGTGATCTTATTGACGGTAAGAAAAAGTTTGTGGGGGGAGGAGTTACATAGAGACGGAGGTTTAATTTGTCACGGGCATCGCCATGCGGGTCAGGTCTAAAAAATAATATTTATATATATATATATATATATATACTTATAAACAGAACGAAAATTCTCAGCGGATTCGTATTTTTTTGCCCAAATATGGGGTGGGAATTTCGGGTTTCACGACGTCGCTGTCGGTGATTTTCAAAAACGAACGGCGGTTGAGAAAAGCGTAATAGATCCGGGCGCTGAAAACCACGAAATACAACGCGAAAACATAGTATAAATAATGTAGATGCCGGGTGTACGATTTTGACGCGAGTAACGACGATTTGCGGACGACCACCAAGACTTCTTGAATCCGATCGCCGTCCGTGTAGCACGTGTAATTGCCGGAATCGCCGGATGTCATGCCGACCAAGTACAGAGTTCCGAATACGTCCACCAGCGCTCCGGACTCGACGTCGGTGTCGACGCCGTCGACCAACAGGAGTCCGTTTCTTCTCCAAGTCACCTAACAAGTCGCACACAACCGGGAAGGGTCGGGTTAACTTATAGGTGAATCGTGTCAATTGACGGGCGCTCAATTGCAAAATTGAATAAAAAACGCAAAATTGCATTTTGTAAACCCGCGTCTATATCCGGAACTGGAAATTAAACTCAACAAAAAAAATAATCGGATTACTTTGAAATGCTCGACCACGAAAATTCGGGAACCGGAAACTTTACTTTAAAAAAAAAAAAAAAAAAACCCAGACATACTTTGCACCTCGGGCATAGGCGCAACTAGTCCTAATTCAACACCCTAATGTACCATAAACAATTTAAAGCCTTTATCTTCTTTCCCGTTGGTTTTTTTTTTTTTTTAATCTGACGTTTTTATCAAAAAGATTAACTTATAGACGCCACAGATATCTATTACATAGGTAGATAGATCTATAGGTCTATATTATAGATATTTTCGACTGATACTGATCTAGATAACAACGTAAACCTTTTGTATTAAAACGCTGTCTGTAAACATAATTTCAGTATCCCCGATATGTTTGCTCTAGTCGGCGCCTATGACCTCGGATGGCCACTGTTGTACGGGCGGCATAAGGGTCTTGAGCGTGCGATTGTATTGTAATTCACGAAAACTGTTGGATTCAGCCCAGCCGAATTATTGCGCGGCGGATTTTTAAACCGACACTTGTGATTTACGAGTATTTCAATGTGCACGAAACCTTTTTATCCGCGGTCGCTTCGGCGCACACCAACGTCAGACTAGAACCTTCCTCCATCACGAACGTGTTCCTGTACTTGGGGGATCGGTGATGTCTGTTCGGCAACTGGCAGTACGCGTAACACGTTTCGGCCAGCAGAAAATCGGGGATCGAGGACAGGGACGCGGCCAGAGCGGGCGATACGGCCTCGGGTAAACTGGTCGACCTGTATTCGGGGATGGACGAGTTACAGTAGTACACACGTGCATAGTGGTAAACGGATACAGGTGCTATCTAATTTCAGATAACTGATTTACGAGTTACAGCAGTGGCGTAGGTTCCCAGGTGACGAATTATTTGGCGCCTTTTGTTCCGTTCTCGTCACGAATGGAAATCTCGACAATTTTAAATTACAAATAATAATTGGCAATTGTCGCAATGACGGCTCAAGACGAATTGTATAACTTAGGTTGCGTGTATATTTCACTACGAGATACAAAAGTTACCGAGTTACGGTTAACTTCGGTACATGTTCAACTGATTATAATACCTACATATATGTATGTATTGTGAATGTATTAAGTAATGTAGTTTAATGTGCTTAAATTTACCATGTACCTTATAAGTATATAGAAAAACACGCGTAAAAAACTATGCAAATTGATAGAAAACAACATTGTTGTGTCGTTTAGTGAATTTTGAACGAGAAAAATGATATAATGGTTTAAAAAAAAAAAATAATAACAATCTGTTTTCCGATATATTATATGTATCCTTAATCGTTTTTAAGATTATACAACTAATACTTGTGACACGGGACCGCTTGTAAATTTATCTGTAATATTCGTGTTGGTGAATTATTTTTAATTTGCCTATAAGCAACCCCCTGAATCGGTATGTTTAGTAATCCGTGTACAAAAATGATACACAAGGGAAAGGGACATTTAAATTTTAAATCGGTTGTATTTACAAATGACACCTATATTGTGATAGCTACTGATGGTTGTATGAAATATATATATAAATGTATATGTATGTTTAAACGACTTGTAATCAGACACCCGAATTTCAAAACGATAGTGTAACTTAATATCCTACAGTTGCACGATCACTAAATTTAATATGACATTGCCCGGCTCGGGTAAGTTAGGTTAGGTTATATATTGTTGTACGCAAGTTATTGAGGCGTGTGCTCTCGAAAGATGAGGTTGAGGTTATTCTGGACTTGTGTCCGGGAATCATTAGGTCCGATTGTTGATATGACAGGGTGTTGGGTTTCTGAAGGGGTCGTCTCGAAACGCCCTTTGGAGAGGAGCTATCGCGGTCGATAATATAATGTAATATATAATATTCTTAATGTAATGCAATACTGTGCAATATTCTATTATACTGGCAAATCCCGTTCACTTCATATACTGTAATAATGAATTTAGCGATTCGTGCATATTTATCTAATGGCATTACGCAGTGGCTACGGTTTTAGACTACGGACATCGAAAATGTACAACAAACGATATAATGTAATTTAATTTATATCCGTACGCAACGATAAACGATTGCGAACAAAAAAACGATTCCGAGTGAAGTTCTAGGCGTGCTTTTGGTAAATATGAATTTCAACAAATCGTAATAATATTCGTAACTACAAATTAAATTACAATTGTTCGTGTGCTTTGTTTTTTTTTTTTTTTTTAACGAATTTTAACGTAAGTAAGTTACCGTATAAAACAATCACGAAACAAATCTCAAACGTTTCGAATAACTCGGAATACGCCAAAATATTTTGAAAATTGTACCGCGTCTGGAAAATGCAAATACATTGCAGGTATTCGGTAAAAGTTTCTAGTCTCTATGGTTATTTCTAACCGAACTGTTTGTTCGGCAAAAACACAAAATCGAATATAACAGAAACCGTTATTACGTAATCGTTCCGGTTTTTTTCTTATTGTTGAGATAACTAAAAAAAAACGACTCGTTTAAATGCACCAACTAGATTCATAATGCTAAAAAAAAAAAAATGCGTTCCCTTAGGGTTTTGATCGGAGCGATATTTTCGATCGAAAAGTTAAAGACAAAAGCACACCCCGCACAAAAAAATCAATACATTTTCCTACGCTCAGACTCCAAAAGAAAATTGTTATGTTTTATTTATACGGTTGTACGTCGTACTGCGAAGAGGGCTAAATTTTTACTTTTTTTTTTTACTAATTCGTCAATAGTGTTCGTAATAGCGTCGGCCCGAAAGGGCACGCGATAGATTATCACCTGCAAGCCGTCCGGTTTCCGTTTTTGAACCGTACCCGACATGCGGCTCTCCGGTACCGTTTCCCGGCGCATCCGTCGCACGGTCCCCAAGCGTCCCAGTCGACTCCGACGACGAGCCGGGCTCGCGGAAACGTCTTCTCTACCGGCGACAAGTACAACGACTCGTAACTCTGCCAGCCGGCCGTCGAGTCCGCGGACACGGGTTCGGGACCGGTCGCGTGCGTCAGGTCCAGGGCGAATTGGACGCGTTCGTCGTCGCCAAGACCGGAACACGAGTAACGGCCGACGTCCGTTGAGCTCAAGTTCCGTATGACCAGCGAATGGTCGGCGGTCATGTAAACCCGGTTCGATTCAACCGGGTCGGCCATTCCCAGCGCGACTTCTTTCCGATCGCCGCCCGTGTACCTGCAGGATACGGACGAGTGTTTTACCAACCCAACGACAATAAACACGCATATTGTTTTAAAAGGGCTCGACAACGCGCGCTTACTCCCGTCCAAAGGGAAGAGGAGACGAAACTGCGGATGTTGATCGATCTTCACAGCCAATTCGGGATCGACCGGGCAGTGATAATTGTCGATAAATTACGCAAGTGGATACCCCGCCTTGCGTTCAGTGGCGTTTAACTAGATATTTATGCTCTAACCCGCTCGATCGATTTGTTTTAGATTATTTATTCCCACGGTGCGGATCGTAGAGATTTAAATATGCAGTAGCTATCGCGATCCTTCGAGTTAACGTTAAAAATACGACTATTGAATTACGATTCAAATAATATATGATATAGCGCTTTGAGAACAGTCGGGTAATATTAAAGGAAATCGGAGCCGTTTTAATACTACAGTCCAATAACGATTTATTGAAATAAAATCTGTTTTCGGTGTTGTTAAAAACGGTAAACGCGCCTTATAAAATGCCGGCGGTCCCCATAGCAGTTGGCCCCTTGCGTCTATCCGTAAAACTTTGAATATCCAAGTATTGCTGGATCACACAATAATCACACAAAAAGATTCAGCTGAATACTTGGGTTTACACCTTGAGTCCCGCCTAAATTTGAAACATCGTGTCCGTCAGAAAAAATTACTAATCAAAGAACAAATGCGCAAGTTGAAAGACATTTCACCCTAGACCTTGCTAACAAACGACTCCTTTACGTAGGTATCGTCAAATCGATTTGGATTTATAGCATACAGCTGTGGGGCTGTGCTAGCAAATCCGACATCCGAGTTATTCAACGTTGTCAGAATTACGTTCTTCGTACAATTGTAGCAGCATATCGGTTCGATAGAAACGACATCATACACCGCGATCTGAACATGCCATCCATCCAAGACGAAAGCGAAAAGTTTGCTAACAAACACGTGAATAGATTAGAGCTGCATATCAATGCAATTGCTAAACAACTCATTAGGGGTCTCGGACGCTTTGAAGCCGTACGATTAAGTTTAAGTAACCAAGGCTAAGAATCGGGACCACCACATTGTTGGTACAACCCCAAACATGTTCATGTATTCATATATATTTACTACTCTTGTGTTATTTAATATTGTATACGCCCATTATGCACTGTACGGGGTCTGTTCAAAGAGTACCAGGATTTTATTTATAATAATTACGAAAATGAAGTTACATAATATTTAAAGATATCTCCTTCGAAATACTATCCTCCGGACGATATGCAGTGATCCCGGCGATCTTGCCCGTTTTTCAAAAGTCCTTTGGAACTGTTCCAAAGTTAAAGCTATGAGTTCTGTTGCCGCGTTGGCTTTAATTTCCTCTACATCTTGAAATCGTTATCCTTTAAGCGCAGATTTTAGTCTTGGTAAAAGAAAAAAAATCATATGGGACCTGATCTGGAGAATAGGGAGAGTCCGCGGGACCACAGCAATTTTTTTATCAGCCAAAAATCCACGAATCGCTAAATGTGCCGGTGCATTGTCTTGGTGAACAATCGCGGAACGGATTTGGCAGCGCGACCCTTCTCATCTATACATTTTCCTGTAAAATTGCATGACACGATTGAGATTCCCTTTGTTAACTCACGAACGGTTAACCGGCAGCCATTTTGCATTTTTTCGCAAATTATCATCACACCATCGTTTCTGGATGACGTAGACTGTCTTCCAGAACGTCAATCGTCTTCAGTTGACTGTCCTTGAAACGTTTAAAACACTCGAAAGTCACGGAACCACTTAATGAATGGTCCGCAAAAGCGGTTTTAATCGTTGCATAGTTTTTACCAAGGTTCGAGCAAGACTTGATGCACACGCGTTGTTCGTTGACATGTCGGACATGTCGAAAACGGCGAACGAAAAATACTGACTGGATTTAACCACGTGTAATATTAAACTGACATATGATAGCGACTTCGGGTTTTGCGTAAAATATCCACTTATTAGCGGGGAATACATCTATTTACAATTTGAAACGTTATCGTGTGTAGATTAGCCGTATGTGCCCTGGTACTTTTTGAACAGACCTCGTAAATTTATAAAGACTAAATAAAAAATACCGTCGAAAACGGAAAACGCGCCGGCTTATAAAATGCCCACGGGGTGCCCGTGTCAGTTGCCCGGCAGTGCGTCTACCTGTGCGATGTGTACCAGAACCTGGCCTCGCCGCCTTTGTCCTTCTCGCCGCAATAGCTGCACAGCAACGAGACGGCCGAACCCGGCGGGGCGTCGACGACCCGGACCCGCGGGCCGTCCCCGGGCGGTACCGACCAAGGTCTGTCGGCGCACATTTCCGTCTGCCGGCAATCGCCACCGTCCGCCGCGAGATCGACGAGGACGAGGAACCGTACGACGAGTACGATTTCGATCGCGTTGCGGCCGCCGTACGAACGACAACGTCGCCGCCGCCGCCGTTTACGGGCACATAATATTATATTCATTTTTTTTTTTTTTTTTTCTTTTTTTCTTTATCCCGGTCACAGTAATAATAATAACCGGCCGTGAACGTATATGCAAAATATATTCGGATATCGTGTGACGACGCGTGAGATTCACCGGCGGCGCGTGGAATATTATACGCGCCGTGCTATAATAACAATATACAAACGCGGTTTTCTTGGCAACGGTCGTCGGGCCCGGGGGACGTGATACGAATACGCCAAAGTGTCGTATAATAATAAAATAAAATAATGATAATGACGATAATGGTAATGCCCGTCTGGCGCGGTATTTTTATGTACGGACTTTATAAAACAATAGAACCGACGGCGATGACGGTCAACGGCCTTCGGTGATCTACATAATATAATAAACAATACGGCCGGCGGCAAGTTGGCGGCGATTCCTATACGGTTACAAAATTGTAGTGTCCTAATGGGAAATACTAACGGATTATATATTTAAAAAAAAATATATTATAATAACTCGGTTCGACCGCGAGTCTGTCGATTAAAACGTCCACTGAGTTACAACACAAAATAGACGCTAAAATACTAAAATAAATATATACACGGGGCGTATTCGAAAAGTAAGGGCCGTTTCGTCATAAAAAATTATAATCATATGAAATAAGTTTTATTAGCACATTTAGTTTACTACAAAACAAACTTCACTTTGCCACATAATCGCCGTTCACTTCTGCATAGAAGTCCCGCGAGTCGAACCAGTTTTCAACGTCGTTTATTTGGTTTTGGTGAAGTTGAGTGACGCCATTGCATTGATTGCTCTTTTGTTTCTGGACTGGATATCCACGTCTCATCACCGGTAACAATGTGGGAAAACAAACCATCTCCATCTTGTCCAAAGGACGTCCATTGCTCTTTGTGCTGGTCGGTAAGCATTTTTGGTATCCACCACGCACACAATTTGTGGTATCCGAGTTTGCCCGTGACAATTGTGTAGACAGTAGTGCGTCCAAGATGAGGAAATCCATCATCAGCCGGGGCACTAATCGTCGTCAACCGACGGTCAGATCGCAGTTTTTGGTCCGCCGGAGAAACAATTTCATCGGGGTTTGCATGCCGGGCCTACCGCTCCGCTATTCGTCATGAACATTTGTTCGTCCAGTTTTGAAATCACCACACCATTGTCTAACCTTCACTTCACTCATTACAGTAGGTCCATAAGACTAGGCATAACTAGGCATAGACTAGGCATAACCGTCGATGAATTTCAGCAGCTGAAGATCCTTTTGCACACAAAAATCGTATTACAGGAGCAACGATTATCGCGGACATTGTTTACTGTACGCACAAATAGGCAAAAATTACTACTGAATCAAAACACCACCTGAAATACCTGCACGTACAGATATGCACAAGTTTAAACGTGTTACGAATTGTCGATTTTGAAATATAAGCGAACGGCCCTTACTTTTCGAATACGACTCGTATAGACAAAATTTAATTTAATTAAATATGTTTAAATCATTTAGCATTGACGATATCATACATTCATAAATTAATTTACAAACAAATATTTATTCGATTTTTATAGAAGAGTTTGTTCGATCTATGTTTTTTTGTTTTTCTCCCCGATCTTTTTGTAAAACTCATTCGATTAATGTCACTTTGGACCAACGTTTACTAGAATCACATATCTCGGATTCGCTCATTTTTAACTAAATATAATATAATGCGCGTAAATTGCGAACGAGCATATTACACAGTACACATACACGTGTCAATTATTAATCATTTATCAGTCTGGCAATATAAATTTGATACAGCATTCATTCTGATCACCTAGGCTCCTAGTGGCGATTTGAAACTGTGCTATCGTATTTTATACACGCGTGTCGTGATTCGACAAATTTCGTACATTATTTAAAAATAATTTATATCGTTAATATTTTTAATTTAAAATAAAATAAACTATGTGATTTGTTGTTGTTTTTTTTTTTTTTTTTTAAAATAACTAGTTAGGTGATTACTCAGTTACGATATAAACAAAGTGACTGGTTAAGTAGCCAACAAAAGTAACTTTTAATTTTCTAACAAGTTTAGTGCCCATCATGAATAATATACATTGATGATAATAAGGGGTGGGTGGCGGATCGCCCCACCCCCTTTGAATCGTAGCTATATAAATTGGGATTATATGTTTTGTGAGTATCACCACAGCTTCTACGAATAATCATCTCGAATAAATCCATTTGGACGTCGTTTTGATTTAATATGAGTACAACTTTTAAAAAGTTTATTTCAAGCACGTAACATATTTTTAAAGAATTTTCGAGAAAAAAAAACCCAGATTATCTTATACCCGCACTTTACAATCTGTGTGTCCATAATAACTTTTTCCAGGTCAAAGCGCAACGTTGAAACTTTCAGTTTTTTACATTCCATTCCATACTTATTTAATGCAAAAGATTGATGGCCGAGTCCGAAATTTTTAATACATTTTTAAAAACATTTTCTAGACACGTTTTTTTTTTACCAGTTAAGTTATTCGAACACGGAGAAAGGTGTGGGTATTTTACTATTCCCCCCCCTGCGGACGTCAAATTTTACCCTGAATAGTCCTTGGGATCAAATTATCGCTTTTTATTTTGTATAGTACTAAAATAGTAACTCACCTTCAGGGGCGTAATTTATGTTTTTAAAAGGATAGAGTAAAAATTAAAAATTTGCTGATTTGCCGAAAAATATTTTCAAAAAAAAAAATCACGATTTGTGTCGTACTTGCACTCGTACCAACGATATGTATACTTATTTAAGTTCCATTCACCATCTACGCGTTTTTAAGAGACGGCCGTATTTACGTATCACGCGAATTGCTTGTGAATACCTTATATATTATGACGGAATGAACTATTATTAAACCGTAATACGATATTTAAAAGATTCTTGAAAAATACAAATTTGCCATTAGTTCAGATTTTTTTTTTTTTTTTCGCTATTTGATTACCGTCCGACTAAGAATTCCCGACTCATCTTAAATTTACTAGAACGGGCATTTGCCGTAGTCTGTTAGCTGCTCACCTTATTTAGTAGAAAACAAAAAAAAAAAAAAAAAGGCAAAATAACATATTGACTTGCTCGGCTATTGCTGGTGTTGTAGATTTGCGAATGACTTACCCAGGGTTGACAGAAAGTCAAATAGAAACTAAAATAGTCCAAACCGGGGACTTTATTTTCCACAAATATTCGTAATTGCAGTTGTTAGTTGCAGTCGGTGTTTAGTACGCATTTGCATTTATTACCATATGGTTAGGTTACCATAAGACGTAGAAATAATATGGATTTTAAATATTTAATGTAATAATATAACACGGCCGCGGACTTGAGTGCGTGGATGACTTTTAAAATGGAAAAATTGTGCCGTATTTTCGGAATGTTGAACAAACGTCACGCGAATGTGATAAGGAGGCGATTGTGAGGTTAACACCTCCGCCAAATATTAAATTCCGTGCACGTTTATAATATTGCTTTGGCATTATTATTATTATTACTTTTTTTTTTCTTTTTTTTTCTTACCGTCAAAAACAAAAAACGTGATTATTACGTTACGAGTTTATATTGTCTGAAACAACTAAGTTAATTTTAGTATACAAACATACGCCTGAAAAAATCCGCATAGAGATGGGAACTTTTAGTTACTTTTTCGTACAAACGCCCGTCTATGTTTAAAAGTAATCTGAAAACACAAAAACAAGCATTTTACCACGGTAACAATCACAAATGTCCCTGTGGAATCTCATATTCGATTACCACGTGTTTTCGGATTTATACTGTTTTAGATTCCGGACGTAACGACGAACCAATTTACTATACTGTGTAATTTACTCTTACAGTATTTTTTCTGACTTTGAACATGTCCTTTTTGTTTTAAATCATTATGTAATTATTCAAAATTAGAACAATTTTCAATTCAAATTTATCAAAAAAATTAGTTTTTAACGAAAAATTGTGTACGATTTGTACGAATTTTGTATAAACAATTTGCCCCCTAGTATTGAAATCGCTTCAATGCACTGTCATTGTTTTCCAAAGCTTGCTGTGTGATGCTTGTTTTGTTACTAATTCATTTCATGCATTTTTAAACGAGATTAAGACATTTTATTCTGCCTTTTTAGGTTTTCAAGTATTTTTTTTACATTTTTTTTTAAACCATTTTAGGGTTTTTAGGACGTTTTTTTTTTTGTTTTTTTTGATTCTTGGATAGAAAATTCGATTTGGAAATATAACGCTTACATTTTTTTTACTTTACAACTCATATTATACTATCGAACAGTAGTAATATGTCAAAATCCAGATAACGAATGCCGACATATGGAAATAATTTATTTTTTTCTGATTAAAAGTCCCAAGTCGAAAATGCAAATTTGTCCAGTTCTGTAAAACGTATTTAAAATTTATTTTAGAATATTATTGGTTGACTTATTAAAAACCATTACGAAATTAGCGCAGTTGATAGGGGCGGTGTTTTAAATTTTTAGGGCATAAAAGCATATTTTTTTTTTTAGAGAAATTGTATGGTTTTATAGGTTTAACAAAATATATTTAAATATATTTTGATTGAATTTTTATTATTCTGCGATTATCATAACGCAGGCTAGGGAACGATTTTTGAACCAGGGGCCTGAACATATGGAAAATCATTTATAATATTCACCGAATATTATTTACCGAACATAATTTAATAATCATAAAAATGTTCGGGAATTTTTCTTTTTTTTAGTAGATATTTGATTTAAATACATTAAAAATGCTTTTATTAAATAATACGACTTTATTTTAATATTCCAATTTATTTGTCAAAGAGTTTATTTTTAATCGTTTTATTTGTTTAAAATCATTTGTCCGTGTGCGGTTTACAAATGTACAATGTCGACGATTATCAATTGAATGTTTCGAGTTTTGTTTCAATATATTCAACAAAAAAATAATGGAGGAGGGAGCGACTGAAACCTATATATTTTATCAACGGGGTTGCTCCCATAGCCCCCCCCCGTTGTTCCGGCGCCCCCGGGGCCTAATACCGTTAATTTATCGGTTTTTTTTTTTTTTTCCAATCGAACCTAACCTGGAGATATTTAATATTTATCGATATTATTTTATGTATTGTTTTCAGAACGATACGATGCGCATGTATTGGACGATGAGCGACCGTGATCCGATCGACAGACAGTACACGGAGGCGTTAAAATTGGGCATCTCTTGGAAGGGTAACCAGAGTTTTTATCCGAAAGGGCCGAAGTTCAGACCGAACACGGATTACTACAAGAGATGGGACGTCACCATGGATAACGTAATGTTGAACATTAACGAACAATAAGGATGCTCAATCGATTTTACCGATGTATTGATATTTTTTTTTCTTTTATGCGCACAGTTATATCTCAAAGACAACATCGACACGTTGTACTGGTGTAAAATTTTCAGAGCACCAAAGGTCATCAAGAAAAACCACATTGTCGGGGTGAGTACCATTATTGCTATACGTGTCGTCATCGCGATTTCGGTTTTCACCGTTTTAGGGTACGGCAAGAAGGGAGGATTAATAATAAATCATAGACTCGTAATGATACTATAAGAATACGGTTTTGCTTCTTTATATCGGTCGGTCGTAAAATGATCTTGTTTTGTACTGAGCGTACGTTACGTGACCGGTCATTTGGAATATAAAAATGTTTAATTTGCATACTTAAGTAACTCGTGCGTTATTCAGACATAATTTAGATTTTTTTTTTTTTTTTTTTTTATAACGTAATATTAAAGTACTCTCTTTTAATAAAAAATAATTTATAAATAAAAAAAACCTAACTAAATAGCCGAGATTAAGACGACATTGTCATCACAGATAACTTATCCGTTCCGCTCAAATGGGAGGTAATTTTAAACGAAAATCGGAGCAGGACGTCCGGTAGAAAAGCTGTTCGCGGGCGGAATGAAAATTAAAAAAAAAATCCGGTAGATTTCCAGGGCAAATGATTCTCCGTCCTATTTTTTTTATAGTCGTCAGCAATCGTTATGGTATAATATTATAATTAATATTGATCGGCGTCGTCGCCGTTGTTGCAGTTCGTGCCGCTGCTGAACGCGGACACGCGGCACCTGATCCACCACATGATCCTGTACGAGTGCGACGGCGGCCCGGACGCGTTACAGAAATACGCGACGCTGAAGGGCGCGCAGTGTTACGGTGCCGGCATGCCCGAGGACTGGGACAAGTGCGTGTCGCCCGTGGCCACGTGGGCGATGGGCTCGGACGGCCAGTTTATGCCCGACCACATAGGCGTGCCGATCGCCGGCCCGGACGTGTACTACATGTTGGAGGTGCACTACGACAATCCGACGCTCAGGAAAGGTACGATATAGTTTTTCCGTGTATACCGCAGGGTCCGAGGTAAGGTTTATGGACAACTCGGCGATTGCACAGTGGCGATACTGTACGTGATTTTCGAAAGGGGGGGGGGGGAGGGGAAAGTTAAAGACTCCGAGGATATTCTCGCTGTTCAATCGCACGCCCCCCCCCATTTCCCTACAGCCAATCTGGCGGTTCTTATAATTGTTTTCGATTACAATAATCGTGAGTTTTTTTTCCATTTTGTTCGCAACGCAGTGATGGACAACTCGGGCATGAGAGTGTACTACACGGAACATCTGAGGATGAACGATGCGGGAGTGATGGCCGTCGGCATGGCCGTGTCGCCGATGCACATCGTACCGCCCAGGCAGTCGGCCTACAGGACGGCCAGCTTGTGCGACAAGGACTGCACGAACGTCATATTCCCGGAACAAGGCATAAAGATCACGTCCGTCCTGCTGCACGCCCACCTGGCGTCCAGGCAGCTCAGACTCCGGCACGTCCGGCACGACCAGGAAATGACTACCATCGCACAGGTAATGTACGCCCAGTCAAATCTGCATCATTTTTATATTTATTTCGGTAAATTGTAAGTCCGGTTTAAAAAAAAAAAAAAAAATTACCGACTTGTAGTCCCGTTAATAAATATACTAACCTAACCTTACTCGTAAGACGGATCCGAGTCGAATGGCTGGATTTTCCAAACGCGTTAAAAAATTATAATTAGTGTGCGTAGTTTTATTTATTTTTTTTTTTTTTTGTCAATCCCGTCTTTTATGGTCCGATTAAACTCTGCGTGTTAATCATACTATTTAGGTATTTATTCCGGCATTTTTCGTCGTTTACACCACGACGTTCCTGTCAATCCACCGCTTCTACCTTCGACTATAGATATTTTTGCCGCCATCGTTATGAGTATTATTCCTTATGGAACACGTCATTAGTTTTTCCCTCTTTCCCTAAGAGCGAGCTCCATATCGTTTTTATCCTCCTAATGTGACCCTACACCTCTTCGTTTCCTCGTTTTTACCATTAACGAAAGCCACACAGTGCTCATCTCCAGCATCGCGTTTCCGATTACCTATAATTAGTTTAGTAAACGGTTAAATGTATTAATTAAATTGTCGTTTTCTACGGCGCCCGTTGACTTTTTATCGTTTTTACATATTTTCACGATTTGTTTTTTTTTTTTTTTCAATACAGGACGACCGTTACGATTACAACTACCAGCAGGCGAGAGAGTTGACCAATGAAGTGACCGTGTATCCAGGAGACGAACTGATCACGGAATGCGTTTACAACACGGAAGATCGTCAGCAGCTGACTCATGTAAATATTATTACTACTTATAATATTATCAGGGACTGGAACCTTAATGATTTTTGTCGGTTCTTAAAAATAAAAACAAATCGGTTCCGGTTGTTAAAATAAGAGTTCAGGTTCAGGTTAATGCCGGTTCTTAAAAATGCATCGTTTCAAATAGCATTACCTGTTGCTTATTAGTAATTATTTGTTTAATAATAAAACTGCCAACAAAATAACTTTAAAGAAAACATAACGAGCTGTTTACCTTTTGCTTATTAGGTAATTTTTGTTTAATATTAAAACTACAAACAAAATAATGTACTAAAAATAAGTCAATGTATAAATTAAGTAATATCGTTACTCGTACATGTGACTGTATCTGCGTATGTTTAGTTATTCCTTATAATCGATAAGAACCTAAAAGAACCGAAAATATTTGTATTTTATTTAAAAGGTTCAGGTTTCTTGAATTTGTGAAATATGGATTCTAACAAAGGTTCCGGTTCCAGTCCCTGAATATTATAATACGTTTATGTATAAATCTAGTTCAAATTTATATACCTAATCGGTTAAAACGAAAATGAACCGAGTATAATTTACTAAAGAGTTTTTATTTAAAAATAAAATAACTATTCGGGTATGTCGTACTATAACCTTGGGTACAAAAAAAAAAAAAAAGTAAATTTAACTTGTAAATTCTTTAGTTTTAACGGATTTCCCGTACGAATATCGAACGCGCTGTCCAAATCTACGATTATTGCTTCAAAATACTGTCTTTTTATTCGTTTACAACTAAAAAGGTTTACTCTAAACGTTTTTGTTCGGCAAATCTAATTGGTCGATATAAAATTAAATAATGTATACAGTGCCTGGAAAAGACTAGTTTTGAAACTCTACAATGTCGATGGAAACCCATTTGAAATGGAACATAACGTGAAACTCATCGCAGTTCTTAGCACTCTAAATCGGTTTTCAAATATGAAGCGATTAAATCGCACCCGTACCGTGTTCAAATTTCAATATTTCAAAATAAACGTCTGTATTTGTTCGCCTAACTTTTCGCATTCGAATTATTGTTATATCTATTTTATTTTATTTTTTTTTATAACGAACCAGAGATTTTCTACGAAGGTTTTGTGTATATTTTTGATTCTGATTCGTCGTTTTTAGAATATTTTCATAATCTCATGTTCCAATTGGAAAAGTGAACATATATTGATATTTATAAAACCGTACACACGCTGTTATAATTTATTTTAGAGCGTAATAAACCCATAAACCTAAACTTAATCAAAACTAAGTACAAATAAACCTTGTACCAATAAATTGTAACCTAACCCACGACATTGTGGAAATGTGTTAAAAATTACTTGAATTATTATGCTTTCACAGGGCGGTTATTCGACCAAACAAGAAATGTGTTTAGCGTTCATCACGTACTACCCGCGAACGCCTCTGGCCAGTTGTTTCAGCATGACGCCGGTGCCGTTCTTCTTCGAAACGTTCGGCATCCAACAGTTTTTGAACTACAACATGGAAGGAGTGGAGAAAATCTTCTTGAAACTGGCGGATACCACGTGAGAATTAGCACCTCTTTTTTTTTTTTCTTTTTTTTTTTTACAGTCGTGTTATTGCAGTGCCCATCAGTAGGTATTCAGGTACGAAACGCGTTCGAAATACATTCGTTTTAAAACGAAATCCGCCTTCGCTGAATATTTTTATATTTTTTTTTTTCTTGTTCTACCGGTGTAAAAAAAAAAAAAAAAATCCTGATGACCGAGTGTGGGCGACGATGTGTTTCCCGGCATAATATTTTAGCCGAAAACTCTAACGGTTTTTCATCTTTCCTCAGAACCAAAAAGCCGCCCACGCCAACTACGACCCCGTCGTTCGACGGCGCGAAAACATTAGACGAACTCAACCAGGCGCACATATCGTACCTGTTGAAGCAGCCGTCCTTCACGATCGAAGACGACAACGAACCGAATCTGTTCAAAAACCTGGAAATCATGGAACCCGTGGAATTCCAGAACTTGACATTCCAACAGCATTTGGACAACCTGCCCTGGGAAGACGGCCTGGAGTTGACCAGGAACATCGAGAGGCGGCTGATAAACGGCAAACACATGACGTTTTGCCGGCTGCACAACGACACGTTGGCTTTGGTAAGTTTTTATACCGACGTAGTAATTTTTTAATTTGTAACATTAGTAACGTTTGAAGACCACGCAAAGAAAATAAAAGGCAACAACGAGCAGTTTTATTTGCTGCGCCTAGTACGAATTTATCGTTTGAGACTATAATCTTAGCACTTCAAAATAAAATCCGATTTGTTATATATTCCTATGCCATGGCTTTTATAAGTCTAATATTATAAATCAGTTTTTATTTATGTATGTTATATTAATTTCAGATGATGAACACGTACGTGTTTCCCAACTTCACAGCGTACAGCAAGCCAAAGACATCGGCGGTGGCGTGCGTGCCGTTATCAAATAAGTTTCGAAATTCTGCCAGCCCAACCATACAAAGTTCCTACTTATCGATCATTTTTGTATCAAGTACTGCACTGATTTACATTAAAATATATTAGGAATCGTAGGTAACTATTGTTCATTTTGATTCTCTCTCACGTTGTGGTCTAGCTCATAGGTTTAAGTAAAGTTTACCAAAGTCACATTTTTTTTTTGTTGTATATAATCATTTTATTTTTTTTTTTTTAATAAACTTTTCAATTTTGTCATCATCTATAGTTGTGTAACAATATTTTTTTATTCAAATATTAGCACTGTAATTCATATTATTTATACCTTTTCTCCTTAGATTCCTTACCTTCTTCTATAACTGATGGATTTTATTATATAAATAGACATTAATTAAATAACAGTCAAATTTTAATTGTCTTATCAAAAGTCATACAAAATTAAAAATCTGAACAATAATATTCAAAGTTAAATACATTTAAAGAAAATTGAAATACAAATCAAAACAATAGTTAACTTTTAAGTTTGTCTTTATTTTCATTGGGTACAGTGTGATGAACATCAGGTATTGCTTCGGAACTAATAAGTAACATTTTAACTAATCCATCAATGGCCAACATTCTTTTCGTCAACAATATTTCATTTTCTAAAACAGTATGCAGTTTTGTCAGAAGCGCACGAACTTCAAGGGTTGACGTTTCAAATGAATCCCAATAACAATCTATAATATAACAATGTCAAATAATTATTAATTTGTGTACTATAACAATAGGTAAATTAAAATGACAAAGTTGGAAATTAAAATATCTTTTAAAATAAAGGAAAAATGAATAACCGTACTCTATAAAAATTATTAGTTCCTGTACATAATGAAAGGTTAGGTTATTGAAAGAGTCTACAATTATGTATATTTAATATTTGTAATTTTGTTTTGTCAATTAAATTTAATATATTTGAATATTTAACAAATCCAAAGTACATGTGATGAAAGATACATGATGATACAACTCAGGGCTATATCAAATATGCGTACGGAACAATAATAAAAGTCAAATTTAATTTAATGCCAATAAAACTAAATGCAATATCGTCTTAGGAATCTAGGCTGTAAATAATATATTTATGAAATCGACAATGAAATTCATGTGGTGACCATGGTAATGAAATCTAAGAAGAATGGCACAAATGGGATTGTAAAGTATTCTATTGTGTATAGTAAACAATGATCTATGACAACTGAAATTAACTATAATAATATTATACTCACCAATAATGGTCGAAGCAACATGTGTTAATGTTTTAGATAGCTTTCGAACTCCGATATATCGAACAATAAAATTCAACAGAAACAATAACTGTTTTGAATTCCTTCCGGATACTGCTTGTACTAAGCCGTTTCTCCTAGAAATTAAATAGATGATCATATTTAATTCTATAATAACACAATTAATTAAGATGAATAGTTAAAAATGTTGTAAATATACTTGAAAATAATAAAGAGGTACTATTATTTGAAGAAATAAAAACAAACAAACTAATACACAATTTGCATATGAAAGTGTGATTAATAATATTCAAATGACCCCACACCCCCATTTGCTGTCTCTGTTTTTTTCCATTATTCTAAATATAACATTCATTAGACATATTTTAAAAATAACAACTGCTCCAACGTTTTTAAATAAATAATTTTATTGGAAAGATATTTTTTTTTTGTTTAAACATATCATCTTGTCTACTGGAATATCACTCTCTTACAATTACATAATAGGTGCTTTTACTCTAAACCCAAAATTAAGAGAATTCTATGCAGTTTGCGTAAGTATGTTTTCGCTATATTGCCCGTTAGATAGGCAATATAGCAAAAATTTGTTTTCATACTAATGGTTATATTGCAATGGTTTATCATTTCTTTCAGTATATATACTTAATTATAACTATAGACCTATGGTTTTAACGATTTTTAAAAACATTGAAAACACATTTTTAGCTATATTTTCTATTAGATAGACAGAGGTGGTAAATGTTAGTGACATCTACTTAAAAATTGTTAATATACAATTTAAATCAAAATTCATAACATAATACCAAAAAAAATAATAATAATAAATATTGAGTTTAATCGTTTACCTGCACAATTCGTCAAACACATAAACTGTTATATGAGGTTTCTTGAAAGCGACCGTATGAACTAAGACCAAATCTAAAGCTTGGCTATAGTTGAACTTTCTTAAAGCATTATCGAACTTGCTCATTTGGTCAGGTTGCATTATCGGAACAGTCATGTCAATACCATCAGATTGAACAATTGCTGCAGCCCTCGATTGTCGCGTTTTGTTTTTAATGTTATATTTTATCGATGTGTCACGTTTGGTTATGTTCACAATACCATCAACAGTTCCAGCTACAATCGTTTTATCGTCCCTCTAAAAAAATAAATATAATATTTTTGTCTAGTATGTACCATAAACAAGAATACCTATAGTTGTTTATTTACTTTAATAATTATTGAATAATGTAGATTTAATAAATTGATTTCTGGTAATGCATAAAGGAATGTTTTATTCCATTATTTACATCTAATAAAACATCTTAAATTTATATTGTCACAATCTCTACTATTAAAAGTTATTCACCCTCTATGTAAATAATAATAACCATTTTTATGTATTCCTCATTTTGATTTTACATTCAGTCAAGTTTTATCCAAAAAATACTAACGCTTATATCAATACTGAGTACTGCACTTGGATAAGTAATATCGTGTTGCAATTGAAATGCTGATACATTGTAGATCTTAACGTGCTTGTCCAACGATGCAGTTACAATAGCCGAACCACTTTTAGCCAGGCACAAAGCAGTTACGGTTTTATGGTTCTGGGTGAGCTTAGCTAATAATTTACCAGCTAGAACATCCCAAATACGAACCTCAGTACCACCTGAAATATAATTTATATCAAACAACTTTGCACTGTAAGTAAATACTGTAAACCAATTTTGAAAAACAATAATTTAAAATCAAATAAAATAAAATATTATACATAAAATGTGTATATTACCGGCAGATATAAGTAGACTACCAGTAGGTAGAAACATAAGACTCTCTACTGGTGCTTCATGATCAACTGACATAGTTACAGATTTAGTTCTTGAATCAAACATGTTAATTTTTTTATCGTAACCACCAGAAATAACTATATTTTCAGAAATTGGGGAAACACATCCGGCTCTGATATAGTCCTATATAAAGAAGTAAGTTAGATTATCATTATATTATTTAATATTATATATTTTTGTTAAAAATAACTCTTTTGTAATAATCTTTTGGTGGATTTATTTGTCTTTTAATATTGGGATAAAAAAATAACACCAGAAGCGCTGCTTGCTTATTAAAAATGGCCGGCATTCTATGGTATTAGGTATGATAGTGCCTTTAAATTTGTTTGTTTTTTAAAACCTAATCTATATCAATAATATGACACTTTTCACAACAACAAAAGAGTAAATGTTTCAATGTTAATGCTAATAATCTAGTTTTATCTATCCTACGTAGAATAGGTATATACTAATCTTAATTATAACACAATTTATCCAAATATACAGTATGTGTATAATAATATCTAATAGATATTAGTTTGGATTATTAGATGCATAATGTATTTTGTATTTATTATTTTAGAATAAAAATATAAAACTAATGATTGAAAATAAATATTTTGAAATAATAATTACTGTATGATATCCTTCATAGTGGCCACTTATTTGTTGACTACCAATATCCCATAAAGAAACAGTTTTGTCATCTGAAAAACTCGCAATATGATGTCCATCCCGTGTGAAAAATGTACGGTGAACCGCTCTAAACCAATAAAGTTGAACATTAGAGGAAATATTACAATAAAAAAATGTATAACTTACGCTTTATGTCCTCTAAACTGTCTCAACATAGCCTTTGTGTTGACTTCAAATAATCTCACAACTGATTCTTCACCCCCAGCACATAATAATTGTCCATCTCCACGAAATGTTGCACCGTAGGCAGCTTCTTTAAATTTGTTAAGATTTTTCGTTACTACCTTTGTAACAGGATTGTAAACTTGAACCTTAATTCAAATAACACAATATTTGGATGAGAAATGATTAAACTTAATTTATTGAATGAAATACTTACACGGGCTGAACATGAGACTGCAAAATGATATGGCGGACGTTGCGAAAAATTAATATAATCTATAGGTCCAAATTCTTTGACCAATACCGGACTCTGAAAAGTATGTTCAGTTAAACACAAAAATAGTTAGATATTTAAATACTATAAACTTACAGTTAGTTTTTTCCAATACGAATCTTCGACAGTATACGAATCATTTGGACAGGCAAATGGTTTTACAAACGATTTTTTAAAAGAAGTCATTTTCGGTTGTATTTTGATAATCACATCTAAAATAATTAGAATAATAAATAAAATGCATATGAATAAATATAATATATTACAGTAATCCAACTAAAATATCGGTACAAATAAAAGACAACATAATAAAAAGAAAATAAGCGAACCTCGAGCTTAACAGATTCCATCATGTACGAGACGTTTTATACTTGTATTATCAAAATCAAAATTCAAAAACATGTTAAAAATTTAGTACCCATAACCTCAATGTTTTCTCAGTGTAACACCACAGAACATTGTAGCCCCGCCACCATAAAGGTACTACTCAATGCCATTCACTAGCCCACCACAATTAAACCATAGATAATAAATTTACAGATAGAACACGCCCATACTGATTTCATTGTAGGCCACCGGTCCTTTTTTGTGAAAGATAGTACATCAAAATTAATAAATTATTATTGTATTTTTATACTATAACTATATAATAATATTGGCATATTGTGTTGTGTTATATATTTTCTCTGCTTTTGAGGAATATTTCCGGCATCCTTCATCAATGGCCATCTCTTATCAATAAAATAAAACAATAACGTCAACATTTTTAATAAATTCCCATCCGATAAAACCGCAATCCTATCGGTATATCTATTATCTATTATCATTTAACATCGTGCATATCACTGGTCGGTTACTGTATTACTGTTATCACAATGATCTGATATCCGTTATCTAATAATCACGGATCAAGTGAGACAGACTAATATGCGTGAGTGAGAACAACTCTACGCTCCTGGGGACTGTCAATTAATTAAAACACCCCGGTTAGTCCTCGTAAAAAGCTCCACCCACTGGTAAGCGTTATCATGCCGATTATTCCGTCTATAGTTTAGGGTTACCATAATGTTTTTAGACCAACTCCGGACATCAAAATACCGTTTCAGGGGAGGCAGAGGGTAAATTGAAGATAAACAATATTGTTATTTCATTAATACAATTTTACTTAGATCTATGAATAAAATGCCTACATAGGAATAATTAGGTTAAATACATTAATCTTTTATTTTATGGCATCAACGATAATAATGTGTCGTCACTGATCGTGACATTTCGGGAAAAAATATGAACAAAAATTGAAATTACATATTGTACACTTATACAGAGTGAACACGAAGATCTGGTATCTGGCATAACATTTTGTATAGATATAGCCGTGTAAAACGTTTACGTTTGTAAAATCCAGACTTTTCTCAAATCCGGACTTATGGTAACCCCATCCATAGTTGTATATACATCTACGGTGGGCGTCCAATATGACTTCAACTAATCACCATGTCATCACTAATCTAGTTTATTTTTAGTATATATCTGTGATCTGCATAGACCTTATAACAGGATTATCGTGTATTTATTGATTTTCATTTGGAAATTAGAAAAGTCTTTTGCTATTTACGGGCATTTAGTTCTACTATACAGAATATTTCGATCTGTTAGGTCAACACCAATCAAATATGAGTTGAAGAATATTAATTTTAGGCGTGTTATTTGCGAATAGCACACGGACAATTGTAATTTATTTCGTAGTTACAAATTAATACAATTTTCAATTTTAATACAAAAAAAAAAAAAAAAATCAGTTTTCGTTAGCAATGAATGTAAATTAGATTCCCCCTAAATGCATCTAAATACAAACTAAAATGTGGAAAATCAGAAAAACTACTGAAGACGATGAAGATTTATTTCTGGTAGGTGTTGGATATATTTATTAATAACAAAAAAAAATTAATAATGTAAAAGTTAATCACCCGACAGATTACTTAACGGTGTTTCCGGGTTAACAGCTCAATGCTTGGCAGCTTGCATGTATCCGGTATGATCAATTTTTTTTATAATTCATTTTTGCATTAATATATTATTTAATTAGTATATTGAATTTATGCGATCACACTAAACAACACAACAATTGAAACAAGTAATATTTATGACAAAATTAGAGAAAGTATTAAATTAATAATTAGCTTATCAGCTTATCGCCATCGCATTGTTCAACAAAACGAAAACCTTTTGATGTTTACCGACACCGTTCAGGAATTTGTTTTTAAAAACAAGAACAATTTGATAGATAAAACATAATTGTTTTAAAAATGTTTTGATTTTGTCGAAAAACACAGAATTTCAACAGTATTGTTTTAGTTTAGTCGTCTCTGTGTGGACCCGACATATAAATTATACAAATAAAAGAAACATATTTCTATGGAAAATAGACACTTGTATTTATTTGATTAAAATAAAATCCAATTGAAATAAAATGCTCTGCTTAGAACCGATAAGAACCGAAAATATTTGTAATTTATTTAAAAGGTTCCGTTACCGGTTCTGGTTTCTTGAATAATTGAGAAATATGGGTTTCAGTTCCAATCCCTGATTTGAACATAAAATAATTTATAATTACAAAAAAAAAAAAAAAAACCGTTTTCGGTATACCTATACTACAGTGAAATATACGTACGTTTCAACGTAGAATATTAATCATATTAACATTTGTTGTAATTTAATGTAATATGAAACTTATACATTATATTATTGACTCGGGGAATAAATGTTTCAGCCAGTGGGGGAGGCGAAACATCCAAATACCGATGAAAAGAGGGTTAACTCGCATTATGTTTCATTATATATGGTCATTAGACCAAACGTAGTACCTAGTGTTTTAAATTACCCACCATTTGTTTATTTGTCGGCTAAAGTAATAAAAAAATGATAATTTGAAAATATATATAATGTCTGGACTACTAACACATCTTAATATTATTATTATATTTATTTACACTAGAACAGTGCTTTCTACGGATAATTTTTTTTTTTTTTTTTGTGCTGAATAATGCATCTGTCATTTAAAATATTAGACGTTAAAGTCACATACAGTGGTGTGCATCATGTAATTTCTAAACGAGTGCATCGTCCCGATAAAATTGCTCTTGGTAAACCACACTGTAAACAGATGTACTAGCATGGTAAAACATTAAACGAATTGGCAATACGTAAAACATGTCATTCGCAATGAAAATGAAAAAAAATGTAAATATTATATAATAATATATTTTGATGAAAGACGAAGTATTATATAACAATGAGAATATTGAGAATGGTTAAAATAAATGTTCATAAAATTTAACGTTATATGTATACAAAGCAAGTTGATCAATTTTTTAAACTTGTTCAAGTTGAGTTATCCAAAAATAAAATAAAAAAAATATGCTATATTAAAGTTAATTTTAAAACATAAATTAATTTGAGTAATTCAGTTAAGTAAGAAATTATTAGGAATATAATAACTTAAGTTAAGTTAAAATTTAAAATAGTTTAATTACCCGTAACTAATATACTCATCAATTTATTTTGTATGTTAAGATTTAGACTTTTATAGACTTATTTTATAAGACTAGTGTGGGTTCCCACATAGACGTCTTGTTACATTTATGTACTAATAATACGAGTATAATGTAAAAATACGTAATTTTCGTCGAAAAATAAATACAAAAACTATTATAGGGGTAGTAGGTACACAATTTTTTTTTTTTTACAAAAAATTCATAAAAAAAAATAATTTATAACTTAACTTTTAACCTTAATAACTATAAATGGGAAAAAGCCAGATATGCGATGACGATGAGGAAGAAAAATAAATTATATATTTTATAAATAATAAGTTATATTCGAACTTTTTCACCAATCGACTATTTATTTATTGGGCAAAAATGTGTGACATCATATACATATGAATATTGGGCATTTGATTTCGACAGCCGTTTAGAGCAAAAGTAAAAAAAAATGACGGAAATATTTCATATCATGGGTGGGCCACTGTTGTAGGAGGGATTTTGATAAAATCAAGTCGATTTATTAAGTACATCTTAAAAAATATGATAAAGAAAATGCTTTTTTAAATGGTGGCAATACGAGGTGCGACAATAAAATAACGAGACTTTTTGAATAAAACCTAAACTATTAACGTTATCTATAAAACGATTATTGAAATATGATTAGAAAACACTTATCTTAAAGTACTATGAACACTGATGGCATCGATTCATTTTCTTATACGTTAGTAGCCTTGTTATAAGTGCGAGTTCGACTATACTGCCGAAAAATGTTAGATATAAAAATCGAACAACATGTGTTAACATTAAATTTCTTGTTAAATTAAAAAAAACTGCCGCGGAATCGTTTCGTATGTTATGTGAAGTTTATGGTGAAGAATGTTTATCAAGAGCTCGTGTTTTTGAATGGCACAAACGGTTTTGTAGTGGAAGGGAGGACGTCGAAGACGATGATCGTTCTGGACGTCCTACCACGTCTTCAACAAACGAATACGTTGAAAAAATCGACAAAATTAATTAATCAATATTATTATAAAGAGGTATTAATTAAATTAAGAGAACGTGTCAGAAAGAAGCGACCAGATCTATGGAAAAATGGCTGGGTTCTTCACCAAGACAATGCTCCAGCTCACAGTGCATTTTCAATTCAAAGTTTTTTAACTGAAAAAAAAATTTCTGTACATCAACATCCCCCGTACTCGCCAGACCTTGCTCCTTGTGACTTCTTCTTATTTCCTTCTTATTTCTTTTCCCATTTTCAAACAGTTGATGACGTAAAAATGAAAACGGCAGAACTTCTAAAAGGGCTGAATGAAAGCAATTGGCAACACTGTTTTCAACAATGGCAGCGACGTATGCAACAGTGTATTGATGCTGAGGGAAGGTACTTTGAAGGTGATAATCATTAAATTATAACATTTTTAAAATAAACAACTTTTATTCAAAAAGTCTCGTTATTTTATTGTCGCACCTTGTATATGGCTGAAATGAACCTGTCATCATATATTGTTTACCAGAGTTTACTGCCCCAAAAAAAGTGCTACCCGGGACAATTTCCCCAATGCTCCCCCTAAACACGCCACTAAATATAACGTGAACTTGACGAGTACCCTGGCCGTTTCTCACTAATTTATAACGTCCCTGACGATACGAATGTCATCATTTTTTTATTTTTTACCATATAACTTGCTCATTTATCATTTTTGGCCTAAGCTAATAATATAATATATACTATTTTTTTTTCTATTTATTTTAAGAGAATCCCCAAATTTATAAAAATAGTTTGTAATAATATGAATATTCTAGGATGCCGATGTTCAAACATGTCAATACCGACGTAAACCCATCCGGGAACCCGGAGACCGTGAAGACTAGTGCTAACGATTGTATTTAAAATTCACAGGATAAATGATTTTTAGGACCCGTTCGGACCCGGACACGGACATATATAAACTAGTACGTTTTTTTAGTATAGACTCCACCAGGTAAAAAAAAAACAGGTACAAATAACAAAATTATTAAAAATTATAATTAAATATTAAAAATAAAATGTTTAGAGCTGGTAATAATAATAATAATAATAAAATATGTAAATCGAATGATGTGATGTAACTTTTTTTATTATTATGAAGCAAAAAATGTTTTATTCGCATATACAGGAAATTACCATGTATGCAAAATGATTTATACGATTGTTATCTGAATTTAATTATTAAAGGATTAAAAAAAAAAAATGATTGCATTACGCTCAACATTATTTTCTTTCTTTTTTTTTTTACCATTATGTAAAATTCATGATGAACCTTGTGTACATTTTTTACCCTCATATTATTCTATCCTATGACTTCCCGCCTACGAAACAGTACCCATCAATAGTATCCGCTTAAACATCATTATTATTAATGCATACGTATTAATTTGACAGTAAATTTAATAGAGTGTGACATTATTGTTAAATGGCAATTGTATAAATGAATTAAAATTCATTTTAATTATATAGGTAGAGACGATGATTATGGCGTTTTGACGAGAAATCGAAATGGATGTTGGCACCTATATTATAATAAATTGGCGTTCCATTGAACGGATTTCTTTTTTACTCATACACCTTATATCCATAAATCGACAAACAAATGTCACCCGCCGTCAATTATCGATGGATGGCCGATATATATTTAATTTAATTTTTTTTTTTTATCGATATACCTTTAGTACCCTGTACCTCGTTGTATGCACCATTATCGGTGATATACCGTCGGATGGTTTTACTACTATTTTTTTAATTTTTTTTTTTTTTTTCGATTAACCATTAACGACGACGTCCCGTCGCCAATGTGCTCAACAGGAAGAAGAAATTAAAAAAAAAAAAAAAAAAAAAAAAAAAACGTACATACAATAATACCGTACAATGGTCATTATAATCGATTTGCTTCTGTGAACTCCCGTCAGGCATACTATCGGGTCACCGCGGTATAATAACCAATAATAATAATATTAATAATAAGGACACTGTTATAAACGTCCAACGGTAAATAATTAAAATATACACACACACACACACACTATATATAATAGTGTATACGCATTAATGACAACCATTGATTTTTTTTTTTTTTTTTTCATGTGCAATTATCTCGTGAACTTTTTTTTTTTTTTTACGAATTATCGTGTAATTACGTGAATATCGGTATAATATATTACAGTATATATAATGACGGTAATAATAAGTAATAACACGCGCTAAACACAGTAAATCGTACCATCAAACGATGAAATTGAGGTTAGATATTACGTATGGCCGGGAGTTCAATAAAATGTTAAATCAAATTAAGGTTGACTAAAATAAGGATTATTTTCATAAAAAAAAAAAAAAATGAAATAAAATAAATATTACTTACTTTCATATATACAGAAATATGTCCGAATGAAAATATTACCATGTGTGTGAGTTAATGCATTTTCGCCGTGTTTTTACAATGTGCACGAACCGCGGACGACACGGTTTTTTTTTTCTTTATGGAAAAGTGATAATTGCAAAGAATTGTCGGGAAAATATCGTATAACTAAATGTTAACGACTGTGACGACGCAACAAAACTATATAATTCGAAAAAATTAAAAATTATATTTCCAAAAAATGAATAAAGACGTACGTATAATAAAATAACTAATATTAACAGAATCAATTGGGTGATTATTTTACAGGTATTTCCATTTTTTTTTTTTAATAATATATATATATATATATAAGTTTTTAAAATAATAATTTATAAAATACAATTTATGGTATATTACTATATTACCATATGTGTATTTGTGGAATTTTGTTTTCTTCAATATACCGCAGTGTCTATTATTACTTCGATGAAGTTTACACGGCAAAATGCCCGTGTTCAAAAACTCATTAGGACTTAGCCTACTTCCTATATAAAACTAATGTTCAACTTCAAAATGCATAAAATATTATGATAAAATTGTAGACACAGCCGCTTATAGGTACCTAACCTAACCCATAGGTACTTATACATTTTATTATATTTATTATTATTATTATTATTATTATCGCGCTAATTCTATATAATGTTTAATGTTAGTTAAATTTCCTCTATATTTGAATGATTTGGAATTCGAATTACCTATAGATATTAAATATTAAAATATTACAAAACGCTCGCGACGGCTGTTTCTTTAGTTGTTTAACTAATTGAATATATTTTTCACGCGTATAGTGTATACCTATAATAGTCTGAAGCCATCGTATCAATATATACAGTATCAAAATATAAGACATTATATATAGTTATGGAAAATAAACATTATGGGGGGAAATATTATATTGTTAACTTGTATTATTTTTACCCTTTTGTACTCTTTTTACGGGCATGTAGGACGTATAATTACGTATAATAATCGAAACTGTAAAAAAAAATTGTGACAATAAAAATATATATATTTCCACCTAAGGTATATTGTGTTTGCGTTTATATAATTTCCATGAAAATATATATAATATAAATTAAATACAAAATAATTCATAAAATAGAAATGCTACCTATATAACCTACCTAGGAACCTAGATATGTTTCTGAGCGTTATTGTAAATGTGAAAAAAAATTGCTTACACAAAATACAAATAAAAATGTTAACATTTTATACTATTTTACATTAACTTTGCATGATTATTTTATGTTAATCGGTGCTGGATTAGAGAAATATTAATTATTTATCGGCTAGGCTAGCTTTTTTGACCAGACTATGGCAACAACATTTTAGATTCTACGTGAAGTGAGGAACGTATTAGTTTTACAATACGATACGTGATTTTGTTCTGTCCGAAAATAACTTTTCGACCAGAAATCTTACTCCGATCATTGACATCATGGGTGATTTTTGATTTTTATTGTAATTCATCTTAGAGATCTTAGAGAAAATTTCACAGAGTACTTAAATTAGCACTTTCTGGAGTTTTTTGTTAGTTATTTTTAGCTATTTGAAATTTTCGTCGACTTTGTTAAGTTTTTTTTTTTTTGGTGTTATGTGAATAACAATTTGTTGGTCCCCGTAAAAAGGCTCAAACATTGATGTAATAAATTTCATCATAAGTTGTACTTAGTGGTAGAAAATAAAAGTTGAACTTACTGCTATTATTATTTTTATAAACGTTTAAAAATCAAATTTTGATTAAAATCGTAAAAATCTGCGCACTTTTCTACCGGAACCACCCCGAATAATGATGATAATCATTAATCTATATAATAAATTCCCGTAGTTATATTCTACATTTTTAAAGAGAATATTAGATATATATTTTAGTTTTAGAAATTTCTTGAAAATAAAATTTCTGAAATTTAGATACCTACTCGGACGATAATGATAAAACAATGGTAAATTACGTATATGATAATATAATCTACACGCTATTAAAATAATAATATACAGACTGCAATCAGTGTGTCGGTGTAACGCGAACATCATCATCATAAGGAAAAAGTATAATTGACAACTATAGAAACTACAATAACGTACATGTCACATATGTACAATAAGGTTTTTTTTTCCACAAGTATATATATATATATATATATATATATATAATAATAATGTAATATGGAATCGTTTTTGTCGTATAACAATAAAATGTGTCGTACTTAAATTACTTGCATTAAACGCCATCGTACGTGATGTATATTATACAAATTTAACACTGGAACAAATATATACTATCTAATTTTGTGTCTCCTGTCCAACTACTAGCTATATACCTACTCATAATTTCTACTAAAAACTATTGTTATTGTCATAGTAAAATTTGAATTACATATTATAATTTTTTTTTTTACAGGAGAACAAATAAATATTGTTTAAAAAAAACTAACTGTATCGATGAAAAAAAATCGCATCTTCAGGTCAAAAATCAAAATTAAGAGTAACTACAAGTTGTAATTTAATTAAACAGTGTTTTCGACCCAAGGTTTGTCATAAATTGTACTAAATGGTGAAAAAAAAATTTTAGTGTAATGTAATTATATGTTCCGTTTAAAGCGCATATTTTGTTGAAAATCGAAGAAATTACGGAATTTTTCTATTTTCCAATTTATTTTAATGCAGCGCTTCCTTAGACGCTTTTGGCTCCGTAAAAAAACACAATACTAATTATTATAGACGGAAAAAAACAAGGGCAATTGTAATTTATTTTGTAGTTACAAATTAACATAATTTTCAATTTTAAAACATTTTTATCAAACTTCGTTCGGAATCATTAGCAATAATTTATCGTTGTGCATAGATATAAATTAAATTTCCCTCTATATCCTACCTTCCCTACTGACGACTTTTCATCATCAACAGTGGCCCACCCATGGTGCGAAATATGTCCCTCATTTTTTTTTTTTTTTTTTATGATTTATGGATTTATCATCTTGGTTGCACAGATGAAAAAAAAAAGTTATTATTAGTTTTTTTTTGGTTGTCACAGGGGTGGAAATGGGAAACACAGAGACACAAGTTTTTATTTTTATTTTTTTTATGTCCAATACTATGCAGTGTACCCGGACAAAGCCGTACGGGACAGCAAATAAATTACAAAACCATAAAATGTAAACCTACCACAATCGTATATACATCACTTTGTGGGGTTTATTAAAGCACATTTTTAAAAACAGATTTTTCAGTTCGAAATTTCGTTGTTCAAGATTTTGATATAAACCCGTACATAATACAATAATTAGTCGGCATCGTTACAGAAATACTAGCGGTTTATTTTTTTGAATGATCATTTTTTTCGATGTAAAATACGTTTCGAGGAACGATAAACTCACATCCATGTCATATTGTATTGTCGTCGAATTATTCGTAGGTTTATATAGATTATTCAACTGAAAAATGAAACCACGTATTATTTTCCGAGCAATATTTTGAATTTCCCGAGTGCTGATAAATATTATGTTTGTCCGCGGGTCTTAAAAACCTAATTTTGAATTAATTTACAACTATTGTTGTTTTTAGAAACGAAATAATTGATATTAAAATATATTAATTTCTTAGAGTTTATTTTTCATAAAATGTATTTAATGGTGGTTTTTTTTTTTTTTTTTGTAAGTAATTTCTATATATTTTTCTCGTTAGTTTTAAATGTTTTAATACGGGATTGTGACACATACGTACGGAAATAATCGGACGAAATTCCAGTAATCGAATTGCGTTTCGGTCTTTACATTTTCAATGAATAACCAAATAACTTCTCGGATATAGTTCCGTTTCACTTGAAAGCTGGTGATGTGAAAATAATTACGCGTGGGTGACGGCCGTCATAAATATTAAATATCCTCGTCCGGCAGCGAGAAAACTTGCCGCTGATGGTTTTTATAAGTTCGGGGACTCGGGGCGATTTTACAGCGGTCTATAATATCGAATTTTATGTAATATAATAATATTCTACAATACGTATAGAATATAGATTATGTATATTTTTTTTAAAAACAAAATGTACGATACATTTAGATACCTACGAGGTTTTGGAACGTAGCTGTTGATATATTATTTTTTCTTTTTCATTTACATGCCGCAACGAATATTATGACACACGTGCATAATATTTTATACCGTTTCTCGTGTAACCGTTGATGTAAAACATTTTTCAATTGACAGCGAAGCGAGAAATGCATAAGTTTTACTATGGTGTGTTCGATTTTTTTTTTATATATATATCGATTGTCAGACGTAGGGTCAATTCTGAAAGAATTTCGGATCTAGTTGGTTCACCGGAGGATTTCTTTCTTTGGATTTTTTTTCAATAATTGGTTAAAAACGTACTTCATGTGTGGTTTCATTATTTTCGATTCGGTTGTAATTCAATTAAAAAATAACCGTAGAGACCGGAAATATTCATAGATTATTAATATATTTAATTGTATACATTTTAAAAAAGTAACTTTTAACTTAACTTAAGTTGTTATTTTGCTGAAAAATTGTAACTCAACTTGGTTAGTTACTCAAATTCATTTATATTTTAAAATTAACTTTACTTAGCTTAATTATATATATTTTTTTTTTTTTTTAGTTAACTTAACATAAACTAGTTAAAAACATTGGTTAACTTGCCCAACTTTGAATTTATGTGAATAAAACTCTTTTGGATGCATAAAAATACACATACGTTTAAGACGGAAAAACACGGACAATTGTAATTTATTTTGTAGATGCAAATTAATATTTCCATTAACAATGATTTCTCGTTGCGTACAAATACAAATTTGATTCCCCTCTATATCCTACCTTTCCAATTTTTTATTATTTTTTAATTTTATGCATATATTAAAAACTTGCAGTAGAGCAAACACGAGAGTTAAAACTAACTTTGGACGGCAAAAGTTTTTAAAACCGATATTTTTAAAATAACAAATAAAGGTTGTGACGAATAATGCGATTAAACATCATGGCTTGCGTTAAAAACTTAGTGTGTACCCCATTATTCATTTAAGTTGATTTTGGAAAAATAAGTCTACATTATAAATTGTTTTCAGGCACTACTTTTTCATGAGGCACAAAAGTATTCTATACTGTTGTATACATAAATGTGCAATAAATTATTTTGCTACTCAAAATATTATATCGTTTTCGAAAATGATTAAAAATAATTATTCTTGCATGTTTTTCATTTGTAGCGCATACAAAATAATGAAAATTCAATCGGTCAACTTCCGAAAATATTTTATCCGGCCAATAATAACTATATTCTTTTATAATTCGTTGCCGCGATCCAAGTATAATGGAATGGATGTGTGATGACAAATGTTGAATCCAATGTTGATTGGGTACAAAAAAATGAATTTGCAATCTGGTATAAATGCGAGATAGTACGTATATTAGTTAATTTGATATACCTATATGGTTTTACACGCTATAAAAGTTGAATAACGCGAGATTTAAAACTAACCGTCGGAAGGGGGGAGGTGGTATTAAAATTTTGGAGGCGCCTTGGATTAAAGAGATATTATTTTATTATAAATGTGATCAAGTTGAAAACGCCAACCGAGTAAAATCGGGACACTACTCGGATGTAATTTATGAATTATGTTCGTTTACAAGTTACGACTAAAATATGTTATGATTTTTTTTAGATATCTTCCTGTAAATAACTTTCCAACCAGATATCTCGTTCCAATCACAAAACGACCAGAAAGCTTTTTTGTTGCATCGAGGAGGTCATTTTTTGATTTTCTTTGTAGCGTCCTAAATAATGGGGGAAAGCCGGTAATATTTAAACAACAACGGTTTTCTATTATTTTCGATTTTGTTTTTTATTGTTGTGATTTAGTGACAAATAATCGTATAGACTTGAAACATTTCAAAACAATCGGGCACTTTTTGATTACTTTGACTATTTTTTTTTTTTCAGTATGTGTTTGGTTTTATCTGGATAATATTTGTTCGGCCCTACATAAATTCTCAAAACGTTAGCACAAGGTTCATGATACGTTATACTTAACGATCAAAAAAGTCGAGCACACTGTTGTGTTTTTCTTCTTATAAGTACGCATTTTAACGGACATCGTAAAACAACTGTAGCCCACCCATGAGCAGTATCTTTTTTTTGTTGTTGCTATTTTCGCGTAACGAAATAATGTACACAGCTCTTTTAGAAATCGTCACTATTTTTGTAAATTTCAATCCGAAATGCAAAAGTTAATAAAGTATGAAAAAAATAAAAACTGTTTAAAAACTAATAAACAATAAATATACCAACAAGAATAAATGTCAATATATATATATTATTTGTAATTATGTATACAATAAATATTTTATTTGTATAGAATAATAACGTTATTATATTTTATATGGCTCTGGGACTCGTGTCTTGCAAAATATAATAATGTCGTTAATCGCAACTTTCGCACAAAATAAAATGTTCGAAAAAGAATGAAAAACAATTCCCGGTCACCGGCGTTTTGCCGAAAAACGTACAATTCGAACTTGAGTTTTATAATTTATTATATTTTATACGCATTACGGTTATCCGGTTAGGTCGTCCGCCGGGAAAGTAAGTTTAAAAAACCGCATACCGTAAACCACGCGCGTCTCCACAACAGCCGCCATCGCCGCCGCCGCCGCCGCCGCCGCCGCCGCCGCCACCGCCTCCGTCGCAGCCGCCGCTCAGTTCAGTTCACGTCGACGTTCCGTCCGTCGCACACGAAACAGGTACGCGACACCAAAAGACACCGGGATACAATATTATGACTCCGTCCGCCGCAGTGGATCTGGACAATGGTCAACACGCCGTTATAATCTAAATGCATTGTGGCGTGTAATTAATTAATCGATCGCGCGTGAACATTTTATTTTATTTATTTTCGTATCTATCTTTATAAAGAAAAAAAAAATAATAATAATAATAATAATAATAATATAATCGTCGGCACTTGCGCGCCGCGAGTACAGCCGCGTGCCGGGGAAAATCTTCATTTCCTCCGCGCTGCACGGACGACGCTATACGGGGTACGGAAAGAATGAGAAAAAACCCTCGGCGGACGGACCGCGTATTCCCATCGCCGTCGACGCCGTGGCCGCGGTGGTTCGCGCTCGTTGCGGCCGTCGTCGCGGTGGCCGCCGCGGCGACGGCCACTCCAGACTCGGCGACCCGCGACGACAACGGCGCCGGCGGCGTCTTGGACGGCGTGTTCACGTTCAAAGCACTGCAGCTGTACAACGCCGTCACCAGTTACTTGGAATACATTTACGACACCGTCATAGCGCCGATCACGGGTATCTATCAATACTAATAAAAACAAAGGGTCTGCTGTGTCTATAGAAAGTGACGTATAGTTCTGAAATGTTGAACACAAGTGGTCTCTGCCGTGTCTTGAAAACAGAATTTTAACATTTTAATTGGTTGTGTTTTTTCAATTAATACGTTTTCGGCCGTAAATTCCAAAGTAATATAATACGCGTCGAGTTCTGAAATGAAGGGTCTTCGTGGCCTATACAGCTAGTAAATGTAGATACGGGGGTATATTGTGTCAAATAAAAAAAAATTTTAAAAATCGAGATGTAACATAAAAAATTAACACTTGTGTATGTCTCGAGTATTCGACCAGACGAATAAAAAAAAATTCAAAGGAACAATTTCTGTTAGCAAATCTTGTCTAGTTTGTGGTTTTTTTTTTTTTTTTTTCTCGTGGATAATATGTTTTAAGGCTGCATATAAATTCTCAACAATTGAGATACGGGGTTAATAATAAGTTTGTCTTACAGGTTAAAGGAAACAATATTTGAGTTTAATGTCACATTTTATTTCCTAAGCGTTCAAATTTTGAAGAAATTCATGAAAATTGCAAATTATTCGTTAAAAAATATTACAACTATTAATTTAAATTTAACAGAAAATGTTTAACCGGACTTCAGTCCTCCGCTCAGAATCGTATACTTTATTTTCAATCTGGACATAAACTAAATTAACATTGTTATCTAAATATCATACACGGTATTATAATATATTCATTATAAAATATTTAAACATAGGTCCCAATTTATAAGTTACCTCTCGATATTTTTCTTAAAAAGTTTTCACATTACATTATTGAAAAACTAAATACATATTTCGTAGTGAAATCTATACTGTCCAATAGAATTTTTGTAAAGTATATCCTGTATATCCTGTATATCCTACCGTTGATACATCCCACCTTCCTATAATCAATATCCATATGTGTTTTAAATCTTCAACTACATTAAATCTTTGTCCGTTAGCATCACCACTGCCTGTTGCTAGTTTTTTTTTCTAAAGTTAAAATTACTATATACGCCCCATATAGTAAATCTATAAAAGTTTTCTTTCTTTCTATTAATCCATTTTAAAACACCCACGTCACGTTTGTTTAACGTTTATTATTGTTGCTGGCAATAATATACACATACGGATATTGTTAAACCCGTAAATATCATATTATATTTAGCAATTAATTAAATAAAACACGATTTTCAGTTTTATCTTTCATTTTGTACAAAATAATATGTATAAAAAATATATACTACTCATCTGATTTGGTCACTGTTGTAGGTGAAAAGGTAGGTAGGTAGGATATAGACGATATATAGAGTGCTAGCAAAAAACGATTCTGAGTGAAAGTCGATTAAAAATGTTTTGAAAACTTAAGATTAATAATTATATTTTGTACATACAAAAATTTTTATCGACATAAATCGAAAATTAGCAAATTTCCATGAATTATTTTTATCAAAATTTGAACTTAAAACGATTTTATAAAAAATAATTATTGCACTACATGCGCTTATCTTTTTTTCTTTCTCGTCGCTAAGCGTAACTTCTGATGAATCTTCTGTTAAATATTTAAACATGTTTACTGGGCCAAAATAATATTATTCACACAAACCAAATATAAACTAAGAAATCGGCTATAAGCAGCTCAAACATTTCCGGGATATTTTGAAAATTTTACCACATCTAGAGTATTTAGTGTATTTAGTAAGTATTAAGTAAAAATGGCAGGTCTCTACAATTATTTTTAACTGAATAACATTAAAAAAACAAAATATTATTGCGTACATTTTCAATTTTTTCCAATTATAAAGAAAACTATAAACAAAAACAAATCCCTGCCAAGACACCAACTAAACAAATTTTGCTATCAGAATCCACCTTTGATAATGATGATCGGAGCAGAATTTTTAATAGTAAAATTGTGTAACGACAGAAAAAAAATACACATCATAGTGAAACCAATACATTCCTCGAAAAACTCAAATCTAATACTATACATTTTATATATTAATAAAAACATTTTTTTTTTTTCCATTTAATATTATAATACCTATGCAGAAATTATTTATCTATAATTGTATATTATAAATAATGTTAAATTTAACTGAATGAAAAATAAAATCCTCATTACCCTAAAATGTTGCTTAATTTCAATTTGATTGTGTTAGGTACTCAATAAGTGAAATCGCATTGATAGATGTTCTAAAATTTAAATGCTAGAAGTCTAGAATCTAAAAATATGCATTTTTTCTACTACTTTCCCGGGAAAGGCACAACACTATAAGTATAATAATAAGATTAACACTGTTAAATCGAATAATGTTTGCACTTTAAGAACGAACGAATTTATCGTATCTATCAGAAAATAATCCATTTTACTAATTATTATAAATTTAACAAAATAAACTATGTTAATATAATATGACATCGATTTTGTCGATTTTTCATTCGTTAGCAGTAATTTTATTGGCGTTTCCTTAAAATATTATTTCTTTATATCACTCGTTATAACTTTTTAATTATTTGACAAATGTATTATAACGTTCAGTTATAACGAATCGTTAAAAATATAAAAATAAACATTACTAAAATAAATATTACTGATAGATCAAGATGTGTTTTTTCTCAAAAAACTTTATCAATCAGTAAATATGCCATACCATCAAAAATTTGGATTTTCTGTTCGATGGTATTTTATTTGAAAAAAATTTTAAAATTCTTAACACTTCACTCCCTGATTTCAGGGCAACTTCAGAACTACGAAAGGAAAAACACAAATAATTTTATAACTTAACTATATTTTATCGTCAGAATCATATTTTGATTGTAATGATTAATAATCGCTTTCAGTATATTAACTAAATTAAAATATTAACTAAATTGTCATATCCAATACCTTCCAATATACAACAGTAGCCATGATACCAAATTACGTCCTTTCTAATATTTAATTATTATAGAAATTACAATAATTGTTATATAATATATATATATATATAATTTTGATAATTTTAGTTTTATATCAAATCAATTCTAAATAAAAATAAAATCAGGATATTTAAAGTCTTAAAGGTATAAAATGAAAATGTATAATATTAAGTCTATTGAATTTTATTTTGCATACATCGATATCGACGTCAATTACTGTGACGTTAATAATCAATCTTATAAATTTTTTTTTCCATCTAGATTTTACCATCGTTTTCCATATTACTATTATTGAAATATTATGTAAAATCTGAGACAAAATATACAATGAAATTACAATATTTATGATGTTTAAAATAATTCATCCGCCGTTCGATCATGAGAAAAACGAAAGAAAAAAAACAATAAAAATAGAACACATTTACATACATTTATTTTTACTTTTATAGGTTTTTTATTTTAAATATTAACGTTTATGAATCTCCAATAATGTATTATTATTGTAGATGCATATTATATGTATACTGTTTAAAAAATATATACATATGTATAATATACTAATTGACTATGACTGTCCACCGTGGTTAATGGCATGTATTACATTCAAATTTAAAGATTTAAACAAATGTATACAAAAATCTAACTTGTAAAATCATCTTTAAAATTTGAATGTTATTTGAACTCTCGTTTTTGACCTCTCGATTCGATGCGCATTTTTGGTGGTATTTAATAGAGAATAAGATGACCGATATTGATGTTCTAATATTTTGTGATTAGTGGTTTTGCAAATTTTTAGTGCACTAATAAAACATGCTTTAATAGATATATAATCTATAATTTTAAAGATTTCCATCATTAACTATTGCGTTTTAATCATCTAATTTTGATGATTGTGTTTTTTATATGCTTACCTATCAAGATTTAATAGGATTTTTTTTTACAATGAAAAGTATTTCATAATTAAATAATATATTAGAAATACACGGGGTATTTTATTTTTAAATAAATCAAACTACCTATAATGTTACTATTATTAAATCAATTTAAAAAATGACTTTTTAAAATGTTCGTAGAACGAAAACGTATTTTTCGGCTCGTTTACATAATAAATATTCCCCAACACTATAAAATATTATAATATCCTAACGCACGCAAGAGAAAAAAATACCATAAATTTCAACTCTTATTTTTATAAAATGCACATTACTTTTTACACATTTTAGTCGTACTCATTACTTTTTATCATTTATGCCTATGCTGATATATTCAAAACGTAATTTTACTCTGTAGGAACATAAATTATTTGCTTTATGGTGTCGTATAATAATTTATAATATCTATAACCATCTTTTGCAAGATGGTGTATATTATTTTCATAAATCATACGATGATTATGTTCAATTACTTATTGGTTCAGCGACGTAAATATCTGGACTTATTTTAAACCAATAGTTACATAGATGAGTTACATTGACTGTTTTCCTGTTTCTTTCTGATTGGAATAAAAATCCATAAAAAAAAAATAAAAAAAAAACCGAAAGATAATAACAATAATAAAATAAATTGTCGTTATGGCAGGCGGTGCCTCGAGCAGCAAACCAAAATCCAGTCGAGTATCGTACAAAAAATATCAACTTCTCAGGGTGTTGCCGTCTAACGAGGACGACGTACTCGACGTGGAAGCGTTGTCCGAAGAGCCGGGAGTGCAAGTGTGGATGCCAATACGGTTGAACAAAACGGCGGATATCCTATTGCCTCCCAGTGTCGCTAGAGACGTCAAACGGTTTCTGACCCAACGGGAGATCGACTTCGTCATACTCAGTTCCGATCTGGAAGTAAGCATAATATATACATTCCAATAATTGTTATTTATTGAGTAAAAAAAAAAAAAAACTAATTCGTTAAAAACGATGATGACTAACACGGTTGAACGTACGGTTTTATTATTGCCCGCAGAGAAGTATCAGCAAACAAAATCCTAGATCGCCGTCTCCTATTCAAAAGTCAGAATTAAAAGCGACCAAAGGTCATTTAATGACGTGGAACAGATATCACCGTTACCAAGGTAGTGTAATCACAGTTATCAAGTTGTTTGACTTAACTAAATTCATAGACGACTTATTATTCTTGAACTATATTGCATTGTTTATTTTTTCCAATCAAACCAAATCACCTATATTAATGGTACAGTTTATGCAGTTTAAAAGACATATAAATACAAATGTATAAAAGCGATAATAATTTATTTATCTTTTGTAAAATAATGTCGACAAAACAAAAACCATCACAGTTCATATTTTCTTCTAAATGCCTGTAAAAAATGTAGCCTCTTAACTGTTTAACAGTTATTGTAAGCCCGGAAACAATTTTCATAAAATATATTAATAGATGAATAGCTTATAACTTCTTAATAATAATGGAATATTATATTTTATTTTATTTATTATGGGAAATAAATTATTATTAAAAAATTAATTAATCACGTGCATTTCAAATACTATAGTTGTGGTTAAAATAACATAATAATTATTATGACGTATGATAAATCTCACAAATGTTTATTTAAACATTTTTTTTTTTTAGAGATTCTTGACTACTTGATGTATCTGTCAGAAAATTATCCTCATCTGGTGGAATTGTTACCGATCGGGAAAACCATAGAAGGTCGGCCATTAAAAGTAGTTAAAATTTCAAGCGGACAAACTAGAGAAAACGTCGTCAAACCGGCCATCTGGATTGATGCAGGTAAAAATACATAAAAAAAAAATGTAACAATTTTCTAATTTGCTAACAACACTATAAACCTATATTTTTTTGATCAAATAATTAATAATAACACTAATTTACCCCTTTCAAAGTAGCATTTTTAAATAATTTGATAGATAGTTTTGAGGGTTAATTCATCAAAGTATTCGACAATTTTTTCTCGAAAGGGGTAAATTAGTGTTATTTATTATTAATTATTTGATAAAAAAAAATATATGGCTTGTTTCTTTTTTTCTAATAATATATAAAACATATATTAAAAATTAATATTTATATATTTTATTAAAAGTTTAAAACCTAAAAAAAAACAGCGTTTTATGTAAAAAAAAAAAAAAAACTAATGCTCGCACCATGCGGGGAATCACATGCACCCTCTGAAAAATAATATGAACTTATAATTTATGAAAATGTATTGACAAATTTTATATCGAATGACCCTTTTTTTTAGTCGTATGTAATTGCTCACCACTGAAATTTTACCTATGGGCGCCCATGCTCGCAATCCCTAAAAATTTATTTAAAACTCTGAACAAATCACGGTAAATCTAAATAACAAGAATATTTCCGAGAAGGAAATGAAAATAATTTTTTTTTTAATTATTAATCCATCCTAGTTAACATAATTTTGAACTCGAAACGTTGATAAAAATAGATTACAACATTTTTATCCACATAAAAACTCGATAATTTCAAATAACTCAAAAAACGCCAAATTAATATGTTAAAAATTGTATCAAGTCTATAAAATGCTAATATAAACTGTATGTTTAACTCTTGTTGAATTTCCGTTTCATATAGAGCAGACACGAAAACAGATTTATAAGTATTCATTTTTTTTTTTTTTTACATTTATACTATGATGATGATGATATTGACTGATTACCAAATACCCGAACAGCGTGGAATTTCTAACCCATACACATTTTCCGTAATAATATTAACGATGTTTTCGCATAGTAAACTTGCAAGCGGTTTTTTTGATCATTATTTATTTTATCACAAATGGAAAATATTCGTTTTAGACCGTACGCTAAATATAACTAAAAACCTGTACAAGAGTGTCACAAATCGGTGTAAATTTCGAACTACGAATATTCACCTTGTACCAACCAACCATCCGTTTTAACACGATAAAAATCGTTGTATTATCCATTATGCGTACCTGTATTATTGTTTATCGTGGGATTACGGATATGGTTTTCTATACACTTGTCGACTTTTTCGTCTGTTTTGTTTATCTACTAAACCGTCAAAAGCGAAAAAATCTAAGACCCTATACGCCCTTCGAAAAAGAGGCGACCTGATAGTTGGGCCCGGCGCCACGGTTTACAGAAATCAAAAAGTACACGTCGTAATACTAATTGTAATAAAACCGATTGTCGAACTTTCATCAATACGCTCAGAATCTAAATCATACATTGGCAGATTCTAATATTATTTTCTGATTTATATATAATAATAACCAGGGTTTGGGACTTATAGCTCTTTAAAACATAATAATGAGCGCTAAAATATACACTAAAAAAAAAAAAAAAATACGCATTTAAAATATGTATTAATTAATAATTATTATTCAAGTAGTAGGTATTAGAATTACATTAATAATTTAAAATTTAAACATTTTTACTTTGAATTTTGAAAAAATCTGTATTATATCTAGAAATTAGTATCTTCCTTAGTTACTTTGTACCTACACGAAAATTATAACGAGCTACGAGTTGTAGATAACAAAAAACATATAACCGCATTAATATTTTTATTCTCTCGAATAAGTGCTTCTTTTAATTTCACTGAACAATTAAAATGTGTATAGTTCTTGTTTAAAACTTAAAGAATATGTCAAATAAATACGCAACGAATAAAAACAGCACAAAAGCTGAAAAATAAGCGCTCTACTGCAAAACCATTATGAAATACGTAAAAATATGCACATTCAAATTTACCGATTTGATAATATATCACGGTTACCAGAAATGAATTTATTTCGCACGCTGCTATCTATATTTTACAATAAATTGCGAATGCTATTAGACCGCCCCCTCCGATAATAACCAACCGATACTATTCTTTCTACATGGTTTTTTTTTTTTTATGTAATACACAGGAGTTCACGCTAGAGAATGGATATCGCCGGCGGTGGCGTTGTACATTCTGAGACAACTGGTGGAAAACAAATCGTACAGGGCGCTAGTTTCGCAGGTCGATTGGTATATCCTGCCGGTGGTAAACGCCGACGGTTACGAGTACACCCATACCACGGACCGGCTGTGGAGGAAATCCAGGAGGATGCCCGTCGAATCGGGAAGGTAAATCGGATCGTGTAAAAAAAAAAAAAAAAAAGAAAAAAAGACCCGACCTAACCTCGAATAAAACACTAACTGTTTATTGTTGCGATACGGCGTTATTCAGAACCCTGTGGGGCGGTATGTCGTACGGCTGCGAGGGTGTCGATTTGAACAGAAATTGGGATTGGCATTGGGGCACCGTCGGCGCCAGCCAAGACCCGTGCGACGACACGTTCGCCGGATCGCACGCTTTTTCCGAACCCGAAACGAGAGCAGTGTCGGATTTTTTATTGGACCACAGGGACAGAATAGACGTGAGTAATATTGCGATATCATAAAATACAATAACGGCATGGAATCGTTATTGAGTTAACGGGAAATATTTGTATTTTCTTTTCGACTTCACGCGTACCAACAAACAAGTTATTTATCGATTTGGGGGGAAATCTTGAAATTATTCCGTTTTCCGAATTCGAACGACTAATTATTTTTTTATTTATTTTTTTTACCGCGATAGTGATATTATTTTAGTTTCTTATTTTACCGGACTGATTAGTAATGTACGAATTTCAGGTATATTTGACTTTACATTCTTACTCGCAAATGTGGTTGGTGCCGTGGAGCCACACGAAAAAACGCGCCGACGATTACGACGACATGATGTACATGGCGAGGCAGGCAACGGAAGCGATTCACAGAGTACACGGATCCCAATACGAACTCGGCACCTCTCCGTCATTGCTTTACGCCACTTCAGGTAGTCGACTTATAATTATATTTATGCGAAACGCCGAACGTTTACATTAGAACAACAAATGGAATAGACGGGAAAAAAATTTTTAAAAAAAAAACCAATAAACATACACAACGCTGACGGATTTTGTTTTAATCCGGTAAGAAATTATCGTATAAAAACCGGGCTGTTTTCACCGAATAATAATGTATGCGTTTTTTAGACGTAGTACTGGGTGGGCCGTGGTTACTTCCTTATTTTGAAAAATCATAACACAAAAAGTATTGGCAATATTGATTTAATTTGGTTTTAAATACTACATCTCGAAGGTGGCCACCGTTCTCGTCAATGCACTCGAGATAGTCGGAATTTGAAATTTCTGTCCACTTTTTCCAGCATAGGTGCATTGCACCACACCAAACCGTCACACGTTCTGTATGCAGAGACTGCTCATGAAGTTCTCTCGGGTTAGTGAGGCTCCAATATCGCGTGTTTTGTTTGTTCACACATCCCGAAATATGGAAATGTGCCTCGTCACTAAAGAAAACAAGGGCGAAAAAAACTGAAGAAAAAAACCTTCACATGCATTATTTCGCGCAACATAATTGCGTGGATTGAGTTGTTGCACCACTGCCAATTTGTATGGGTGAAAATTAAGTTCCTCGCGAAGAAATCGTCTCATTGTGCGACTATAGACAGCCGAATGTTTGTGTGCAGATCGACTAGGGGATTCGGCAAAATCGCCGCCCTTGCCCATTCGACGTTTTCCGGCGTCCTGGCGGTTCTGGAAGGTCCATTATGTTTCTTCTGCACACTTGCCGGTATCCCTGAACGTGTCCACCCACAAACAAATCGATTTCCGATCGGGCACACGACCTGTCGGGTGCGATATTGAAATGGTTTCTAACTGAACTAGTTTCAACAAAAACGTTAAATAACGTGCTTTCGAACAAGCCATAAATCAACGCTCTACTATTAATAGCCGCTCAATTGCGAGAGTTTCAGATAAGGAAGTAACCACGCCCCACGCTGTATAATAATTTCCAGAATTTTTTTTCAATTTGATAACTATTTGAAATTTTCGAATGTTATCGTTTCGATTTATGTTAACGGACGTAAATCATCGGCCTCGTATAATTTACTCGACAATTTAATTACGAAATTCATCACAAACGGCCCAGGTTCTTAGGTCTTTACTGGTTTATTTTTAATTATTATTTTTATTATTATTATTATAAATATACGAGTTTTAAAATGAAACCCAACTCATCAATACTCAGCAGTACCGTCGTCTCTTTTATTTCGTTTCCAGGAGGATCCGACGATTGGGCCAAAGGGAAAGCCGGAATAAAATACAGCTACACGATCGAACTTCCGGACAGAGGAATATACGGGTTTCTGTTGCCGGCCGATAAAATCGTGCCAACGGGGAAGGAATTATTCACGGGTGTCAAATCCATAGTCAAATCGATAGTGAAAATCAACAGTGCGATGACGAACAAGACCAACGATATTTCAATTGAATGAAATGCCTATTATAATATTATATATATATATATTTTTATTTTACGCATCTTTTGTGTCGACGTGAAACCGCGAACATGCGGAGACGACTTTCGATTGTGATTGTATTAAATTAGTGTTAAAAACAATTTCGATTGCGTGTAATGTCCTGTATGTGTGTGTAAAATTATAGATAAATTATTAAAAAAAAAAATTGTATATTACCAACGTCGTTTATTGATTTGTTTTGTGTCGGTCGGCGATCTGGTTAAAAGTTTTTAAAAAACACCACCTCTTCGTGATTGATCGTTAAAAATATTTCTTGTAGAATAAAATAAACGCGTTTTCTTTTAATTGGCCGTTCAGATAAGTAGGGACATAAAAACTCATACTATACGATATATACGTAGTTCCGCATTTGAAACCCTTCGACTTGCTGCTGATCATTAAAACCATAGGCAAACTGGCGCGACAGGACGTACGCGGGTAGTATCTTCGCTAGTGTATATTGGAAATTGGTTTAACGCCAACAAATTTACCGTGCATAGCAGCACAACACGACCCCCCACTCACAGTTAGATATCATAAATTTGTAACTCTCTTCTAATGGACTTTATCCGTAGTAATTGATCTGATCATTATCGTAAAAGTACGGGAAAGGAATTTATGGTACCCGACTATGGGAGGGTCTGAGCAAAATTTTAACTTGACGTTAAAACCGCTCAGCTATCACCAAATCCTTGATCCGATTATCGGAAGGGTGGGTGGTTACTCTTAATTTGTAGTACCTGTAAGGTACCTAAGCCCTATATATATATATATATATATATATATATATATATATATATATATATATATATATACTAATGAAAATCCCACCCGTGTACGTTAAACAACAACCTAGTCAACTCGAGATTTAATTTTAAAGAATATTCAATATATGCAATTTTCGAATTGGTTTCATTTTAAAGAATTTTAATAAATGGCCGTAATTCGGTTGTTGTTTAACGTACGCGGGTGGGAGATCTTCCGTATTTTTACGGCGATGATCATATAAACTACTACGGACAAACTCTATAGGAAGGGATTTCATGATATGTTTGATGTTTTTAAAGGGTTTTGAACTGTTTAAATGAGAAGACAAAGTTGTAGTTCTAAAACAAATTGATTTTAAACCGTTTTTACGCAATCGTAAAAAATACGTTTAAATATTTAACATTCAAGTAATTTAAACGCTACCTACATTCAATGTTTAAAATTACAAATATTTATTGAAATATTAAATATGATGATTGATTATTATAGATTCTTTCTGTATCTGTCTACTTATATTTTTTCATCTGTAATCGCACATATTGGTGTTTTACAATAAAACATGGTTATGGTTATCGTTTTTTAACAAATTGTGAACATAAATTAATACAACATATACATTGTATATCTTGGAAAACAATTTTTGACTCATATTTTGGCAAAAGAAATATTTATGTTATATTTACTATGTACTATACATATTACCTATAGGTATTTATTATAGTTCTACAGATTATTTATTAAAAATAATTGCCATTCAATTTCTAGTATAACACATTAATCTGTATAAATAAATTATCAATTTGCACACAGTATTTACAGTAAATTAAAATGTTTGGAAAACAGAGGGAAAGGTAGGAACGTAACAAAAAAACTGTTTTTATTGCGTAGAATAATTTTGTTTATTTATAGTGTGTTGTCATCTTAGTTTTTTTGATCAATAATATTGTATTACATATTTAATATTTTCAAATTGATATGATTATATATTTTTCTAAAATCTAGTCTTATGTAATACTTGTTACTTGTAAGAAATTTGTATATAATAAGAAATATTTGAAAAACAAATTACTTTTAATTTACATTTATTGATTACATAAAATATTATTTTTTATAATTAATAATTGCATTTAAATAGCAATCTAGACAGTACTGAACTAATACACACAAATATAATTTATATAAGCACAATCTAAACGTAGTTAACAAACGTTATTTTAATAATTTAAATCAATATTTAAGTATTTATATCAATGATACAAATATGTACTATCTACTTAACACTTGATGACTAGAGTGTTATGACTAATGGATAAATATTAATAAAGTAATTTTTGTTTTAATTTAAATGTATAGATGTAGTCATTATTATTATTATTAACTAGTTGTCAAAATCTCCGGACCAACAAAAAAAACACAGTTGCGGTAAACACATTTAAATTATTAATTAATGTGATATTTGTCTAAGCTAGTAACGTGTCTGCCTCTAATCCTTCTTCCACGGTTATGTACATACCTTCTTCTTCGTAAGCACTATCGTGTTTAGCAAGTATACGTAAGAGTGGTCTCAATTTTAACCACCATTGAGTCTTTGCTATACGTTGTCTATAAATTAAGAAAAAATGAAATTGTATTTTTTAATTATATTAAATTCTTAGAGCAATTTATTTTTATTCAACAAAGAATGAATTCAAGACAAGTAAAAAATCAAATTGTATATTGTTTAATATGTGTACATAATATAATGCACTATATTTGTTAGCAATTTATTTTTACCCGTGGTAAAATAAAAAATTTACTTTTCAAAAATATATGGTCAAGGAGCTATAGAAAATTTATGAACAACTTTTACTGTTTAAAAATAGTTTTCCAAGAGAAAAAATTCAGTTATAAAACACTAATAGTTTCTCAATTTGCTCAAAATTTAAACAATTTCCTAGACAATTAGGATAAATGGTTAGCAACTAGCTCACACGCCAACAAATCCTCTGTGATTTTAAAATGTGAAATATAAATATTTGTACTAGTACAATATTATCAAAAAATTATTTATATATAATGACTGTTAAAAATAATATTTTACTCACTCGAAATTGGTAACAGGCACCAAATCAGTTAAGGGTGTGAAACGATATTGTCGTCTTATAACACCCATCATCGCAGCTGTATCTGGATTATCTGTATAAATAGTTCCGTCTGGTTTAGTAGATTCTCTTAATTTTTCTACCAGCCATTCAACACATTTAGCTGCTTGCTTGGTACCCATATTACGATCAAACGGAGTGGGAGAGCCACCTTGTTGCATATGACCTGAAACAGAAATATATTTATAATAATGAACAATTTGTTTGAAAACAATAACAGTTAAATTAAATGTACTATTATTATCTATGCAAGATACCTAAAACATTCATTCTAGTGCTGAACAATCCTTTTCCTTCTTCGGTGTACAGTCTAAATATAAAATCTGTGTTATAGTTCTCACTGCATTTTTCATTCCTAAAAATAATAATTGTGTTAAATAGTTATAAACAATTTGTTTTTGTTTTATTTTATAAAACTAACCTCAATATTAAACCACGTTGAACACCTTCAGCCATTTTCGAAGCCATATGGTACACATCATTTTGCAAATCTTTAATGGTAAACTTCTCTTCGTAAATATAAGCTGCATCAGCACCACCAGCCAGACCGGCAACAGTAGCTAAATAGCCGCAATATCCCCCCATGGTTTCAATAACAAATACACGTCGCTTAGTACCTTGAGCAGACTGTCTAATTCTATCACATATCTGAAAATAAAATAAACATTCAATTTATCGAATTTGATGGTGCTTCCTACAAAGTGAAGTTAATGCTATATGCTGATAAATGATGATATTAAGAATAAAATCTGCTGAAGACTATACTATATTACAAAACAAACTTAACAAGATTTGTCTCTAGCTTTCTCTAAATCTTAAATGTCACATTATAATAACTTCCTCTGGATCTTGTAATCCTAACCCTTACCTTTTCAATGGTTTACAACTTTAAAGAGTAATTTCGATTAAAGACCTTGGTATTATTTTTTTATTTTAGTTAAGTGTTATTATTGATTATTGAATCACAAACCTCTGTGATTTCATTTAGTGCAGTATCACAACCCAATGAAAATTCTGTACCAGGTACATTATTACTAATAGTCGACGGTATTATGACCATTGGTATACAAAATTCTGGGAACTTGCTACGGTTTTGAACCAACTGTACACCAGCTTGGTATGCCTAAAACAATTAAAATATGAGTACAACAAAATATTGACATAAACATAAAATGTAACTAACCTCGAAACCTCCGATTATCAAAAGTGCTTGGATATTAAACTCTTTAAGCCTAGCAGCAATTTCAGGCATTCTTTTCTCGGGAAGTGTGCGTTTTGTGCCCAACATAGCACCTCCTTGACCAACCCAGCCAGTAACATCAGACCATTGCATTACTTGAATCTAAGCGACAAACATAGTATTACACTATGGCCAATATTGATTAAGAAACAATAATACACACATTTCCTGCGACTAAACCTTCCACACCATCATGTATACCATAAACCGTATCACCTCTATAGATACAATTTCTTACAAATGAACGTACAGCAGAATTCATACCACACGCAGGTGCTCCAATGTGCATTACTGCAAGGGTATATCCTTCCTGTAATTTTTTATCTTAAAGTTATAAATATGTAATAATTAAATAATTCTCTATAAACAAAAAAAACTAAAAATATAACTCTCTTTGTTGGAAGAGAGTTTGCAATATACTAAAACTTAAGCCAAACATTTGTATTATACACTCAAATAAATAATAATACACATTATTAAAACTACTACACATATTTTTTTTTATTAAATTATATTATAAAAACACAACCATTCTAAAATCATATTGAATATAGTATATGGATTTAATTGCAAATTCGTTTAAATTTTGAATCACGCATTATAAGCATTGTAAAGCTTTTACTGGATACCATAATTTGTTCACTAGTTATCTTACCTGACCCCAAAGCGTGTCTTGCTGTTATAAAAATAATAATTTTAGGTGATTTTTTTGTGCATAGTGTTTTATAGAAATATAGTTGGAATATAAATTTACTTACTCGATTTAAACTCTAAAGGAAAAATGCATGAAAAAATAATTTCAAACAACATTGCATAGATTAATAAGAATAATTACACAAATTTGTGTATGAAAATTATTATAACAAAAATATGTTTAACTTACCAGTCCACGTCCCATTTCATCAAACGCGGAACGGGGAGGCTTCAAGCGTGTCAGCATTTTGTAAGTTTCCAAGTTTCTTGCAAAACTCCTATGAGTTTATAATAAAATATTATTAACCATTAACTCTGGAAACTAGATTCAGGTCTTAAACATTATATTTTCCAAGCTTAAGACCATCAGTTAAGACCATTGATCAACAATTTTACACAAATTCATCTAGTTAGCATATTAGATTAGATTTTAGTTTCTAGTGGTATGTGTATTATATGCTAACCAAAGAGTTGTAAAATACTATTTATAAATAATAATATTTGTATTTTATTATTAATTACAGATATTTTGATTAACTCATGTGTGTGTTTTCATGCTATTTTTTATCTAGATTCTTGGCAATAATTAATAATTATTATCTAGTAAACACAACCCACAGTTTAATATAAAGTATACTGAATATTAAAATAAAATTATAAGATAACTCAAAGATCCATAATAATATGATTATATGTCAAATAAATTATAGTTTTAAATGGTCAAAATTTAATTTAATAATGAATAAACAAATTTTATTTTTGTTGTTTGTTTACCTTCCTCTGAGTTGAACAGCTAATTCCCATTGTTTGTCAGCCATTGCTTTTGCTACGGCTTTGGTTTTTTCTACACATACCATTAACGGCAAACGCACCGCTTGATTGCCGTCTAAAGATACAACACAAGCTTCGGTTTCTGGAGTGGCTTCCATTAATGCCATCACAGCTTCAGCACCCATTCTGCATCCCTGGGAAATATGTTAAATTATGATTGTGATAGATTAACTACGTGACTACATGAGTAATACAAAACTCTATATTGAATACAAACAATATAACGACATTTATAATAGTTATTTACCAGAACTCTGTCGAATGCTGATGGAGCGCCTCCTCTCTGGACGTGACCCAATACTGTAATCCGTGTATCTTGTTTAAGTTTGTCGACAACCACTTCTTTCACCATCTCAGCCGTAATTGGTTGACCATTTCGGTCAATGGCACCTTCAGATACTATGATAATATTTAACCGCTGACCTGCCGTACGTTCCTAAAATTATTATATTATGAATACATAAATCGCCATGATAATTAATTGAAATTTGCGTTATCCCAAAAGCTCAAGTTGAAAAAAAAAAAGTCTCATTCACCGTGTGTAATCAATAAACAGCCATTATTTCATTTAAGAACATTTAATAATTTTGAATGATGTTTAAAAAAGTAAAATAACTAAGTACAAATTACAAAGCTCAAGTGTTGACAAAAATGTCTAATATAATCTTTATCTACTACATTAATAATTAATTAAGGATATTGATTGATATGGATATCTAAGCGAATAATCTTTTCAAGCGATACGAAAATATAATAGATATTTCTTTTGGTCATTACAAAACACAAATTAAAATAATAAAGAAAAAAACATAAATATGGTAAAAAATGTTTAGTATGACTAAAAAGTCCTTATAGTGTTCAGGCACCATGTACAATAGTGCCAAAAAATATCAATTGGTTCAACATTTAGAATAAATTACAGAAAACTGATAAATAATTAAAACATAAAAAATTTACTTGACATAAATCATTGTTAAAAATTGTATGATTATTATAGTGTTATTATTTATTACACTTAACAAAAAATGTATTGTAAATTAATTATTACTATAGTAAGCCAATGATTAATAACTGTGTTAATTGGAATGTTGATCATCAGTACTGCCTTAAGACACGAGCAAACTAAAATATTTCAAGAAATAAATTTAATATACTCATATGTGAATGAAAATTAAAAAAATTGAATAAATTATATTTATTGAGAAATAAATATAATTTCTAATTACACATGACATTAAGCCACAGAAATATTTAGACCATTTCATTCTCATGACCAAAGGCGGATCTGATTAATTCTGATTATTGTGCTGTTTTAAATGTCTCTACATTAGTAAAGTTAATTTAAGTATAAATACTAGCAGTGAGTTTCAACAGAAATCGATATTTAACCAAATATTTTAAGAGAAAAATAACAATAATATCTCTAGAATATAAAGTGTTTTAAAAAAATAGGGTTTTCAACCGACACACCAGCTAATTTCATTATTGGCTCATGGTTTTCTATTATAAATACCAGATATAATATTGGTAGCAATCAGAATATCGGAAAAAAGTCACATTGTCTCACCACTAATAAATATATTAACAATAATATTTTTAGAAATGATAAGATTAAACAAAAATTAGTAAGCAAAAATACTCCCAGTTAGTTAAACAATATTTACTTAAGATTAATATATACATAGTCTCTTAAAATTATAGTTAGTCCTTCATTTATAATCTATAATTAATTAATATTGAATTGACTATTGAAAATATGCTACCTACTCAATCCCAGTTACTTATAAAAACAATTACTACATACAACTTAATATTTATCTTTTGTTAAAATTTTAAGTTAAAGTAGTAATATTATTAAATACTAAAGACAGAAATAGAATATAAATCACAGGTGTAGACACATTTACTAGAGAGAAAACTAATAATTAATAACCTAAACTAAATTAAAAAAAAAAAAAAAAAAAAAAAAAAAAAAAAAGGAATTTAAAATTTAAATAAATTAAAGATAATATTTATAAACTATACTATAAAGCATTTGTATTAAAATGAAAATTCACTTATTCATTTGTTCCTATTGTTTTAAGGTGCTTCGAGGCAGTGTATAATTTAGTCAATTTACACTTAAAGCCTGGAAATATGTAGGAAGTGTTTAAGGGGTTTGTAAAATGGATTATGATTCAATAGGACCTTTACTAGGATATGTTGGAAATAGAAATTTAATTGTTTTACTGGAAAACTTTGATTGCATTTTGACAAAAAATTGATATTTTCTAAAAGTGGATTTAAAATATTTTGCCTTTTTCTTAATTTATTCACAGATAATATTAGATAAAACAAATAAGAATACAAAATTACCAAAGAATTATGGTTTTAAAATTCTAACTAAGTAAAAAATGTAATGAAATTTTAATTTCTATGAGTCTTCAAAATTTTAACTTGATTATGATTATAGCTTAAAATTCAAATAATAAAAATAATTCAGTTAAAAATAAAATTATTTAAATAACCTTCTCTACCAATTCTTCAAGTATTTTTTAAATTAATATATTTAAAAATAATTTAACTCAATTAACAAATGTCTTATCTAAAGATGTGTCTTAAGTTCATTTAGCCAAATTATAAATTTATTATATTTTAACTATAATAATTTATAAAAAAATTAATTTTTACCAAAATCGTAACTACACATTTAATCTGCAGTATAACAGAAAAATTAATAATATGATGTACATAAGGATAACACATTGACAGACTAATACATTCATGCATTGTATTTTAATGCTGTAAAACAGAAGTCTTGCCTGTTGCAATTTTTTACACATTTTCGACGCCCAATCTTGATGAGGTGGCCATTCCGGGATGAACACAAAATCGGCTTCTGACGCCAATGCCGTAACCAAAGCTAAATACCTGCACATTCGTTTAATATAGCATACTACCACCATATACTAAACATCCAACTAGTATTCAAAATAATATGATAAAACATTATACATACAATATTATGTACATTATATACATAAACTAACACACTTTAAACATATAACATAGGTGCATTAATATTTTATATATAATAATGATGTATTAAATAAATGTAAAATATTGATTATAGGTATTATAGTTATAAAGTTTTGCATCTACACTTCACCTAACGCGACATATTATAGCTAGAAACAAATCTATCCCATTTCCACTATATGATAAATTCATAATATACGGTGAACATCCTATGACCTTATCTATGTTCAGGCATGAAAAAAAAAAAATAGTTAAGCACTAGAGTTAAGGAAGACAGAAAAAAAAAAACACGAAAACAATCATGCTTTAGTAGAATAATGTGCGAGCAGTGTTGTTAATATGTGTATTTATATATGGTAAAGACGTATTTGAGAAGTTAAGATTGGGGTAACGGTTTTATAGGTTTTTTTTTCTCTAAAATATTGTCCTTGCCTGCTCTAATTTGGTGCAAAGTTTGGTCGGCCAATCATGTGGTGGAGGCATCTCTGGTATAAACACGTAGTCAGCTTCACTAGTGAGGGCTGTGACAAGTGCAAGGTACCTTTATATGCAACAGCGGCGTTATTAAACTTGAAACAAGAACACTTCAATCACTTTTATTTTGTTATAAAAATTAAGAAATATTCCAAGTTGAAATACGATTGGGGTTGTTACGTAATTTTTATCTTGCAGCTTTACCAAACGAAAAAATGTAAAATCAAAGCTAAGTCAATTATATTATGCTTAAAAATATGAAGTAAATATTTCTACTGATTATTACTGGATTATATATTGCAATATACATATATATATATACATTTTTTTTTTTTTTTAAAGTAGTATACATTTTACAAAATACGTTCTGATAATTGAATGTGCACATATTTAAAATGATATACAATTTCCAGAATTATTAAATTTTAATTATTCTATTGATTTTAGTAATATATATTAACTTTAATCATATAAAACTTCTCAAAATAACATATTCAATAATAAATTTGCACTGTATCAAATTACTTTTTTTTTTCACTAACTAAGCAGAAAAATATCAAAACAACAGATAGTATAATAATTGACTTAGCTATAATTCAATTTCCCTACACATTGGTAATAAATTTAACTCTACCAGTGATTTAACTCTACTTTAGGTGATTCTATGACTATTCAAGTTTCTTATCATAACAATATAACACGATAGTTAAAATTCAATAAAGCAGAATACAAATAATATACAATCACTCTATCCATATTTAAATGTCAAAATAATGTTTACATATAAAATATAATTTAATACAAAGTGCAATATAAATACATATTCAACTTGCAAAGTATTTTATTAAACTCATATTTAGTTGAAGAATATTATGTAATGTTCAATATCAAACATTTATTATTATTTTCTTTTTTTTTTTGTTAAAATGGCAATTCTTTTGAATTTTGAATAAAAATTGAATTTACTTATTTTATTTATACTTTACAGTAAGGAGTTCAAACAAGGCCCAATTAGTTAATAACTAATTTATAAGCATAATTACATATTACTTTAAATGGTGTAATAGCGAAATATTAATTAATACAAGTTTAATTTTAAACAAGCACGATTAAATAATTCATAAGACCATTATATTATAATATCTACTAAAATTAAACCCCTTAATCAACTTAACCGTAAACTTATAACCTTATAAATCTTTAACTATGAAATTACAATAATTTGTACAACAAACTAAAATGGTAACAATAAAATTAAAGTTACTACTTTTTCAATCATTGGGACAGATAATATCAATCTTATTTTTTTTATTTTTTAAAAAATAATTATAAAGTTCCACGCAAAAATTAAATTAAGTTTTTGTTCCATGTATACAAAATGAAATTGAATTTAGGTCTACAATTAATTGAAAAAGTGACAATGACAATCGTGCATATAGCATATAAAAAATATAGGTTAACTTGTTAAAATAAGGCTTGAACTAGTTCACAGTACAACACAAACATAAAATTATAAAATACTAAGCGTACAATACTCATATTTTATTATTTATCATAATGATAATATTTACATTTGAAGTATACAGATAATATGATTCAATTTTTTTCAATTGATTTACTAATCATTTATTTTTTCAAAATCTTACCATTATTTCCTTTATATAAAGAAATCTTATCATTTTAAAAATCAGCTCATTATTTTTACCTCAGATTTTAGATGGAAAAATATTGTTTTTAATTATATATTATAATTGAGACAAAAGCTAGGAAGGTTCAGAGTTTTCAAGATATAAAGAAGTATAGAAAAATGTCATACTAACCAGAAAGAGTATACAACTTTTTTGCCTTAAGATGAAAATGTAGAGTGTAGTATTTATTATTTGCAATGTTCATAATCATATTTTTATCTTTGTTGGTCAAATATTGTCTGCTCTATAGACATTATAAATGTCATACTTTCCATACAGGTGCAACAAAAACAATTTTATTCAATAATTGCATTAATTTATTGCAATTATGTTCAAATTATATAGGATTATATAAATCATATACCATATTTACATTTGTTTCGCTTTTAGAAAATTTAATACTACATTGGACTCCTAGTGAATCCTAGTGAAATAAATAATTTATTAGTTTTACAAATATGTATTTTTATTTTTTTAAATTATTATCTAGGAATAAAATTCTGACATAAAATGCTACTCATGTGGCAATACAAATTTTGTACATAATTCTATCGACCCATTTATGGTAATATCTGGTCACAGTTAAGTTGATACATATGAACATGCACATACTTTTTCAATTAATAGTTATTATTGTATTGATAAATGGTAGCCTTAGCCTAATAAACTTTTTATAGTTTATGCTTTCAAACATGTTAAAGCAGGTTCTCGAATTTCTTAATAAGTTTGAAGTTATTGAAAGTCTCAAGCCTTAAAAACCTCAAAATTTAACACATAATAAAGATGTCCCTTACCAAATTATTTTTTTTTAGTATATAGCGACTAAATGTTTAAAGAATTATATTGTATTTATATAAATGTATAACCATCAGGACAAAAAAGTAATTTGTATCACCCACGATTATTAATTTGTAGGTATAGAAATAATAAATTAAACCATATGTGCAATTTATTTGACTTAATATTATTCTTTTACAATAAAATGCACTTTTACATTTCTTTATAATACTAAATAAATAAATTGCATACAAAAACTATTATATCATTGGGACTTTATCAAAATTAAATTAAAATAAGAACTTCAAGTATTCAAACTTAAGATAAGTATTTAAGCAATCAACTAGACAGTATAATAGATGAGTAAATATTTGGTATATAAACCATAAAAGTCTGACAGCACACAATTTATAAGTAAGCCCTTATGAATAATCTCATATTTATTATATACATTACACCAATATAAAAAATTATCATAATGACAATACCTAATAGTTATCCCGATAACAAAAAAATAAATATTGTATGTAAATAATACAATTTTTGTTCTGAATAATTTACCATTATTCATACAAATTAAAATTAAATTATTGTAGTTAAAAAAAATTTAAAAAATTGTATGTGTTTGTATATTGGATTATTTGGATTATCTAATCTTTCTGCCTTATATAATAAAATAAATTATTTGCATATGTGTATATATAGGTAGGCTCCGACAAGATATCGGAGCCAGTGTTTAGGTATTTCAATTTCTAAACGGATGGTTACGCTTGAATTTTGAATTTTTTTTTTATCAGTGAAACAAATAATGCAAATTGTATGGTCTTCACGGGCAATTTGTACCAAATTAATACACATATTATCACCGGGAAAAAATAATTGTGGGAGACACTAATCTAACCTAATTCCGTGTGGGTAGTAACAAAGGTACATGTTAAACTGAATTTTTGTTTTTATAACCATACCTAACTTGGACAACACTAATTAATAACAACTGTTTTTTCTAACAAATAAATGATTAAAAAAGAAAATTCAGCACACTAAAAGCAATTATATTTTGTTTTCAATGTAGTTTCTGATAAAACAATTAAAATAATAAAATTCCTTAACCTTTGTGTTAACTACAAAATCAAATTAAGGTCATAGAATCACCTGTTTTTTTTTTTTTTTTTTGGAGTTATTAGAATTTTCTTTGAAAATATAATATTTAATAATTCAAGTTAATAAACATACCCGCAATGGCGTCCCATTACTTCCATGATAAATGTTCTCTGATGTGAATAGGCTGTGGATACAATGGCATCAATTGCATCCATGATACGGTGCAATGCAGAATCAGTACCAATTGTCATGTCAGTGCCACAAAAATCATTATCAATAGAACCGACCAGCCCGACAATATTCAAATGTGCATATTTTTCCCGTTCTGCTTTATTAATCAGCGATGTCTGCATTAGCTCATCAAGGAGACTAGACCATTCTTGTCTAAATAGGTTAGCTCCTGTCAGAGAACCATCACCTCCAATAACCACCAAATTTGTAATACCGCGTTTCACCAGATTACAAGCAGCCTTCACACGTCCAGCACGCTCTTTGAAATCCATACACCGTGCTGAACCAATTACAGTACCACCCTAAAAATAAAACAATGCAATTAATAAAATTAATTCTTAATGCTTATTCAAAACATCTAACAATACAATAAATTTATTTTTTTTAAAAAATAATTTAAGCCTATATTTTGTAAAAACAAAATTATTTTGTGCAATGCATTCATTATAAAATGGATTTTTAGAAAAAATTGAAGCATGTAAACTTTTAGACTTTGAGTGTAGTAAATTTTGGATTTATTTTATACATGGAGGGGTCAATTATTTTATTAAATATAGGGAAAAACCGAGAATGTTTACTCAATAAATGTTTTGTGTTATTTTTTTGTTGTAATTCAGTTAAAAGTAATCGCAGAGACCTGCAATTTTCAAAAAAAATTCTAGCGTTTTTTGATTTACAGTTTATTATACTGGAACAAAATTACTAACAACGCTATAAAATAACAAATTACAGTTATAAAATGGATGTATCATCAGATGGGTTTCTCTTAATGGACTCTGATGACTTTTTTTTTTTTTATTTCCGTTATATTATCCTTAGTATAATCTTGTAGGACAGTACTAATGATCTTATTTGTTTAGTATGTAAAGATTGTTTCATAAGTCAGATGCTTAGACCAGTGTCTTTATATGTGAATTATTTTGTATTGTAAAAAATGAAAATAGTTATAAACAATGACTTTTGTTCTTTTATAATTTATAAAATTTTGCTCAAGATATAAGAAACATTTGTCAAATTATTATAATATACCCTGTATGGGCAGTCTAAATACTAATATAAACTGGGCTAGGGGTTATTTGAAGGTCAAACTGAATATAGCAGTTGATAATTGTATAAATATACGGTAAGGTCGGGTTGCATAATGACCAATCTGTACATTACTGGTCCTTATTCATTCTGTAATGTTTTAAGGGCTCTGTAAAATACATGCAGTGTTTCATAAAACAATTGTAAATTAATATTAACCATGATTACAGGATAACGAAAAAAAAAAATCACATTTATTTAATAAAACCAAATAATAAATTATATTTTTCTTATAATCATATTATTAACCAAATTGTAATAGTTACAGAAGCAAAATTAGACCTGAAATTTACAGGGCCAGTAGCCGATAATTTACAGAGACTGTAACAGTATTGAGTGTTTAAGATAACACCCAGTTTTCTTTACAGAGCCATTCACTGATTAACGGTTCTATAAGTTGTTACAGGACGTTTATGCAGCCCGCCCTGAGAATAATATATGACAAATTTTAAATTTATCAGAACATGTTTAACCAAACTTCTATTCGAATTGTATTCTGTTAGCATTGGTTTATCCTTATATGTATATGTATTAGATAAAATGATTTTATTTAAGACAATATTATTTTTAATAAATTCCTACATTACACTCTTTACATACGACTTTTGTGACAATCTACAACTCGCAAACTAATACAAATTCAAAACATGTAGTTGATTAAAACACACTGCATGATCAACAATAATATATACATATTTATAAGAACATATTTAATATTACTTATATAAGCATGCCTGTTAAAAGTAAATACCTACAAATTGTATAAAATACTCAACACACCTTATGTATTATGGATGATACAGAAGACCAGTTAGCTTCTACTATATTATCCCCGCCGTCAACCATACCTTGATAACCCTCTTTAATGAAAAACACCTTGCAGCCAAGGTATATGGCCATGCGAACGACAGCTCGAACAGCGGCATTCATACCTTTAAAAAATATTAGTATAAATCATTTTCAAGATAATCAATGTGTCACCAAATCAGGTTTTAAACGCATTAATTAATTTACCAAGATTAATTTTTAAATAGAAATAATGGATTAAACATTCAAGATTTTAATAAAATTAAATATATAAATATAGATTTCTCAAAAGTAAATAAATGAAAACATGACTAATTAAAACACGACTAGGTACATTATATATATTCTTAATTTTAAAAATTAAATTTAAGTATTGATATAATGTTTAAAGTTAAAATAATTTAGTATTTTAAAATTGTTCATAATACGCATCCAACTCAATATTTACTATTATTAAAAGTATATAATAATTATAATCAATAAATATTATAGACACTACTTGCTTGAATATTTTACCATTGTTATGAATCTAAATATATCTATACACATTATTATCCACGAGAACTATAACGAATATAACACAATGTATTGAGTAATGTTTCCAACAATATTGTTGAGGGTATACGTATACCAGTATAATTTTAAGAATTTCATTGAAAAAGTTTAAAAGTGTAGAACGCTAAACCAAAAAAAAAAAAAGAAAGTCTCTTCCATATACCATTATCTACGTAAATTAAGTTCTAGGATATGTATTTGGTATAATAAGGGAGGAGTGTTAACGATATAAAACAAACATTTGTACTTTTATTTTCTTTTTTTTCTTCAAAAAATAAATATTTAACTTGATATTTCTACACGTTCTAAACCTAACCATATGGTATTCTCAATAGTTTCAATAAAAATAGGCCTAGTTCACAACATTATAATTATTATCTGTAATTATATAATATATTTATAGACTTGAGTATTTTAGTATAACTGTTAATAGTTTAGTATAATAACGTCGTCAAGATAACACTGACGAACATCAAAATGTAGTTTTTGTGGGTGGAAAAAATTTTCCATAACCAAAAATATATATTATTCAGTTTCCCATAAAGACATGAAACTACAAAAACAATAACTATTTTGTTTTTTGTTTTTGAAAATTCATTGGAACTTGAGAAGTATACATAATATACCCATGATTTAAAAAAAAATCTTAAGAGCATACCCTACGAGAACACCGCTGAATGTATAACAATACATTGATATATTATTATTATTAAAATATATGATCAACTTATATTATAAAATAAATTAACAGAAAATAAATATATATTCATTGTTAGGCGTGTTGTTGTTTTTTTTTTTTTGAAAATAATGAGATAATTTTTTTTTCACATAACTGTTAATATTCTAAGATTATCAAATTAATCACATCAATAAAAACTGTAAATATTAGTGTCACTCATTGTGATTTTAATCAATAGGCATAACAATATACAATACTGAGTACCAGTGGAGTTCAAAGTTTAATAGTAGGTATTTTTAACTATCTAACTAATATTATCTTGTTAATATTTTAAATGTATTTAAAATTAGAATAATAGTATTAGATTAAAAGTAAATTTGTTTTATATTTAATATTTTATAATAAGTATTTAGATATTATTCATTCATACTTTATAAACGTGTAATTAGATTAGATTTAAAAAAAAAAAAAAAACTACTTGAATTAGTTTTATAGGGAGATTTTATAATTCCAAAATAACAATTATTATGTAAATAACTGTTTTTACAGTTAAATAAAAAGGAGACAAAATATCATTAAAAAGAAATATGGTTCTAACTTATATTTCCAAGGTTGGAAATTAACCAAATTATACTAAATAAACTATTTCAATTTCAACAAATTAAATAATAATTAAGACGAATTTATCCTAAACTAGATTATATTGTGTATACTTGAATATTATAAACTATAAAATAAATACCTTGTGAATCACCGCCACTGGTGAAAACCGCCAGTCCTTTTCCTTTGTGCGAACCTCTTTCGATAAATCTCTTTTGGTCTTCCTCCATAATTATTTGTTCTTAACAAAATAATAATGCAAAATGTATAACACTAGAATTATTGTCGATAGAAAATAATAAACGGTAGGTACACTATACTTGCAAACAAATATACGGGCGAAGATCTAGTTTTATAAAGAAGTACTAATCCGACGATTGAATACAAGAATGATTTATTCTAATTGACCATGTTTTTTTTTTAAATTGATTCAACGACAAATGTATTAATAAATAACGTATTGTCAATCGTCTGCTGTCAATCGAGTAACGCGTCCGATTGCACACTTGATTTTTAAAGACGGTCCGCGGGCTACAAAATGACCTCTAAAGGTCACGGCACACGGTCAAAACGATGAAGGAAAAAAAAAAAAGAAGATAAGTTTTTCCCCGTGACGGGCGCGGTAGAAGGGACGCGGCGACGAACTCGGTCAGCGTTATAAGAACAGAGTCCGCGGAACAGTCTGCCGGACGTACCCGTTCGAAAAGCGATATCCGTAAACGCTATTTACCATGCGCGCGAATGCACGGCGACGCGACGTGAAATCAGTCGCTATCTAGTCGTCGCTATAAATTACCTGACGCGTAGATATACACAAACCGCAATCAAGCGCTGGTTATCAATTTTTTTGTAAACAAATGATAAACCGTTTTCTCGATAAATAAGTATATAGTACCTATCGACCCGTTCCCGACGCTATCCCGGCCGTATTCGGTAACAGTGTTATTTCGTATTTGTCCGACTTTCTCCCGGTCCGTTCTCTCGTGTCTCGGTTTTGGTCTCGACTAATTCTCGGCATTAGCGCGCGCACCACTCGACGATAGCCGGTTTCTGTAGAACTTATAGTGAGTACCTACTCCATTATTTTTTTTTTTTCCCCTTTACAGGTGCCCCTACACTTTATTTGTATAAAATTGAGATACCGTCCGACGACTGAATTTCACACGCTGTTCATTCTGCCGTACCTAACGTAGGTGTTCGCAATATGGAAAATATGCACGGAAATTGTTTGTCTATTTAAAGTATGAAATATCAGAGTCTTATTTTTATCGGCACGAACGTTTTGTACGCGTACCATATATACTTCTTCGGTATTATTGATTTCTGACGCCGTTTTTCGCCGCGACACGGGTGAATTGGGATACGCGTTCTTGTGACGTTGTTTTTCTGAGTTTAGGATTTCACGATAGGCAACTTGAATAAAGCCCGCTCTCGCGAGCAACTCATCACAGGAATTATTACAAATTGACTTAAACTTCAGAAGTTGATGTTACTGCAATTGTTTTACTTGATAACACCACTCTTATGAAGTTCTGTCAGACCATTATCTTGTGACACTATTCATAATTCGTCCACGAGGTATCTTTTTTTCTTTTATGCGATATTTTTTAAACAAACCGAAATCCTTATTTTTTCTTTTCTAAGTGTCCATCGAAGACTGAAGACCTCTGGTAATATCTCAATTCCGGCCTTATCGTATAACCGTGCCAGGGAAGTGAATTGTGTGCCACGCGGGTTTAGGCAAAAGCATAAAACATAAACTATGTTTACAGACAAATATTTATCAAAGTTAAATATTACAATTACTCATCTCTCTGGTAAAGTTGAATGTCCTGTTTTACTGTCGCTTGTCAATTTAAAAAGCCCTTTTTATACCAAGATCTGTTGTTCTTTTCAAACCACCGTTCCTCTACTGCATATTACTCTGCAATCATTAGGATAATATGTTCCACAAACAAAGATGCTTCATTGATAGCCAAGTCTCTGTAACCATTTCTACTTCATGAGTTTTTTTTACACTCATAAATAAATAAATAAATGTTTTTGAGCAAGTGAAAATTCTAAAACAGGATGGGGCCGATACATCCCCTATTCGGCATTGATGATAGTCTACATAATATGTATATGGCGGTTATAGTTTTACATTGAATGATAATTTTAAAATTCAATATGTGCGTGGTGTCAAAACTTAACATCAAAAATGATAAGATGGGTACTAACATTTTAAACTCTTTTAGGTCAAAATGATAAGATTGAATCCCACAAGATTGGAACTCAGAATCGAGGATCTGTCTGAATTCGCGGAAATTAAAAATAAGTTTGAAACTGAAAAAAAAGCTAAAGATGATCAGACAAGAAATATGTTAGGCATACATTCACCTAACGCTGTAAAGACCAAACAAGATGCCGTACAAGAAAGAATAGGGTTTGTTCCTAGGCCTAGACATTCATCGCAATGAAGAATTTTTTTTATTGTACATACATTTTTTTTTGTTTAATTTTAATGCCGTGTATTGTAATTATAAACTAGATATTTAGTGATCACAAAATCTAAATTATTTTGAAATTTAAAGTAAGGTGTTCTTAATTTTTTTTTATTATAAAATTACATATTTGTGTTTTTTTAATTAATTTTATTATAATGATTAAATACAATTAATACTATATTTTATTTTTTAGTATATAGTATAAATTCGGGATAATAAATAAGCAACTACTGGGTGACTTCTGAACTATTGTACTAAGTACACATAGTAACTGATAGACATTAGTTTTAGATACAGCAAATATTATAGACAAGTTTTGTTTGAAACTGAAAATACTAAAATATTTGAATGAATAAATTGCAATTGATTTAGACTGTTGGCCACAATATTATATTATAATTTATCATTATTTTAACTACATTTGATTTTCAACAAGATATAACTTACCATTAGGTTTTAATTTTGATTAATTACAACTAAAATCGACAATAATAGTTGTATCAAAAATAAATCAAAGTTTTACAGTATGTCAACTTGGAATAGTTTATTTAACGTTCCAGATTTGGATAATTTGCATGGTTCAATTTTATTACCATTTGACAGTATGTTTACGAATCCTATTCAGGATGGATTATTAAACCATATCACATTAATAAAAGGACTTGCAAACGTGAAATTGCATGAGAAAATTGAGAATTATTTTTGTTTTACCAAATTGGTTTTAAATAATTTAGTAATATAATTTTGTACATATAATATAAAACTTGCACGGTTTATGTACCTACTAAATGGTGTATTTTTCATAGAAATTAGAAAATATTGATATCATCAGTGATTATATTTCTATTAAAAAATTGGTTCTGCGTAACAATTCCATAAAAGACCTGAGCGCGTTAAATACTCTAAATGAATTAGAATACTTGGACGTGTCTCACAATTGTTTGAAACGAATATTAGACTTCAATCCACCAAAAATGTTATATTACGTTGACTATTCAAATAACAATATAGAGTACATGGATGATTTGAATAATATTTGGAGTTTAACTCATTTAGATTTATCGTACAATTCCATCAAAAACATAAATGGGCTACAGGAATTAAAGTAAGTCATTTAACGTCTACTAAATATAATTTTACAAATATCTAACTATAGTTATTAAACCATTAGATACTTGAAATTTCTAAATTTGTCCCATAATTATATAAAACAAATAAGTAATTCACTACCGTGTACATTAGTGGAAATAAACTTGTCTTACAATGGTTTGGATCAATTACAGTGGGATATGTCATTAAGTATGTGTAAAATACTCAACGTCTCACATAACAGATTAAAATTACTTGATTTTCTCGAAGTAAGTACTTATAAATTTGTTATAAAGTTGGGTTGGAATCTATTCATAAATTAGTTATTTAATTGTATGATTGAACGTTACTTATATAAGTAACTTATCATGGTTTGTAATATTATAATAGAACGCTAAGCAGTTGTCAATTTTAAATATAAAAAACAATATGATTGATGATGTACTTCAAATAGAATTTTTAAAAACGTTATCAAATCTCCGTGTATTGTGCGCTGAAAACAATGGGTTTATTGAACTGAATATACACAAACAAATATTTTCAAACAATTTGCCTTTCAAATTAATCATCGATCAAATGTTTATAAAAACTGAACACCTGCAGGTAACACAATCTAATATTCGGAGTATAGAGTATATAATTATATTATTTTTATATCCATATACACTATAAATTATAGTCCAAATAGTATCGGTAAAATTGTGTTGATAAAGTTTCATTTTTCAAAAACAATATCATTGCAATTGCCTATTACTAGCAACGCTTTACATTTGAACCTATGATTAAAATGTAAGACTAATATAGATAATTTTTTTTTTTAAAGAAATATACAATCTGTACCCAGGGGCGCAATAAGAATATGGACTAAATTACAATGATGTGAATAAGTTGTTGGAAGAAGCCACACAGTAGCGACACTTCCTATTTTATTTTTATTTTTTTTTTTTTAGTTGTTATTAAGGAGATCTCTGCACCATTTTCTTTTCAGTCGTCGATGAGGATTACCAGGAATTTCATTTGACGCTAACTCACGGATTAATGGATTAGTATGGGATATGAGACGATCATGAAAGCGCTTATAGAAGTGTTTTGCTTCTTCTTGAACAGTTTTTAGACTGAGATCAGTGTGAAGGGTGCGATTTGATATGTAAGGGGGAGAGTTTGTAATTTTTCTAAGTGTAATATTTTGAAAAGTTTGGATTTTATTAAGATTTGGCAAAAAAGGGAGGCAGGCTAGTCGGTCTGTAAGAAGAAAGAGACTCGAGGGGTTTGCCTGACTTTGGAATTAGTATAATTGTAGAAAACTTCCAGAGGAGTGGAAAATAGGAGGAGAACCTCAGAATCGCGTTGAATATGTGGGTTAGTAGGATAATAGCACGTTTTGGTAAACATCTAGCCACTTCGGCTGTGATAAAATCAAAACCAGAAGATTTTTTGAGTTGGTATTTTTGAATCGTGAATTTGACGTCATTTGGTGTGAAGTGTTTCTCTGGAAGGGTAAGTGGAAGTGGTGAGTTGAGGAGAGTTTGGACAATGCTTACGTTTTCTGGTTCAATTATGTCTGGGTGGGGTTGGAAGATTTCGTAGAGATAATTTTTAAATAATTCAGCTTTCTCGAGGTCAGTTGTAGTGAAACTGCCATCAGTTTTCCTTATTGGAGGGATAGTCGGATTGTGTTTAAGTATTTCCTTGGTTGGTTTCCAAAGACTCCCATCTTTTGCCGAAAGGTTGGATAGGTGATTCGCAATAGAAAGTGATTTGTTTTTTGCTAGAATTTTTTTAAGTGAGTTGGCCAGACTAATATATTTTTGCTTGTGAGATGGAAGGTGGGTTCGTTGATAGAGGGCTCTGGCCCATCGTTTTTCAACTATGAGCATACGTATGTGATTTAGTAGTGGGAATTTGTTTTTGGAGAGAGAATTTGCATTAGCAACTGAGTTGGAGGACCTGGCCGCGGAATGAATTAGATTTGTGAGATTATATACAGCTGAATCAATATCATCATTCGTTTTTAATTTAACCTTTAGTTTGATTTTCTGGTTAACTAGATCATGAAATTTGAAACGATCAGTGGAGGTATTAAAAAGATTATTTCATGAGTTGAAGAGTAGTCATTAAGTGTGAGGAGAACTGATGAGTGATCTGAATTTAGATCAAGGACATTATTAGTAGTGCAGTATAAACTAGTGGGAATTTTCGCAACAAAGATATCAAGAATATCCGGAATTTTTTGAGGGGAGGAAGGCCAGTAGGTAGGACCTGGGGGAGCTAATACTTTGAAATTTATTGCAGTTACGAAGTTATGAAGGACAATACCACGAGGGTTATTTACGCGGCAGCTCCAATTTAGATGTTTAGCATTGAAATCACCACCGATAATAAAATTATTATTGATTGTTTTGAAATAATTCGTGAAATGTTCACTATTGAGATTGTGTCTCGGGGGAGAGTATAAAGCTGCAACCGTTATTGGGATATTGTTCAGGTGAATTATTACGGTACAGGGTTGAAGAAAACCCTGGCAAAAATTAGAGAGGGATTGGAATGCTATTGTTAATTTTATAAGGATGGCTACACCACTATGAGCAGTGTTGTCTGGGTGATTTGTTTTTAACCTGGAATGTAAATATGTGAGTTTTGGGTAAAATGAGTTTCTGTTATGAGGGCATGGTCGATTCTTTTATCATATAAAACAGTTTGTAGTTCGTTAACATGGTTTTTTAAACCATTTGCATTGAACAATAATGTTAGGAGAGATTTATTTGTAAAGGCATTTATTTTTTTTTATCTAGAAGACTGGAAATGACTTTCGTGAGAAGAGAGATTAAAAGATTTATAAGAGTTTTGAATTTTTCTAGGAAATTTGTAATTGTAGAATTAATATTAGGGGCTGATTCGAGTGTCGGAAGGTTTTGTGATTGGCCTGCAGTAGCCTGGGCGTAGGATGGTGAAAGGTTTGGAGGAGTACCATTTTCTGGGTGGCTAACTTGTACATTGTGAGATTTATATCTAACATTATCTGATATGAAAGCATTATTTGAGACAGGTTTCTTGCGACGTTGGAGTAGTAAACGGTGTAAACGCTGCAGCCTCTGTAGTTGGCCGGATGGTCCCCAGAGCACAGCGCGCATTTGGCTGGCGAATCACGTGATTTGGTGCATTCTGCATATGGGTGGAAAGCACTGCAACGAACACAGCGAGCAGAATACCCGCAGTAGGCTCTCGTGTGGCCATACTCTTAGCAGTTGAGGCACTGACTTATTACTTTAGGTTTATATGGTTCCTCGACTTTGACTTTCGTATGCAACAAAGAGGAGAGTTTGAAAATATCGTTCGAATAGTAAGTTGGTTCCAGGTCAACGAAAAAAAGAGTTAGTGAGCATTTGCTGGTCTTAAGAAGTACGTTTGTGACTTTCCTTACTTCGAAAAGACGCAGTTCTAATTCGCTTTTTATAAGATCTGTGGATGTAGTCAGGTGGAGATTTCGGATAATGGCACGCGTCGGTTTATCTTCTTTAAGTTGTAATGTGTGATATTGGGCTTTTTTGTCCTTTAAAAAATGGATCAGTGTTTTGTAGGATTCAGGGTTGGAGGTTTGAATTTTTAAGCTGTCAGTCGAGGATTTGCAAACAAAGATATCTACTCCAATTATCTCAATTAAGGATGAGCATAGGTCTGGAATGTTTATTACACCTTTTACAAAAATTGGCGGTGGTAATTTAATTTTATCTGTGATGATAGGAGTTCCAGGTGTTTCAGGTGGTGGGTTGACTGGTGAGTTAGTAGATTCAGTTTGCGCTAGCGGTTTGTACCGATTTGCAGTTATGAATAGTTTTTGTATCTTTTTGTTTGGATCATGATTTGAAGAACACGGGTTGGAGGAAACTGACAGATTCCTTTTACCGGTATTAGTTGTCTAGACAGAATTTGTGGGGGAGTTGAAAGAATCATATTCAAAAACGTGTCATTTACATATGCAGTGGATTTTTCTTGGCGAGCCTGTATAGTGTTTTTATAATTATTTTTATTTTTACCTTTTTCGTTCAGCGGTGTAATTTGAGACTGCGGCATAATTATCTAATGGGCGAAGGTCGTAGAACGCTGCTCGTGCAGCGATAACGCGACGACTGCTATATAACAGTGATTGTAGTTTAAAAACGCACAGAATTTATGATTAATTTAAATGTGAATCTACGCAATTTACGGGTTATAAGTTTGAATAAACTTTGATTAATTGATAGCAATTTCCATTTGTCTATTTGTACATATTAAATTTGTCACATTCGAACTGAGAATAAATGTGAACGAAACAATTGACGGAGCGTAATTTAATTAAAAAACTAAAGTTAAAATGTACAATTATACGCTACACAGGTAAACCGATGAAATATGCAGGTACTGTACAGAGTTGCTTTAAAATGATTCATCCGATTAAAAATGGTTAATTATCAATTTTATCTTATCAAATCATAAACCAACCGATAGAGGGTATTCCCGAGTTTTAGAATTCGTCATTTTAAAATTATCGTCAACAGCGATAAGTTGGTTTCCGTAAACATGTCGACCGGAAGGCACAAAGCGTGTTTTGTGCGACGCGATTTTCGCCGTCGTTACAGGATCGGGGATACACCCCAGCCGCTCAGAGCGTACGTCGATGGTAATCGGTTTGAAGAATTGGGGTGCTTGTGCAAAGAAATAAAAGCGCAGGCCGACCTCGTGTATCCGATGAAAATGTTGAATTAGAGAAGTAGAGAGAGTTTTCAGCGCAATCCGTGCAAGTCGATAACTGGAAATTCCATAAACGTCCCGTCTGGCGTGTTTTGAGACGGCGGCGTCTAACTATGCAACCGTACGGATTGCAATTGTTGCAGGCTTTAACGCAACTTAAACAATTTACTGATAAATTGAAACGATTTTCATTTAGCATTTTTATGTGGGTTGAATGAATCTTGCTGCTCGCTTAGTTTTCAGCAACATTCCACATAAATGGTAAGGTGAACCGTCATAACGTTCGTAAATGGGGTACGAACAACTCTCTTGCTATGCCGTCGAACACGGGTGCGTCTCATCTAAAGTTAATGTGTTCTGTGCCATGTCAAAGACACTTGTCGCATTACCTAGGCTCATCATAACCAAGCCAAAAGGTTGTAATTAAATTCCCGTCTTCGTATGCTCAAACCTTTAGTATCCGACGAACATGCTCAGGGCCAGCTTTAGCTCTTTCAGCACCCCGTGCAAGAATTGTTTTGGCGCCCCTCACTCTTAACCTACTTAAGCATATAATATAAACAGGCAAAATTGGAGTAGCTGGAGGGGCTAAGCACCATTCATAATCGAAAATAGCCACAATAATTTTTCTGTTAATAATTAATAAAATATACTTCATTAAATACTTTGTTACAGAGGTACTAAGTTTTTTAAAAAAAAGCTAATAAATAATCACTTTTCTTGATTTTTTGTCCGCAAATATTTTAACTAGTTCCGAGAAGACCAAATTTTAAGCGATGGCATTTTCTATACTTAGTGTAGCTAGGGATGTTTTGTGATATGGTTGACCTTAGATAAGTGTTTATTAACTTGAGTTTAGAGAAACTTCTTTCTCCGCTTGCAACAGTTACCGTCATAGTCAACATAATCCACAACAAAATCCATATATTGGGGTATAAATTCTCTAATTTATTTATTTTAAATTACGTTTAGTACATCAAGGGGTGTATTACAATTATGGATTTTGATGACGTGTTGTATACTAATTAATTCATTACTAAGAATAACGACGTTTTTGTTCAACAGTCAAAGCTAGTTGGTAATCGGCACAATAATTTAGTTATTTATCCTTTTTGAAACTAGATATTTTACTGAAATTATAAATAAATCCCCGCATTTCTGTATGTTCTGATGATATTTCAAATCTATATTTAATGGATGATACAGCAGTGTCTAGTAAAGGATTAATTCTAATATTGATGCCTTGTGCTGTCGCACGCGTCTATCGTATCCAAAGCCGGGCCCTGACCACACCAAATCAAGCAAATCTGGAAAGCCTGCAGTTATGGGGTAGTGTCAAAATGGCCAATTCGAATGAAATTCAACGTTTCCAAAACATTACGCTGAGGAAAATCACAAATTCCCCTCCCTACGGCTCCCTTTTTTTTATGGAAAACAGTAAATGGTAGATCTTATTTAGAAATGCTTCGAACCTGACTACTTCTACGATTAAGCTACGATTCTGATTACTACTATTAATTAGACTTAACATATTTGTATTTTATTTAATGTATAATATATTGTTCTAAACGTAAACAAATAAAAATATGCAAGCATTTTAAATCGGATATATCATTTTCAATAACCCTGTATTTTTACTATATACATAGACGTATTATCACAACTTTATAAACCCTGCGTCGGTCGCGTTCTTCGATTTCACATCAGTGGTTGCGTGGATTACAATAGTATTTGTCGAGCTATAGGTTTCTAGATATTTGATAATACGAAATAATTATATGCATTTAATATTATTATATATTTTTTTTTAAATTTAAATAGACACTAAATAAAATGGAAGTTTATTCTATGCTCGCGGCGAAAAGGAATGCAATCAAATCTACGGTCCTTGAACAGTTGTCAGGAAAATCTCCTATAATAAACAGAAATCACTACGTTTCATCGGACCACTGCAATCGCGAATCGCTTCCTATGGTGATTTTAGTCGGTCCGCCGAAAACTCTCAAGAAATATTTATTGAATCGAATACAAAGAAAACATGGCGATAAATTTTATCAAGCGACTATTCATACGACAAACGACAGTACGTCTAAAAATAGTATATTTAAAACAATCACCACGGAAAAGTTTAACGAAATGAATTGTACCGGAGAGTTTCTGTTTAGTTACCGATATTTAGGACATTCGTATGGTTTAAGTTAGTACACACGCGATAATTATCTTACCTGTACATACCCACACTAAATTATTATAAATTGTTTACTGCATTTAATACAGACGAGGATCAATTGTATAAATGTATCAGTGAAAATAAAATATTGATCACGTTTACAAGTCTGGAAGGAGCGTTAAGTTTAAAACTCAAAGGCTACAATCCAATATTTGTGTTGGTACTGCCGGAAGACAAATTACACTATAAAAAATATATATCCCAAAGTATTACGGACAAATGTGTGAATCAAAACAGTACACTCGCTGAAAATGTAAAGAGAAATATATTTTGATTGTTGTTATTAGGCGTTTGATAATATATTATAGATAAAGTATTTAAATTATGCGTGTTTATAGAAAACCGTGTTAAAAAATGGAACAGCTGAACAAATTTTGAATGGAACCGTTAATAACAGCAATAGGCGAGTACAATTACATTGATTAATGATTACGAATAGTATAAACTATAGTAAGCTCTCTAATATAGATGATAAATAGGTGGCTTCTATTATAATATAGAATCTTAATCCAACCCATCAATAATAATACCTATGTTAGCAGTAAAAACCCGGTGTCTGTTGACTTTGGTACCTATTATTGTCAATATAACGAATTGAAATTATATATTTTAATTGTTAAACTCTTTTAAATTTTTTATAGTAGACATTTGTACTGTTTTAGCTCAAAACCTGAAGATAGTATTTTAAAACCATTTGCTGTCTGTTCACCGGATACTAATAAGAAATCAAATGATGAAATGCAAATATTTTCCAATAGTAGTATAGACGACCCCTATGATTCTTGTACGGTTTTCAAAAATGAATGTATGAACAATCTTAATATATGCTTAAACCTGTATGAAAAGAGCACAGACATATTTAATTCAATGGTACCTCAAAATTCTCAAGTGCAATTTACATCAATTTATTATAGACGAATTTGGATTTTTAGATTTGCATTGATAAATCAAAATGCCAAAGAAAAGCCATGGCAGAAATAATTACGATCATGGTTGACGTTTATAATAATTGTGAAACTAACAGGAAGTCGCAAATCCAAAAACAGCCAAATCTGCCGAATAAACATATGCAGGCGCACATACGAGCTCGCCATAAACTGTTATATAACGAACTTTCTGAATGAACAATATAAAATCAGTTAAACATAAAATGTTTTGTGTATACAAAATATACTATACATAATTTTAATAAAACTATAAACAAATATTAGGTATTTTAAACATTTTCGAAAAACGAATTAAATATTTTAAAGAGTATATACCTTCTACTTATATACTCTTGTCAGTTATTTTTTACCTAAAGGTAAACATAAATCAAGGTGTTCATGCACTCATGCTGCTACATTAATATAATCAGTAGGTATCAATCCTCAGCTTCTTTAAGATTAGGTTAATGTCGTCAACAAAACTAAGGACATTACTAAATAAAACGATCCTTGACTCAAAACTCAGCGTCCTCTGTAATGATTGAACTTAACATCGCTAAACCCCTATACCATCCACTAGCCTTTCGATAATAAATAATTCATAACATAAAACACACAACCAATACTCCTGGCTAAGTTTTTACATACATATTTATTATTTTAAGTACATTAACATTTATAATATATATTTTTAGATTCTGAGCGCAATGAGTAATGTAATTTTATTATGTGTTTTTAAAAAAAATTTTACCCCTGTAAATAATTGTTCGACCAGGATCACCTTCAGGGGTGGTTTCTGGTAGCAAATTTTGTATAATTGATGGAAGGTTATTTTTTGATAAGTTAAGCTAAATTACATTATACATCCTACTTTCACAACTTTTCGCGTACAACAGTGGTGCACAGTGTGTCTGCTGTTGGAAAATTTGATTCTTAATTTTTAAAAATAATGATAATGCTATTATAATTTTAGTTAAATTATTAATACTTTATTATCATACAAAATGCTAAAAAAGTTCTAAAAAAAAAAATTACAATTTATTTGAGTTTAGTTGGTACATTGATTTTTTTAAAAATAACATTATCATTATTTGTAAATGTGGTGTATAGTTCCTCCATTCTCATAGAAATAATTAATTTCGGGGCACTAAAAAAAATATAATTAATAATATTTTAATTATTTTCATCTACCTACTAATAAATTTACTTGTCTGTTTGTTAAACATCCAGTCAATAAAAACTTGATGTCAGTTCAAAACATGTCAAGAAACAATTCTTTAAAATACTAATATTATGATTATATATTATACAACTTAGAAATACAGGTTTAAAAACAAAAATATAAAATATGTAGTATAATTCAAAAAAATTAAATAATACAAATATAATATGTATATATATATTTATGTTATGTATAACTAAAGAAATATGATATTGTAATAAAAATATATGTTTTATCATTGTATAGTTAAATGACAAGCATATCTCACCGATTAAATTTAATAAATGTAATTAGTGCTTATTGCCCATTCTCAGAGTCATTTTTGTAATATTTTGTTATAATAGATTTTATATTTTCCTGTTGTTGCATAGCCAAATTCTGTAAATTTACAAAAAATTAATGTGGTAGGTAAAATAACAATACATATAAAATAGAAATATTAATTAATATGATTCATTGATTCTAATTATTCAAATATTTTTAAATTAAAATAGTCCAACTTTCATATGTAAACAGACTACAAAAACAATACCAACTCTGAGGCACTGAACCTCAGTAAACAGATACAGTATCATGTTTATAACTAAATATACTATAATTAAATAAAACCATTATTAATTAAAGGTTTTTAAGAAACCATTAAAATAATACTTATACATATTATTTTGATATTTTTTATGAACATAACATTATTTTAAGATTTTGGATCACCTTATATTTTGTGACTAAAATATAATAAAATTTTCGTTGATTTTATTAATTAAACTACAGCAGACATAACAATGAACTCAAATATTTATTATACACATGAAATTAAAACCATTAGTCTTGACAATTTCAATGTTTTTAATTTAAGTTGCCAAAATCCAAATAAATATACTGGTAACAAAAATAAACTGATATATGCTCAAATGTACATAATAAATAATGTACAACAGTGTAGGTTAGAACAGCATTACTCAACCCGGGGGTTGACAATAAAAAGATTAGGGTCGCTAATACATAAATAGCTAGTACATGTTTAAAACTAATATTAACAATAAGAATGAGTAATTTGGGATAGCCAATAAAAGCGTACAATTTATATAGAAAATTTGGCGAATACTTCTAAATAGAGATTAAATGAAGATAACAGATTAATTTAATACAATAATAATTGTTTTTTTATGTTATCATAACAAATGGGTTGTCAAAAATCTTGGTAAGATTATAGGGGGTCTCGGAATCAAAAAGGTTAAAAACTGCAGGGTTAGACAATGGATACTTAAAATATGGGTACATGCAAATTTCCCTAAACAGATTTTGCTACTGTATTACACATAAATATGTGAAAGCCCCTAAAAATAGGGCAAATAATATTTGACATTGCAGACTGATTTAAAATAGTGGCGACTCGTACCTAGAAATGCTGTTCCTAGTGCAAGCACATTACATAACATTTTACTCCTTTTTTTCTTCTATAACTGGTGTTTTGCGAATAGAAATATTAGTATTAACATAAAATAACATTATTTATCTCACTTATCACAAAAAAAACCATTATAATTATGATAAATAATGTAAATAAATAAACTGAATTAGATTTTTTTTGTTTTTTCTACAATAATTAACAACAGCAGTTTTATTAAAATATAGTGACAATTTACAAAATCTTTTTAGGGGATTTAACATACGTGGAACACAGTAACAAAATATTTTTACGAGATTCAATAGTTATGAGCATTTACTATTTTACTTTAAAGGGAAATTAACAATTGCCTAACAAATTTATATATGTATACTAAAATACATATTCTTAGTTTCTTTATATTTATAAAACTGGTTAACATGCTTTATAATAAAAATAAATAAAATATACCTCAATTAAAATTTTTGTTTCTTTTAAGGTTTTTGCATGAAATTGTAAAGCATCAGTTGTTTTTAATAAAATATATTCTTTTCTCTGTTCCATTTCACCAACTCTGAAAAATATACAACATAAATTAAATTATTTTACAATAAATACAAATATACATTTTAATTCCAACAATACTTACAATTTACATAAATCATTTTTCTTGTCTGTAAAAACTTTGACTTTATCAGGATCGAAACAAATATTTTTTAGTTCAGCTTGTAGCTCATACAGCTTGTTTTCGTACTCTTTTTTTTTCTAAAGTAATTATTTTAATCGAAATAAGTAAAATTATAAAAAAATATACAATAATATCAATCAATCAAAAAGCCAACATTTTCAAAAAATATTTTGAGTTACCCTGTTAACCCCTCCCCCACCAAAATAATAATAACTAAAATATACTTACCTCAAATTGACGTTCAGTTATTTCTATCAAACATTTTTTATCAGCAGCGCGTTCAGGTTCCAAATGCTCAGCTGTTCTTTTTAAATTATTATACTCCAATGTTGCCTAAAATAATAATGTGTTTTATTAACTAAGATTTCATATAATAAATTATTTTTCATCATTTACCGATTCTAATTCTAGTTGTATAAAAGCTGCCTTTTGTTCTGCTGCTTTTAATTTTTCAGCAATTTTGTTTTTTAAACTTTTCAATAATGTGTCAACTTCTTTCAACGATTCTCTTACATGTATAGTAAGGACATTTTTATCGGCTATTGCATTCTCAAGCTCTGATAAAACAGCCACATTTTCTGCACACATTGTATTGTACTGCACGAATAAGTTGTCCAGCTAAACAATAATTTTGTAAGCACAATGAAGTAAAATAAAATAGATAAGTTGGTGTAAATGATAAGTGAAGTATGAATTCGGATCATGATCAACAAAATATTAATAAAAAATATACAAATTTATATTTCCGTCTTATTTATATAGTTTTGAAACAGTAAAGGCCTTTGTTACAATGTCATTATAACAATATACTGCTAGTACTAACGATCAGTTTGCCAATTAATAATAATACAACAATTTTCATTAGCTAATAATGAAATCAACTATTTTATATTAATCGATAATTAAATAAATTTACTTTATACAGAACTCTATATCATCAACCTTATAAGGTTTGTCTAGTGGAAAATAAGTTAGCATAACCTAAAAGCTGCCACTATTAATAAGCGGCCAGATTTATTATATTGGGTTATTATAGCAACATTTTTTTTAAATCTAGCCGTTAAATGTATTCGCTAAATTATTAGGTGTTGGGCGAACGACACATTAATGTTAGAACATCACAATATATTATCTACCTAAATATCCCAAAAATATCATTTTAAACAGATAATAAAAAGTTAACTACAATTTATCCTAAACGAAAAGGCTTAATTTAAAAAAAATAATTAGATATTTATGAGCTATACACATACATTTTATACAAGCTCCAGAAGATAATTCTGTGTTATATGACAATGAGTTTATTAAAATATGTTGAAAATTAAATAATAAGATATATTAATACTAACTTTTTTTCGAACAGTAACAACATTCAAGTCTTCAGAATAAACTATATTTAAGTACTCATTTAAGCAATTCTCTTCATACTGTATATCTTGCTTCAGACTAATTATTTCTTCTTCAATTTTATTTTTATCTTCTTGAGTAATTTGCTGGCCATTAATACAACTTTTGACAACATTTAATTCCTTATTAAAGTTTTCAATTTCTTTTTCTACAAAATATTTAATTTTATTTTAACTATAAAATAATACACTAAAAGTTAAAATATATTATTTAAACTAAATGAAGCAAAATTTATATTTCCATTTAAATAACGTCAATATACATTAAGTTTTTAAACTATCTATATTAATTATAAAAATAAATTAACAACTAATAAATTCTGACTTTTTTAATGCAAACTTGATAGACTCAAGGCGACATTAAAAAAGGGTTTCCTCAGATCGCTTTTACCCATGTCAAAGCCATAAATATAAAAATAAATAAAAACCATACAAAACGTAATAGACATATAATGAACAACTGCATTATTTATCAAATTAATTGATTTATTATAATACTAGCTGATGCAGGATCAGCCTTGCCATGATAAAATAAATGCTTGTTGATATAACCCCTACCGCTTTTATAATACACTTATTTTCTCAATATCACAGTCTAGTACCTCTTTCAAGGTATTTTACTCTAAACCCCTCATTGTTTCTGTATAAATTTAATACTTATTTTTTTATCTCTAAATATCTTTGAAAAAGAGGATTTTCTTGCAATCAAACTAAACGATAATAACGGATTTTTTTTTTATTTATGTGACCTTGGTCACATAGAAATAAATAAAAAAACATTGTGAGCTTCATTTAGGGGTTGAATTTACAAAAATACCTGTTAACTGCTTGTTTATATGAAGAACTTCTATGCAAAAATCCTAGAAGTTAGGGCTGTTAGAATAGGTTATTTAATGTTATTTAATAAAATATAAAGATACATAAATTAATAATTGTAATTATATAATTGTTATATTATGTATTTTATTTATTAACATTAAACTAATAAGACTGCTGATTTATATTTAGACCAAATAACATCCTGTAGCACTCCTGTAAAAATATAGTAGTTTACCAAGGTTAAGCGTATACTTTGGTTAACACTGATTAATATTGAATTAAAAATATAGGTTTAGTATGTTTTAATATTTCATACCTAGATAAACGTGTTCGTCTTTTTTCTTTGATATATGGTTCTTTGCTTCATCAAAACAAATATGTAAATCTTTAATAAATTTATGTATAGATACAATTTCTTTTTGTAAACCTATTTTTATATCTTTCATTTCCTGAAAATATATTATTCATATTATTTAAAGTATTAAGCGGCATTGTATAATAATTATAACCTATTAATTACCAATTAAACAATAAACTAAAACCAAACAACACAATCAAAATATAGATATAAGTGTCCATAGCTTCAAAATATACAATTAATCTTAGTATCTAAAGACAAATTGAATACAATTTTCGAGTTTATTTGTAATGTTACAAATATTTGATGTTGATGTTATATGTTCTAACAATTTATTGTAGTAACTAAAAAAAAGGTATATATTTTACCTCTAATTTTTGTTCTTCAGTAGAGTCAGATAGTGAAGCAAGTTCTTCTTTAAAATCAGCAATTTCAGCCTCCAGTTTATTTAATGCTGCTTCATCAATTCCAAGAGTTCTTTCTAAACAAAATAAAAATCAAGAGTGTACTAAATTAAAATTACATAATATAAAGAATACTATAACAATTACTAACTGTAATTTGCATACAATAACTCTTCTTGCTTTTGTAGGAAATCTTGATCTGCTTGTTTACCAGTTTTTCTACTCTCCACTTGATAAGAATTTAATAAAAAAGGAAAGTACATCTGAAAATATTAAGTATTTAAACAACTAGAAAAACTTTATGAACATTTTCTTAAATCTATATAGAATAAAATTTAAATTTAAAAAAAAGTTTTTCATAAGAATCTGATCAAAATAATACGTTTATAACATTATTTATAATATAAAATTATTTTACCTTAAATTCCACATACTGATCATATTCTTCATCGTCAGCTGAATCCTGATCAAATAATGGTGGATACAACGCATCCATAACATTGAAGCAATTTTGAGTTTCACATAATTCTACTAGCCAAAGAAGTAGTCCAACTACATGTGGATATGTATGACTTGCATTTACTTTAAAACAAATTAATATTTATATTTTATTATTATTTCTTAATTATTATAATATTTAAATGCCTATAATTACACAAAAACATAATCTAAAGAAATAAAGTACAATAATCAAATTCAATTGTATTTTTGAATCAGAATATTAAATAATAAAGAAATGATATAATGTAACAAGAAAAAAAATCAGAAATAATGTCGAATCATATTGGACATACCAAACTTAAACTATCAACATATATTTATTTTTTGCCATTGTTATTCTATTACCAGATGATGATTTTTTAAATTAAGCATGGTCGTAAAAAATACACAAATTATATAAAACTCCAAGTAAAGTTTGTATAAATATTTTATATTAATTTGCATTACATTTATTTTGTTGTTAGATTCTATTTTTTTAGAATAGGTCTAGTAAAAAATTAGTTTTATAAATCATAAAAAAATAAAATAAATGTTAAAAATTTGAGCATATTATATTATGTAAAACATAATTAAATTACTTCTTACTAGTTAGCTAATAATAATACAGCACACACTATGTACTATTATAAGCTAAATATAAAATCTTATAATTATTCAAGCTAATTATAAAATTAATAATTAAAAGTTTAATTTAGAGAGCCTAAAATATTATTACAGGTTCTCTAGTTTAACCTTTTTATATTTGTTAAACAATATGCGCTAATTGTACAGTTTTAAAAGTAAACAAATCAGTTTATAAATCAATAAATGTTATATAATAAGGGCATAGAACATACCAGTAATTAGCCAAGATTTGTCAACTTTTCCTTTATAATAATATTTTTTCATAATTTTTGGTAATTCTTCCATATATTTGCTTTTATTTAATATTTGATTGTGGTCTAGATTATGTAATAAATACTCACACATATCAGTAAACATAGTAGTTGTCATTGGCTTCATACTACCATTATTATTAAGAATATGACTTGCATTAGGAGCGTTCAAAAAATAATTTTGTATCTACAAAATAAATAATTATTAATATATTAATTAATATAACCAATAAAACTAATCATAACTGTATATTTAATTTTATACTTTTGAAAAATACAATCAAATTAAAACTATTTAAAACTGTGTCTTCGGGTATGCATTATTTCTAGATTTCTATACATTTGTTTGAAATAGTAACCTACTTTATTTAATTATCTTACATAATATTCAATTTTGAGAAATTTAATTTTTATTTATTTTAGTATCTTATACACTGGAAAATATTTAAATAATCTTTAAAACATAATAAATTTTTTATTATCCAGTTATCTTGCAAAATAAATTCCTATATCCAAATTTATCCACTTTCTCTTATTTATTAATTTTATTATATGCTGAGCTATATAATAAATTGCTTCTGAAGAAAGCTTTAAAAAAATATTAACTAGAACAAGTGAACAACTTTGTTTATTTATTTATTTATTATTTAATTAATACAGGATAAACGCAAAAACAACAATATACATAACGCAATAAATAATAATGTGAATAATAAGGAACATGTTTAAGAGACTAATACAATTTTAAAAGGTTGAATAATGGTTTGATGTTATGTTGACAGCACAAATAAGGAGGGAAATAGGAGAGTTTAAATTAGTTAGTAAAAGACTTAAGGAGAGTGTAGGATACAAACAGGAATGAGCAGGTATAGAAGAAGGGGATCGTATTGTCACTGAAAGAGAAAGGAATTCAGAAGACAAGACCATATTCAAGGAATTTTCAAAAGACCACCAAATTCAAAAATAGTATATAAAACATAACATCATAATCATAAGTTACTATAGCAACAAATTATCAAGATGGACAGACAAATAACACCAGTGTATAATGTTTCTGTTAATATTTTACAGTAAAGTAGTGTCATAAAAAATTTAGAATCTATTAAAAGTTTAGCTGTGTAACAGTATTAAAAGCAAATCAACTATAATCCCATATAGTTATCTATAACAAATTAAGCAGGTAGGTGGTAGGTAATTTAATTAGACAAATATTTATTTATAATTTATACTTTATTTGTAGCTGCTTGTTGAAATTCTTTTTCAGTTAACGGACGTACTTCTTTTCTACTTTGAACAACACCTTGGCTGCTGTATCGTGAATCTGTACTTAATCTACGATTTCTAGAAAGAAAAAAAAATACATTTTTGAATACCTACTCAATAGTTAATATATATTAAACCAATAAACCTAATATAGAGTTCACATACTTGTAACTAGAATTTATTCCAGGCAAATTTGCATTAAATCCAGGTGTAACACATGGTGTAGAGGCAACTAAATTAAAACCAGTCATATTTAAGGACGTAGCTGAACGTACTAAAGTATGCCTTGATGTATTTGTGGATTTTTTAACTGTTGACCATTGTTTTGGGTTGTTTGTAGATATATTTTCCGATGATATTGATTTCTTTGCAGAAAATCCAGGTTTTAAAAGCATTGATTTTTTTTCGGCCCCATAATTCAATCTTTTTTTTTTACACAAATAATGATAATTACATGATTACTGCTCGAAAAATATTTTTAAAATAGATACTGATACAATATAAATAGGTGATGAACTGAACCTTAAATCGTTGCCATCAAATGAATTCTGTCTTCCGAAAGTATTTCGTCCACCAAGAGTCGACGACCGTCTGCTACCGAAAGATGATTTCTTCATTTAAAAATTCTATGTTGAACGTCTGACGGAAATATAAATTCAAATTATAACAATTTACTTATAACATACGAACATTATAGTATATTTTATAGGAAAGATTAGTATTTTGTTATTAACTCTAAAGTTAACTTAATTCAAAAATCATCGGATAACAGTACCGACCATAGATAAACAAAATAACGACAATTTGATATGCGCATCGCATCCCCACTTTTTTCCATAACTCCACTTTTGATTGGTCCGTATTATTTTAACTAGATCTATAGTGGGAGAGAAATGCATTTCGTTATCTATAGTTCATAATAATATTTATATCACAGAATAAATTAAATAAGTAAATATATATTGTGTTTTCATACAAATACTCGTTAAACGTCGTTTATATTATTCGGTTTATATCATGACTAGGGACTTCACGCCCTAAAAATCCTTTAAAAATGCATTCATTTATGCGCTAAACCTTTGTCAAATATGGAAAATCGCTTAATCTTGCTTTAAAACGCATTTTATTTCGCCTATTAACAAAAAAAACACCAAAAAATGTAAAAATTTCAAATCTACATGTATTTCATTTATTTATTTACTTTTCTTTTTTTCTTTTACCGTTTAACAAAAATGTTCAATAACATTTCAATAACAGAAAATTTCAATAACAAAGTGGTAAAACGTTTTTTCGTCACTAACTTTAAATTCACAAAGTTTACGAAATATTACTGATTGATCAATTAAAAAGACCAAGCTTCCAAATTCTGAAACATATAACTGGGGGGCGACTATATGTATTCGTTTTTACGTTTTTCAAGAAAAAAGATTAAGATATTCTATACTATACGAAAAATGTACATTTTAACTAACTCAACAAATATAAATATTCTATGATTTCAGGTCTCTTCGATTATTTATTACTTTGGTAGTACAATAAACACAAGTGCTACCCTTTGTATATTAAAATATTTTATTTTTCTTAAAGTTTGCTTTATATTAGTAAATCTTGCTTTGTGCTAGCTTGTGTCAAACGTAATTCTTCAACAAATAAATCTAATAAAACTGTATTTTCTGCTCCGATGGTAAAATGTATGTTCGCACAACACTTAATATTATTTTCGCCATTTTTTATTTTAGATATGGTTTAAATCTTATAGTGTTCGGATATTTTAAAATCGAATATCAGTGATTCATATCCATTAGTTGGATGTTTATTAGATGATCATAAAAGAATATAATACGATTTTGTTTTATTGATTAGATACTACAGACAAAAATAGGAGATCACTATAAATAACAGAAAAGTATTGGAAAGTTACAATCTAATTTAATATTAATAACGTTAACGAACTTAAATTGTAGACAAATAATTATAATACTAATTACTGCATAAAATATTTTAATAAAAAAATAAAAAAAAATAGTTTTAAATGCGTTCTGTGGTTTTTATTCAATAAAAATTATTAAATAATCCAAAACACCCGTAGAAAAGCGGCTATATTATGAAACGTCTTTATAATTTATTTTATTATATACACTATAGAGTGCATTATCAAGGCACTCTATTACTCTACCGCCCGCCACGCATTCTGGTGAGCAATTAATCATGCGACTCAATTTGGTATGATATCGATAAACGGAGTTTGATCTCATTCTGTATAGTCTTCATGAATCTATGGTTGATAACGACCAACTTCCTGTTAATACGTATTAAGTTTACACAGTAAGTTTTCGTAAATCGTAGTACTTTGTTCGGAGTTATTAAAAATGCATTAACGAAATAAAGAGACGACGACCATAATATCATTTTACTTTTGTGCTCATTCATGGACATAATAAGTACGGTTTAATTCATTGTCCGACATTTTTCTTTGTATCCATCATTAAAATATATTTGTTTTTTCCAGCCTAGGACATGTCCTTGTCTAAAGACAAACGTCACAACTACGACCGTGATTCAAGTAGTGATACAGAAGATTATCACGATACTGAGGATCATAGACGACGGGTATTCAAAACACGACTGAGGTAAGTATCACTTAAAATTTAAAACTTCGTATTATTTATTATTTTTTGTATGTATACTATTTATATGATAAAGACTTAAGTCATAAATTATTGTTTAGTATAAACCTAAGAGTGTATACTTTTCGGGTTTATGATGATGAATTGTGAGTTAATGAGAGGCAAGTAAGAAAGTAATAGTTATTACATAATACTATTGTATTATTTGTGTTAGCCAACACATGGATATATTATTATTTTAGTACATTTTTTTTTACAGTTATGGAAGTTCCTTAAAACCTAAATCATGTTTGGTACAGCGGCATTCAACTGGTAGTCAATTGCCTTTAACTCCAATCAACAAACAACAAACAACTTCAGTGAGAAATAGGTACATATAAATATTCTTAGATAAAATTTTAGGCTTTAGGTGAGTTATAATTGAGTTTTGGTGTAAACAAATTATTAAAAAATAATATTATACTAATATAAAATATAAGTGTTGCTGCAGTATGATGATATAGCAACAATAACAGCATTAAACTATCAAATTTATGGACAATTATAGATCCCGGGACCTGTTTCCCACATAGTAGATAAAGAAGTATTATTTTCGGACGTTACAACCTAACGAAAGCTAAAATTGCTCTATCCATTATATGATCCTCTATTCATTACTTATAGTAATCAATAGTATTATGATTACTATTAAAATACCTACAAATTATTAACTTATGAAACCAAATAATTTTAATAATTCTTAAAAATTGATTTTTAATTTTTTATACATATAAGTTATACCCATTCTATTATTTTTTATATATATAGTAACAAGTTGTTGTTATATCTATGGTATTATTTTGACTACTTGACCAAAATTGATAATTTTTATCAAATGTTAATTTAATTTAATATTGAATTTATTTTTAACAGAAAATCAATGTCCAGATTTTCTTGCTCAATGAATTCAATGAAAAGTCTGATGAATCAAAACGCAACTACTTCAGGTTCGTCTTATCCAAGTCCTACTGGATCGACTCATCTAACTATTTCTAGAAACAACATTGTTAACAAAGAAGATAGAGTAACTCTTCTTGTAGATAATACTAGATTTATTGTTGATCCTGCTATATTCATTGTTCATTCAAATACTATGCTTGGAAGGTATTGAACAAATTAAATGTAGGTTAGAGAAAAAATAATATTTCTAATACTTGTTTATAGAATGTTTAGTTCCAATGAATATACTAATAAAAATGAACGTGGAGAATATGTAGTGGCAGAAGGTGTCTCAGCAAATGTGTTTAGATGCATTTTGGAATATTATAAGGGTAACGTTATGCGCTGTCCATCTTCAATTTCAGTACAAGACCTACGAGAAGCTTGTGACTATTTATTAGTGCCATTTGATGCTAAAACTGTCAAATGTCAGAATTTAAGTGAGTCTAAAATAGTTTTATAGTTAATAAAATAATAACATTATTTTTAATGTTAGGAGGATTATTGCACGAACTATCAAATGAAGGAGCACGTTGTCAATTTGAAGTATTCTTAGAAGATCTAATATTACCTCTAATGGTTATTTCTGCTCAACGGGGAGATCGTGAATGTCATGTAGTAGTCTTACTAGATGATGATTCTGTAGACTGGGATGAAGAATATCCTCCTCAAATGGGAGAAGAATATTCACAAAGTAAATTATATACTAATAAAATGTTTGTAATTAATATTATTAAAACTTAATTTCTACATTATGTAATATGTTGAGAAAAAAAACATTAACAGATTAAAAAAATAAAATACAACTTTCTGTAATCAATAATCATATTGAAAACACTATTATCTTTTATATTTAAAATATATTTAGATTGCAATTTGATTTATAATAAAATAAATGGAGTAGTTTTGTGATTAATTCATTAGTAGAATTAATTATCATTATGTTTATAAATGTTTTCATAATTAGTTTTAATTTCTAATGTTTCTAATTACATTTAGATATATTTTACTGTATAAATATTAATTAAAAATGTTTGTTTCAGCTGTTAACAGCACTGCCTTATATAGATTCTTCAAGTATATTGAAAACAGAGATGTAGCAAAACAAGTAATGAAAGAACGTGGTCTTAAAAAGATTCGTTTAGGCATTGAAGGTTATCCGACTTACAAAGAAAAAATTAAAAAAAGGGCCGGAGGTCGAGCAGATGTTATATATAATTATGTTCAAAGACCATTTATTCATATGTCATGGGAAAAAGAAGAAGCAAAGAGTCGCCATGTAGATTTTCAGGTAAATTATTTCTTTAATAACTTGAAGCATTAATTCATTATAATACAGCCAAGAAAAATTGGGGTACAAGGGAGAGTATGTGACACGTTGGCAACAGCACTGTAATACTATACTGACAATGTCTCCATCTTTACAACAAGTAATAATATAAAAAAGCCTTTAGATTCTGAGCTTAGCGTGGAATGTATTGATTTTACTGTTATTTTTTATTCCTACTAGAAATTTTGCTCCGATCAATAACTTAGGAAGTGGTTTCTGGTAGCAAATTTTGTCTAATTGATGCATTAAAGAAGTCATTATTTTGATACTCTTTATAGTTCTCTTAAAAGTTGGGAAATATGGGAATATTTACAAAATAATGGTTTTTGTTAAAAATAATCTTTAACACAAAAATATTTACTGAATGGACGTGGTAAAATGTTAAAAACATTCCGGTGATTTTTAATCTATATATGGCTATTTTTAATTTTTATTTGAATAGAATTGTATGACTTCAAAAATAATAAAAAATTTGATACAATGTTCACTATAAGTTATTTTTATTATAAAAATATTAAAGATCTGCGGTCACAATTTTTTCTTTGTAGGCATGCCAATTCACACACTATTATCTGATTAATGGTGATAAAACAATTTGGCTCTAAAATTTGAGATGAAAATCACAGATAGAAGTAGGTATAATAAGCATAACTGATGAATAGTATATTGACATTGAAGACTTGAAGTGATAAATTAAAATAATTTAAATTTTAAATTTATCATTACATGTCTAATTAAACTATGCTCAGAATCTTTTTTCATCTGTAATGATTGTTGCAAATAAACTATAAGATAAACTGCCATATATGTCCCACCTTCCCAAATTCCCACCTACAACAGTGGCCCACCATGGTGTGAAATATGTCTGTATTATTTGTGATTGATTACTATGTTTTAGGCCAAAATCAGTGCAATAGCATTTAACAAATTTAAAGGGAGAAATTGGATTAATAATTGTATTAAATATTTTAAAACTATAAAAGTATACATAATATGAATTTTGTCTAAAGAAAAATAAAACCTACTGTGATCTGTGATATCAAGGCAGTATAATTGTTGTTTATATTGGATAACATCTTCTATAATAAAACCTATGCATCTATTAAGTCATTTAATGGTCCTTACTATTATTGTCCTATTGTCTAGTGTTTGAAATCCAAATCCGTAACAAATTTAGCAGAAGCAACTGCTGATCCAGTTTTAGAATTGGATGCTCGAGGAAACCCAATGGGATCATTAGCCATGGATCCAGATATCCAAGTGGTATATGATGGTTTTGATCAAGATGATGGAACTGTGGACTCACCTCCACCTCCCACAGCTTCAGAAGCTGAGCAAAATGAAGAGTCTCGACCACTTGATCAGTAATTTTTAGTTAAATTTAAAATAATGGAATGTTTTTTTATTGTTACTAAATACATTAGTGATGATTTTCTCTATTTGTATTTCTTTTTCTATAAACATTTACTATTATAATATTCATACATGTATCTTTTTCTAATATCATATATAATTATAATCAATTTATTATCATTTTTTATTCTTATACATTAAATTATTTAATACATTTTTAACAATATTCTTGTACATTCTGCTCTAATGTACTTGTATTTAATAGTTATAACATGAAAAATATTAAGCATTTATAAATAATTTTGTCTAAGTTGACTGATGAAGTAACTTATTGAATGCATTGTAAGATGATTCAAGATCAAAAATCAACTGCCTCACTTGAGGTTCATTTAATTCATCTGAGGCATTCATAGAAGATAATGAATTTAACCAAGCAGATACTTTTTGTTTGCCTTCAAAGTCTGCTGGTAACATACTAAACCTGTTCATGGTATCCATCAAATCATGAAGATCAGGTTGAAGTTCATCCATAGCTTTAATATCCAACCTATAATATAAAATATATATATATATATATGTATGTATTAAAAACAAATAACGAATATTACAAAAAGGGTTGCCTCTGAAAAATGACCTTTGACACAAGGAGGGCCTTTTTTTATGGTCTAGCTCTGCTTAAATTTGTTTTATTTTAATTTTATAAAAACTGTATTCTTTTGAAAACCTCCATAATATATTTATGTATTCAACACAGTTATTCAAATTTATTTTATATTTTATAACACTTCAAGATTTTTGTTTTTATTAAATAGAATTCGAGATTTAGACTTTTTACATAGTAGATATTATGTATTAAAAAGACACAACACCAGCATTTGCAGACTGTCTATCTAATGGGCATATAGCAAATTGTTGTGTTTAGGTTGAACACAAATAACAAAATGTATAGAGAATATTTCCGAGGGCTGTATGAAGATTTTTTCTAAACAAATAAGTTATAACCATATTGGTTGAGGTTTTGTGTGATATTTTTTTTAGAAAAAAGCTATGTATAACCCTTGGGAATATTCTCTATACATTTTATTATTTGCATTCAAACCACGAGTTCAACTTAAACACAACAATTTACGCCATATTTTCAGGCGGATTTGCCCATGATTAAAACAGGTGTCTATGCTAAAATATTCATCTGTCTAAATAATAATAATCTGTCTAATAATATTGATTTTATCATTTGATTATACATTAAAATTCCTCATTAGTTAATAGACAATTTTAACAGATGTCTTAGAGGTACAGTGACTCATCCATTGACATCACTATAAATAATTTTTTTTTTTACTATTAATTGACTTCAAAAAACTTAATTGTGATACTAACCTAAGTTTATCCATTATAGTTATGAACAAAGATACAATATCCGCAATACATTTACTAGTATTGCCTTTATCGTCCTTAATAGTAATCGGTCTGTCTTCCTTGATGCGTTCTATTGCCGCCGGACAGTCCAATTTATATTTCTTGACAAAAGTCTCTATTGTTGGGAAATCGTCTCCCTGTATTTGTTTAAAAGAAGCCTTGCACTGGACAAGAAGCTTTGAGCACGCAGCCGTATATTCCTTGTGAGTCACACAGTCGCGTATATACGCTTTTTCCAAGTGTTGAAGTGTGTTGACGAGGGCATAGAAGTCGGCCATATTATCATATTTTTCACGTACATGGGCATTGCGATACAGCTTTACTTCCTCGAACAACTCTGGTCGATTATTGTCGTGCGAGTCCAACATTCTGGGACGTAGTAGATCGTAGTCCAGATTGCAGCTGACGGAATACAAAACTGTAAACAGGTACAGCAACTACTAAGGTAGTGGTTTAGACTCGTTTGATTACAATAGCGAAAACGACAATCTCATTAGAGAAACATCGAACTGATTGCAGAAATGAAGACGTCAGACCGAACCCGCCCCGTCGAGCGGACAGTGTAACCAACATATTTAATATCTATGTGTGTACGGCCGGTTTTCATTTAAATAATTGTATTTATTGGAAAGACAAACGCAAACAAATTATAGGTGACTGAACACAATCAAAATTAATATCGTATAATAAAATACAAAGAAAACATTTTAACCGTTTCTGTAATCTTCGGGTAATGAAATGAGCATGGCCAACTTTAAAATAATTCTTATCCTTGTACTTAGAAAATCTATACTATATACTTGTACTCGGGTATATAATAATAATAAGCGTATCCTACAAAACCTATCTTTTCAGCGCGTTTATTTTTTTAAAAAATATTTCCATTAATAATAATTAACACACTAAGAAATTCCGATCCATTGTACTTTTACTCTCCGGCAAGGAGTATGCCAGACCCTCCTTCTTAACAACCAACCGCTTCCTACTGCCCAATGTGTACGCTACCTTGGGGTCAACATTGATCGTCGACTTACCTGGTCAGCTCACATTAAAAATAAAGTTCGAACACTGAACGATCGTTTTCGCTATCTTCGTCCGTTCCTAACTTCTAAAAATATTAAACTACCTACTAAATTACTGCTGTACAAACTACTACTCAGACCCATTTGGTCCTACGGTTTGCAGCTTTGGGGCTCAGCCAAAGTATCAAATATTAACCGTATACAAAGATTTCAATCCAAAGTCCTTCGCGTCATCTCTAAAGCTCCTTTTTCTGTTTCAAATAATACCCTTCATTCCGACTTCAATTTACCCACCATCACTGAGCTAGGCAAGCTCCACTATAATAGATTTAACAGCAAATTAACACATCATTCCAATCCCTTTATCGCTCAACTATCATCTGCAACAATTCCAGGAAATCCCCACAAAAGGCTTAAAAGAAAATGGTGTCGTGACTTGCTTATCTAATATGTTTACTATAACTTTATCTTTATCTATAATACTCTCTACTACTAACAGATAACATAATATAAAATTTAGTTAAAAAAAAAAAAAAATTCCGTCCATCGACAGAAATTTTGTTCACTCAAATTTCACCTCCGATTTTCATGTGTAACACATTTTCTGAAACTATTTTTGAATTTCGCATCTAGTTGGTGCATCAGGAGGTCATTTTTTGATTTTCGCTGTAATTTTCTCGATAATTGTGAGGAAAAAACCGGAAAATTTATGACGATTTAATCATTTTCAATTTTGTATTTTGTTGTAGCTCGGTTAAAAATAATAGTAAAGTCCTGAATTTTCTCAAAACATTAACATTAGTCCTTTCTAGGCGTCGAAAAATTGTCAAAACATACTGGCGCCATTTTTCAGCTATTTATAGATATTTTAAATTGTTGAGTTTCCATTTGGTTTATGCGGATAAAATTTTATCGACCAAGCAGAAATGTCTGAACATTTTACAAAAAAAAAAATGAGCGTAAAATAATTGATTTTTTTTATAAGCGTTTTAAGTTTAAATTTATGTACCCAATAAAAGCCGGAGTCTGAAGCAAAGCCATCTTTGGCTATGCAGAGGCCGTTTTGGAAGCAAAAAAAAAAAAATACTAAAGAAAACAACAAAATGTACTTTTATTTGATGGCTTAATTCTTTTGAAATTTAAACATTAACATGCCAAGAAAACATTATCTTTTTTACTCTACATCTATATTTGTTACTTACATAAACATTTATGAACGATATAGTTGTTTAATTTTGAAATCTGAAAATGTATTAGTGAAAAATAAATCAAGTCTATTCGCAATTACAAATAAAAAAACTTTTATGAATAGTCTATTACATTATTATTTATCGTTAAATCACAATAAAATTATTACGTAGCCCGTAACGGTTGTATAATTATCTGAGTTACCCGACTGTCTATTTGGAAATGATAAACTCAAAACACCAATTTCATCTTTTATGTCAAACGTGGACTCCGTTTGTGGTATTTTTGATACAGAGTTATCTTGATATGACGAGATCGAATAATCGGTTTGTCCGTTGGTTTCTTCAAGTGTAAAAAATGAAGTTAATTCAGGTAGTTTAACGATATTTTATTTTTGAGTAGCTATTTTCTTTTCTTTTTTCTTTTCTGAACCACTTAAATATGTCCTTTTCGACATAATTAAACGAGACTATAAAATACTACACACGATACTTTCTAATAAATAAATAAACAACGATGTTAAATTGCGTACCAAGCGTGCTTACACTAAAGCAATTACGTCAAATACGTCAATGACGATTATACACGCAGATTATTATTGTTATGATCGAAATAGTCAGACGGGCAATGACGGTCGTGCGATTATTATTTCACATTACTAATTTCCAGATTACAACAAACATTTGGGTTTCGAAACGATTTTTTTAGACCTACCTCTTAGTTTAAAAACGTATCAACAATATTATTTTATCACAGAAGTATAACAAATAACCATGTAGCCACCTAGCCCGTATACAGTGGTGGGAGGGTGTTCAAACCCCCCTCGACTTTTTAGTAGTATTTTATAATCAATACATTTTCCAGAATGCCACGCAAGGTTGGTTGACTTTGATTTATGATTTAAAATTGTATTTAAACATTTTTATTCATTATTTATAGTTTGTATAGATTATTATATTATAATTTGTACTGTATAATATTATCATTAAAATAATAATATAATTATGTGTTTTTAGTTCTTGTATTAAAAATATTTGTAACCTCTTCCCTTCCGCCCAAAAATTGATCCTGAATAAGTGCTTGCTTGTCACTGTACTTCAATAACACCTTTGTTAATCAAATTGATCGCTAAAGAAGTAATCGTCGTATTTATATCATTTATTTTTCGAGTTCAATATTATTTTTAAATTATAATTTATTGTTTAGCCAAATATTCAGTTGAGATAGGTCGCGCCATTGCGTAAAGATGTAAATTATATTTTTGGAGCCTCCGTCGGTCCGGGGCCCTGGGCTCGTTCACCACGTATCCTTAGGGTAAAGACGACACAAGGGTCTGGTCTCGGTCCCACACTAATAATAAATTACAGATCAACACTACAAATAAAATGCTCTCTTCAATAATAACTTACGCGTGTCCGGTTTGGGCTGCTGTATCTCAATCAAAAATTTAAAAACTACAGATACTACAGAATAAATAGCTCAGAGTAACCTTTAAAGCACCATGGTTCATGCGTAACAGACAGCTCCACAACGACATTGGAATCCCATACCTGGGCACATGGGTCCAAGACCAGTTAAACAAATTCCGTTTGAGATTAAACTCAACTGAAGGAGTCATCCATCCACTAGGAAATTGGTAAAACAAGAAACTGCTGACTGAAACCGCGCCTTCCACAGGATGTCTTCTCATCTTCATTAGGATCATCATTTGAATACGAATCATCATAAACACCCCACTCATCGTATCATACTGATTTTAATTTTATAAATCTTAAAAATCTCAATTTGTATTTACCCATATTGTTGTTCTCTACCATGTTTATTATATTTAAACTTATCCAACGTATACTATAGAAATTAACCAACTTATAACTTATAATCTGTACTCGTTAAAATATATGTAAAAACAATTCAAATAAAAATGAAAAAAAAGTTTAAATTTCGACGAAAATCGTAAAAATCACGGCATTTCATCAAAACGCGTTTAACCGAACTTAGAGAACGTAGAGATTGTAAATTAAATTCCTTATTGTGTAACCATATAATTTTTGTTTGTTTGTAATACAACAAATGTTTGCCGATTTATTTGAATTTTATTATAATTTTGTTAAGTACATTTTCAAAAATACACTTTCGGGTCATCGAAGTTCTGATTATGGCGGAATAATTCGAGTAAAATTATTAAATAACAATAAATTTAAATATTAATCAGTTGGCGGCCGGTACAGACAGAGTCCGATAACGGTCACTTAATAATACCCGGGGTACTAAACTCGTAACTATAAAAAAATACGATCGGCTCCAGCAGATTAGGACGTCCGCGCGTAAATAAATCAACACGATTGGAACGCTAAAAATGTCGGTGAGCGGGAAAAAAATAAAAATGTAAACACAAATCGTTATGCAATTCCGACGCGGGCCGCCCGGTAAACGCGAATCAGGCGCGCCCGGCAATACCGTTAATACGGTTATTATCTATAAACGATTATTATTACAATAATATTCTACTTATATTATTTATTCTATTACCGTAACAATAATAATATTAATAATAATAACAATAATAATAAAAATAATAATAACAATAATAATATTTTTTTATTTGTCTATTTTTCGGTTTTTTTTTGTGACGGGCCGCTTAGGGAGATTTATAATACGGCGCGCGACGCGGACCGCACGTTACGATAAAAGTACGCCGGGAAAAAACCGCGATAAATAAATTTTGTCGCGCAAAAAAAAAAAATTAAAAAAAAAAAACACTACACTATTGGAATACTATATTATAATTACGCGCTTATTTCCCACTACTTGCGGTTTGATTACGTTATACGGCAGTTTTACCGTGCGCGCGATCCCGTATCGAAGAAATGTGGCGCCAGCCGCGGCGCGGACGTCGTCGTGCGGTACCAACCGTGCCGTTTGTATTTCGGACTCAACGGTACAGTTAAAGTGTATCGATTTTCTTCGTCGTTCTCGCGTAGTAAAACAATCCGTAGATCAATTTTGATTGTAATTTAAGAAACACACCGGCGGCCGGGCTAACTGGCCCGGGTATGTACGGTTTTTATCGGTACTGCGCATTGCCGGATGAAAATCAATTTCAATATCGTCACGTCCGTCCACTGCAGACGTTTTGTTTCAAACTTTATCAACGTTTTATCACTGCGTCTTCCCCGGCAGCTGATGACGTAGTAAACATTGATGCATATTGTCCAATCGGAAGACGTTCCGATATTATCACGAAATAAATCGGAAAGGGGAAATAGCGGGTACTACGGGCCGGTTGGTCGCACTGCAGTCATCAGGAGCAGGAAGGTGTTTTTTTGTTTTTAGTTTTTTTTTTTTTTTTTTATCCAATATCGCCAATCGCTACTCGCTAGTGTCAAGCATGAAACGATAAGTGCGAAATACCGTATCGCTCGCGTTTTGGTGTCCGTACACCGTATTTAACGCCGTTGGACGCCCGCCGTACTCATATATTGGCTGTGATCGTTGTACGCCACCCGTTTACGCCGTCGTCCATTGTACCGCGCGCGCGCGCCCGACCCGGACCGTCAACTCTGCCGCCGATGTAAAGTGGCTCCCGACCGAAATGAGGACGTGTTGAGCGCCGTTTATGCCGTTTGGAATTGTATTCTTCTCGCACGTAAGTACGCCGTCTACGATTTTCGGGTGAATCGCTCGGGTCCGTACGGGACACCGCCAATTGCATATTCGTATGTGTTAACGATTTTTCTCTCGCATCTTTTTTTTTTCCCCAGTCAAATCAAAACGAAAACACGGACAACAGCGGTGGTGCCATCTGCCGGCCGCCCGCGTTTGTTGTCATTATCTACGTTTTATTATATTTCAATCCCCAGTTTTTTTTGGTGCGAATTCGCGTATATACTTTTCTTTCTCAAGCTTTCTGCAACCGATTTTCCTTCTCTTAGAATTGCAATCCGTTCTCGACAATCCCCCGAACCGCTCAACAACCCGACAAATGTCCTAACAACGTTTTCTTGTTGCGTATTGTTCCCAGTGCCCAGATGACAACCCGCGTCTAGACAGCAATGGAATGCACTAGTATTGGTATAGTTTCTACTCGCTCGATATCCGCGCTTTGACGTCTGACAACTCATAAAACCCACCTGGTAAGTCCATAATTATTGCCAAGCCATTTTCCACGGTGATTTGTGCCGCGCGCAAACTAAAACCGCAATACAAATAACCGTCCCGGTCTGTATAGGTACTAATATTGCCGTCAATACCTAGGGTTACAATTGAAAATTCAGTTTTAGCATCATATTTTTTTTTTTTTCGGCGATCCTTAATTTGTTTATTGTACAAACAAATTTAGTTTTATGATTATATTCGTAACTCCCAAGTTCACCATAATGCACATTCAACTTACTATCTACTTATGTTTACATAATGTTTAAAAAGATCCCTAAAATACTTATTTTGTCACATATTCACTTTTAAGCAAATGTTAAAGGCATATGAATTAAAAATGACAACAAAGTAATTGGTCATTTAATCACCAATCCACAAGAATTGGAATGTTACTGTCCAAGTATAATTATTAATTCTTTCTGTATAATTGGCCTAGTGCTTCATTTTCATGTCATTACATCTCCTTCAGTATTATTTTTAATATAAAATGGAGATTATTTAAACTGAATACAAATTGTCAATTTTATATTTTTATTCTCAAAAATCTAAATTTTTAATGGACATTAAAATATTTATTTATTATTGATATCTATTAGTTTGTATATTTAAATAATATTGAAGTAACTAAGATATACTAGAAAATATTTGGTACTATATACCTAATATATCAAATAGTTTCTATTTTAATTCCACTACCTACATTTTGCGCCATGTTGCAAATTGTTATATAGGTACCTAGTCATATTATAATGATTTAATAATATATGCCTTTTCATTAAAATACATGGTGTAAAATACATTTTTGTAAGTATCCAACAATCCCAAAATTGAACTACAATCAATCAATGATCCACAAGTTTTAATAAAAAGTTTTTAAGTGAACTATGATAGTAGATACTAGTTGCTTAATCATTCAAAATATAATTTGTTAAATGAAACTGTTCTCATTAGTTCATAATGTCACATTTTCAATAATTCTAATGTATGTACTTATTATTAATGTATTTCTATTATTTAATGAAATGTGTAATGATCTTTTTAGTATTTAAAATAAAATACACTTTAAAATTTAATAATTTTGTAATGTATAATACTCAGTGTAATCTTACTCTAAGTTAAATACAAGTTCCTTTTAGAAATATGTTGTTACATATAATAATTTTAAAATTAAATAGGTACCTGTATATTTAAATAAACTTATTTTGCAGTGTTACTTATAAGAGATATGATCTTTTATATATTGTTTTTATTCATCACCCACATTTTTCTTTGTTTTTCATTTATCTATAATTAAAACTAAAACAGGTAGGTAGTTATTTATAATGACTGATAGTGACAATCCTGATGTCCTATTTATAATTGTGCTCCCAATCCATTATTATGATTATGATGGATAAGAGAACTACTGTAAAACATGCTTACGAAAAACTTAAAAAAAGTCACTTTCAATTTATGTAGAAGACGATACCAGTGGCTTTTTTAACAATATTGATTTTCAAAAGAGGTACAAAAGTTAATAAAATAAAATAAAATTAGAATTGTTAACCTTTGATACAGAGCCTAATATTTAAATAATAGCCAAACCCAAATTACATAGTCTTCAAAATGTTCTTGTCTAAAAGTGTTGTATGATATGTTTTAACTCAAAAAAAAAAACCATTTAAATGCTTTTTTTTTATGTTTTTGTATACAATTTTTAATATTATTACACACAAAATACTTGTGATAATGACACAGGACTTCTTGCACATTAATTTGATAGTGAATTTAATTATATTTTGTGTCTATAAATTACCATTGGTTCAAAATTTTAGTCAAAATTACCTATACATAACCCTTAAAAACATCTCCCTCTTAATGACTATACTATTTTTTATAACAAAAATCATTTGTTTTTCAGTTGAATATTCAATCATAATCAAGAAAATAAATTTTAAACCCTGTTATTGTCAACTCTGTTATGTGGTAAGTAAATAACAATTATTTTTATATTTAAACAAAACAATACATTTTATTTAAGAAATTAAAATAAATACTACTTTAAATTAGTTGCACAATTGTTTCTATTGGTGGACCCTATAAATTACTTTAAGAGTTATTAATAATAAGTTATCTTACACATTTATGTAGGTATCTATTAATATTTGCAAAGAAATGCACATCATTGAAACCTATCATTTGGAATATTGATATTTGACTAATAAAATCTATTACTAACATTTTTAATAAATATTATAGGCATCCATGCTGCACAAGGCGGAGTTAAGTCTTTATCATTTGCAAACTAAGCATGTCATATAGAACTAAACGCCAGACAATCTCTAAAGATGAATGTCCGCGTAAGTATTATTTAATGCAATTTAAAAATTGAATACTTTATGTTTTAAAATGTTGTCATATAGTACCGACAAAGAGGAGGAAGGGGCGCCCTTCGACGCTACAGGAAGAAGAAGAAGCGTCCTCCTTAGATACTCAAAGTGGCTCGCGTTCGGATATGAAGATACCATCATCAATCTATAATACACGAACTACAACTGATGCACCAGCAGAAGTAAATAATTAATTTACATTTTATGATATATTTTAAAAGATTCTTTTATATTATGCATAATTTATCATTGTAGTTATTTCGAAAAGACTTAATCAGTGCCATGAAGCTTCCTGATTCTGAACAGTTGTCGACTGATGCTTATTGGATTATTAGTGACCAATGGAAGCAAGAGTGGGAACGTGGTGTACAAGTACCAGTTAATCCAGACTCTTTGCCGGGGTCGAGTGTTCACGAAGTGCCAGTTGTTTGCTTACAATCTTTCATAAAATCCCCTAAACGTTCACCATCATCATATTATCATTCTCAGCGTAATGAATTCAAACTGTATGTGTTAAATACAGGTAACTGTTTTTTTTGAATATGTTTTAAATTTAATATTTTATTCTAGGCCAAAACATAAGTATATTCGTATCACTAAAGATGAACACTTTAAAACTGAGGAACATCAGTTGTCACTTTTACCTTTAAAAGCAGAAAAATCTTGTTCGTATGATATGGATGATGTAGATACTGCATGGTTAAAACTGTGTAATGGTGAAAGATCATTAGGAGGTATTTCAGCATATTAAGATAATGAAAATATTATGTGTTTTGATAATTAATATAATGTTTTTTTTAGGTTTACCAAAAATAAAAGATGATCAATTTGAACATGTAATGGAAGAATTAGAAATGAGATGCTGGGAAAAAGTGCAAACAATAATCAAGGAAGAAGAAGGTCTTGGAATTGAATATGATGAAAATGTTATCTGTGATGTGTGTCGTTCAGTAAGTTCATTATTAGAATTTATATTGTTATTATAACATTTGAAATATGGTTATTAAGTATTAGATATTTTATTAGGAGTTTTACTATTGTGTGATTAAAACTGTTTATTCTTGCCTATTCTATAAATGTATTATGATAGTAACAAATTCAATATTTAATTATAAATAAAGTAATGATTTTTAAATGTGTATAGAAACTAGGCCTTCCTAAATAATTGTAGCCACATAGTAAATTATAAAATAAATAAATAAAAATTACACAGAGCACAGACACAAATACATATGGGTACACAGGTTCAAATACTGTTCTTCCTCATTTGTTTTTAGTTTTAATATCTTTTCAGTAATTAAGTATTGGATATCTAATTCCATGGGGTCTGCACTCTGGTGGCAGTTTATTGTACCACCATATGGGGCTAATTTTATGATTCTGGATTGTACATAATTTATTGTGATGTACCGTGCATGTGCACTAGCACAGTCTTTCCAATGACACATGAAAGATCATTTTAAATGATAAAACACATGGCATGTGATATAAACAAATTTGTGGGAGCTCCCTTACAATAAATAACATCAGCAATACCTATAATTCAACTTAAATGTCTATGGGTATTATAAATAATAATTTGAAATGTTTGATTTTAATCAAAATACAGTAAATAACTCACAATTTAAAATATTTTAATTTGTGGTAAGAGTTGGATGTTTAAGACTACTTGAAATATAAATATACTTGGTGATTTTGTTTAATTAAGAATGGTTTCATTGTAAACTATCCAATTATTTAAAAAAATAACTGTTAACATTATATACCCTTATTTTATCTCTTCCCTTGTGTGTTTCACATTTATTTAATCAATAGTATTAGGTTAATACGAAAACTACAAGATGCCTCCTAAACGAGATTTTTTTTGATTCTATATATCATATTATATCACCTTAATACATTTTTTTTTGTTTTAAGTAAACCCTCAGATAGTCTCACGCGAAGTACATATTTATATACCAGTGTTTCTTAAAAAAAAACCTTTTATTATGTAAATATTCACAAATGTTAGCTCAACTCTCATATAGATAACTTTATTAGTGGTTTTAACAGTTTATACAATATAAATTGACTATTTCAAGGTTAATGTTATTAAAAAAAAAATTAAACGATTTAGAATTATAAATATTATTGGGGTACAAATGAACCCGACACAACCAACCATTTACATTACAAAATATTGCGCGACTAACAGGTTAATAAATAATTTTGATATTTTATATCAAATACTGAATTTATTTAAGATACTGTTTTATCTATAAAAAAAAATAACCATTCTTTAGCACTAACTATAGAAATTGAATTAAAATTATATGAACATTATTGAACACCGAAAATTAGTTAAGTTAGTCCCAATAAAATTAGTGTAAAATTAGAATTGATTTTTTTATTTCTCAGTAGTTTTAGTGTGATTAACAAGATAGTTATAAATTTTATTATATGATAAATTCAGACAGTCAATATATGAATGTCATTTATTGTATTTTATTATATTTAGCCGGACTCTGAAGATGGTAATGAAATGGTGTTTTGTGATAACTGTAATATATGTGTTCATCAAGCATGTTATGGTATAACCACAATTCCATCTGGCTCATGGTTATGTAGAACCTGTACTTTACGTTTTCGTCCTGAATGTGTACTTTGTCCAAATAAAAATGGTGCAATGAAATGCACACGATCAGGCCATAAATGGGCCCATGTATCTTGTGCATTATGGATACCCGAAGTTAGTATTGGATGTGTAGAAAAAATGGAACCTATTACCAAAATATCTAGTATACCTGTAAGTACAATGCTGACATAAAATTAAATCCAATTAATATAATTAATTAAATTATTTTAGCCTAGTCGATGGGCACTTATATGTGTATTATGTCGCGAACGAGTGGGTGCGTGTATACAATGTTCAGTTAAAACATGCAAGACAGCATATCACGTGACTTGTGCTTTCAAACATGGTCTTGAAATGAGAGCTATTATAGAAGATGAGAGTGCTGAAGATGGAGTAAAATTACGGGTTAGAATTGAATATTTTATGTGTATGTATACATTTTTTATTCTATTTTTTCAACTTGTTTTAATAATGTTATAGTCGTACTGTCAAAAACATAGTGTTACTAGTAAAAAAGATAGAAATTCTGGTTCAGAAGATGAAGACTCTACTAAAAGAAAACGTAAAGATATGACTTCCGAAGAAAAAAACCAAGCTAGAGCAGCTAAGTATGTACACTTTATACATTTATTTAACTTAAATTTGTTTATTTTTATAAATGCAATTTTTTTGTTTAGACTTCATGAAATTGAGGGTGAATTTGAAAAGCATGTTAACGTTATCGATGTTACACAATGTCGAGATGTTGACAATGATGGCGTCTTGTATATTTATAATTATTGGGTATTAAAAAGAAGATCCGGAAATAATCGACCATTGTTATTACCAAAATCTGATGATGGCGATCTTTTGGGAAGACAGCAAGAACAAGCAGATTTAGAAAAACTTAAAATGTTTGTCCAGCTTAGGCAAGATTTAGAACGGGTAAGCAGTAAAACTAAAATTATAATTAACCTTAAAATTACTTTTACTAGACTAGTTATTGATAAAATTTAATTTGGTTTATTAGGTAAGAAATTTGTGTTATATGGTCAGCAGAAGAGAAAAACTTTCTCGGAATTTACTTAGCTTACGAGAGCAAACTTTCCACAAACAAATAGCTGTACTTTCAGATTCCAAAATTAATCTTAGTTCTGCTGAAGTATCAGCTGTCCAAGAAGCTAATCATGGCCCTTCAATCTATGACCGATTATACTCGTATCCTGATGCACCAGACTTAAGTACAGACTTTGAAACTATGTTATCACGTATTGCTGGAGCTGTTTCCCCAGAAAAATCCAATTACAGTAGCTTAAAATGGCCTTCAAGAGACAATCCATACAAAAGATCATATGTAAATGGATCTATGCGATACTCAAGCATGTCAAGTAGTAGTGATATTGAGCTTAAACCTCCTAGGATAATTAGTAGTGAACAAACAAGTATGGATGAAGCAAAATTAATAAAATCTATGTTAAAACATAAATTAAAAGAAAAGAGGTTAAATAAAAAGCGTTCAAAAACAAAACGTTCTACTGATTCTTCTACTGAAGAAGAAAGTGATAAAGTTAAACCAAAATGGAGTGCATCACCTAATAAAAAATTATTGCAAGTTGAGAAACAATTTGGTAGTGATAGTGGGGGTGAATCTTTACCTAAACTTTTATCTAAACGTCCAATTAAAATCAATAATATTTATTCTGACTCAGATTCTGAAATGTTTATTAAAAAAGATACAAATACTGTCACACATACAAAGGCGGCTGTGAAGGAGTTTTCTCAAGGGAAATCCAAAAATAAGACAATTAAAGATAAAAGTACTTTAGTTTCTAAAATTAAAGAAACATCATTAGACAAAGATATTAAGAAAATTAAAAAAGAAGATGTTAAAAGTAATCCTACAGTACCTTCAGAACTTATTGTTGTACCTCAAAGACAAGCTGCTAAGAAAGCTACTGAAAGTATTCATCGAGTGCATGGTAAACATGAAGAAATTTCAACAGAAAAGAAATCTCCAGAAAAATTATTACCAGTAAATAAAAAGTCTCCCGAAATAGTTGTGCCTAATGTTAAATCCCCTGATAAACAACAACCTATTAAAATTAATAAAATCAAAAACACTGAAAAATTAAGTTCGGTAGAAAAAGAATCTGACTCTCAAGATTTATTCTCATTTGTTCCTCAACGACAAGCAGCTAAAAAAGCTATTCAAGGCATTAAAAGTGGTATGACAAAACCTGTAGAAGAAACCAAGGTACCTGAGCCTGTCAAAAAAGAAGAATCAAACAAGTTAAAGCGTAATACAAAGTCTTCTTTGTCTTCAACTTCAAGTAGCAGTTCTTCTAGTAGTTCTTCGAGTACGTCAACTTCATCTAGTACGTCATCTTCATCGGGATCATCTACTTCTGATAGTGATACAGAACCTGAAAAGAAAGTTAAGCCTATTGATCATGTAAATCCCCTTAAAGAAGTTAGTAAAACTAAAAGCCCTCCTAAAGCTAAAGGTTGGTTATCAGAGAATAAACCAATGAAGATAAGTTCCTCCTCTAGTAGTGAGTCGGATAAAGACCAAAAAGTGATCAGGGCGCCAGATAAGAAGCTTAAAACTTCCGACAGGCGGCCTGAACACAGGTTTCAGGATCCGCCACCTAAGAGAGAGGAATCTAGAAGAGAATCGATTGGAAGTGATAGATGCGATACTGTTCAAGTCGTCACATGTGGAGATTCTAGTATCAGGAGTGATGGAAATAGAAAATCGAGCGATAGTGACCACATTGGAACATCAACTAGTCAGTCGGACGGAATTAAACTTGAACCGCAACAGCCCATACATGCAGTTGAGGACAAAGAGATTGAGAAGAAGTTAAAACTTGATGAAGGTGATCAAAGGGTTCTCAAAGAAGACCATGGCCTTAACATAAATATTCAAGAAATAAAAAATAAGAACGTTACACCAGTACAACATACTTCAGATAAAGAAAATAAGAAAACCGATGAATTAAACTTATATTTACCTGGTGGTCATCGCTTAAATGATCTCAAAGAAGAAAATGTATTAAGTTCTTCCTTTTTAACTAGACAAGATATTGAAAGAGAATTAGTTAATAATATAGATTATGATAAGAAATTTTCCAAAATGCCATTCAATTGTAATAATCATTTTCCTGGAGGTCAAAGATCAATATTTTCTCCACAACAATGTAACAAAGATATTACAGACATTGACTTTGATAACGATATGATTGCTGTTGAACAAGCAGCAAATGAAGAAGGTTTTGGATTGACAAGAGACACAGATGTGAGAAATGCTCCACTGTCTTTTTCATTTAACAATGAATTTCTCTTCAAAGATGATTCTAAAGAAGTAACTGCAAGGGAAACATTGAACCTTGTTGAAAAGTTAAGATTGGGAATCACAAAAATATCTGTGCCACTAGAAAATGAAAATATTGAATTAATAAATGAACCCTCTAAAGTAATTGATCCGCTTAAAGATTCTGAGTCAGGCCAAAAAACCGAAAACACACTTTACAATGCATATAACAAATTTCACCAACAGTCAAATGAATTAGTTGATGTGAATAAAGTTCCAGAGCGAGACAAATTGGATAGAAGTGAAAGTGCTTTGTCTGATGAGAGGTGGGTGCCACCTAGTCAACGTAGTCAGGCAGAATCACCTTATCAGGATATTAATGATGCCAACCGTTGGTCAGATAGTATTGTAATGCCGTCTAGGCGTTCAGATACATCAAACGAACCTTCTCCTGAACATCGAGAACCAACTACTACGGCGTCATCATACCAACCCATACATCCATTTCCAACATCTGTTCCACTGCAAATGGACAATCTACAGTTTTCCCAATATTCAGACCCATCATTTATATTGAACCCCCCACCTACAAGCAATCAGTTATCTTTTATGTCTTCTTCACGGTCTTTCAATCAGCAATTTACAATGCCTCCTCCATTTTCAAGTCATCCATCATTGATACCCGAATTGAATAAACCGTTACATTTACAAACTCCGTGTACAGCAGCTTTTACTTCATCAACTCAAAATATGGCTTTTACTGCAGCCATGATATCTCCAATGACGCATCACGATAACTTTATGCCACCTTTCAATGATATGAGCCTGTATAGTGATAACAATCTTTTGATGTGTGCCAGTAGTAATAATTTATCATTACCAACAGAATCTGTAATGCATAATGTGCTTAATGCAATAAGTCAAGCATCTAATATGGATAATCAAATATCTAGTTTACCAACAAGTCAACCTCCTAGAGTCTCTATTTGTAGCCAAGGACTTAGCAGTCATAATATAATCCCAGCTTCAATAAATAACCAAACTCAAATAGTTAGTGTACAATCGTCAACATCGAATCACCATCAAGTACCAGTTACTTCGCATAATCAGACTGAACTAACACCGGCACTATCAATTTCCAACAATCAAGAACCAGTTATTAGTCAAACTAAAGTCGTTCCTAGCGTACAAGTAACAACTACTGCTATTCAATTACCAACACATACATTTACACCAACCACAATTCAAGCTGTAAGCAAACCTGATGTTCTTACTTCATCAATAAGTCAAGTGGAAGTTAGTCAAAATATCAATAATCAAACATTAGTGCAGACACCAATCAGTATTAGCCAAGTATCTAATCAAACTGCTCCAAGTATACCAACTCCCAAGCAATCACCTGCTCTTCCTACAACTCCTTTACCAGAACGATCTCCTATGTCTATTATTGCTTCATCTCCTTCATTAACTAGTTCACCTCATCCAAACCGAACGCCTTCTGATAAGAAATCTCCTTCTAAAGCAACTCGATCTTCGAGTCGCGTTTCTGCTCAATCTTATAAATCACCTGACTTAGTTGATCGGTCCCCTGAGGTTAAAAAACAAAACAAGCGAGGACCAAGACCACAGTCAAAAACATCTGGACGTGGTCGTGGGCGAGGGCGGGGGCGTTCATCAAATCACTTTACTGATTATAATCCTGCCGTTAGTAAACTTGCAGGAACTGCCTATGATCTTGATTTTGTGGAAGAATTTGAGAATGATAATAATGGTGTTATGGAAAATCTCCGAGCAATGCGAGAACGTAAAAAATCTGACGTTAAAGTTGAAAATAAATCGCCTGTATCACCTAAAGTACACAGCAGCCCAAATAATTACAGAAGAAAACATGCCAGTGTTAAAGAACTTAAACCACCATCCCCAATTGTAGAAACAAATCTTGATGATCCATTGATTCAATCAACAATCAATGAATTATCACCAATGTTGCCAGGACCAGTTGACATGAGAACATATAATTCATATGACAGTATAACATCATACTCTGATAATATTTACGACACCAACACCAATATTGCCAACAAAGTAACTGACATGGTGAATATTTTGAAAGAAGACTTGCAGAGCTTCTCAAAATTAACTACTCAAAGTAAAGATAAAGATATTGAGGATCAGTTAAATTCTATTGAAGATCAAATAACAATAGTCAAACCACCACTTCCTGTTGAAAAAGAACCTGTAGCATCTAGTACTGTATTACAAAGTGAATCTAGGAATCAGTTAAAAGTAAAAATAAAAGGGCCGTTTTTAAATGCAAAATACAACAATGTTCAACATCAACCAATATTACCTACAATAGATACATCTGCCATAAGTATGAATATACCAAGTCATTCAGTCCCTCCTTTAGAAACCCCTAGTTTGCCATCAAATTTCAGACAGATGAGAAAGAAAGAATTGCTTCGGCAATATTGTAACCAACAAGATAATATTGAACAGACAACTAATCATCCCATAGTACCTCCACTAAGCAGAAATATCATAACCATACCAAAAGCAGTAGCGTCTATGACGACAATACCTACTAAGGAAGACTACAAGGCAGTAGTAGATGCTAATATGGAAAAGAAACGTACAAAGTATGGATTTGATGATCCAAAATCCAATTACATTAACAATATTCGTAAATGTGAAACTATAACGCCGAAGCTTAAAATCAAAATTGGTGAACAACCAATGGTTACGACAATGGAAGAAAAGCGAAGTCTTCGGCCACCTAAAAAGCGTATTTGTGATACTCAAAATGATGAAACTAATCATTTAATAGCACCTACTATGGAGCAGTTACGACGAGATAGTATGAAATTCCGAAAAAAAGTGTTTGCTCGTTTTGAAGAAGATGCTCTAGCTTCTTCATCAATTTCAGTAACACCTAGTACTACAAAAAATAAAAAGAAACGTAGGTCTAGTCCATCAGTTTCGAGGAAGAAGAAACCACGCATTAATAAAGAAATATCTCAGGTTCAGGTGATAGAAGCCAAACAAAGCACTCCTAAATTAATTATTAGGTTTTCAAAAGCTGCACCTGATGAAGCTGAAGTAAGTGAAGTAAAGGAACCCAAAAAAGCATCCCCCATTAAACTTAAAATATCTAGATGTAAAGAAGGATATGTTATGAAACCTCCTAGTAACCAAACTACCACTGATACTTCGCTAAACAATAACTGCGAAGTTCGGTGACGGTAATACAACATTATAATTTGTATAAAAGTAACCTTATCATTGATAAGTATTGTGTATAAAATATATTAGTAAAATGTAAGTTATTTATTTAATTCTAATTTGTACATTCTTATTTATTTATTTATAAATTTATATATATATATATATACAAAGTTTAATTTGAATTGACATGTGTATGTATAAAACATAATGTATATATTTGTATTATTAAATTGTTGTTTTCCTCAATTTGTTGTTAATTTAATTAATAATATAAACAAATGTTCTATGAATACTCCAAATTATTGATATTATCATGTTAAGGCCAGCAGATGTCAATTAATTATAATTTTGTTATCTAGTTTAAGTTAAGATAAATTTTCATGTTAACGTGCAATACGTAAAATAATGTAAAGTATTTTTTTTAAAACTATTTGTTAACCTTTTACATTAAAATCGAACAATTTTTTTTTTTTTTTTTTTGTACTTGTTATATTACCAATTATTTTTAAAGTTTATGTTATTATAAGTCTTGGGTTGTTTTTTAGCTGTGATTGTTTTATTTTTTTGACAACATGACATAATGGTTCTGAAATAAATGCTTGTAATAGATAGGGTTTATTCTTCTATTTTTTCCAAATTTGAATATATATACATATATATATATTTTTTTTTTACTTGCATTTTTAGTCAATACACAGTTATTTAGCTTTAAGTACATTTAATACAATTGACATTTAGTCAAAGATAAAAGATCTCAATTTTCACTTGTTAGATTTTAAGATTTTATAATAGATTTAAAATTAAATAATTTATAATATAGGACTATATTATTTACTAAAACAAAAGTCTTGAACTATTGATAGAGTACAATAATATCAGTTTTAATTTGTAGATTTTTTTTTTTTATAATTTAATTAAAATGTTTTAATTCTAAATAATTAATGGACGTCTATGTTTTTTTGTTTAAAATAATAGACAATCTTAACATTTTAAGGTAATCACATTGGTAGTTACAATATCAATACAATTTTTATATAATTGTATTTTATAAGTGTTCAAAGTATTATTTTATACTACGGTGTTTTAAAATTCCCATAATTTTAAGATAGCTCAACTGGCAGATTTTTCATAAAAATAAAAATCTTAACTATCGTGTATAAACTTGTGAATTAATAACAAATTGTCACAGGTTTATAAAATTTCATTTTTATTATTTATTTATTTTTTTGTTAACCATTTTGTACAAATTTATTTCTATAATATATACAAACATATTCTTCTGTAACCTATGTGTAACTTAATTTTAAAATTTAGTTACTATAAAAATTAATATTGAAACATTTTTTTTTATTATATATATATATATTTATATATATAAATTATTATGTAAAATTATATTTTGTATATACTTATTGTTTTGGTTTTTTTTTTTTTGTAAATTAATATGATTATTATGTAGATAATTATACTCATTTATATTTATTTGTATATAAATAATATTTTAAAAAATAGTAATTTTATTAAATAATACATAGTTAAATTATGTTGATTCCTATCGCACAATACCTATCACATAGCTAAATAATTTTCAATCTACGACCAAATTGCAATATAATTTGATGCACATTTTCCATTTATAGGGGTAAATTTTATTTTTTTCTTAAATTTTAATTAAGTTTATTTGTTGTAATGCTTGTTTAAATACCATATGAAGATAATAATTGGATTATATACAATAAATCTATACAAGCTATTATAATAATATAATAATCATGACAAAAAAAGATTCTAATAAATTTGTCTTGTGGGGGAGGACAATCATAAAATCCCCTTCTCCGAAATCAAAATAACCACTTGTTGAAATTAGCAATAAGGACGTTAATTATAATCTTTATCTACCTTACTTGATTATTTAGATTACTAGACTATACAATAATTTTAACTTAATTATTTGGTTAAAATTTAAGTTGTTTACTTTTTTTTTTTTTCGTGAGAAAAACCTACAGTTTTTACATTTAATTTTCGATGAAAATTACATATTTTTGAATATTGTCAATCCATAACAAGATCAGTGGCAGTCAAATGGGGAGGTATAAAGCAGTTTTTTTTTTTTTACTCCTATTATTTACATAAATTTTTTTTTAAATATATAGATCATATTATTATAAATAGTAGTTGAAGTGAAATGAGATCATGGCGAGGAGGGGGGGGTGATATATCATCCCTCCCGTAAATAAATATTATTTATAATATTCAATTATAAATAACTTGATTTTTTTTTTATATCTACGTGTAAAATATAATACTGTAGGGACAGGTATGTGGAATAAAGTACCCGTACCAATAATAATTTAGCTTTCGCGGCTATAGCTTATCCCGTGAGCCGTGAAAATTCATAACTGAGGCCGATGGCTATTGTAACGTTGAATTCAACTATACGAATTGTAAAGATCACCGTTCACCTATAAAATATTTATCGCCCATATATATATATAATAATTACATTTTAATTCCGATGGAAATAATCATTAACATCCCTTGAATGGTTTTTCCGATAGATTTTCCTAACGGTTATTTATTTTATATCGAATTTTAAACGAGTTTGCGTTTCCCTGCTCCTCAGTCGTTGATCCCAAATATATTTTATCACAGTATAGATTATTCGTGATAATTGGTTTGTTATCATTTCTTTTTTTTTTTTTTCATAGGCGTGAAGAATATCGCATTGTTTTACGGACCCATAGTCTTCGTTGGAAGGAGGGGGGGGCTATGATTTTTTTTTTATTCTTTCTCTGTTTTATTAGTTTTTTTCTCAATCATTGCCGTCGTTACGTTATCAATGCCTTACGTTTCGAAACATCGCCGCTCGAAAATACGTTGGATTTTCGAAGACGTTTTACCGTTTCGACGACAATACGTATAACGACCCAGTGTTGGGTTTCGTAAGGCACAGTAACATTTCCTGCGTAAGTGTAGCACATTAATTCATTATGTTTATAATAATTATGCCGGCTTGCCCGTTATACGTTTTAACGTAAAAATTGCTTTTTAAAATTTGATGTTCAACAGGCATGCACGAAATTTGTTTAACACCGAAACGTCTCGGTCCATACATGACTTAAAATGCTTTTTAAAAAATTATTTTTTCACCAATTTTCATTTAGAGTGTCTTGTGCTCACTACATTGTGAGTCATGTCGCCTTGAGTTGAATACATTTATTTGCAACAATCGTATCGTCAACAACACATTAAATATAAACAAAACAACGCGATGCGGTATAGTGTTCAATGGTTTTCAAACTTTTTGGAAAGACTGCGTTTAACATCATTCAGAAAGATTGTTTGAATAAATTACCGATGTTTGCGATTTTTACACTGTTAGTGATTTACCCTCTGGAAATATTCGACAACTTTTACTTGTATTAGTATGATTGAGTCGACTATTAAAGACAGAACGTTGTCGTCTACTGTTTGTACAGTGTGTGAAAACATTCATAGATTCTCTTGGTACACTCAATCTTTCCATTAATTGAACTTTTTATTATGATTTTGCATATTTGTATTCAATAAATAAATCAGTTTAAAAAGGATTACTTGGCACTCAACAATTCATAAGATGCGAAAGTTATACTAATAACATTCAATAATATTCTATCACATTTTGACCGTAATTTAATCTTGATCTATAATTTGTCACCGTCTTTCGATAAGCTCCACAGTACAAACTAATAAAATATGTATACAATTTAGTTAGCTGAGGCAAACTGGTTGAAAACCACTGCTATACATACAGAGTATAGGTTCTCTATTAGGAATAATGTTTTACTTTAATAATATTAATATTATTGAATTCATTAATTAGATAGTACACCATGGAGAATTTGGCCTACTACATCATAGCTGCAGTATCAAAAAATGGAGGTATTGGTTATAAAGGTGATCTACCATGGAGACTTAAAAACGAAATGGGATATTTCAATCGAATGACTACACAAGTGAGTCGTGAAAATACTCAAAATGCGGTTATTATGGGTCGTAATACCTGGCAGTCGATACCAGATAAATACAGACCGCTTAAAGGACGAATAAATGTAGTAATCTCAAAGACTTTGAAAAGTGTACCAGAAGGCATTTTATTGTACCCTAAACTTACAGAAGCCTTAAAAGATTTACATTTAAATAATCGTGTAGATAAATTATGGGTTATTGGTGGTACATGTTTATATGATGAAGCTGTTAAAGACAAAAATTGTAAATATTTGTACATAACAAAAATTGATCAAGAATTTGTATGTGATGCTTTTTTTCCTAATTTTAATCATAACGAATTTGAAGAACTCGATGAATCTAATGTACCCAAAGGTATTCAAGAAGAAAATGGTATTCAATATGAATTTAAAGTACTTAAAAGATTGTGATAAATAAAGCAGGTATACTACATGCTGCAATAAATATTAATAAAATAAATTTTACTAATCATGTTTGTTTATACTTTATTTTAGTCTTAATATTTCATGTATGTATTTTCCTTTACATGCTATTTAAGAACATAATTTATTAATTATTTAACTGTTATCTCTAGTACTTGGAAACTATTAGTTCATGATATTATGTACCCTTCCATATTCTAATATTTCTTCAAGGAAAAAAAAGAATATTTGAAGGATTGCTGAGTTAAATTTACTATAAATTATAAAAACAAATTACTACATATTTAATTACATTTTAACTCTACATAATTTATGTAAGTATATATATATATATATATTAGGTCAACTAACTATAAGACACAGTCATTAGTTAAAAAGTATTAACATTTTTATTTATTTTTTTTTATGGTGAGACAGACCTTCACACACTTTTGATTTTCAAATAGCAACTTGTATTAAAAATTCAATAAATAAATGAAGGTTAAATAAAATGTTGGTGTTTAAATTTTGAAAATAGCCTAGCGAAATCTGACGAATTCCAAAGGTCATTTTGACGCGAAAACAATGAAGATGTTATGTGCCGTTAATTAACATCAATCGAATAGTATTTTTGATGTCCAAAGTCGGTTTCTCTTAATTGTAATGTAAATTTTGCTGTTGGACCATATTGTGGTGGGCAGGGGGTTTAGTCAAAATGTTTCGGTAGGAATTTTACAACTGAAAATTCTGTTGTTATGGTTCATGGCATGGTCAGTGTTTCCGACACTGTACAATAGTATTAATAATAGCTAGTTTATAGTTTCATATGTCAAGCCTTATTACGAAAAAGGGGCGTGCGCGACACTTTTGGTATCGAAAAATTCAGGTTTACCAACATAAAAAGGTGTAAGCGACTACTTCATTAGAAACGGTTCAGTTTTGCTCTAAAAGATTCAGCATAAGCGCTAAGAGTTAAATTTGTTGACAGCATACATGGCCTAATAGATACGGTTGAGTAAGCGTGAATGGTTGTACATTTTTTTTTTTTTTTTTTTTGAACTTATTTCAGAACAAAATATAGGAAGTTAAAAAAAAAAACCAATCAATAAAATTCCTCAAATATAAAATTGTTAAAACGTTTTATCGTGTCCCCGAACAATTGTCGAAACATCGCTTATGCCCTTTTGCCTATCGCGGCTCGATATATAGGTAATATTAGGGTGCCTGACCTCATTTTCCTTTAAAAATATTATCTATTGTAACTAACAATAACTGTTAAAAAATCAGACTTATCCTCGCGTCACTCCGCGGTACGCACCTACACAGGACTGTATAGGACATTGGGGAAAAGACGAGATAGATGCGTGATAGTTGCGTGACAAAAAGTCGCCCGTGTGGTGTAGATCATTTTCACGATTTTGCTACATCATGGCCCGTAAGACAGACACCGGCGACGGGAAATGCTGCAGGTGTGGTGTCCTGTTATTAATACCGTTCAAAATCTATGGCACCTACGCATGAATAATGTCGTTCATATAACATTTTAACGTCGCTATTAAAAATGATTTGTTCGATATTGAGAAAAGGTTTTTCGGTCGTACAACGCGCGAAACGCACTTGGTCGTGAAAATCGACGCGAACTGACACAAATAGGTAAATTATATACGAGAAGAAAAATCGTTTTATCGTCGATTTGTACGGTAAGTAAAAGTGTAGGTGTATAATATATTATTGTAACACCTTTAGTACCCCTCTAGTAGTCGTACGTAGTAGTGTTGTAGACTTATTGCTACAGTAATTTTATTATTATTTGTTTTTCTCTTTTGTTTTGCTGTCGGATAACGAAAACGACGACGTAATCGCGTAGTTTTTTTTTTTTTATACGGCTGTACGAAATGCGATAACGACGAACAGATATATATATATGTTATCTATTGAATAAAAAATAATCTAAAAAAAAACCACGGGACCCCCCGACCGACCGGTTTTACCCGGGTCGTTTTGCACAGGAAAAAGTATAATAATAACAATAATAATAATAATTGTACAAAACAAAATAATAGTCTGGAGATTCGGACACGACACGTATAACGGCGGTGGAGCCAGACATCGCGACCACTCTTTGGTCACGTGTGGTCTTCACCTCGTCGCGATTTGTAGCGCTACTCCGTTGCAACCAACGGCCACCACCGCCGCCGCCCGAGGGATTCCCAGACAGTGCCGCCGTCCTCGCGAATCATTTCATCGCCGCCGTCCGGTTCGCACACAGTCCGTCCGCCAATTTCGCAACTCGGAAACCCGGATCCTTTTGCACTCATCGCCTTAAGTGTATAATTCCTATTCGGACTGCGGACGGTGACGATGGCCGCCGACCTACAGATAGATCTAAATTACGGGATTATGACGGTCAACTCGCAGATCATGTACAAGCCGACCAACCAGCGCGAAGACCCGGAGCCCGACAACGATCATGAGGTGTACGTGGGTAACTTGCCCATGCACTACACCATCGAGAAGTTCGTCAACTTCGCAAAGTAAGTACCGGGTTAGCAATGAGCCGATGGCGGCCGCCGGTTGGCCTACGATCCCCGACGAGCTTCCGAAACGGTCCGCATAACCGAACAAAATGTTTCGGAAAAAAAAAAAAAAAACTAATAATCATTTTATAACAAATATATACTATTAAACATATACTTGGGTATATGCCCGACCAAGGTGCAGTGGGTGTTTTTTCAAAAAATTTTTTAAATGCATTCGTTATTCGATTTCGTTTTCAATTGGTTTTCGCGAGACATTCGAATTTATTACTTTTTTTTTTTTTTTTTTTTTTTTATGGACCAGCGTCCATATGATTTTGTTTCGAAAAACATATGGCGTCGATCAGCTGTGACCAAACTATTTTTGTTTTCCGTCTTTGCAGTTTTTCGTTTTTAGTTATTTGCCCGTAAACTATAAATAATTCGGATTTTTTTTTTACCGATAAAATTTTTTTTTTTTTTTTTTAATTTTATTTACGTATTACGTACCGGTAGACGATAAAATATATATTGGTACTTATATTGTAAAAACTCTTAGTGGTTAGCTAAGTACACATTTATTCGGCGGGGGGGGGGAAGAACATCACGCCTCGGTGCTCACTGCACGAAATTCAAGTATCGAGATGAAGTGAAAATTTTATTTTATTTCTCATTTACACAGTGGGCGGTGAAGAATTATAAAATAAGACAATTTATTCAAACAAATTATTATCTAAAAAGGAAAATAGCGGAGAATATATATTTCCGAAATTTTAATTTTTGATGAAACTGTATTTTTTGGGATTTTAAGGTTTAAACATTTAATATGTAACAATTGGGTATACATTGTAAGAAATATTATTACAGACCAGCCAATGACTTTTTTGGAATTTCCCAATGCATTTAAATAATAGTATCTATTAATAGATTTGAGTATACACATAATATATTTTACTATTGACTTAAACTTTCCCTTACTCATTTTGTTTCTACACTAGTTTAATAATTTAAAAATTTTTAAATCATCCAGTAAATATTGGTACATTCAAAATCATTTTTCAATTGGTATTTGATTTAAATCGAATTTGTTATAATTCATAAAACACGAGTTGATAATAACATATTTTTCTACAACACTCTGCCCCGAGTAGAGCTTTGAAAGAAAAACTCGTGATAGAAGTGTTAGACGGTTTAATTTTATATGACTTACCATGTCATGGGTTTTTTTTTATTGTTTTTATTAACTTTGAAATTTTAAAAATGATTATGTTATTATTATTACTACTACTTTATTTAGGTAAGTAAGTAACGTTGTATCAAAGTTCATTTAGTTTTTTTAGATATAATTATTTTCCAACTAGTACTGGCTATACTTGTATGTATATATAAAACAAATAAAGATTAAATGTAGACCAGTCTAGTTTTGGTTTTATTAATACAAATATAAAACATCCCCTTATTTTAGCTCTACCACAAAAAATAACAATAAAACTTGTAGGTATCACATTAATTTAAATAAACAACTAACTTATATTAATTATACTTGTATTCGAATTGCTGCTTAAATTAAGTTTTATGTAAATAAATTCTTAGATGATAAAGATAATACAAAATTAACTTGGCAATTTATAAATGAAATCACAGATGCTAAATTGAAAAACAATGATAATATTAAAATAATAATTAATAATGATAAGGATTTGGGTGTTGTTCTGATTAAGTTTCTCTATAAAAAAACTTGCAATTATGTTCTTTTTCAAGAACATCATCAATGTTGATAAAGGCATTTTTATGATGGTAAAAGCGAATGTAGAATTTATAATATTCCAGTTAAATATACATGTAAAGCAGTGGTTCCCAACCTTTTTGACACTACGGACCACTTAGAGAACTTTAGATACGTCACGGACCACCAAAACTTTAAACCTTATATTTCTTATAAACAAGAATCAATTTTTTTTTCGCCATTTTAGAAGAATTTAGATTATGAATAAATAAAAACCAATGAAATTCCGTATAGCAGGCTTATAATATTGTTTATAATTGATGAATTTTAAGTAAAAGTTTTATATTTATTTACAATTTAACGCAAATTACTATTATAAAAAAAATGTACACAATATTATTATATTTATTAAAGGTGAATTACAATTATAAAAACAATTTAATGTGATTTTTGGGCTTACATTTTCTTTACTAACAAAGACATTCTTGGGGGAATACTGCTCAAATCTACACACCTGTCTTTAATGGCGTCCAACCGATTTCTTTGTTCATTTCGAATGTAGAGCAGCCCGGAAAATCCTTGTTGAAAACATAACACATTGTCTACTACCGATAGTCTAATCATGCTGTACAAACAAGATTTGATTATCGGTTAAAATAATAACATAAGTGGCATTATGCAATTTAAATTTATAAATAAACGACGTGCTATACACGATTGTCGGTATTTGTATCACGCCCCAGTGGAAAAAAAAAATGAAATATTATTAAATTTTGTAGGTATGGCTCGCGGACCACCATAAATTGTCTTGCAGACCACCGGTGGTCCGCGGACCATAGGTTGGGAACCTCTGATGTAAAGCCTTTGGCAATCTTTTGTTAATTATTTAGGGTCTGTTTATTTCAATTCTATGCTATATTTATACAAAAAAAAATGTTTACTGTCCAAAAATAAACCTTATAAAATAATATATCATTGGTTGTTTTCTTAATAAGTCTAATTTATCTATAACATTGTTTTCATTATACTTTTTTCTCTTGTTATTGTTAAAGTCAAAATTAAGTCAAAATTGCATACTTAAAATTGTCTACATAAATTTATTTATTTTTTTTTATTAATCACATTTATTTTTCTTTCTTGTTGTGTTTATTCTTACCAATGTATAACTCTATTTCAACACAAGCTAAAGATTGAAGAGATAGAAAATCATGTAAATAATATATATATTGTCTTTTTATTATAGTAAAATAAAAAAAAAACACAACTAATTATTTTAGAAACAATATTGCAATAAAAAGCATACCTACACAAATATATACATATTTCTTTTGTAAATAAGTACAAACATCAAAACAGTTTAAAATGTTAATTTAATTTTTATTAACGTTATTGACTGTATCGCCTTTGCGTATAAATGACAATGTTTTTTACTCGGAGTAAATTGAGTTTGTTTTCCTTTGCATCTAGGATAGGTAAATTGTATTTTAATAAAATTATAGAACAAAGTTTACATAAAATATATTTATTTACCTATGTTATTTTTCAAATTATTAATTATGTACTCATGTCCTATATCTATATTTTGTTATTTTTAGAAAGTCTGGTTCAATTTATAGTGTCCGTCTACTAAAAGGGGGTGGAGGCTTAAATAAGGGTTTTGGCTACATAATGTATAGACATTTAACTGCAGTCGACATTGCCATAGAATCGTTCAATGGAATTTTTCTGACAGAAAGTGATATTAAAAAACCCTTAATCGTACAGAAGAGCCTACGCAATACCATTATGATGATCTATGGACTGTCTCAAAAAAATAACAATAAATATTACATCAGAAATGTAAGAATCACAGAGTTTTATTTCATTTAAAAATAAATAAATAATGATTTAAATATTTTTAGGAAATTAACTATTTTGTGATTAATCATCCATCACTAGTGTTAAAGTTTGAATGTGAAGACGATACCAAGATATTTTTATCTTTTAAATCATTAAAGTAATGTATAATAAATCAAGTATAAAATGATTAAATTTAACCCATTTTTTTTTTTTTTTTTTTTTTCGTAATTTAGAGCAGCTCAAATTTTTAAGAAAAAACTTAAAGATTCGTTCAATACGTTTGGAGCTAAAATGTACTATTTTAATGACACAGAAAATTGGGTAAGTCGTTTTTAAACTAACATTGTCATAGAAATTGATTCACTGTCGGCTATTTTTGTTTTAAAACCCGCTATTTATTAACCTGATAATTTGAGCCTTACCTATAGATAATAACTACAAAAAAATAGTATTTGTATATCAGTATTTACAATTTGTATTATAAATAGTATTTTGAATATTTGAAATAATTTATGTTATATGTATTAAATAAAATACATTAAATTTTATTCTAACAATGCGTGTTAAAAATAGCATTTTAATACTTATCATTGGTATCTACCTATCACGATTATAGATATTATGGTTGCCAACTTGCTGTCAATTGTGTTTGGCAAATTCTATGAAGGAATAAATATTAAAAAAAAAAAAAGAGAATAGGTGTAATAAAATTTTTCTCTTTATTATGTGATACAATTAACATCTAATTGATAGTAAAAAATCAAAAATCTACTTCCATAAAATAAAAAAATGTTAAACCTCATATTCAGTTAGGTACATGTGTAATGTATACGATATACATGTTCAACTTTAATTTAATGTTATAACCTATTACTGTTTAGTAAAAACGCGGTGAATTTATTTTGATGATAAGTGACGAGAATAATACATGCTACATAATAAGTTGAAACATTTTAAATAGTAAACAGGTACACAATAAATATATATTACCGTCCGTACCTACAATATAATAATTTATAATTAACTTGAGTCATTGTAGCTATCTCTACAATGCGACAATTTGTGGGTCTACTTCAACATTTCCTAATCTGTTAAATATTCAGATAATGAATTATGATAAGAAATATCAATTGGTTACATTGTAAATGATAACTCCCTAACGAGAATCAGTTGTACAATAATTGCTCTATGGACTATGGTTTTTAATTTTTAGGCGTTATTACGAAATCATAATTATTATAGTAAATCATCTAAGTTTATTATAATCACGTTTTATTACAAAGGAACCCGTTTTGTGTTCCATTGTGCTTTGATTTGTCGATTTTCATTTATTAATTTACTTATTAATCCTTTTACTCTTACCATGTCTAACACTTCATATGATACTTACATATCACCTCTTTCAACAAGATATGCTTCAACAGAGATGAAATTCAATTTTAGTGACAGGAAAAAATTCACTACATGGAGAACTCTTTGGACTTTACTAGCACAAGCTGAAAAGGTATTTATTTTTTTTTTAACCATGAGCATGAATAATAAATATTAGTTAGGTGCAAAAGTACTTTTTATATCTGTATACTTTGGTTTAATCTAATTGTCGTTAAATGCATAAATTTTACCTTAATTTTTAAATAAATAATCATATACTGGGTATCCGTGTACAATCATTTTAACTGTTTCAATATGTAACATAACTTTTATGATATTATTTTTAATTTTAAACCAAAACCATAAAATTAAATACTTATAAGAACTATATTATTAACCACCAAACAAAATCATATTTTATTAATGATAAAATATTATCAAATCAGGTACCAATGATAAGTTTATAAACTACTATTTAAGTAAAGTAATGTATGGTTTGTATTTTTATGCATTATTTAAGATTTTTATTTTACATAAACGTTTATGGTATAGTTTGACTTGATTCGTCACACCTTATACATGTCATATGTATCATATTTACATTTTTATTATTTAGTTAAATAATAATTGTTTTATATCTACAACAATATTTTACTATTATAGGTAGGTACTAATTGGTAATTATTAAACATTTTGTTTGACAAGTTATATGTTTTTATTCTGAATTCCTTGATTGTTATGATTTAATGATAAATGTAATAATTAATAAACAATTGACTTAACAAGGTTTATGTGTTTTATTGTGGTGTGTGTGTATGATCATCATTGTATCGATGAATTAGTTATTTTACGTATTATAGTTTACTTACAAATTTACTAACACAATCAGTTCTACTGATTTTAAAAGTGTATAGTGAAATATGTAGGTATTATTTGTTGTACTTATTTATTAATGACATAAACTCCTTTTTATTTCAAATTGAAGGAAAGGTGGGAAGATTTAAAGAAGAATATTTCAATTAATCCACAAGGTAACCGAGTGAGATTCATTCCTATTGTTCCTAATAATGCCAAACGTCCAAATGTATTACCGCCGTTGAATCCATCACGTGGCTTGTTATTTAAACCATTCATTCCAAAACACATAACCATCTGCCCCAGTCAAGGAAATATCAACTTAATAAAACATTCAAATGATAACGAAAATAAAAAAATTGCGCCCGTTGTTCAAATAGAAACTCCTTGTTATCCAGCTAGATTTAATGTGAAAGATTGTAAATCCGTTAGTCTACAAATTTCTCAAAAACAACATGAAGTAAAACAACTTAGTTCCTCAATTTCTTCTGTAGAAAAATATGATATAAATTTATTGGAAAATAGTAAAGTACCTCTACGCACAATTTGGACCAATAACAGCTTGAACAATTTTGAATGTAACTTACCATCGAAAAACAATGCGTTTGGAAAACCATTTTCGTCAAGCTTAAGTTGTTTGTCTCAAACTATCCAGAGTACAAGTTTTGGAGTTAAATCAAAAATCCAAAGTAAGGCTCCTCAAGTATTTCCACCAAACACAAGGAACACATTTAATAATTCTAGATACATTAAATCGTCATATTCATTATTTACATCCCCGGGTCATAATTTATATCCTATAGCCGAAAACACTTCATTTTTTACTTCAGAAACTGAAAATGCATCTTCTTGTGCTTTTGGTCAAATCACCAACACTTTAGAACAACCAAATCCATCAAGTTGTATAAAAAAACCTTTTAACATAGATGATATTTGGAAAACTAATCAGTTCCAACCTCCAAGAGTATGACACCTTAAATTACCATAATTGTATTACTCCATATTCTTGTTGATCAATGATTGTTTGTAATGATTAGCTATAGTTGGGTCTAAGTAGGAACCTTATGCCAATAACATAACATTTTTTTTTATGATTTAAACAATATGTTTGTGACAAGTTATATTTGTTACATAATTATTCCATAATATATTAATATAAATAAAGTAATATACATAATTTTTCATTGATAAACTAACATATTAATGCAATTATAATATAATATTGTGAAATTATTTTATTTTTAATAATACTATAATTTTTTATACCATAAATTAATTTTAGACAAAATTGAAATATAGTGCAAAAATATAAAAACATAATTTTTCACAATTTTATTATTGAATAAATTAAAATAAATGATTAAAATTTAAAACAAGTAAAAAAACTATAATTGTTGTAAATATCTTTAGGTACAAGATTCCATTTGTTATCTAAATGTTCCACTACATAGTTTTACGTTACACATTCATTTCAATATTTTTAATTACGGAATTAAAATCTGCCCTTAAGTTTTTATTAAGTACATTAATATAAATTACAATTAAAGTATTTGAGATGATGAAAGTTTAGGTTTGTGTTTTATTTGGTATATTTAATTTTACTGTTTAATTGTTGTGTATGATTTATTTTTTTTTTTTTTGTTCACACTGATAATAATAGGTATTGATATTAAAATACTGTTTATTAGATAATTGATGTTAAATTGTTGGTGAATTTTTAATTGTAATAAAATGTATGTCAGTTTAATTAACAAGTGCGTTGATTTTGAATTAAAAATAATAATGCGTAACAATCATCTAAACAGACAAATCTGTGTTGTTTAAAATATCACGTTAATCATAATGATAATAATAATTATAAATTAATGTTTAAAGATACCTACCGAGGTGTAGGTATACTCGAATATAGTCAACACAATAGCGTTGGTGTAATAATTGTATAATATTGGTTATTGCTGTAAGGTTAGGTGTACATTTGTACACGTTAGCATATTTTTATTGATTGGTCAACAAAAATAGCCTAATGTATTCTGCATACAACATTTTATTTTTACATATTTGTTTAATTGTTTTGTTTACTGAGCATATTTTGGTTATTTCTTGGGTGCATAATTGTCTGCCCTATAGCATAATATACCGATGGACGACATGTACGCCTAGTTAAATTACCAGTTGGTGGGTTCGTATTGTGTGTTAGTGGTGGGTCGTCACGTAAACGATTCCTAGTCTACTCGTTCCGTTTAGGCGCAATAGGTTCAAAAACCAAAATTATTTCCATATTTTCGTATCATGCACGGATTACGCATTGTTATTCGTACGAGTCCAAATAGAGGGAATGAATCGGAACGATTGCACAAATTGAACTGCTCACTACTCGCATTTTAGGACCACTCGCGTACAGTACGGCACTTCGCCATTTTCTCTAGTTCGGTGTCGGCGGTACTCGGTGACGAATTGTATTGGTAAAAAACACCGGTACTAGTCATTGGGAATCCCGTTCGTTTTGTGGACCCGGGAACGAAAAATCCCATCGCCAGCGTGTGTGTGTGTGTGTCTGTGTGTACAATAACCGTACATAACCTAATCTAATATTGTGATAAATTGTTAATATGCTAGGGCTCGCCGGTGTGTGTGTGTGTGATGTGTGCTGTTGTTAATGTCGTTTAATACCTACGCGTGTACTACTAAATTATAACTGCCTGCAGTTTATAGTTTGAAATGAACACGTTTTAAAGCCAATTCAAGTTATATTCATCAGCCTCCCATCACCCATTCCCATTAACGGGCGCGTTTTACCCGTACTTGAACGTCAACGCGAAGTCGGCGAAAAACGCGAGCGACGTGAGCGTGGCCGTCGCGGCCGACGATATCATCAGGTCCATTCGGTTTTTGGACGGGCGCACCTGCAGGGCGAATTGCAGAGCCCTCCAGTCGGAAAATATGACGCCGGCGGCTATGGCCAACGTCACGCCGCACCAGCACGCCACTATCAGACACTGAAACATAAACAAAAATTACATCGCGTTAAATACAACATTTGTAGATTACATACATTGGGGCGGTCGTTATTTTCGAATTTTCGTTTTTTTATAAGAAAGTGATTTTGTTGGGACATGTTTAGTCATGACACCCCCCCCCCTCAACCCCCCGGGAAGTTGACGATTTGCTAAACAGGGTATAGTTTCGTTTGTTTTTTTGAACTAAAGAACCTATAGTCACCACTTACCGGAAACATGTAGAACAGTTTAAATTAAAGAACGCGATATTATATACATATATATATATCGCACCCCTGAAAAAATAGGGTGACACGATTTAAGATACCCCAACGTAAAACCTTTACTTTTGACATATGACTTATTTATTTTGGTTTGAATAATAACGTAAACGACATTTAATCGGGTCAGAAACAAAGTCACATATCAAAAGTATCTCACGCCCGAAATTATATTTTATTATTTCAAGCAGAAATAAAGATATTTTACCGTCGTACTGTCTTTGATATTAAATACAATTTTTTTTTTTTTAAATACTACTATACTAAAGTATATTAAATGATGAAATTCTGCATATTTTAATAGTAATGATTCAAAATTAAATTATTAATTTTTACGCGGTGTAACAATACCCGTAGAATTTCGTTTCGAGAAAGACAAAAAAAATTGTTCAGTTCGCGCGCAGCGACTTTCGGCGAATAATGCAATTTTTATGTAGGCCGTATTTTAATTTTATTTTTTCGGTTACGGCTGATCGACGAACAAAAAACAATATTAACGGTAACGTATCGGGATGGAATGAGGAACACATATGGTACTATAGTCTGTAAGAAAAAAATCAATATTGACCAAGTTATTGGCCACGAAACGTAAAAGTATAAAATATTACCGTGGAAAATTCCGGGTGACAATTTATCAACACATTATGAAAACTTTTACGTTCCGTGACCAATTATTTTTTTGTCAATATTGTTTTTTTCTTATATCTGCCTCATTTGTTCTTTATCATTGATGTTATTTATTGTTCGGCGGTCGTTTAAACCGTATAAAATTGTTTTTTTTTTTAAATTCATAAAATCCACTGTACTCGCGCAACTAAAAAAGGTTGTTTTTTTTTTCTTGAAATAAGATTTTTTATGGTATAGTTAGACCTGTACAAATAAGATATAACCGCGAAAAAAAAATTGTTTTTAGCCGATCTCAATATACGTGTATTAGGTGGTCTAAATTTCATTAAGTCATGAATTTGTTTTATTGGAAGATTAAAAATGAGTGTTTTTTAAAAATAATTTGTGATAATTTATCTCTTTTTCGTGCCACTTATGGGTTAAATTATTTCGAAAACAAACAAAATTCGAAATTACAGAGGACGGACTATTATAGTATCTAAAAAAATGTTATTATACAAATTCTATTTAGCCCATTAATCACATAAAAAAACAAAATCAAAAATATTTGGCCAATTGCACAATAAAAATAGGTTGTATAAAATAAATTTAAAATTGAATTATCTATATATATATAAAAAATAACGATTTACGTGTGTAACAAGTATATTGAATCAACCATTAATTACTGAAAGTCCGAATTACAACATTCTTTGTACATCCGTTCTAAAATTCTTATAATTTTAAATCCGATAAAAGGTCGTGACTTGCGACGTATTTCGAGTTTTATTATTGTAAGTTTTCATTTGATAGCATTGCATGTTATTTAATTATAATTTAAATACCCATCACATTTTATTTTAAACTCAGAATTATTGCGATAACGATGAATTATTATTTATCTTAGGTTACTTTATTGTCAGTCGTATTTAATTTTTAAATCAGATTACAGATTATTATAACGTAATGCCCACAGGTGTGTGTTTTATTTTTGTTAGTGATATTCATACTATTGTATTATTTTAAGAGGCAAAGCTCGCGATCGGCATTTTTGCTATTTTCCAATTTATGCTAATAAAACTTTATTGGATCTTTAAAAAAAACACAAAAATTCGAGACGAAAAAACAGAGTTTTCAATATAATAAATAGGTATCAAAATCGTTTATACCAGGGTTGATAATGTACACGTATAATATGTTTTAGTATTTGAAATTCAATTTTAAAAAATTAAAAATACTTCACGTTTCAGATATTAAGTCGGATTTTTAATTTTTATATTCAGTAAAAATATATTAATATTTAAAAAAAAATCTGTTTGCAATTTGCTTTTCTCTTTCTTTCGAGTACTTATCTGACTAGAGAATAATAAAATATTTTTTTATAATTAAAATTAATTGGAATTAAATGAAAATTAATTGAAATTATGTTGATAATATATTTATATGCGTTTTGTGTACTGACGAGAACAAGACACAAACTATTATAATACACTATAATATTAAATAGTATAATATACTCTTATTTTTCGTATATAATTTAATAATATAATAAAATTGTTATAAATATCACGAATACGCGAGACTTATAAATATATCCACGATAAGATAATCTTAGCACCACAATTGTCTATTTATAATTTATATTCCCTTAATTACTGTTAGTTTAAATTAATTATGTATTTTTGTTTATTAGGGATTTTATTATTATACGGTATACAACGTATATAATTATACTATGCCGTATATATATATATATATAAATCAAATTCCCCTCTATATCCCAACTTTTTTTAAATTATTAAAAATTGTAAAGATTGTTTAATTTGAATTATTTGCCGTGTAGGAGAAGGGGGCACAGGTGGGTAGCCCACCCGCGGGTCCTTTTTTTTAGTATTATTTTAGTTCCTCCCTCCCTCCCCCCCCAAAAAAAAAAAAAACGTACTAAACCTCCATCTATAAATAATAGTATATAAATACGAATGTCGAGTGTGCGTAGACCGAGGACTTACCGGTTTTTTCGGGATCTTTTGTTGCAAGAAATGGCTGACGACGATCAGCAGGTCGACAAGGACGGCGCCGGACAGGGCCGAGTACACGAAACCGGCTCTGCCGGTGGTCGTGTGCAGCCTGGACGAGTACGGGCTAATGATCAGACAAATGCTGGTCAAGCCCAGTATCTGAAAACGCCGAGTAAAAAAACGGCCAGCGTGAGATTAATATAGGCGAGTTGTTGTAGTGTAAGCCGGGTAAAAAGTACAAGAGCTACTTGGAAATTAATACTATATTAGCGGAGTTATGATGATGTGGGTAGTATACGAGCATAGCAGTCTATAACTCTGCCCGAATTGTGCTCGATGCGATAAACAATGGTGTAAACCCGTCAAATCATTATCGTTTTACTCGTCGGAATCGACCCCGGATTATAAACAATTTGCCTACGCCAAATAACTTCTGCTCCTTGGTTCGTCGGCAACCACTCTCTTCATAAATACCTTAATATTGAGACAGTCGTCGATAATATTACCAAAGCATACTACAACGAATTCCACTACAAATTATTTCTCCGTTCCAACCCACTCGTATCAAATCAATACTCTCTTACGCTTCCGAACGACCCTCCACTTCGTATCAAAAGACGCTGGTGCCGTGATCTGATCTAGGCACTCAATCCTAAAAAAAAATTGTACTTAATAATGGGGCCCTATCACTGGATGGCCTCCCTTATCTCCGTCTTCATGTTTATATTTGCAAATTTGCTTATTGTGCCGATATCGTACAGATTATTATCGTTTTACTAGTCGGAATCGACCCCGAATTACAATAATTGGGCATTCCGGATCCGCGTGCGTATAGCCGATGTACGCGGGATCGTCGTATTATCGACGGTTGTTTTAACCAGCCCGATTAAAACTAATTGATTTTTATATTGTTTAAACTTCACCCCCCGGTCCGTGTGAAATTTAAAAATGATGCTACCGGCGACGCGGTACTAAATAGTTATATTTAGTATTATTATATATGATATCGCTCACGATTTCCACGACTTTGATCAGGAACGGCGAGGCGGCCAGCAGCGATTCTTTGAGCGATTTTTCGTTGGCCATCGCGTCCGACGTTCGCGCGTACCGACCACTGTCGACTATACCTACTGACTAACCACCGACTATCGGCGGCGGTATTGCCGTCGACATCATACGGACGGACGGACGGCGAACACACCTCGACTGGGCAGGGGCGCGAAGCCGCTTAATTGGAACTAATGGAACCCGACCGCCGTCGTGTCGCCTGTACAATAAAAATACCTCCCGACCTGTAGAAATACCGATCCGTTCGGTTTGCCGGAGGAGCGCGTTACACCGCCGGGGTACGGCTCGTCGCTCCCGCTCCCCGGCGGCGGCCAATAATGATATTACACCTCTCTTTTTCACTCGGTCCGCGCAGCATACTATAGAAATAAGAAAAAAAAAAAATAATAATAACGTTATTATATCGGTGGCGTATTTTTATTTCGTTTTTTTTTTTTTTTTTTAATTTTTTTTCATATAAAATTAGGTCTACTGCATGATACCGTATTTGGTTTATTTTGCCGGCGGGGGCAGTGCGCGGTGCCCGCGACGTTGTCGTTACACCGCGAACGATTTCGATTGGCGGCCCCCGCCGTCGGTCGGCGTGAACGTCACCGACCCGAAAAACACTTTTCGTCCGGCCGGAGTTTTCCCCGGTTTCCTTTTTTTTTTTTTTTTCTGTTTTTTTTTTTCTATCATTGTCGTCATCATCATCGTTGTGGCGGTGGTGCTGTTTTCCCGAAACGAATCGCGATTCGTCGCGCGCAGCTACATAATATTTATATTATATATGTATGTATGTACGCATTATAGGTACGGCGACGGGCCATCCGGCGGGCACGCGGATTATATAGGAGGTACCTACCTATATATATATATATATATATATTTATTTATAAATCGAGAAAAACAGAAAGCGGTGAAAAAAAAAAAAAACCGTTTAACTGAAACACCCGAGATGGTAATATTATTAATGTAAGTCGGGTACGAGCGAAATGTCGGTCTTTCACCGTCCGCAACCGACCGCCCTCACCCGACCGCCTATATGCTAAATTTACGATTTACAACGCAATAGCTTTGTACAAGTGTTCCGTAATTTCGTTCGATTTGCTTAAAGGACAATTAATTAATTACAATATATATATATATATATATGTATATGTATACATTTGGAAATTATTTCCACCGATTATATAAATTCGGTTTTTCAATTATTATGTCGTTGTTTTACCGCCCCACAATTATTCGACTGTCTATTTTTACGCAACGTCCCGCCGCCGTCGATTAAACTACAGACCGTGTTTTATTCCCGATTTTCTATTATATTTTCCGCCGTAACCTTACCGAAAGAAACGAAATAATTATTCGCGTCGATCGAAAAGAGGAATATAATACAATATATATATATATATATATATATTGATTTTATAATTTACCACATGCCAATTTTGCCAACAGAAATTATGCTCTTATCGAATACTCTGTAGGAGCTTTCTTGTAGCGTTCTGGATCAAGGAAATCATTTTATGATTTCCCTCGGAGTTTCCCTAACAGTGACGGGGAAAACGGGAATATTTACGCAATAACGGATTTGTTTCTGTGATTCCGTTAAAAATAATCGTAGAGACCTGTTGACACTTTTCATCGAATACTTATATATTAGTACTTTCTAGACGTGTTGAAATTGTCGAGTTATTTTTAGTTTTAATTTGGTTTTATGTAAATACAAATTGTTTGGCTCCTCAAAAATGTTCGATAATTCGATACAAGGTCCACCAAGAGTTGTTTTGATAATCTTATGGCACTATAGAAAATATCGAAAATCCGTACACACGGTTATTTCTTATAAACGTTTAAAATGTAAAGTTTGATAAAAATCGTAAAAATCATGGCAATCCGCGTTACTCGTATTTTCCTATATTTACGGTGGATAAAACTTTTTTGGATTTGTTGAAAATAAAATCTATGTCGTTCGGATAATGTCTAAGACTGTTGATCAGACTTGTATTTGGAAATGTTATGTCCCGGGACAATATATTTTAGCCCCACCCCCAAATCGGGTCTGATGTTGATAATATTTTTCATCAAAAGTCTCGGCCGTCGACGGACTGGTAACTGGTGGGACAGGCAATTACAACGCTAATCGGTAGCATAACTGAAAGTTTTTTTTTTTTTTTTATCTCGAATCTGATAATGTTTTCAAAATATTGGCCACTCGTATTTCTATTTCGAGTTTTATCGAGCAAAAAAAAAAAAAAAAACCGTTGGAATGTGCAATTTGTTCAAAATGCTTTCTAATTGTCATAAATCGACTTTTAATAAAAACAATTTTGTTTCCAAGTGATGTGTACTTTTACAGGGGTGTAAATCCTACCTAGGATTCTAATAGTAAGGCCTTCTTCACACGAGGCAACTCCCAAGCGACGCGACGGATACTCGATTATTGTCCGTTTGAGTTGCTTGTTAGTAAGATATCCATAAGCAACTCATCGCCACACACTAAGCTACTCTGAAACTACTGTGAATCGACGATATCGTTTCAGTCTACCTCTAGCCACCATTTGTTTATAAACCTGTTGCCAAGTTTTCAATATGTCGTCAAATGAAGATTCATCAAGTGATGATGATGTAGTTGTCACCTATTATTATAACTATTATAGACAGAGAAAAATCAAAAGAATGTAGGTGCCACCCTTATATTGAAAAGAACTTTCACTACCGCTTATTTGTTGCTGCTAAAGAGCTAGAAAAGTCTGATGCTAAGTTTATAGCATTCTACCGCATAACGAAATAATCATACCTCAACTCCTGATCGATTGATGTTAAAAGCGTGTTCGGCCATAGTTGTTTAAATTCAAAAAGAAAAACACTAGAAAACACTTGTAATATTCGGGAGACGCAGACGACTTCCTTGCAAGTCGCGCGAGACTGGTAGAATACGCTTAGGAAAGTAGCGACGTTTGTGCCTTTCCAGTACTTAATATAGGAAGTGATTTACAAGATACTCGAGTATCCGTCGCGTCGCTTGGGAGTTTCCTCGTGTGAAGGAGGCCTAACAGTAATCATAATATTTAATTATGACCGATAGGCGAAATAGAAATACGTCGACGGCCGGCGCGCGGCGAGTGAGTGCCCAGTTCAACACCAGAGCGCGCACTCGATTTTTTAACATTTCCCAATACATTTTACACGATAATATAATATACCTATATCGGTTTATTGGATAAGACTTATAGTATAACTACTAATTTATATTTTACCTATATTATATTAAGATAAAACTTTATACGGTTTATACCATATAATATCCGCTATCGCCGTGTAATTGTTCAGTAATACTGTTTACGACGGTCCTTAAACTGTTGCGTATCGCATATCCCGAATGCGACGTGTACGTAAATTGCACTCATAAACCGTCGTCGTCGGTTTTTATTTTATTATTTTTTTTTTTTTATCTTCTTTAAGGTGGGTTTTCATTAGACACCGTACACGCGCAGTGTACGTGCGCACGTATCTTCCAGCCGGCCGCCTGTGAATGAGAACGGGAATAATGATTTGTCGATCGTGTCTTGTCGTAATTATCTCTGCCAAATGTCCATTTATTTAAAAGTCGACAAAATCTCTCTCTTATCACCGAGTGATAAGAAAACACAAGTTGCACTGCGTATCACTATAAATACCGTTCGAATTTACAATGTAGTATCGAGTAACATTCTGATTTTGTAATAAAAGTTAATAATAAATATAATATATATATTACACTGTAATAATAATTTCAACGGCGTTTATATTATCGAAATTATACCGTTTAACACGGTGTGCAAAACGTATTATAAACCGAACACTGTGTATATTATATGTTATAACGCAACATAATGTGTCACATTATAATGTATTGGACAAATAGAAGAACGCCATTCGTAAACGTGCGATTATTAAAATAATATTGCCAAATATTATTTTATCGATTGGGAGATGGTATTTACTGTTAAACAAAAAAAAAAACCGCGGATAAAAATACAAATTATTAAAATGGATAACAATTGTTATAATATTACTATACTGTACAGATTCAATAATATTATTTTATAGGTATATTTTGCCCCGCGATCTACTTATTCGTACTGCAAAACTGACATTCCTGTATAATATTCAGATAATGGCGAATAACAATAATATATATATATAAAAAAAAAACAATTATAGTAGTTTTATTAAAATATGTATAAATGCATTGCGGTATATTTGAACTTATATAACTAGAATATTTACACAAACCACGGCGATAAGTAAACAATAAAAAAACAATTATACTGTTAGATATGAAATGACTGCAATGCGTATAAAATGCGCGTTACATAATAAGTAATATTGGGCGTGTCCGTATGATTTTTATGATTCATCATGTATCGCACAGATATCTTATGGCAATAATATTATAAATAAGTGAAATGTGTCTTGTTTGTTTGTGTGCCCGGGGTGTTTTTCAATCTCTGGAACGTCTGAACCGATTTTAAAAATTCGTTCACCAATAGAAAGCTACATATACACCGACGGTCCCCGATTAACTTGGGTTAATTTTGATAAAAATAAATTAAACGGGGCCGACGACACGGAGTTATTTGGTATATTTTGGTACGGAAATCTAATTTACCTATATAACAATATGGGTAGTAGATTGCTAAATACGGCGACAAGAGTTTGGAAGCGTGTTTGGGGCCAGCCATTTCCGCGGGATGGCAATAAGAGTAGTTATTTTTTAAAAAAAAGTAATAATATGTCGTACAATTACAATAAACAGGTACGCGATATACGATCGTTATTCGTCGCCCCGCAATGAATGGCGGAAAATGGAAAATAGAAGCTTTTGGAAAGCATGGCGGTGGAAAAAATTGCATGGGCAGTAAAGGTAAACAAACGTTGAGATTTTTAGGAGAATGAATACTGAAAAATCAATACGGTGAATACGCCGAGATTGCGAAGAAAAGAAGCACGGGAAGATCAGGAAGGGGAAGGCCTAGGAAGACGGTTTTTGAAGCAAGTGACCGAACCTAACCGGAATAGAAACACACGAAGAGCTAAAAAGAAATATAGACGATAGGGGGGAAATGGAGAGAGACATCGATATTAATCATTTAACCAATCTTCGGATTGTGAAAAAAAAAAAAAAAAAACTTATACATTATAATATCTGCGATGTATAATATATAATATATTTCGACCGATGGATTGCTGCTAGTGTTTTTACTATATAAAAATCGGACGATTGGATGGACCGGGCGCTGCGTCGTCATGTGAACTCCATTTCCCTGGCGAAATGTATGAACGAAAGTACGGTGTCCACCAGGTACACGGCCCCGGACAGTACGCACAGTATGCCCACCGTGATGCCGATGGCCCGTTCGGAACTCACGCTGATGTATTTGTTTTCGTTTTGATAGCCGATCCAATAGTGCAGGGCTATGCCGCCGACGGCGATGAACATGAACATGCCGACAAAGTTCATGATAATGTCCTGATTTACAAAAAAACAAAAAAAAAAACCGGGATTTAATAATTATTGCGATATTTTTTACTACACACCCGGCTATACGATCTGTGGACTCCGGGGCACCGACACCGTAGGGGTGTAGTGTAAAAATACCGTTGCCAAACTAATTAACGGTGTCGTTCGAAAACAAAAAAAAAACATTAACACTACTCAAATATCACGGTTTTCCTTCCGAATGTTTAAGGAAAAAAAAAATGCGGTGTTTTTCGATATTTTGATATGGCCAAACAAAAGAACAATTCATGTGACGAATCTTGTGTAAATAATATTTAATGGTCCAACAAATGTAATCCGCGTAAAATCAAATCGAAAATTTTACCTCGTCAATATAAGTGTGCGGTGAAAATTTCAGGTCTCTACGATTGTTGTTGTTTTTTTTTTTTTAAACTGACACTGAGATGATTATTTTTAGCATTTATATTTGGGTCTTGGGACCCGGACCGATGCCCTTAATACTATTTTATTGTTATTATTATTTTAATTATTATTCACCACTAGCGTTTTCTTCTGGTGATTGGACCCGAAACCGTACGATATCAGTATCACGACCGTGTAGATGAAGAAACCAACGAACACGCCGGACGCGATAATTTCCGCGTCCGGGTTTTTCTCTTCGTTCAGGTTCCACGTGCCGCCCACGCCCAGGAAACCACCGTGGTATCCGGTCCGGTACATCACCAGAATGATGATGTTCAGCACCTGTAGCGAGAAAAAAAAATGAGGAAAATTACACGCGCGTTTGTTACATAAACAATAATAAATATAGTCGAGCTCGCCGACAAGAAAAAATCCGCGTTGCGCGATCGCGCGAGAAAACTTTCGTTTTTTTTTTTTTTTTACTCGCCAGTTTCACGACTTTTATGATGACCGTGCCCACGCTCGCTATGTTCACCATGGCCAATCCGTTTCGGACGGCCCGCTGCAGTGCTGACGGTGTTTCGTAGTCTCGTCGTTTGATGTTTCAAGAACGCGACAATATTACCGAATTTTAAAAAATCATCCGACAATTATTGCGGAGTATTGGAAAATAAAAAAAAAAAAAATAAAAAAAAATCACGTGGTCCGTACGGCCGCGGGAGATGTCGTCGATTGCGATTCGGCCCGGCGTAGTTTCAATACTCACGCTATTCGATTCGCGTTATCTTTATTACTTACCGAAGGTATTTAACGCGATAAATCGATGTGTGTGCGCCCATACAACAGGTGTTTCGCGTACAACAGTAATGATAACAATAATAGGTATGTATCGGAGGCCCCTATTCCTAATACAAGTTTTGTCGTAACCGTTGTGATGACGGCGCACACTTGACGTGGAAACCAGATTAGATAGTAATATATTATTTATACGCGTATTATGTTCGCGTAAATACAGGGTGGACGGATAAAGTTAAACAAATCTCGAGAAAAAAAAAATGCCTTTTCTATTTATTTATAATAGTTCAAACGGTTTAAAATGAAAAAAAAAAAATTGTATTAAATAGTGTTTTACGCCATTTAGTGGATATATCTCCCGACTAAATTCCGACTTAACTACTTCTTTATCGTTCGTTCTGAGATAATAATATTAAAACATATTTTAATATTTGCGCGTGTGCGCGTTTTATGTGGGTCCACCTATAATCGCTCTATTAAACGATTGTAAAAAATGCTATATAAAAAAAAAAAAAAAAACAAATAAAATACATTAAATTTGTCAAAAAATGCACAAATATGCAAAATAAAAATTACATTAAATTAAACAGTATCGCCCAAAATATTTACGGACCTACGTTTTGGAACAACGGCAAAAAAGATGCAATTGCATCAAAGTCCCAGTCCAAGTGATGACCCTTATGGCTTATAAATTAGTCGACATACATTTTGGCGTTGAAATGTTTGATTTCCGTTGACGGGATTACGTTCTACTATTTTTAAGTTTGGTCATTTTCCACAGAGAAACGCGCGAAATAAATAAACGGTTCTCATGGTCAATTGCCATCTTTGCGTGTCTGTTTAAAAAGACTTATAAAAACAGTACATTATTAAATTAATAATACCAACATCAACATTTATCTCCACTAAACATTTTTTAATATACCTATAGTTATACCTATTTGGCCAGTGGTGACTTTAGTTCGTGTTCTGTGGAGGGAGGAGACCATTTGATAAACTTTTTACTACGTACTTTTTTGTCCGATAAGAAGATGTGAATAATGTATCGTGTGTATGTTCCCTAGGCCGATGCAAATAATTTGGAGCAATTTTACTACCTAACCAAAAAAAGTATTTTCCGAGTTAAAATCAAAAAAAAAAAAAAAACAACAGAAATATTTTCATTAAAGTATTTTATGGCACCCCGTGATAAAGTCGAAGCAAAATGCTGCTTAACAGAGAATATGTTTTGTTTTTTTTTTTTTAAAAAAAAAACATTAAAAGTATTGAGAATTTCGTACAAATGTTCAAATACAGTACCATCGGGCGAAATATACACGTCTTCGAAAAATTAGGACATGATAAAAAAATCGGAGGTCTACAGCCGCATCAAAGGGTTCCCATTTTCCGATTTTTACTATTAAAATAAGTGGTTTAGTAACTCGGAAGTAATAAATAAAATACATTAGTTAAGTATATATTTGTTTAAAAAAAATCAACCAATATTAAGAAACAATTATAGTTGATAAGTGACTAAAACTCATGTTTTAACTATGTGAAATAATTATAAGATAAATCAATACTGTCTGGGGGAGTGGGGTGCGTGACTCCAAGGTCCCCTCGCCTTAAAACCACCACTATTTCACGTCGGCGTTTAAAACACAAGTTACTCAAGAAAAAAAAAAAATAAGGGCAATTTTTTCCAAAAAAAGTAAACACTCCCCGAAAAAACGAGTATTGTGCATTATACCACCCTGTATAGCGTGTAATGTTATTGTAAGTGCACACTGACACGAGCCCGACGAACAGTCAAGTGTGTATGAGAATGTTTGCGTTTACCAAATCGTCGTTTCGGCAATCGAATTAAGGCGCACTGGAGTTTTTCGAAGATTGTGCCGGTCCTAGATTACTGTCGCCGGGGCACACCTACAAATAACGTTTTGTCACCGCCGGTTTCCGATGTTCTGTGTATTTTATTATTATTATTATTTATTATTTTTTTTTTTTTTATCGCTAAAAACCTATTTTTATTATCGCACTGTAAACCATAACAATGACGCACCGCCGCGGATGACGACGCCGGTAGGCACGTTGTAAACCCCCGGAGGTTCAGCACTTTGATGTGTTGAATGCTGCCTACACATTACACAATATTATTTATGCAGTGCGAAAATGAAAAAAAAAAAAAAAAAAACCCGTAGATTTCAATATTATTGACGAAAATATTACGTTTTAGTTGTATTTCGTTTTGTAGTTCATTAGTTTATAAAATATGTATATATAAAAAAAAAAAAAACATTAGGGGTAGGAAAAGACAATGGTTTGGTTAGACTTAATTGAAATAAAATAATTTCGTATTAATTTAGATAATATAATTTGGATTTGAAAAGGATCGAGGTTTTGTTATCTATCTTTGTCTAACACAACGCAGCATTGCAATTTAGACCGTTTTTTAGTCCGATTGACATATTTGAATTCGGCGTGAAGAACAGCCACGCCACATTTTCAAATATTTTAGTCTTTATAATTGCCAAAGAATTGTTTCCAAATGTATAAAAACGTAAAGAAAAAAGAAAAAAAAAACTACATTTTAAAAACAATCTAAAATTGAATGTATAGATATTGGTTTGTGTTAAGTTTGAGTTTTTAAATACTATCTATAAAATGTTGTTTTCTATTGTGAACGTCTCCGAGTGTTTAGAAAATGTCTATTTAAAAAATGACGCAAAACGTTCACGTTGGTCGAGGTTTGGAATGCACTTCTAGTGTATTGAATTGAAAACGATTGTTTTATATTTTCTGATGGGATTCTAAACAGGTGGGGGCGCCTATCTATAATCGTAGTTTTGAGCAAGAACGAGCGTGTGTACAAACGGGGAGAATTTCTCCCAGCAAAATGATTTTGCACGATTATTTCGAAACGATTTTGATTTTACACGGGGAGAGGCAATGCAGTGCAGGCTGCCAAGTCCAACCAAGTCCCAAACTAACCTACGGCGTACTACTTGTGTTTCTAGGAGTTGGGTTTGGACATAACGGACGAACAGCTGAATGAACTCCGCAGCAACATCGACAACGTTGACTTCGTGGCGGCCGCCAACGAGGAGAAGCTCACCCGGCACGACATCATGGCTCACGTGCACACGTACGCCGCGTGTTGTCCGACCGCCGGGCCCATCATTCACCTGGGCGCGACTTCGTGCGACATCGGCGACAACGCCGTAAGTCCGGACCGTACGTCCGGTACGAATGGGTTTTTGTTTTATATAGTTATATTTATTGTCGTCATGTGTTTCTCCCGTACTTAGGATCTGGTGATCGTGAGGGACGCGTTCGACTTGTTGTTGCCGAAATTGGCCGGTTGTCTGAAAACTCTGGCCGAATTCGCCGACAAACACAAGTCTTTGGCCACGTTGGGTTTCACGCACCTTCAGTGAGTACCGAGGTTGAAGGTTTTTTTTTTTTTTTTTATGCCTCCCGGTGTGTTTGATTAGCCGGACAAAGGCCCCTCCTAATGTATAATTATGTAAATGGTAAATACCGTTTGTTTTTTTTTTTATGAAAATGGTAAACGTTGCCGTATGCTGTACACGAACAGTCTTGTACGTTTTAGTAAGTCTTTAAGGAAGAGTTTTTCGAAGACTATGTTCGTTCAGAAAGAAAAAATAAAAATAGTATTACCAAAATACACATATATAATTGTACAACAATTTCACTTTCTGGCTTTGTTTAAAATCTAAAATAAATCATGTGAATATTATCGAATTACAAATTGTGTTAATTTTTTATATTTTTAATATTAAACATGTTTGTTTTTTTTTTCAGACCAGCCCAACTGACCACTGTCGGCAAACGAGCCTGTCTCTGGTTACAGGATTTAGTTCTGTGCGAAAAATCATTAAGTCGAGTTCGTAACGATCTAAAGTTTCGCGGTATCAAAGGAACCACCGGAACTCAAGCTTCATTCTTGCAATTGTTCAATGGTAATTTATTTATATATAGGCACTGTGTTTGGTGTCATGTGTACACCCTATAACATTATGTTGTTAACGTTGTACAGGTGACTATGAAAAAGTTAGAGAATTAGACAACAGAGTGACACGGCTTGCCGGATTCCAGTCTTCGTATTCTGTTACTGGTCAGACGTATCCTCGAATCGTCGACGCAGAAATAGTTTCGTCTCTCAGTATTCTTGGATCTGCTGTCCATAAGGTATTGCAAATCGTATAATGAATGCACTTCCCTTCCTAGGGAATTCCCATTCCCGGGGAACGCCCCTAAGTGGCACGCCACACCACAGCATAATAAATATTAATATATTGAATTTTATGTCTGTATAGCTCTGTACAGACTTGAGACTGTTGGCTAGTATGAATGAGATCGGAGAACCTTTTGAACCCACTCAAATTGGTTCAAGTGCAATGGCTTACAAACAAAACCCAATGAGAAGTGAAAGGGTTTGTTCAATTTCTCGTTATTTGATGAATCTGGTCAACAATACATTAAACACTGCATCTGTACAATGGTTAGAGCGTACCTTGGACGACAGTGCAAATAGGCATGTGCAACATAAATCAATGTCGCTATCATTTTGACTATTTTTAAATAATGCAATTTCACGTTTCAGACGTTTATGTTTATCTGAAGCATTTTTGTGCGCAGATAGTGTTATGTTAACTCTGCAGAATATTCTTGAAGGATTAACTGTATTCCCGAAAGTAATATCAAGAAATATTGACAAAGTACTGCCCTTTATGGCAACTGAGAACATAATTATTGCAATGGTCAAAATTGGCGGAGATAGACAAGTAAATATAACACATTAGTAGAATTAAATAAAAAAGAAATACAACACACATACAGAGTAGGACATTTTTTTTTTTCTCATTTTTCCATATTGTATACTTTATTGCTATATAGTAGCTTTGTACTGTTACAGGAAATTTTGAAAAACGGTAGTCCACTTTGTATACGAAAAAACAAAAAATTGATACAAAAACGTTTTCCATTTTATGAAATTTGCTATTAAAATGTATCTAAATTACAGGTTTGCCATGAAAAGATAAGAATTTTGTCATTAGAGGCAGCTAATACAGTTCGTGTAGAAGGTAAAAATAATGATCTCATAGAGAGAATTGAGAAAGATCCATATTTTATACCAATATTAGACCAACTACCGAAGCTTTTGGATCCATCTACATTCATTGGTTGTGCTTCTGAACAAGTAAATTAAAACAATGTGTATTTATTTTTAACATTACATGCTACTTATTTATTTTATACAGGTCACTTATTTTTTGAAAGAAGATGTGCAGCCTGTGGTCGACAAATATATTTCCATTATTAAAACTACTGCTACAAATTTGGACATCTAAATCACAATACTACCCTAATGTATTTGTTAATGAAGTTACTAAGAAAATATAATGCCAATTTATAGGCAAACCAAAAATTAATGGATTTTTATTATTTATTAGTTTGATATTTTATTACCCAATTATTTATATTTATTTTAAAAACCATATTTTGTTTTAAATACTTGTAGTGATAAAAATAAATTAAATTAAGATCTTACAAAACATATTATCATAGTAAAATTATAACAAAAACATAATATTATCATAATTACACTTAAAAATGACCTTAAAGTTCCACTTGTCTCCAATGCAGCAGGAAATTATTATAGATGCTTCTATTCTAAATTACCTAACCAACCAAATACATTTGTTAGAATACTAACAGTAGAATAACAAAGTGGCGACAATCTAGATTCTAGAGCATAGGCTCGGGCAAACAGGATTCTCATTGTATAGTGTACATATTTATTATGTGTGTATAATAATAAATCATAATTGGAAGTTTTATCTTCATATTTTGTGATGTTCTAAAAATGTAGTGCTGTACATTGAAGCGAGTGAGGCTGTTTCTATGTTTCAGTGTAGGTATCATGTATAATATAAGTTTTATTAAGTATAAGAAACTGTTTACACAAATCATTAGATAGGTATAATAACACCTTTCTAAATAGAATTTAACGTAGAATTGTTCTGACAAGTTATAAAAAAAAAAATTATGTAATGAATAAAAAAAAAGTAGTTTTCACTGTTGACGGTGGATTGGGGTAATTCTATATTAGTTATTATGCTGAAATAAAATATCAAAATAATAAATGTTTATTGTTATAAATAATTAGGTTAATAATATAAATAATATAATATTGTACATAATACAACTCTCAGTAGTAGTAATAAATAAAAAAATATTATTTAACAAAAAGAAGAAAAAAATTAGGTAACGCAAGACATTTTTTTAATCAATTCTGTATACATTTCCTCTTAAAAATAGTACCAGTATGAAACTTGAAAATACATCGGAGCCACTGCAAGTTGAATTTTTTCGACCCACTCTTTTGACACGGGTCAAAATGATGTATACCAATATGATCTTTTAATTACAGTCTTCCAAAATTAGTAATATAACTACTAATAATTGAAAATAGCCAAATTAGTATTATCTGTAACACACAACAAGTTATCATAATATACATTTATATTTACCATAAAGTATTCTTTTTTTGAATAGTAAAAGCATTTACAAGTGCAACATAATTACAAAATATTGGAAAAATTTAACGAATCTAGAGGTGAAGTTTGATAACTTTAAGAAAGTGATGAATACTGGAACTTTTCAGATAGAACACTGGAAGACTAGGCAATTTAGTTGACGATTTAGGTAAAGTATTCAAGCTTATAATGTAAAACGGTTGAAGAAAGTCTTCAGATATTTTTTGGATTTATAAACGGCTTTATTGAGAAATCGATTGTCCGATTTTAAATATTTTAAACATAAATAAATTATGCTCGTGGGGCTTAACTTTATTTTAAAATATTAATCGCATAATGTTTTATTAAAATTATTTATAAATTGTAATTGTGTTACATTTTTAAAACATTTTTATAAGAAGTAATAAGTAAAATAAATTTGAATTTATTTGTTTAAGTTCTTTGACAGAGAACAAATTAACGTAACTGCGGTATCAAACACCGATTTGGTTAACTGATAAGCTCTGCTGAAGTATTGATAACCTAAGACCGTGGTTGATAGTACCAAAAAAATGAAGAAATGTAATATACTGTGGTTATTTTACGAACTGTGAATGTTAAACGTAATTTTTAAAATAAGTAAATTTAAAAACTGCTTGAAACTTATGTATTACGATGCTAAATAACCTGAGATCTGTCATACGAAGCTTTGCGAATAGTAAGTTATTAAATACAAACAGTTATAAGTGCCAATAAAGATAATGATCAACATGAGTCTATCTTTTATTTTGTTTTAATGTTAAAGTTAAAATAATTATTGATAATCTGTATGTTTTACATAGTTACCATTGCTGCCGAAAAACATATACAACCTACAATACGAACAATATGTTCATTGAATCAGACACCTTTGGGTTCACCCGTGTTACCCATTTCTATTAATTTGCCAACTTTACCAACCAAAAAAATTATTATAGACAATCAGATTCCATGTATTCCCATAAGAATCCCTCGGCCAACAACACGTCTACCCTTAGTTGATCCATCAGTGGACAATGATAACGAGATTCAAGCAGCACGGCTGATAGTAATTCGGCGTCAGAAAATGAAGAAACATAAATTAAGAAAATTAAGAAAGCGTATGAAGTTTGTGTGGGCTAAAGTACGTCAAAAGAGAGAAATGAGAAAAGAGAAAGCATTTCAAGCCGAACTAATTGCTCAAGTTAGTTTAAAGAAATATTTTAATTACTTCTACTGATGTTACATTATGGAATTGAATTTAACGTTAACACTGCAATTCCTAACTACTAACTATTAAATTATTTAATATTATCTAACATGTTTTAAAAAAAAAAAATTAATTTTAATAATAGTAAATTGCGCAGTATTAATTATTTAAAATTATGTTTATCTTATTACAAAACAATCTATTTCAAATTTGTTCAGGTTAAAGATGCTGAGAAATTCAAAGCCGTAGATTATGTTCAAGAAAAATTAAATATTGTTAATATGACAATATTGCCCAATAGATGGAGAGGAAAACGATTACCAGAGTTTGTTATTAAAGATTTAATAAACAAAGCTCAAGCTAAACGACAAGCTAAGTTGGAGGCTAAAGAAAGAAGAAAAAAATTAATGGCTTCTTACAATAATTCTATGTAATTTTATAAAAATTGTAAGTTATTTAATATAGTAGTATATAAAATTACATAATTGTGTATTTATTTTATTCACAGTCCATAGATAAAATCTGTAATAATCATATTATTTTGTTTGCATTTAATTTTTGACACAATACTTAGTATTGCTATTTATTATTTACTCAATAATTTCTATAATATATAAATGTATAAAAAAAAAAAAAAAAAACTCTTAACAACTGAATTATTTTATAGTTTTTTTACATTATTCGTTTATATTAATTTAAATAATATTAAAAGAAAAATAGTGTAAATACAAACAAATTGCCCATAACCTAAATAATTAATGGAATAATTCAATATAATAAAAGTTTTATCTAGTATTAAGTCCGTATTCTTTTGCTAATTTTTCGGCAATCACAAAATATTGTATATCTGTAGGACCCGCGTATATTTCAGTTATCCTTGCATCTCTGTAATGTCGTTCAGCCGGCATATCCGCAACATAACCAATTCCGCCGAGTATCTGGATGCAATTGTGTGTAATGTACGTGGCCGTCTGTGACGCTTCTAATTTTGCCATAGAGGCCGCCTGAGAAAATACACAAATTCCACGGCGATAACATAACATTAATTGGACATCATAAATTGTGCTACGGTGTAATAAACCAGTTACATACCATGGTGAAAGGTCTATCATTATCTTTCAGCCACGCTGCTTTCCATGTCAAGAGCCGAGCTGCCTCTAAACGTGTAGCCATTTTAGCAAGTCTTTGCTAATAATATAAATATTAATGATGTATACGTATTAGACGAGTTTTAATATTTACGTACCTGAACAGCCTGCATTTTAATAATAGCTTTACCGAAAGCGATTCTATTTCCAGCATAGTTCAGAGCACACTCCAATGCGCCTTGTGATATGCCTAGCGCTTGAGAAGCAATACCGATCCTAGCAAAATCTATGAAATATCAACAGAATTGCAATTAATACATTGGTGTTATATTATAAAATGCATACATTTATAGTTTAATGAAATTATTAAAATCTACTGACCAATTCCTGACATGGCTATTTTAAAACCGTCACCTTCGTTGCCCAACATATTTTCCACTGGTACAATAACATTATCTAATGTAATATTGCACGAAGATGCTGCTCTAATACCTAATTTATCGTCTCTTTTCCCCTTAGTTAAACCTAAATTATCAAATATAATATAATAATTGTATTATATTGAAAACGATAATCTAAACAAATATTTGCTTTATAACATTTATTTTTTCCAAATACCTGGTGCATTTGTCGGCACAATAAATGCTGATATACCCTTATGGCCTTTGGAGAGATCAGTCCGGGCTATCACAATAATTGCACCACCCTCAAGACCGTTAGTTACCCAAGCCTTTGTACCGTTTAATATCCAATTATCACCTTCCCGTTTTGCTACTGTTTCCATGTTGACAGCATCACTACCACTGCCTAACCTTAAAATAACATATTTATTATTTATATTTACGTTATTGCAGTGGAAATATTTTTTTTTTAAATTATTACCTTGTTCACTAAGAGCAAAACAACCGACCTTACTGTTCTTAATAAACTCTGAAAGAAATTTCAGTTTTTGTTCCGGAGTGCCAATTTTGTTTATTATACCCGCGTATAAAGCATTATGGATACTTACTATAGTACCAGTTCCACCGCAACATCTAATTTAAAAAAAATATTAGTAAATTAATATTTACTTTTGTTTAGAATGCTACAATATTAAAATTACCTAGATATTTCTTCTACAGCGACTGACAGTGCAAGCGAATCTGCTCCTAAACCACCATAATTTTTATCTACTATAATAGCCATGATTCCTTTACCAGACAATTTTTTTATCTGCAAAATAAATATTAATTGATTCATAGTGTGTCCCTAAAGTGACTTTTTTTTTCTTATTTTTCGGAAATTAACTATTTAATTAATTAAAATAATATATAATCTAATATATTACAAATTACAATATAATTAAAATTAAATTTGTTTCAATAGTTCTAAATGGTAAAGTTATTTTCACATAATTTTTTCTGGAAATATGACCTAATATACCATGTTTAATTTATTAGAATGATTATTGGATTTTTATTATTAGAAAGTCTATCGAAAAAATATAAAATTTGTGTCCTAATTGTGTTTAGCAATTTAAAATAGTCAAGTCAAGCACATACATACAATAATAATCTGTCTTGAGGATTTGCAAGGCATAAAATTGCACATCACTTAGAAATTATTTTATAATTTAGTAAAATTACAAACAGGTGATTGAAAGACCCCCCCTTAATTATCTCAAATACCCTTATTAGTTTTATAAATTTATACAGTTTTTTCGTAGTGCTCATCATTTTGAATTTATAATAGCGCGGGACCTAGACCTCGCTCCAAGGACAGCCTTGTAAAGTTACCTTAAGCGGGCTGCACACTGAAAAAACTAGTTTTAAGAAACTAATTTCATGAAATATAAAACTTTAGTTTTATGAAACCATTCAATTGAAAATCAAATAGATACGCACACTGAGTTTCATGAAACGAAAATTTCTTATAGTTGCGCAACCACGGTTTGATGAAACTTTCAATTTTGGTTTCAACAATAAAGTTTCATATAAATTATAAATAAATAATAATAATAATAATATAATTAATATTATACTATTATAAACTTTGTATGTTCATGTTATTTATGTTATATTTATCATATTTTAGTATTATATATATACACTATACACTGTAGTATATACAGCATAGTAACAATAGTAAATACTATCGTACTAATTTAATAGTGTTTATATACAACATAATAATCCCCGTAATAAAATCCCATAAATGGAAACGTTATCGACGTTTTGATTCGAATATTGTCATTGTTTTATACAAAATATCGTTTGTGACGATCTACCGTATTACTATTTTAATAGCACAACATATTTCATTTGGTGTAGTTGTTCTTGAGTTGCCTTTAGTGCTGGGAAAAATTAAATTAATTAATACGATGTCGAAAGGAGTTCGAGATTTTAATTTTTAAATTAATAGAAGCAATCGAAAGATACGACTGTTTATATGATCACAAAAACAATGTGGTATGTGGTCCAACTAACTGCACTAAATAATGAGAAGCAACTTGAGACATTCTGTAGAAACTTTGGAATTTATCCTCGTCAGCGGTTAATTCCTTTGCAACTACATAGCTACTATACTGTTTATCTTTTAAAAGTGGATGAATCCAATATCTACGTTTCCTTTTTTTGATACGAAGCCACCAATACAACATTAACACATCCTCATCATCAGACGACATTGTCGAAACTATACATTTTTTTGTTTCACCAATGTACGCAAATATGAAATTAATTTCTTAAACCAATTTCTTCAGTGTGCAGCCCGCCTTAATGATAGGGGTACATTGTTTGATAATTCATTAATAATTTGCCTACTTGATCTGAAGGAAACATCTGTTGCTTGTCAAGTATAGCAGCGACGGGCTTTAATTCAGCTTCGGCGAATTCACGGCATTTTTTTTTTAACTTGGAATGAACCTCGGGTAACACCCAATTGGATACGTTTCGAACGCCTAAAAATTTAAAATACCGACTTGAGTATTAATAAAAAAAAAAAAATTAGAAAATTCAAAAACTTACCAATAGATAATCGTACACGCGAGTGTAATACATTCATTTTATTGTGAATCGTGTACGCTAAATTTCGGTATTGAAATTAGTGTATTCAATCAAATTATTAAGTCAACTATACGTACGGACGACCGGCAAACAATAATACAAATTTTTTATATATTTTTTTTTAAAACTTGACGAAAAATTGTATAAATTAACAACTATGCGAAACAATTTGTTTTAACAAATCGATTACCACAATAATGATTCGGCCCTATGGGACACGGCCATGAAATAAAAAATAAAGGTTCTTGTCGTCTACTACTTGTGCAGGTTCAAAGGTCGGTAGAATATGCTGAAAAACATTAAAAAAAAAAAAAAAAAAAACAGACATTAATTTGATAAAATAGTAAATAAAACGCAATTTTTGATAAGAATAACACGACGAGACATTTTTGGTAATTCGGTATTTCGGTGTATTCTACGAGTGGTCGGTTTAATTGTCGAAACTTGAATACGGGGACCTGTAAACGAGCGTCTAGAGACAGCGTCTTTTATCAGCTCTTTTTTTTTAACACAATTACACTATCACAGAATTATTTTTTATTTTTTTTCATTTGACATAAACAATCTATACAATTTAGCACAATAGGCTTATATGATGAGAGTAATTAAAAAATAATAAAATAACCTGAAAGGTGTATTTAAGCAGCCACCCATTATTAGGGGACTCTTGGCTATTGATTAGTTAGTTTTTTTTTTTACTTGTTCTTTTCCCCACTATGAGACGTTAGACATTGAAGTTTTGTAAACGTTCCCGGCACAATTTCCTTTTTAATCTGCGGTTAGGATTTCCTGGCAGAGTAATGATGGAAAGATCTTCTATGAGAGGGAGGGGGGGGTTAGAATGGGTTTGGAGTCGTTTACGAAAAAAAAAAAAAATCACAGAATCTTAACATAAAAATTGATTTGGACATAAATAATACAGTATCGTAAAGTTCAATCCACGGTAGTCCGTGCGTTTAAATTTTTCAAAAAACTGTTTTTTTTTTTTTTTTTTGAAAATTATTTTAAGTCAGATATAAGTTAAGTAGACCGTTTGACCGGGACTTATGTCCGGAATCCGTCGAACTTGTCTGAAAATTCTTATTTTCAAAGGTGAAACATAAATTGTAGAAGAGAAAGAGAAATCGGCTACTTCGACACGTATTTACAATTAAAATTAAAGGGATACGTGCGGGTAAAATAACTGGATCGTGTACAAAGCTACATAATTAGCTTGCGAACTAGCTTATATTTTAGAATTTTTAATAATATTCAGATAAAATTGGGCTGCACAGTGTAGAAGCAACATATTGTAAAACTTGCTGGTCAGTTTGAATATTCTTGTTTTTTACAGTTACAGTATATATGTATGCGTGTAATTTCGTATTATTTATGTAAAAATCAATTTTTATATTGTGAAAAGGCAATTTATATGATAAAAAAAAAAAAAAATCGAGTTGATAAAAGCCGCTGTCTCTAGACGCTCGTGGCCAGACGAGACTTAATTATCTATGCAAGTGTGACGTCACGTTATGTGATAAAAAAAAATTTTTTTGTCTGGATAAAGATATTTTTTTTTTTTTATGATCCGTTCCAATCAAATAAAAATTTTACCGCGTATTCCGTAGTAACTAACAATATGCAAAAGTTGTTTTATTTATTTACCAGCAAATGGAATTTACAAAACAATGACGATCGACAACGTGTTAATGTTGAACTAAGGACGAAATCCTTGTTTCGATAGACAAGAGTCCCTGAACGACAGAAAGTTTTTAAATACTTGTCAAAAGAAGCCACTTTTAAGCGATTATTTTTTTAATTTAATTTATTTCCAATGTCAAGTTAATCAAGATTTGCTGAAAGAGCAAATTTTATTAGTGGATTGGATCGAGAGACACTTAGATGGGTGTGGGAATCTTTTGTAATACGTTTTTGCTTTTTTTTCGTTTACAGTTTTTAGTTTTTTTTCTTAAATCAGTATGGAGGGGAGTTTGTTAATATTCTTAATGTAATATTTCGAAAGGCCTGAATTCGATTTAAATTTGATTTTCTGGCATTTCCCCGTAGTCGGAGACCATGAAGTCCAAAATGGGTTTGATGAGTGATTTATACGTTAGTAGTTTCACATTTAAATTTGTTATTAATTGTGTGTGTTTGTTATTAATTAATAAAGTTTTAAGTATACGAAGTCACAGATTTAGTCGAAGTCTTTTGAAGCAAGTGTATGATGGGCACCTAGGGCAGTGGTTCTCGACCGTGGTGAAACGAAATCCTGGGGGAAAAAAAAAAAAATAAAAATAAAAACATGAGAATTTTTCGAATAAAATCGTAATCACCTGATATTAACAAAACTCGTTAAAGAGCATCAGGTTCATCTTTCACACTAGATAAGTTTCAGTTGAATTTTAATAAAAAAAATTTTTAAATATGTTTTTTCGATTAGTAATTAATGTTGACTTAAAAAAAAAAAAAAAAACATACTTTTAAATACGATCGAGTATGCGTTTTAATTATATTTGTCCAAGCTAACAAAACTAAAACTGCCAACGTACCTATACAATATATTATCCTCATTTATCATAAATCGCTCGTTCAAAGTGCGAATAGATACTGATACCTCTGAAGAACACCCGATTAAAGCAGGGGTTCCACAGGGGTCAGTCCTTGGTCCCACCTTGTTTAAAATCTTCTGCTATGATATCCCAATCCCACAAAAATGTCAGCTAGCGATGTATGCTGACGATACAGTTATCATAACACAACACAAAAATCTTGAAAACTCAATCACAGATCTACAAATTTCTTTAGACCTAATCGCAGACTGGTTCACAAAATGGAAACTTGCTCTTAATCCAACTAAGAGCGAAGCGAAAATATTTACCCTAAAGAGATATACAAATCCAACTCAACTAAAAATCAAAAAATCAGACTTTATTATGGAATAATAAAGATCAATCAATTAAATATCTCGGAGTCTACCTTGACGAAAAATTAACATGGAAAATGCATATAAATAAAAAATTAAACCAAGCCTACGCACGACTAAAAATCTTATACCCCCTAGTAAATTACAACTCAACACTTCGGATTAAATGCTTACTTCTAATTTACACATCAATCATAAGACCATTATTAACATATGCATGCCCAATATGGGCAGCCGCATCCCAAACAAAAATTACAAATATGCAAACGATACAAAACAAATTTCTCAGAATAGCTCTTAAAGCCCCATGCGAAACACACAAATCCACAATGACATTGGTATACCATACTTAAACACATGGATAATTGAACAATTCAAAAAATTTCATTCGAAACTAAACACAACAGAAGGAGCCCTTCACTTCAAAATCGGGAAAAGAACCAAAAACCGCAGATTAAAGCCACGTCTTCCACAAGATGTCCTGCTACCTCCTGAAACATCATCATCATCCTCAGCATCGGTATCATCAGAACATTGACCTAATTAAACAACTCAATTAAAGTACAATTTTCTAAATTAAAACAATTTTTAAATTATATTACTGCTCTGTTATGACTTCCTAATTATGTATTAATCTTTAAGTAATATGTAAAAAAAAAAAAAAAAATTGTAAAAACAAATATTTATGTTAAAACAATAAAATAAATCTAATTAAAAAAAAAAAAAAATTATATTTGTATTGCTCTCGTTTAAAATATAAGTTTGAACTCGGGTATGGCATGTTTAATTATACATATATATATGCAATAACTACTGTTTTTAAAATACACTACAGATGGTAAGCTTAAGAAATTTTTATTTTTTTTTTTGTGTTGGGGGGGCTCTGGAATATGTTTGATTTTCAAAGTGGAGATGAAATAAGTTTGAGAACCTGTGACACTGTTGACCGGCCGAACAAAGCGAACGGGGTACCTCGACTGTGTGATGCAACACTGAACGTTATCAGTTTAAAACGTAGGAATATCAAATTATCAACAACAACAATGACACAAAAAAAAAAAAAAAAACCTAATCGTTTATTTGGAAACGAACGGAACAGTCACTGATCTGTGACTAACTCCGACAACAATTTTAACAATTCGGAAGGAGAATATTAATTATACCGATTAATTCGACATTTACGTTGTGAAAAATTCAAAATTACATTTGTCTTCCTCTATGTTATACGCTTAAAAACCTTACTACTGTGATCGCATTGTTTTTGAATTCGTGTTATTGTCGGAATTTGATTATAGGACGGAAAAAAAAATTAAAAAACAATGGAATTTTAACTAAAAACGACTATATCATATAGTGTCCATCCACCTAATTAATTTTATCTGTACAAAACTGGATCATGTCTGTAGAAAAAGAAGAATGCGAATTGGAACAGCTAGTGTCTTCCGACGAAGAGCCTAGACCAACGGACGGTGCACACGTTACACCCCCTATTACACCTAAGCCACCGCCGAGAGCTCATTCCCATGCCGACAGCCGCACCAAGACCAGCAGTGGAAGCAACAAGGTGTCTGGGCAGTAATTTACGAATAATTTTATTATTTTTGTGACTCATTTGTTTTGTTAATTTTTGTATTCAGTCGCCTTCAGTTGAAAGTCAAAAGAATGAATCCCATAAATCCACTGCCAAATTTTCGAGCACTTCATCTATACATCAAGATAAACCACAACCACAACTATCTAGTATGACATTTTTTTGTATAAATACAATTATCCATATGAATAACATTTTTTCTTATTTCCTATTATAGAAGATATATGCGGCGGCACTGCTCGTCTGATGTGTGTAAACGAAAGATTAGGACGGAGTTCTTTACATGACTATAAACCTCCACGACCACCTCCGCCAAATTTTAATAAGTTGCAAAATAAAAAAGGTTAGTTCATTTATTTTATTTGTGTTATATTTATGACAAATAATCTTTAATAAAAGAATAAAATGAAATATAGTAATTATAAATAAAATTGTCCTTTTATTCGGGTTCATAATTTATTTTATTTACTTGCTTTAAATTTGATTACCCAAAGTCCCAAATAGTGATTATAAATTAATTTAAGCCTACATAAGTAGTTTACTATATAGGCGTTTTGTAATTTTAGTTTTAAAATGTACCTCGCGTGACCATTGACGTTACGAAAAATTGCCCGACTATGAATGGTTAAACATTAATTCTAGAACTGTTAAGTATTTCAACATTGTATATGACCATTTCACAGAGTTAACTTAACTGAAATAAATATTTGCTATAAAAGTATTACAATTATAAATTACAGTAAAAACGATTAATTCAAATTTTACTATGCAATTTAACAAATGTTGTATACAATATTATGTGGTATAATCACAAATTAAGTATACATACCTTGTAGGTATGATATAACTTACTTATATTCTAATTGATAAAACATTGTAAATGATTTATATAAAAAAATGCTTACAGCTGTTGAAATACATTTCCGAGTAGGCACATTTCATATTATTACTTTCAAAACATTTATAAAGCTAAACTAAGCCAACTAAATAATAATGAATTTCATAATAAATCTTTTATAAACTGACAATATGTGGCATTTAGACGCATTGTATTCAATAAAAACTTCTAATTTATAGTATTCATCAATCAAAATACTTGCCCTGGCATTGAAGAGTTTTTGTGGGGGTTTAATTCCGTACAATAATAGTTGGCAATTATATTACAATAGAGTAAATTTGCTCTTAATTTTTATTTGGCAGTCCTCAATATGAAATGTCATTGTAAATTTTCTTTGTCATTTCCGTTTGTAATACTTGCTTGATGTGTATCTCAGTATCAGTATTTTCTTCAGTTTATAAAATAACAATAAATTAAAGTTTAATTTGGAAAATATTTAAAACTTTTTTGAAATATTTCTACCAGGTATTTAGAGAGAGAGAGAAAAAAAATGTATGTTATTGATTGTTAAATGCATAATATTTCAGGTACCTTTTATTATTATAAACGTTTTATTTATATGCACATAAAGATAACTTTCCATTTTAAATGTTTATATTAGTTTTGTGAATAAATATAGTTAACAACTAAATATGCTATATAAAACAAAATTCATTTTTAAAAATATAGTATATCAAAAATGTAAAACTAAAATATTTGTGTCATTGTTACAAACTGAACATTGTAAATTTAATAACTGACAATGTAGTGCTTTTGCATGTGACTAATCTAATTCATTGTCATTCGCACATATTTTGTTTTGTTTTGTAATTGAAGCATTGGAACAATTATGTTCCATTGAACGTTAAAGTAAAAATTAGATTTGTTCTTATTTGCCAAATATATTTATGAATATATATATGTATATATATTGCTATATTTTTAAATTTGTAATCACTTTTTATAACTCCCGAGTAACAAGTACAAGTGTAGTATTATTTATTGTTCACTGTGACATCATCAAGAGGTACCAGACGTGTATTTAATTTTAATTTTAATAGATATTATAATTTTACTATAACTTAAATAGGTATTTTAATTAATTTAAATAACTCAGAATAAATGAAATGGGTTAATAATGAAACCGAACAAGTTCGAATCGGTTTTCAATTACAATTTTTAATTTGTTCACTTGGAAGCTTAAATGAAGATTTGTGCTGATTTTTATTTTCGACAATGGGCCCTCTGTAACAATTAATCACACTAATCTCGTTTAAGATTAATAATACACTAATACAATTGTCTGTAGAAATTGTTTAAATACTTTATAAAAATATTAATTTCTGCGTTGAATTGTATTAATGAATTTTTTTTTTTTTGTAATTCAGTTAAAACATTTATACAGACTTATTGTACATATTTTTGATAGTTGATTTTAATTATATTTAGTATCTTATCGTGCGACTATTGTTTTTTAAAAAAAGTACTTGTAATGATAAAAAATTCCAATCATAAAAATGCATTAAATGGCTTATGTAGGTACTAAACTATTTTTATTACTTATTCAGCATGCTCGTAGTCCTCGCATTGAAATAAATTTTAATATAGCATTTACCTATCCACACCTCAGAGTTGTATATTTTATTATTTCAGCTTATTTATTTTTGTTTATATTTGTTTTTTTTTTTAAATTTTTTTTTTTATTTATATATACATAATTTGTGTGTTGGTTGCTTTTGTTGTTGAAACCTGTCCTATATAAAACACATAGTATTCTCTGAACAAACTATGGACAGAAGTTGCCTACATCATTGTTTTTTGTCAGATGTGACCGATGTCAGACAAATGGAACAAGCTCTCCAGCAATTACTCGAAGATTTCCACTCTGGCAAATTACGCGCATTTGGTAATTATTAAATAACAATATAATAATTAAAATAATTACATATTTGTTAAATATTGGAATGGAATAAATAATAGTTACTTTTTAATTTAAATTGCAAACTAAATAAATAATTTTATACACATATTTGAGTAGATTAAAAATATAACGATTTATTTATTTAAATATATATAATATATAACAAAAAAAAAAAAACCAACAGTATATATAACTATACATTTTCGAGTATCAACTGTGTATAATTTGAAGAAAATAAAAATAAGATTTCGTTGAATTGATAATAAAGCACTTATGAAATAAGATTGCATTTGTCTGTATAATTATTTAGGTAAGGACTGCAGTATGGAACAGATGATTGCTATCCGTGAACAACAGGAACATTTAGCATGGTTACATTTTGAACTCGGCGTGAGACAAGATGGATCAACACCGCTGAGCGAACAAGGAATTGCCAAGGGTACAGAAAACATGCACTCTCTAATGGCTAGTCTGGAACAGCTGTCTTTATCCATTGAAAAATTACATTCGTTCAGTAATTCGACATCCGATTGAAGTAAACGATTAATTATCTACCTGCCCGTTATTGGTGTTCGGGTTCTTCAACATTGACACTATTATATTATTTAACGAATGGGATTTTATAAACAAAAATATTGCTCATTTTATCATTCCATGAACAATTTTACCAATTATAATTAATTATTATGTACCTCCTTTATTGTTAAGTTATTAAATAAATATAGTGAATTTTTAAATTTGATTACACTTGTTTAAACAACAATTTCAATGACTCGTATGGTGATAACATTCTAGTAGATCCTACACTCACTCGAATGCCACAATTTTTTGTTGCCTCACAAATCGAATGTACTTCATGTCCACTTATGCCACCAATAACAAATACTATTAGATGATCGCAATCTAATGGATGTTTGTTGACTGTGTTAATAATTTTACTAAAATAAATAAAAGAATTAAATTAATTTTTATCTTGTAATAATTATAATCAACATTGTACAATGTTACAACATTTAACACAACTCACTTGAAACCTAATTTTATAAAATCTGTAATTCCATCAGATTTGATTTTTAAAACTGGTAGATTTGGTCGCATTGGACTGCACACGTCATTCATCAGTTGTTTGACAAATGAACTGTACACCGCTGGTGCATAAGGATTTTCTTTCACAAATAATTGTCTATTTACAAAAACAAAAAGTACACACTATTTTTTATCATTCAGTTGCCAATTATTTTATTTTAATAAATTTATTCTAGATTATAATAGTCAAGGTCAATGTGGATTATACATTTTACAATAATGTGTTTTTTTTTTCTAAAACAGCTTAATTTTGAATATTGCATAGGGAGAATTTAAAATTAAAAGAAAAATTATTTTATAATACAATATTGTTAGGATCACGTTGTGTTATTTATAAAAACTTTCATTTCAGTCAAATCAATTTGCAGATTATATAATCTGTTATACCCGTGAAAATAACATAAAATATTCAAATTGCTATAACATAGCCATTTTTAAAATTTAAAATTCATTAAAAAATACATAAAATAAAAATAGGTCATGCCATTTAAAAAAAAAAAGTTGCTGTGCGCATGCGCAAAATTAATTGTCACAAAAATAATCTAATTATTTAAAAAGGTGTATAATTATGTTTATTAGTTAGCCAAAAAAGCAAAATTGAAATACATGAAGCCTGCACATAGTTATTGAGTTTTTCCACTAACCGTGATCACACAGTATATTCTAATTTTATTAAAATTGAATTTTTTTCAAATGTAAAATATATATAATTACATAAGAAATGCAAATAAATAAAAACAAATGTAGAAAAAGAATAAAAGCTTAAAGTAATTATTAAATATCACCTTATTGTTCTGTTACACGAAGATGATTTTTAGATTATGCCTGAAGCGGCGAATAATGTATAGGTTTTACTATGTGTGTTTTTTTCAGGCCTATATGATTATTTTTAAAAATAAAATCAACAGAAGCCGTTATTGCGTAAATATTATCGTTTTACCGACGGTTGCTTTCCAATTATTAAGAAAACTAAAATGGTGAAATCTTTTCTAAAACCGTATAAAAAAAAGTACTTTCCCTAGTACCAACCAGACGAAATTTGCTACCAGAAACAATCCCTGAAGTAGACGGCCATAGTAACACTTTGGTCGAAAAGTTGTTTACAGACATAATTAAAATTAACAAAAACAAACATCTTCGTAATCGTTGTATACGTTGAATTTTCGGTGTGACCATTACAAACGGTTCAATCGAAAGGTTGATGACAAACGTGTAATACAAAATTCGTATTTTTATGCGGCTGTTTTACATTTTTTAAACAGAAAACCCGCCGATTATTCTTTAAATGCCTACTAGACGTTATCAAGTTATTTATCATCATGCCCGCGAACTTTACAAAGAGCGAACGTGGTTAGTGGTTATTCAATCATGTCATCATTTCCTTATCAAGTTTGACTGTTTATCAGCAAATTTAATAAGCACGGCGCGTCCATGACGTTAACTTAAAGATAAATAATATTTATTAACCGAATAAACGTTTGAATCAACATACATAACTAGTTCAATTTTTTTATGTAAATAGAATTTAGCTTTACTTTTTTTTGTCGTAGTTTCAGTTATACGATAAATATTCCGAGTACTTAATCGCGATAACAGGAAAATGTTCCCCACGAGTACACAAAAAAAAAATTGGATGTTCAAAGACGAACTGGATTTGAACGCATTACGGGAAGAGGCTAACAAAAAGTATGTAAACAAGTTCGGAGCACATCTGAGTCCTGGGGATAGGAACATGTACTTTTTAGACGCCACCGAAGAGCACATAATACATAAATGTCACGAGTACATGTTAAGAGATTTCTGTCACAAGTTTCAGCCACCCATGCCAAAGTATGTATTCGCAACTGCATTGAATTATTTAAAACGATTTTACTTGTACAACTCTGTTATGGATTATCATCCAAAAGAAATAATGGTCACCTGTCTGTTTTTGGCGTGCAAAGTAGACGAGTTCAATGTGTCGCTTGCTCAGTTTGTTGCCAACATCAAGGGCAATCAATCAAGAGCAACCACAGTAATTTTAAATAACGAGTTATTTCTTATGGAACAAATAAAATACAACCTTAAAGTACACCATCCGTTCAAAGCGATTGAAGGGTTTATGTTAGACATAAAAACAAGAACGCAAATGTCTGATCCGGATCGTATGCGTCCTCACATTGATAGTTTTATTGACAAGTTATTGTTTACAGACGCTTGTTTATTATACGCACCGTCTCAGTTAGCGATGGCTGCTGTACTACATTCTGCTAGTCAAATAAAAGAAAATCTGGATTCTTACGTGACAGATTCACTTTTAGGCGAAACGGGATACGAGCATTTAAAAGATTTAATAGAAGTCGTAAGACGTATAAGAATATTACACGTTAGAGTAGCTGATGATAACACAAAAGAATTACCACGTATAAGCAAAAAATTGGATAAATGTCGAAACCAAGAGAACAATCCATTCAGTGAAAAGTATAAAGACAGATTACAAGAAGCATTAAACAATTCTATGTAGTTGTTTAAATTACATTTTCATTTAAAGCTGATTGATGGACAATTATTTTTATAATTTGTCAACAACATAATAACATATTGATATTTAATAAAAGTTCCGATAAATTTATAATTGAAATTAAATAAATTAAGTTGTTTTATTATTGTATTGAGTAAAGTGTTAGTATAATGTTTGCTTCCAATAACCTTATATTGTATATAAATATAAATAAAAATTCAAATTTAACAATGAAACACTTGGACTTTGCAAGTTAAAATGTTAATATTCGTAATAACATCATTCTATTAAATATAAACATTATACTATAAGAGATATTAATTTAAGGTTACTAAATATATTATAATAAAAACAAAATAATCTTGACTTTAAATTATACTGCCTATTGTTATAACTTCAATGAAAAATTGATTGATTTAGATAATTATTTTTAATTCACCTGTTTTCTTATATTATTTAAAAAGTACCAAATTATTTAAAGAACACATTCAATGTTTGATTAATACTAAAGCATTGTTATTTGCAGCATTGGGCCTTGAAGGTTTGTTAAGCTGTGCATGATGATTGTGTTATATATATATATATATATATAGTTAAAATATTTAAATAATAGTATAAGATGACAGAATGGATAAAAACAAATAGTATGTAGCCTCACCTATTATTAAAACCTAATGTGAAATTGTATTCAAAATTAAAATGTATGGACACCAAGAAGAAATTATAAAGTAGAATGTAGTTAATTTAATCTATGTTAAAATTAATATATACATCCTATAACTGTTGTACATTTTATAGATTATCTAACATTTGATAATAGTGATTTTACTTTTTCTTTTTTAAAATAATTATTTAGCTTAAAAACCGTGATACAGAATACATAACAAATTATAGTATTCTATATTGGCCGTTGGGAAGTTGAAAACAATAAATATCCCCAAACATTTACCAAATACATTTAAAAAGAGTAATTTACCTGTATTGGACAAAATGTTGTCTTGATGATTGAATCTGCTTTAAAATATAAAACAATTTTTCGGCAGCTTGTTGGCACACCAGCTGTGTACTAAATTTGTTTCCTAAATTTTTTGAATAGGAATCATTTTACAAAAATTTAAAAATTTACCTACTAAATTCGGTTAAATTCGGTATAAATAGGTTGCCTACCTATTAAGTCTTTAATTATATATTCTGGTAAATATTCCAAGTCTTCATAAAAAGCTTCACCAACTATATTTTCTAAATTTATTTGATGTTCATCGCACATTTCAAAGTTCCCATCAACAACTGAATATAATTGAACTAAAATACATAATAAAATTTCTACTGACAGTTTTCTGTCTTTTCTTGTTTTAAATAACTGACTAACCTAAAAAAAAAAAAAAATTGGTTTAATTTCTATATAAAAATATGAAAATTTTTTAAATTCCTATAAATAACTTAAAAATCGAAAAATAACTCTCTCCCCCAATGCACCAACTAGTTCTGAAATGTTTTCAGACAAGAAAAAACAATACACACACACACCCATTATAATAAAACTAGTATATTCCTAGCCACGCTCAGCTCAGAATTTTAAATAAAAATCTACTAAAATCAATTTAATAGAAATTATTTCAATTATTTACTTGTATCAAAATATCGGAATCGCCTTCTGTTGAAATATTTTGCAATAATAATTTACCAATATTCTGAGCAAGTTCAATTTTTGAGAGATTTGGAGATTTTAGGGCAGCACAAATGCATAACACTTGCTAAAATATAATTAAATAAACAATATTACAATGTGATTAATATAACAAGTAACATAATAAAATTTTATATAAAAAAAAATTAAAAATCAAAGAAACATTGGTGTTTATATTTTAAATGACTATTTTTTATTGGTAGAGAAGTTTGAATAGACCAGGAAAATAGTTGTATTGCAATAACGAGTATTCTGTTTTTTTCTACAAATCTGTTAGGAATTTAATTCAAAAATTTAGAGTGCATAATATGTTTAAATATAGCTATGTCATATGTTAAAATACTTTGATTATGATGCCCGACAATTTGGAAAAACTGAACAAACCACAAAAAGAAATTCAAGCATTTAATTTAAATTATAATGTTAAGTGCTAATCAGTAATGGTTTTTAAATGAAATGATTTACTATTGTTTTATTTTTAATAATAATAATGGATAGTATTGTAAGTCATCAATTGTTTTAAAAATATATATTATGTGATAATTATATTATATTTACTTGTTTTAAGTCCATGGATTCTTTACCATCAAACTGCTTGTTGGCTAAAATAGTTTCTAAGAGTTGAGGTGTAATCCTACTCATGGTTTTTCTATTTGGTCCGGGCAATTTTTCATTTAATGTAGTACGAATACTTGCCAATACATTTTTTTCATTTTTTGTTAATAGCCATTCAACCATTGGTGATGGTTTCAATGTTGGAGCTAAACACATTGGTACTTGTAACTGATCACTGACTGATTTATACCTTGAAAATTATAATATTTATGTTGCTGTTGTGTTAAAATATATATATATATATACATTTGAGTTATAAATTATAACATAATAAGTGATGGGTGGCTTACTGGGTCGGAGTGGCCTACTGGGAAAAATGACCGGATGGCCTGATATATAGAAGATTTTTTTGTAAAATTGTTAATTGTATTTAGTGTTACCAAGGATTTTTTTTTTATTACAGTCAGTCGTCCAATAATGTTAAGTCTAGTGATTATTAAAAGTAGAAGTATCTATTATACAATATAATTATTTAGTGTTCTATAGATTTTATTTGATACAATGAATACCCCCAGTCCTTATTTTTAATTCGGGCATCCAGGATGAGTGTTTAAAAATACTATGTATTTATATCTATACATTATCAAAATTAAATATCATAATTGCCAAGACAATATTCATTAAACCAAATATTACAATAATGCATTTAACTGTTTCATTCGATTCTGTAGAACTTAAATCAATCAATTAAACAAATCACACAATATATTATAACTTATACAACATACTTTAAGTCTTGTAATAAAGGTTCATTAATGACTGCTATATCTGAACATGTTTTCGGAAATCTATTCAATAATATATTCATTTTATCCAATGGACAGCTAGAAGCAAAATCGGTAACGGCGTACATATCAACAATTCTATCAATAAGTATTACGTTGATACGGCTGGATTCCATATTTTTAGGCTAAAAAATAAAATTATGTAACATTCAAAAATATATATATATATAATGTAGAATAATAATACTTTTTGAATTTTAGAAAAATAATTAGAAACTGCTTCACTCAAAGGCCCAACAGAATAAATGTCATTTTTCACCTTTAAATGGTCGAATATGTTATTTAAAGTTGTTGCAATTTTTGATACGTACATTTCATAATTATCCTATAACATAAGACGTATGTTTAAAAAAAAAATAGTTGGTAATATAGCAAAATACGAAAGATATTATAGGCTATAGCATACTTCTAACAATAAAGGGATATTTTGTAGATGTGGCAGTATAAATAATGCAGGAGATAGGCAAGTCAACGAAATCGGTATGCTCATTACATCTGCTGTTCCATCCTAAAACACATCAATACTTTATTGTGATTTATCGTATCAGTTATTCAATTTAAATTGTAAAAATATATGACTCACATATTATTAAGTTTTAAAATTATTTTTCAATAGTACTTTTTTTTTTAAATCATTATTAATTATTTAGGTATACAATAAAACCGAACATGTTTAAACACTCTTTTAATAAATATCTAGACAGTTAAGAAGAAAAATAAGAAAACAAATAATACGTATATTGGATTACCTCATACTTGGCTGAAATAATGTTGCAGAGTTCGTTTTCTAACGCTCCAATATTGTACAATTCGCCTAACCCACATCCGGCGACAAAACTGCAGTATTTAAAATTGCTGTTGTTCAGAACCTCTCGAACAGTGGCCACGACCTGCTCGTCGACGGGTTGGCCGACAATCAATAAACACCGGCGATCTTTCGGATTGCCAGTCTACAGCGATACAAGCGTATCATACAATATTAACCCCGTATCCAACAACGAAATAAAAACTAATTTTTAAACGACAATCACCTCGAAAGAAGATAATTCCTTGATGCTCTTGGCGCCCGCCCGATACAGAAGTACGCAGCCTCCGTGCCAGTGAAGGGATTCCGCGGCGTAATCGTCTAAGAACACGGCCGCTTCCCTGGCGTACATGCATACTTCACCCCAAGACCTATCGGCGGTCACAGACAACGGAGTGTCAACGCTTAACGACATTATACGAATTTCTATTCGTCACCTGCGGGCACGAACAACAAATCGGTAGACTGACTCGTGTGAACCCATCGCCGTGGCGGCGGTACAGTAGTAAAGATCCGCTTTTGGAATAATTATATTATGTTTTATTCGAACATTGCGTTGCAAATCAACATCGTCGCTGCTGATGTTTACAATGTTTGGAAATGTTATCAACGATAACGATAACGATAACGTCACGGACATTTGGCCATAGAGAATTTGGCACGTCTTATCAGTACGATAACATAAGACATGTTTATACGACAACGGCTGTAACGGGCTGCCCCATCTATATATTATTCTAGAATTTTATCACAGTGGTTGTGATTTGTTATTCTCGTTTTTCACCGCTACGCAGCGTCCTCCACTGTATATTTTCTACTAAAATCTCACCGACTATATTACTACCTAACCGAGTATGCACGCAGTGGCGTATAAATGGGAGTTGGTTCGGGATAAATCCCCCCCCCCTAAAGGACGAAAAACATTTTTTTACAAAAAAAATCCAGTATTGAAATGGTCAGAATCAGTGGCGTTTTCTCCACTGTGACAGTGGTTATCAATTAGTATGAAGCCACGGTCCCCTAGTTAAAACTTAAACTGGTCCGAGGACCCACTTTTAGTAAATTCATACTTACTTTTCAATTTTGTTTACATATGAAATTGAAAAATAAATGTTTTATGATTTATTTTAATTTTATATACCTTTTTGTGATAATATATAAACGCAGATTTTCTCAAAAAAATACAATATAAAAAGATTTATTTGATTTAACACTTTACTTTACGTACAACATTATTGCAATTACATTTTACAATTTAATTATAAGTGATTTAAATTAGTTATTGCATCGATTTTCGAACTTTATCAGCTGAGTTAAACCTTTCTTTTTTGTTCGTAATCTCGTCCAAGTTCGGTTGCGTGCTTGATATTTTCATTCTTAAATAATCGTGTAACAGTAGATAGAAAAGGCTTGTTCACATCTATACGTTGTGCAAAAGGGGATGAAATATCGTATAGTTTACCAGATCAATTAATTCATCTTGCTCCTCAAGCGCGGACCATCAATTAGGAACCATTGTATGACGTTTATGTTTTAATCAATGACTCGTGGTATCTACATACAAATAAAAAAACTAAATAATAATAATATCCTATTTTCGCAAGAGCTCTTGTTAACGACCGTTTATTTTACTGGATACCAGTCCGGTGTGAAACGAAAGGCTTAGTTGACGACACGTTAAAATAACGGATATACTTCCGTTGCCTGTAATACTATTTTATCGATTTTCTGTAATTGAATTTAGTCAGTTCCAATCAAGAAGCGAGTGAGAGTATTGAGTCTAGACAAATGTTGACTAGAAAGAAAAATCTCATAATAGCGTACTATCTGTAGTAAAAAAAAAAATGCAGCAAAAAAGAAAAAAGAAAGAGAAAGATTTGGGTACATCCTATTTTATTAGAAAGAGAAAGTTATGGTATTTCCTATAGTCTTTTTGAATATTTAAAGAAAGACGAAACAAAGTTTATTAATTTCATTCGAATGAATCAAGAAACATTTTACACATTATTAGTATTAGTCCAAGATAAATTAAGACATGTCGATACTAATATGCGTGAATCTATTACACCTGTTGAACGATTGGCTGTTACCTTAAGGCATGGGTCACCAAATGGCGGCCCGCGAACAAATTTTATCCGGCCCGTATACGGTCCGCAGACAAAAAATTAATTTGCCACCAGACAGTAGCTGTGATGAAAGTTTTCAATCTTAAACGTCATTATGAGACTTCACATAAATTATTTGCCGAAAAATTTCCCGTGAGTAGTGAACTTCGTAAATCAGAAATTGATAATTTGCCTATGAAGTATAAATCGGTAACCAATATTTTGAATCACGCAATGACTGAGCAACAAAAATGTGCTCAAGCTTCTTTAAACATTTCGTGGACGCTCGCTAAACATATGAAGCCATTCATATTATTGTTAAAGAATGTATATTACAATCTGCAAATATACTGTTTGAAAATAAAAAAGAAATTATTGAAACTATTAGTCTCATTACATCAAATTTTAAAATAATACCTATTGTCCTATTATTTGTTGAAAATATGTACTTGGAATTTTAATGGCCCGCGAAAAAAATTTCAGATTCCTAATGTGGCTCTTCAAAAATATTAATTGGTGACCCCTGCCTTAAGGTATGCATGAACAATATAATTTTAAATATATAAAAAATATTATAAAATACACATTATAATTAAATAATATAATATAATAGGTATGCGTTCCTAATTTCCTATAGTGCATCTGGTAAAAAAAAAAAAGACATGACGACTAGCCTATAAAAAAAAAAAAAATAGTAGTTTGTTGCGGGTTGCCGGCACCTATTCCATTTCCGTGCATCGGTTTTCAGTTGGTCCTATGCATTTTTATCGGGTTAACGATTGATAATTCAAGTCAATCAAAGTATTTATTTTCGTTTAAAACACTCTGGTGTTACCATACGTGTTGTGTAGTAATAAAAATTGCATTAAAATTAATTGTATAATATTGTATAATTTAGTGTAGACTTTAAATTATACTCATTACACATGGACAATATGTATAATCGTAGTGAAGTTGTAAATCAATTGAGAGCAAACAGAAATAAGTTTTATGAAGATCGTGTAAACAAATCTACCGAGAAAGAGTGGTAAGAAGAGTAGAATTTCAATTCGAGTAAAAATCGGTTTAGAATAGATTACGTTCCATTTGTACCGAAAAGATTTATATTTAATTTTTATATATATATAAATATTTTTGAAAATTAAAAAAAACAATATGTCGATAGTTGATAAGAATTCGTTTTCCTAATCAATCACACGTTAACGCGTAATGCCGAAAGTCAGGAAACGCCACTGGTTAGAATAAAAAAAATGTATTCGTAAATTATGACGGGCATCGCAAAAACATTAACTTTTCGTCCGACGAGATATAAAAAAAAAAAAAAAAATGGACGTTTGTTATTGACATAAAAACTATTTTTGTGTAGACATTAAATATTGTTAATTATTATTAGTAAATTGCCGAGTTAGTAATATACGCGTGTGAAACGTGTTATACGTTTGACTAAAACGTATGATATGTTTTGTTTTAGAAATTCACTCTTGAAAAATTAAAAAAAATACATCCTTAGTTAGGATTTTAATTTTTATATTTGGTAAACATATATTAGGTGGTTCAAAATTGTATGTTATATAAATTATAAAAAAAAAAAAAAAAATCCGTGAACGATAATAAATTCGCGGCCTTCGTTGCGCTTCCGCCCATGGTGACTCGAATTCAACCGAACTGACAAAATAATTTATTGTACAATATTATGCCTACACGTACAAATCATTCGATATTGCGCAATTAATTTCAAACAAGCGCAATCTTCATTCAATACTTGCGCAATAGTATTGTTCGTGTAGGTGGCAGCTCAATGAACTATAATATTAAATAATATACCATATCTACTTAAGTTCGTCCGCGTAATCGAATAATATAAAAATATTTTTTTATTTTTTTTTTATTGTTAGTTTAAACTTAAAATTATAAATATATTTTTGTTATTAAGGGATTTTATTTTTATACGGTTGAAAACGTACACAATTATGTGTTTTACACACTATACCGTATTATACGTTTCAACCCTGGTAAATTGTTTTTGTGACGTGGCCCGTGGGTGTGCGTGTGTGTGTCTATTTTTGTAGCGGCGTACCGACGTCATCCAAATATTATTTCAATTTATAATTCCATCCCCTTACGAACAACAATGCAAAACATATTAATAGAAATCGCTAAAATGTATTAGCATTTTATATCGATTACAGGCTTAGGTTGTATCAGGTTGTGGACAGATGCGCCCAAATGATAAGATACTACCTGTCGATTTGTAGCACATATGCGCCCATTTCGCATGCAACGTTACCGTCCTGATTCATATGTATATACATTTTTACTAATCATTAGAGTAACAAGAAATGTATCTATTGGTTTTACAATAAATTCGTGTTAGACGAAAAATTAAAAAAAAAAAAAAAAATTAAATCATATGAAAGAATCTACTAGTTACGCAGATTAAGTAGATAAGTAGATCGCAATCATTTTTATAATATTTGTCATAATTTCTATTAAAGCGCATGCGAATGTACACGATTATCCGATTAGAGTGTCATGACCCGTGATATTCTGTCGTACTAATAGGCACTACTGCCAATAGCAATCTAAAAGGTACGTCAATATTATGATTTAAGTTGTTTGTAGTCTTAAATTCTTAATGCACTTGGTGTTCACTGCCCCGGTACATTTTTTATTGGTAAATTACACGACGTAATGTAACCAAGTGAACGAATATAAACATATTGTTTATATTAACAGTGTTCTAAAAACTTATGAGTAAAAATGCATTGGAAAGCTCGGCATGTAACAAAGTCATGTGTCCAAAACATGTTCAAACATTTGCAAATATTAGAAACTCATCCGGTTTCGTCGGATTCAAATAAAAAATATTTTTCTTTTCTCAAGCAAATTACAACTTACTTGAGGAACTGCACATTTGAGGTATCTTTATCTTTATCACATCTTTATATGTTACAAGTGTTTAACATTAAATACCGTTGAAATATATACAATTAATATTCGTAATTCGAATTTAATAAAACTTACTTTTTTTTTTTTTTTTAAACAGGTTTAAAATACTTAACGGCTCGCTTATCCATAAACCGTCATTACCAAATAACCGCAGCCGAAGTTCTTATTGAACTATCAAACAAAAAAAACGACATTTGGAATTTTTGTTGTAACATAATATTATTAAATATTCAATATGACTGTTTAATTGTTTTGTATACAAGTTGTTTTCAATTTTCTAATAATAGTGTTATTACAAATATGATAGTGTCAACTATGGTCTTTGATAGAACTTATTGCGTTGGGTGAAACACTCCGACGAACATATGTATATAATTTAATCCCCCGTCCCCATTAGAAAATGGAATGTACGTCACTATATACATGATATGACTGAATAGAACCTAGGCAATATATTTTTGAAAATTTCGATAAAAAAAAAAAAAAAAAAATATCCCCGTAACAGTAGCCCCCTCGCCCATGGTGCGAAATATGTCCGTTTTTTATTTATACCGTTTTCGTATAATGTTTTCGAGAATTTCGTTTAAATTTAAAAAAATAAATCTAATGTAAATAAAATAAACACCAAGTAGATATTTCTGGAGTTGATAAGTGAAAATATATACAGGTACTTAAAAGTGAGAATTAATTAATCAAATTTTAAATTTCAATTATAATAATTTATATAAAAATTAGTTATATTTTGTTATCACCGAATCGGTTGTTTATGAAAAAAGGGCTAAGTTCAAAGAAGTAAAAAAAAAAAATTGTATTTCGCAATTTTAAATGAACATATAAAATCAAAAAACATAAATGTCATTCAAAGACATATTCGAATGTATTGACAATCGTTTTTACGATTAATTACTCAAGTGTAATTTATATGGACTTTTCATAGCACCGCGTGCGACTTGACTTTTTCATAAATTTGAATTGTCATAGCAGAGCATAATCCCGCGAGTTGCATATTATTATTGTTATTATGGCCATGTGTGGTGCATTCATGTGCACGTAAACGCATACATACAGCATCTGTTGTCGGCCGGTAGTTAATTTTTGACATCTCGAAAAGAAGTAACCGGGTGTGTTTGGGGTTGGGCGGTGGAAATTAAAAATTATAAGGCTAAAAATACTATTGATATTATAGTCGGAGAATATATATATATTTATAAATATCGAAGGATAAACATAAATGAACCCGGATGATACACGGGAGTTAGACGAATTCGGCTGCGCAGGCAATTAAAAAAAAGTATACAATATATATATATATATTTACGACCGTAGACTGAAATGTATTCGTTATTAGTCGTTTTTATTATAACCGTTTATATTTCGAGACTTGTTACCATTATTATTTGTTTTATTCTAACACGTAACTCCTAATGGTGGTTATTCATTGTACAGCAGCGTACAATAACGGTAATAATCGTTTTAAACACAACGCAACGAGTAAGGTTGTTTTTCGGTTTTACCGCGGCGGGGGTGCTTATTATTTTTTATCCTGTCTGTGAACAATTTTTCTCAAAAGAATTTCGAGCTCCAATTGTCAACTTCAACGATGGTTTAAGCCTTATTATGGCTCGAATTTACTTAAAAAAAAAAAAAAAAATAGGCGCAAGTCTCCGCGGTCAAGTTGACAAGTGTTCAGATAAAGAAGAATCTAGTGAATCTTCGATGTTTTCAGCCATCTGTTGAAAATGGTTTTCATGGTTTCCAACCATCAATTCGTCTTTGTACGGGGCTATTTTTCAAAAGGAATTTTTCGTATAATATCTGCCGTTAGTTTACGGAGCACAGTGGTTATAATTTCTTTTAATGCCGGACAAATTAAATCTTCCCCAATATTGTGCGGTTTGCCTGATTTAGCAATTAACAAAGAGATATTGTACGAAGCACGAAGTCCGTTATCATCGTGCTTAGGAGCCGCGAAAAATGTTTTGATATTGTTGGCTGAGCTACGCACTTCTTTTACATGTCTTGAAAATATGCCACACCTTTGTGTTTCTTATCTGAGTGCATTTTATTGAAATTGTCGTGTAGTCTAAGAAGGCTTCATCGATTCATTTGAAAATGTTTTTTGACAAATAAGGCACATTGGTGCTGATGGATTTGTTGGATTTTCGATAAATCCGTATTTAATACAATCCGCAAGTGTATTGCCGTTTTTTCTTTTTTGCTTCCGACATAGTCTTGCTCCCAAAATTTCTTCGGGTCTTATACCCGTCCCCTTGAAGATTATCAATGCCCACAAGAGGGCGCGTTATCGCCCACTTTGAGAAAGCCTGGTTTAAGACAACAAACTTAGTCTCGTCGATGCGTAGGGGTGGTAAAATTATGTCTTTAATCATAAGTTTGGACACCTCATATCCGCGTTGAGTTTTTCCGCGGTTACTGGTACAGACATTATCCGTAACACTATACATTTTAACACTGGAGTTGAATAAATAAATAATTTTATACATATACTGGCTGACCCGGAAATACTTCGCTATTGCTAGATATTGCTGTTGCTAAATCACTATGCATTATTGTCCTGCCCACGTCACCGTTAAAAATAAAAAAAACAATAGGTGGAAAGGTCCACATTCGGCAGACTAAAAGTGTTCTACTTAGTCATTTCAACCGCTAATCAACAAAAATCATTCAAGTTACACTTGCATGTCAAACGATTATTTATTTATTTTTCGGTGCCCGGCGCGTTAACAAACAAAGCTGTTGGTTTTACGTGTTTTCACTTTATTTACCGTAGATACCCGCACAGCACAAGCGTTGCACTACGATAATTATTAACAGTTAGGTTAGGTATTGTACTAAAAATACATAAAAACCGAATTTTAGGGGGTGAATTTTAACAGCTATAAACATTATCCGGACAACGCGGAACATTTTGCAAAAAACTGCGTAAAAATCGCTCCAGTAGTTGAGTCTATTAAATCCTATACAGACAGGCCGACAGATCCATTTATATACATATATATATATATAGAATAGATAAGCAAATACTAGGTTACTAAATTTTAGGTAACACAATTTTAAAATTGTGTACGAAATATTATCATTATAGTTTATTGTTCAAAATACGTATAGAAACCGGGAAGTCAGCACGTTCGCGGGTCGTTGGGCTTTTCTAATTTGTTGTTTTTTTTTATTATTTTCCTTGTACTTTTCGTAATAATGGACAAAAATAAACGACGTATATTTTCCCCGACACTCATTCAAATTTCATAATTTTTTTTCTTTTTTTTTTTTAGGGGGGGGGGGGAAATTATTTTGTATAGAATTCGTACATTCAGTATACGTACGACATTCGTTTTGGGATATTTACGGAACAATGGTTAATTTCAATTTTTTTTTTTTATTGTTGCAATCCGGTGAAAACTGTGATTTTCACCGAATATTAATACTTTCTAGACGTGGTACGGTTTTTAAAGTATGCTTTTTTAATTTACCGATTAGTTTATCGAAATTCGCTAGTTATATTGCCGAATTTATAGAGACTATTGCACATCATTGTATCGTGTTTGATTATCTTTTTTTTAGCTTATATTGGACATTTTTAACAGTAGCTCCCTCTGGAGTCTGGACGATATAAGCTCGAACGGTGTCCTGTATTTCCCCAGTAAATAAACGAACGGAATATATAAATTTCGGATCGTTTATAACCGGAAAGTATTTGTTCGGAATCTAAAAACTAATAACCGTATTTGCCCGGCGAGGCCGCCCGCAGGGGGAAGACCAGCGGGATTACAGTCCGGAAAATGAACGGTTTTAGTTTTTAGATTCCGGGGAAATATTTTCCGGAAAAATGTAGCCTTTCGTTCAAACTCGTGAAATAGTATTGTTTTACAGGCGGATAAAAGTCGAATTTAAATAAACGAATTTAACCATATTGATGCGTTTTTTTTTTTTTTTTTTTTATAGCTTAGAACACCACTACAGATACATTTTATCAGCGTTACGTAAATTTACGTTAAATTCGTCAAAGAATTAATTTTTTTTAATAAACAACGGTTTAGTTACAGGTTTTTATTGGTGTGTTACATTTTTTTGGCTCGAATATTCGAAACGATATTCGTATCATAGTTGTTCTTATGGTAATATAAAAACATCCTAGTCGTAATTGTTTTTTCATTTAGGTATATGGAACTGTAACTGTTAATTTTTTTATTCATACGAACAGTTGAATATTAAAATAATATTAACATATATTAGGTAACAAAATAAGGTTTCGAGTACAGTTTTATTTTTATAAAAATTTGTTTTCTTTGATATTTCAAAATATTATGTCTAGATAGGTTATTTGTATAAATTCAATATATTATTTATTAACCTAACGCAGTATAGTATTACTAGTATACTGTAATGAACAAGTATTCATCATGTTCTCTTACTGTTTTCAAAGTATAAAATATACATTTAGATTATAAGTATATATTATGCAGTATGGCCACAGAAATTATTTAACTCCCTATATTTACTAATCTTAAAAGGAGGAAAAATAAAATAAAAAATAGTAATAATAATATTGAAATGAGTATGATTTTTGGTATAGTTATAAATTGTATAACGTCGTACACAATGTATATGCGAAATTCGTATGGGTATTTACGTTAAAAAAAAAAAATATACGTTTGGAATCGAAAGTCGCGTATGTAATATAACGAAATCAGAAAACCATTGTAGTTGTATACTTTATATACGTATACTATACCGCCGAACCTCTTTAATTTAGAGTAACCTACCACTATACTTTATTAGAGAAATTTATCTTTCTTTGCGAAGGAATAATATTCGTAGTATCCTTTAATTTTCGTTTGTATATTGTATACGATTGATCATGGGCTTTGTGTGGCGGCAGTGGTAGTGCCCGTGGTGGGGGCGGGGGCGGGGACGGGTGGGGGTGGAAAGCTAATGACGGTTATGGAGGGTGTGTAGTTTTTTTTTTTTATGGGAGGCGTGTCTTCAACAGGTGGGATACTCGGGGCTTTAAGAGCTTTTCCGCAGACACGCAGAAGCCAGTCGTCAGAATCAAACTGACCGGAGCTTTGTTGTGCACGTACACACAATCTAAAGCTGTTGTTGAAAAATACGTAAGTACAATTTTATTAGTAATAACCCCGTCGACTATATTTTTTACACCGACTATGCGTTATGTGGTACTTTCGAAGGGGAAAAAAAAACTTACTTTTTTTTTTTTTTATATAGAAAATATAGTGTTCATTCGTAGTCATCATTCGTTTTAAAACTAAACGTGTTATGATATTTCAAAGCGTATTATATTTTTATTCTCATGCGGGTATTTTATGAAAATAATAATAATATAAATACAAAAAAAATTTAAAAAAATATTTATCGTAATTTATAATCGCTTATAAGCGTAATATATATTTGTTTAAAAATAATCTCGCGATTCAATAATTTTTGCTTTTACTCGTGGAATTACGTTTTAGAAAACTAAATATGATATTTAATATTATACATAAATTACATTAAAAAAATATACCGTAATATTATTTATAAATTATAATATAATATCTAAATATCATATTCGAAATAAAAAAATAATAAAAGTAGGTACGTGTAATTTTTTTGTTAATATTCGATTTGGTTATTTAACTATTATCAATTTTTTTTTTTTTTTTAAACATTTATTTAAATCAAAATAAATGTTTTCCACGATAGTTCGATTTTTAAACTATATTTTTTAGACTATAGTATTTGTTATTAGTTACTATTAATTTTTCTAACAAAATATTATTATAAGTTAAATTATTTATTTAGTTATTGTTATTCAATAGTATAAATAATATTTTAAATTATTATTGTTATTTATCGATTTCAATAAGGTGTAGTTTACCAATAATATTAAACACAAGAGCGAACATATTCAGTAGTTTATAATACAAATTGAAATCATTTAATGACGTTTTTTTTTTCGTTCTGATTGTAATTTGTCTGAAATCACAATTTCTAGTAGATGGGATAATTACATTTTCTTGAAAATATGTCAGATTAGCGTTAAATGAAAATGGTGCCGGATGTATAGATTTAGTATATATTATAAAATATCTACTTATGTATTTCGATAATTAAATGCTCATCCGAATATCACATCATTTATTGATCATAATTATTTAATCCAGTAGTTGTTAACAGATATACGCTTATGCGAGTGTTTGCTAGAAAATTGTTATGCGATAGATATAGTATGTGAATATCTTTACCTTAATTATTAAAGTTGTTAAACAATATTCTTATAGTAATTTCGTTAATTATTTAATCTCGTTTACGATATTTTCCAAATTGTTCGCGTATATTTCTCGACTATAATATTTATAATCAAAATTAATTTTATTAACTAACGTGTGATTTTAATCTATTCAGTAGTTAGTCGCGTACTAAAAGGCGATGGGGGGATATAAGAGAGATATTTTTAACGCGTGAATTTTTTTTTTTTTTTTATAAGTTCTTGATTTATACGCCGTTGTATTTTTTTTTAAATTAAAATTTTTTTACTTTCTAATCGGAAAAATCAAAAATTTTTACCTATAGTTAACCCGAAACGTTTTCTTGTTTATAACGATTCTTGTCGAACACTCATTAAAATAATACGAACAAAGTTAGATTAGTACCGAAATATTTACTTATACTACTACTAATATAGTTGTTTTATTTCAATTTAAATTTTAGCACCGATTGAATTCTATATTATTACTCACGAAATATATAAATAAAAAAAAAAGTCGATATTTGTATTTAGTCTACGCGCTATAGAGTATGTCACAATTTTCAAATTCAATATTTCCCTGTTTGACGAAATCTTAAATACGTCACTGTTAGTAGTATTAATAATAGTATAATAAAAATATTATGGTAGGATGAATATGTTTGGTTTTATTATCTGTATAAATGTATACAGAACGTGTGTACATTGTTTGAAATTGTTTTAGTTAAATTAAATTAAAAAATATTTCTTGAAATATTTTGATTAGTTATTATTGTAAAACGTTATAAATTGTATTTATGTATCGTTTGTTAGAAACTATTTTTGAAGGAAGGATACGCTATATAATTATTCTTAGTTTACCCATGCGGAAAATATGCTCAGATTTAAATTCCGAACATTCATCTTTGTATTTAAAAAAAAAAAAAAAGTATATAAATTCGATTAAATAATTTTTTTACCACTCGAATACCTTAACAATTTATTTAAACCTTATCGTTTGATAATTTCGAAAATAACAACACTTGTACATTTTTTATTTGATATTATTTCGTTTACCACTTTTACTATAATATATTATTTATTTTTGGAAATATCTACCATTCTATGATTTTATAATTGTATAGTATTAAATTAATAATAAGTCCAATATTAGGTTAATATAATCTATGATAAAACTGTACAGATTAATAATAATCTGTGCACTTAAAAATTACAGTCGTCATTTAACGGACATTGATAATCTCAATATCTAAAGTGTTTTATAAATTATTTTAATGCATTTTACAATTCGTGTATAGATGTTATATTTCAAAGCAAATTTCTCAAATAACGTTAGTCCAAAGATAAAATAATCAAAGTTTTGTTTTTCCAGATTTCAATTAATATTTTTCAGTTTTAATCTTTATTCGTATTCCTTGTTTATGCGCATTTAAAACTTTTACAATATCTTTATTGACACTAAAGCTTTGCTCAGAAAAACATTTTTCGTATGCTACAATATTCATCATTGTTCATCATAATTTCATTTGTCCTGGAAACCCTTTTTTTGGGGTTGAAATTAAAATAATATATGGTCAAAAAGAATCATCGTATTTTCAAATAGATAATATTGAAGACTGAATAATACGACTTTGGGGATGAAATCGTTCGAAACTCCGAATTCGTGAATAACTGAAGAAAACAAAATAATGCGGCTAAATTTAAACAAATAAAGTCACTTTAAATGGTTTAGGTACCTATTCAGAATCGTTTTTTTTTTTTAACGTCATAATTTATAATAATAATAAAAAAAAATGATTACTCTTGATCCCACCTTTTTATTATATTTATGTTAATTATATAAACTGATAAAAAGTATTAAAATTAACATTTTAAAATGTTACAAAACCTCTTGAGAATATTTATTAGGTTCGGTTGATATACCTTACTGTATACGATGTACAATTTAATGTAATTATATAATTTTAAAATAATAATAATAATAATTATAATTTTTTTTAAATTAAAAAATATTACACGTATGTTAAATCGAGAGTTAATTATTTTTATTATTTCTCTTTATTTTAATTTATATAATAATCATCATAATGCGCGTTTTACATTTTAATCGTTTTACATCGAAACAATTCAAATATTTTGAATACCCGTCGAGGGCGGACCATAATTTAGGGGGTAAGGGCAGGTGATGCTTTTAAAACGATTTGTTACAAATTTAAATGCACGTATATATGTATAAAACAAAAAAAGTCTATCGGTTCAAATTCTACGCTATGAGTACACACATGACACACACACATTTTATTGTGTTAATAATTTAGCGTAATGCCTTATGGATACAAATATCAGTTAACCAAAATTAAGGCTTAGTAAATAAAAAATAAAAAATATCCAGGACGGAGGTCGATCACTCTTTGGCCACCGGCTTTCGAATGCGCTATTCGCCTATACTACATACCTATTATCGTCAATGATTTATTTAGAAATTCATTACAAAACTTAAAATTTATATTATCTTATACAGGTATCTAGTCTGAAGATTTTATTATTATACGCGAACAACACTGACCCAGATATTTATTTCAGGGACGACCTTCTGTGAAAGCTCATTTTCAGTAAACATATTTTAAATATATTGACCTTCTCGAATGTTTATTTACATTTTCATTTTTTTTTCCCCCGGTCGTATTTTATTATTGGGTTTTATGTTTGCGCACCGTGTGTACGGTAATTCTTCGGCTGAAGGCAGTAAAGTAGTCTGAGTGAGCAACACCGAGTTAATAGTAGTGAGGCTATCGGCTGAGGCTATGCGTTTTATTGACAATTTTTTTTACTGTTATTGGCAATGTTTTTATTGAAGAGTTCAGCCCCGAGATAAAAGCGCCGCGGCGCGTTTAAAACGCCGATAAAACTCCGGGGATCGAGTCTGGGGCGTTTGCTCGCGTTAAACAATATTTATTTTATACCGCGGTGGTATTTAACATGGCGTTTTCATGGAGTGCACAAGCAAAGGCCCCCTCGGATATAAAACGGCGGGCCGCGTGTAAACCGTGGACGTACCTGGGGATATTCGAAATATCACCGACCCCGTTACTTAGGCCGTTACACGCACGCGACTACGTACGGATCGGCCATAGATAATATCGTTGTGCGCGACGGTCGGTCTACGTATGACTTCGCGTTATAATGTCCCCGCATTAGTGCACGCGGCCCTTTCAAAGAGATTGGATAATTCCATCTGCGGTTGTAGGCGGTCACATACACGCGTTGCTATTGTTATTGTGATTGTTATTTTCACGGTCGTTGTTTTACACTCGGTTGTGTTCATTGTACTCACCACCGAAAATCGAGATGATAGATTTTTCTTACCCCGTCCGCGCGGGATTTCGCGGGCTCGAACGTAAAAACGGACCAGTCCTACATGCGAGATGTGTTGTTACTCTGGCAGCTAAAAGCTTATTACCGCGTCGTTTAAGGAACGATCGAATTATTAATTGTTATCAAACGCGCTTCGGTTTTCCACGATAACATACGAATATCGTGTGACGGCGGACGAAACGAAACGAAACGAAACGAAAGAAAAACACCAGAAAATATTTTACGCGAAACACAATATATAGTGTAATATACGGTATGTAATTTTGAAGTCAATAAATAATATCGGTGCTCGCAGTGGGTAGCCGATACGATGTAATATTAACGTATAATAAACACGTGACGGCATTCGTTTTAAATATCAAATATTGTCCAAAACGGAGCGGAGACATTGGTAAGACGGCGGTCGTAATTTATTCGCGGCGTGTAGGCAGCCGCGCTCGATTCGATTTTACAATAAACACGACCACCGATTCGCGGGTACCGGGACATTAGAATTCAACCTGTACCGTCGGACGGCCCGGGCGCTATTAGAGTTTACGACCGAGGAGTCTATCGCGTGATCAGTTGCCTGTGGTTTCCACTGTTATTTATTAAAAAAAAATATCCAGAAATCGTAATGACAGACGGTACCGAATTACTATCGGGCGGACACGTACCGCGGTTTACGTGAGGTTAGGGGTTAGGTTAGTCCGGTAAATCGAAAATCCAAGTGCCCCGGAGGTACACGACCGTTTAAATGTCCGACAGTCTGTTGGAATGCAAACGGCCGGCAAAACGCAATTGTAATTCACGGCGATATTTAATCGCTAATGTGATACATAAGGCATTCGCAGTGTCCGTTATTGGATACCAGAACGGTAGCCCCGATAAATATTTTTTTTTTTTTTTTAAAACGATAATCATATTGTATAAATGCCGCGCTTTGTCGACTGAATAAACGGGACGGATTAACCGGGCCCGTTTCGATATTACGCCGAACGTATTTAAATCCGACGTATTTAAAGAAATCGCCGGGCAACAGTTCGACTTTTTGTATTATAATCATTTATCACTCTCCTTCCAGTCTCCGAATTATTGACCGGATGGGATTTTTTTTTTTTTTTTTTTTTAAACGAATGCCAATCGAACACGCCCAATCGGTATCCGGGAACGCGTATCATTTCATCCGCTATGTCCGTCCAATGGAGTCTGACAAAAGAAGCCGATTAATTATTCGCCCGAGTGGTATTCCAACTCGCCTATAAAACCTATATCGAGGACGGGTATCGGCGGTATTATTTCCACGTGTATTAATCAGTGACTCTAGTTAGAAAACAACAATTTTGGCTATATTATATTTTTTGTATAAAAAAAAAAAGAGTAATATTTTTTAATTTTAATTTTTTTCTCCTATACATTTTGTAGACTGTGTGTATACCCATTATACTATCGTCCGGATTTATATATACGATTGGTAATCAATTATGCATATTATCCTGAAAGAAAGAAAAAAAAAAAAAGAAAAATGAATTATAAGAACGAAAATGCATACCTTCCCAACCCCTCACCTTTATGGTTTGATTTCCGGGACGAAATCTCTTAGTCTATTACGTGTTCTTCGCGAAACCCTCTGTCCACTGTTGAAAACCAGAATAAAATCCGCCCAATAGTTTTTGCGTGTTGGGCACGTATACACGAACCTAGTTATAATTTTATTACCTATGTCCTGCATACAATATGTATCGATTGAACGGCTCCTTACTAATTAAATTCGGATTATGTTGTCATCTCGGTAACAATTTTTTTTTTTTTTTATCAGAGCATACTTAACCACGATGAATTACCACCGCGCATTGCCGCGGGTCCACGTAAACAACTGTTAAAAAACGTGTCTATACAGCCTCCGCTCAGTATTTCGGTTATAACAGATGTACGAAGGCGGTAAAAACAAATATTCAGAAATACGTCAAACGAATAATAACCAAATGATGCCGGGTATTGGAAAACCAAAAAAAAAAAAAAAAAAAAATGGATTCGGGGGCGTGGGAAACGGTGTAATTTACGTCAATTCGTATACTGTTTAAATAGCCCACAGCAGATATATTTAATTTGTTTATACGATTCTTAGATCGCTTTATTCACTTTATCAAATTTAAAGTATGACATGTCGTATTGCCAATACCAGACATGAAATGCAATTTGCAAAAAAAAAAACAACATTATTATTCAGTTCAGGCCTGGTGTTAAAAATAGTGTAGAGAATATTTGTGACGTTGTCGTTCCGGCGTGTATAGTATTAACATATTATTATTGTTTTGCCTTTTCCTGAGCCTGATAAAATCACATGCCGCTGGAATATCGTTATTTTATAATATATAATATTCCCATTTGCCCGTCGTGGTTCATAACGTAAGATTCGAGATAATATATCCGTTTTACGTTTTTATCGTACTCGCTATACTTTTGGACTAATTTAGCGGTTTACTCAAGTTTTTATTGGCCGGTTTTCCGTTACAGAGAAACATAGAAACGTAGCTTTTGTATCTATTTACTTGTAACTATTGTTCCTTTAGCTATTATGTGTGGGTACCTATGCATATATATATATGTAGAATATGTTACAGGTTTGTTTCCTATTCGTAGGATAATCGCAAATCAAAAGGTGAAATTCCATTTTTCTATATTTTAGGTGCCCAAAGTTAATTTACAGTTTGTCTGTGTCCGTCGTTGTAGATTTAAAACGTTAAACAGTGAAATTGTCAACTTTGTACATAAAATTTCGATTTTGATCTAGCTTTGAATTGTGTAGGTATACCGGTAGAAAGCGAATTTCAATACTGCCACGCCTCCTTCCGGCCCAACGAGTTTGAATAAAACAAAAAAATATCCAAACCGTTTCTGTTGGCACGGTGAAATAAAAATATTTTCACACGAATCCGTTTTCCACCGGTTTTCACGTATACTAATGAATCCGCTTTGACATATCTAACTTTGGGAACCAACGTAGCCTTCATATTTTTATCGACAAAGTCCGATTACGGGTTTTTCTATACAATTACGTTGTACGTTTGACGTTTGTAACACATGTATATTTTTAATTTTGTAACTATAGCACGGACAAGTAGAATTGCGTTTAATTTTATAACCGTTATGGTTTTTTACCGACGGATCGTCAAATATAATAATCGGTTATGAGTATCTACTCGTGGTGTACTTTAATGTGCTAATATGTCGTTCAAAAAACTCGTTCAGTTTACACAGTCGAAGTGTAAAAACAGGTTATTCAAAATTCTACGAAAATTTTTGTTTTTAAATGTTTCAATGATTGATTTATTAACAATAATATTATTTTGGAAATTACCGATTTGGAGCCTACAATGTAAAAACAAATTATAATCGCGTAGTAATAAAACTCGGGCGGAATTAGTTTTGGGGATGGTTTATAGACTGCGAGTCGTTCGAAATATTATGTCTCCTCTGCTTATCGGACCCCCGTAGATTAGTTACTGGACGAATCGTTTTGATACATATATTTGGTTAAGCTTACTTATAATATTACGATTAATTTGACTCGACGATTTATTATATTGCTTGTATCGTTACGGCCGATGAAAATCGTCTACTGATCTACTGCACACGACGTACAACTATTTTACTCGAAATGAGTTTTGCGATTTTTTAATAATTACGTTACCAAAAAGTTGGGTGTTTTCTTTTTATATATATATATATATACACATACATTCGTTATCGCGTTGACCAGTGTTGGGCGGAAAACGGTTTCGAATAATGTACGAATTAGACGTTTAGAAGTTCGATAAGTATGTAATAAAATCAACGACTACCAAAATTTTACTCGTCAAGTTTGCATTAACTTCTCAAAAAAATATGTAAAAACTACTTTTTGAACTCTCGTAAATATCGGTGTAAACAAATAATATTTTATTCGTAACGTACGAATATCATCAGTTAAGATTTAATGATTTTCACACTACTCGAGGAGTACGTATTTACGTGATATGTGTAGATTTGTTTAGGGTTTAGTTTTTAATTTTTTTTTCTTTCTTTTCTAAGCATTGAACTCCGGGTGTCGTGACGTTCGAATTATTTGATATTTTCGTACTTAACGCACTTTATATGTACTATCGGTATTCAATTAATATTGAATATTAACAATACATTAACAATTTTTTAATGTGTTTACTGCGCAGACCCCGAAAATAATCAACCGTAAACACAAAAGTAATAATGTATATATATAAAAAAAAAAAATTATAGCTGGAAATCTCGTAGGTACCTTAATAATTGTAAGCATCGATTAAAACAAAATATATGTCCAGATGAGTACGCAATAGCGCTTGAGAAAGTACCCTAATTTAATAACCCTCTTCAACCGGGTCTTTTAATTTAAGATTTTTTTTTGTTTTTTTTTTAAAGTTTCTTCTCTTATACTTTCGCTAACAATTAATCCCAGGCGATATCTTGTTCAATTGCAAAGATATAATAGCCGGCTGAAATGCAGAAATATTATTGAAAATCGTTAATATCTTTTTTTTTTTTTTTTATTCCAACGTAATACATTTGTTAATTTGACATTTTCGAGACATTAAACGAGAATATGGAATACGAACAAATGGTTATATAATTGATTCCGAACGGATATCCGGAAAGAATAATCCTCCGGGCCCTAATTTCTTTGAACGATTATTGGCAACATTTTATCGTCATCGTTATTTATTTCGTTCAAAACTGTCTCTGGAAAAACTAGCGTAACACACAATTGCGTGTTTTTTTTTTTTATTAAAATTATTTCCATGCACGGGTTTTTTTTTGTTTAGCGAGTATTGTATAAAAAGAAACGGATCGTTCACATCAAAGAAATGTAACATAGACTACAAATGAGTTTGTACACTAGATTTCAACACTGCAGCAGGAGAAACTGCAAATTCGTGTTTTTTTTTCTCAATACTTCTTTTGGCGACGAAACACTAAAAAAAAAAAAAAAAACCGATAACGATATTGATTATTTTGAATAGGATTCTTTATTTTTTCACTCTATATAAGATATTATTGTTGACACGGTGCGTATAAATTGGTAGTGCATTTTGTATGTTTTCCAATAAGCGGTAATTAGATAATTGTATTGTTTCTATGTAACTTGGCAACCGTTTTGATATAACAAAGTGACGAGGTTTAGTAACGGTTTTTTTTTTTTTTTGTTAATGGTGACCCCCCTACAATATTACATAAAAATACAATAATAATCATCATAATAACATAGCTAAATCGATTGGTTCAATATACAATAGATAATTCTATAATAAACATAATACTATAACATCCAATACATTAGACCAAATAATGTAATAACAAACCAATTTGTTTTTCGTCGCGTCACAAGTTGTTAAATTTGATATTTAATATACAAATTGAAATTATATTTATGAACTTATAATACTATATAACTATACGGATGGGGTGTGTGTGTGTGTGGGGGGGGAAGGGAAAAACTGTTTATTAGTATACTTACAGTCCGGTTAGGGCACAATCGATGGATTTTATTTTTTCTTGTGTGTGGTGCATCTATTGTTTTACACTGAAGCAATCCGGAACACCGAAATTAAAGTACGCGCACGATAAAAACGTCGATAAGAATTTTTTCGTATAGTTATTAGTGTTATTACCTACAAGGCACAAGTCCGTAACTGGAATAAAAATTTCAAGGGTGCTGGGGGGTGGAGTGGAAACCAAAATTTAACGGTGTTTTATAATTTCGTTGCAATATTGTACAGGTAATTTGATATAGCGTAGTAATAGTATTGCAATGCTGATATTTATTAATGAAATTTACAATTTAAACATTTATACTGCTGAATTATAAAACAATCCGTTGTACTTAATTTCAAATATTTAATTAGGCAAATTCGATAATTTTTTTGTTGCCCGTTTGAAAAAAACTATTTATAACTTCTTCCGGATCTACATCAATATTCCTGTGTACACTGAGTAATGCCAGTCAATATGTCTTTTCCGGTTGTTTGTATACGCACGGGACAACAAGAGTGAACGAGGAAATCCTCACTGTCCGTGTGATGTTTATAATAATTTCCAAATAATACAGCCCCCCTCCCACACCCCGGGCTCATAAACGGTAAAAAGAAACACGAGTCCTATTATTATTTATTTTTTTGACGTAAACCAGCAATATCTATCGGTTGTTCCGAAACACTGAAATAATTATTTTCCCACATCATAATATAACACGAAAAGATTCTGGGGGACGGGGAGAGTTGAACCCCAAAACCCCCACAAAACCCTGGGTTACGGCTTTGCCTAGGTATATAAATTACGACTGGATCCAAACGACCTGTCTATAGCGTGTAATTGTGTCGTGTAAATTACAAATTGACCAGCGATTTCGAGATGTTCGTGACATTTTACCCGATTGCTGTTTGTGTATATATACAGACTCTGCAGTGTTTACTGTTTTTCGGACAGATAGCATTGTTGTCCAGCAGATATATAGAGTGTGAGAGAGAAAGTGGTCCGGGCGTCGACATTGTTAGAAAAAGATCGAGCGTAATATATGCAACGTATAAGACCGTAAGTATACCCATTAATAAGATTTACGAATTAAGAGAGATTTACAACAAACCGTCGTAAGGAATTGATAGCGTACAGTCATGGGCGACCGCAGGAAATCTATCAGGGAGGGGCATAAATAAAACCAAACATCAAAAAGTACATTAAAAAAAAAAAAAGAAAAAAAAGAAAGAAGTTTATACTTTACAAACTACGGAATACGTCAGGAATATTCGCTGGTTTTTTTTTTGTTATTAATTAAGAAAACTGAAGTCTTCGCGGTTGTTCTATTGCAAACCTTGTAATTAACCTTAAAATGCATTTTTCCTTTCTTCTATTAAACTCTTTCACGATTAACGCTTAACATACATAGGCCGAACAATTTGTAACTGTTAAAGATAGTCAAAAAATGTCGAATGCAATTAGACAAATATTCCTTCGTCAATTTTAAATTTTTAAATCTATACTAAAGTCAAAATATCAATGAAACGTTTATTCAAACAATAATGAAAGTTAAATTTTTAAAAATTTTTTTACGATGTTTACGATGCTGTTGTCCTGAGCGAATATTGTTGTAGTGAACCGAGTTTAAATTACGGTTACACAATGGTTTTTTTTTTTTTTTTTTTATACTCACGTACCCTATAATGGCCACCATAGATTTAGATGAAAAATGGTACATCGCTTATGTTTTTTTATATTATTATAAAAATGATACACTAAGATTTCCAGTGTATTATTCCGTCGTTTTGGTGTCTATATTAGAGTTGCAGGGATAATAATAATAATAATACTATGTAGAAAAATAATGTTATTATTCTGTAACAAATATCCTGTTAATATTTGTAACTACACAAATTATTAATGAACTCGTAATGAATAAACTCAAAACGTGCCCTTATATTTTAAAACGTAATTAAAGTAAACGAATTAAAAACGTTTTTAATGTCGTTACACCCGAGAAAATTAAATCAAGTTTTAGACTGACCTTCCGGTAAAAATGCCTCTCATGTAACTGGCAAGTTCAGTTGGCCTCAACAAATAATTCATTAAAATTCCTTCTTTTTTTTTTTCATTAACTCTGTAATCACTTTATCTTTCAAAACATTAAACAAACTTATTTCTATAAAACTGTAGACGTTACATTATTGCTGTTTGGCGCAAAATAAATTTACAAAATAACACACAAATATTTTCATACCTACTTTGTAATAACAGTAATTTTTTTTCCCTCACATAATACTTACCAATTTCATACAAAAAAAAAAAAAAAATGAAAAAAATAACAAATAATTAAAATAGCAATGTTATTTTTTGTTGAAATGCTATATTATTAGCATTATTAGTTTGTTACCGCGAAGAATCAATATTCACGGGCCTCCCTACCGAGGTTCCATAAAAATAAACTAAAATAAACTAATACAACGGCGTTTTTTGTTGTTGTTAAACAAAAATTGCTATTTCTGTAAATGCGTACACCGTAATAATTAATAATTAAACACGGATATTGTCCGTATCGAAATACATAATTAGTTTAAGTCTCGTTGGAGTGCATTATTTCACGAATAGAAAAAAAAAAAAACCGGTAGATTTAATTAAATTCCTCTAGTGGTTTCTCAATTAGCTATTATTCTTACGATAACGATGTATATATATTTTTTTTTTCTCGTGAAGCCATTCACTATTCGGGACGGTTAACATTTCCAACTGCTTGGACAGTTATTAATAATATATTATGCCCATACAATAAATAGTTAAATAAAAAAATGGCCATTCTAGGGCGTGTATGGCATGTTCCCCGCAGCCGTGCGAAGCCACGGAAATGAAGAAAAAAAATACCGTAAAACCGGCCGTGTTATTATTAAAACGACTAATTCGTAATTATTTATTGAAATTATAAACACTCGAATTTCAATTTTATGTTTACCGGGGCCGTCGATGGCACCGTAATGTCAGTCGGTTGGTAAAATAATAATTTATATTTTGGTAACCTGCCGCCAATATTTTTTTTAGAATTATTATTTTAATGGAATGTATATAATTATTTGGTGTATTATTACGCGCAATTTTAATGGGAGATTATATACTTTCGATGTTTATTATTGTATTACATACATATACAGGTTTTTCGAGAGTACTTAAAACATTTTCGAAAATCTCTTGTAGTAAACGCTTTAGCGAATTCATTAGCACGATTCGTTCTAATGTGTTTTTGTTGTTGTTGTTGAATACATTCCTATATTGTTCTTATATATTATTTTAAATCGGCCGTGATAAAAATATGGCTTTTGTCGTTACGAGGAAATCGGAATTAGTGCTCGGCATCACCTGCTCCGTGTCCATTTTATTTTTTTATTTCCGTGACAATTCAAAAGTTACTGTGACACTATATGTACAATACAAGTCGCGCGACACTTCAACTTTTAAGATTTTATACCCCCTTTTTTTTATTTTGGTACCGTAAATATAATTTTCACGCTCGGTATAAATTTACAAGACTTTTTATTATTATTATTATTACTATTTTCCTTCTATCGTCGAACGTAATAGTATTTTCGCTAAGACTTTACGACGTTTAAATTACTCTGTATTGACAATGATTTGCGGTGTCGGTTAGGTCGGGTTAGGTCTCGACATTTGTAAATATTGTAAATTGTATAGAATATTTCCCGTTTTATCATAATTTATAGGACAGAAACGCCGGAGAATACACATCTACGTAACAATATTCGATCGACCATAACGATGTGCGCTTTTTTAATTTATTTATTATTTTTACAATAGACGACTTTTCAATGGGATCGTTCCGATAATAAGTTAGTTAAAAATAAGATCTCGTAGAGATCTGAAACTATCACCGAACACGTAACCTTTCTAGCCGCAATGGTACAATTTTCACAACCTATTGGATTTATTTGAGTTGTTAATTTGAAATTATATTTTTAATTTTTTTTATCAGCGTTCTAGTCCAAATTTATGTTAACCATGGATAAATAAATAAAAACACGAACCATTTAAATTTATTTTTTAGTTACAAACGGATACAATTTTTCAATTTAAATTTATCAATATATTATGTTTAACTGAATTTCGCTCAGAAGCCAGAATCGTTTTTCGTTTGCAATCATTATTGCGTACATATATAAAGTCTCTATTTATACTTAACTGAGGGCCACCTACGGGCAAAGTATGTTCGCATTTTATAATACGCCACGTTACTGTTGTTTTATTTTTAACATTTTTTTTTTTTTTCAATAGTGTTTTATATATATATACTATATATACTATACGTACACTTTTTTATATTATTGAACAAATAACAAATCTTTTTTTTTATAAATATTATGAAATACCGAGTAGGTATCTTATATGTAAAATGTATGTAAACTGGGATTAAAATATACTTATACGGTTTACCCTTTTACGATGATTCATGAATAATTCATTTTCGTTATGGGCCATTTATATTTTGTTTACATGTTTGCTATTCGAATCTTTGTGCAAAAAGCTTTCTATACACTTTAGACGTACCGATTAAATAGTATTTTAAATTAGAACTATTATTGGAAGAATACAAATCTAAAACATAAATCAATTTAGCATAATTAAAAAAAAAAAAAAAACGGTAATCAAGTACCGGAAAAAGACAAAAAAATAAAATAAAAATAATGTTGAAACCCATGCATTGTAAATACAATATTCCGAGTAGAATATTAAAATGTCTTCGTATTTTTTTTTTTTAGATTTTTATTAGTTTTTTTTTTGAGCATCGAATGGAAAATGTCGTCTTATGAACACTCTATACTTCATATATTCCGTGTGCAATTGCCTATTAAAAACAAAAGAAATACATTATCGTACTCGCCAAAGTACATAATAGTATAATATAAATATTAAATATTATAAAACCATCAGAGTGTAAGAAATTCATTATGATCGAAATTCAATAATCGACAAAATTTATTGTTATTTTAAAGCCGTTCAAAGTATAATAGTAAAAAAAAAATCCCATCCATTCGTATTTATGTAAATCAAACGAGAAACAAATTGTATTCTTTGAATTTTCGTTCGGACGGATAAAATATATTAATATGTTATACAAATAAAGAAAATAATATTATTGCTTTTCTATTTGCCTTTTTGTCTTTCTTTTTTTTTTTTTTTTTGTTGATAACTATTGGTATGTATAGTATAACTGAATGAATGTTTCGCGACGGACGTTTGTGCCGTTATTTTTTTTTTTTGTATAATTCGATATCAAAACTAACTTATTTTGCGCAAATATAAATTTATATAAATATATTTTTTTTTGTTACGAATTCGGAAAAAAAAAAATTAAATAATAAAACTGCGACGGTATAAATTTGTAAAACGGACGGTGTCGTCTTGAATACTTTCTTGTGTTGAGATTTCAACAACTCAAATGATATTATAATATTATCGATGTGATTGTTTTCAGTCAAAATAAAAAAAACCCGCATTAAACTCCGTGCGTAATTACGGAGAGAATATTTATTTCTTTGTATGCGTTTTCCCTTTCCTAACAAATCAACCAATACCCACGTAAAACCATAACTATAGATGATTTTTTTTTTTTTTTTGTAAATTTATTTTTAAAAACAATTTTATGAACAATCTGAACTGAATACTTATGAATATATTTTAAATTGTACGACAACCTAGCAGACATTATCGCCATAGGGTTAGGTTATTGAAACTAAAAAAGTCCCGGCTTACTATACGAACGTGTATTATAAAAATACGAACATGTGGCGAAAAAAATTCGAGAAATTCGTTGTTGCCGAAACAATAAATTTGCACCTGTGCATTAAAGTTATAATTAAACGAATACGCCTGAACGTAATGTACGTGTTAAAAAAAAAAAAAAATGAATTTAAATAATTTATTTAGGTCCCCGTTACGACGCCGGTAAAAAGATATAAAATTTTTAATACGGTAAACTGTTTCGAAACCATATAATAAAAATAAATACATTTTTAGTTAAAAGAAAAGAAAAGAATAAAAAATAAATAGCTGCTATACATTAGATATAAATATTGAACGATGGCCCGACCCGGTGATACTTTTTTATTGGTCAACCACGCTATCAGTCACCGGGACGGCGTCTTGTTTTTAGGGCGAAACTAAATTTATCTACACGCGATATCAAGGTAATATATGATCGTTTATTTGTTTTGCTCGGGTTTTAAATATTTAATATATTTTGCACTAAACGTTTATTGGTGGTTATCTATAATGAGTGGACATTATTTGTCTAGTCTCCAGAACTATTTCCATTAACGTTCGTATTACATTCGTAAACGGTCGTAGGTATAATTTATAATTTATACCAATCAGAACTATCGTGGCAATACCCATAGGAGGGGGGGAGGAGAGGGATTTTTAGCGCCTGAATCTAAAAAACTATTACACGTTAGAAAAAAAAAAAAAAAAAATCGGAGCCCTTATCTTTTTGAACAATTTTTGGATACGTCCCTCCCCCATCCCACCCACGGGAGAACCGCGGTATTGTATTATATATTAATATATATAAAAAAACGCGTTTATTATTTCTGATAAACGACCCACGCTCGCAGGTTTCGCTCGAGGATTTCCGACGATTGATGGATATCATCGTAACATCGTTATCATAAAACTTCCCCCTTCGTTTTCCTATAACCGTCGTTGCCGCGGCCGCAGAGTAATGGCGTTTTATTTTTCATCCCGATAATGCCTGCGATTTAAATACGGGGCACAATGGCGGTCATCCGTATACTATTTGAATAGGATTTCGAACAGTTCGAGTACAGACCGATTCTATACAAAATTGTTTTGCAAAAATAATACAGAACGGGATACGACGCGTCAATATCGATTTGAAATACAACGACATTATTCGTCCTACAGAATATTCAGCGGTGCAAATAGCTTATTTGACATGCCCCGTCGTATTCGATTGTTGAATTTTTTTTCGCCAAGCCGTTGCGGATTTCGGAGTCGTCACTTGTAAATTAAGTTACGAGTTAACGTTTGTTTCAAGTGACTGGCTAGGCGGGCAATAGGTGATCCGATTGCGTATACATCAAACATATTTTCCGACACCGCTTCCACATAATCGTATAATATAAAACGAAACATTTTTTTTTTTTGTTTTTTTCTTCCAGTATCGATGAAGTGGTTTGGCCTAAAGGCATCGACCACTATGTCGGTACAGTGGGTGTTGCTGTTGGCGTTAGTTACGACTTTGATCGCGGCCGAAAAGAACGAAGACGACGAAACTGGTAACGATCTGCTTAGCAGATGGTTGGACAACAGCGGAAGAGGGTTTGGCACATGGAGATCTCCACCGGAAGACGAAGATGAAGAACTAGAATACACTGGGAATACATTTAAAAACGGTAAGTACATATTGGACGTATAAAGTTTTTTTTTTTTTTTTTGGTTTCAAATTAATTTATACGTAATATTGTGTGTCGATCGCCGAATGTAAATCGAACTGAACCTTTATAGCGGTACCCATACGTTTTTCATAATATTTAGCGTACAGTTTGCATATTTTATTATTTTACGATTTTTATGGTGGAAATTCAATTATATAATATATACACACACACACACACACACACGCATATAAATATATATATATATATATAATACAATTTCGTAAATATTAAAACGTTGTAAAAAAAAAAAAAATATCATATTATATTGTGCAAAAATAATATTATTGTACGTCGATGCGTTTCTATTTTTATTTCACGTATAAATATTGCATTTACATTAAAAATTGCATAAACACCTGGCTCTAAAACGTATTAAGAAATAATGAATATTTTTCCTCTACAATTCTTAATAATATAACGCTTTACTAAAATCCATAAATAAGTATTCCTAGTGTATTATTTTTTTTCTCTTTCTAAATCTGTATAAATCTCTCGTGCGTTATGAATTATGATGCCCAAATTACCTATGGGTAGAGATGGGCACAATTTTTTGAACATCGATGTTTCGAAGTATCGATACATTGAAATTTTAAACATTGATAGTGTCGATATATCGGATTTTCGAGGAAAACATCGATGTTTTTCGATATTTTTGTCGATGTTTAAACATAAAACAGTTTCCAAACAGAAAAAAAAGTCATGACAAGCAATCATCCATTTTTATAAGCCAGGGGGCGTCGAGTTTTCAACCCTTTTTGTTTTTGAAAAAAAAAATAGGTGAATACTACTACTAAATTACTAAAAAAAAAAAAAAAAACAATTTAATTCAAAGCATATATACTCGTATATTAAATTGTGTTATATTTAAATGTAAGTTATTCTTAAAAATATGTCATACACTGAACACATTACCATAGTTTATCATTAAAGGATTGTAAAAATAAAAGTTTGTTTAAACGCATAGATGTTAGTGGTGATTGTGATTTGTTTATTCAAAGTCAATCGCGCTTTAGAAAATAAACGTTCACTAGGGACAGACGATAAGAATCGCGATAAAGAACTGAGCAAACAAATCACCTGCCCGTTTTTGGCAAATAAACAGAATAAATATATAAATTTATTCATAATTTAAAAAAAAAAAAAAAAAAAAAATACTAATACAAAAATGTTAAAACATCGAAATAAAACCTCGACATATGGAAGGCTTTTTTGACAAAAACATCGATGGTTTTTGCCCACCGACACCCACGGGAAATAATTTTTTTTTCTCGCACTATAACCGAAATTGTTATCGTTCCGGTTGATACGATTAAATTAATCGATTACGACGTGTGCGTATAACGTGTTGCAGAAAACCGAAAACGAGCTCTGTCTTTTTTGACACACTGGAGACCATGGAACCAGCTGAGTGGCAATGGCAGACACGTAATCCGATCCCCGTTCAGTTCGTTTTTCGCGGACGCTAACGCACCGGCAAAGGGCAACGGCAGGCCACTAGGACAGCCACTTAGATGGGGACGTCGTAGACGCCGATAGGCATTTAACAAAACTATTAATCGACAATAAAACATGTTTAATCAATATTATACAATTATATTAAAAATATATACATTTTTTTTTTCTCTATTCGGTATGTTTAAATAACGCATTTTTGTTCAATATTTTTTTTTGTTGGTTTTCAAGTAACTATTATAACGACTGCGTGAATCGGTTATCAATTTCTAGATTATTTAGACTATATAATATTTCGAAACCGATAACATCTTATTACTACTCGTATTCGCGGTAAATCATCTGTTGTACATTTTTTAGTAATATATTATAATATTTATAAACTGCTTGGAAAAAAAAAACAACCTATTGTTATTTTTATGGACAATTCATTTTTGGTTATTCAATTTGATATTGAAACACCGCCCAGACTTTCCATTCTCGTCTATATACAAGTACCTCCTCTATGCGAGGAATACAATAAATTCTCAACGACGAAACGAAAGATGTCCAGGTTTCCTGGTTTTCTAGCTGCAATTACAACGGTTCGTATTTTAATAAAATTAAATACTATAACCGTGTGGTTTAATTAAAACTCGTAAATGCCGAGTGTGATCCGGCATCATGCGGGGTATTATTTGTGTTAATTTATCGATTTTTTTTTGAACTCCGCCAAAGAAGATATTTTATATAACGTGTCGTGTATTGTAAGCGCACGGATACGAGGTAATAATAATATAATAACATTGTTTTACGTAGTACACGGCTGAATCACAATTACACTCGTCGTTTAATCTGTACAAAAAAAAAAAAAAAAAAAAAAATAAAAATAATAAAGTAAATATGACCAACGAATTTTCGATTCGCGTGTACGTAGTATAACGATTATTGCACTCGTATGTAATGATTGTTTTATTGTTTAAATTTTATTTCTTTTTTTCCGCACCAGTACAGTTCAAACTCCGTTTGAACATTTTGTTTTTGAATTATACGGTTTTTAATTGCATCGCAATGATATGCCCGGAAAAATCGACAAAACCCCGAACGGCACCGAATTATTACATACACGATATGACATTAATATCAAGTTTGGTATTATTTAACTTACATGAATAATTACTGCTCGTCAGTGGCGTAATTGGGAATTTACTCTGGGCGAGGGGGGAATATATACAATTTGTTATTTTTTTTTTTTTAGTAAAACAAGTTGTTTTATAACTATAAAAATAAATATATTTATAATAATAAAACATTAACAGGCCGTAGTAAATACAGTTATAAAACTAGATTTCAATTTCCCGCGTCTTCCGGAAGTGTCATTACTATAATCATACCAAACTTTATTTCAAATGACCATCGTCTCACGGTTGCTTAGAAAACGAATATTACAGACTTATATACTCGTATATATTTTTTATTACAAATATACGATTTTATGTTTAATCGTCATTTAAATAAACTCCTCCTCCTGTTCTAATTACGCCCCTGATCGCAGTGCTGGGCTGGATGATTTTGGCCAATATTGGCTAACCGGCCCACTTCATGGATTATTTATGGTGAGGGAGGGGGAGGGGTACCACACACCATCGCTCATCTGATATGTTTGGAACTTGGCGTCAGTTTTTGCCTTCATCCTAAAAAAACCTAATATTATTTTCTGCTTTTGGCCCGGCATAAATTCTCAAAAATCTGACACAAGGTTTATCGTAAGTTGTAATTAATGGTAGAAAAAAGAAAAAAAACCAAAAAAAAGTTGAGTGTAATGTAATAATTGTTTAATAAGCGGTTAGATTTCAAATTTTTATGAAAATCATTAAAACCGAATTGTGGCCCACTTTTTTTTTCCTTTTAAATATAAAAGACATTATTTTCGCCAGTATAAGTACCACCCCGGGCAGCTAATTTTTAAAAATATTTTCAGTCTATTGAGTAGGTTCATTAAAAAAAAATAAAATAAACGTGTCTACGTATTTTCAATATTTTTGTCGTAAGAATAACTTATGATAAATTCCGTGTCAGATTGCTGAGCAGTTTTTAGAAGCCAAACAAGTTAAACCCACATAAAACCAAATAGAAACTAAAAAACAGCGACAATTTTAAATGGCTGATACATAGCTCAATATGGTTTGAAAATTACCCCACGTCTAGAAAGAGTTAAATATAAGCATTTGATAAAAATTGCTATTCTCTACGATTATTTCAAATTGAATTGCAACAAAATAATAAAATCGAAAAGAACAAAATATCGTTATTATGTAAGTATAATCGTTTTTTCTCTATTATTAAGGAAATTGTTAGGAAAATAAAAAAAATGTCTTCCCCAACTCACCAACCAGATCGAAAATACAACAACGAAAGCTTTCTTGTCGTATTTTGATTGGAGAAAGACTTTTTGTTGAAAAGTTGTCTACAGATCCGGGAAATAAAGAGCGCACATCACAGTAAAAACAATACATTTCTCTCTTCGCTCGGAATCGAAAACCAAAGTGGCCGTTACTTTCTTTTGCTATACGTATTTGTATATGAAAGTATATTTTTTGTATTGGTGTTTTTTCGTTACTCGCATTCGGCATGATCACCGATGTCAGGTTTAAGTTCAGCCTTGTAAAAAAATGCTTTTATTTCATATTTGGAATTCGTATTATTACAAAATAGACGAACGAAAAGTGTTTATAATTCGAGTAATTTTTTCAAATATTAATTCACAATACTTTTTTTAGAATGTATATTTTTTATATATTGTTTTTATTATATTTTTACATGCGTGGTTTTTTATTTAAATCCCCCTTGATTCATATGAATTAAAAACATATTTTTATAAAATTTAATTTCTCTGGGTAAAACAAAATATATTTATTTAAACATGTTTGTAAATTATGGCAACGAGAATTGCATTCGAAATTATTTATTAAGGTTAGACTGAAGACTAGGCGTATGCTTGGTATGATTATTTTTATCCATTTTATCCGAAATTACGGTTTGAAAATCACAGAATTGTTTTTTTTTTTAGATATTATCTAACCACACTAAACCCCTCATATCCGGGCTAGTCCCCCGTACATTACCATACTCTCAAAAGCAAAACGGCCACGTGATCTATTAACAAATATCTAAATCAACGATATACAAACAGCCCTCTAGGTTCATGTTGGAAGTAGTGTCGATGGACGCTCACCTTCCCCCAAGTCGTCATGTCATAAATCTCTTAACCTATTTACTTATTGTATTACTATGTATACAGATTGTAAATATCTTTTAATAAAAAAAAAAAAAAAAAAAAAATATATTATTTGTTGTTTAAAAATTGTTACTATCGGTCGATAACTCGACCCACTAACCTGGTATATACCAGTTTTCATTTTCTCAGATCATTCGAATACGATACGAGTGTGGCGTAAACTATTGTGAATTATAGCGCGTTCCATTTTTGTAAATATCGAATATTCTTTCGAAAAAAAAAAAAAACAACCGAACATTCATTATAGCATTAAAATTAATTTATTACGAACACGAGCACATAAGTTGTAACTCACAATCCGTCTGACTAAATATATTTCATTTTCACTTGCTCATTATTTCGTCATCATCACTCCTAGACCACGGTTGTCTAGTAATGGTTCAAATGAACACGCGTGGGCATCTACTATTCTCTGTCCATTTCGTTCCATCCGTTTTTGATGTTGCATTTCGTCTCTAATATAATAAATCGTACAATTAATTTAAAAACTAATATAAAATATTATTGATTACAATTTTTTAATAAAAATACAAAGATGTTTCTTTATTATTATTTCACTTGCTTGTATCCTACTGTTGGTTTGGCCGGTATTTTACGGACTTCATAGAATATACATTTCTTAGTTACTGTTTAGTAACAAAAATTAAACACTATAATTTCTAGTATAACCATAAATTACAGTGATTTTAACATTTATAATTATTTTATTTTTTATTTTTTTTTTTTTTGAAAAACTTGTTGGAAATGTAGAAAATATTGTCAAATAAAGTACAGCCCGACGTTGAAAATATTAACTAAAGTGAGACAAAAAAAAAAAAAAAAAACAAATTCGGGTGTCATTTTTATCGGAGGGGAATAAAACGGTGACCTGGACACAAATTTTATCTGTCCGGCCTGAATTTGGTTCCCACTCCGCTCCTGACGACAAAACAGACAACATGAAATTAATTAAATAGTTTTTTGTTACGGGTTTCGATTCGATTATTCGTTTTATCAACTTAATAATTCGAAACAAAACGTTTAAACTATATAATTTATAATAGTATTTTAAAAGTATTTGAGTATTATAATATATAATACAGAATTATAACAACAATTGCAGAATACATTTAATAGTATTTTTATTTTGAAGACGACGGTGTAAAAAAATGTACAAATACATTAATGTTGGGTTGCACACAAACGTTTAGTGAACCGTTTTTCAGCGTACCCGGGTGGGATACTAGTACAGTAAGACATACAGGGACACTTCCAAATTCTCGGATCAAGGATTTCTCAGCGGAATCGGTGATATAGGATGGTTTGAAAAAACGCCAACGATTTTGGCTTGGAGTTTCGCACAAATCACTCCCGTATTTGGATATCAAAAATATCCTATCGTACGGACAAAAATCCATTTGTGGCTTCTGTCATTTTGACTACGGAACCTCAACAACTAATACAACTATATGAATATTGTGGTTTTACTTAAACAGTTCAAACTGTTTCGTTCTGAATAAATATCGTAAGGTAAAAAATCGTTACAATCGATAATTTATATATATATATATTTCAAAAAAGTCAAGTGAACTTTATACACACTTAAACTAATAAACATTTATAATTTATTTTAGATAAAAGGAAAAAAAAATATATATATATATATAATATGCACGTACATATTTTTTCCTTTAGTAAAACTATTGTGCCGGTGTAATTGTCTTTATCAAAGTAAAACGTTTTTAAAATATATAATCCAATAAATTTACCATATAAAAATCCATTAAATATACCAAGTAGATTTATGTACAATACACTTAATAATGTAATATACGTATTTAATAAAATTATCGACTTTATCAATTTTATCAACTAATATGATTAAAAATCGATTTTTTCACGTATCAAAAAACGTCTTAAATTCTTAACACATTTTTGCCTAGTAAAAATGCTCCAATTTATCAAGCCGGATTTTCCCACCTACTTCACCTTCCTTTCCCTTTATTATTTATTATTATTAATTCTTTTGGTGTGTAAACTAAATTTTCCTATATATCTTGTTATACTTTCCCAACATAGCCTCTACAACGGGTACTCCAACTACCCACGGGAACGAAGTTTACGTCCTGATCATTAAGACTAAATATTATTATTTTGGATAAGACTTAAAGTACTGTTGAGAAAACATTTTCCATTTTTTTTTTTTTGTGACGTTTGGTAGGCGCCGGGGATTTAAAAAAAAAAAAAAAAAAACGAAGTCAAATCGATTGTTTCGTAATATTATATATATATATATATATATATATACATATATTACACTTGTTACCGATCGTTATTGCGTTTTATACTACAGGGTGCGGCAGAGCCGGCTAACGAGTTTTGATGGGCTATAAACAACGAACAGTAAAACATAGAGAAAAGGTTTTTTTTTATTTAAATCGGTATTCAATCCCGTTTTTAAAAAAAATTTTTTGAAAATTATATCTCCAAGATGGCGGCCGTCAACATTGATACACTGTTGTAGACGATCTCTGAAGCTCTCATATGATTTTCGGCACATTTTGACTGGTATTGCCTCGACTTCCACGTGGAGTGGTCTTTCATGAAGTTACCGTGGGTTATTTGTAGTCCAGTATCGAAAATTTTGTTATTTACAGTTCCAGAAAGATGAAAATAGGCCTCATCGCTACAGAAAAAAGTTGATATCGGAGGAATTTGCAGAAGAATTTGTTGACAGAGATTTTTACGGTTGCCGTAGTCAGTAGCATTTAACTCTTGGACAAGCATTAGTTTATAGGAATGGAATGATAAATCTTCGTGATGAATTCTCCTCAAAGAACGGTCTGAGATTCCCAAAGCTACAGTGTGTTTCTGGGCTGAGCGTCTTGGTGACTGTTCAATTGAGTCTCTAACCAATTGCACATTTGCGGGGGTTCTTACCTTTCTGGGTGCTCCGTGTCCAAGTATACTTAGGGTAATTGCAGTCTCTTCCACATGCCGAAGTGTATACGAAAAGCCCTTTGTGTGGCGATCACAGAATGATTATTTTCGTAATACGCACGCACGACGAAACCACGATGTACACCTGTCCAGACCATGATTACGAATAAAAACGGCATTACCGTACAATTCAAAATACACCACTTATTAAGGCCTGCTCTTATCTTATCACAGGCTAATGACCTCATTAAACTCTGCCGCACCCTGTATAAATATAACGAAATATTATTTAACAGAACCGAACAATTACGTGCTCGGCTCGTATTTGAAAGGCGAACTGTCTATTTTCAAACAATTACAATTTAAAAATAATATAGAATTTACGTTTCGCAAACCATCAGGCAATTATAATAATTGGTGTCGTTTTCAACACGGGTTAGGTACACCTGTATTGGTTTGACAGACGGCCCCTATAATGATGCGTACAAGGCTGACGAATATGTTTTGTCTTATACACGAAGCGACGTCGTTTCACTCTTGACGACGTACAATTTGAAATTACAAGCATAATATACGCCGAGCATTCGGGTAAAATTGTAAAATACGACGACGTTTTTATGTCGTTTTTGCAACCTAACCTAACCCTAACCTTTTTTTTCTTCTTTCTTTTTTTTTTTTGGTTAAATATCCGCCTCCCGGAACCGCCACGAGGCATTACTTCGGGAGGCGGATCGCCATCGTTCATTAATGAAATACAGTGCAGTTATTTAAAAGTAAAAATCCCGTTTTCCCCTAAGGCAGGGCGAGCTCACATAAAAATTACAAACAAATTCTTGTCCTACCGCGGTGATGTGCAGTAGGCTACTAGGCCGAAACCCACCTGCCGCCCTAACGAGCTGTAGAGGGGACACTTCTTACACTTGCTTGGAGGCGCACGCCGGCGACGTCGAAGGCTTGGCGCTGCAGTTCTGCCGACTCCTTCTCCGCGAGGGCGGCCTCGGCGAAGTCGAGCCACAGCTTCCCAATGGTCTGGGCACTCCAACACGAGCGACACCAAGTCGCCCGGTTCAGACGGACCGATCCTCCGGACCAGGCGTTCCCTATCCCCGTCAAACGCCTCGCAGCGCATCAGGGTATGGAGAGCGTCGTCATCCACAACCTAACCCTAACCTAACCTTTTTTTTTTTTTTTTGTTAAACCGGCAATACACCCGCCTCCCGGAAACGCCGTAAAGCACTGCTTCGGGAGGACCCTAACCTAACCTGACCATCACGGTGTTGTGTTCGTTAGTTTTTTTTTTTTTTTCCGGGCACAATTCTACTCTCGTCGACCCGACGAGTATTATTTTTGTGAATAATATTCTATACACGTTTTTATATATTTCCAAACCATGTTTTTATTTTTGAAGACAAATGCAATTTGGAAATTCGAAGTTTTTCAGATTAATACGTATATTAATAATATAGTTTACTTATCCGTAGCCGTAGGGCCCGGATTTCAACGCAATTCGCTATTTTCGAGTGAACGTAGACAATGTTTTTCAAGTGAATCCATTTCGTGTAACAGATACTTCAAAGGTGAAACTTTTTAGTTTGAATTTTTCGACGTTCTCTCATTTTTAGAACATTTTGTACGTTATACGTCTTAATAATTTTAATTTAACTAACTCAAAATATTTTCCAAAGATAATTTGTTATTTTGATGTTTAGTTTAATAAGATTTTCGGGTTTTTCCTTATAGATCATCAATCGTTCTATGATTTCGATAACGTCTTTATCTTATCTTTATAAATGTCTGTGGAGCGTTGCCCAGATCGGACAAATATTTGGTCAATTACAATCTCTCGACGACCGGAGTATAGAAAATCTAACGTTTATTTCGGCTCCAAAATCAAAATTGTATCACCGACGAGGCTTTTTTGCGCGGGGGAAAAACTACATGAACTATATACCTAATTGAAAAACCGAATTTTCACCATTAAAAATAAGGAATTATGGCCACCTATGCCGACGACACTGAAATTCTCTCACCTGGTAATGACCCTGTAGAAACTGTACATTTTTTACAAACACATTTAGACCTAATAGACAAATGGTCATCCAACTGGAAAATCAAGATTAACCCTGACAAATCAATTTACGTCCTATTCACTTTAATAAAGTCCATACCTCTTCCCCTCCATTTTCAAGGAATACCAATCCCAATATCCTCAGAAATAAAATACCTCGGCGTCTCACTTGACAAATGATTGACCTGGGGTCCTCATATTAAATCAAAAAGAAAAACTCTCAATATTCGACTTTACTTACTTCGCCCAGTTCTGAAATCAAAACTACCCTTCCACACAAAAATAATCATCTACAAATCCTTATTAAGGCCTATCTGGGCTTATGCAATCCATATCTGGGGATGCGCTAAGCCGTCTCAATACGTACCCTCCAAGCCTTCCAATCTATCACTTTCCGCACCTTGGTACATATCAAATTCCACACTTCAAAATAGAAACAGCAAGTCAGTTAGCCACAAAGCAATATAAAAAATTTCACTCAAATTTACAGTCTCACTTTAACCCTTTAATCGCTGAACTTGCTTCCAACTCGCTTCCTAATAATCCCCCACGCCGTCTAAAGAGGAAATGAAGTGTCGTGACTTATTAAATGATTGATGACTATCAAACCATTTAATTTAAGTTAATAATTAATAAAAAATAAAGGTTGTTTAAAGGGTGTTCAGGTTGTATAATTTTTATTGTATGCTCATATTTGCTTATAACCATGCCTTGTATAGCATAGATTGTAAATATTCTTTTTTAATTTTTTTTTTTTTTTTTACCACAAATACAAATAAAAGTTATTATTTTTCTAGAATCTGATGATTGTATATTTTCCAAACTCGCTTGACTTATTTTGTTAATAGTCAATATCGAAAAACTAAAACGGTGCGAGTAGTGTTTGTACGGTAAAAATTAAATTAAATTTTTTATTACGTTAACAGTTCGAGTAGATTTTACCCGCGCGTTGATTTCGCCACCACGCGATAAATACTTGCGTTGATGACACTTGAACAGTAATTATAAACGCATTTGAATAATTTTGATATGATAAATTCGAATTTTTTTAAATGTGTCGAAACATTGCCTACGCGAAACCCCTTAAATACGGGCTGTGCTGTGACACACGCCCTATTGACGTCAAAAACATGTGTGGTATGTTTTTGAGATTTAATTGGTAAGTATTGGGAGAAAAAAAAATTCGTCCGAGTAAATATTATTAACGTTAACTAATAATATACCGCGGCGCTTTGATAATCATTATAGTTAATTGCACATATGATTATCAGTAGACATCATTTGGACGATGATGGATGGCAGATGGAAATATTTTTATTTTAATAAATACGAGTACTACGTCGCGGTTTTTTTATTATTTTTTATTATTATTATTGTACTAGATTCATTTCCTCTTTCAATTATAGAATTTGAGATCCGTTTCGTTATAATTATTTCGAATATTCTTGCAGTAGAATAATTCTATCACATATTGCGTAATAAATATATATATATATATATATTGTGTTTTTGTTGTTGTTGATATTTTAATCAAAAGGCGAACAAGTATTTGCATCTGAAAAGTTTACTATGAATTAATGAAATTAAATTCTACAATAATCGACACAGTATGCGTATAAATTCAAATGCAAATGTATATTTTTGGGAAATTCACGTGTAAGATCTTTTTCGAGAAAAACATTTAGAACAAACGCCCTGTTTGCAGAACACAATAAAATATTGTGATTTGTAGTCATTTACGTTATATTTCGCGGGACACAAAAACGCCATTTCCCTATAGTTTGCCATCCACCAAATTAAAACACAGTGCCAGTTGATAAGCAAAACTGTTCGACGGGATATATTTACGATTTATGACAATAGATAATTCGTAGCGTCTCTGAAAACTATTTAAAAATGACGCGTATCTACGGGGTAAGAGTTTGAACAGTTTGCCTTTGAATTCTCGAACACGAGGTTCTTTGCATAATATAACAGAAAATTGTACAGCAACGCGGGAAAAACTTATTGGGAATCTTTTGTATCCATTGTATTATGGTGTTAATTTGATTTTGGATATTTAAAAAAAAAAAAAAAAAACCAAAATTGTATTAATTTACGAATAGTCGAAATAATTTTACTCTATTTTATCGTAAAATATAAGTGTTGTTTAAACATGGTCGTAAAATAATTGCAAATATACCAATTGCATATAAAATGTCTTCGAATTTAGTATATCTAAACCGTTTTACGTAATGTATTTATTGAATTGGTGTACCTGTATTTTGTTAAAAAATTAGTTTTGAATTAACGTTTGTATTATTGTAAATTAATTTTAACAATACATAGCTGGCAAGCCGTTGTGATTGTTAATTTATTGGAACAACCGGTGTACGTGCAATTAAGTGTAAATATTATAATAGTAACCATTTTATTTATCGGATAAGAAACCATTAATAATGCTATACAGGGTGATCTTTAATCACGATCCAGAGAATTTCTCGGAATTTCTTACGTTATGTAAATTTTTTTTTTATTTTTTTTTATTTTTTTTTTGTTATCGAATTGATTAGCTCGTAAAGCCTTATTTTACCGCTGGTTTCAAATATTTACCCCTATTCCTTATACATTAAAAGAGCATTGACTTTCGATTTTCATGTTGCACTCCCCCCCCCCGGTCCCTTATTACAAACAGATTAAAAAAAAAAAAAAATGTTTTTCTTGCATAACGCTATTATTGGATTTACTGGTAGTGAGTTGTAAGTAATAGATTAGACCGAACGAGCAGGAAGGGCAATGAACTCATCACGGTAACGGTAAAATAATCACCCTGTATATGGCAAATCGATTATTAGATTTTAATAATAGGTATTGATTTGTTCGTATTGAAAATTAAAAATTTATGTAACCTTGGGTTTAATATTATTACCGAATATCTGTACAAGTGTATAATAATGTATAATAAACACAAATAGTTATACGAAAATAAAAAAAAATAAAATGAAAGATAATTTTAGTTTTTTTTTGTTTTTTTTTTTTTTTTTTAAACTAGAAATGTACGACAATAAAACGGTTTACCGTGCGGAATACCCATAATACAATTTCTAATATATTATATTGAAACGTGACCTATTAGGTTTTCGAATCATTTATATTAGATCGATAATAATAATAATAATAATAAAAAAACCAACGAACTATCAGGAAGGGATTTAAATTGCTATTTGTATACACTATTATTTTTGTTATATTTTCAGTTTTATACGTAAACATGTTACGTATATTTTTGTTTTTTTTTTTTAAAAAAAAAGTCGCAATTACACACAACACACGTGCGTAGGAAAATGTAACGTCATTAGAAACGGTAAAATGGATAAAATGTATGCGAAATGTGTTTATTGAAAAACAAAACAAATTACAACTGTTATATTATAATACAGGTGCGTTTCGCTCGTGACGTGTTAATGTGATATCTATATTAATATTATTACGAAATCAATGAAACAGTACGAATGGGCAGTGCCTACAATACAACCGCGGACCGTGTTCCGCACTAAAATTCGATTAAAAAGTCCACCGGCCAACGTAGTTAAGTTCATTGGTACGGAAATATTGTTCTGACCGGTTAATCTAATCAATCTCGTTAATGTGCCTGTTGCCGGCCCACCCGGTTCGTACGTTACAATCCATCGAGATTTTCGTTTGTAGAATTCATTAGCGATATATTATACTATTACGCACAATACTAAACACAGACGTTCGAATTAATTACCGGGCCAGTGATGTCTAAAATATACCATTACATTTGCTGTCCCATTCATAAGTTGTATGGAACGTCGGATTTCATTCGATCCGATTCGTCGTTATAATCGATAAAATCCATCTGTGTAAATTCGAAAAATTATACCATTTTCAAATATACCGGTAGCCGGGAGCGGTTCGAAAACAATTTAAAAATATAAAAAAAAACATCAATAAATAAATGTACAAATATTTATATAAATATTATTGTCCTTTGTCCGTTGCTGTTCTATTACTAGATGATGATTTTTTTTTTTTTTTAAATCGAAACCCGTTGTGTTCACGCACAACTCATAAAATACTCCAGACTTTGTTCCATATTTTTTTTTGTATTGCATATCAAATGTATAGTATACGAGGTCTGTTCAAAATGTACCAGGACAAATGTTATTACGGCTAATCTACACACGATAACGTTTTAAATTGTAAATTGACGTGAATTAGTGAATATTTTAATATTGCACGTTGTTAAATCCAGACAGTTTTTTGTCGTTTGCCCTTTTCGACGTGTCCGATGTTAACGACCAACGCGTGCGCATCGAGTTTGGCTTGAAACTTGGTAAAAATGAAATGACTGAAACCGATTTCGGGGATGATTCATGGGCAGTGGTTCCCGTGAGTTTCGAGTGTTTTAAACGTTTCGAGGACAGTCGGGGCAGTCAACTGAAGACGATCCACGTTCTGGAACACTGTCGACGTCATCCAGAAACGATGGTGTGGCGACAATTTGCGAAAAAATGCGAAATGGCCGCCGATTAACCGTCCGTGAGTTAAAAAAGCGAATCTCAATTGAGTCTTGCCTTGAAATTTTACAGGGAAATGTACAGATGAGAAGGGTCGCGCTGCCAAATTCGTTCCGCGATCGTTCACGATCAACCACGACAATGCACCGGCACATTTAGCGCTGTCGATTCGTGGATTTTCGGTTGATAAAAAAAATTACTGCGGTCCCGTGGACTCTCCCTATTCTCCAGATTAGGCCCCACGCGATTTTTTCTTTTCCCAAGACTAAAATCTGCGCTCGAAAGACAACGATTTCACGATCTAGAGGAAATTAAAGCGAACGCGGCAACAGAACTCGTAGCTTTAATTTTGGAACAGTTCCCAAGGAATTTTGAAAAACGCCAAGATCACTGCGTTATCGTCCGGAGGAGAGTATTTTGAAGGAGATATTTTTAAATAGTATGTAACTTCATTTTTGTAATTGTTAAAAATAAAATCCTGGTACTTTTTGAACAGACCTCGTATGTTTGCAATACAAATAAATCAGCGTTGCGCAAAAACAGTTTTTTTTTTTGTTGTTTAAACTATGTTTTAATCCTAATTTAAAAATTAAAATTTAATTCATTGGGGTTAACCTCCTAACCCCTATACTGTATACATAATTAATTATGTAGCGATTGTGATTTTATTAAATATTTACGAATCGGGTGCTTACAAATTCCAGATGAACGGTTTTTCTATTTTTCATTCCGGTTGATTATTCAAGTAGATTTTTACTTTGCAGAAGTGTAAACTACGTACGAAATAGTTGTACAGACTTCAAAGAGAAACCTTAGGCCCTGTTTTGAGTTTATTAGTTTCGTTGTTTAACCACATAATCAGCCAGTACTTGCAGACACTACTCAATTGCGTACACTGTACAGTATATCAAAATAAATTGATTATTCAAATTATTATTAATAATAATATAATTGTTTAAAAAAAGTTTAAAACTAGACCGTTTGTTTTTTTAATAATTTTAAACTATATACATGTAATATATAAATATATATTTTTTTTACATTTAGTTTTTATATATTCGACATTTACCTGATCTCTAAAACAGTTTTCATTTTTTTTTTTTTTTTTTTTTAAATAATGATTATTTTATTTTCTATTCTCGTCGTTTACATAGATGTATAATGATTTATTATTATTATTATTATTGTTATAGGGTTGCCCGAGTCACGACTTCAGTGGGTCTACTTGAATCTGTTATAATATCTCTAAACCGAAATAACGTATTTTAATGTAAATTGTTGCTAATTCGTCGCGATATCGTTGAAAATGGTTTCGGTCGGCCGAAAACCCCGCCCAAGTATTTATAGGAAAATCTGGAAGGAAATCGCAGTCTGTTTTCCCTCCTCGCCTCCTTAACGTCGATTTTTTCACTACTTCGCTGAACCCATAATATTTCAATCCTATTCTTTACGACACGATATATTATAACGTCGCTGTATCGGCCACACTCGAAATACTTAAAACGTAATGGCGCACTTTTTTTTCCCCATTTTTTTTTTATTTTTTTATTTTTATAATAAATACCATAAATCCAATAATACTTCTCTACCTTTACGTAATAAAATCAATTGACCGGAACGTACCAACGTACTAGTATCCAATATTATATTACAGGCGTGGCCAAATTCCGGCTCGTGTCATTTCTACTAACGTAATACAATTTTTATAGAAAAATACAATAGTGTTTTTGAGTTAATAATATTCAAATACAAGGCGATTTTAATTATATTTTTTACGTTCATTCGTTTTCCCCGTTAGTCTCTTTGACGTCCGGATTGTTAAAGCGTAAGTCCTCGACGATTTCGTGATATGATCGGATCCTCGTCCGTTAATTTTGTGAACGATATTTCGATTTTGTTATTTTCATTGTCGAGCGTAGAGACTCGCGAAGAGAATATGTTTTTGCACTCGGCTCTTACGTGTTTTTCATTTTATCGTACGGTACGCGCGAGTCTCTTCTGGCTGATCGCCGTTACATTATTTACTGGTGACGGAAATTGCCGACGGGGGCCCCTCTCCTAAATTATAACGTTCATTTTTTTTTTCTTCAATTTTTATCGCAAAATAAAAATAAATTTCATATTGTAAACCGCGATATCGTTTACCCCACGTGTATATGTTATCGATACATTTCGTATATAGGCCCGATATATTTTTTTTTTTTTTTTTTTTTTTTTTATAGATTTTGCCGACTTTATCCGAACCTTTAAAAATCCGCCACTGACCAACCACAGCGAAAAAAAAATAACAATTGTCTGATGTCTGAAATATATATTCGAACTAGGTTTAGGATATGTGCGTGCACCGGTTCGTTTACAGACCAAAACACGAAAATTCCGATTTTATCGGTGGCGTAGCCGAGGGCCCGTGGCAGACCCCGCGTCGCAAAGGGTAACTCGCGTTTATATTCCCTAAATTAAATTGAAGTCTGAGAAAAAAAAAAATATATATATATTTTTTAAACAATATATTTCAGGGGCCTATTTTTTTGTATTTTCGCGGGGGCGGGGGGGCAAATTGTTGAGTTACGCCACTGGACTCGGACTGTTTTATTTGATTGTATCCCCGTTATATTAAAACGTGTGCGTAGGCAGTGACATAATATTCTCAAATTATCGTACCGCTAACAAACTATCTATAGTTGGAACCATTAAAAAATAATTAAAAAAAAAAAATTACTAATCCGGTATTGATAATTATTTTCGAGCTATCGAATTTTTGAACTAATCTGCAACAGCTCAATAAAGTATCTTTTATCCAAGAGAGCGATTAGAAAATTCAACGAATATTAAAAATCAACAATAAAATATGAAATAAATTAGTAGTTATGAATACAATTTTCGGTCTTCACATTATAACGTCATTACTAATAATATTATACAACTATTTAACGGGTCACGATCGCATAATATTGTAGTTTTGAATTGAAATTACTACGGAAAACAGAAAAAAAACCGATGTAGTTTTCGATATTCTTTTTTTTTTTTTGAGTTGTTGCAGTCTTGAATCGGATAGTCAATACTGGATAAAACGCGTAGGCAAAACACTGGTGTTTTCAGAAGCGTTGTGTGTTTTTTTTTTTTATAATAATATTACCGACGACCCTGGGAAATAGTTAAAATATATAGAAAAAAAAAAAAAATCAGTGACATTGATTATCTAGTTACCTTTTTTTATTATAATACTTAACCTACTGGTTTTTTTTTTTTTAACACAGCGATTTAGTTTAACGTTTGACGCACTTATCTTATACTTGTATTGTATTTCGGGCATCCATCTTAAATTCGTTAATTTCGATTAGATGGCGCAATATTTATTTTTAATACCTACATATTTTTTTTTTAATTGCTCTTTAGTACATGCTATTATACGTAAGTAGCACTTACGCGTTTTGTGCATTTAACGAACCTATAGCAAACTTATTGAATGTTGTTATTATAAAATTCAAGACGATAACACAACACACAAACAACGATAAAAATATCGTTTATGCTGGAAGAAAACCTTAATGATTGTAGTTCGAGAAACACATTTTTTACTTTACAACCAAAACAGATGATATCGTTTTAATACCTTTAATGGTGTTCATATTAATGAAAACGATAATAATTTCACAGATGGCGAAGGCGAATTTATACCAATGAAATAGTAACGCCGGATAACTGTGGATAACGATTACAATTTTTCATCTGTTTAATAGTATACACGTCTAGATGGCTACGCGTAAAACCAGTGGCGGATTTAAGGGTTCGAATATAGTCGGCAAATCCATAAAAAAAAAAAAAATGTATCGGGCCTCGTACAAAATGTACCGGTAACATATACTGCGGTAACTAATATTATGGTTTGCAATACAAAATGTTTTTTTTTTTTTTTTTTTGTTGTACAAATTTAAAAATATATAGTTAAATTAACTATATATAATCTAGATGGGCTCCCCTCCCACTCCAGTACACAATTTAGATAATGGGCCCTGTCGGCATTTGCTTACTAAACGGCCATCTAACTTCAGTGGCACTGAAGTCTTTATTTCAAGTTATCAGTGCGGAATTATAAAATTGTGTTCATAAGCCCGCAGGGAAATTGTTCTCGTTTTCACTTGGTTTTCCACAATTTTGAGCAAACCTCCCACGCCCTGTCCAATTTTGTGCCCTTTGCGTTTCTTTTTAAAACACCGAACAGTGTTGCGGTTAAACACACGCCGCGATGTAATAAATTGATTTTCATTATAACGTAATATTACTAATATGTTGTTCCGCCCACCGGACTCGTTAAAAAAACACCTAACCTTCTTAAATCTCTAGATGACCTACGTCAAAAAACCGAATTAATCGCCGCGCCGAACATACGAGCATATTATACATGTTAGCGATATAATAAATTATAATTCCAACGGTTTAAGTACGTGCGTATGCCGAGTAGTGAATTATTTATGGCAGATTTCAATCGCACGACAACGCGAAAACGAATTAGGGTATTTAATATTTTTTTTAGATTAAATTTCGGTCTTTCGGAGTTTACCGTAATTAATTAACCGGAGAATGGAACGACTACTTTTAATATAAAAGTTTCTATTGAGTTACGATTATGCGCAGGAGTTTTTAAACATTTCAACCATCTCCACCCGCGCAATTATTTTACCGCCGTCAGTCCCGATACTTAAAAACTCTTACGGTTTGTTAATAAACAACAAGCCCTCCGTTATATCATTGTTCAGATATAATATTGCGTTTTACAATATACAGACAATTAAAAAGAAAACCTCCAAACGGTTTTTTAATTATTATGAATACTATGCTACCATTGTCCTTTTACGACTTTGTTCAATAATTTTTGCATCGTGTAATACGTTTTTCGAAAACATTCCCGAAATCGTCGCACTTTTTGTATTTTAAAGAAATGTGCGCATGGGCAATATTAGAGGAAATAGATCCACTCGAAAATATCAAAACTGTCGATATCTACGTATTTCCCAAACAATCAATTTATACTAAAAACTTGAACAAAATTTATTTATTTATTTATTTAATCTTAAGAAGACATTTAAGAATGGAAATATCAAAAAGGAGTATACATTTGACACCATGTCATTGTTGTAGGTGGGATGTTGTTAAGGTGGTATAGAAGGTTCCTATAGATAGGAATTTGATTTGTATCTGTATGTAACGATAATTAGTCGTGTTTTTTCAATGTTGCCATGATAATCCAGTAATCAGTATAAACATAAAAGAAATAATAAAACTCGAGTTTCGTCAAACTCGTGTTTTTGCCGTTTTTCCGTCATTTTTTTTTGCTAGTTTTTCTAATAGGTATATCGAAAAAACGACATCTTTAAAGTACCAACTAGACAAAATTTGCTACCGGAAACAGTATAGCAGAATAGAACGGATGAAGACTTCTTCCGGTAGAAAAAATATTTATAGAAAAAAAAAAAAAAAAAAAAAAAATCATTGTAAAACCACAAGACCCCTCGCTCAGCTTTAAATCTCAAAGTCCTCTTTATTTTTTGAAAATATAGTTTTTGTTGTACTTTTTTAATGAGAGAGACGTCTTAACGTCTCTCTCTCTCTGGCTATTTCTCTATCGGGCAATAACAGTAACAACACGGTTACGTAGTCTGAGCGGTAGAACTCGCTTGATTTCGGGTTTAGAGTAGAATCGTCTACTGTAGTTATTAAAAAAAAAAAAAAAAAAAAAAAAAAAAAAAAAAAAACAACAACAGTATCGACCGTGAATGACGGAATAACGTAGAGAGAAAAAAAATAAAACACGTCCAAGTGCCGTCCGGAATATCGCGTCCACGTTTAATTTTACTTAAAAACCAAAAATTATTAAACGATTTCACTTAATGTGCAAGTGGTTTTTTTTTTCCCCCTTCACGACAGAAATACAGACGACAGACCAGACACACAGAGGTCTTAGTGACCAAAACACGCGCGCCGTTCTGGTAACCACTGGTCCACTGGGGCGGGCCCGATGATTAAAAAACCGAACGCGCTAACGAATTGCGATACGATCATAATTTTTTTATCACAATTATCGTAATTATCATCATCATCATCATTATTATTATAGTAATATTCGTTAATATTTCCGACGGCGTTCGCGCGACCGGCGAACCAGTTACTCCGTACCCACCGGTCGGCGCGATTTACATGCCGCGACCGCGAAAGGGACCGACGAAGACGACACCCGCAGTCCACCGCTGACGACGCCCGACGACGACGACGACGATGACGACGCGGCCGTACGCGACCATGACGCGGTCACGTGTTTTACCGCTGATCGCCGTCGCCTGTTTTCTTACCGTTACCGTCTCCGGGGACGCCGAAGACACCACGACAGATTTCACAGACGGTAAATACAACCTGTTTAAGCCCCGGGGGTCTTGGACGTTAACGATGTAAATGAGCCATTTTTTCAAAAAAAAAAATCATGATTTTCAAAGAGCCCCCCGGCATGGTTAAGATAAAAATAATAATAAAAACATACCGAAGTACAAAAAACGACTAATTTCTATTTCTCCATATTTGCCCTTTCCAAAGAGCATCAGATTGTGTGCTTAAGGAGCCGCGAATAGTGTTTCTGTCGTAAATCCGGATTCGGGATTTGAAAATCCCGAATTTTCGTATTTTTTTATCAGTAAAACAATGTTCGCCGGGTGTAGCTAGTAATAAACTATATAAGTTAGAGTATAATATGTATGTATGTGTAATATGTTTTTTTGTTGCACTTGTTTTTAAAATAAATTTCTATTTGCGATATTTTTTTAATTTTACGCGTTCAACGCTATTAACAATACGAAAAAGAATGTAAAATTACAATTTGAAAAACCGAAATTTAGATTCGGATAAAAATCCGAAATCCGGATTTACAATATACGTCGGATTTCAAATTTCGCAATCCAAAAATCCATATTCTAGAACTTCGGGAAATTCGGTTTTTTCCCCCGTCAGTAACACCGACTCGGTCGAATATTGAAAAAATAATAACGATTTATTTTATCAGTACCGGTGAGCCGATATGATTTTTTTTTCCCGTTAATTCGATATACGCTACCGATAGATAAAACCGTGAGCCGACGTTGATATTAACCGACTCGTCGGTCGAAAAACATATTTTTCTAAACACATTATTCGCATTCTAGAAATACGATTGACGTCTTTTCTCTAAAATTATCGGTTTTCAATAAAAAAAAAAAAAACCCGATTTCGTATTGTTCCACCGCCTATCCTACACGATGTCTAGAATAGAAAACAGTGAGCCGATACTGAAATCAACTTATATGTCGGTCAAAAATCCCAATTATTTTTTTTTAACGCTTTTTTCTTATTCCATAGATATTATTGACGTTTTTTTTTTTTTAGTATTTTACAAAAAAACTTCTATTTTCCATAACGTTCATGATGGTTCGGACCTCGTGACCAGCCAACGCCGTAAACCTTGCTCGTTAAACAAACCGAAATTCGCCATTTCTTTTGCTCTAAAAAAAATTCTCGTCGGCTTTATATTTTACCGGGCAAAAATGTTTATCCTCGTATCCTATCACGCGCATGTCTATCGTTCGCCATTGTTCTAAAATTATGATGACGAAACGAGTTGATAATTTCGTACTGCTGTAGTATTATTTAAACGTTTAAAAAATAAAATGAACCCGGTTTAAAACTAAGCGACGGCTGTGTCCTTACCGATGCACCGGCCTACTGCAGTGCTGGCCGTCAGCCTCTGCCCTCCCGATAAAATTCCATCGGAGCCGGGGGGTTTTTTTTTCTCTTCAATTTATTTTTCTACGCATTTTTGCATTTCATAATAAATATACAGTTTTGTGCTGTGCATTAATCCATAGACGATCCAGTCAATTCTAAAGTTAAGCTTAGCCCTTTCCCACATTTGTACAGCGAGCACATGCAATAGCGACAGCTATCGCAACAATAGTTATTGTACATAAACATAAATTATAATTCATAATTAATAATAGTTTTTTAATCGTTGTATTTAACAAGCCCGGCTTTGTTCACACCACCGAAGCCAGCGGGTCGTTCAGCCAGCGTTATACAATTAAATGCTATTTAAAAATTGCAATTACGAGTTTGTAACTTTTATTCGTCTTCCTTTTCGCCTGTACGGTTCATTTTCTATTAACTCTCTATGCACGTAGTTGTATACAACTGTATTATGATGAATCGTACGCACAGTTTTTTCAATGTAAAAAAAAATATAGGTCAAACGTAATACGCATATATAATAGTATAATATTTACTCGACATATATAGCCATTAATTTTATAAAATAACATTTGAATAATTTTTCAAATATTTCCGAAGAAAAAAAAAAAAAAAAAGAAAAAATTCAAAAAAAATTTATTACCCTCGTTATATTGTGTATGGTTTTGCAGAATACAGCCCGATAAGTCCGAATTTGATCTAAATTTGAGTTTTCGCAAGCGATTCGAGTAGTGGCGATACCAGCGACAATAATATTATAAAAAAAAAAAAAATAATTATACTTACTAAATAAATTATTAAGTATATACTTACTTATTGCGGGAAGGATCTTTTATTTCCTTTAGCCAAGTTCCCGGTTACCGATCCGAGATTAAAGTTACCTCGGATCAGGCTCCAAGCTCCCCGATAGGACCCCTCGACAGTTCGAAACGTTATTTTTCTAGAACGTTATTCGATTTAATCGAAAAGCGTCTCAGCTATTTCTTCGTGCAAAAAAATACGACCATTTTAAACCGTTAAGATTTTCCATTGTACGTGTTCGTCAAAAATAAGAAAAAATACGGTTTAGAATTTAGAAAATAATACGAAAAACTCGATGGAGTCATTTCGGTTTTCGTCGGACAGCTCGTGCGGAACGAACTTATAAGTCACGCTGGCCGGTCGCAATCAAATTGTCTGTCGATTTAAAAACAAAAACACCGAAACGAAATCGTTCACTCAAATTGCCTCGCACGTCGGGTAGATGATTATCCTTTTTTTTTCCCTTCTAAATTCGAATTTTCACCCTTCATAACGGAGATTATTACACAATCGATATTTTCGCACAACGATTTTTATGGCACGCACACGTCAAAGATAACAAAACAAATGGTTCGGGTGGTTTATGGATATATTTACTATACTTATATAATGTATAGATTTTTTTATTTCATACCCCCGTGATTTTTGCTACGGTTTTTTCCAGGGCGTGGACCAAAAAAGCGCCGAAGACTAACTTTTAAATTCGGGTCAGTGTACCGATTGCGCTTGCATTGAAATTGTTTTCCTTCAGGTATGAAAATACCTGAATAATCGAATACCATCGACATTGAATTATCATAAAAACGATTGAAAGTTAAAAACGTATTTATTGATCAAATGATCAATAAACACTGGTTATATATTTTATAACAGTATCGGGAATTCTTCCCATCCAAATATTTTTGTCTTCGTCAAAGCAATTATAGAACACACAGACCAGCACGTAAAGTGCAACAAACAGTACAGTACAAGACAAATATATTTCAAATTGAGCGTATTCAACAAAAAATTCACGAATCGAATCTGTTATCGAGAAATACAAATCTGGAGCAATTACTCGTGAAGAATTTTCAAAATCAGTTTGTTATTATTATACTAAAAACCTTCAAATGTAAATAATCGACATAAAAAACATAAATAATTTATCATTTGTGAAAAAAAAAAAAATTTATTAGACATACCATTATTTTACGCAAAAAAATTAGCAATTGGTCTATCGACAATAAAACGTTTCGAGCGCAATTGTTATATAAAAAGGTCATTTTCGGCGCAATCGGTAAACTCCTTTTTTTTTTTTTTTTATACAATACAATTACAATATTAAGTACTTAATTCGACGCACAAACAATTATTATTATATAATTATAAAAATAATTAGCTTTTATTTTTTTTTTCTGTATACATATTATTATATAGCTAGAACAGTATCCTAGCAGTTCGTGTATAATAATAAAAAAAAAAAAAAAAAAAAATAGGCGTACTCGCAGAAACTTAATTTGGCCAACTACGTTATTTTATTTGCGATTTTATAGGTTTATTACTATTGCGCAGAGCATTATTTATAGCGTACTCTTTATTACAGTTTTATCGATTTATCAACTTCGGTTTTATTTCGATTCGTATTGTGCCACGCATGTCTACGCGCACACCGTTCCGACTTTAAATCTATTATCCTTCCGTATTGAAATGTAAGAGCAAACTTTAGTTCTATTATTTTACATAATTTATTAATGCCCGGCGTGTGTTTCACTCACGAATGGTAACGCGAAATATTTCAGCCGGATGGCCTCGGATTAAACCGGGGAGTTTTCTTTAGGGGAGCATTAAAATACACGTTTCGAACCAACTTTCAAAACGTTAACCTTTACGGTGCGCAATAAAACGTACACGACTCACTTAAATATAGAAACGCATAGTTTTTAACATCAGTTTCGCAAAGTACAGATTTCATCGAAAAATCGTAAAACATCGAAAGACAAACAAAATAAATACGTAACTAAATATAACTCAAATATAATTTTTGTAATTAATTCGTTGAGTTAATTTTCGTTGAAATTAAAACGTGACCTAAAAAACACTATTGTTTTACCAATCTGGGCGTTTGTATTCGTAAACTTAAATACGCGTCTTGGAAGTGTAACAAATCTTTTGTCCGCCTCCCTGGGCGCAATTGTTATTGGTTTTTTTTTTATTTTTTAATTTTTTTTTTTTTTTTTATTAATATTACTATTAACACGTATACCATTTTATTGTACAATATTTCGCAATACGTTTGTATACCTACGCCAGAGATAAAAATTATTATTCCAAACGAGATGAAATCCGTGGAAACTAATTCCCCGCAAACAGTTACCATTGTCGTGAATCATATTAAACGTATTAAATCCCGCGGGGGAACAATCCGAAACAAAAAAATGTCTCGTGGAAAATCAACCGGGGAAAAATTATCCATCACGGTATGTTTCGAATAATAATCATTTTTGTAGCGATTTTTCTCGTTTGGTATTACCGTTTTATGCGAGAAACGTCTCCAATTTTTTCTCGCCTAATAAAATTATGTTCACCGTAGTTTTTTTTTCTTCGTATTTATGAATTTTGTGAACATTCACTCTGAATAATTATTATCGCAGTATAGTATACACGGATAGATTAAAAAAGGTATAGGCGTACCGGCTGTTACGCGGACGATCGTTTTTTTTATTTTTTTTTTATCTTAACAGCGTTCGTATTATAGTTCAGTAGCTAACCTAACCGCGCGGTAGAAGTTTTGGTGATTTCAGTTTTGAAAGCAATATTTACTCGATACACACGTACCCGTAGCGTGCACACAGTTATATATGAAAGAAAAAAAAAAAAAAAAAAAATTATTTTATCGTCCTAAAAAAGCTATCAATCATTGCGTTACACCATCCGACTCTCGTGTTGATTCTAAAGTGTATTGCGATATTATATAATATTATATTACATAGGTATTAGGTTATGGGGACGTCAGCGTAGCGGTGTTTTTCCACAGTATTTTTTATTTTTTTTTGTCGCCGGTGAATAATGGGAGAATTTCGTAGTCTCGTACGGCCGCAGAAAAACGCGTCGTGTTTCTTTAATTTCCGTCGACGAGGTGCGTACCCCCCCGAAAGGGCGCCCGGCTCGGTTGTTATTATTATTATTATCGAGGAGAAATCCTATTATACGACACTGTTTAAAACGATCGCGCGTCGACCGTACGGACAGAATTCTAAACGAAATCGCTAATAATAATAATAATAGGAATAAAAAGAAATTTATAAAAAAAAAAAAAAAAAAACCGGAATACAACACTCTGGCTTTTAACCGGCACGCGGTAGAATAAACGGCGTAGGACGGGGATGGCCCTAACCGGTCGGTTTCGACGAAAATAAAAACCAAAACCGAAACCGGAAAGTCTTAATCATAATTACTACGGTTATTGTAAGATATATTTTTTTTTCGCGTGCAAGTCCGACAAAAACCGTGTGCGTTTTATCGTATTAATTGTTGGTTTATTGTAGGTTTTAGGAATGAAAAACTAAATAAATAACTTTCGGGTCCTCGCGGAATTGTTAATTTACCGATCAGTCGACTTTCAGGTTTAAAACTATATAATAGAAAAAAAATGTTATAGTATATAATATATATATATATATGTACGCATAAAAATTGCACTCGTAGTGCGTACTGTTGCTAAACGATTGATTAGAAAAAAAAAAAAAAAAAATAAATAAAAATACATCGCCCGATATTTATTTTACGGCATTCTCGGGGCGCTCCGGGTCGTAAAGTGCACGTTTTCTCGAGCGAACAGACGGTTTTTTTTCCCGCGGGTTTTCCGCAAAAATACCAATTTTTCGCACTGCCTACGGCACAACAATATACGTATAATATTATTACCCATACGACCGGAACATGGTATACACTCGCAATTTATACGGACTTTTCGCGGTCTACCAGTCACCGAACCTCGGCTATTTTTTCTACGCACTGTACCTATTGCGGTTATTTATTTGTGCGGTATATTATCCGAACGGTACAGGGTGAACCGGGTTAAACGGGAAATAAAATCCGACCCTTTACAATATGGACGGCCGTTTTGTTGGGAATGCCTATACTGTCGTAAATTTGCCTATCACGAACGCCCGAAGTGACAGCAGTAGGCCCGCGGGAGGAAGACACGAAATGGGCACAATTCACAGTTATGGAAGGACCCGAAAGAAAAGTTTGCCACCTGCGGGAGTCACCTACCCCATGGTCTACATGGATGCCACTTAATAGGTTACGAACCGAAACCTGAAGGACAGCGAGCAATATGGAAATATGGGGAAATACAAGAAGATGGGAAATGTGAATGCAGACCATATATTTATGCATGCCGGGGCTACTGCCGATTAAGTGCAGAAAGAGAAATTTCATGACAGCTGATATCTTAGACAGAGCAATTAAAACTGCCGCCAATCCCAATAAGGAAAGTTCTAAGGGAAGGGGATATGAAGACCGACACGACAAGAAGAAGACTGCTGTAAATTACATAATTATTAAACGTTGATGTCGTTTGTTTACTCGAGCAAGAAGACGATTTTGCAATCGTCGTACTCGGTCTAAAGAGTAAACGTCGAGGAATTAGTGTAATTGAAAGTCATTGGATGTAAGTGGCCGTTTTTCTGGTGTTTTTAGATTCTGAGCGTAACTGATAACGTACGCTTTTTTTTTTGTTGTCTGTTTAATAAAAACATTTCTACCAGAAAATTTGCTCCAATCAAAAAACCGGCAGGAGAGATGTTTTGTTAAATTTCGAATCTAGTTGGCGCATTGGGGAAATTATTTTCCTTAATAATGTGGGTAAACCGGGAATATTGGCTCAATAACAGTTTTCTGTTTGTTCTATTCAATTAAAAAATAATCGTAGTGATTACGTTTTTTTGAGTTATAACTGTTTTAAATTTTCGAGTTTTATATTTAGTTTCGTATAGATTAAATTGTTTTGGCTTTTTAAAAATGCTCGTAAATTTTACACCACCCAACCTATCAGTTGCAATTTTGGTCATATGTAAATATCGAAAATCCGCAGGCACATATTTTTTTCATAATGGTCTAAAAAGTGCAAATTTTGACGTAAATCGTAAAAATCATAGCACGGCATTTCAAACCATGATTAATCGAACTTCGCTCAGAATCAGTTTCTCGTGTGCAACGACTTATCGTTACGTACGGATAAAAGTTAAATTAAATCTGTCCTAACTTATCAGTGTATGATAACATTCGTTAAAAACGCGACCAATAGTATAAATTATCCAAAAAAATGGCGAAACCGAATTCCGTTCAAAATTGTCTACGATTCGGTGACGTGGTGAACTTTTTTTTTACCTATTAGGCTAACAGTATTCGGAACATCCACCGCCCGTAAAACGAAAATCGCAGCTTTTGAGGGAGCCTTTTTTCTTTTTTTTTTTAGTTTCAAACCGGCAATACCACCGCCTCACGAAAACGTCGTGAGGCACTACTTCGGGAGGTGGGTCGCCATCATTTATTGAAAATGAAATTACAATTAAGTAATTTAGCAAAATCCCGCTTGAAGAAGTCGCACGCCGGCGACGTCGAGGGCTCGGCGCTGCCGTTCTGCCGACTCGTTCTCCGCAGTGACGGCTTCAGCGAAGTCGACCACGGCCTCCCCAATGGTCTGGGAACTCCAGCATGAGCGTCACCAAGTCGCCCGGTTCAAACGGACCGATCCTCGCGGCGCATCAGGATATGGAGAGCGTCGTCATCCACCTCGTTCTCCTCACCGGGAAATCCGCAGTGAGAACGCCCGGGGAACGGAGCCCGCCCGATCCGGCGAAGGAACGAGTTGAAGCGTCCGTGCCCCGTGAATATCTGTCGTGAGGCGGTACGTCGTGGAACCGTGCGGTCTTGTGGTTCTACTCCCCTCCGGCGGTTCCGTGGTTCGGATCCGTACGGAGTGCTGACGGGCGGGGGTACGTCACGTGCCGTAGCCCCCTCCTCCCGCCTAAAGTTTATGTACGCCCGACAAATGTTATTTGTAATATTCGAGTAATTCCGACCGAGTCTTATGCTAAAACCGTGTAAAAGCGTTTTCAGTCGCGCCAAGATTATTTCGCTACGCACAACTGGAGAAATGATTTGATGACGTACAATCTTCAAATAAGTCACCCGTCTTAAAAAAAAAAAAAAAAAAATATTTAAAAAATTATCCGTTGACCGGGCCGCGGCAATGATTTATCGTCGCGTATAGTACGAGGTGTGGCTATTAAATAACGAGACTATCTACTTAGCGATAAGGCATGAAGATAAGGGTATAATGGTAGTATATTTGTAATCTATGAATATCACTGCATCGAACAATACCAGTTTAGTCAGTTTCCGTTTTGTAGTCTATGTGTATGCGTCGTTTAAATTGACCTCTTACGTGTTGAACGTCGAAATCATGCCGGACGAAAAAATTGAACAACGTATTAATTTAACATTTTTAGTGAAACTTGGAAAATCTGCGACCGAAAGTTTTAATTTATTAACTGAAGTATATGGAGATAGTGTCCTATCACGACCACGTGTTTTTGAGTGGCACAAACGATTTCGTGAGGGTCGCGAAGAAGTTGAAGACAATCAACGGGTGGGTCGTCCATGTTGGTCGTATTTTTCGATATTAAGGGTGTAATAATGACAGAATGGGTACCTCAGGGACAAACTGTGAATCAACATTATTACCTTCAAGTATTGACAACACTCAGAGAACGAGTAAGAAGAAAGCGGCCTGAGTTGTGGGAAAATGACTCTTGGATCTTGCATCAAGACAATGCGCCGGCTCACAGTGCCTTATCTGTAAAGCGATTTCTAGCTAAAAATCGAACTCCAGTGCTTCAACACCCCCCATATTCGCCAGATCTCGTTCCATGCGACTTTTGGCTTTTTCCAAAATTAAAAAGTGCGTTAAAGGGCACACATTTTGAGTGAGTTGAAGCTGTAAAAACAAAAGCGACAGAGGTGTTAAAGACATTGCAAGAAAAGGATTTCCAACACTGTTTCAACCAATGGAAAATTAGAATGGAGCGATGTGTCAAACATGGAGGGGAGTATATAGAAGGGGGAAAATGTTAAACCATTAAAAAATATAAATAAAAAGTTTTTACAGAGAAAATCTCGTTATTTATTAGCCACACCTCGTATACCTACGTAAAAGAAAACGGAAAAAATCGTCTAATAAATCATCATCGTCGTCATTTCGGTATTAAAACGTGCGGTGTTTGTGAAATTCGCAGCGGAAAACATAATTACCCGCTAATATCGTATTCGTTTAAAAACCAACGAGGACGAAAGAAGGAGAAAAAAAAAAAAAAAAAAAAAAAAAAAAAACACACGGCGACGGGGTTTTGTGACCCGATTACCGTATTACCCCCCCACGGAAGGACCGGCCACGCTGTGTATGTGCATAATTGCAATACGTACGTTGTAATAATAAATTACAATTAGACTTTGGAGCGGACGCGACCGTCGCCGTGCGCCTTGGGGGGGGGGGGGGCCGTGTACGTGACGGGCTCACGCGACGCCCGCGGTACGCGCCGGGCCCCGGTCACGCGCGGCCAAACCGCCGGGTCGCGCGTTTCGCCCGTCAACACGGCCGCGACCGCGCGCGCGCCACTCGATTTGCCCACTCGATAAATTTCGATTATGCCCGTCCAGAAATCGACGGTTCGCGTCACGCCGAAAACGACGGCTTTTTTCGCCGGGTCGTTTTTTCGTTTTTCGTTTTTTCTCGCCGTCACGTACACACTTTTTCGCTATACACCAGACGCGCCGCAATAGTAACGCGCGAGCGTATGAAACGACAGCGCCTCACGTCGTCGCGTCACTGCCGTGTCTGCCGTGTTTTCGTCGGGTTTTTTTCTCTCTCTCTCTCTCTCTCTCTCTCCCCGGGGCTCCTCCTGTGTCGCCCACGTCGGAACGTAAATATAAAAACAAAAAAAAAAAAAATCACGACGCCGTACGTTTCTTCGCATCGCGGGCCGGCGGGGGGCAGACGGGAATTTCTTCGTATTTACGTCCGTACGCGACGACCGACGATTCGGTCGGAACGCGTTTTGATTAAATTAGTACAACTCTCGGATTTTCGAGTATTTTTTCGCTGGACCAAACAAACAGTTTCGTTCTCGTAAAAAGGAAAATAAAACGTTTAAATAGCACGGCAATCACCAGAATATTGTAAAAATATTCATCTAGAATTTATCTATACATTTTCAATTTATCAAATCGAAAATATTCAAATAAGTGTACGCGCAATGATAATTATCGCGCGGATCTTTTATTATTATACGTGTCGGCATCATGAATTCAAATATAAACGTATCAATCATTTGGGGACGAAATAAATAAAAAAAACCCCATACGAGGTTTCCTCGGAAATAACTTTTTCTATATTTTGCGCAAAACGCGTTTTGTATTGCGTAAACTCCTCTTAAAAAACAAAAACGAAAAACAAAACGCTCGTATTTTGGCGGTTTTCTGGGGGCGAATATTCCATAAACGAAAAAAAAAAAAACGTGTCGCGATCGAATATAATAATATAATATCCTTACGATATACGTATACCCGCAGTACATACTGGAAAATCGGCTAAGCGATTTTTTTTTTTTTATTTGTATTTTTGATTGATCGGTATTCGATAAGTTTTCGTCGATATGTTACCCGAACATGTATAGACGGTTCAAGTATTTTTTTTGTAAACCTGTTACTGTATTAAAAAATATCGTATAATACGACCGTTGTACACATTACGTTGTATTATGATGTCGTAACGTTCGAATAATCGACATTGGTTTGATACTCGGTCGGTCGAATGTAAAACGTCGCTTTTTCGTGCGGTGAAATGAATTTTCGACATTATAATATTATACGAGGTTTGATAAAAAAAAAAATACCCGGATTTTTCAAATGAAATTTTATTCACACAGCATTAATCTAAATACACATTATCACCGTCAAAATAATCTCCCTCCCTGCGAAGCAATACGCCGTTGCCATATTCTATTCCACTTTTGAAAACGGTCCTGGAAAGCATTAATTGCAAATGTCCTCAAGAACGATTTCCGTATTGTGTTTAATGCCGTCAATTGTTTGAAAACGACGTCCTTTGGGCGTAGATCTTTACTTCGGAAATACAAAAAAAAAATTCGCACGGGGCTAGGCCCGGTGAATACGGTGGTCGTGGAACTACTGGAGTATGATTTTTCGCTAAGAACTGAATGCTATGATCCAAGTACCACTTTTCCAACTTTCTGTCCTTTTTTCCCCTAAACATTTTCACGTAATCTTTTCGCGACTTCTGAATAAAAATGCTCATACCCAATTCTTCGGCAAATGTTTCTTGGCGAGGACCATAAGATATTCCGACGTATTGTGCAACTTCTCCGATAATTAATCGACGATTATTTTGAATAATTTCACGAACACGAGCAACAGTTTCATTTGTTTTACTGGTCGAGGGTCTACCGGGTCGTTCGTCATCCTTAACGGATGTTCTACATTCCTAAAAACCGTTTACACCACTCGAAACACGTTGTCCGAGATAGTCCATTATCTCCAAATGCCTGGTGCAAAAGTTCAAAAGTTTCACTAGAGCTTTTCCCTAATTTAAAACGACATTTTACGCACACACGGTTGTTCTTCAATTGCTCCCATTACGCAAACCGTCGCATGACTGAAACATGTTTTCGTAAAAACGCCATAAAATAAAAATGAATATTGTTATCGATTTCAGACCAACGTTGAAATTCTCGTTAAAAGTTACATTACCGAATGACATTGTCGGGGGTTTCGTTGTCTTGATATCGTATTATACGACCGTTGTACACGTTACATTGTATTACGATGTCGTAACGTTCGAATAATCGACATTGATTTGCTCGTATTAAAAAAAAAATATATAAAAAAAAATGTCCGCAGGACCTACGGTACTATTAGGTATTATAATATTTTGTCCGGCAGCAGCATTTATCACTATTCTCTTTGAACGTTTTATCAACAATTATTACGCAGTCTGTCTTTAACCCGATTGGGTTAGGTTTCTAGATTAAATTTTTCGGCATCTCTCAGCAGGAGGGAATTGTCAGTAAACGAGTAATTCGAGCGTGCGGAGCGTAGTGCACGAATCAGCCGGCGCAGACGGACAGTCGAATCCTTCCGAATATTATACCACCCCCTCCCCCTCTTTGATAAAAAAACCACAATTCGTTTTAACGTTCAAAGAACAAATTTACAAATATAATATATTATACTTGTTGACTGTGTTCGTTAGTAACGGGGAAAAAAATCCGGATTTGCCGAAGTACGAGAATCCGACAATTTTATATTCTTTAATTCGCTTTCCACAAAACTAGTATTATTGTTTTTTATTATCATTAAATGTGTAAAACGTCGGAATTCAAAATATATCACAAATAGAAATTTATTTATTGTTTTTGATAAAAAAAGTACAACAAAAAAAAAAAAAATCATACATATTACTAGCCGACCGGGCAAACGTTGTTTTACCCATAAAAATACAAAATTTCGGATTTCAAAATCGGGGGCAAATATTCCGGCCCACCCTCCCTCGCTCTATAATATCGTGATATTTTTTTGTGAAATCGTTATAACGTATCGTAAACGAGGGGGTACCCAGCACGATTTATAATTATCATCGTTTGGGGCCTATAAATTATATATTTTTTTAATGCTTCACAGACAATTTAATACGAATAAATGAAATCGCTGAAATTGATTTTTGACTGATAATAAATACATTTTTTTTTTTTTTGAAAAAGACCACCGAATCACTTACTGTTTAATTAAGACATTGGTCGTGTTTATCAGACGCTTCAATAATAATTGGTGTTACAAGTACGTACAGGAATCTTTTCCAGAAGCACAGACCTGCGCTTAAACCGATAAAAAGCTCGTGGTATTTCCGATTATTTTTTTTTGGTTTTTTATTTTCTCCGAGAGTAGACGATATACAATAGGAATATGAATATGCGTATGTAATAGATACTTATAGATAAAAATTTCCCGGAGAAATAAACAACCATTTGGTTATATATATATATATATCCAAATAGGGACGTGATATCGAAAGAAAAGTATCGATACTTTTACTTGGTATCGAATCGAATGAAAATACTCATATGAGTAAAATATCGAAATAAAAGGACCGATATGAGTAAGTATCGAATCGATTTAAAATACTGATATGGGTAAAATACCTAAGCAAAAAGGACCGAAATGACTTTATGAGACTATATTGTATCGAATAAAACCTTTTTTTTACGCTAAGTCATGACTCTCATGAGGACACTCAGACTTTGACCGGCAAGACCCGACATTGTTGTCGTATAGAGTATTCGAGTATTTCCCCGAATTCATAGTAGATAATATTTAAAAATAGATGATATATCGGTAAACGAACCCTTTATCGTTCTGATTGGGAGACAACTTACTAACAATACTAACTACTAAGAACTAACAAGTAACAAGTCTTTATGTCTATAAGAATTTTTCGATAACGTTCGACCACGGACTATAATAATATAATGTATATCAAACGACATACACCGTGTTGAACTGATATGAATTTTGGCGGTAAATAAATGATTCGATACCAGTACTTTTTTATCGATATGAGTAATGTATCGAAACCGTGGTATCAATACAAAAAGTACTTGTATCGAAAGAAAAGTATCGATACTTTACTGGTATCGGTAGTATCGCAACGTCCCTATATCCAAATGAACTCTTTCATTTTTTTTTTTTTCACAAATTCTTTTTGCTACTCGTCTCCCTCTTTCTACTGAATTGTGCGGATGTACAAACACACGTTTTCGTCTCGTATTTGTATTTACGTATAATTTCTAAAAGAAGAAAGTAATACGTTTTCCAGGATCGTCCGTTGCTTACTTTGTAACCGCAGTAGACGCGATTGAATACACTGTTATGTCTAAGATCTTTTTTTTTTATTTATTTCGACATAACACTACCGTTGAAATAGACATACAATTTTTAGTGGCGGTTTTTCGAATTTTTTCTAGAGGAGGGCCCTTTGATAATATCTTACAGCAGAGATTCCCAAATTGTGCACCAAAGTGCCCTAGGAGCCCTTATGGCCCATACAAAAAGTATATATATATTCACCTAACATAAGCGAAGATTATATTGGTTGTACTATGACTGCTTTTTTTATGACCAGAAATAATCTTGCTTCAACGTAATTGGCGCTGGTGAACATTTTGTCTAGTTGGTGTTAAGGCAGTCAATTTTTGATTTTACACTTTCTTTTAAAATCGGGGTGAACCGGATAGAAAGAGAACACTGCAATATGTATCGGTATCTGTTAATTTCGACTCGGTATCTTTAATTTTAATTCATCACTTTCTAGATGCGGTGCTATTTTCAAAAAAAAAAAAAAAAATAAGTTTGAACTTATGTTCATTTGTACCAAATGGTATAAAAAAAATTAAAAAAATTAAGTCTTTATTTTTTCTTATAAGGTGTTTAATAAGTTTATTTTTCCTCGCAGTAATCATAAGAGGGCACCGCTGCTCAATTTTGTCTACAAAAGGGCACCGCCGTTTAAACATTATGGAAACCACTGTCTTACAATATATTTAACGTAAAACAAATATTTACCAATCAATCGGTTTTTTTTTTTTTTAAATTAACAATACACTAACGACAAAAAAAAAAAAAATTATATTTCGTTTTACTTACACCGCTGTACTTACCATCTATTTAATCTATTGGACAAGACAATTTTAAACGATGCAATGGGCATTGAGAAGTAATACCGAATATTATCAAGTATTATTACTTTAACACGCAATTTTTGTATTAATTTGTCAATTATTATTATTTTTTTTGTTTTTAAATTTTATTCCACCGATTAACAGCCTAAACTAGAAATCTGGAGAGGGGAGGGGGCGTACAAATTTGTTGCGTTTACGTGTTATAAATTGTATTTTAACGTTCTTATTACATACACAATTACGATTTTTAGAATAAAAAAAGAATTTCATTTTCTTTACGGACGATGCTCACGCTTAAATGTAAAACATTAAAATACAAATGCTAAATTGTTTTTCTTTTTATTATCGATTTCAAGTTTTTCTCGGATACACGGAATGAAAAAAAAAATTAAGAATTTTATTATACGAACCGCGATAATTATTATTTTGAAATTTGAATAAATAAATATATAAGTATACTCGCTGATTATTATTACATTTTACTTGTGTACGAAACTTTTGACTGTACGAAAAATATTTTATTTTAATACATGTTTAATAACATCCACAAGTTCGCGTTTTTCTTTATTTAATGCATATTATTTCGATAAATAAAATATACAAATGAACTAGATTACAATTAAAAAACTATTCAAATATAATACCCATCTCTTGATCTCTCGGTTATATATTTTAAAATTAAAAAAAAAAAAAAAAAAAAAACTTCTTTTAAAACTCTCAACTTATTAAGTGTTTTTTTAATTTTTATTTAGATTATGAGCGAAGTGAGGGAATGCGTTTTATTCCACTCTTCATTACAAAATCAATAGTTTCGTCGTTCGAATATTAAGTACTACCAATTAAAGAAAAATATATGTTGCTAAGTAAATTCAATGTTTAACAATGTTGAAATCTATGCAAAATGTATTCGGTAATAATAAACGCCGCCGTTCAGTGTTATATCGGGAAAAATTCCAATACCGTTTAAAATAAAATAAAAAACAAAAAAAAAAAAAAATGAAACGTCTAAACCCACCATTTGTGGCCGGTTTGAAATTGTTTTTACCATTACTCTATTTTTACATTCCCTCGTCATGCATTTCCATCTTGACGGCGATGCCGGGGCCTTGAAGGGATTTCACGGTCGACTTTATTCGGACGGATGCCGTCAAACATTTACGGGATCGAACCCACGGGCGTCCGACACTCGGTCGGTCGAATGTAAATCGTCGCTTTTTCGTGCGGTGAAATGAATTTTCGACATTATAATATTATACGAGGATTGATAAAAAAAAAAAAAAAAAAAATACCCGGATTTTTCAAATGAAATATTATTCACACAGCATTATTCTAAATACACATTTACCACCGTCAAAATAATCGCCCTGCGAAGCAATACGCCGTTGCCATATTTTATTCCACTTTTGAAAACGGTCCTGGAAAAAGCATTAATTGCAAATGTCCTCAAGAACGATTTCCGTATTGTGTTTAATGCCGTCAATTGTTTGAAAACGACGTCCTTTGAGCGTAGATCTTTACTTCGGAAATACAAAAAAAAAATTCGCACGGGGCTAGGCCCGGTGAATACGGTGGTCGTGGAACTACTGGAGTATGATTTTTCGCTAAGAACTGAATGCTATGATCCAAGAACCACTTTTCCAACTTTCTGCCCTTTTTTCCCTAAACATTTTCACGTAATCTTTTCGCGACTTCTGAATAAAAATGCTCATACCCAATTCTTCGGTAAATGTTTCTTGGCGAGGACCATTAGATATTCCGACGTATTCTGCAACTTCTCCGATAATTAATCGACGATTATTTTGAATAATTTCACGAACACGAGCAACAGTTTCATTTGTTTTACTGGTCGAGGGTCTACCGGGTCGTTCGTTATCCTTAACGGATGTTCTACATTCCTAAAAACCGTTTACACCACTCGAAACACGTTGTCCGAGATAGTCCATTATCTCCAAAATCCTGGTGCAAAAGTTCAAAAGTTTCACTAGTGCTTTTCCCTAATTTAAAACGACATTTTACGCACACACGGTTGTTCTTCTATTGCTTCCATTACGCAAACCGCCGCATGACTGAAACATGTTTTCGTAAAAACGCCATAAAATAAAAATGAATATTGTTATCGATTTCAAGCCAACGTTAAAATTCTCGTTAAAAGTTACATTACCGAATAACATTGTCGGGGGTTTCGTTGTCTCAACCGATATAAATATTATTAATACAGTCCGGGTATTTTTTGATCACTCATCGTACATACAAAATCGTTTCGAGTTAAATTCGTTTTTTTTCTTCCGGTTTTCCCCGATCGATCGTATTTACCGATGTGTTGTAATATAAGAGAAATTTATGTCTCGTTTACCTACGGCGACTGGACCGTAATGATTTCAACAGTTCCGGTTCCGGTTCTTAAAAACCCATAGTTTCAAATATCCATTACCTATTGCAAATAAAATTCTTTTTTTTTTTTTTTTTTTTTTAATAATAAAAACTACCGACAAAATAAATATTTGGTAACAATATTAATACGACGATTCGTATTATTATAATTCACTCTATATTATGTTTATTTTCAACAAAAAAAAAAAAAAAAAAGGAAAAAAAGTGGGATGTGGACCTTTCCACTCCATGATGTTTTCAGGAGTTTTATTCTTTTAATAGAAAACACAACCGGTATCGTAGCTATAACTAAATATTATTATTCGTAGGTGTTCTTCTCGTCGGAAAAACTTATATGCATTGTTCGACCCGAATGTCTGTACGATTTGTAGATAAAAATCGCCGACGGTCGTAAAATATGATTATTTCGTGTTAAAAATATCGTAGATATATAATTTGGAAATGTAATAGAACGAATATTTCTATTGAAAATAGACACTTGTATTTATTTGATTAAAACGGTTCAAATAAAACGTACAGGTATTCCGTAAGAACCTAATTGAACCGTAAATGTTTGTATTTTATTTAAAATGTCCAGTTTGTTGAATTGTGAAATATGTGTTCCAATACAGTTTCTAATTTTCAAAACGACGCACATGTACCAAGCAAAAAAGTAAATTATAATTTAGATAGGTACGATACAGAACGAACTAACGAACGTTTGTACTTTTTGGAGTGTTTTTGGTCACATTTCCACCCTGAGACGTAACCGAATGGCATTGTTAAACCGATTTAGTATAGTCGGTAAATATTTCAATATTTTTCGTAATTCTGAACACCGGATCGCGAGGGTTATTTATTTTCTTCTCGTATTTTCGAGTATTCATCAATCATCCAAAACTATCAAGCAAAATTATTTATTGTCGGACGATCTTAGAAAAAAAAAAAACCTGCTAAAAAAAATCTGCTAGATAATTTAAATATCGATTAAAAAACAATAACGACAAGTAAAACTGCAAAGCTGTCAAACGATTATTATTATTTTGAACGGAAATGGTTCACGTTTTGTATTATTATTATGATCATGAAGTATATGTATTTTGCTTTTTGTGTAGTTCTTATAAAACAAAAAAATTACTCGTCAATCATAATAAAACAAAACAATAACTCGTGTGCACACAATTTTTTAAAATGGTTTTTAGATATAAAGAGAAGAGTGGAGCGCGCGTATTATTATTACGCGACTTTAGACTTGATAAGTTTGAAAATAACATATAATTTCATTTTTATCCCTCGTAATGTTAACCTACTTAAACAAAATGTCGAGATATCATTTTGAGGGCCAATTTTTTCAGACCCGCGTTGATTATCTGCATATAAACGTACTACTTTTTTTATTTATTTTTTTCAACACATTCGTAATATCGAAATTGTATCTGCAAGTTACATTTCTGTTTGTTTTCCAACACTGCATACGTGCCAGTTACAGCCCGAAATCCGTCAAATTCAGTTAAAACCGGTAAAAAATGATTTTGATTAGTGAAAATTTGAATTGACCACAGGTTTCAACGAGTCAGTCACGGCTTCTGTGTAGGGTAGACGACGCCCATCGATTTATTCCATCTCGACAACTGTGATCAGTTATCGATAGTTTAACGATAATATATTATTTTATAATCTCCTGGGAATTTATCCTTATCAATGCCGAATTACCGTTTACCGTTGTTATCACGAATTTGTAACGATTGGTTTTTTTTTTTTTTTTTTCTGTAGTTGTTCATTAAATATTTTCTAATAAAACGCAGAACACAAGTATGTTTATTTTCATTAAATTTCAAAAATTATAGTATTGTATGATACTATAATTATGATACATAAATACGCTTTATTTAAGTTTATATCGATATTCGACGGTATCTTGTTAATTTTTGGAATAATTGTAAAATCGGGTAATACCCCTTATGGTGGGCGGTTTATTGTCCGGCGTCAAAACTTAATAACGGTTAGAAAACATTTTTGAAAACTTCGATGAAAGTTATTAATTAAAAAAGACAAAAAAAGAACGGGAAAAAGATTGTAATTTGAACACTGATTTGTTTTAAATTGTAATAATATGTAAAAAAAAAAAAAAAAAATGTAAAAAAAAGAAGAAATATGTATATTTTAAACTATTTCGGGTTATTTTTACCAAAAATCTTTATTAATAAAATAAAAAAATTAAAAATGTATTTATGTATAATTAATTTTGTAAAAAAAAAAAAAAACACTAAAATATGCGTCATTAAACTCATAGCGGGGTGGTATTTTACCCTCACGGAAGAATATTATCGCCCAATATGAACGTTTGACAATCGTGAATAAGTTCACAATTATATAATTGTAATTGTTCTCAGTTGGCAAAAAAACAAAAATAAAGCGCGGTAAGCTATATTTTAATAAAAGTCACGGCTTTTTAATGCAATCGTTAAACTTTAGGTGGGTTATCATTGCTCGCATCTCCTCTAATTTTTAATGCCACGATAGTTTACCCCACCAAAACGAATAACAGTGTTTGACCATATTCTGTTCCGAAAATAAATAAATTCTAATAATTGTCCCAATATGTAACTGTTTCTATACATTTCCCTGGTTTACGTTACAAAAATTACCTCTGAACATCGACATTTTACTAGACAATTCTAATTTTCAAAAATATATTTTTTTTAAAAAAAAAATAAAAAAATGTAAGTTAAAACTAGTTCCAACGTCGAGGGTCATGGTTTCCTTCAAGTTTTAACTACCAGTTTCGACGGATTCCGATGGTATTATAACTGAAACATATATATTTTTTTCGAACTATTATAAAACTACAATTTAAAAAGGATGTTTGACATTTTTTCGGAAAATCAATTATAGTCTGTTTACATTAGTTTCAGAACAAAGTTTCACTTATCACTTCTAAAATGCTATGGAAGGAAAAAAGTGTTTGGCTATCACGGATTCGCAGGGCTGTAACGTGATTATTCTTCGGGTAATAATATTAAATTAATAAAATCCAAACGATATGGGAAAATCTCGCTGTAGCAATTTACTAAGTTGACTTTTTAAGTGCCTTAGTGGGAACATATAGGTAGGCACGCAGTGGCCGCTATTACCTTTTTTTTTTTTTTTGTGTACGCCACTGAACTATACTGAGTATATTTCAAAAAATGAATTTCCCGTTGAAACAACCGTTCGGTTCTTGGCGGTCCTGGTCCGTTCTCATCAGCGTCCGAAACCGTTGAACATTTATTTTAATTAATGTTCAGAAAAGTGCTTAACCGCGGCGATATCTCGTCGTCGTCGTCGTCGTCGCATTCAAACGGACCGCGAAATATTAATTTTATTAATATTCGACAATTTGCCCGCCGACGAAACGAAATATTCGTACGCAAATCACCGAGCCAGTGAAAACTTTTCGAATTATCGTACGTAAATTGCGGTAGTTCCGCGTCGTTATACCGCGTATACGTGTAACGACATGGCTATAAATACGGCTATTATTTTATTTTGATATTTACATCGAGACATTATTACCGTATACCCAACGTGTTGTAGAGATTTAACCTAAAATAAAAAATTAAGTACTTTGTTGTGTACCCGTTGCTCGTACCGATTTCGCCGAAGGGTTCGAAATTTGGTGGCGCACAAAACGATTTCTCGGCGTTTATTCGGGTGCGAATTTAAGTTTGGTCGTTTTGCACGGGTTTCCCTTTAGACCAACGGCCACGGCGGTAGTCGTGTTACGTGTGCTACGCGTACGAACGCGTCACGGTTTGAAATCGAAACATTTCTCTCGTCGACAATTGCAGCAAAACGGTTTTCCGGATTCCGGGCAGCAGAGAGAATTTTTATTTATTTGTTTTTTTTTTTCAGTGAATAATAAAATACAAAACAAAATCTATCCAGATTACATTACGTATTCGAATACTTTACGACAGTGGGTACATATTACATCCGCCCAAACGCGCATTAGTCTGCTATCGTAGTGTAACGCCCAAGCCGTTTAATAATATTATAAATCAAATCGTGCACATGTGTGCGGGCTGTTTACGTAATAATAATAATAATAAGAATATTACCGAAAGCCACTGATATCAAATTGCCCGTACGACCGAGTCGGTTTTCGTCGTGTAGGGTCCGATAAAAAATCCCTACGAAGGCACTGTCTGGCAGCGTTAGCCAGTCAACGACCTATAATTGTTATTATTTTAATTTTTTCTTTTTTTTCTTTTTCTTTTAACGTAATCGTGTTTATGTTACTTTTTTTAAACGTTTGTGTTTATTATAATAGGCTACGACGTCTGAGGTCAATTAGCCCGTGAACATTGTACAGAATTCGGGGAAACAGGACAAAGGAAGTGTATTTTTTAATTTTTTTTTTTTTTTTTTAATTTACATATTGGTTGATTGTAGACGTTTTCGGAAATTGTTTACAATAATAATTTCGGTCGGGATTTGCTATAAATCGAGGAATGGCTCGGTGCTGTCTTCGTTTAGAGCTGCTTCTAGGTTCTGTCCGGTATCGATAAGGTTATCATTATACACGTACAGTTTTGAACGACAGTCAACGTGATTGACATTCATGATTGACCGTGTACGTCTATGCATGTACAATTTGTCAGTCGATCAAGTCGTATAGTGTGGACGAGTTGTGTTATTATGTCTTTTGTAAAATGTGTATCTTCGTCAGAAAATGACGAACTAGTAACATAATGAAGAATTTTCTGGCACTCCAAAATCCTTTCCCGGCAAATTATATAACCCAGAATATTCAAACCGAATTAAATTTATCGAAAAGACATAGAGATGGCTGATAAGACAGTAGGATTTTGTCACCAGAACAATCATGCACCCCACAATCAGCGGCATACCGGTTAGTGGCAGCAAAATGATTGGGATTCTATTCCGTCATCCAATAAACTAAAAATAATTTTTAAAAAAAACACGAATCGATGGAATACTCCACAAAATTTGAAAAAAAAAAAACGCCAGGAAATTGCTACAATAAGGACAAGAATCGGACATACATTTGTAACCCACACATTCCTCATAAGCAAATATCCAAAACCCATATACGACAAATGCTTAGTTATCTCAACTACGGAACAGATCATTCAATAACTAGGAATTGACTGACAATCAAATTTTATGACTGATGAAATTCAAACGCGTTTGATTTTTTATCATCAGTCAAGACGGTTGACATTCATGATTGACCGTGTACGTCTATGCATGTACAATTTGTCAGTCGATCAAGTCGTGTAGCGTGGACGAGTAGTCGTGTCATTTTGTTTTTTGTACAATTTTAAATATTCGTCAAAAAAAAAAAAAAAAAAAAATGACGAATAAGTTAAATAATAATGAAGAGTTTTTGGCGCGATTTTATACATTTATACCGTAGTTGCCAGCAGAAGGACGCTAAGGGAGTCGCTTAAGATTAATATATTATTGTTTGGGATGGTCGTGTTGATTGATTCGATTGCTTCGTATATGACGTAGTTTTGTGCTGTGAATAAAGTGCATATGAAGTGACAATAAAGTGCTGTGGATGCCGTTTATGTTGGATAGGTTTATCGTTACTCTCCGGCGGACGTGATTCGATTTTATATTTAATTGACCGCGTGAGTAGTTAATTTTTTCCCCTCTACCCACCCCATTGAGAAATCCCGGCTGCGCTGTCGCCGGTGTTTAAAATCTTTTTAGAACGCGTCCGTTTAATGCGTACAAAACACCCGGGAATGATATTAATCCGTTCGTTTAAAAAAAAAAAAAAAAAAACACCGTTGTACGAAACGGACGAAAAGGCGGTTTCAAAACGCCCTTTTAAAAACCAGTGTTGTCGGAACCTTCGCCAAAAACAGTGGAATTACCCGAATTTGGTCGTTCTAAGACCGGGCGTACCGGGGTTCGAAGTGCCTGGGCCCAGGCCATTAAAATCCACCGGGTTTTAACGGGTCGGATCCAGTAATAAAACCCAGCAAAAAACATACTGGATTAAAATGAAAAAAAAAAAAAAAAAAAAATTAATAATTATTATAATTGGCCACTGATTTGGTTGTGTGGCAATTGTAAATATTTATTTAAACGCTCACGAATTCTTTTGATTTTACTGCTGATTAATTCATTTTAGTAATTGTATTCCCATTTTGAATCCTCATCGATTTTTAAAACGTCAGACCACTATGCATGTTTTTATTTTCAAGTCGTAGTAACAATCAATTGTAAATTGATTATTTAAATACAATATTTTCAGATATGATTATTTATGCGACTAATTGATAAAATTATTATGATTTAATGTTCTTTATTTTTAATTTTTTTTTTTTTTTTTTATATAAAACGAACGTTAAATAAACGAAAAAAATAGTTTACATTTATTGAACGCTTTCATGTAAAATTTAACGCGGTATTTTCGAACGCTGGTTAAAACACAAGAATAATTATGAAATTTAATAGAAAACAATACGAGACAAGTACTTTGAACTAGTACGATAGTTACGATTACTTCACACGGTGGGTAGGCCACTGTAGTAGGTGGGTTGTTGGAAAGGTTGGATAGGTTGATCGTTGCACATGAAAAACGATTCTGAGTGCAGTAGTATTAGTTGTGGTTTTCCTTTGTTGCTAAGGGAACCGAGAAATTAAGAAAAACAAAACCGATGTATTGACAATAATAATAATAATAAAAGACATTTTTTGGAAAATAACTATTGGGAATTTTGAAAACGATTTCAAACAAAGTACGATCTGGCAAACGATTCGCGTATTTTATGGCACGATATGGGAAAGCCGGAGGATTTTTACTAAGGGAAATAGTGTTTTTCGACGATAAAAAACAAATCACATCTGTGTTAAATTTCGTTACGCTCAGGATTCAAAATAATTAAAAATACTTACAATTCAGAGATAAAAATGTATAGAATACTATTGTTGAGTTCCGCAGACAAGATCGTAGGGCAGGTACCTAATTTATTTATGTCTTGCGTCATTTCAAAATAACTTTCACGTATACACAAATTTTATGATAATAATTTTTTAAAAATGTCGTTACGGCTATAAATACGATCGACCCCTTATATAGTGCAGGGCGTTATATATTTTCAACTATATTCCGCAATTTCGCGTTGTAAACTATGAATATCTAACGTGCATTGCCACAAAATAGATATTCGTTATGAATCCGAAATGTATGCATAAGTTTATAAAAAAAATATAATAATAAAAATATTATAATTTAAAATTTACTTAAACAAATATTAATATAAACGTTAAAACATATTTTATATTCAGTTTTATTCATAATGTATACAACTCTAATAATACGTAAAAATACCGCAGCATTTATATTCAAATTTTTTACGAGATAATACTGTAATATGGGGTTTTTGTCGTTCGCGATTAAATCGAAGCCTTTGTTTGAAAATATTTTTCAATTTATGTGGTTTAGAATAGCAAATTTTTCGCATAATTACTTATGTGCGCATTATATTCGCTCGTTTTCCTCGAAATAATAGAAAATCCGTTTCGGGGGTTTGTTTACTCTATAAGTAAAAATGTTTTTCTACAAATATAATACACTATTCTTATTTTTTTTTTTATAAGCTCGCGATAGAGAAAGAGAAGGACGAATGTAGATTTATATTTTTACATTTTAAATTCCGTACACTCCAAATACGCATATAAAACAACAAACAAAATATACAAACCTACGTTTTGATTCGGGACAAAAAAAAAAAATATTATTTGTTTAAACGAAACTCGAAATATCGTATTTAAATGTATAGATAATATTAGTTTATGTAAAAAAAATAATATATCGTCTGGTATATATTACAGTAAATACTGGGTATTATATTTAAGTCGAATAGCCTTACGCGATATTAATATTGTCTGTATTCGCTTTACTCGCTACCTGCCCGTATAATATTTCAATTCTATTGATTATAAAAAAAAAAAAAATATATATATATATAATAAACTTAATAAAAATATTAGGTACAATACTAATTATAAACGAAAAAAACCTGTAGCCATCATTCTGTTAAAAAAATATGATAAAAATAGGAAAAATAGATTATACCGTGCAGATTGCCTGCGGCATTAAAGTTAATCATCAACACGGAAATCGTTTTTAGAAAAAAAAAAATATAAAAATAATTGATTATCAACGTGACCTACTGTAATCTTTAATTCTATATGCCAATTTATACGGATAAAAAAAAAAAAAAAAACTAATTTTGTTAATGAAACTGCTGTAACTTCTAGTATTGCTTACATAAACTCGATTGTTATTCAATGGAATGAGTTATTTTTATTTTTTTTTTTTATCATACATTATGCTATATTATGTTTGTAGTATAATTAAATTTTATTCTTTAGATATTTTAACTTATAATTAATATTTTTTCCCCTTTTTTATAATCCACCGATCTCAGCTTGAACGAGCAGACACTCTATATTATGTAATAATTAGGAATGCGAAATATGAGCGAATTCCTTTATTTCTTTCTTCTAAGACTGGTAGCTGTTTTAGTAAAAATGCTGAACTCTAGAATAATGAATTAACATTTTATTTATATTAAAACAACCTCATGAGGTCTTTTCCTCGATTTTAGATTATTTCTTCAATTTTCAATGCATTTTGTTGGCATTTCGTTTCAACAATTTCTTTTCATTTGGTCCGGTGTGCGCAGAGTCTCGTCTTACGATTTCGATAGATCATAACGGCGTACCCCATCCGATCGGACTTGGTTAAATACTGTAGTGAGCCGGACTGGTTAGTACGACTCAAAACTATATATATATATATATATGTATAGACGAAGTCACCGTTGACCGTTGAGAAGCCTCTCAGTGGATGTTGAATGGAAGAAAAGGTTTGAAGACAATAAAGAAACGCTTATAAACAATAAAGTTGCTTTATTGACCGAGACTGGGCAACCCGCGGTACACACAAATGTAAGGTATGATACCAACGGTATCCGCCCCATACATCAAGTCGGCACAAAGTCTAAAAAATTATGGAAACCCATGTCCGTATATATATAGCCAACTCTCGAAAAAAATGGCCTTGCCAAAGTAGAAATCATTTAATTAAATATCACTTTAAAACTACTCTCGAGAACGAGCGTTCGCCGTGGAGGCCTACTTTTCTTACAGCCGTTCGATAATCGCAACTCAACGTGCTTTCAGAAACCATTTCAATAACGCACCTGCTTGGACGTGTGCCAAATCGGAAATCGATTTGTTTGTGGGTGGACACGTTCAGGGATAATGGACCTTCCAGAACCGTCAGGACGCCAAAAAACATCGGGCGGCGATTTTGAAAATTGAAAGGAGACGAATTCTTCACGAGGAACTTAATTTCGACCCATACAAATTGGCAGTGGTGCAACAACTTAATCCATGCGATTATGTTGCGCGAAAAAATGCATGTGAAGCCTTCACTCGAAAATCTGCCTCAGGACGCCGCCCTTGTTTTCTTCAGTGACGAGGCACATTTCCATATTTCGGGATGCGTGAACAAACAAAACACGCGATATTGGAGCCCCACTAACCTGAGAGAACTCGATGAGCAGCCTCTTCATACAGAACGTGTGATTGTTTGGTGTGCAATATCCGGCCCATGGTTCTTTGTAGAGAACGAAAGAGCAGTTACGGTCAATTCTGAACGTTGTGTCAGCACGATTGTGGATTTTTTCCTGCTCAAACCTAAAGAAATGAATGCAGGGGAAGTGTGGTTTCAACAGGATGGCGCCACGACTCACACGGCAAGAATGAATGTCTTGCGTGGACACTTCCCCGTACGGTTCATCTCTCTCCTAGAGGCGATCTTTAGTGGTCAGCACGATCACCAGATGATAGTCCCATGTGATTTTTTTCTTGTGGGGCCACCTTAAACCGTCGGTATACGTCTAAAGATCCTCCGTCATCTCAAAAACAATATTTGTGGTGCTATTGCCGACATAAGCACACATGTGCCGGAGAAAGCGGACAGAAATGTCAAATTCCGACTGTGTCGGTGCATTGACGTGAACGGTGGCCACCACCTTCGAGACGTAGTATTTAAAACCGAATAAAATAAAACTTCAAATGTACCGCTATGCATAGAAAAAAAAAATTGAACTAATAATACGATTTGCGCTATGATTTTGTAAAACGAGGAACTAACCACGTCCCACCCTGTACGGTACTGTATACGCACACTATGCACAAAGTAGTGATCCGCGGTTCAACCCGATCCGGGAAGACTAAGGCGGGCTGCACACTGAAGAAACTGTGAATTTTTAAGAAACTGATTTCGTGTAATGTGAAACTTTAGTTTCACGAAACCGTTCAATTGAAAATCAAACAGGTAATCAAATAGATACGCACACCGAGTTTCGCGAAACCAAAAATTTCTCATAGTTGCGCCACCACGGTTTGATGAAACTTTTAATTTTGGTTTCGACAATAAAGTTTCGTATAAATTATAAATAATTAATATTATATTATTATAAATGTTTTACGTTAATGTTGTATTTATCATATTTCAGTATTATATTTATACACTATACAGCATAGTAACAACAGTAAATACTATCGTACTAATTCAATAGTGTTTCTAGACGACATAACAATCCCCGTAATAAAATCCCATAAATGGAAACGTTATCGACGTTTTGATTAGAATATTGTCATTGTTTTATACAAAATATCGTTTGTGACGATCTACCGTATTACCATTTTAATGGCACAACGTGCGTCGTTCGGTGTAGTTGTTCTTGGGTTGGGAAAAATTAAATTAATTAATACGATGTCGGAAGGAGTTGGTGATTTTAATTTTTAAATTAATAGGAGCAATCGAATGATACGACTGTTTATACGATTGCAAAACCAATGCGGTATGCGGTCCAACCAACTGCACTAAATGACGAAAAGCAACTTGAGACGTTCTGTAGAAACTTTGGAATTTATCCTCGTCGGCGGTTAATTGCTTCGCAACTGCATAGCCTACTACTATGCTGTTTATCTTTTTAATGTGGACGAATCCAATACCTACGTTTCCTTTTTTTTTTTTTGATACGAAGCCACCAATACAACATTAACACGTCCTCCATCGTCAGACGACATTGTCGAAACTATACATTTTTTACTTGTTTCACCAGCGTACGGAAATATGAAATTGGTGTCTTAAAACCAATTCCTGCAGCGTGCAGCCCGCCCAGCAGAACAATAATCGTATTGTACTGCCGGGCTATTGGGGTTCGGTTAGTATTATCGCGATTTGGCGAACAGTTTACGTCCGATAATTTATTATGTCGCGAATCGCACCGCGTGTGGGCCGCGCAATTATTCAATTATTACGACGACCGACCGACGCAAATTAAACGGGACTGCCACGGCCGCGCGCGCGTTAACTCCCGGTAATCAAACGGGCGGGCGATTTAGATGGACGGCGGCGGACGGCGAAAATCATTACGTTCCGGCGCTCGTGAGTTATCCTACGACGATCAAAAACACAATTAAAATAAGGTTTTTTTTCTTTTTTCTTTGTTCGTTCTTTTTCCCGGTGGAATCAACAACGTCCAGAAATTATGCAAAATTAAAATAGTTTAAAATTCACGCGAGAACATGGCGGTTATGTGTTCATAAAGATCCGGGATGTTGTCCGACTCCCCTGCATATGAAAAACACAAAAACATTAAATATTATTTGCGTAATACAAATATTGATAATTATCTGCAATTATCGTATAAACCCAACGCAAAAACGTCCAATTCAAAAGTAATGTTTATTTTATAGCACACTGTTATTGTTTGTCTTAAAAAAAAAAAAAAAAAACATTTTCGTAAAAATACGCTCGATATAAAAGATTATATTCTTGTTTTATAGTTACTAGTAAAACGGTCGCATAAAGTTGCACATCAGTAAATAATAATATTATATATATATATGTTTTTTTTTTTATTGTTTTTGTAACATTTTTACAAAGCCAATGCAAGTACAAATGAATCGTAACTCTTAAACGAATTTGTTTGCTTACAACACGTTTTAATAAATATCATATACCCACCCATTTTAATTATTTATTGTGACGATGAAAACGTATAATAATGTTTTAAATATTCATAAACGTTGTCTTATACGATCGCGGACGCGTAATCAACGAATATTTTAAATATTTTAGTTCTAGTACAAAAAAAAAAAAAAAAAAAAATAGGTTATTAACATTTTAACAAAGTGTGATCAGTATCAGCGCAATAGTAGTAATATAATATATTATTTGTTATTTATCGATCTGTTGTCGAATTAATTGTTGAAACGTTACCGGTGTTTGTTAATTTTAATACCGAGACTTTGAACCGAATCCATTTTCAACAGTGTCATGATAATACTATACAATCGTTGAAAACGAAATATTATGCGAACTAAATTCGTTTCGATTGCACAACCTGTTGTGTTATGGGCACGCAACTATAGTTTCGAGAGTATCGTTTCGTTAGAACGTTTATAATACGAACCTAGTGGTTTTTTTTTTTAATTTTCGAAAAATTCGTTTTACAATACCTACTCGAATGCGAACTACACAAGTCGTTCACTGTACAGTTTTGTAGAAATACAATTATTATTATTTATTTTTTTTTTTTAACCAATCGATTATCGAAACGTTGTGATAAACGAAAAATCGACTAACTCGATAAAATATTAGGTCCACGTCCAAGGCCTTTTCGTTTGTGTGAACGTTATTCGTTGCCATATTATCGTCTGTTATTTTAGGAAATCGGGGACGGCGAATGCTACCTACGACGTCCTCTCAAATGGATTTTTTTTTTTTTATAAAAGAAATTACGCGAAACCCAAATTTCACATAACAGCGAACGTGCACATTTGTACCTGGGTTTCCGGGCAATTATTACTATTACACCGCCACAGATCGTCTTTTTCTTCTTCTTCTTTTTCATCTGGCTCGTCAATGACGGCATAGCTTTTGCCGTTTACACCCCAAACCTCTTCGGATCCTACTCGACCGCATCCGTCCGCCCGAGCCGTTGTATCCTCTGACCTCGTATCATCTGAAGCTTTTAACCGGGGGCCCGTCCACGTTGTCCGCCGACGGCTCGGAGAATCCAACGAATGTGGTGAAATCGTTTTCCAGAACACACCGGCGCAAACGTGCACGGGGAAAAGATGTTTCGCAAATAACATACGTCGGAGAATAATAATAATAATAATAATAATACGGGGTACGGAATTCCAAACCATCATACCAACGACATGCACCTATATTATATCATTAATGTTTGCCGAGTCGATTCAATTGCGCCTTTTAATTGTTACTATCGTCGTTACGAATTAAACTCGGCGTCGAAATATTATTGACGTCTTGCGTACACGAGGTATACGGTTTTCGTGAAAATTATTCGATTTATTTAAACCAAACCGCCGAATGTACGCCAATAATACTTCGTGGACGACCGGTTTTTAGAAAGAGAGAGAGAGAAAAAAATGGTTTTTTAATTTTATAAGTATTGACACATCTTGGCCGTTCGAGTGGACGTCACATGGGTAATATATTATATTGCGTAACCGCGTAAAAAACTAGTGGTGGGCGAGGGGGAGGCAAAATAATTTATTTACCAAAATTAAAACCATAACGGGCGGTGTAAATATATTTTTATTCGGTGTACACGAAACAATCGAACACAGATTTTAATCGCTTAATTGTAGAAAACTCAAAAATTAAACGAAAAAAATACGTTAAATAGGTTAGTTTTATTATTTTTCGTAACCCACGTGGTAATGCGGTAACGTCGACGATAATTCGACGGGAAATAAGTTTATCTTATGTGAATATAAAAAGTAAATAAATTATCGCATTCTTTCTATGTTTTAGAAGATTCAGAGATTTTTACTATTGTCATACATGCCCCGCACCCCTCCCCCGGACTAAACGATACCTCTGCACTTCACAAATATCAGGGAGGAATGTGCCCCCCTTTGATCTTTTCTCCATCTCCCAATTATTTCACTGGGTGTTCGAATCGTATTCAAAACGATAGACCAACGGTAATTTATTGTACCGACACGAAAATCTCACTCGAATAATCGATGCCGGGGGGGAATGGACGGGCCGGAGAAACGTACGTTTAATATTCAAAATTGAAATAAATTGAAAAGTAATCCGGCGACGGGGTCAATTATCGCACAAGTATTTTATTGCGTACAATCACGAGGCAAAACAGAAGGAAAACCATTAATCGATAACCACGTGCCGTGCTTTTCGTATTTTTATCCAGTACTCACCTGGGTTCTGAAATACGTAAAATTAAAAATAATTCCGCCAAACTCAAGACGACAACATACGGTAGTGTGTTTCCCCAAGTGGGACTTTTTTACATTTTTTTTTTTTTTATATAATATCTATTTCCCAGACGGTGTATTTACACGTCTTTAAACATTGGAAATCCCTCTTTAAAAACATAGTGAATATTGTCGTCTGTAGTTATTGTTCTGGGATAGAGACGGAGACGGCAAATCGCCGAGCCGAAAGCAAATAATAATAATAATAATATTAATCCGATCGTTTCACTGGGTGTGCTCCATAAAAACGCGTGGTAAATTCGAAAAAAAAAAAATAATAAATAAAAACCGCACCATTAACGAAATTCCGCGTTATCTGCTTCTCGGCTTCTTTATAGCGATTGTTAATAATATTATTATTTTTTAACCGCATAAGAACAGTGCAAACAATTCTTCCGGCCCGTTTCCGTTAGCTTTTGCACCGTTTTCAATAGAACAGTAAGTTTCAGTGCGAAAAACACGAAAAAAACCTAAACGAACCCGTACGTTTTTTAGCCTACGAAATACAATTATTACTGTTTTTTTTTTTTTCCAGGTGTTAACATTTTAGAAGCCGCGGGAATCACCGAGCAAAACGTGGACGTCAGTTCTGTACAAGGCCGATGTGTCGACGACAGGGCGTACCGGCTGAACGATAGAGCGATTTTTATAGCGCAAACGTCTCAGATATTTCCCGAGTTGGAACAATTTCCTTTGGATTTTTCAGTGTCGGCCGAGATCAGAATAGACCAAGGTTTGTAAAGATCGTAATACAATTACACTCATACTTGGCAATACGTCATTCCCGTGGTTTTTTTTCCCCGTAGACCATATCCGAATTTATCGAATTTGCTTACAAAAATAATATTGTATTTGAAATAGGCAAAAAAAAAAAAAAAAATGCTCATTATTTTTCATAGTGCAAATCATATTTGTTGCGTAGTCGGTAATCACAATGTAACGCGGAGATAAATTATTTGTATACCTAACGCATTCTTCCACTATTAATTCGAGAGTGTTAATTCGGAAATGAAAGATTCTGTTGTTGTTTTTTTTTTTTAAAAATTAGAAAATTAAATTCAAACATTTTAACGTGTTTTATTGCAACGTAAAACTGAAGTAATTTCAGTATACGACGCGGTAATTATGTCTTATTATTCACGGACAAAGCTTGACGGTAACTAGTTAAACAATAAATAGTTAAGTTTAACGTTATTTTTTTTTTTTTTCGATAGCTTTTAATTTAACTGGTAAAAAATAAAATATTCTAATACAACTCAGTTAATAACTTGGTTGTTTCTTTTTGTGAAAAAAAAAAAAATTGCTACTTCGCTCAGAATCGTTTTTCGTATGCGATTTATCGTATATAAATTAAATTTTCATCTCTACACTACATTCCCGTGTTCCCACTTTCAACAGTGACCCGCCCGCCCATAGAGCGAAATACGTGCGGTTTTTTTTATTTTTTATTTCTCGACTATCCAACGCTAAAAAAATGAAAATACTATCATCTGCACATGCTAATATTCCGCATTGTCTTCCACAGTCATCCGAAATTTACAAATTTACCCTCCACATTTGTTCCGTGTGTTCGTAATGACTAGCGTTATAATGACGTTAAGATTGTCCGTGACAAAGCGTCTCCCTGTCGAAGTCCAGTTTCGGCTTTAAACACACCGCACACGGTTTGGTTGAATTTGAGTTTTCGCCTCGTTTTACAAAAACCCGTACACGCAGTTTAATCGTTTTAACCGTTTTATCTGGTAACTTCCCCAGAGGTTATCCACTACGCGTTCCACGTGTATCCACTGTATCCACGTAAGCCTATTCTGACAGTAATGGCGCAGAAAGCACACGCCAGTGTTTGTCGAGTTCATTATTTTTTCCCGACTAGACGTTTAAACACGTAAAAATGCGATCTACGCGGTTGATTTGCCACGGTTTTTTGGGTTTTTTTTTTTTATGATATCGCAACCTACAGGGGGCGGGGAACTCTACCCGGCAGAGCAATCCTTTCCCTGTAGGCACATCGTTTATTAATAGAAAACATTCTTGGCACACACTAGGATCTTGGTTCTACAATTTAATCGAATAATATTTATATATACACGGGAATTTCTTAAATTACGACCTACGGCTACTTGGCTACAATGGCTAGGCCTTCTTACTGCTAGTTTATACATTTATACAATTGGGTTCCGATCACCTCTCTGACGATGGGCGCTCTTCATGCTCTCTCTTCGTCAGGATCTCCTTGATGAAATGAGTCGTACTCTCCCAGACGACGGTCCTGGTATTCATCGTCTCTTCCATCGCCGTTTCCGGGGTGAAGGCCCTGCCCGTTTTCGCCTCCAGCACCCTCCGCTGCCTCCATCAGCGATCGTCGAGGAAAAAGGCGTGGTCGGTGTCGTCCACGGCGGCCTGGCAGTCGCGGCACTCCGGGGTGCCCGGCCTCCCGATAGGAATTGGGTGAGGTGGTAATTGGTGTTGCCAAATCTCCTGGACACCCTTGGCGCCAACTCCGGGTGCAGTCTTCGGGTCTAGGCGCCGGTTTCGGCCCGGTCCTACTCCTCCTGCCACTTCCGCAGCGTTACCGCCCTCGTCTCCTGCGCCTTTGGGAGCTCCTGTCCGTCCCTCTGCGCCGGCACTACGCTCGCCACCAGCAGGGCCGTCCGTGCGCCGATGGTGCGGTACGCGGATCGCCAGTGCCGGCGACCAGACCGGCGCTCCTTACAAGAGCTGGCACTCCGCCGCCATCATCAGCAGTCGCCGTTTCCCCGGCTTAGAGCCTCCCGTGTTGGGCATCAATCTCGACCGTCTTGTCGGCTTTGGCCGCCGGGCTGTCCACGTGTCCGGAGAAGCCCCGCTGGCGGCTCAACTCTGCCCCGGGGTAACGGAATTTTTTCGCTGAGCTCCGGCTGGCTGCCCCCGAGGTTGATGCAGGGGGGGCGGGTTGATTTGCCACCTCGTTAGACCACGCCGAACCAAACGGCGGAAGCACATTGTCGTTCGGAAATGTCCGCGTTACAGAATCTTTCTCCGTTTATAAATATTATACGAAACTTTACGGTATAGCCCACTATATATATATATATATATATGTACGCGTACGTCGGAGGCGAGCTGCAGACTGCGGGGCGTGGAGCTGGTGGCGGACACCTGACGTTGTCGGCGGGGCCCGACGATTAGCAGCGGGTAACAATGATAAATTAACACCGCCCCCGTTGTTTATTGTGTATTTAATTAAAACGGTGTGAAAAAACGATTTTTCTTTTCGCCGCGTAACAATGCCGCGCCGTCATTACAGCGTATTATTTCCGTCCGATATTGCTACGCCTACTGTACCCGTATATTGTAGTTTTGCCGAGTCGCTAAACGGAACAACGAACAATAATATTGTTAGGATAGGTTAATAATTGTTCCGATGTACCGGAAAACAATTTATAACTTTGCGCGCAAGAGGAACGGCGGCGTTACACGTCCGCGCGGTGGCATCCGGCCGACAGCCCAGCGAACCCCCCGGCCGTCGCTCCCCGGGCATTTGTCGACCGGCCAGCGAACGAGTTGTTTACCGAACGAATATTATCGCCCACGACCCGAACACGTGAATGTTCAAAGGAATACGTACGGAAATTGGAATTTTTTCATTTAAAAACCGCGAAAATCCGATGGCAAATACCGAAAAACCGAACGTTTGACCGCGGGTGAAATAATATCAAATGTCACGTGTCACTCAGTACAACTCGGAATATCGACAAATATATTTGCCGTCCGAATATTCGTTGGTATTTTTTTTTTATTTTAATGTCATAACTGGGTTACATCGAATATCGACAATTTGTATTTGCACCTATGCCGTGCACGTTGTGATAGTGTAAAAACATGGTCTATAGCGACCATAGACATGCCTTACACGTTTGTAATACCGTGAAATATAATAACGGCTTCACAGCCGTTGATGAACTCGAAGTGTAATGATGAAATTGTCGAAATCGATACAATAATATGAATATTTTTTTTTTTATACCAATAACGTCGGCCAGAGACGAGGCTAAAACGTTGGACCGAAGCAATTGCCGTAGACGCCTCACCCCAAATGACGCCACCGCGCGCACCCTATGCAAATAAGACCGCTCTTGATTGCTGGGCGTGTCCGTCTGTTTTAACGACATTTTTGAAGAAAATAAAAAAAAAACTGAAAATTTATCGACTCGAAATTATTCAAAATTCACTTTCCGTGATAAACGCAAAAGAGATCCCCTGCTTCGTTACCACAAGGATACTCTATGGCGTAATCGTGAAATTTGAATAAAACGATATGTTTTACGCGAACACAAAGCTAATGACGGAACAAACGATCAAAATAAATACACGGACTTTCGGCGGTGAAAAGTATTTTGGAATTTTCTTCTTTTTATTTTTTTAAAATAAACTCGATTTTTTGTTATTTTTGTATATGAGCATTTCGAAAGAAAAAAAACGCGCCGAAGTACGATCGCCTGATTTTGTCCCATGTGATTTTCTCCAGTGGGGCTATCTTAAATCATTGGTATACGACCAAAGATCCTTCGTCATCTCAAAAACAATATTTGTACTGCTATTGCCGACATAAGCACACATATGCTGAGAAAAGTGGATAGAAAATTCAAATTCCGATGTCTAATTAGGTGAGATGAGAAATTAGGGATGTCTAGTCGCACAGTGAGACGAATTCTTCACGAGGAACTTAATTTCCACCCATACAAATTGGCAGTGGTTCGAAAAAATACATGTAAAGCCTACACTCGAAAACCTGCCTCAGGACGCCGCCCTTGTTTTCTTCAGTGACGAGGCGCATTTCCATATTTCGGGATGTGTGAACAAACAAAACACGCGATATTTGAGCCCCACTAACCCGAGAGGACTTCTTGAGCAGCCTCTGCATACAGAACGCGTGACTGTTTGGTGTACAATGTCCGGAATCGCCATTATTGGCCCATGGTTCATTGAATAGAACGAAAGAGCAGTTACGGTCAACTCTGAACGTTGTGTCAGCACGATTGTGGATTTTTTTCTGCCCAAACCTAAAGAAATGAATGTAGGGGAAGTGTGTTTTCAACAGAATGGCGCCACGGCTCACACGGCAAGAAGGTCAATGAATATCTTGCGTGAACACTTCCCCGAACGGCTCATCTCTCTCTTAGAGACGGTCTTCAGTAGTCAGCACGATCACCAGATTTAGCTCCATGTGATTTTTTCCTATGGGACTACTTTAAATCGTCGTTATACGTCCACAAAAACCTTCGTCATCTCAGAAACAATATTTGTGCTGCTATTGCCGACATAAGCACGTACATGCTGGGAAAAGTGGACAGAACCTTGAAATTCCGACTGTGCATTGACGTGAACGGTGGCCACCACCTTCGAGATGTGGTATTTAAAACCGAATAAAATAAAACTTCAAATGTACCCCTATGCACAGAAAAAATAATTAAATCAATAATTTAACACCAATACTATTTGGTGTTATGATTTTTTTTTTTTTTAAAATAAGAAAGTAACTACGCCCCACCCTGTATATATATAAATATATATTTTTTTAAGGTAGACAACGCGTCGGTTTTAAATTATAATTTATCTCGTTTCAACAGGTTCCAACGACAATACGGTTTTTCTCGTTTACAACGAAGCGGCAGACGAACAGATGGGCTTGACGGTCGGCAGTGACATAGTGTTGCATTACGCGGACGCCTCGGAGGAATACGAGAACAATGTAAAATTTAATACCAGCGTTAACGACGGCCGGTGAGTAAAAAATGTCCTCGGTTCTCTTTTTAATAAAATATACGTGTATATTAAGGCGCCGTTGTAAATTGCATTCGATAATTTTACCCAAAGACATTTCGCAAACGTCGACAAATAACTACTTAAAGCGCCGGCATCGTGTATTCCGAACGGACACGTGAATAATAAATATCGTTACCAATCATAATCGCAAATTCGACTGGTGCCGGTGCAAAAATTTAAATAAATACACTACAACACTGTGTTTCGCGATATATATATATATTTTTAAATATCGACCTAGCGCCCATTGGCGTGTCTGGGATATGTTCACAGATGCGGCCAACAAAATTGCCATAGTGCCCTATGGAGTCAGCCCCTGTAAAAAAAAACCCCAAAATAATTTTTTTTACAAATTTTTGCCTATACACCATCTCTCTCTCTCTCTCTCTCTCTCAAAATAACCCTTAATTCCATGCTGATTCCTAAAGTCTTTTTAAAATTAAAATAATTTATACACTTTAATCTGTCAACAATTTATTGGCTATAAAAACAAAAACAAAATTGAGTTTTACACGAAATATATTGTAAAAACTGCATTATATTTGTTGATGAATTGAAAGTATTAAAAACGCGAATGCCTCGGGCCATGGAGTCAGCCCCTGTAAAAAAAACCTCAACAGAATTTTTTTTAGAAATTGTTGCCTGTACATCGTACATCTCTTTCTCTCTTTCTAAAATAACCCTTAATTGCATGCTAAAATTTGTTTAAAATTAAAATAATTTATACACTTTAATCTGTCAACAATTTATTGGCTATAAAAACAAAAACAAAATTGAGTTTTACACGAAATAAATTGGAAAAACTGCGTTATATATGTTGATGAATTGAAAAGTGTTAAAAACGCGTATGCTTCGGGCCATGGCCGAATAAACGTTTTAATCTGTGACAGCAGATTAATATTTTTTTCAACTGAAATCGACTGGAACAAATGTTTTCTACCAAGTCTGTATCAAGTGTAATCAGTAATCATTATTGTACAAAAAGTGTACACCGTTGTCGGTAAACAGAAAACGCCGTACGATAGTAAGGAAGTACATTTTTGTGGGTACATTTTTGCACGATAATTTATAAGCGTCGACGGTCTAGCGCCCAGAAATCGTAATCCAAACGGTTTTACTCGTCGGCGATAGATTTTTTTCACTATTTTTTACTAGCGTGATATTTCCGTTATAAACGTTAACTCTGCCTAAGTTCTGCGAGAAGACATATTTGCCATGCCCGTAAGCGAGTACCATCGGTTAGACTTCATATAAACGTACAATGCCATTTTCTCAAAAAAAAAAAAAAAAACAGAAACCGAATACTATTGACGTAGTTTCCGTACAACAATTGCGAACAAATTCACCTTGTACGCAAATTAAGTTTTATTCAAACCGAAATGGAAGTACCGAAATCGATTTTGCGTCCAGCATTTTTTTTTTTTTTTTGCTGTTTTAAACCAATGCGTTTATATTGCACTAGACAATATGCGGTAAATTAAAAAAAAAAAAAACAAAAAAAACAACAACAACAACTATATCCGTCCCCAATACCAAATAAACGGCGGTAGGAAATCCGTAATAAGCCGTCGCGTAATAGTTTTAAAGTTTAAATTATAACTATCCAGGGAACACCGATTACAGGTACCCATCGAAACGAGATACGTTTAAGTGGTTTATGGAAATATAAACGAAACCGAGTACGGCCGGATGACAAATTATTAGTTTCAACGAGAAATCTCAATGAGCCATTAAAAACTTGCTATTACCATCCCCTATACAGGATGTCTAATAAATTGCCCGACCAAATGTTACATCCAACTAATTGAATTTACTAACAATACTATCACGCGGAAGACTAAAATAATATCTAATACGTATAAAACGTTAAAAATTACGTTATAAAAAAAAAATAAAAGCCGAATACGCTTCGCACCGTTATTGTATGGTAGAAAGTCCAAGAAGATTGGGAAATTTCGTTTGTATACTGTATGCAAACGAAAAACAATAGTTTTTTTTTTTTTGATAAATACAAATCGAACGTTGTATTAATTTTTAACTGTAAAATACATTACAATTGTGTACGGGTTTCTAACGAATTTTCACAAAATAATTTGAAATTACGCCGACAATAGTAAAAAAAAAAAAAATTACAAATTTAACCCTTCTCGCCTATCAAAAAACTCGAAAATTTCAAATAGCTATAAATTCGCAATTTGTTCGAAATTGTTCGCAATAACAAATGCCAGTAATGTTCTAAAAATCGTCCTGGCTCTAGTGTATTATGTATACGGGTGGAACAATTTCAAGTGTCCTACGATTTTCTTTCGAGTGAATTACAACAGAACGATAAAAACGAAATTTACAGTACAGATCGAGATTTCCGGTAGAATAGTTGTTAACGATAATTTTTTTTTTTTTTTACATAATACCAATACATGTTACAGATACATAATACATATAAATATAAGTACTTATATATATTATATAAGTATAACTACTCCTGTAAGTCCGAGCTCGTGTCGACGTGGAGAGTTAACGTCCCAGTTAAAACAAAAAAAAAAAAAAAATAATAAAAGTAAAGCACAACATCACAATGAAACCAATACCAATAAATACTGGCCTCGGTCAAAATACAAAAAATAATATTTCGAATATTATATGAACGCTTTAAACGGCTCGACAGGCGAAAATATTACAATACCCATCCGTTTTGAAATTCGTTTTTTATATCGGATCTCGGAAAAAATTAATTCCTTTTCAATGTCTGCGACGATTTTCTTTCGAGTGAATTACAATAGAAAGACAAAAACGAAATTTATAGTACAGATCGAGATTTCCGGTAGAATAGTCGTTAACGATCATTTTTTGTTTTTTACATAATACCAATACATGTTACAGATACATAATACATATAAATATATAAGTGAAACTACTCCTGTAAGCCCGAGCTCGTGTCGACGTGGAGAGTTATCGTCCCAGTTATAACAAAAAAAAAATAATAAAAATAAAGCACAACATCACAGTGAAACCAATACCAATAAATACTGGCTTCGGTCAAAATACAAAAAAATAATATTTCGAATATTATATGAACGCTTTAAACGGCTCGACAGGCGAAAATATTACAATACCCATCCGTTTTGAAATTCGTTTTTTATATCGGATCTCGGAGAAAATTAATTCCTTTTCAATGTCTGCGTCGTTTCGCTAATGCCCGTGTCCCACGATATTGCTGAGGTGGTAAATTACTGTGCAATGGCCACAATGTCATTAAAGTCGTGGTGTTTGTAACGTTTATTATTACGTCTAAATGATCTTGTGCACATTTTTTACGGAGATTATCAGTCTCGATCGCCGTTATGTTATATAAAATATATATAAATATATATATTTTTTAATGGACTTTTTCTGGTCGTGAAATACGTTTTTTTATTTTCTCTCTAATATTAATTCGCTTCACCTATTGTACCAGAAACGTTACGTACAAATGTTTTCGATGTACATAACGTGCACGTTAATAGTAATTTATCGAACGCACATAAGTCTTATGCACTCGCGCAGTAACTACACGGCGAAAATAAAGAAGAAGAGAAAAGAAAAAAAAAACCATAAAGGAAATTACTATTTTCAAATTTAAATTTGTTATCAACGTAATGGGACGATTTTCTCCGAGACGATTTTTGATTTTAATTCCGCTACAATAAAATGTATTCGATCGATCGGTCTGATTTTTCTCGAATTACGCATGTCCGTTTAATACAGGGTGTGGCGTGGTTACTTCCTTACTTTAAAAAAATCTTGACAAAAAAAGTATTGGCAATAATCGATTTAATTATTTTTTCTGTGCATAGCGGTACATTTAAAGATTTATTTTATTCGGTTTTAAATACAACAACTCGAAGGTGGTGGCCACCGTTCACGTCAATGCACTGAGATAGTCGGAATTTGAAATTTCTGTCCAATTTTTCCAGCGAATTTGTGCTTACGTCGGCAAAAGCAGCACAGGTATTGTTATTAAGATGACGAAGGATCTTTGGACGATCCGTGTATACCAACGATTTAAGGTAGCCCCGCGGGAAAAAGTCACATGAGGCTAAATCGGGTGATCGTGCTGGCCACTGAAGATCGCCTCTAAGAGAGATGAGCCGTTCGGGGAAGTGTTCACGCAGGATATTCATTGATCTTCTTGTCGCGTGAGCCGTGGCGCCATTCTGTTGAAACCACACTTCCCCTACATTCATTTCTTTAGGTTTGGGCAGAAAAAAAAAATTCACAATCGTGCTGACATAACGTATTGATATTGATATTGATATTGCACACACCCCTCCAATATCACTAAATAATGTAATAATCCCTAATTCGGACATGGTTAAATATTTAGGATTATACCTTGACAAATAACTCAACTGGGCCAAACACATTCACATGACCAAACTAAAACTAAATCGAAGACTCTCTATTCTCCGCAGTGCCTTGGGCAAAACCTTAAACCTCAACCTAAAATCAAAAATTAACTTGTACAAACTGTTAAGAAAACCCATTTGGACCTACGGAATTCAGCTATGGGGAGCTGCTAAAAAAACAAACATAAACAAAATTCAAGTAGCCCAATCAAAAACTCTTCGTCTCATAACTAACGCCCCTCCGTACGTCTCTAATGAAACTCTACACTCAGACCTGAACATACCGCATGTCAATGAAGTCGCAGAAAATCACTACTTTAAATTCCATAAAAGACTACAAAATCACTCCAATCCCCTCATTAAAGATCTATCATCACACTCCCTTCCGGGTAATACGGTAAGGAGACTCCAGCGCAAGTGGCCCAGAGACTGGTTAGCATAATACACAGGTCTATACGTTAATCAACAAAACAAATTCTCGCCGAAGTGCTGTTGCTGGACAGTTTCTTCAATTCATGATTTCATGTAAAATTATAATAGGGTTACATATAAATATTCGTTTGTATTAATTCTATTATTATTATAATTCTCAAATATCTCTTAAGCTTATTGTACCATGAGTACAGATTGTTTAATATTTCTTAATTCAAAAAAAAAAAAAACATTGCACACCAAACAGTCACAGTGTTTGCAGAGGCTGCTCATGAAGTTCTCTTGGGTTAGTGGGGCTCCAATATTGCGTGTTTGGTTTGTTCACACAAACTGAAATATAGAAATGTGCCTCGTCACTAAAGAAAACAAGGGCGGCGTCCTGAGGCAGGTTTTCGAGCGAAGGCTTCACATGTATTTTTTCGCGCAACATACTCGCGCGGATTAAGTTATTGCACCACTGCCAATTTGTATGGTTGGAAATTAAGTTCCTCGTGAAGAATTCGTCTCACTGTGCGACTAGACATCCCTAAAGCAGCCGAATGTTTGTGCGCAGATCGCCTAGGGGATTTCAAAATCGCCGCCCTTACACTTTCGATGTTTTCTGGCGTTTTTCTGATGGTTCTGGAAGTTCCATTATGTTTCTTCTGCACACTACCGGTATCCCTGAACGCGGCCACCCACAAACAAATCGATTTCCGATCGGGCACACGACCTGCCGGTGCGATATTGAAATGGTTTCTGAAAGCACGGTGAGTTTCGATGATCGAACGGCTGAAAGAAATGACGCGCTCTATTCCTCTGTCCACTGCATTGTTGACGCTGAACTAGTTATAAAAAAAAAAAAACCTTTGATAACGTGCATTCGAACAAGCCATATACCAACGGTCTACTATTAATAGCCGTTCAGTTGCGAGAGTTTCAGATTAAGGAAATAACCACGCCACACCCTGTATGGTCGATAAAATCGTACGACCCGACCGCGTCGAGCGTAAATATTTCTGACGACTTTCTTGTCTGTCGCACTTCAATAATCGGTACGAATATTATGACGTTTATGCGTAAAAACTCGAAACGGAATTTGTTTTACCTCGTCCATCATCGTGGGAACTTCACGATGACGAATAGGCGAAGAAATCGCATACGCTCTGGCAATTGAACCGTGCGTGTTCGTCACACCTATCACTTTTTTTTTACATCCATTTTCCCCACTCCTCTCCCCGGCACTCAAATAAAAAAAAAAAAAACAACAAAAATACACCTTTTTATTTTATATTGCGTTTATAAGCCATTTCGCAAAGGTTTGTAAACTACATTTTTTCCGTTTTTTTGGTTTCGATAACCGAAATAGTTTTGGGCTTTTCAAAATTGCTTCGGGGGGGCGGGAGGGCTGGAGAAATCGGTGAAATTTTTTTTTTCAGCCACATTGTTTGTGGTCCGTTTGTACTTACTTGTATGGTACAAATAAAGCAGGGAAATAGTAAACTCCTAGAAAATTCGGTAATCTCCTATAGGATGTATACAATATACATAAGACACATTGTAAAACCCCTACACTAAATTATTAGAATTATTAGAATTGTAATCATATTAATTCTTTTTAACAATATCAATTTATGTAAATTCTACATTAAACACAACATAATCAATAATCAGTTTATAATTCATATTTCAAAATAATCTAGAACACGATCAAAAATAAAAATTGGTATAGCAAAAAAAAAAAAAATCATATAATTTTATATAATATTTTACTCAGTGAGGACCCGGCATGAAACTCTCCGATAAATAACTGGTAACTTTTAAAATACTAGGATGATTTTTTTTTTTTTTTTTTTTTAATGCCTTTAAAGCCACCAGAATATTCTAAAATTTTTCAATGATTTATAAGTACAATCTACTAATGGTTAGAGGAGGCTAATCATTTTTTAAAATTATATTCTTCGTTTTCGGTAGCGTTTCATTACTGTCTAGCTCAACATTTGACGGTTGTGAACATTAAAATGATCCATTTTTATTTACTTGTGTTCGATTTTTCAACGACATAAACAAAAAACAGATTCCACGCCACCGTAACGATTAATAATGTTATTTTCGTTTTTAGCTGGCATAAAATTTTGTTCAGCGTCAAAGGAAATTCGGTATCGTTGATTTTGGACTGCGATATGCCAGTGACACGAGAACTTTTGCGGAACACGACGATCAGTAAATCAGGAGTCGTAATAATTGGCCAACAGCTAAATGGAACATTTTACTTGGTAAGTTACGTCTTAAACGTAAGTTACGTTATACACAAATTAAATTCCATCCGAAATGGCTTTGGGAAACATTCATATCGGTGTCCTGATTGTTCAAAGCAATCGTCTATGCAGCGGGAGAAATTACAATATAAAAAATATATATATATATATATATATATATATATATGAATGGCACACGCATAATACTTAAATGAATATCACAATATCCTGTGTTTTATTAACGTTATTATTATTATTTTTTTTAATAACCAAATGGGTCTCCCTGCAAGACGTACCGTACTTGTTATACATTGAAAGGTATCGATATCATGGCGTGAATTTGTAATTTTCAATTATAACATCAAGTCGATATATGTGATGTTCGAATTTTTCTTTTCGGGCGTAGGCGCACGCATAAAACATAATTTTTTTTGGCCATGGATTAAATTTTAGATAAAGAAAAAAAAAACCTACGAATATCTATGATCTAAACTAGGGGATCCCAACCGTTTTTTTTATCATCGAGTACCACCAAACACTTTTATAATCAATACGCGTACTACCTCAATTCTAAAACTAAATTAGCAGTCAAATTTTTTTACAGTATATTTTTATTATTCATTCATTTCTTTACATTTTTATTATATGATATTTACGAAAGTAAAAAAAATCATAATTTTTAGTTAAATCTAAATATTTAAATTTTAAATTACAATTTTCAAATTAATAAAAAAAAAAATAAATAAATAAATATAAATAATAATACAATTAAATAAATAAAACTAATGTGATATTTGTTGTTTGAGATTTCAACCTGCGTGCAGAGCGTGCCATTGCACAATACGTAAAGAGAGACAATTTTTTAAGCGGCCAGCCTAGTACTCGAATAACGATAATTGGCTCGATTTAGACAGAAACACAACGTTGAAAAATGAATACAATATGGGGCTCTGTGGGACACTTTGACGGGAAACCTACGGAAAGAAAAAATTTTAATGTCTGAAACGGAAAATGAAAAACCTAGCGGTTAGTGTTCAAGTACAGAGTGTAGCAGAGCCGACTGACGAGTTTTGATGGGCTATAAATAACGAACAGTAAAACTTAGAGAAAAGGTTTTTTTTTTTTTATTAAAATCAGTATTCAATCCCATTTTTTGCAAATTATATCTCCAATATGGCGGCCGTCATCATTGATACACTGTTGTAGACGATCTCTGAAGCTCTCATATGATTTTCGGCACATTTCGATTGGTATGGCCTCGACATCCACGGTGATTTTCTGTTTAATTTCTTCTATGGTATGTGGGCGATGTCTGAAAACCTTATCCTTAACGTAGCCCCAGAGGAAAAAATCACACGTGCTTAAATTTGGGGACCGTGCTGGCCAGACTATGTCTCCTCTCAGAGAAACTAACCGCCCAGGGAAAATTTGTCGCAAGACAGCAATTGAAATTCTAGCTGTGTGCGCTGTAGCTCCGTCTTGCTGATACCATACATCTCCCAAATCATGTTCTTCAACCATTTCCTCCAACCTATGCTGCAGATAAGTTTCCAACATCACAACATAACGAGCGGACGTGACAGTGACGGTCCTGTTCTCGTCCTCAAAAAAGTAAGGGGAGGGTCACCCCAAATTAGGACACAGCACACCACACTGTCACTTTAGGAGAGTGGAGTGGTCTTTCATGGTTGTTTGTAGCCCAGTATCGAAAATGTTGGTTATTCACAGCCCCAAAAAGATGAAAATGGGTCTCATCGCTACAGAAAAAAGTTGATATCGGAGGAATTTGCAGATGAATTTGCTGACAGTGATTTCTACGGTGGCCGTAGTCAGTAGCATTTAACTCTTGGACAAGCATTAATTTATAGGGATGGTATGATAAATCTTCGTGAAGAATTCTCCTCAAAGAACGGTCCGAGATTCCCAAAGCTACGGCGTGCTTCCGGGCTGAGCGTCTTGGTGACTGCTCAATTGACTCACTAACTAACTGCACATTTTCGCGTGTTCTTACCGTTCTGGGTGCTCCGTGTCCAAGTCTACTTAGGAGGGTATTTGCAGTTTCTTCCAAATGCCGTATCCACAATTCGATAGTGTTAGCAGAAGAAACAGATTCGGCACGTGGAACGCCACCGGAGTGTATACGAAAAGCCCTTTGTGTGGCGATCACAGAATGATTATTAACGTAATACGCACGCACGACGAAACCGCGATGTACACCTGTCCATACGATGATTACGAATAAAAACGCCATTACCGTACATTTCAAAATATACCGCTTATTAAGGCCTGCTCTTATCTTATCACAGGCTAATGACCTCATTAAACTCGTCAGTCGGCTCTGCCGCGCCCTGTATAAGAATACTCTCAGAATCTGTTACCCAAATCGCACTCTCCACTAGTCCATGTTTCACATATACTATATCGATACTATACAATTTACCAGATCATTTATAATCACCATGCAATTCAGCGTAACCGGTCCTTTAGCCATTCGGAAAATGTACCAATTGTCATATTGGCAGACAAAAAAATATAATGTAATATTAAGGAGTTAGCATTCAAAAGGAATTTTAAAGGAAAAAAGTGATGCTGAGGATTATGCGAATTCAGTAGTCTATGAGCCTCTATATTAACAAAACTGGCAAATACGCAAACAATTTTTAAGGCAATGAGTGTTACATAGATGTAGTATGCCGCGAAATTTTGGATAAATTATCTCAGACGGCCCGTCACACTCAATTAGTCGAATGGTGTGCAAGTAGTATAGATTTGCTTGTTTTATTACGCATCAACACTCCCGGGAAATAATCACGAATCTAGCCTAAACAGGCTAACCTCATATTTTATCGTGAAATTCCCGGGGAAACTAACACAATTTTTAGCTTTCCGATTTTATACTGTGTTTTATTGTAGAAAAAAACATCGTTAATTTAAAAATGACTAAAATCTTGTTAGTTTCCACGGGAGTTTTACGATAAAAAAAAAAAAAAAAAAAAGAGGCTAGAATCGACTGGCTATAGTCACGAAATATCCCCGGGAGTTCTGCGATAAATCCAAAGTAAGAAAACTTGTGGAAAAAATTATTTGTTAATCGAAAAATAACGAAATTTGAATTAAAATATATATGACTAAAAATTTAGTTAAGAAATATTTTAAAAGAAGCTATAATCGACAGGCTAGATTCGTGAAGTTTTCCCGGAGGTTTTGCTGCATGGATAGAACATACACGTCTTGTGTAAAACTACTAACTGAAGAGTCTATAGAGCTGAAAAAAGAAAAGGCTATGTAAAAAATAGATTAGAAGCTCGCGTGTTATTATGCCATATTTCAATACAAAAAAAAAAAAAAAAATAATAATAATAATAATAATAATACAATTTAGTGTAATTCAGTACTAAATATGTAAATTGTAAATTATATCTTATTTTTAACAGAAATTTTTTATAGATTTTATGTTTTTTTTTTTTTTTAATGTAAAAATGTTCTTCATTTATGACAATGTAATTAAATATCCGTACTAATATTTATATATTTATGTTGGTATATCACAAAATTATTTACACCAAAATAATGATAAAATTTTTAAAATTTTCAACCTCAATGTGACAGTACTTAATGCAATAATATCAAAATTTGTTTCTCATAACTCTGATTAGTATATATTAAACCGTGCATCTATTTTACACTCCATTAAATTCATTTAAGAAAAAAAAATAAAAACCTGTTACACATTGTTTATTTTTGTTGTATAAACCTCGTATTTTCGTTTTTACCATTTAGGATTTAGAACGAGCCTTGTAAATATATATATATTTATTAGAATGGTCCTTTAAATTTCAACTATGTAAATTTTTCGTAAGACCGGTGATAGGGGGGGGGAATTTTGTTCCATACTGTAAAAAAGTTATTTAGGCGATGACCTCACCTGTTTCGTATCGCATAAGATTTGAAAAATAGCTAATAACGGTAGTTTTTTTTTTGTTTTGTTTTTTGAGTGTTACTCCAAAACTCTTGCACGTGCGATAATAACGTATAAACGCTTTATTAATGAACATCAATATGCCCCATAAGTTACGATCTTACAAAATCTACCCAAAACCTATTGTTTTCTACGCAGAATATCAAGGACAAGAACAAACGATTTTCTTTATTTGACGAAAATGTCGGTTTTACGGTTTTTTCTTCTTTTTTTTTTTTTCAAACATATATATTTATTATACACAATATAAATATGTAATCGGTAATATTATCGTGCATTTTATCGTCTACAAACCGAATGGCACTTGCGTTTTAACGTCCACGTGAAGTGCATTTTCAATATTTACGAATCGGTATGTAATAAATAGCGTATTTAACCAAACAGAAATAAATCGAACAATCGCGGTCGATTCCGAATTTGTCTGATAAAATCGCAAAATTATAATATAAAAATATATTTCGAAAACACCGCGGCGTAACAAATAAACATTCGGGGGGGGGGGGGATACAGCGGCACTGGTCTCCGTTGAGAATTTATTGAATTATTTCCTAATCGTTTGAGATTGCGAAAACGCCATCGCGATGGGGAAACTATCGATTCGAAAACGTTCGGATTGGCTTTCAAAAAATAAAAAAAAAATAAATAAATAAATATATATACGAGTATTCCCGCGTATCGTTATCACGAGTATTTACCGTGTTATTGCGAAAGTCAACCAAAAGTACAATATTGTACGGAAAAATGTATATTTATATCCGTCGGAGTAATTTTAAAGATAAAACGTCTATAGCGAAATAGATAAAGGGCGACATTTCCGGTGGAACCGGATCCAGCGATATATTGTCGTCGACATTTTTCTTTTCTTTTTTATCTCTAAAATCGTGTAAAAAGTAGATACTCTTCTCAACACGGTTTTTACGGTTGAAAATCGTCCGGGAGACGTCCTCTTTAAAGTACCTCAAATTAGGAGATAAGGAGGTTGGTTTTTTGTTGTTGTTGTTGTTGCGGCGACGTCACCGATTGGAAAACCATTTACGTTCACACATCGCCCGTGTATTATCCAATAAATGTCCGTAATGTTCGTAAACTTTTTTTGTTGTTGCGATTTCGTTAGGTTTTTCCGTCAAAACGTGGCCGTTTACGGCCGAATTCAATGCGCGGAGCTTGTCGAAACCACTCCGACAATATGTTTTACCAAACCTCAACCTTTCGACGTCCCGTACTCCTTGGAGCCGCGGTTTTTTTTTTTCTCTTCGATTTCACTCCTGTCCTTTAATATGGTCCGCAACGAAGAGTCGGGCAATCCTAATTCGTTGTGTATTCCACACACACACCAATCTGTTGTGTCTAATCGTATTCAATTTGTCGTCAACAGACAATAGAGTTTTCCATTTTACTCGTGCGCTACCCGACGGCCTTAGACGCGCACTTGTCATTTTACAACAACCGGAACACGGGTTACACGTAACAAAAACGAATTTATCAACGCTCGCGCACGACTCGTAATACGGTAAAATCGGCAATACAGATAATATACAATTGGCCAGTGTTTCCCGGAGGGTGTGTGCCGTGAAAATTTGCATTTTTTTTTTTTATTTTAACAAAAATTTAATTATGTAAAAAAAAATAGCGAGAACACGCCAAACCGAATATCTAAATTTTAAATTCTAAATTCTTAATGCTGGGTTGCATGATAGTTCAATTCGAGCAGGAATTGACGATAAACATGCTCGCATTACTTGTTCAACTGATAGAAGTCGTTCGCGTTTACTTATTAATAATATTAGTTAGTACGGTAAAAACTTTGGTTCGCAAATGCAATGTTGCGGTAACAACGTATTTATTGCTTTTTTTTTTCTTTTAGTATAATTATCGGATACTCGGTATTAATGAAATTCCAATATCGGACGGGTGTAAGTTCATTAAGTTTCGATTTCAATCGACGGTCCACAAGTTGTTCTTGTTTCGATTAATTTTAAATGACATATAGTTTCGTCTGATGTTGAACTGCAAAAGGATTGCGTAACCAATCATGTCCGTCGACAGACAGTGATGGGAAATCGTTTTTTTTTTTTTTTTTTTTTTTAAATTACAAGGTGGTTAATAATCAAAGCAGACGGTTACTTCTCCATGCGGATCGATATCCGCCGTTAATGGAAACATTTGTAGTGGTTTTCTTCTCAACGCGTGTACCGTCGATTGTGTGCCACGGCTTATAGAAACTAATTTTAATGTGCCGCGATGGAAAAATGTTCGGGAACCGCTGCGATAGGGTAATAATTTAGATTAGCGCCATTTTTATCGACGTATTTAACGGGGTTTTGCGTCAATGTGTTGAACGGTACGAGAGAACGGAAATGATAGCGTATTTTTTGTTATTTAAAAAAAAATATTTACATTCCATGCTACAAGGCATAATAAGCAAATTTGAACACATACATAAAACATTTTTACAACCTGAACACGTTAGGAGGGAGGCCATCCAGTGATAGAACCCAACGTTATTTTATTTATTTATTAATTATTAACTTAACATAAATTAAATTAAAATTAAATGGTTTGAACCATCAAACATTTAATAAATCACGACACCATTTCCTCATTAGACGGCGTGGGGGATTATTAGGATTGAGTTGGATGCATGTTCAGCGATTAAAGGGTTAAAGTGAGACTGTAATTATGAGTGAAATTTTTTATATTGTTTTGTGGCTAACTGATTTACTGTTTCTATTTTGAAGTGATTTTGGAGTGTGGAATTTGATACGTACCAAGGTGCGGAAAGTGATAGATTGGAGGCTTTAAAAAAACTCTAGTGAAGGCTTGGAGTGAAGGCTTGGAGGGTACGTATTTGAGACGGTTTAGCGCATCCCCAGATCTGGATTGCATAAGCACAGATAGGCCGTAATAAGGATTTGTAGATGATTATTTTTGTGTGGAAGAGTAATTTTCATTTCAGAATTGGGCGAAGTAAGCGGAGTCGACTATTGAGAATTTTTCTTTTTGACTTGATATGAAGACCCCAGGTCAATCTTTTGTCAAGTGAGACGCCGAGTTATTTTACTTCTGAGGATATTAGGATTGGTATTCCTTGAAAATGAAGCGAAAGGGGTACGTACTTTTTTAGTGTAAATGGGACACAAACTGATTTGTCAGGATTGATCTTGATTTTCCAGTTGGACGACCATTAGTCTATTAAATCTAAATGTGTTTGTAAAAAATGTACAATTTCTACAGGATCACCTTCCAGGTGAGAGAATTGCAGTGTCGTCAGCATAGGTGGCCATAACAGTATTTGGGGCTTTAGGAATATCAGCCGTGTAAACATTAAATAAATCGGGAGGAAGGTCACTACCTTGGGGAACACCTGCTTTAATTGGGTAGAATGACGATACAGAGTTACCATACCGGACTGTGTAAGTACGGTTTTTTAAATATGAACAAATTATCAAAAAATACAGGGCATGTAAGAAGATTTTTAGTTTAAAGAGTAGACCCTTGTGCCATGCCCGGTCGAACGCCTGGGCTACATCTAAAAACACTCCCGGGCAATATTGCTTTTTTTCAAATGAAGATGAAATTTGTTTAGTTAGTCTGTGAATTTGGTGTACAGTGGAGTGACTCGTTCTGAAGCCAAATTGGGAACGTGGAATTATGTTGATGGTTTGGAGTATTTGTGTAATTCTCAATCTTATGGTTTTTTTCAAATAATTTGGCAAGAGTTGGTAGTAAGCTTATAGGTCTATAAGACGTGATTTCATTCTTGGGTTTGTTGGGCTTAGGAATAACGATTATTGTTGATAATTTCCATATTGATGGAATGTAAGAAATCCGTAACGTGGAATCAAAGATGTATAAGTCATAAGGACGATTGTCTTTTTCGGTAGATTATTTAGAATTTTGTTGGTAACATAGCGAACTTATGCGGGATTACGTGTCAAGTGTGGAAATTATTAAGCGTGATTTTTTGTTAAAAGATCTACGCGTACCCGGGACCGGGGAGAAGAAATTAAAAAAAAAGATACACGTATTAATCGTTTTAACGAGGTTTTACTGCGCGACGTACTCATAAATAGTAATAATGTTTACACGTTTCGATCGTCGGTTATTCGAATTTAATATTGTAACCCGCACGTTTGATATGAATAATAATACTATAATACAACGCACAAAACACATAAAATAATATTAATCAGTATAATTTCCTGCATAACAGGCGGTACGCCCACTTAAAATCTAAAACAATATATCATTCCGGCAAAATGTTCGGTAGACGTACAATTAATAATATCATTCACGCCGACTACTCGTACGATTCGTGATATCGATAAAACTATTTCGTAATTATAATCTTGTGTATACTGTGTGGTACGCGTATCGTAAATATAATACCGGCAAATTGCGAAATATCGCAACGGCGATTAGAAAAACCCGAAAACAATCCCGGATCGCGCAGTAACAGAACCCATATTTTTTTTTTTTTTTTTTCATTTAAGACACCGGAACTTTTTAAATAAAATACAAATATTTTTTCGGTTCTTTTAGGTTCTTATCGGTTCTAAACGGCACAACCCAACAGACACAGCCACGCGTACCAGTAGTAACTTTTAGTACGTTATTTTGTTTGTAGTTTTATTATTAAAAAAAAAAAAAAAAAACAAATAAGTACCTAATAAGCAAAAGGTAATGCTAATCGAGACTATGGATTTTTAGGAACCGGTACATTTATTTTATAATTTTAAGAACCGAACCGGAACCAGAACCGAAAAACTCATTAAAACTCATCCAATTCCCGTATAGTATTATCATAAACCGCGAGTTTTCTCCGTCATATTCCCGGCGTTTTGTGCTCGTTTGATTACGTTAATAATCGCAATTTATTTGATTTTTTATCAATTTTAATTTCTAAAATACAGTATGGACCAGTATATAAACCAGCGATTAGTTTTCCATAAAAATTCAGTACGTCTTATACTGTTAGTACACCCATTTATTATTATTATTATTATATATATATATATATAACTGTTATTTATAAAGTGGGTTGTTTTTTTTTTTTTTTTTTTTCTTGTGTCGTTTATAAATTAATATTAAAAATAAAAAACAATGTGTATAATATTCATTAAAACGCTGATATTATATATTTTTTTTTTAAGTAAGCTGTACCTCTAAACTTGATTTAAACTCGAGTAAAATAAAATAGTATTTAATTAACGAAATTCCGCTTGGAAATTATTTTAGTTGATATTATAATTGTATTATAACGCTGAATTTTTGTACAAATTACATTCTCTCCCCCCACCCCTCGCTGTATAATATACACTCATACTTTTTATGCGCGAAATATTTCGGTTTGTTAAAAAAAAAAAAAAAAAATACTTAATTAAATGTTCAGAAACCGCGAAATAACCAAAGTTCCCGGCCCAAAGTTTGGATTCATATGCGGTTAATTAATTAATAAAAATGAAAATAACTCTAAAATATTATTATCGTAGTAATATTTGTCATGTTCGAAACGCCGACGTCAACGTTTGAATTCAATTGTCGAGTTGTAATTTTTTTTTTACAAATATAGGTTTGTTATCGTGATTTTAGGAAACGCGTTTGGTCATAAGTCATATTATCTAATAGTTTTTGTTTTCACGGTGAATAAAATCGGCTTTAGTCATTTCCTCGCATTTAACGTTATTATTGTTTTCCCTTTGTGTGCATGTTATATTTTTTTTAAAATCAGATAACATTTTTTGGGTTTTCTCAACGCTCGGAAATTCGACACAAGATTTACCATAAGTCGTACTGGAAAAATTGTAAAAAAAAAAAAAAAAAAGAAGAAGTAGAGAAGAAGAAAACCCCCAAGCGTAATGTAATCATATTTGTTGTTTTTCTATAATCGTTTAATGTGCACATTTCGATAATTACACGGCATTTCGCCATATTTTTTTTTTTTTTTTAATTTATGTTAATTATATTCCTTTGGTTTCATTAAAAAATGCTCGACAATTTGGGACGGAAAATGACGCACAGTTGTAAAATTTAACTCGCAGTTACAAATTGATCAACACATTATTAACGGACTGTGCTGAGAATCGTTTTTCGTTTGCGACGATTTATTCGTTGCGTACGGATATCAATTAAATATGAGGGATACAGATCCGACTGTCCCATATTCCCACCTGCAACAGTGGCCCACCCGTTTTCGATTTACCTATTGGTTCGTATTTAGAGAGGAAAGACATTGCGAATAATACGATTTACGCCGCAGGTTTTAAGTGAAATGAGTAACGGCATAAGTCATAAAAAGTAAATGTCCTAAATAAACAATCTAAAAAGTTACGACATTTTTTCCACTCGCCTGTAAAGTAGTTTGTTTTATTTTTTACTCGAGCCACCTTTATCTTAAGATAAGAGAGAGAGAGAGAGAGAGTGTGTGTGTGTTATGTGTGTGTTTCGTTGATAAAAGGTTGGATTGCTCTCAAATTTGACGGGAGGGTTGAAATTTTTATACGATTTGCACTGCAGTCCACTAGTGTTAGAATTCGCAAATTACCACGCGGCAGACCGTGCACCTTGGCTGCACGTATGCTTTTTTTCATTGCTTTCTTTTTAACCGAACAAGTTTTTACTTTAGAGTTTAAACGAATCACGTCATCTATCTATCTATTTTTTTACTCTGAATTATAATAGAGGCTTTGGAAAACACGGAAAAGGAAAAAAAGATAACAACGATCACATACAATATAATTACAAATTTCGTTAAAACAAAAGTCAATGTTTTTTGTGTGTTATTGGAAATATTGTAACCGCGAGAAAGTGCGGTTACAATATTATTTCAATCGAATTTCGGGATTTTCGTATAGGCGGTGACAATGCGGGACGTTTGCCCGGCGAATAATCGGAATGATTTTTTTTTTTTTTTTAAATTATGTTTCAGGGCGACATTCAAGAGTTAAAGTTTCATTCAACACCGGACGCTGCATATGAAATGTGTTCCGTGCCGACACGCGACTGTGTCGAAACGAAATATAAAAGCAAATTGTCATCGACGAATACGAGTGGTGCCGTCGACGAAACCGACGATCCTACACCCGACATAACGAACTATCCGTTTCAAGTACAAAGCGTCGTGCGTACCACATAAAAAAACACTCGTATAATGTTATACGTATATATATATAAAAAAAAAATTAGTTATTAGTTTGCAATTCCGAGCGAACCGAGGATTATATCAGTTTCACTATGATTTCCGTGTCCGTAAATAACTTTTTTTTTTTTTTTTTTTTTTTTGGAGCGAATTATTACGGGCCGGTGCGCCGGGTAAAATTTTACTGAACAACTGTGAAAAAAAGCGAATTTTACGTTTCTATAAAAGACGATTTTTTTTTTTTTTATAATCTAGTGACATTTAAACCAAACGAATTCTCTTAAACGCTAGACGAAAAACTCTCTCGCCTGCTTAATCGGCAAACACTCGAAACTCAACATCAAACTATTTTTATATAAAACTCTATTGATGCCCCTATTTGGACATGCCGGCGTCCAGTTATGGGGAGCGGCTAAAAAATCCAATATAAATAAAATTCAAACCTTTCAATCCATAACTCTTCGCGTAGTTACAAATACACCATTCTATGTCTTAAATCGCGTTCTACACACCGACCTAAGAGTTAACGCAGTAGACGAAACCGCAAAAGTTACAATAAAAAACGATTTCGTTCACGACTGACCGACCACCCTAATCCCCTAATATCAGCACTGAATTCTCACTCCATTCCTGGAAATCCTCCTCGTAGGCTAAAAAGAAGACGGTGTCGCGATCTAAACCATAATTAGAAATTAAATTAAAAAAAAAAAAAAATATAAAAAATTCCATAAATTAAACAAATTCCTGTTATCAAGTGTCCGCTAATGGGCGGCTTTTTTTTTTATCACGCGTCGCATGCCAATTCATGTATTTTCGCACACGTAAATCCGAATTATAGATTGTATGTTTTAAAGTAAAAAATAATCTAGCGAAAAACAATCGTATGGACTCGAAATGTTCACCGAATACATACGTTAGCGTTTTCTAGACGCGGTGAAATTTTCAAAATAACCTCGCGGTTTTCTAGTTGTTTTGTATTTTTTTTTTTTTTTGCGGATTAAATTTATATTGACTAATGCCTAAATGTTCGATACAATGTCTGTCGTAAGTTGTACTCGGCATCGAAAAGAAAACCAAGAGACTAACGACGTTACGTTCTTATTTTTAATTATAAACGTTTAAAAAAAGATCTAGTTTTTGATACAATTTGTAAATGTCACGGATATTTCGCACGCTATTAGCTCGTACATTTTCCATATAGTTTACGCGTATAGAACTATTTAGGCACAGCAAAAATAATTTTAAAAAATCATTAAACCATTTGTCGTGTTGTCTTTACGGTGTTAACAAAAAAAAAAGTTGATCGTAATTTAACTGTAATTTAACTTTTATTAAAGAGATCGACGCGTTTCGAGTTCGGATTCGATGACGTATATAATCGTTAAAAACACTGAACTCCGCTCAGAATCGTTTTTCGTTTGCAATCAGTTATCGTTGCTCCACCGGCCTAATTTAAAAAATAAAAATAAAAAAATTGATTTTCCCCCCTCCGTTTTTTATTTTATCTAGACTTACAGTCCGAGGATGTCGGACGCGAACGTCAGTGAATCGGCCCAGTACCCGCAACCGTCTTGCGCCGCGGCGACTCGAGGATACCCAGGTCCTCCAGGAGAACAAGGGGTAAACGATTTTTATTCCGGCCTGTATACAGTTAAATAAAAATTAGTATTTTCTAGGCGCATTCGCGCGTTGGTGGAAAAAAATATAAAAAAAATATATATATTATTACCGGGAGTGTTTGATTGATCGTTTTTACAGATATTCTCTCTCGCACTCTCGTCCGTACCCCGTACGTTGACCGATCGATACGATAATTTTACCAATCGTATTGTATACAAATAAAAAAAAAAAAAAAAAAAAATACATAACCGACGAAAAATCTTCGGTCACACAAGCTTACGGTACGGAGAATCTTATCTCGGTGTAACATTCGTCCGTTTGCCGCCCTAAACAATAGAAAAAAAAAAAAGACAAACTTACCGACGCGTTCTTTAATAATTATCGAACGTTATTGTTTTTTTTTTTTAACCGGCCTTGTTTGTTTTTTTTTTTTTTTTAAAAAATCCATAACGCCCGTCGTCCATCTAGGTGTATTTTTTTTATTATATCGTTATTATATTTCTTGTCCAGCCTCAAGGTCCGAAAGGCGATCAGGGCCGGGACGGCATCGACGGGTTCACGGGGATACAAGGACCTCCGGGACACGTTTTTCTAATACCGGTTCGTACGCATATCCGTTATTAGATTGTTCCGTTTTAATCGCTGGCGACGTCGTCGTTTCGATTTAAAAAAAAAAAAAAAACAACAAAAAATAAATTATAATGATTTTATTACGACTATTGTTATACAGCTGAACCAAAACCAAGGGGATAAAGGTCCGGACAGCCAAGCCGAAATGTTCCGGCAGATGTTAGCGCAACACATGGTCCGTACTGATCGTGATAATATTCCACACGCTAGGGGTTTTTTTTTTTTTTTTTTAATATTATTATTAAATTCCGCGCTTTTTTAAATCGTTTTTCTCTTTTTTTTTTTTTTCTTCTAGATGTCCATGCGAGGAAGCGACGGACCGATGGGTATGACCGGCGCTATCGGTCCGGAAGGTTTGTTTTACGATATTATTTATACAATAGCAACGGTATTCCAACAGTTGCGTTTATGCAGGATGATTTTTTTTTTTTTTTTTTAATCTCGACTATTCCGAGTAAAATTAATTTCGGTTATTTCCGTCGTTTTAGAACCGTTTAACCGTCCTTGTTTATAATAATATTATTACTCTATCCGTCTATTCCGTGCACGCCGTAAACGCGTAGCGACGACTATTGATTTTTAAACAGCACGCGTAGTAGGGTGGGTCGATAAAAAAAAAAATTTAAAAAAAACGATATTTTTTTTTAATTTCAGAAACGCAATAGCACGGGGGGTAGTTGTAGTTTAGTATCCTTAATAAGGGGAAATCGAAGTGCATACGTTCAGTTGGAGCGTCGGGCTTAAAGTCCGGAAGAAACGGACAAACACCGAAATATATTAAAATACTTCGGGAAAATTTGAAAAATGTATAATTTATTTATAATTGTACAGTCATTTAAAGGATTAGTAGATTATTTTTTAAGTGTTCTCGGAATGTGTTGGCGTGTGTGTATTAGTGATGCACCTTGCAATCACGTGCGGTATAAATTCAATAAAAAAAAAAAAAAAAAAAACAAGCAATTGGTTTTGTCTGTCTGCAGTGACACGAAACGATATAAAAAAAAAAATTGTAAGAACAAGCCAGCACGACGCTCAGCCATTACGGCCAACTTTCGAGTTTATGCACTGTAACTGAAAGGTACAATGGATTAATTATCTAAATGATTTTTTTATATACAGTGTTTTGATGACCGTACGATTTTTCTGTAGTTTTCAAATATTTCAGGTTTTTTTCTTCCAAACCTTAAGCCCGACGCGTAACCCGTAGATATTATTATTACACTTGGGGTTTTTTTCCCCCCTTATTTAGGATACTAAACTACCGATTTCCCGCGGTATTGCGTTTCCGAAATTAAAAAAAAAAAAAAAAACTCGTTTCTCTCTGCCCACCTTAACGTGTAGAGTACACTGCCGTTTGCGAGTTGTTAACCGATTTTTATTTTTTTACCTTTAACTAGTTCGAGTTTAGTTATCTCAGCGGAATAAAAATAACTAACCCGAATCAAAGTAAACCCAAAGCACGATTTTATGGTAATCGCACGTTAGTAGTCAGACGGTATTTTCGAAATTAATTGTTGATTGTTATTATTAGATAAAGCTGACAGCAATTTTAAATGTCCTCCATAAGTCGATTTGAAACAATCGCCGTGGAACAATCAAACCGACCGAACGCACGATTTCAAAATATTAAATAATAATATTAAAAATATACGTAATGTGTCCGGGATAGGATTAGAAACACTGCAAAACCGAAATCACGACTGGCCAACAAACCAAATAATAATCTAATACAATACAACCGCTATTTTACAAAACGATAGTTATTGTTGATTTGTGGTATTGTGGACTACGTCATAACGATATGTTTTTTATGTGTATATATATATATATATATATATATATATATATTAGTCGATTAGAATAAATCGTGAAGTGATCCGGGTAGTGGATGTTGAATAGAAGTAAATGTTTGACGACAATAAAGAAACACTTCAAAACAGTAAAGTTACTTTATTGACCGTGAATGGGCAACCCGTGGTCCACACAAACGCGTGGTCCGCCCGTACACCGCGAGTCGACACTAAGGCTGGGCGCACACCTGAAGAGCAAAAATCGCTCCGAACAGCTCGGAACAAATTCCATTCACACCGACGAAACAGAACAGAACAGGACACAATAATTCTGGATTCATTTTTGCTATTAAACACCAGCCGTCAAGATGAGTTCTGACGAAGACGACGTCATTGTGCCGCTTACGTGGCAATTTTTATTAAATAGCGAAAGCAGTAAAAAAAAAAAAAAATGCAAAATTTGGATGCATGAAATAAACAAAAAAACGGTTAGAAATAAATACGATTTTAAATTTTTCGGCCGAATTACGCGAAGACGAGTTTAAATTCAAAAATTTCATTCCATAATCTATCTCGAATCAATCTATGATGTTTATCGCAATAATCGTAGATAGATTTTCTTAAAAAATACTACATTTATTAATTTCTCTGGATCGCATGCCGTTTTAAATTAGTATGATATAATTTTTGTATTAAAATAACGTGTCCACACGGTGTTCGGTAATGTACTAGTCGTAAAATAAACCAATGACTTTGGTTTTCGTATTATTGTTCGGAGCAAAAATAGAACCGGACCGATCAACGGCCAACATGTTTTGTTTTGTCTTGTCGTGCGTTGATATTGACTGATTAGTGTGCGCGCGTCAATTACTTTACACGTGTTCTAACGGTGTCCAAACAGCTGCTCGGAGCAGTTTTGCTCTTTAGGTGTGCGCCCAGCCTGAGTAAAAACTGAGTCTAAACAATTATGGAAACCCGTGTCCGTATATACAGCCAACTCGCCGAAATACGGTCTTGCGAAATGCCGAAATCACTCAATTAAAGCGTTTTTAATCTACTCTCTGAAATAATCGTAATTCTCAATAATAAACATAAATTATATAGATTTAAACACGTAGTGACCGTAAAAAAAGAGTTCGTTCAATAACACTAGTACGCCGCACTATGTACAAAGTATTGATCGCTGTTTAACCTGATCACTGCAATCGTTATCGGTGAATGAAAGATTGATTTTCGTTTAAAAAAAAAAAAAAAAAAAAAAAATATTATATTATATCCCATGCACGGGGAATAGACTAAACGTGTAGTTTTTTTTTTTTTTGTATATATTTTCCATTTTCTAAAGTGAATAATTTAATTACAAATAAAATCTCCAAATTGAAAACTATACCATACGTTGTACCCAATAGTCTCTATAATTTGTATAAATTTTAGATTTTTAAATTTGACCACACCGGTGTTCTAAGGCTACGACGGACTTGCCGTTTTAGACTTTTCGAACCAATTTCATATTTACATTGAATTCACGTCAATGTTTTTTAATCGTACCGTATTCGGGTATAATTAAAAATATCCAGGTGTATTCTTTTGACAAAATATTTATTTCAAAACGACTTTTGTCTATTTAATGACGTAAAAAAAAAGGTAAAATGTTCGATATTTTTTTATCAAACTTCTGTGCGCATTCAACTTAAAAACAATACAATCACTCGGAGAAAAAAATGTTTAGTATACTTTATACTTTATACTTGGTATCTAAAGGTTTTAAGTAGATATTATAATAATCGTTTAAGTGATACAGCGACATGGACACGAGGGACGTATGTCTGAAAATAACTATTTATTGGTCCAATTAAACATTTTTTTTTTTTTTTGTAATAATCTGAAAAATATATTTTTGAATTTCAGTTGGCATGTTTAACGGGCTTTAAACGTTTGGAAATTTTTAAAAATTATCCAACACTCGTCAGGTGAAATCATATGACCCTATAACATTTAAACCGGAGAACTAGTGAAGGGTTATTATCTAAAAAATGTTATGCATTACATATACATACCCTTCCTTATATCTCTGGTCTCAATTTGAAACTATTATAACCCATATTAACGTTTTTAGCATAACAGATTTTCTTCGGGTGTGTGTTGCGTGTGTTGGAAATCAAAAATTATCACTAATTTCGGGTACGACGATTAGGGGTAAACGTTCGAAAACAGTGTTGAAATTAAGTTTAAACGATTCCACGACGACTGAACATAACCGAAATAAATTTCACTAAAAATCTTGCCTGGAAAAAAAAAATAAAATCTCCCTGTGTATAATAATATATTTTATATTAAATAATTGTATATCTAATTTGCAAACGGTTAAAGGTCCGTCCGGTCCCGAGGGACCCAAAGGCGAGTCCGGCGAACAAGGTGAAGTGGTAAGCATATCGTGAAAAAAATTAAAAAAAATTGGACATTTTTAATGTCTAAGTGTTAGTGATTATTATAAATATTTATTTGTTTAACCGTGTTCTAGGGCCCAAGAGGTATTCGAGGGATGCCCGGTCCGTCAGGTCAGTGTCGTCATATAATTATAGTAATAATAATAACCGTCTTACGGGGTTAAAAAGTTGTACGGTATAGAATAATAATAATAATTTTATGAGGTATTTTTTTTTTTTTTTTTTATTATTCTATCAATATTTCGACCGTTTCGTTTACAATTATTATCGCGTGAACGTTTAGTAAAAAGGTAACGAAATTCCCGGATAGACATATTTTACCTTGGATTTAGTTCGATAGAATATTGGTATTGATATTATTGGACGTGCACAATTTCCCAGATAAATAAAAAAAAAAAACGTCCAGTTCGATATAATATAAAAACACTAAGAATATAAATTTTTATGATTTTTAATATACGTATTCGCTGCCGAAAAATCGTGTTTATAATATATAGGTATGTACTGGCAAATTATTATTATTATTTTTTTTTTTCATATACATAACACCGAATTTAAATGGTTCTTCCCCTCCCCCCTCCAAACGTTATGTTAATATTTTATTATTAATCCCTCCAGAGACGACATACTCAAAACGTTTTTAAAATATTCTGAATACATATTTATACGATTTTTCTGAAATTTATTCTAAATACATTCGGCGTATGTATTATGTTTTCATTAGTTATTATTTACCAAATGTAAAAAAAAAAAAAAAAAAAAAAAAATACGAATTTATAAATTACAAAAAAAATAAAAATGTCTGAAATATTATTAAGTATTTTAGTATGTATAGTTTTGTTAAAAAAAACTACGATCTTTTGGAAGATAATAGTCGGTTTAGTTAGTATTATTTTTAGACTAAATTAGTAACTATAGAAAGATGATTTTGTTTTTTGTTTTTTTTTTTTTTTTTTTTTTTTTTTTTTGAAATAACGATACAAAATCATTCTACGCGTTATTAACGTTCTAGGTACTCTTGATTAAGATCTCTTATATCACGTCGATTAGTTTTAATTTACCATTTTCATATAAGACAAAAGTTGTAGACGAGTTGTAATACGAGCACTCTTAATATCCAAAAAGGGTAATGTTTCCGATATTGATTGATATCGTTATCACAGGACGCGACGGGCACAGGGGTCGACCGGGCAGAGACGGAGAACGAGGAGTCACAGGCCCGCCCGGAGTCAAAGGAGAACCGGGCGTAACAGGAGCGATGGGTAAAACAAACGTTTATTATTATTATTATTACTTTTTTTTTTTTATTCGCAAATAGTCTTTAATAATCATATAAAATAATTGTAATTTGATTTTTATATTAAAAAATAATGTATAATTTACGAATTTTCCGCTCTGGAAAACGCATCGTAAATTAATCTACGCGGGTTTAAACGCACCTAAATTATAATACTATATTAATTTTTTTTTTTTTTAATTAACAAAACGTCACGTGTCGTACGGGAAACGGTGTAGCCGTAAATCACGTTTTATTCTGGCAGATCCCCTTGAATTGTTCCATAAATTAGTAATGTAATCGCGCGAGTTTTAGATTTCCGGGGCTAAAGTAAACGACGTTATAGTTTTGTTATCCCGTAACAATGCAAAAATATTATCGAACAAATTAACGGTTTTTTGTTTTTTTTTTTTTTTTTTATCGAAATTCTATTATTTTTCTCTTTAGGTTTTTTCCAATAATAATATAAATACGATTTTCGGAAAATGGCATAGTTTTAAATACGAACACAAGATATATATATATATTTTTTAATCTTTATGAACAAATTACATTTTTATTATATTACCCGTAGTATGTATGATATTATTAAATAATGTGTACATTTTTTTTTACAACTTTGATTACGTAAGTATTTAAAATCAAGAAAAAAATAAATATATACCAATAAATGCTTTATGAAATTAAATACAATTTTTTAACGAAACGATTATAATAACAATAATAAGATAAAAAAAAAATCTAAATTTCACCGAAATGACCGACAACAAGTCAACAAGCGAAGTACATTCGGCCTCTTTGTATTATCCGAGTGGTAATATCGTTCGTAGTAAGTTTCACCGGACACTATATAAATTCTATAAATATTGAAATATTCAACGATTTATAAATCGTAAAAACGAAACGCAATAATAATTTCTATATATATACGTATATAAAAAAAAAATGTTTAACGTAGCGTAGTGAAAATAAGATTATCGTCCAAACAACAACGGGTTATTATTTGTTTTCGCAGGATTACCCGGCGAAAAAGGAGACCGAGGACTTCCAGGTTAGCCGTTCGAGTGTCGGTAAAATTGAACGCCGGTATTGTTTTTACGGTGTTCGATTATTATTATCGGTCATGGACATTTTCAACCAGAGACGACGTACTTTACCTAATATTGTCGTGTTATAGGTCAGATCGGCGCTACGGGAGCCCGCGGCAACGACGGGCCCCAAGGACAAGAAGGCCCACAGGGTTTGGCCGGCTTGCCCGGAGAAATGGTAAAACGGTTATCGCTTTTACTATTTTTTTTTTTTTTTAAATTATTTTTATGAAAAGTTAAGGGTTCAACAACAATTAGCGTCATTAGCGTGCCTATACTAGGAGTGCACGTGGTAACGGGTGAAAAACACACCAGTTACAATTATTTACATTTTTTCTACTAAAAATTTATGTTCCGGAAAAAAAATTGGTGTTATTGCCACGGTATTATCTTCGTTGAACGCTTGTTGGGGTGAGGTACAGTTGGTGAAGATTCTTCGCGATTCGCGGTCATTTGGGCATTTGCTCACGATATGATCGACGGATTGGGTTGACTTTACACGTGTCACATGTTAGGGCCGGGGCTCTCTGGTGACGAGGGAGGAGTGGGTTAGATGGACGTGTCCTATTCTGACCCGAGTGATTATTATCTCATCTTTTCTTTTTGAGATTCCGGTGGAGGTTCCATTTTTTGACAGACGGTTTTATGGTTAGGTGCTTGTTCGAAAGAGGGAGAATATTAGCCGGGTATTTCTGTCACGCTTCTGTAGTCTTGAGGTCAATTGTTTTGCGTGTCTCTGAGAATGTGATTGGAGTTAATTTTAAGGCATTTTTCGGTATGAAGGCTTCGTTTGCGATTCGGTCAGCATTTTCGTTACCGGGCATCCCAACGTTGGAGGGAATCCAAATTTTTAAGATAAGTTTATTGGAAGTCGATATGAGCTCTTGGATATGAAGAACTATGTCGTTGTTAGAGTGAGGATTTGCGATTGATTTATGCGCTTAATGAGTCACCGATGATTGTGATGGACGTTTACTATTATATACCGATAACTATTAATTTAGAGCACAGGTTCACAACGTATGGTCCACGAGAATTGAAAAATTTGAAATCCTCGTATCACAATACAAATTTGTACCGAATCCGATTACTCCGATGTATTTCCCGAACAAATATGCGAATGCGTACATTCCCTGAGCACTGTGTCATGATTTAAATTCTAAAATATGTGAAAAAAAATTGATTTTTGTTTGTGGGAGAAACAAGGTCTACAATCGAGCTGGTCCGCGATGTGCCGAAAGTTCTGCAAGTGCTCCAAGTAGCGTTAAACAGGTCGGGGAAGAGGCCACTGATTCAGAGAGTCGAAAATATATTATTTTGCGTATGGTCGAAAAGTGCAATTTCGCTAAACCCCGTTCGAATTGTACAGCACAACCCGGACTAATTTATTATAATAAATTGTTTTGACCGAAACGGGCGTTTTAGTGTCTTAACGTCGGACTTTCGTTCCGTTCGAACAGATAGAATTTAATTCTACACGGCAAAATTAATATCAACCAGTTCACCAGTTAACCAATTAACCATTAATCAAACAGGTTGGGTCAACACACCTGTTAACGTAATGCGTTTTTACCATAAAGTCCGAATTTTTTATTTTTTGTTCTTTCCGTTTCTTCTGACCCCCTCCCCACACACACCCCATTTATTATATTCAAGACCATTGAAATACGAAAATCGGTAATTTGGTATAACATAACTGTACAATAGGTCATAGTCATAATTTAATTTACAGTCAAACGTTTAGTTATTGATAGATTTTTGAACGCACATTTTCCCGTAATATTTTGTGTAATTATTATTCGGTGAATATTACGAGCCGACTGAAAATTAATCAAATCCACTCTGATACAGTTCAACGGACAATAAATGCGTATTGATAAGCAGCAGCGCCGCAGTGGCAATGAATGGAATTTGTTCGAAAACAATTGTCCAAACTCGTCCTATCCGAATACTAAACTACGTTTACATACGTTAAGTACAGTTGAATTTCGAAAATTGATTTCGCCACTTTTTCTCATGTAGGCTCTTCCGGTGTTTTATGAACCGGAAAAGCCCATATTAAATGCATTTAATGGCGATAAAACACACTTGACTTCCTGAATTAAGTTTCGAAAAGTCATATAGGTGTCAATAATAGATTTTATGTGGACAAAATGCTCAAAAATCCTATGCAAAGTTCACCATAAGTTGTACTTAGTAATAATAATCATAATAATTAAAGGTTAAACGTCATGTTGTCGTTTAATTTTATGTGCGTTTTTCTACGTTCCATTGTTGGTAAAATTCGGTAAAAACATTTGAAAAATTGTAATTAATCGTGTTTTAGTTTCGAACTGATACGGTTTTCAATTTAAATCGCTCAGAATGTTTATTTTTTTTCGTTTGCGATTGTTATTATTATAGATTTTTTTCTACGTTCTTCTTGCGTTCCACCCGGCCAAAAGTTACCGAATCGCATTTTATTATTGCCACTATTGTTTTCTGTTACCGCGACAGTTTGTGGCATGATAAAAAAAAAATGTAATAAACATAAGGGCAAATCGATTGCCATCATTAAACGTACGACAAACGATACATACCTATCTACTGGATGTCACGTGCTGGAAACAATTCCCTTAGCTGGTTTCCGTATTAAAATTATTTTGATATACGACTGTGCGGCGAAAACACGCCCGTTTTTCGATGAGCCTCTCAAACGTGCATCGATTTAAATAGAATTTATTGGCTTCCCGATACGTGTGTGCAAATCGACCGGCAAAAGCTGGTGGGCGGCGACCGCGAATCTCTTAGGACCCCGCAACAAGAAACGGGATGTGTGGTGGTGAGGAAAATCAGTTATTCAACTGCCGAAAAGTCTAAAGGTAGCGGGGCGAATTTCAAAAGACGTATTATTATAGTTAATAATAATAGTGTTAATCTATCGCATTCTGTATTATATATATATATATATATTTTTATTTTTCGAGCCGTGTGATGACCAGTGAGTATATATTGGGTAGTGGTCCCGGTCGAATTTGGCGGAATACTCTACTTGCGCTTCGTCAACCGATATTTTATCCGTTCATATAACAACATGTCTGTGGTCGATCCTATGTAATCCCTCTGAATTTATGCAAAAATCTACGTTTACGTTATTTCAGGGGCCCAGAGGATTCGCCGGTTTACGCGGATTTCCGGGTTTACCCGGTCCACCGGGGGTCCCAGGATCAGAAGGACCTCAAGGTACGCAATACACAATTGTTTTGTCGTAATATTTTATCGTATAAGATATTTACGTACAAAATTATTATTATTATTATTTGTTTTTTTTTTTTTTTTTTTTTTTTTATAGTAACCGTGTATTTTAATTGCGTAATGACGAAAACGTCCGACTCTTAATGATCGTACTCGTTCTTCGGAATAGAAAAACTTTTAACGAAATGTAATTAAAATATTTGTAACATAAAAGTTTAATTAAAAGCACAAACCGAGAAAAGAACTTTTAAACTCGAAAAAATACAATTCTTATAACCTTGAAATCTTGGCATTATGTTTGACAAAATACGTTTCGCTGTTTATCTTAATCGGCTAAATTTCCTATCAATGTATAAACGTACGTCATTTATATTGCAAATTTAAACGTGCGAATTAACGTCCTCGCAGTTTATCAACTCGTTTGATGTTTTACACCAGAATAATAAAATACGATTAAAAATACTCATGTAAACTAAAATGTATTCAATAGGTAAATTTGCTCTTGTGATAATACATAAATAAAAACTATACATATACATTATTCATATTTAATACAAATACTAATGTTAAAAAAAAAAAAAAAATTATCATAACGAAACATATCGAACGAATTTTTTTATTATTTTCTTTTACAGGTCCCAAGGGCAATACTGGAAACACGGGTACGTATTATAATAAGTGTGGAACATTTTGTATGGAAATCATTTTTAGAGAAAAAATAAGTACCTAAATATTTTACGTACGGTTTTTCAACTCATGAGCCAATCGATACGCCTGTTCATACGTAAAATAAATTTAGCCAGTTTTTTACTATATTCTTTAAGTAATCCACTCTTCCTCGCTTCTCGATTATTTTCTGTCTTCTATTTTCCGTTCTACGTCTACGTATTTTACGCTTAGGTCCCCCTCACAGGTCTTTCGGGTTTTTTGAGATGACTTTTCCCGGTCATCCTTTTCCTTTTTTTTCCCCCCCGTATACGATATTTCCAAGTGCGAACATGCATAACGTATTGGATTTTTCCTATCGTTATTTATATAATTTTCCGTTGTTCATTGTTGGATTGTTATCCAACATGTTAATTTGTTTCTCCAGCTTATCGCTCGAATACGTCCGTAACGGCACATCTCAAAAGGTTTATCGATTCCTCTCCTTTTTTTCGTTAAACATCCGTTTTTGGTGTGCTTTTCCCGGGTGTTCCGTACCCGACCACTAACGAGTGATGATCTGCGTTCATTGAACGCTATTCGTTTTAAAACTAAATTAAGATTATACTCGGGAATAAATTTTGTTTTTACTTTTTAGGAAACCCTGGACCGCCTGGACAAATCGGTCCTGCTGGTGCCGTCGGCACTGTAGGTGTACCAGGAGCTTTTGGTCCTCCGGGAGATCAAGGTACATGTTGATATTTTATCCCAATTATTATAATGGCTTTTTAAAACAAATTAATTTCATACTTAAAACTCGATCGTATTATGTTGTTGCAGGACCTCCGGGAAAACCAGGGTTCGTTTACACAAATGTTAATATTTTTAATTATTTTCAATTTCGTTTTAACACGAAGAATAGGCGGTACTTGAAAGTAAATGATCCAAATCGCATACTCGCTTGATTAATATATTTTTTTTTTTGTTTTTTCCAATCACTTTTTTCCATTGCATTAATACCTGTTCAATTCAAAGGCCAAAACGTTCTTTGATATGAGCAATTTAACGATTTTTAATTAAATTTATTACAACGATAATATTTATTTTCGCTAAAGACGTATTAAATTAATTTTGATATCGATAATCTAAACTATCGATTTGCGTTCACAAAGAGAAAGAAGGAAAGAAAAAAAATACCTACATACAAAAAGGCCTTCTCGTCGTATAATTTCTGTGGAAATAACGGCTCGATTGAAACAAAATATTCTACTAATAATAATAATAATAATAATAATATGTTTTATCTGTACATTTCGTTATTGCGTTTCACTAATGATAAATTGCAAACTCGAGAGTTTATCATTGAACCAGATTTGTTGGATAACAAATATTATTTGTGAAATAAACTAGATTGCCGGGGTTGCCGGGAGCGGACGGAGCGCCGGGCCATCCGGGAAATACGGGTAATTACGTAAACGCAATTATCGACCTGCTTGTCGTACGACACAATCGTTTCATTTATGCAACCAAATGAGACTGTCTCTATATATATATATATACATATATAAATAAAAAAAAAATTAAAAAATTTGTATATAGGTGCCGTCGGAGCCAAGGGAGACACCGGATCGATGGGACCGCCGGGGTCTGTAGGGTTTCCGGGGACCCGCGGCGTAAAAGGCGACATAGGAGTCCGCGGGCCGATGGGAGATAAAGGTTAACGGCATTTTAGAGTAGAGCCGTGGGATCGCGCGGCACCCGCAAACGCAATAATATCGTATTGTTTTTAGGTGATAAAGGAGAACGGGGAGCCGACGGTGAAAAAGGAGACCAAGGACTCAAAGGTAAAACAGTAATGATAATTATGTACGATTAGACAGCGTCTTAAGGCGCGAATTCGATTTGAACACCTGCGGCGTGAATGCCGCCGTGTCGCGGAATACGTTTTATATTTCCGTTCGTCTAGCCCAGTGGTTCGCGGCCGGGGTGCAGGGACGACACGAAATCCTCCGGCCGAAACCAGTAATAATATGAGAATTTTTCGAATAAAAATCGTATTGGTGCAGCTGCCACCGCCGTCAGGACAACGTAATAATTGTTCGCACTAAACGGCGTGGGTACCGCACAATATTATTATCTTTACATCGAGTCCATTTAAATTTTAGAATCCGATAAATACGTCCGTTTGACGTGCGACGACGACTCGCTCAAATACACCGACTTTGTAAAACTCACCCGGGACGAATTTATCATTAATGCCGTTCACATTTTTACACAATTATTATAATTTTTATATTTTCAATTTAAAATATCGACGTTCATTCAACACTAAAGCTAAAATATACCGTGTTATCATTATTTTTCTGCGTACTATATTTGTTTTAAAGGGCTTGTATATTTCGCCTAAGCGCCACAGCGTAAATTATTTAATATTTTGATGTTTGGGAGACGTACTGTTGGTGTCTTGTGGATAAGGGCGACACGAATCCAAAAAAATGTTGAGAACCACTGGTCTAGCCAATAGAAATGTACCGGTTCGCGATTTTTAAAACTATCGGAAATAAACGAAAATATGCCCGACCGGTGGCGGATTCAAGGGTTCGAATAAAATCGGTAAATCCATACGAAATGTATCGGGCCTCGTACGAAACGTATCGACGCTGCGGTAAACGGCATTGTGCAATATAAAATGTATTTATCTTCTTTCTTTTTTTTTTTCTTTTTTTTTTTGTGGCGAAAATGTAAAAAAAAATGACTTATACGATTTGGGCGGGGCGGCCCCGTAGGCATTTGCCGACCTGAACGACCGTTAAATCCGCCACCGTGCCCGGTAAATAAAACGCGTTAGATCTCATTGCGGGATCACGAAGAGTTCACAATGAAAACTGTGTCGGGAAATCGTCGACGGCCGTAGAAGCCCCGAGAAGCCGAAACCCGCGGAAACAAATAAAAAAAAACCACCGCAAAAGACGGACAGCGGAAGGCGGGAAGACAGCGGCGTACGATGAATACGAACGGGAAGTGTCAGCGGACGAGGATTTGGGTGCAATGGGCTCGAAAACGAAAACTGAACTCGACCGATTCGTTACGATATTGAATTACGCGTTGAGTGCTCGGCGTGCATTAACTTCGCGATGAATTTTGTAATCGATGGCAAAATAAAAAAAAAAAAAAAAACCCGCGTGAATATATACACACTAAAAACAAATACGATATCGAATTCAATATCCGTGTAACGATGCCGGATACCTAACCTAACCTAACGATTCCCGGCCGTGTAATGGCTTGGTTCTATATCTGACGTGCGGTAAATTTGCGACGGACATATCCGATATCGGTTACAACGATAATTCGGATATGTAATTTTCAAATGAAAAATTGTTGTTTTTTTTTTTTTCAATTTTTTTATATATATATTATTCGTCTATAACAGAGGCCGCCAACCGGCGGACCGCGAACACTATTTTTTACGGACCCTCGTCCGGAGTAGTTTTTACGTTTCTATAATAATAATAAAAAAAAAAAAAATCATTCGCGCAACTGAAAATAATCTGTATTTCCGTAATCGTAAACGGGGGAATGCGGCATCAATTATAATTATACGTTCAAGTAAAAATATGCAGAAACGAAAAGCCCGGTTACAAGACTGTGTACGGTGTTCGGTTCAACGAATGCCCGCCAAAGCCGCTTTTTCTAAGATGAACTTTATCGAAAACAATTTCAGATCTAACAGATTTCAACGGGTTAATGCAAATCAATTGCACCAACTTCGCGCCGAAATTTAGGGGGGGCTTGCAAGAACTACAAAACGTCGTATTTCGCATTTTTTAAATGAACCGTTTTCATGGATATTCGTCATTTTTGCTTTCAATTACCATTATAATAAATAAATCGCTTAATACAAATACGAATTAAAAAAAAAAAAAAAAAACCGCGTTTGACGCGTGTAAAAGTTGGACCGGGTATATGGCACAAGGGTCTACTACTCTTTAAACTAAAAATCTTCTTACCTGCCCCGTATTTTTTGATAATTTGTTCATATTTAGAAAACCGTACATACACAGTCCGGTATGGTAACTCTGTATCGTCATTCTACCCAATTAAAGCAGGTGTTCCCCAAGTGACCTTCCTCCCGATTTATTTAATGTTTACACGGCTGATATTCCTAAAGCCTCAAATACTGTTATGGCCACCTATGCTGACGACACTGCAATTCTCTCACCTGGAAGGTGATCCTGTAGAAATTGTACATTTTTTACAAACACATTTAGATTTAATAGACAAATGGTCGTCCAACTGGAAAATCAAGATTAATCCTGACAAATCAGTTTGTGTCCCATTTACACTAAAAAAGTCTGTACCCCTTTCGCTTCATTTTCAAGGAATACCAATCCCAATATCTGTAGAAGTAAAATACCTCGGCGTTTCACTTGACAAAATATTGACCTGGGGTCTTCATATCAAGTCAAAAAGAAAAATTCTCAATAGTCGATTCCGCTTACTTCGCCCAATTCTGAAATCAAAATTACTCTTCCACACAAAAATAATCATCTACAAATCCTTATTACGGCCTATCTGTGCTTATGCAATCCAGATCTGGGGATGCGCTAAACCGTCTCAAATACGTACCCTCCAAGCCTTCACTCCAAGCCTCCAATCTATCACTTTCCGCACCTTGGTACGTATCAAATTCCACACTCCAAAATCACTTCAAAATAGAAACAGTAAATCAGTTAGCCACAAAACAATATAAAAAATTTCACTCAAAATTACAGTCTCACTTTAACCCTTTAATCGCTGAACATGTTTCCAACTCACCTTTTAATAATCCCCCACGCCGTCTAATGAGGAAATGGCGTCGTGATTTATTAAATGTTTGATGGTTCAAACCATTTAATTTTAATTTAATTTATGTTAAGTTAATAATTCATAAATAAATAAAATAACGTTGGGTTCTATCACAGGATGATCTCCCTCCTCATGTGTTCAGGTTGTAAACATTTTTTATGTATGTGTTCAAATTTGCATATTACGCCTTGTAGCATAGATTGTAAATATTCTTTTTAAATAAAAAAAAAAAAAAATGTCATCAAACTGTTTAGGACCGCGGGAATTTCGGTATGGTTCGAAACGGACGTCGATAAAAATTAATCGGTGGACCGCTGGCCTACAACAATAAATTGCATTTCGTCCGGTGCGATAATCGATAGTCTAATCTGTAATTAGACAATGCACGTGCCTCACTATTTAAGACACCGTTTAGATTTCTATCCGTTTGGGCGAGTTTCGTTTATGCTTGAAATGATGTCGATCAAAAGACGCCGTTGTTTTTATTTTTCTATCGCTGAAATAGTGAAAATAATTGAAAGTTTAGCTAGCGGCGTGTCTAATAAAGATCAATGCCGAGAGCTGTGAACCGGCCAAACAATCCTGTCTACCATACGGAAATCAAAGGACCAGATAATAAAAAAAAAAAAAAAAAAAAAAAAAAACGTCTTTCATCAAACAAGAGAATAAAATCGAGTTTTTCCTGGTCATCCGGATATAACGAAGTCTGGTGCTGTAGGTCTCTCGAAAACCGTTATAAGCGGATTCTACCGCATGACCAAACGGCAAATTTATCGCGACCGTAATGAATTTTTTTACGACGAGTAAGCCGTACGCGAGCACCTTTTATTTTATTTTAATATTATTTTTATTTTCAATTTCGCGTCTAGCTTGTGTTTCTAGTTATTATTAATAATATTATTATTACGTTTACGACTTATATAAATAAATAAAATATTTATATCCCTCGATATTGTTCCACAGGAGAACCAGGATTATCCGGATCGCCCGGTCTGGTCGGCATCGAGGGCCCCGAAGGTCCAAAAGTAAATATTTTCCCGACTGTTTTAATTTCATCAGTACACAACGCGGTTTTATTTCGCGTTTGCACAGCACTGGGCATAATAAATCCAATATAATACGGATACGGTTAATGTTCCATATTTGATCTTATTCTCACAAATATTACATTTTTTTTCTTTAAATTTTATTTTCTATTTTCTATTTTCGTTGATAGATAAACAACGGTAATTACAAAATCCGTCTTGATATCGTACACGAGTCACGTACGCATTTTTCAAATGTCCGTCGAATAAGCCAATATATCACAAGACAATCGTATTCGCTGGGTCTCTCGTCATTAAAACACAAAATTAACGTAAAACAATAGCGAGTTCCTTTTTATTTATTTTTTTATACATTTCCGACGGTCAGAAATCCCATCTTTTTAGTAATTTCCAAAACCGAAAAATATTACACGCCGCTGTACACAGTATTAACAATCTCGCGATAAATATAATTTTTGTTAACATTTTTTTTTTTTTTAGGGATCCGAAGGACCACGCGGCGAAAGCGGTGCAATTGGACTACAAGGTAACCACCCGCGCTCTTACACGTTATATTTTTTTTTTTTTTTTTTATCGAAGAACTCTGTGTAAATTTTGATTACAACTATAATTTAGGAGAAAAAGGAAAACCCGGGCCGGCCGGTTTACCGGGATATCCCGGCGCACCGGGCGAAAAGGGAGACAAGGGAGCGTTTGGCAAGGACGGCGTGCACGGCGAGAAAGGAGAACGAGTAAGTCAAAAATATGTTTTTTTTTTTTTTTGTTTTAAAACGATTGTAAATTGCAGTTAAAATCGGAAACATCGATTCGCAGCGTTGTGCTGCGCTGTAATACGAGTTCGAACGATTTTTATACGTGGACGTAAAATAATATCGTTAACGATTTCAATATTCAACGTGCCGTATCAAAATTGAATTGAAAAATTGTTATAATTATTACGCGTATTTTTATTTGTTTTTTTTTTTTTTCTTCGCATCCGCTGTTCTTTCCTATCGGATGAATTTTGATTTTCGTACGTTTATGCGAACGTACACCAAGCCACCAAGTTTTGTTCTATTTCTACATATTTAAAAAAAAAAAAAAATTACATTTCGTTATTTTATTCAATATTAATTCCTATAACAATTACTTTCATTTTTTTTTTCTTTTTGGTTTAACAAATTTCACGTCCGTATATACGCCTGAACGAACTATTGAAAAATAGACGAAAACGACATTGAAAAATTACCCGACATTTGTATTATTATTATATTTTTTTTAATTCGTTTTTAATTGTAATTCGATTACAACAAATCTGAAAAAACTGAAATGACGCCGCGACGACGACGATGGTTTTGACCGTCGAAAAATATTTTTATTTTTTTTTTCTGGGTGGCGGGGAGGAGATCGTATTTTCATTCTAAAAATATCGAAACATAAATTTATAATTATGTTAAATTCTACGTTAAACCGTTTTTTTTTTTTTTTTTTTAAAATATATTATTAAACGTTTCTATAATACGTTTTACATTAATCGAACTTTAAATTATTTTTCAGGGAAACACTGGATTGCCGGGAGAAAGAGGAGAAACAGGACCCAGAGTAAATATTAAAACATGTAATTAAAATCGTATAAAAATCGCTACGAACAATTCGATTCAATTTAATTTACCAACGACGGTATACTTACCATGAATCCGGGTCATCCAGTTCGTGAAATGGAAACCTTATATTTTTCCGCTTAGTAAAACACTTAGAACGTTCATAAGGTGGACGTATTTTCACGAAAAAACATATTAAAAAAAAAAAAATGTTGCCGTGTTATTTCGTTCGTCGTCCGCGCAGCGACACGAAACAGTACTGTACATTCAATACAATAATTAAACTAAATTATATTCGGTCGGACAATTTACGGTTAGTACACAAACCGAACCGATAAAATCGTGCGTGGCCTTTGTTTTAGATATTATAATAGAGATTTCATCAAGTGGACGTCCCCCACGTATGTACCCGGAACAATTTGAAATCGTATTTTATATTCGGATATAATATAACGGATCGCAATGTAGCAGACGTAGGCGAATAATCGTTCGGGACTAATGTCAATTTCGATATCGTTTATTACACTGACCCATGCCGATATCGTTATCTCGGTATCTCATTTAATACGACATAGTCGGTTCTTCGAAGTATTCGTTTCGAAACGAGATATTTGAATTTATTTTTCTGATAGGTATTGGCTAATGTGATCGTTTAAACCATAGACAATTGACCGATAGCCGATAGATAAATACAGGGAAATAGACACAGGGGGACAACATTGACAGACAAAGATAATATACAGCCAGCGGTGGATTCAAGGAGGGCGGAAAGCTCCCCATTCAAAGAAAAATCCTAAATCGACCACTGCACAAAGGTTGTAGATCCTATCATACGGACCCAGCTGGGTATTGGCTATAACTTTTTAACAATTTTGGTATCAGCAAAACCTACGGCAGAGTACGGGGCACGCGCAATCCGTATGTATATTAGCGACGTGACATAAATCCGGATTTCGAAATCCGAAAATTTACGTTTCGAATACCAAAATAGGGAATTTCGTATTTTTACGAGCGAAACAACGTTCACTGGGTCAGCTAATAATAATATATTATATAAATTAAAACGGAATTTTTATGATATTTTTGTGTTGTACTTGTTTTTTAAAATATTATTCTATAAGCGATATATTTTTATAAATTGTAAAAACGTATTTAGTGTTTTGCAAATTTAATACTATTTACAATGGGATAATATTTATGGTTTTACGAGAATTTAATTAAAGAATATGAAATCACAACTTTTGATATCTGGATGTACAATAAATTTCGGAATCCAAAAATCCGGAGGATTCTCGAGGATTTTCGGCAAATCCGATCATTTTTCCATCACTTGTATATATATATATATATCTACAAATATAAATATTATGACAATGGTTTTAACGAGTAATTTCTTGTAAAAAGTTGATACATTTTTACCAATAGTGTTTGCAATGTTTATTTTAGGGATTCAGGGGTACCAGAGGACGAACGGGATCCGAAGGAATACCCGGACCAAAGGTAAACTCAATTATTTTTTACCAATAAATGCGCAAGTGGGCAATTTAAAAATTTTTATAATCGATGAAATTTGAAATACAGAAATACTTGTAAACAGAGTAAATGTATATATATATATATATATTTTTTTTTTTTCTATAACTCAAATGTATTCAAATAATATCGTCGAGTAATTTCCATCGTCATCGAATATTATAGTTTACTGCGGGATTCGTAATCGAATCAATTTTCTAACGACGGAAAAAGTATAAATTCGGCTATCGAATTAATCCCTGTATATATATATATATAATTTCCCCCCTCCCATTTCGTTTTTATGGAAACGTATTGCCAGGTTTTACAATTACGTAAGTACACACGTGGATTATTGAATTAACAAATCGCTAACACTGATTCGTTTCGCTTGATTCATTTAAATTGCAATTGAATTACAGGGAGACACCGGACAGCCTGGATCGCCTGGTGCATCGGGAGAACGCGGAATACCCGGTTCGTAATACGATAATAATAATAATAATAATTAATTCATCGCGTTTTTTTTTTTTTTTTAATAAAGATAATAGAAATGTTTCGTCGATAATCACTTCATCATAGTGATAAGTTAGGTGCTTATATGAAACAAGTACTGTAGCGGTGCGGTGCGGGGTAGTAGCTTCACCGGCCGTCCCCGTAAATGTCAGATCGATTTTTCGAGATTCAGAGCGTAGTCGACGCGCAATGTAGTTGTTTCACTGTATTACGTGTTTTTTAATTTTTTTATTTTTTTATTTTTTTTTTCCGTCCGTGAACAACGCTTTTACTAGAAATCGGTCGCTCCGACCAACGACATCAAAGACGGTTTCCGGTAGTAAATTCCTTCTAGTCGGTGCGGTCTCTCGATCGTTTTTCTTATTCTTTTTTTTTCTTCTGCGATTCGATTAATAGTCATTTTTTCAATAAAAATCGCAATAATCGGGAACATGCATAACCGGTGCTCGTCGGACTACGTTTTCGATACGGTCGTCGAAATTGTTTTTTTTTCATTTTAAATTATAATTTTGTACAATTAAAATACGCGGTTTTATAACCGTTTGGAAAGCAGTGTTCTATTCGCGTAATATTTGTGATAATCGTTTAATTATACCGAACTTTTATATGGTTTTTTAATCGAAATACACAATGATAACCGAACGGTTATATTATAATGGCGACATCGTTCGAAAAAATAATAATACTATTCGTACCGTCACAATGATATTACTTTGGATCTGGGCAAATGGAAAACGAAAAAATCAATATGCACACAATGAGACTATAATTTATTTCTTTTAGTATAAAGTGGAGGAATTCTGTATGTTTTTGTTCGTGTAAATAGTAACTTTTAAGAATAGAATAGAATAGAATAGTTGAAAATGTTCGGAAAAAGAAAAACACAGTTATATTTCGAAATAAAATATTCTAATTTTTCCCCTTTGATAGAAAATTGTTTGATTATTTTTGATAAACCACCTCTTGACAATGTTTAAAAAAAAAAAAACTATTAGGATTACCGAATCCTAGTGACCGGTCAGATGAATAATTTCAATTTCAATTGGAATAGGTGCGGACGGCTTAAGAGGATTCGTCGGTCCTCCAGGCGCTCCCGGAATCGGCGGTAAAGACGGTCTGCCCGGATTTCCAGGGGAACGAGGACCCCCGGTGAGTTTGATATTTCGTTTACGGTATGAAATTATTAAATTTCGCTAAGAAATGCGATGTCGCGGAATACGCGATATCGCGGTGGTCGCATTAATGTTCCGGCGAAATAACAAAATAATTCGTTTTCAAATAAAACACGCCGATTACGTAATTAAAATAACACGGCGTCGACCCCGTAAGACGTCTAACGTGGGGAAAAAAAAAAAAGAAAAAAAAGATTAACATTAACAAATAACATTACGTTTCGGGATTTATTATAACGACGATTCTTATCCTACGCTCGTACAGAAAAAAGGGAGATAAATTTCGTCCTTTGTACGTTTTTACGTACGGAGTATTATCGTACGTAAAATCACTTTGATGGTGTTATTTTTTTATTTTTTTTTTGATTTCCGTAAAGACGTTTTACAACGATTCCGAGACGAAATGTACTCGTGGTAGGTACCAATAACGCGGGGCCAGTTGTAAATTCGAACACGAATATATTTGGGTCGATGGATTTTCGTTGTTATTTCGTTTCATCGAAAATCCCGTGAAATCGTTGCGCGTACATCAATCCTCTTACGAAATGCACGGCACCGTAAACGCACTCGACAATTCTAATATAATATTTACCGATATGCCTAAATCAAGGATTTAAAAATACATAAAAAAAAAAAAAAAATATAACCATTCTAACGGACGCGGTTGGTTTTCAGGGCGACGCGGGACCCATAGGCGTAACGGGCGTTCCAGGAGTTGTCGGGCCACCGGGACAAGCGGGCGAAGTAAGTACACCCGTCCTATGACGATTCGTACGCAGTGTTTGAGAGTTATCCGGATAATTTTTTTCTAGATACATTTTCAATTATCATTTATCATTGTATCTAACAAAAATAGTTCCAAGTCATTTAAACTAGTCATTTATCTTGAATAAAAATCGAATTTATCTAGAACAGTGTTTCCCGACATTTTTTACCGCCACGGACCACTTCGACAATATTTTATAGGTCGCGGAACCACCCCATCTCGATTTTACGAAAACTAGGAATACATTTTTTTGCTCATTAACAAGAATACACGAGATTTATCGAAAAATGTTAATTTTTATAATTGTACTTTACATTTTATTACTATACTTCACTATAATTACATTTTTCTATGCTAAATAATTTACTTAAGTGTGATTTTTGTGACTGATACCTACACACTTTTAAAAGTGGAAAATACTTATCGGTCTACAGCAGCAACAACGATAAGATAACCGTATAATATTATACGGTTCCTCAATAGGTCGTAATTTTTTTCGCTTTAAAATAAAATAATAATTAATTTGTAATAGAAATCGAAGAAAAAATTTATGGGACCGCGGACCACCGGTTGGGAAACACTGATCTAGAACGACGGTCCCTATAAAATAAGCCCCATTCCAGGGGTCCATTCGAAAAAATTAAATATATATTTATATTCGCAATAACCTAAACCGACCTACTCTAAGCGAGGAACGTATTGGTTTATTGGTTTGGTATGACGTGTGCGGTTATTTTTCTATCCGTAATTAACTTTTCGACCAGAAATCTTGCTTCGACCATCAACAACATCATCAGAGGTAGTTAACGGCAAACGTTTTATCCGTTCGTTTGTATAGGAGAGGTCGATTTTTGATTTTATCATACACTTTTCTTTAAAACGGTGGAAAACACGAAACAAAAAGAGAACACATTAACGGTTTCTATTAATTTCGATTCGGTTTTTTCGTTTTAATTCAGTAATGAATGTAATCGTGAAACGTTCACTAAATACTTATATTAGCGTTTTATAGTCGTAGTGCATTTTTCAATATATTCTGGACGGTTTTAGGTTATTTTTAAAAATTTGACCCAAGGTGCATCATAAGTTGTACCGAATAGTAACGAAAAAAAAAAAAAAAGAAAAAAAAAATGTTACCGACGTTATGTTGGTATTTTTTCTTATAAACGTTTAAAGGTGAAACTTCTTCGGGGTTTTTACAGGAGGGCACCGTCGTCTAAAAAGATTGGAGACTACTGATCTGGAAGATAAATTGTTCTGTATAGATGTACTTTACTCAAGGCATTTACGCGTTGAAAACTCGAAATTAAGTTATCAATAATAATTACATTTTATATCGACTACTCTTTCCCTGGCTAAACTCGGGGGAGTTTTGCCAGTGTACAGGGCCCCTGGGTCTCCCACGACCCCGGCTGAAGTGAATTTTATGATAAAAAAAAAAATTTGAAACAATTTATTTCTATATGCAGTATATAACGTATAAAACGGTTGGGTTTATCGTTTAATTTCAATCCGGATAGATTTTTGACAATTTATCTTAATCCAGATACATAATTTCTCGACACTGCACGTATGATGTAATCGTATAATAAATCTAATTTATTAAAAAGATACGTGGTTTTTTTTTTTTATTTAGGTCGGCTCCATAGGAGAACCCGGCCCATCCGGCCAACCGGGTTTGCCAGGAGAAGCCGGAAGACCGGGCGACGCGGGTAAAATATTATGTAAAAATTAAAACGGTTTACTATTATTTGCCTATTGATAAATTGTTCGTTTTACGGCACGTGTGTGTGTGCACATTTTGTTGTTTCGATGCGAAATATTTAACTCGTACCCCGGCGGTAATCGCACACGTGTTTCAAATTCGATTATTATTATTATTATTATTATTTACGCTATTAAACGAAAGCCATAAAACTAAACGGCCGAAAACATAAAAAAAAAAAAAAAAAAAAAAAAAAAAATAGGCACATAAAAAGCCGACAGCCGAGTATCAGTGCTCCGATCTGCGTGCGATTCTCGAGAGAAGAACAAATAAAAACGTTTGATTTTTTTTCATATTTTCTTTGTGCTTGTAACAGGAAAGGAAGGGCTTCCCGGTTCAATCGGTTCACCGGGAAAATCCGGAGAACCCGGTTCGCCTGGATTGCAAGGATTCCCGGGCGATCGAGGTAATTGAATAACACTTTGAACATTCTTATGTCAATTTGACTGGAAAAAAAAAAAAAAAATAAATAAATTATTGCTACAGGTTTGCCGGGAGTGCCCGGAGCAGCCGGACTGAAAGGTATGAATTTTATTATATTTAGTCGTAATAAGAGCCAAGTGTACCGTAATAATGTTCTATGTTCTTATAACGTACGTTCTATCGGCCATTCTAAATTTTCCCGTTTCGAATACACGATAATTTCGTAATGTTTCGTATAACATCTCGACGTCGAGATATTATTCAATTAACGGGCGAAAACACAAAACAAAAACAAAAAAAAAAACAATCTTTTTACCGAGTTTTATCGAACAAATACCGAATTCGATTTTTTTATTTTTCTCTTGTCAAATTTGATCGCTAATTACGTTTTCGATCGCAACTTTCTAGGTGACACGGGACCACCGGGTCCTCCGGGATCAACTGGAGACAAAGGACAACAAGGCGAATCCGGCAAAGAAGGACCGCAGGTAAAATAATATAGATAATAATAATAATAATAATAAAAAAAAAATATTATATCCAATAAAAATTGCTTACGAACAACGCGACGCCGACGGTATTAAACGAAATCAATTAGAAACAATTCTAAACGAAATTATAACGTTATAAATTATAATTGTTAATCGTTCGCTGAATAATGTGCGTGGCTATTGGCTTTGTGAAAATATTTTTTTTATTAAATTGAACAGAACACCGGAACACCGGAACATAATTATAACGGGTACGGCGCACAACAATATTGTAAACGTTACGTATTTCATTTGTTCGCGATGAAAATATTTTTAATATTCTCGTAAGGCTCTCGTGGAAAAAAAAAAAACCAAATCGATTGATATCTACCGCCGCAATACACTGAAGGGTATTATATTTTTCGATAATAAAAAAGCGATTTCTGCAATATAAAAGTTATTGAAATGAAGTAATATTTTTCAAATCACGTAATAATATATCCGACGACGAGAGGAATACACAACGTTTTAGTGTGCAAATAAAAATCCATGTTAGTTAAATACAGGGTGCGGCAGAGCCGACTGACGAGTTTTGACGGGCTATAAATAACGAACAGTAAAACTTAGAGAAAAGGTTTTTTTTTTTTATTAAAATCAGTATTCAATCCCATTTTTTGCAAATTATATCTCCAATATGGCGGCCGTCATCATTGATACACTGTTGTAGACGATCTCTGAAGCTCTCATATGATTTTCGGCACATTTCGATTGGTATGGCCGCGACATCCACGGTGATTTTCTGTTTAATTTCTTCTATGGTATGTGGGCGATGTCTGAAAACCTTATCCTTAACGTAGCCCCAGAGGAAAAAATCACACGTGCTTAAATTTGGGGACCGTGCTGGCCAGACTATGTCTCCTCTCAGAGAAACTAACCGCCCAGGGAAAATTTGTCGCAAGACAGCAATTGAAATTCTAGCTGTGTGCGCTGTAGCTCCGTCTTGCTGATACCATACATCTCCCAAATCATGTTCTTCAACCATTTCCTCCAACCTATGCTGCAGATAAGTTTCCAACATCACAACATCATAACGAGCGGACGTGACAGTGACGGTCCTGTTCTCGTCCTCAAAAAAGTAAGGGGAGGGTCACCCCAAATTAGGACACAGCACACCACACTGTCACTTTAGGAGAGTGGAGTGGTCTTTCATGGTTGTTTGTAGCCCAGTATCGAAAATGTTGGTTATTCACAGTCCCAAAAAGATGAAAATGGGTCTCATCGCTACAGAAAAAAGTTGATATCGGAGGAATTTGCAGATGAATTTGCTGACAGTGATTTCTACGGTGGCCGTAGTCAGTAGCATTTAACTCTTGGACAAGCATTAATTTATAGGGATGGTATGATAAATCTTCGTGAAGAATTCTCCTCAAAGAACGGTCCGAGATTCCCAAAGCTACGGCGTGCTTCCGGGCTGAGCGTCTTGGTGACTGCTCAATTGACTGTCTAACTAACTGCACATTTTCGGGGATTCTTACCGTTCTGGGTGCACCGTGTCCAAGTCTACTTAGGGTATTTGCAGTTTCTTTCAAATGCCGTATCCACAATTCGATAGTGTTAGCAGAATGAACAGATTCGGCACGTGGAATGCCACCGGAGTGTATACGAAAAGCCCTTTGTGTGGCGATCATAGAATGATTATTTTCGTAATACGCACGCACGACGAAACCACGATGTACACCTGTCCAGATCATGATTACGAATAAAAACTGCATTACTGTACAATTCAAAATATACCACTTATTATGGCCTGCTCTTATCTTATCACAGGCTAATGACCTCATTAAACTCGTCAGTCGGCTCTGCCACACCCTGTATTATAAATATATATATATATATATATACTATTGTTCCTTTTTATAGGGGTTTGTTTTTTAAAACGACTTTATATAAACGATTTATAGAGACTATTAAATATTTGCGATTTTTTTTTTTTTTTGATTTTTATTACTCTGTTGAATATTCTGTACGTGTAAATTGTACGACGGAAATACAATCGGTGGCGCACACGTTTGCCGGAGAGGGGTGGAAAGGCCCCCTGTCGCCGGGTAATTTCTTCATTGGTCATAATTGTTTCAACCGAATTTTACGATTTATACATTTATCAATCAGTATCACGGACAATGATAAATGTGTACAGGACAGGGAACGAACGCTCGTTATAGCACGACTTAGCGTCTAAGTTTTAGTGCCAACTAAAAAGAGTAATCGGCTGCGTGTTACCGACCGCGCAGACTCGCGCCTGTTTTTATGTAAATTCGAGCCTGATATTGACGAAATCGTTAAACAGCATCACGTTCGTCCTTTACATTAGACAAATTTTTCAATTTAATTTTAATAAAAATACTTTTAAATATGTTCAGATCGGTAATTTACTTTTGAATTTTAATAAAAACAATTTGAAATATGATTATAAGTGTGCGGATTCAATTATATATTTCCATTGCACTCGTTTAAAATATAAGTTTGAACGCAGGTATACGATATGGCTACTGTTTTTTTTTTTTTTTTTTTTTTTTTTTTTTTTTAAGACACACCACAGATGGTAGGCTTAGAACATTTTTTTTTTTTTTTTTAGGGAGGTGGGGGCTTTGGAAATTTTTTTGTTACTCAGAGTGGGCGGTGGATGGAATAAGTTTGAGAACCTGTGACTTAGACGAACCACACTCGACGGTCTATCCTTGTTAATTATTCACAGGGACATTAGTGAAATATTGCCATTTAAACAACTGTTTAAATTTAAGTTGTTACCTTTGTTTTTTATCAATTATTTTGTATTCGTTATTTTCGGAAAATTTTAGGGCGGTAATAAAATTTTTTATTCGGCCAAACGTAATACGAATATCGCGAAAAATGAAAAAAAAAAAAAAATCAGAAGATAATTCCCCCGATCCGTCCTGTAGATGTAATAAAAACGTAAAATGTATTATTATTGATTACAGTATCTACGATAATATTTAATAATTTACGTATTAACGTGTACGGATAAAGTATATTTTTAATAGTTCGACTAAAAAAAAAAAAAAAAAAAAAAAATGTCCGCATAGTTCTACATAACGCCCGTCTGCTCTCTTAAATGTTATTTTGGGAAAAAAAAAAATATTTGTAAGCACACAGTGCCCGCGGAAAAATAAATTCCTGTGTGCGCTACTGAATACAAACATCCAACTGTATAGTATGGGTACGTATAAACTGAATTGTTCTCGCGGATTCTCGTGTATTAATGCGTAATACTTAATTGTTATAATATTTGTTTTTTAATTATCATAATAGTATAATATAATTTTTTTTTTTTTTTTTTCCACAAATCGAGTACTCTTACAAAACATTCGATTCCGAAGATAATTAAATTCATCCTGTTGAATTGCCAAGTTTATAAAAGCTCGAAACCGTACATTTGATCAAAACCAGTATACGTATATTATTTATAAACCGTTATTCCTATCAGACAATTTCGAATTGAAACGTATTGCGAATCCAAAGCTATTCGTTCGATCAATATATCTATTTTATAACAACGGTATTTACAACTGGTGTACGCAGATGCCTAATGATATAATAAAAAATAAATTTCTCAGGGAGTATGTAACCTATTCTACTATTTGCACCTCCGACGAAATTTATACCGGACGTATTTGTACCTACCCGTTTTTAAATAACAAAAACCCGACGTTCTTGACACCGTGGGCGGGCCACCGTTGTAGGTGAGCCGTTGGCAACGTAGAACATAATACAAATTAATTTTATTTATATCTGTACGCGACGGTAAATCATCGCGAATTATCGAAATATTAAATTAGGGTTTTTGAAGAATTTCAACATAAATTTCGAACATAAAAAACGGAAAAAAACAAATAACGAAGTTGTTATACGCATAAAACAAAAACAAAAAAAAAAAAAAAAAACGCGAACATTTCAAATAGTTATTAATAACTCTTGAAACTTTTTGTTTTGCCAGAATATTTTTAGAATCGTACTACGTCTAGAAAGTTCTTTTACAAAGGGCTGAATGTATAAGTCTCTACAATAATGTTTCACTTAATAACAACGAGATAACGAAATCGAAAATAACAGTAAAACGTTATTGATTTTCTGTTTTTTTTTTCGACGGTTTTTCCCGGTTTTCGTCTATTATTTTGAAAACTAAAATCATAACATTACCTTATCAACGCGCCAACTTGATCCAATATTCCAACACGAGAAAGTTTCTATAAAGTTTTTGAATTACTGGTAGAAAAGTTGTGTATATACAGACAAAATAAATAGGCATCATTGTAAAACCATATCATTCCCAGCGCTCGAATTGGACAAATAAATGCAGCATTTTCCATGCAAATTAAATTTTTGCTCACGTTACTATTTATTTCATTACTTATAAAATTGTTTCTTATTTTAGGGGGAAAAAATAAAAATAAAATGATTGTGTTTAGGTTCCGGTTAAATATTACTTACTTTGTTTTCACACAAGGCAAAAGTCCAATGCGGATAATATAATTATAACAATACTAATAATTTATGACTAAAATATAAATATTAAATTTAGAAAAAAATATAATCGTACATGTTTTTTTTGAAAACAATTATAATTATTAAAATAAAAAACAGACGTACCATCTCGTCGCGTCAATAGAAATACTTAGTGAGGGAACGCTAAGAAAAAATAGTAGAGGAACTCCTGCGTCTATCACCGTCAATTCGAACACTGCACATTCTTCGTTACGCCATTATTAAAAAAAAAATACCACGCGTATAAATAATATAAAGTAGAATTCTCGGTTTTTTTTTTTTTTTTTTTTAAATCTCTCCCACGGTCCAGAATGTGAACACAAATCCGTAATCGTTAAGCCAAATTATATCGTCTCTTTGAAGTCCGACGTCGTTACTATATCGGTGAACATATTGTTATTGCACAACGAAAAAACGTAATATTCGAAAAAAAAATGTATAAAATATCAGGGGTGGCCAACTAGAAGAGATTCACGAGCCGTACAATATAATGAACCAATATGCAAGAGCCAAGAGCAAAAAAAAAATAAATAAATAAATAAAAGGTTCCCAACTATCGTGAACCATAAACGAAACCCGTATTTAAAAAAAAAATCGAATACGCAAGCGTGTTTAAATATTGGAAATTCAAAAACACTATATTTTTATCATTAATTGTAAGATTTTAAATTGAATATATTAATAATTATTACGTTTTCGAACGCATATTTTTTTCAAAAAAAAAAACTTGTTTACATTAGTAAAAAATACATTTATCGTTTTACGGTAAGACACGAGCCGCACGAGATTATGCGATTTTTAGCACACAGTTTAGCCACCCCTGTAATATATTATACAACGTACAAGTATACATTTGCGAAACTGTCTGATTTTGAATTTTCAATTACCATTCGATTGAATCACAGGAAATAAGTGTGTATTTGGAAACGTATAGGTTTTTTTGATCGGTGTAGAAGAATTTTTTTTTTTAATACTAGTGGTGTGACATAAATTCGGATTATCCGGAAACCTAATAAATCCGGATTTTGAAATCCGAAAATTTATATTTCGAATTTTTTAACTCCGAAATTTTGAATTTTTATGAGCAAAACAACGTTTGCCGGGTCAGCTAGTAATATATTTCATAAATTACAGTGCAAAATGTATGATTTTTTTTTTATTTGGTTGTAATTGTTTTTTTTTAAATTTAAATTTCTATTTGTAATTTTTTTTTTTTTTTTGAATTTGCAAAAACGTATTTAATGTTAATGCTATTAACGACAATATAATAATAATTGTTTTATGAGAAATTAATAATAGAATATAAAATCACAATTTCAAAAACCGAAATTTGGATTCGGATAAAAATTGGGATTTTCAAATGCGAAATCCGGATTTACGATAAATGTCGGATTTCAAATTTCGGAATCTAAAAATCCGGATTCTCGAACTTCGGCAAATCCGGATTTTTCCCATCACTAAAATTACTACTACAAGTGTAGTAGTAATAATTTCTACCGTGTAAAATGCCGCGAGATTTTTTTTCGAAATATGTACTACGGTATCATTGCAAATCAAAAGAAAAAAAAAAAACAAATGCAACCAATGTCTATGCGAAAAATCTCGATTGTCGTCTCCTAATCGCTGACGAAGATAGTAATAGTGAGGTATATCGTAAGTTCTGATTAAAAAATAACGATTTACTAACCTAACCTAACCTAACCTACGTTTACGAATAGGTGTTAATAAATTTCCGTGTAACATAGGTGTGAAAACACACAATATGACAATAATAACGGAGAACAAAAAAAAAAAAAAAACTATTCTATTGAAGTAAATTTATTGTATTACATATTTACTAACTGGAAAAAAACGTGTCTGTTATTTAACAAATGTAAATAACATCATTATTTTAAGAAAATATGTTTTTTTTTTTTTTTTCCCTCAAACGAGTTTGTATTTAAATTTATTATTTATGTGTACTGACGATAGTGAAAATACTTTCTTCATATATATATATATATATAAAAAAAACTCCGCGGGAAACAAGATTAATAGCTTTTTAATTTACTATGGAGAGTTAAAGAAAAGTTTTCGGGAACTTTATGACCAAGTTTCCATTTGATAAGTAAAAACTAACAATTTATGAAAATTAAATTAAAAAAATAAAAAAACCGTTTAAATTTGTATCGGAAACAGCGTTAGCGTTATATGTTTTTACTCCGGTCAGACATTCGAAGTGATGTAATATTTGAATACGTGTTTTTTTTTTTTTTTAGGGAGCTGAAGGACGCAAAGGACCGCCGGGTACACCGGGTTCAGTAGGTCTGAAAGGAGATAAGGTAAAGTTTTAAATTATGTGTCGATATTTAGTAAAAACAAAAAAAAAAAAAATAATAATAATAACTGATAATCTTTTAATAGATTATTACAACGCTATTCGTTAAAATACCTACAATTGTTGTAATTTTTTTTTTTTATTATTATTTTTATTGCTTCGATATTTTTTCAATTAAATGAACGTCAAAAACAATAATAATGATTTGAAAATAAAAGTACGCGAGAAAGCAATTTAGTAATACGATTTGAAATATCGTAGTGAATGAGAAATCAATGATAAAAAATAAAAAATAATAATAATAATAATAATTTAAACCGAATACGAATAAAAAACAAAATAAGATTTGATTGAGTAATTCCAACGAAAAAATAAACGACTTGAAGAAAAACCTAATTGGTGGAATTAATCGAAGTTTTTTTTTTTTTTTTTCAACTCGTATTTCTATTAAAAAAAAAAAAATAAATCAATTTATATTTTATCGTGTCAGATATAATTTTCGTGAAAAAAAAAAAAAACAAAAAACAAAATTATATTTGAGCGGTACCCATTATGTATGTTAATTCGTACATTTTATTTCAAACGTTTCGCCGTCGTTCATTTTCCGTATGAAAATTATTTCCGTCGTAATTTTATAAAAAAAAAAAAAAAAAAAAAAAAAAATATATTATAATAAGTATTACTGTTTATTTCAACTCGCTTTAATTTAGGGTGAAACCGGACCAGCCGGTCCAATGGGAAACGACGGTATGGTTGGAGCCCGAGGCGTTCCAGGTGAGTACATTAACACGCTAATTTTAAACGTATTTTATCAAATTAATACATTTTAAGATAATATAATCTCGGGCGATTATTCGCGAGCAAAAAAGAAACGATTTAAAAAAAAAAAAGAAGAAGAAAAACAGTAGGCATTCGTGTGTTTATTGCATTCTTATTATAACCGTTTTCGGTATAGGCAATTTTAACGAATTTAAAACCGTATTTTTCTAATAAAATCAATTGTCCTCCGGCGAGACTGTTGGCGTATAATTTCGGTTTGCTCTGGGCGGGGTAGTTCGCACGCCGTTTGTAGGAAAATAACAAAAAAATAACGAACAATCTCCGTGTCACCACTCGCTCACGTCTTTGCCAGTTTTTTTAGCGCTTTTATCCGTACGCACGGGAACCAGGGGCGCCCGCCTCTACTGCCTTAAGGCTAGGTTCACATGAGAGGTGTTAGACGCGCGTCGGACTAACGCGCGTTTTTAGTCAGTGTTCACATGAATTACAGATTTTACGCGTTAAGCGCGCGTATAACTATAGCCAGCCGTGTTTTTTATTCCGGCGAAGATGGACGTAGCAGAAGCTGTATGCTTATGGACCTTATATAGACGAATGCAGCGTCGTAGACAGAGAAATACTGGGTTCATCCTATTTTAAAAAACAGACTAAGTACAAGCTTGTACATCACGCTGTATCCAAGTTTGAGAAATTACGAACTAAAATTTTTTTAACTATTTCCGGATGTCGATTAAATCTTTTGATGACTTGTTGGAGCAACTCAAAGAAGAAATTGTGGCTGACGAAAATGCACCTTTCTTTTTTTCCTCTGTACAACCTTTTTCAGAAAAAATGAGTACTATTTCTTCCCAGGCATTTCTTATTATTATTTTATTCGAATAATCACGACTGGTCATGTCCCAGATCGAGGGCCTTTTTTCGATTTCATCGATGAAAAATTCAGTATTGAATTCTTCCATTGTAGACGAAAAACGACGTAACGCCTTGAAAAACGCGTTGCAACTGAACACGTCAATGCAAACCTGTACAATGTTCAAACGCGCGTCAACTTGGGCTGACGCGCGTTGACAGGTTTTTTGCGTTATCGCTGCGTTGAACGCGCGTTACTATGTGTACAGTTAACAGCAATTAATAGTAATTGTAAACGCCTCTCGTGTGAACCTAGCCTAAGACGAGGGAGGCGGAGAAAATAATTTGACGACTCGGGGTGTATTTATATGTAAAAACCTAAAAAAAAAAAAAAAATAAGTAATAAATGCCAAACTCTACACATTTTTACCGCCACGTTAAAAACGTCTCGAATGTTATAAATTGGTATTTATATTGTATTTTAATGTTCGTGCGTTTTCTTTCGTTTTTGCAGGTCCGCCGGGACCGGTCGGACCGCCGGGAGAAGACGGAGACAAAGGTGATATTGGGTTTACGGTTTTTTTTTTTTTTTTTTTTAATATTATCAGTTTTGTCAATATAATGTTATCAGTACCATCAATTATTCCGTGTAACAGGTGAAATCGGCGTGCCCGGAGAAAAAGGATTCAAAGGTTCAAAGGGAGAAACGGTGAGCGTTTACTGATAAAATTTTCAATTTAGGCGTATTTTCAATCTCGTCGAATCGGTATTTGCCACGATTCTCTTAGGGCGTGGCCGTTTGAATTCCATCCGAAAATAATATTATGTCACACTAAATACAAACGGGGGGGGGGGGAAACAACCGGTGTAAAGAATTTAAGAGTATTTCATCGGTATCCGGATAAAATGTTTAGCCGGCTTTGCGCGACACTGCGTACAAGTAGACGCCGCCCCCCCAAAATTAAGCTTTTAATCGGTATTAGAATACGCATTTATAAAGGTATTTTTGACTAGGGTCCGGTCGGCGCATTAGGAAATCCCGGATTGAGAGGCGAACCCGGACTAATAGGGGTAAGTAAACTGTTTTAATGAATTTATGTAGTTTTATATGGATGAACTGGAATCTTGAAATATTTATCGCAAGAAATTGGCAGCGTTGCTCGCGTTACGGCCATTAGTCGGACGGCAAGCTGGAATCGCCGTCACCGTAATTCGCGATGTTACCGCTGTCGATAAGTTTTCACCGTAAACTTTATCGCGAATTACAGTAATATCGAATGGGTAGGGCTCGGAAAATACAGGAGATAAATTAGACCTAAATATAGGGCAAAAAAAAAATCGAAAATATGCATAAAAAAAAAATAATCGTTTTTATCGTAAGTGAAACTTACTAACAAAAACAATTTTAAATATAGAATAATGAAAAAAAAAAAAAAATGGAAATTTCAAAATTAATGTTTAATGAAATAAGTTTGTTTAAACTTCGAAAACAAAAATTATTATATTTAATACAAAAATATTTTTTAAATTATTATTTTTCTCACGTGATAAATAATGCGTTTAATATTATTACATAGGACATTTGATAGTTTAAGACAAATTATACGATTATTGACGCACATGGACAAATTATAAATGAAATTGTAGGGAAATTTATATGTTTTTTTTCTCCCTAACATGTGTGAAATATGCACAAAAAAAATCAAATATGCATTTTCCGTTGAAAAAAAATGGTAAAAATATGTATAAAAAAAAAAAATAATAATAATCAATATATTTCCTCTGCATCTGCATGAAACGAATTTGTAGCTTAGTCTGCTCAAACGTGCAAATCCTAAAACTTCCGAACCTTAAACATATGTATCTCGGAGTTCTGGTACTCGGTAAAACCGATGAGTATAAACCGGTGGCGCCGGAACGATTTTTAAACCGCGGGGGCTGAACAAAACAACTGTCTAAATGCTCAAGAACACCGACGTTAATTTAATAATGTGCGAAAATTATTGAAAAAATACTTTTTGTGTTGTTGTTGTTTTTTTTTTTTTAATAGATAACCAAAGTAAATGTATTAAATCGGCTCCAATAACATCTTTTTCCCACGACGTCGACCGTTCTGCTCTATTCGACAATTTCGAGTTTTACACGGATATTCAATAGGAAAATCATAGGCAATTACTGAAACCTATATATTTTAGCAATGTCCCCCCAAACGGGGACTATGTGGGGGGGGGCTTAGCCCCTAGGGAATTTTTCTCTTGGCGGCGATCGCTCCTATTTGCCCTTCCTCCCACCCGTTGATCACCGACGCCCCCGAGTAAAACCTAACCAGCACCCGGTATAATAATTATTAACCACCGAAATCAGTTACGAATTTAACCGCAAAATTGTAAAATATATCGTATTTTTTTTCGATAAATTCCACTCGCCAACATCGTAAACCCGAAACGCCCTATACGACAGTGCCTGAAATGTATTGTATTCGCTACAGCACGCACAATTTTTTAATTTTTATTTCATTATTACACTCCGTCCCACAATATACAAAACGTTTTCAAATCGATGAAACTACCTAAGCGTGCAATACGTTTTACGTATTACATTTGTCTAGAGATCAATAACGTCGAAGAAGGTGAAGTCATTTTTATAAAAGCCGGACGTACTTTATAACCGAGGCCACTGTTGTAGGTGCGAAGTTGGATACATGGCAATTATTTATTTTATATACTGAAAGCAACGGTAAATCATTGCTATAAAAAATCTGACCAGAGCTCGGTAAACTGGTTAAATTATAGTCATTAGTGTTTTTTTTTTTTTTTTTTTTGTCTACGCGGCCAATGAAATTCAGAAACCGACAAAAATTAAACCCAAGTACCGTCATTTGATGTCAGTTTTTTAATTTAAAAAAAAAAACTGTTATAAAGCTATAAATCTTTTTCAAATAAAGTATCACTGGGCGAAAAAAATGCCGTTTCGTATAAAATTCAGATTATTTTACCCATCAAAAATGTAAAATAAATAAAAAAAAACTTTTTTTTGG